>JAGTTD010000003.1:27246409-28596409 GCA_018398585.1 Simmondsia chinensis | reverse complement strand
TATATATGAGCAAAATTGATGTTGGCAATGAAAAATATGCGGATTATGAAAAAATCACAAAATTGTGACGGAAGAAATCTATATATTGGTGAAATAATGTGTCAAGTTAGCATTTTATGACTAAAAATCACGACATTGTGATAGACGCCGCCTATATATTGCTATAATTATGTTCTATGATAGCAAATTATAATTAAAATCTATCCAATTTTGATAAATGTATTTTAATTGATAAAATTTTTAAACTTTAAGTTATTTAAGTGATAATTTTTTTTCAAACTAAAAATGCCTCATTGTATATATTAAAATTTTAAAATATTTACAATAAATTCTTAAACCTCATAACACATAAGTATAATTTTGGGTTATTTATATTTTAGTGCCCCAATGCTTTTGAAAATAATAAATGGCTAGTTCTTCTTGAATTATTAAAATGGTCCATAAGTTTGTGTCAGATCAATAAAAAGGGCTCTCTCCAGCGAAGTGAGATCATTTTTATCGATAGAGCTGATATGATGACTTATTTTTTTAATAATGTTATCGTATAACGACAAAAGTACCCTTTAACATTATTACTGTAGCATTATTAATACGAAAAAGTAGTTGCGACGTTTATTCCGTCGACAGAAAATGAAGTCATCACACTGGAGATGGATATCTTTATTAAAATTATCAAAACTTAGGAGTCTTCTTATTAATACAATAAAAACTTACACCTTTTCAATAATTCAAAAAAATTAAAATTTTTTTTATTATTTTTAAAAATATTGAGCACAAAATTGTAAATAACCTTCTCTTATATTTTAATTCCTGACGTGTGATGTGTCAACCAACGCCTCTATAGAGAGAGGAGGGACAGCCCTGGTAGCCTGTGATTAACTGGCCTGATTCTAAGAATATATTAATTTGCAGACTGTATCTACGCACACTCTGTAACTCCCATTCTCATTCTCATATCTTCTCTCAATTCTCATCGTCCCAACAACTTCCATTTCAACCATGAGTTACAACCAGCAACAACCACCTGTTGCCGCCCCTCCCTCTCAAGGTATTCTTGTTTGATTTGACTTTTGGATTGATCATGAATCTGTCTCAGATTTGTGGTTGATGTGTTGATTTCAATTTCGATATCAATTGTTGATTTTAAGGTTTCTTTATTGCTACATTGGTCCATGAATCAGTTTCAGATATGTAATTGATTTCGATCGCAATTGTTGATTTTGGGGGTTTCTTCATTGCTGGATTTATCGATTTATCAGTCTCAGATTTGTGATTGATGTAGTTTCGTTCTCAATTATTGGTTCTAGGGTTTCTTCGTTGCTCCATTGATCAATGTATCAGTCTCACATTTGTAATTGATGGGTTGATTTCGATTTTGTTCTCAATTTGTTCATTCTCGGGTTTCTTCGTTGTTACATAGATCGATGAATCAGTCTCGGATTTGTAATTGATGTGTTGATTTCAATTTCGCTGTCAATTGTTGATTTGGGGTTTCTTTATTGCTACATTGGTCAATGAAACAGTTTCTGATTTTTAATTGATGTACTAATTTTATTTTCGTCCTCAATTGTTGATTCTAGGATTTCTTCATTGTGGACTGATCAATGAATCAGTCTCGTTTTTGTAGTCGTGTTGATTTGAATTCTTCTTCAATTGTTGATTTTTAGGGTTTCCTCCGCCAGAGGGGTACTCTAAGGATGCGTATCCGCCACAAGGGTATCCGGCACAAGGTTATCCGCCACCAGGGTACCCTCCACAAGGGTACGGGTACCCTCCGCCACAAGGGTACCCTCCACAGGGGTATCCTCCGCCGTACGCCCCTCAGTATGCGCAGCCACCTCCTCCACAGCAGAATCAAAGCAGTGGTCTCCTTCAGGGATGGTAATTCTCTCTCTTTCAACTTGGATTTGAATTTGCCGGTGGTTACTATCAGATATATCGAACTTGCTAGTATGCTTTTAATAGGATCCATTCGATCTATTGACTAGTAAGGTCATGCGCATATACCTCCTGTTCATAATTAATTACTCAAATCATCACATTCAATATTTGGTATAACGTTCAAATTTTTGACTCTGCAGTTACCTGTTGGTGATCTATAAATGGACCGCATGTTTCAGATCTGGAAGATCTGAAGTAGTTTAGTTACTAGGTTTCCTATAATAACGAGTCAACTGGCCTCAAAACTCACGCTGCGTTTTGAAAAGAAAACAAGAAAAAATAGAGATTGGAGCATATTGAAGACGTGATTCATGATAGAACGTAATGACATCCAAACCCTGGCTAAGATTGTTACAATTATTGATACAGTTTTTTTAGGAGTGTGAGTTACTTTTTAAGTCTTATATTTGCATAAAAATAGATGAATAATCATACAATTCTAATTTAATTCCCCTTTGGTAGTTTTTAACATGTAAATACATAAGTTTTGGCAAATAAAACATAATACATATTCTTTCTGGAGGCCAATAACTAACCTTTGTGTAATTCGTAGTGATCCTTCAACTATACAACAGATGTAAATTCTACCATATTGCTATTTGGATTTTGCGTGAGAAGGGGTGAATTGATGGGAGCCATAGTTATGTCAAGGAGAGAGGAAGTCATTAACAAAAAAAAAAAAAAAAAAAAAAAGGAAAGAGATTGTATAAAATAAAGATCTCGTTTCATTTGATCTTACTGAAGATATGGCAGATGATGGAGCACACTGATATATGTAGATGATGCCACCTAGGTGAAAAAAGGCTTAGATTATTGTCTATTGTTGTGGATTCATAGTAAGATCATGACAAGGAATGGAAAATGACAGAGAAGCTAAATATAATTACAGTAAATTTGGAATCAAGCTTCCTCCTTTATGAGAACATGCTTTTGACAATTGACTTGGGTGTTACTTGTATTATTCCAAGTCAGTAATTTCTTCTCATCGAATTTATATTTTTCCTTT
Source organism: Simmondsia chinensis (assembly GCA_018398585.1). Classification (NCBI taxonomy): domain Eukaryota; kingdom Viridiplantae; phylum Streptophyta; class Magnoliopsida; order Caryophyllales; family Simmondsiaceae; genus Simmondsia; species Simmondsia chinensis. The sequence goes on along the minus strand of JAGTTD010000003.1, from coordinate 28,593,462 downwards.
GAAACATGACAAATACATAGGTAAGATATTGCTTCGTTCAATATGCTAGAAGGACATGGTAAATTGTGGCCAGTTCGAGTTAAAGTGAGCTGTGTTGTGTGCTTTGTTTGTCTAACTACTTTTGTGTGTGTTCAAGCCATGTTACAGTGTCAAATCATTATAGTGTGGCATCAGTAATCTATTCCCATTGGGTTGGTGCTTTCCTTAAAATACAACAAGAATAACATACATTAATTGACTGAATTTGCTAATAAAATGGTAAATCTTGCTGGGCTAGAGTCAAAGTCAAGTTGTGTTCCATCATGTCGTTGCCCTCATTAATTTTATGTCATATTCAAGTTGTTCTATTACCAAAGAGGGCACCAACACGCCGTCACGGGATCCCATGAGAACTCCGAAGTTAAGCGTGCTTAGGCGAGAGTAGTACCATGATGGGTGACCTCCTGGGAAGTCCTCACCCTCAGGTTGGGGGCACTGGGAAACAGCCTCTATTCAGGTTAACACCCTGAAGGGGGAAGGCTGCGTACATCCGCCCCCCCCCCCCCCCCCCCCAAGACCCTGTGTAGGCGGGAGCCCTTGAGGCACTGGGTATGTTCCTTCCTTAGTGAAGTTGTTCTATTACACGGTATTTCTGCGTGTTGGTTTTGAAAGTATTTTTACTTTGATATTTTCTTGTGCATTTGATTGTAAAGAAACAAAATAATTAGAAAGACCAATACAGTCTGGGTAGATTCTTAAAGAGATTGGAGGGCTTTCTTTTATTTATATTTCTTCTTTTCCAATATCTTGTTTTGATCAAATTATACATTATTGCATCTTAATATAATTTATTGGGTTATTTGTGCAAAAGGTTCCTATACTTTTATCTTTTTTTCAATTTAGTCCATGTACAGTTCACATTGTGCCAATTTAGACTTGTGGAAGATGAAGTTAACAGCATGATGCTAATTACACCTGAGCATTGAACATTTCGTCGCTAACTTGATGCTAATTACACCTTAGAACTAGATTGACACATAGTGAATCGTACAAAGACTAAACTGACATAATGAACAAAGTAATGGGTTCTTATACTTAGTTTATTTTGATATAGGAAACTATAATAGTTTGTTTTATTTGTATAAAATATTGCAGCTTGGCAGCTCTATGTTGCTGTTGCCTGCTGGATGCATGCTTTTGATGCAGAAAAGGCCTTTCCAAACAAAAAGCTGGGTTTGTCTACCGTCATCTCTTGTTGGTTGATTCTTCATTCTTTCCTGATTCTTTTTCTTTTTTTTTTTTGTTTTTGTTTTTGTTTTTGGGGGCATATAATTTGGAGTTTGATTTGGTGAAATATATTGTTTGATTAAATTATGAATTTGAGTGGGTTTTATTGGACAAATGGTGTTTCTCCTGTTCTTTTCAATATATAAATGCTCGTTCGGTTAGGTTAGTGGGAATTTTTTGGTTGTTTTAGGAAAATAAAAACGTCACATGCTTGTAAAAACCAGTTATTTACTTGACTAGTCCATAATGTTGGTAAATTTATTTGAATTGATCCCTCATTTTATTTTATTTTTTTATTTAAAATAATCGGTAATATTTATTTAATAAGATAAATTTGTTTTTCCAATTTTTTGTCTAATTCCGGTCACTATATGAGAGATTAATTTAATCTTAAAATAAAATATTAGATATTATTTTAAATTAAAAAAAAGACAAAGAATCTCTTTTAACAAACTTACAAATATTAAAAATTATTTTGAAAAAAAAAAAAAGAGAAATAAGCGATTTAATACTTCTATTACAATCATGCCACCATTACCGCCCTTCAGTACCGCCACCTGACTGCTAAGATTTATACTTCCTAGACGTGGGGCTCGGTTAGACGCAAGGGATCACGTATATCATTCAAACGATTGACTTTTTTGGTACTTGCAAACAAAATATAACTTCAAAATAAAGCTGAAAATACAAACAACCAAGTCAATGACAAATTAAAGCCACTAAGTGCACAGACATTGTTTAAAAGCCAAAAGTCTCAATTAATAGCAAAAAAAAAGCACTAACTTCAGGCTTTGGGCACTAGTATGCATTGTAAGACAAACCATAACATAAAAATATGACAACCCATTAACTTCTAGCTAAGCTTGAGGAATAGCCCCCTAAACTAGGTTTGCTCATAGCTTAACTTTGTTTCCTTTCTTTCTTTTTTTTTTTTTGAATATATAAGGAAGTTATATGGGCTATACAAGAGGGTTGTCCTCTCCCAAAATCAACTTAACCCCTCTCCCTACAATGAAGGTTGAATTCAATCCCAAGTCTCAGTCATCATCCTCTAGAGACTTTATTAATTGCGCAAGTTGGCATCTTTGTTTGTTTGCTTATTGGCACACAGAAATGCACATTTATCTGCATGATGTGAGTATCTAATACCGACAGCCACTAAACAGCCTCTATGTCAAATAATCATATCAAAAAAAGAAACTCGTCACAATCTCTAAAATCATTATCGATTTTACCAATCAACCACTCATGGATATTATATACAGTTCACGTGAAAGAATAGGATTAGTTGTATCACACTTATTGAATTGGTTTGACTTGGCAAAGTTCAAGGGTCTCTAAGAAGGGAATTCGTATGCAGTTTTTTCCGATGATTTAATATGGATCGCTAGATCTTCCTAACTTTGATTAGTAAATCTAGCATTTTCCTTTCCTCTCTTTGGGGGGGGGGGGGAGAGGAACCTTACTGAATTGGTTAGCCCTTAATACTTATATATTTTACAAAAATCAAATGATTTAAGTAGGGTAGGACACTATTTAAGCGGTCCAAGCAACCACTTGGGACCTCCAAAAATAATTGCACATAAGTGAACTAGTCTTATTTTTGTAATAATTTTTAAAATAACAATTATTAATAATATCAATAGGTTATGTAATTAAAATTCTGGGGTTATTTATGCATAAGGTCTCTGTACTTTATTCATTGTGTCAATTTAGTCATAAACTATTAATTGTGTTAATTTAGTTCCTATATAATTCAAAATGTGTCAATTTGGTCCTTAGAAAAAAATTTATGTTAAGTTTTTAATAAAATTTTTAGTGGTTCGGCCACGAATTAGGCTAAATTGAGTAAACAGATGAATTTATAACAAGTTACTTGCATCTAACATAATTTTACTGTTCAAATTACATCATTAACATAACTTAAATTTAACCAAAGGACTAAATTGACATATTTTTGAATTATTCAAGGACTCAATTGACACAATTAAAAGTATAAAGACCAAATTAATAAGTACAGAGACCTTTGTCGTAAATGATCCAAAATTCATTTAATATGTTTGAATGGTCCTTAGTAGAGATGAGGATAAGCGACATCGGTATCTGCAAGCTAGGAGAGAAGCAAAGAGAGCAGTCAAAGAAGCATAATTAAAAGCTTATGAGAATCTCTACAAAAGGCTGGAGACCAAAGAGGGAGCGAGGAATTTATATAAAATCGCCAAAGCTAAAAAAAGGAAGACTAGGGACTTGGATAGAGTACAATGCATAAGAGGGGAAGAAGGACAGGTACTTGTGGACAGGCAACTAATTAAGGCTAGATAGAAAACGTACTTCTACGATCTGTTCAACGAACAAGGAGGGACAGAGGCATCCTTAGGTGATCTTCAAACATCTGAGGTGCATCAGAACCACTGTTATTGTAGGCAAATTAGCCCCGAGGAAGTCAAGGAAGCCCTAAAATACATGGGAAGGGGTAAAGCAGTTGGCCCAGATGGCATACCCATAGAAGTATGGAAATGCCTTGGACAAAAGGGCGTCAGTTAGCTGACTAAACTATTTGACCAAATCCTTCTGGGGGAGAAGATGCCTAAGGAATGGAGGAAGAGCACATTGATTCCAATCTATAAGAACAAAGGCGACATTCAGAGTTGCGCCAACTATCGGGGTATCAAACTAATATGCCACACTTTAAAGTTGTGGGAGCGGGTCATAAAGAGGAGGTTAAGGCAATACACAGAGGTGTTCGAGAACCAATTCGGATTTATGCCCGGGAGATCAACAATGGAAGCCATCCACATCCTAAGGCGGATGATAGAGCACTACAGGGAGAGACAAAAGGACCTTCACATGGTTTTCATTGATTTAGAGAAGGCATATGATAGAGTACCAAGGGAGGTCCTTTGGCGAGTTTTGGACAGGAAAGGCATCCCCGTGCCATACATCCGAGCCATTAGAGACATGTATGAGGAGGCACAGACTGCGGTGCGTACAGTGGACGGGGAGACAAATGCTTTCCTAATAACAGTAGGGGTACACCAAGGGTCTGCTTTGAGCCCCTATCTGTTCATTCTAGTTATGGACGAGCTCACTAGGCACATCCAGGGATATGTACCCAGGTGCATGCTTTTTGCAGATGACATAGTATTGGTGGGGGGAGTCGCGGGAAAAGGTAAATGAGAAGCTGGAACTGTGGAGAGGAGTACTAGAGTCGAAAGGTTTACGACTAAGCAGAGCCAAGACCGAGTATATGGAACTCAAGTTCGATCCCTCCACCACACCTAGTCGAGAAAACGTCAAGATTGGATCTGAGGCCATATCGAAGAAGGAGAACTTCAGATACTTGGGGTCCATGATACAGCACAACAGCGAAGTTGACGAGGATGTCAACAACCGGACTAAAGCGGGATGGCATAAATGGAGGATGGCCTCCGCGGTACTTTGTGATAGAAAGTTCCCCTTGAAGCTAAAGGGAAGATACTATAAGATGGTAGTGAGGCCGGCCATGACGTATGGGGCGGAGTGCAGGGCGATGAAACAACAGCATACACGGAAGATGAAGGTCGCGGAGATGCGAATACTGCGGTGGATGTGCGGACACATACGGAAGGATAGGATCAGAAACGACGTCATAAGAGCCGAATTGGGCGTAGCCCCCATTGAAGATAAATTGAGGGAGCAACGTTTGAGGTGGTTTGGACATGTTAGAAGGAGACCGGTCAACGCTCCAGTTAGGAGATGCGAACAGCCCCATACTACACTAGGTAGGAGAAGAAGAGACATGCCAAAGAAGAGATAGTTAGAGACAATCCGACAAGACCTCACCCACCTAAACCTTCGGAAGGAGATGGCCTTAGATAGGGCCCAATGGAGGGCTAGCATAGGGGCAATAGATGCTCCAGTTGGAGTAGGGTAGTCTAGCTTATTAGTGCTAGGCCTTGTCATTCTCTTGGCGCACTGATATTGCATATTGGCTCTCATGAGCTGCTACTTGCCTACTTGTCATTTGATTTCTGCTTGATGTGACTTGCTTTGAATTTGTTTGTTTTGCTCGCTGTATGTTTTGCCTTACTCATGCTTTGATGCTCTCCTGCTGCCAGGTCACCATGCTTTATGCTACGGACCAGCTTTTCAGGTTGGGGGTCCTCGGAAACAGCCTCCCTTCAGGGTAGCCCTAGGAAGGGGGAAGACTGCGTACATCTACCCCTTCCCCAGACCCTGCTTTTGCGGGAGCCCTTGGAGGCATTGGGCTTCTTGTTGTTGTTGTATGTTTGAATGGTCCTATTGAAGACGTTTACTTCTACAACTGCCACTAGATTTAAGCATGCTGCCTGTTGCCTAGTTCTTTTTCTTTGTTGTGGCGCGGTGAAAATATGCATTAGCCCGTGCTTAAATATGAAATTCATAGCTTTTTAGTAACTTGATATGAGACAAATGAGTGTCAAAATTGGACTTGGCAGTCGGGTCAAATTTGGACTTGGTAGTCGGGTCAGATCAGGTCGGGTTCGGTTTGGGTTTAATGAAACATTGAGTTTACCTTGGGTCGAGCCAAAATCGGGTTGGGTCAGGCTAGGGTTGGGGTCATCCTCAGGTTGAGGCCGTCAACCTTGAGTTGGGTCATCCTTGGGTTAGGTTGGATTTTACATTGATCTCTTAAGTTATTTCGAAAATATATTTAATCGACCTAGAAAATCATAACTAAAACTACAAATTGAACGAAATGACCATGAGTAGCATATTCTTTCGATTTTAGAGTTGATTAGATTTCTATTTTGATTATTTGGTGTTACAGAATGGGTCTAGTTTGGGTCTCAGCTCATCACGCATTGAGTCAAACTTGAGTCAGTTCTAATTCAGGTCGGGTCATTTCGGGTTGCGGGTCAACTCGGGTTCGTTTCATTTTATGGTTTGGGCCCCAATAAATTTAAAATCTTTTAGGTTAGGGTTAGATTTGGTAGCAGATTAAATAGGTTGGGTCACGTTTTGCTAGCTTTAGCAAAAATTACTTATACATTGAAAATAATCCAATTTTTCTCATAACCAGCATTACATACAAGGTTAAGAGCATAGATGAATTTCAAGTCTGGTATAGAAAGTCCGCATGAAGCCCACCGCTTAGTTTTAAATGACAAGAGTTTTGAAAATCATTCTCTAATAGTACCAAAAGAGCACTAAAAAGAAAATGATAGCTAAACCCAAAGTTACTTAGCAAATAAATGACATAATTAGTTACATGTTATTTTACTACTTTGTTTAATTGTCAGAAAATAGATAATTTGTTGTATATTGTTTTTCTATTACATTTGTTTAACAGTCGGAAAAGAGATAATTTGTTGTATGTTGCTTTTCTGTTACTTTTGTTTAACAGTCAGAAATAAGATAACTAGTTACATGTTGCTTTTTTATTACTTTGTTTAACAGTCAAGTCTCATATATATATATATATATATATATAAGCACCAAAAGCATTTCAAGATAGTAAGAATTCATCTTGAATCACCGGACTAGAAACCAACCATGATGTCGTTGATATAAGTCAGTCGTAACCCCCTTCATGTTATTCTGATTAGAATAAAAGAATTCTAAATTTAGATGGAGTTTAGTACCATTCAAAGGGTCTATAAATTCAATTACACCACCTTTCCTCGACAATTTTAATTTTCAAGTGCTCTCATGTAGTTGCCTTTCCCCTAGAAGTCCTCTCAATTGCTTCTATCAGCTCTATCCACAGTCTCCGTTGATGAAACTTAAAATGTTTTTCGAACAGCTTTGTACACGAACAATGGAAACTACTATTCTGCTACACGCTCTTTCACCCATCTACTACCCTTCTAGTCTTCCAAAATGCACATCGCCATCAGATCAGATTTTACGTTACATGTGTGTGTATTTAAGTGCAACAAAGGTAAGTTGTATTGTATCTCTTTACTCTTTAGCCCTCAACAAATTTTAAGTCCAGAAATAATATTTGATTGTATCTTTTCTTTTCTTAAAAAAAAAAAAAAAAAAAAAAAACATATTGTGGTGAGCTAGCATTCTATAATTATCATCTTGATAACCTTTTAGTTACAAGTACTTGAAATATGGGTCACCTTCTGTCTTAAACATCGAAACAATGACACCTAGAGATGACATTCATAATATGATATCAACGGGTTATGATAGAATGTGAATAAAATGTGATAATTTAGTAATACTTGGAAGGTTCCAAGTATCGTTTTAGATGCCTGGAAATATTTGGAAACATGTGCTACGTTAGAAACATTACATGTCTTTATGGAAGACCAAAAAGCAAAATATTATTAATGGCAAGGCTAGGTCACAACCTCAGGTATGATTTCTGCTTTATAACCTTAATGATGCATTAGGACACTTCCTCTAAGGAACAGCACCCAATAATGTTGCCTTGTATTTTTAGAACAAATATCGATATAAGCATCGACAAAAATATAAGTAGGTTATTATTGTACAATGAGTCTAGTCCCATGTATAACATGAAATCGAGTAAGCTAGGACCATCTCCATGACCCACCAACCTCTCTTTATCGTCTTTGCACTTTGATCACCCTGGACGACCTCCTTGGTTTCCTTACCCACCACCGCTATTAGATGCTCTCTTTCTCCTACCTCACACACCTCCGCCTAACCTAATATTCACAATAGTATCATTCTACAATCATTAGTACTTACTCGCCCATTTCAGGCAGGCACTGAGCTTCATATGCCGAATATTTATTACATAGTATTTAGTACCTAATACCACCGAGTTCCTCGTGTTGAGTTCCTAGTACCAGGTATTTGTTAAGCTTATTTATATAATTATATTCACGTTACTACTATTTCATACATATACCTACTTAAGTATCAAAGGGTACCCTCTGGAGTCGAACCCTGTGGGTCCCTCTGACTGCTTACTCATCAATATCATCGATTGCGAAGTTGCCGCCTTCCCTTCCTCAAGAAACTCACCCACATACGAAAACAATGGAGAGACTTGCTCCAGACATATACGGTCAAAATATCTCAAGACAGCACAAAATTCAAAAGTTGCCAGATAAGCAGCACAAATTTGAGAAGCAACCCAATGCCCCCATAGAGTCTTCTGCCACGGCAAGGTCTAGAGAGGTAAGATGTAAGCAGCCTTACCTCTAGAGACAAATTTAAGAAGCGAAACAATATTGACTGGACATTGGTAGTTGAATAATCAACCAATAAGACCTCAAAACTTAATTCTCTTGTTTCTCTAGTAATCATATTACGTTCAAAAAAGTATTTATTATTATTAAAAATCTTGGTAATGACATCCACATCAATGAAATCAAGTTGCCAATGTCCCAGCCCACAATCCAATGATATGACGATCACAACAAAACCTTTATCATTTCTCTTCTGAAACTCGTTCTCACGTTCATATATAACATATAAAAGGGTAAGGTGTCATTACTGGCTATTATTCACTACAACCAATAACAACACTCATATAAAATACTCCTCATTATTGTTCCCAAACTTTGTACTCTGTGACATAGTTTTGCCGGTACATCCATGTCCATGATCCTGGAAACAACTCGATCTGTTATTGCATTTTCCTCCAATGGCCTGAGCCATCCAAGCACCAATATCAACTGATTGTGCAAAAGCAAATGTAAGAAGATACAACAATACCCTCCTGTGGCCTGAGCCATAAAGCTCTTGTTCTCCACCAGTAGACATCCTAGCACAATATCATCCACTCAACCCAAGTAATGATGCACGTACAGAGATAAATTACTTACTGAATTGATCAAGACAAAGATATACTAAGATACAGGCTGCGCCCCAGTCCATGCGGGATGATCATCGTCCATTCCGTTCATACGGTGAATGCGGTTTTCTTGTAGATATAATACACCAGACCATACCACACGGATGAGCAAAATGCTTACAAATACAACACTTCCCAGGGTGCACACAACCTGAATGTAAAATTCGAGAAAAGAAAAAACGAGTGAGATGTTATAAACAAGCATAATGACATGTACAAAAATATATATTATTAGTATATTACTAGGTAGTGTAGATTATGTGAGAAAAATAAAAACGAGTGACATTATTATATGACATGAGAGGTCCCACCGCTTTTTAATTGATTGGACATATCACTTAGGACCTGTTTAGCGAAGCTTCTTTTCTGCCAAAAAAGATCCCCCCCCCAAAGGAACAATTTTAGTATTCACTAAAAAACTTCACTAAGACTGTATATATCTTTGTTATAGAAGTATTAAATGCAAATGCAGCTTATAAATAAAAATGGTCACCATACTGGTTTTATTTCATTTCTCATTTAAACATACAAGGACTAGAGTAAGGTTGTTTTACAGTGACCTGGAGGTCACACATTCACATGTAGGAAATAGCCTCAAAAATGAGGATAAGGCTCTATACATATGGCCTTCATAAACCTCACTCTATTAAGAGTCCCGTGCCTATAAAGCCTCGCATTAGGGGTAATGAGCAAAGGCTAAGCCCGGTAATGCTCGAGCTCCTAGGCTCACAAGTCTAAACTGAACTAGAGGCAGTCCCGATACAATGTATAAAGCCTAAATGTGCCGAATCCAGCCAAGTTCGAGCCAAAATTAACGAGCTCAAGCCTGATGGAGCCCAAATAGGCCTTAGATTGAACCTAAATGAGCATAACAAGGCAAGCTTCGACCTGAGCTCGTAGAGCTAGGTTTGAGTTGGGTGGAGCTTGTACATAGAACTTTTTAAGCATGTGAGCTTCAAGCTAAACCTCAACCATGCTAAATATTGATAAGCTGAGCCTCGAGCCTCATAAGCTTAGGCCACTTAACCACACCCCTACCTCTATTATATGTTTCTCAAAATAGAGGCTCATTTACGCTCTCAAGCCGTCAAGCCTGAGCATTATGAGGCTTGGCTTGACGAGAAAAACTAAATTAATTTCATCATAGCAGTCAGCAAGCAATCACTCATTTAAGTCACATTTTGTGATTCAAAGATAATCATCAGAAGTTAATCAATTACCCTATTACAGTACTAGTCCACCTTATAAATTTGATATTCTTTTAACATTCAAGTGCGCAAAAGCAGCCTTTTACTACTGGAGGTGATAGTATAGACACAAAACTTCATCACAAAAATGAATGAAACTCTTGACACAAATAAAATGAAAGTCTTTTCCAGAAAGGAAAGAGAAATAGAAAAATATTTGTTTGAATCATGAATGCCTTAATTGTAAATGGAAGAAAACCATTGATGCAATGCATAAAGTGGGATTTGTGGGAACGGGAAGGATTCGACGGCCTTCCCTTTAATTTTATTAATAATCAATAAAATAAAAGAGGAAATATAAATTCAATTCTAATTCTCGCACTTGAGAATAGAAAGAACCAAATAACTCATAAAAATAATCTAGAAATTGAATGAATAAGACCCTAGATTTCCTCTAGTTTAAAATAGAGGAGCTATTTGAGTCATAATCAAATTCTAAAAGATAATTCAAATTTTAAATCTAAAAGATAAAGCTAAAATCCTAATCAAGCACTAATTCTATCACTGCCATCTGCCACGTTTCGTATAGCCTTGCCACCAACCTCATGCCGCCAACACTTACCCGGTAATGCGACATTACTGGATGCATCAGACTCAACTCTCATTAGCCGCGTCTCTGTACCTGCCAATCCTGTCATCCCGCCAAGCTATCCGCCAAAGAAGGCGGGGCTGCATCATTCTTTCCGGGTTGGAGAGAATTGGACCTCGAATTCGTTGATGGATCATTTGGGTCAATTCCACCCAATCATGTTCTCTCACGCCTAGACTCAGTCTTGCCGAACCCCAATTTGTCAAACTTACCCAGCTGTGATTCGTTGTCCCGGCTTGCCAACACGTGTTGCCCCGCCAAGGTGTAGACGGCATCATTCTCTCTGGGCTGAAGAGAATTCGCCCTCGAATTTACAAACGGGTCCTCTAGGTTGTCCATGTCAAGTTGAGATTCCTCACGCTAGCCTCCCACCTTGTCAAGCTCCAGACTGCCATGCTTCTCCTAGTGCGGAATGTTGATCTCTTTTGCCAGCATCAGGTTTGTTGTTTGTTCCGCCAAGGTGTGGATGGCATCATCGGTTGGAGTTTGTCCCACCATGTCTCGTCTTCCTTTGGTGACAAAGGTGCCATGAAACCTTAAAGCCTGTAATCCGGAAGCGTCTCTAGGTTCTCTCGGTGTTGGAGCCTACCCGGTAACTCACCTCCCTGTATCTGACTCTTCCGCCACCTTCCCCTATCACCAATACAGCTCTCGATAACTCTTCCGGCACTTCAACCTTCTCTATTTCCCATCAAGATATCCCCGCCAAGTTCCATCCTTTGTTGGCGTCAATATAGCCAATCCGCCCTTCTGATTTACTCGAATGTAACTCCTAGCCAGTAGTCTCCACAATTGGCGCCTGACATCCTCATGCACCGCAAGGCTTACTCGATATTGACCCCGTCTTCTTGGTAAGGTATCTTCACGAACCCAGTCTAGTCAATGTTGTTCCTTGTTGGCAGTAAGCAATACGCCAACCCTTTTGGATGAACCTCCTTAGATAGACTCCCTACCTTATTCAACTCTTTCTCCTCGTCATAGATAGGATCATCAAATATGAGTGGAGCAGACAAATCAAGATGCGTCGGTTCATCAAAGACTGGTTTTCTCCTAATGTCGTTTACAGGTGTAGACGCCAACTTTAACTCGCCAACTGCTTTGGTGAACACGACTCTATCTTCCGGTAGTGGGTCTTCAGTCCTTAACACACATGGCGCCTCAACTTTCTTGGGCATCAAGATGATCTTCGTTCCCTCGAAGATGAAGCTATAAGTGTTCTTTCTCCCGTCATGCATGGCATTCCTATCGAATTGCCACAGGTGCCCCAACAATAGATGGCAACCATCCCCATACTTCAACCCAATTCAAAAATTCACCAAGCAACGTCTAGAAACGGTTACCTAGTCTCCTCTCTCGAGCCATGACATCTTGTAAGGGTTCAGATGCTACTTCGTCTTCAACCCTAGCTTATGGACGGCTTCTTTGGAGATGGCGTTCTCACAATTCCCAGAGTCGATGATTGGGTGGCATACCCTCTCGCCAATTGTGCACGTCGTCTGAAAGATGTAGTGTCAAAGCCATTCATCTCCTTCTGCTTCCTCAGGCGTGAAGCCAACTCGCCTGACCAATAGCAAGCGGCCCTTGTCACCCGCTACGACCTCTTCGCCTAATGACACCAACTCGTCATGAGTCTCTTCCGCCACTATGACGCCTTCTTCAAACTCCGAAAATTCATCGCGGAGACCGGATTCCCATCTCCGTTCATCAATGTTGGCGTCACCGGTATTGGATCGATGTCGCCTCAACCTAGGATCCGGTAGCTCAGCATTTGGGAACGGATTCTAGAAGCTTTCATCCGTCTCCTCTTCTTCATAACCCAGTGTTGGCGGGCATTGGGGTTGGGTTCCCGATTCCAAGTCGGAATTTGCCCCTAACCAAATCAAGCAACTCTTGATTCACCGGAATCTCTCTTCCAAGTCCTTTAATCTCCTCTCGGTCTGCCTTTGATGGTCACGATCATAAACGTCTTCGACGGCGGTGTATCTCTATGGCCCACGGGCCATCTCAAAAACCGTTCTGAGCTCTGATACCAACTGATGCAGCACGTAAAGTGGGATTTGTGGGAACGGGAAGGATTTGATAGACTTCCCTTTAATTTTATTAATAATCAATAAAATAAAGAGGAAACACAAATTCAATTCTAATTCTCACACTTGAGAATAGAAAGAACCAAATAACTTGTAAAAATAATCTAGAAATTGAATGAATAAAACCCTAGATTTCCTCTAGTATAAATAGAGGAGCTATTTGAGTCCTAATCAAATTCTAAAAGATAATTCAAAATTTAAATCTAAAAGAAAAAGCTAAAATCCTAATCAAGCTCTAATTCTATCACTGCCATCTACAGCGTGACGTATAGCCATGCCGCCAAGCTCATGCCACCAACACTTTCCCAGTAATGCGACATTACCGGATGCATCAGACTCAGCTCTCATCAGCCGTGTCTTCGTACCCTCTATCCTGTCATCCCGCCAAGCTATCCGCCAAAGGAGGTAGGGCTACATCAACCATTATTCAGTAATTTTTTTGGTAAGTCCACTATTCAATAATCAGAGTACTCAATCCGTTCTTAAAGTGAAATCAACAAAGAGAGAGGTAAGTTGAGTTAAAAAAAAGAAGAAATAAAATTGAAGAGTACTGAAACCAAAATAGCCAAAAAAGTATCTTACTATATATATTAGAATGTCTATATACCTAGGTGATAAATGCTCAGATCTCAAGATACCTAAATGATAAATTCCCAAAAAAGTACAAACTCCTTTTTTCTGATATTTTCACGGGAGTGGCCAACTTAGGTCTATCCCTAGCACATCTACATACATTAGTGATGGAATGCAGAAGAATGAACTGCAGAAATAGAAATGGACAATAATTAACCACATGCCCGCCCCCAAGAAAACAAAGAAAGAAAAAGAAAAAGAAATAGATCTCAACTATGTGATTACTAAACAAAAATCACGTGGAAATAAAGTAACTTGAACATTTATCTTGTGCAGTCAGACAAACATACCGAGAGGATGATAATCAAACATATTACCTCAAGAAATGCCTTCAAAACCCACAAAAATGCTAGTATTAGCAATCCATTGACCGCAAAACCCACCTACATTCAAAAAGAATCTCATGTAAGAGAGACCAGAAACACAAGACAAATCAACCATCAACAGAATGCAACGTGCCTCCGACCCGAGTACTCAGAATAATACATGGTCATGACTTATGAGATCTCATTCTTAAGAAAGCAAAAGAAAAGAAATTTCTAGAAGCTTCAAGGGATGTCCAGAAGCTCCCTTAGCAGGCCTTGCATTTTGAATTTTCGTTGTATTTTTTTCTGTTTGAGTTTGATATTTGCATTTAAAATTCAATTGTCAATCAGGGTGAGAGAAATTGAAATTTGAATATCTTGTTAGCAATAAATAGAAAGACGTCTGTAAATATGGAAGCAAGTAAATATAAGCAACTCTTGCCCTTCATAATTAGTCTCATCTCTCTGTACTTTTCTACTCTCTGCTCTGCTCCTTGCCTCAGCTCTTATCCAATTCCCTTTCCTCTGTTCTCAGCCTCGCTGCAGCACTACGGAAGGTCCTGGTGGTTACTTACCCCAAAAAAAGGTCCTGGTGGTTGCCATTTGGAACCAACCAGCATCATCAGCGGTATTAAAGCAATGGTATTGAGCCTTCAAAACGATCCAAGCTAGTCAGCAGTAGTAAGAAATATCTAGCTCCTCTCTGATGTAGCACAACTTACTAAACGAAAACACAATTCAATTTTTATTTCATTCAAACTTTTAAATAATGAATTACAAAGCTCTATTCACAGAAAGCTAAACCATAAAAGGATATTAGATAAGATAAATCCTAAATCTAATAAAAAACTATTAAGATAATATGAAATAAACTAAGAAACTACTTTTCTAAATAAAATAACAAATAAAAAACTTAAATATTATATTGGCTAAAAAGATATATTCTAATCTAATCCTATCAATTAATATATCCAAATCTAAATCCAAATCTAATAAAATATTATATCTTTTATAATTATTAATCCTCTTCATCTGTGCTGCATCAATTCCCCCTTTGTTTAAAAAAAAACTCGGCCACGAGTTTTAAACAAACGTAGGAAAAAAAAAAAGTTATAGCAAACATCCTTCTGTGTGCATGGCTCGTTCTGGATGAAGTGCAAAACTTTCGCTTTTGGAAATGTTAACTTAACAAGCTCTTTAGGAATGATAAAATCGATAAAATTTTCAGGCCACACATTATCCATATTTTCAGGCAATTGGATATGTTGTGATGCATTGCAATGTTCCTCTTCTTCTTTCGCTTCATTTTTCATCTCTTCCTCTTCTTCTTTCACTTCGTTCTCCTCCTCTTCCTTTTCTTCTTTGGCTTCATCTTCCTCTTCTTTATCTTCGATTTTGCTTGTTTTTCCTAGAACTTTCTGGGATGATGGTAACTCAGGAAGAAGACAATATATTGTATCTGGATTGTAAGGAAGCTCATAAGTGTGTACAAGGGAGGAAGTTAGGGCACTTGTGTCACGATAAGCCCTAAGATAAACTCCGGGCTTGTTTAGTGGAAGCACATACAACTTACTCTTAAGTCTAGAAACGTAATAGGTATCGGGTATAGCATACTTCGTGAAGAAAACCGGATACCAGACAAATTCCCACCAATGATAGGGATGCAAAGAGTTACCCTTACCATATGACCCATGCTTATTTGACTCGAGATAATCTAACTCTGGGGTTGAAAAGTAATTGGATGTGAGTGGACATAGTAGACATAACGACATTGATAAGGTGACAAAAATCGAATTGAACTAGGGCTTGGACGTATAAGGGTCGAAGTAGCGTTCAATGTGGGATTTCGAATTAGGGTTCCAAATTAGGGTTACAGATTAGGGTTTTTTTGAATTAGGGTTTTCGAAATCCAGGGTTAGGGTTTTCAAAGTCTACGGTTTTTGACGCTAAGAAAGGGGGTTAGGGTTTTTTGAACTATGGCTAGGGTTTTCGAGGTTGGTGGGTGGTGAAGGTCCGGTGGCGCGGTGGTTGGTGGCCGCGAGCTGGTGTTCGGCTGGTGGTGTTAGGTTTTCAACGAATTTTGTTTTTCTCTCTCCTTTTTTTTGGGTAGCTTGGGATTTTTTTTTTTTTTTTTGGAAGGTGGATAAGGAAAAAGGATAGGTACCACTACACCGTGGCAGTGGCGGGGAAAAAGATACTACTCAGCAGTAGTATCACGCACTAGCGGCGGCACGTGGGGGGGGCGGGGGGGCGGCTATGGCGGCTCTACGGCAGTGGTCCAGAACAAGAGCTCTGATACCAAATTGATGTAGCACAGCTTGCCAATCGAAAACACAATTCAATTTTTATTTCATTCAAACTTTTGAATAATGAATTACAAAGTTCTATTTATGAAAACCTAAACCCTAAAAGGATATTAGATAAGATAATTCCTAAATCTAATAGACAACTATTAAGATAAGTATGAAATAAACTAAGAAACTACTTCTCTAAATAAAATAACAAATAAAAACTTAAATATCATATTGGCTAAAAGGATATATTCTAATCTAATCCTATCAATTAATCTATCCAAATCTAATAAAATATTAGATCTTTTATAATTATTAATCATCTTCATCTGTGCTGCATCACTCTCATTCTGAAATGGTGCTTGAAAAACAAGTTAAAAATCTGGATCAAATGATTGACAGCTAGATATCTGTTGGCCCTAAAGCCACTTATATTGCAATTTTGATGATAACAACCACTTAGTGAATCATAGTGTTTAAATTATTCTAATCTTGTTTCTAAGTGACTCATAACAAAACTAGGAAAATCAAGATTAATCATGTTGATACAAAGCTTTCTAAGATGATGAATCAAAAGGAAAAGAAATCAAAGTTGAAGAGAACGTGATCCGAGTCCAAGAGCCTTAAAGTTATTTATTTTTATTGTCTAGGACTTAGGATCGGGATATATCAATTGAGTCCAAGTATTAATATTGATATGTGATGCTCTAACAAAAATATTTTTGAAATATTTTTAAAAATTGATTTCCAAATTTTATTTGAAATATATTCAAGTCAAAATTTAAACCAATCTAAGTTCTCAATAAAAATATTTTTCAAGATTTGTACTTTGAAAAGTATGATCAAATCAAATTAGATAAAATTTAAATGGGTGATAATTTAGCTTGATTTAATCAATCGTTCATGATCAAGGCTAACTAGGAAATTGATTTAATCAAATCATTCATGAACAAGGCAAACTAGGAAATTAATTCAAACATTTAGCTAATATAGAGATGATTTAATCAATCAATTATTGTAAATCATCCCATCAATCAAGCTAATTGATCAAAAACATGTAAATCCACCCAGGCATGCTGAGTGTCGACACACAGACATACAGTAGGCAACTGAAGCAGCTATGTGTTGACACACAACCTTGCAACAGCTCTAAGGGCTACATTTTAACTCCGATTTCTTTCCATTTTTTTTTAAAGTTTCCCAAAGGCTCCTATGTCCTTTTGGCCTATAAATAGAGCTTAAATTCTTTGATAAAATTATTCAATTCTTGAAGCTTTTATTCATCAAAAGTTCTTTTGTTCTACTTGTGCTTTAACATTTGATCTTCTGTTTTTCTTGAAGTTCTCTTGAGTATCACTAGTTCTCTTTATTGTTGATCATTGAGCTTAATTGACATATCTTTAGCTTTGACTAAGCTTGATCTAGTGTCAATTCATTCTTGAAAGAGTGAAGAATTTGAGTGCTTTAAATCTTTCATTGCTTTAATTCATTTCACTGTAAAAGGTTGGTCCTGAGCCTACGTATAAAAAAACCGGTTGTATCAGGATCGGTTGTAAAAGGTTGGTCCTGAGCCTAAGTATAAAAAAAGGGGTTGTATCAGGATCAGTTGTAAAAGGTTGGTCTTGAGCCTACGTACAAAAAAACCTGTTGTAAAGGTTGGATCCTGAACCTGTTTTTAAGAGGATCATCAAGCTTAGATAAAGGCTCAAGTGACGAAGAGTAGTCACTTGCGAAGTGGACTAGCTTCCGGGTTGGAAGTGAACCACTATAAAAACCTTTTTCATTTTTTAATCTTGCCTTTATCTTTTTCATTTCATATTCATTGTCTAACTTCCAATATTAATTTTTGGTTCATAAAGTTTAAAATTTTCAATTATCACGAAAGAACCTAATTCACCCCCCTCTTAGGTTGCTGTTTGGACCTTCAATATCTGAACAGATACAATGCATCGACAAGCTCCATTAGATGCTATGCAGTCAGGAGGCCAAGGGTGATCAGTAGTATCAGACTTTGAACCAAATGCAGAGCCAAATGATGATTGCCTTAAGTAGAACCGCTCCACCATAGATTCCACAAGAAACTACTCGAGATAGCTATAGGCACAAAGGACATGAAGACAGCAAAAATTCATCTTCACATACAGGAGGTGCCACTCATCAGCTTCAGGATGGGATTGTGGTTCGTTGGAGCAAACACATGACTAAGAGTGTCTCACATTTGGCTAACTTGTTCTGCTGCAAGTCAACTGCTCTGTTATACTTTCCCGTCTACACTCGTGGTCTCTGTCTTCCCCATAGGAAGCGCCTAGTGACCACCATAGCTTGGAGCTTGAAAGTTTGCTGCAGGAGTTCTTTGATGTTTTGGAAGAGCGTTGTGACTTGCCTGCTCACAGGGAGAACTTTGACTATCATATACGCTACAACAACAACAACAGAAGACCCAGTGCCTCAAGGGCTACCGCTTAAGCAGGGTCTGAGAGGGGTGGATGTACACAGCCTTACCCCTTCAGCGTGTAACACTATCGAGAGGCTGTTTCCGAGGACCCCCAACCTTATAGGGTTGGCAACACGAGGACTTCCTAGGAGGTCTCCCATCCTGGTACTACTCTCGCACAAGCACGCTTAACTTCGGAGTTCTAATGGGATCCGGTGACTATCATAGATGTTGTGCCTATTAAATTAGATGCTCACCCGGTCAGTGCCTAGTTCCTTCGCCCTGCCGATGATATTGGTGGGAAAGGACGGTCCATGGAGACTTTGTGAGGACTACCGTGTGTTAAACAAATGACAATCATAGATAAATTTCCAATTTCCTAGATAGAAGGCTCATTCAATGAGTTTGGGAGAGCTTGTGTGTGCAACATATTGAATCGGGTTATCATCAGCTTCTTGCAAACCCGGTTGATGTTGGTAATACAGCCTCTAAGATGTAACCAAGGCACTATGAGCTCCTGGTTATGCCTTTTGGCTAGTTTCAGGTGGCCCAAACACTTGAGCACTGAGGGAGTTCTTTGGCCTATGCTGGCAACATGATCTCTCAATCGCAGTAAATTTCTTTGGCATGTTAGAAATCGAGCATCGGGAACATCTTATTTGAGCTCATGATATGGTTGCCAATCTAAAGAAGCTCAAATGGGGAGCTACAGCAAAAAGAAAAGTTGATAATTGGCGATGATTGCTCAATACCTGCACCAGGCCTACCATAGAAGACGTTAAGATTGAATTGGAGTCCATACTGAAAAAGGAGAGTTTTAGATATTTAGGTTCCATGGTACAGCAAGACAGCAAAGTTGACGAGGATGTCAACAACCGTATTAAAGGCATAAATGGAGGTTGGCTTATGCGATACTTTGCAACTTGTTAAAGTTAAAGGGAAAATACTATAAGACGGTAGTGAGACCAGCTGTGTCATATGGTGCGGAGTGTTGGCCAATGAAATGGTATCATACACAGAAGCTGAGGGTGGCGGGGATGAGGATGTTGCGGTGGATGTGTGAACATATAAGAAAGGATGGAATCAGGAATGACGTCATAAGAAGCAAATTGGGTATGGCCCCGACTGAAGATAAATTGAGGGAGCAACGTTTGCAGTGGTTTGGGCATATTAGAAGGAGACTGATCACTGCCTCTATCAGGAGATGCGAACAACTCAATGCTACGCTCGAGAGAAGAGGGAGAGGTCGGCCGAAGAAGAGATGGATGCAGATGATCGGACACAACCTCACCCACTTAAAACTACAGGAGGAGATGGCCTTAGATCGAATCCCAAAAACATCAACATTAATGATTTAAAACTAACGACACGAAAAGTCGAAATTACAATCTTATCAAATATTCCATAAAAGTTCATACAATCCCACTATGCAGTTTATTTAGTATCGAAAACTATGAAGATAAAATAATGCACTAAAAGGGATGTTGCTCTACCTTCCTCATCCCTCAAGAATTGCGACACGCTACTAATATGAAAATTGAAGGAAAATGAGTGAGCAAACAATACGCTCAATAAATACACCACATACCCTACCCGGATTAGACATATTATTTAAAACGGGATTTATCTTCAAAATTTCATGTTGCAAGAAACACAATTTACCACTTTATACTTTAATTTATTTCACAAGAGCTCTGGGTAAAACTCACAGATCAATCGGAGACTACGGCCGGTATTATTCCCGCGACAGGGTCACAGACCGACATTCACATTTTCACATTTGAATCGATTCTAAGTCGATAGACCCATCATAGTCAATGTAGTATCTATCAGTTCTTCTGAACTGACAGACAAATCTGACACTACGTGCTGGTATTATTCCCACGACAGGGTCACAGATCGACAATCACATATTTCACATTCGAATCGATTCTAAGTCAATAGACCCGTTAGGGTCAACGTAGTATCTGTTAGTTCAGAAGAACTGACAGACAAAAGGAGACTACGTGCCAGTATTATTCCCGTGATAGAGTCACAGATCGCCTTTCACATTTTTCACATTCTTTCCTCGATAGACCCCTAAAGTCACATAGTTATCTGTGAACTCTTCCCATAAAACCTTTCAATTCAAATAATAAGTTCACACTAATATCTTTCTTTCTCATAATCACAAGTACAAATTCCTTCGAAAATTCACATATTTCAACATCAAATCAATGTATAAATCAATATGATTCAAATCATAAGAGTAGAAATCACACAATCAATCAAACACATATGCCCAAACCTATTTTAACAAACTAATAAACCGTTCAAAATATAATCTCATACATCAAATCATGTAAAGAAATTTTCATATTTCACAAACAAGTAGGAGAAGTGATATATTTACAATCACTATCTTCTAATTCGATATCCGAACTTCTATTATGAATTACCTTCGAAGACGATCAAAAACGGAATCGGAATTAAGGATTTATGAGAGAAAGAGGGACGAGAGAGAGGCTAGGGAGAGAGAGATTGGAAGAGGGGAGGAGGAAGAAATTAGGGTTAAATCTTCATATATATATATATATATATATATATATATATACACACACTCAAATAACCCTAACATTATTAATGGACCCTTTTTAAATTAGCCCATTATTTTATTTATAGTGCGGTCGAAATAATAGTGAATTCTAATTATTTTATAATATCTAGCCCAATTTGATTAGACCGGGTTTCACATCTTATAATACCTAGTCCAATTTAATTACCCCAGGTTTCACATATTATAATACCTAGTTAATGTAATTAGACTGGGTATTACAATAAATATTATCCAGTTCATTCCAAATCGATAATCAAGTATTGAGTGAACATAATTAAGTATGAGAAGGACCATATCTAGACTATTTCCCTCAAAGCTACAAAAAAGAAGGGGCATTACCACTTAGGTACCCTAAGGTTTGACCATTTACCACATATATACTCTAATATTTCAATATATACAATAGGGTACATTGAGATTTAAAAATTTTATTATTTAGGTACCCTAAAGTTCTACAATTTTATCAATCAATCACCCTTCTATTGAAATTCAATAGATTTTTGTTGGAAAATGCTAAACCAGAACATGATTTCGACAATACTGAAGTATCTTCATCAGAATTTAATGATTTTTGGCCCAAAAAAACCGACATAACACATAACTTCAGCAATATATAGGTAAATTTACATTAAAATTTGATGACTTTTTTCTCGTAATTTAGCTAAAAAACATTAGGAAGTCTCATCGTGATTAACACATCAGCATTTTCTAGATAAAATTGGCAAGTTCTCACAAAAAATTATCAAATTCCACATAGGGTACCTAGGTCGTAAAATATTCAAACAACAAGGTACCTCATTGCATAAATTAAAATGACAGAGTACCAAGTAATAAATACTCAAACCTAAGCTACCAAAGTGATAATTTACTCTACTAAGATTCAGTATCGATTATAGCCACTAATATAGCTTTCTTGGATTAAATCAACCAAATTCATTTCAGAAACATAGCCAAATATTAACTATGGCTAGTAGCAATCAATCTCCAATACGAAAATCAAATTTTAATATGAACAAAAATCAATAAGAGACCGATTGAACGCACCAATTTGGTAGAAATGGAGTGGGGAAGAATCGATCGAACGGCCTTGCGAGCACGCTTAGAGGCCTTCTTGAACACATTCTCCACAAACCTAACCAATAAATCCAAGCTCCGATCTTCCTCTTCTTCTTCTTCTTCATCCTCTTCCTCTCCATCGTCCATGAAATCAAATTGATTCCAATTTCGGCTTTCATTCACAAATGCATCACCGTCTGGCTGAGATGATCATATATCAGAGAACTATGGAAAAAAAACAAGTATAAAACGATTCTTGGACCATCACCAATCAGCTTGAGATTTTTGAAAAGTTGATTATCAAAGCCATGTTGACCAAGAGGTCACAAGTTTGAATCCCAATAACCCCCATTCTAAAACACTAATATATTTCAAGCACAAGGTATGAAAAGAACTATGCATTATCCACGCAGCAAGCCTAACGGGCATTTGTATGAGATAGAATGTTAGAGTATAAAATCATTCATGAACTTTCACCGGTCAACTTAAGCTTTTGGAAAAGTTGGTTTGTTAATAGGGTATCAAAGCCTTGTTGACTAAAAGGTCAAAAATTTGAATCCCAATAGACTCCAATCAAAAACAATAATATACTTCAAGCACAAGGTATGGGAGGGCTTATGGATTATCCACGCTTCAAGCTCAATGCACATTCGCGCGAGGGGGCATGGTAGAGTATTAAATCATTCATGTACTTTCACAAATCAGCTTAAGCTTTTGAAAAAGTTGGTTCTCTGACAGGACATCAGAGCATTGCTGACCAAAAAGTCACAAGTTCGAATCCCATTGGCCCTAACTTTGAAACATTAACACGTTTGAAGCACAAGGTAAGGGAAGGCATGTGTAATATCCACACTTCAAGCCAATCAGGCATTTGCATGCAGGGTCATGGTAGAGTATCATTCATGTACTTTTACTCATTAGCTTAAACTTTTGGAGAAGTTAGTTCTTTGACAAGATATTAGAGCCTTGTTCACTAAGATGTCACAAGTCCAAATCCCAACCGCCTTGAACCACAAGGTATGGGAGAGCTGGTGCATCATTCACACTTCAGGCCCAATAGACATTTTCCCAATGGGACATGTTAGTATTAAAACATTACTGGATTTTCACGCATCAACTTAAGTTTTTCGGAAAGTTAGTTTGTTGACAAGGTATCAAAGTCTTGTTAACCATGTCCACAAGCTCAAATCCCAACATGCCCCACTCCAAAACACTAAGATATTTCTAACAAAAGGTATGAGAGGGTTGCACATTATCCACACTGCAAGCTCAATAAGCATTTGAGTGAAGGGCATGTTGAAGTGTAAAATTATTCTTGAACTTTCACTCATCAGCTTTCGCTTCTAAGAAAGTTGATTCATTGACAAAGGAGAGAGTTAGAGAGAGAGAGAAGGGACCTGTTGGGAATTAGGGTTACTCCGACGGGAGGCTCACAGAGGGGTGGGATTGATTCGGAGGTGAAATTGAAACGAGAAATTAGGAGAGAGAAAAGGAGTAGGGGGATGACGATGACGAAATGAGCTCGTGAAGGAAAAAGAGTGGAGGGAGATGAATGATGCCGCCATTCTTGTATTGCTTAACAACTTCCTCTCTCTCTTCCCTTTGCTTTCAGTTCACTGTCCATTTTCCTGCACTAATAATCTCCTAAATTTTAGATATTATATATTCTAAGTTTTAAACGTTATATTATATTTTTTTTAAAATTTTTTAATGCCATATCTTATTGTGACATTGTTAACACCAATTAGTTTTTTTAACTAACATGACATTTTAAAAAATAATTTTAAAAATATAAAATTATTTTTTAATATTTACAAATTTTTAGATATTAATTTTAAATGTAACTTTGAATATTTTTAAATTATTTTCTCTTATTTTCAAAAGTCATGTCAGCAAAAACTAACGGAACTTATGGTGCAGCATTACAAATTTTTAGAAAGTTTAGATGTGACATTCAAAAGTTCAAAACTTTCAGTGGTCTTTTTGAAACCGTACCTTAAATATATGTGACTTTCAATGAAAAGAACTCTTTTTTTTAAATTGAGTACACTAGATCACTTAAACAAAAACAAGCAGGCCTAGGGATTCAAAAATGGATGATCCGCCTCAATTGCTCATGAGTGTTCTCCTCAGAGGTCCCAACATTCTACCAACCCAAACACAAAACTACAACCTTATCTGCTGCCACATTACCTTCACGAAAAATATGAGAAATTCGATACTCTCTAAAACATTAAATCACATTTCAGATGTCTTCCAGTGAGGACTCTGCGTTGAGGAAGGTTGAGTTGGGTACTGGGGGTAAAAATAAAGGGAGGCAAGGGAGCTGCAAGTGTGAAGAAACTATAATTTCGGATGAAATAAGTGACTTTACTAAGTCAGAATCAGATGCTGAAATCACAAGGTTGGATGACAGGGAGGCTGGGAAGATTTGTAAGATAGATGAGGCTG
Source organism: Simmondsia chinensis (assembly GCA_018398585.1). Taxonomy (NCBI): domain Eukaryota; kingdom Viridiplantae; phylum Streptophyta; class Magnoliopsida; order Caryophyllales; family Simmondsiaceae; genus Simmondsia; species Simmondsia chinensis. Next base: position 28,568,706 of record JAGTTD010000003.1, on the reverse strand, counting down.
TGGGCATTGGGTGGCAGGATATGCAGAGCTCAGTTATGGAAATGCTATTGAAAAATGCTAAGGGAATCAAAAGGGTTGCTAGAAAAAGCAAGAAGCTAAATGATAATGGGAAAGGTAAGGTGTACAGTGGCAGCATGGGCTTCTACTGTGGAATGCATTTAGTGTACTATGTGTGTAAAAAAGAATACGGTGCGTAAAATGGGAGGAGTAGGAGAACATATATTTTATGTATTCTTAAGATTGGTAAGCCCTTGGTCCACTTGTTGCTACTGGGTGAATGTGCTTGGAGAGGAGGGTCGACAATGGTTAAGTGGTAAGGAGTGTTGATCGCCGATCCTAACTTAGTATGCTCCCCCTTTGAGTTATGGAAATAGTGCAGTGGTCATGGATTCCAAGTGTGCTAGTCTAGTGTTTTGAGCAAGGCAGGGGTCGAAGTTGTTCTGTATTACATGAAGCAAGTCGTGCCGAATATTGACAATGTGCGAGAATTGGAAGATTGGAGTTTATTGAAGGCCGGGGATCGATTGGCAACCTCTAACTAGGAAACTGCTGGAATGGTGTTTAATGAGTCCTCTTATCTTTTGGGTATATTTCGTGTTTTGGGTAGTGGTGGCCAACAGGCCGGGTCGGCCCGGAAACCTGCCCGTCTGGGGCCCGGCCCGACCCGAAAACAGCCGTTTGTAACGGCTCTAACAATTAAAAAAAAAATTATATTTTTTTTCGATAAATACTTAATCCTCCCCAACCCATTTCCTCACCAAATCTTCAATCCTCTCTTCTCTCTCTATACATTCATCATCTCCCATCTTCTTCAACTTTGCTAATTGCAAAATTGTGCTCTAAAGTTCGAAGTTTGTAAAGTGTTTGGCTGAAGTTCGAATTTCATTGTTTTCTCGTTTCGTTAATTTTAGAATCGCAATTTTATTTGGTTCGCATTTTTAGTTATTTAATTTGCATTACTACTTGCATTTTATAAATACTAATCACTTATACTAATATGGCACACAACTCTTCATCATCCTCTGGAGCCGGTCGTGCTACTTCTAGCTCTTCTCGGCCACCCAGAATCCCTAAAAGGAGTAGAATTGTCATACTTAATACGGAAGAACGAGCTTTTATACGACCAGACCCATCACCCCCATACACTGATGATAGCATAGATTAGGACTTTTCACAACAACAAGATTATCATGAGTCGGGTGGTGGGGTTGGAGACTCACAAACTGATGAGGAACCCACGCCCACCACCGAAGCCCAGCCTGAAAGTAGTACCTCTACTAGTAGGCGTACAACTAGTGGGGTATGGAATCACTTTACCCTTAATAGGACAACTAATAAAGCAACTTGTAAATTATGTGACCCACCTAGGACTTTTAGCCATCAACCTGGTAGTGGGACAGGCACATTAAGCAGACATATACTTAGGTGCCACCCCGAGCAATGCCCAGTTAAGAGTCAACAACGTCTAGTACAGCAAGTGACCGGTGCACTTGCTAATTTTAGGTTCTCTCAAGAGAGCAACCGAAAGGGGCTAGCTAAATATATAATTTTGGGTGAAAGACCTTTCAATGCTGGCGAAAACCCATATTTCGTCGACTACCTCCAACAATGGTGAACCCCGCCATTGTGAGGATTCCTCGGAACACCTTAAAGCGGGACGCTTTTACGTTGTACCACAGTATAAAAGCTGGGGTCTTAACACTTTTTGCGACGAACACGAGCATGTTCTCGTTGACATCGGACATATGGAAGTTGAAACCCGGCCAACCTTATATGTGCATAACGGCACACTGGATCGATGACTCCTGCATCCTCCAAAAGAGAATAATTCATTTTGGTATTTTAGATTGCCCCCACACTGCCGAGATAATTACGGGTGCGATTATGTCGGCAGTCCGCGACTGGGGCATAGAGCGATGTATCTTCAGTATTACGTTTGACAATGCTACCAACAACACTACATCTGTTACACATTTAATTAGGCACATGAGACCCATGTTAGGTGGGAAGTGTTTCCATATTCGTTGCATTTGTCACATTTTGCATTTAATGGTAATGGATGGTTTAGAGCTTGTAGACACATCCCTTAACACCTTAAGATCCGTAATAATATCTATTAAATCATCCAGCACTATAAAAAAAAGATTTAGAAATTTATGTAGGTTGCATGGCATAGAATACAAACAATTCAAATTAGACTCCCAAACTAGGTAGTCATCTACGGTAGAAATGTTAGAGCGCATTCTACCATATAAAGACGTTCTGATGGAATTCGCACAGGACAATCGTCCAGAATGGAGCGATTACAACCTGAACGGTATACATTGGGAGATAATAGATGAAATTTGTAAATTTTTTTGCATGTTTAAAGAGGCTACAACATTTTTTTCGGGTTGCTACTATCCGACCATGCCTCAAGCAATATCAAGATTACTTGATATTGTAAATTGGATGGCGGGTAATGAATCCACCCCCATTTTGTTCGAATCGATTATGGCAATGAAAGAAAAGCTTGCTAAATATTATTCTAAACTATCCCTTACATACTGCTTAGCAACTATGTTAGATCCTCGTTGCAAACGCGAGGGTTTAAACTTGTTCTGCCAACATTTTTTCAAACATTTGTATCCTAGTCTCAATATCGACACTTTCATTGCCGAAGTCTATAACGACTTGCATAGTTTATTTTCTCAATATTCCCGGAAATTAGCGTACAATAATCCATATCCTAATACTGTTGCAGTAGGATCTTCCACATCTAGTGGAAGTAGTTCACACACGTCATATTCGTGGAAGCTGTTGGAGCAATTTACGCCCACAGTAGCCCCCACGTCATGTGACGAGCTAGATTATTATTTGCGGACACCGTTGGTCCATATTTTCGGGCCGCCGGCCAACCCGCATTTTGACCTTTTACAATGGTGGAACACAAACCAAGCCCAGTATCCCGTGCTTTCCACCATGGCACGTGATATACTAAGTTGTCCGGTGTCTTCAGTAGCATCGGAGTGTGCTTTCAGTCTTGGTGGCAGGTTGCTTGGAACGAAGAGGGCGAAGCTATCGCCGTCAAGCTTGGAGATGTCCGTGTGCTTGAAGGATTGGCTGCTAGCTGAGGCAAGGGATCAACAGAGAATGAAGCTGGATTCATCGAGCGATGAAGAAGACGACCGCACCACTGCTACGTCAAACGATGGCACAGCAACCCCCCCATGCGACTGATATCAACACTTTTGTATGTCAATTATTTACTTTTAAATATTTACGTCAAAAGACGACCGCACCCCCCATACGTCAAACTTTGTATTTTTTGATAAATAAATTTGTACTTTTAAATATTAGGCTCCAACTGCGTTGTATTTGTACTTGTTACGTTATTTATTTACCATTATTTTTTTTATAAGATATTTACCATTATTTACTATTACTTATTATATATTTCATTTTATTACATATATTTAGCATTTTGTTTTTTTGAACATGTATTTTTAGCATTATTAGTGCTTGAAAAAAAAATGTATTTGTATCTCATATTATTTATCAATGAATTATAATAATTTTAGTACAAAACGACTTTGTATTATTTAAATTTTGCTTTTTCTTTAAAGCTGACGGAAGCGGCCCGGGCGGCCCGCACTGTAGCAGGCCCGGCCCGACCGGGCCCGTGGCCACCTCTAGTTTTGGGTGTAGTACTAGGGTGGTGTGTTTCTTAGAATCTCATAATTGTATGGACGATAATATACTAAGATTATTTCCTATTAATAAAATCTCAATTCTCAAAAAAAAAAAAATAAATAAATAAACATTGCAGATGTCTTCCATAATAGTTTTGATTTGTCATTAGCACTGAAATTCCCACCTAATGAATCTAATAATAGTTAGACTATCACTTTCAATGTGCAGCATGTTAAGGCAATGCTTAATACCCTCCCTTGCTCCCCATGCGTCTGCAAGAAGGACAAGAGCATTACCAACCCAACCGGACTCATTGATAAGGAGTGTTCTTCCAATATCTTGAATAATAAAACCATAAGTTGACTGCTCAGATCTTTTAGATCCATTGAAATTAACTTTGAACCAACCCTTATCAAGAGGAACCCACCTGACTTAATTTCCAGTATTTTTGTCCTTTTTAGATTTAGTTTGGGAGTTAGGAGCGGGATGCAAACTATTCCTATTTCGCTATTTCACTAACATTCTATCGATTTGGATAATTATACAGCTTGGGATCAAATCCTTACCTTTGAATACGAGCTCATTCTTGGACTTCGATAAGGCCCAAAAAACAGTGACAACCTCTTGTCTGTTTTTATCATTATTCCTCCTTTTCTGACACCACAACTCATGAAGCCCGAAGTGGATTCCGGAACCTGGAGGAGGAAAAGCAAGATCACCATTACTTGAAAGCAGTTCCCAACATTGTCTGGCAAATTGGCAATGAATAAATAGGTGATCCACTATTTTGTCACTGCCTTTACATCGCGAGCAAAGACTTTGGGGTCTAACCCCTCTTGCTACCAGATTAGAACAAATAGGAAGCACATTATGGCATAACTGCCACAAGAAAAGTTGCAATTTGGGGGGCCACATCAACATTTTTAACTCCCAGCAAGTTCTGCTCTCCCCCTACACCTAATGGGCAAGCCAACTTGTTGACTTGGCCGTATCATAGACTAGCAAAATAATACAAAATATAGAACTAGTTACGCATTCACAGTATCATAGACATAATTGCTATCTTGAGATTTCAAATTGGGATATACATCAGAATAGCAACGACCTAGTTTTTTTCTCAATATAAACATCAATATGCACAAAATCCTTAAGTTCTTTATAGCTTAATTTCCTCATTAAAAGGTATTTTACAAGATATGCACAAGGATTTTCGTTGGGTAACCCTCACGCACTTCACAACAAGCAATAAATAGCAATAGAATAAAATCATGGTTTGCAGTAGGGGCCTTGTAAAAGTAGGGTCATGGTGTTCTCAAAGTGAAGTGTCACAAATGTTAACAAAAAGCTTATAACAGTATCATTTGTTTTTAAAGGGAATATAAGTTATTATTTGACCTTATATATGCCAAACTTTGAATGCAAACTCAAAATAATTATTACATCTTAATACTCCCATTAAGTTTCTAACATGTAAATATAGTTAGAAACATGTTTAAGTACAAACTGCAATGCACATATATTATGGAGATGATTAAAAGAAGTTTGAATTGTCAATGTGGTCGTGACTGCAATTGCAGTTGCAAAAAGCATAGACGGATATAACATCTTGGATTCTGATTGCTGCAAAAAAGGGGTCGATTTTCATGACATAATGCCATACGTAATACCCATAACAAAAATACTATCTCATAACAACCAATTGTGTCATAGCTCGCCAAAATCCATTACATAACACTCTTTATTTGATATCACAAAAGAAAAGAGTAATCCAAGAAATACAGGGTATTAATCGTGCCTTTACCTGACCGCCATTCCTTGATTTTCCCTCGTCACCAAACACAGCAACGGGTGTACATGATCGATACCTCAGGCCATCCTTCTTTAATTTTGTCACATTCACAGGGTGTTGATAGCGAACAAGTGAAAAAACATGCGGCAACGATGGTAATCCACATAAGTGATTTACATTTTTGGCATTAATCTGAGACCAAAATGCAGTTGCCTGGATGCAATTCATCTTTGAAGAAACCTTCAGCAACTCATAAATTGTATGCCTCTGAAATTTCCATGCAATGGCTCCTCAACTACCAAAAAACCATGTCAAACACAATAGTTACCATTGACCATATTGTCCACAATAAACTAGTGTGAAATCATATGAATTCAGCTGAATCAAATGTTGCAATCTTCATTGGCGCAAAGACATCTTTTATAGTAAAAGAAATATTATTGTGATCATAGTTGCAAGAAGCGGGAACGGGGAGCGAGCAGTCATAAAAGTTTATAAGGTTGAGAGCATTCAGGAAGCATTTGTATTACTATATATTAGATATACAAGAAAAAGTAATGAAACGTGACCAATTAAGCCAGTAAAGCATAAATATCAAAACAAAGTTAATATTAAGCAATAATGAAGAAAATTAAGTACATCAATGAATAAGATCTACAAACTTGACTCCAACACGTACCTACAATTCAATCATTCTCTAAAAATCAAGTGATAATACTTAACCAACAAATCATTTAATAAGTATTTTATAATCAAAATGATTCCATGATTGTTGGAAACGTGTTTCCGTCGAGTTTGATACGCGTTGGAAATGAAAATTTGACTTTAAGACATGGAATACCATTTCCGAAGGGTGAAACGGTAGCATTTTAGGAGTTTCCTACAATGATGATTGAGATAGAAAAGATGGGAAAATGTCAAGGAAAAGGCACCATCAAAAAAGAAAAGAAAAGGACAAATATAGATTAACAAAGTAAAGCACTCCAATCTCTCTGCAAATCAACCAAAGATGTGTCCCAAAAGCCTTCAAAACATTTTATCAAAAAGAGCCTTAAAAACCATCACCAACAACAACAACAAAAAAAAAGCCAGTGTCTCAAGAGCTCCCGCATAAGCGGGGTCTAGGAGGGATGGATGTATGCGGCCTTACCCCTTCAGGGTATTACCCAGCCCAGAGGCTGTTTCCGAGGATCCCCAATCTTATAGGGTTGGCAACACGAGGACTTCCTAGGAGGTCACCCATCCTGGTACTACTCTCGCCCAAGCACGCTTAACTTTGGAGTTCTAATAGGATCCGGTGCCTTAGTGCCTAATAAATGAACCCTTTAAAAACCACACTCTTCTATAAAAAAAATTCACCAGCAAGTGTTGGTAGCGATAAACACGTATGAATATTACCCATATGAATATTCATGGCAAGATTTATTAAGGCCGTTGCTTCTGGTATGTTACATAGGAAGCGGCCTACAAATAAGGCCTTCTTGTGCCCAAACCACGTAATTTCGGAGCTCTTGCTTTTCCAATCTCCTTTTCTTCCTGTTTTTTATTTTTCAATTTACCCCCATTTTCATTAACCCCGAAATTGAAAGTAACGGGGGCACCGTAATTTTTTTAAAAACTTTGGACAATTTTACACTTATTTTAAATATAATCCTGTTTACTCTTGTTCATTTATCCAATTATCAAATAAGGGTAACTTGGCTAACCCTCTTTACTCTTACCCCTCCTCATTAAACGTATTCAAACAAAGGTAATAGCTTACCCTCCCACTATTTACCCCTCTTTACCTAATTGCAAAACAAGGCATTAGGATTCCGTATTTGTTGGTGCTCATTACAATTAGTATCAGAGCCCTAGGTTCAATCTCAAGTAAGAGAAATGGCCGTGACAGTAAGAGGAAAGAACTGGTGGCAGGAAAACAAAGAGTGACACGTGTAAGGCGGAGCGCGGGAATTGCAGGGCGGCGCGTGGTGGTGAAGGGAGTAGATATAGGTGTACCTGGGGTAGCTCTGGCGGTGGACTTACGTCGTTATCGGCGGCGGATGTTGGCGAAGATAGTGGCGGTCGCCTGACAAGACGGAGACACAGCGCGCAGAGAGAGATAGAGAGAGAGAGAGAGGCGCTGCTCGGAGGGAAGTGCGGCCCAATTTCTGTGAAGTCTGGGGGTTCATTCACTGTATTGTGTCAAACTGGCGACAAGATAGGAGGCAAATAGTGCTTTGACTGGCAACAAGATAAACAGGGGTAAAGAAAGAAAAGGTCAAAAATAATAAAAATAAAATAAAAATAAGGTAAAATTTTATTGTTATTTGAATATATTAGAATAAAAGAGAGAGGGATAAACAAGTTAATCTTATTTGGTAATAGATAAAAAATAAGAATAAAGAGAATTATAATTAAAATAAAAGTAAAATTATTTAAATTTTCTACAAATTTATCTTATTTCTCTTCACTTTCCAATTTGGAGGGTTAAAGAAAATGAGAGTTGGGGGGGGGGGGGGGGTGTTATGTAGTATAAAGAAGGGTAAATTTTTACGTCATTACGCTCCTTTATCCCTCTTTATACTTTGCCAAATAGGGGTAACAATTTACCCTTACCCTATTGCCTAACAGGGGGTTAGGGGTAAGTTGAAAAGGAAAAGATTAAAATTTTAATAGATTTTGAATAATCTTATCTCTATTTTAATTATAATTCTAATTCTTTTTATTACTAATGTTGTATTAAATTGTCAAACAAGATTTAACCCTCTTATCCTTTTTGCTATCAAGGAATTCGATTACTCGATAAATCTCGGCCCATGCAATGACTCACAAATCATAAAAGCCAGTTAACTCAAGGATTCCTCAAGGAGATGTTTAAGGGGAGAAACGAGCATTAGACTTTTTAGCCTAAAGCAGCACTCTATCCCTTCATTTACCTCATATGAATGAGGCAAATCCCTCGTGGATGCCCCTTTTTATCCTCAATCGCATTTTTTTTAATTGAGAAAGTAATAATATTAAAAGGAAAATAATGTAGAAAAGGTTAAGAATAAAATGTCCTTAAAATTACGCAATGCAACAATGAAAATTATAAACTAGTAACATAATGCCCTCCATTCTCTTTGCAAGTTAATTAAAGCTATGTCAGCAAAACCTTTAAAGCTTTTTGTTCAAAGAGTTGCTAAGAAAACCACTTCTCCTATAAAAACTAATTAGTGTATGATGATCTTTGAAGATCACAACATTCCTTTCAGGCCAACTACACCAAAAAATCACAATTTTAACGATGGAGAATAAGTTAACACTTCTTTCTTCCTTCTACACTGTGGAACTTCATTAGTAGGACATCCTCAACTGATCTTAGGCTAACCTACTAGCCAAGTATTCCCGATTGCCATGTCACCAACTAGCTTTGAATCCCACATTGGCCATGCCATCATTAGCTTGATATAAATAAGATGAAAGGATTAGGTTATGCTTAGATTTGGAATATTAAGAACTCCCTCTACCTTCCCTCAGAACTCTCTTTCTCTGCCTCTTAGATCTTCTTCTCTTTCTCTTCTTCTTTTCCTTTATACTATATTATTCCTTACAATCTCATACTTTGTATAGCTATAATATAGAGGCTTATACTATACATTATTTTATATACAAGATAATAGAAGTTGATTGCAATTGTTTCCATGGTTTGCACTATTCGAATGCTTCTGATTTGAATCTCTATAATTCATTGCTTGAATTTGTGTTGGAGTGTATCAATTGTTATTAAAGCAGTCGATCCTTGGATTGATTCCAAGGAGCTTGGTGTGGTATGGAATGAATCCTGCGCTGGAGTCTTGCTTGGTCTAGTATTGGACAAGCCATACTCGATGATCATACTGAACAAGCTCGTGAGAGTGGAGCCGTCTATAGAAGAAAAGAGCTACCTACTCAGACTGAAGTTACCTAGAGTGAAGCAGTTAAGGATGACGATTGCAGAGCACGATGGTTTGATACAATAAAAAATATGGGGCTAAGTAGAATCCCACATTGGTGGGGAGACATAAGAAATACTAATTTATATACATAAGGAGGTACTCCATTTGTTGGTTTTGGGATGGAACATCATCTAGCATGTAATAACATTAGTGTCAGAGCTTGCAATCCTTGGCTAACGAGTTTTTTGCTCATTTTGCACATAAGGTGTTCGAAGAAATGCTTTAAATGGTCATGCATTAATAATCCTTGGCTATAGGAAGCAATGGCCGACAATGCGCAATTCCAAGATACAATCTGGGATGTAGAGGAGTCACTACATGCCGCACTCGATAGAAGGTTTACGACTATATATGCAAAGACAAAAGTGATGCAACATGTGGTTAGAGGCATACGGATCAATACAATTATAGCACGTGTTCATTGTCCATCGACCTTTCCGGCCCGATGGAACCACGCCACAGTGGAGACCATCAATCAGGATCTCCGATTTCATTAAGGGAATAAAAGAAACATACCCGGTGCCTCAAGGGCTCCCGACTACGTAGGGTCTGAGGGGGCTGATGTACGCAGCCTTTCCCCTTCACGGTGTTAACCTGAAGAAAGGCTGTTTCCCAGTGCCCCCAACCTGAGGGTAAGGACTTCCTAGGAGGTCATCCATCCTGGTACTACTCTCGCCCAAGCACGCTTAACTTCGGAGTTCTCATGGGATCCGGTGACGGCATATTGGTGCCCTCTTTGGTTCATTAAGGGAATAGCAATGAGGTAATTATTGTTTTCCTACTGGATTAATGAAAATAGATTTCCCGAAATTTGGTAGAATTGATGTTCGGGGATGGTTACATGAGTGTGAGAGATACTTTATTTCGGATAATAACCCCCAATTCAACCAAGCTTATGTTGGCTAGCTTAGCTCTGGAGGGTGAGGCATTAGCCTGGCATAATTCTTACAAGGAATCCCGACCCCTTGGTTCTATGATTCCTTGGGAAGTACATTCCACGCAGATTAGAGCTACATTTTCTGACATTGTAGATGACCCACTAGTTGATTTGACGAAATTGAGACATATTGGTGTCTTGGCTTATTACTTAATGTGTGTTTGAGTTGTTGGTCAGTCATTATGAGTTATTTGAGAGTCAAAGAGCAATGTCTTTATGGGAGGATTATGTTAGGAAAAAAAAATTTGTTTGAGCCTAACACTTTACAAGATGCAAGTGTATTAGCTAAGCACCGGGGAAAAAAAAATTGGAGTAGCAAATTATAGGTCGAAACCCTTCAAAAATGGCCCCCATCCTCCCATTATCTTACAATTCTAGTAGAGATGGCTCGAGTACCACCACAAGAACTGCCCCCAACCCACCTAGCTACATTATCACCTCCACCCCCAAAGCTCAAACACAAAACCAACTCACATAAAAAATTAGTTAGGAGTCAAAGTGCATTGACCCCTATAAAAGCTGAGGACAATGACGCGGATGAGGTTGAAGCCGAATCATAACAAGAACCTCACATATTGACGCGCACGTTAGAAAGCATTAGTACTTGCCCAACGATGAGAGTGTGTGGTAATTGCGAGAAACAAATTGTTAGTGTTCTAATAGATAGAGCAATAGCACCTGCGAGACTTCTAGTCATTGTGACCGACGAGAAATAGACATTGAGTGATGGACACAATCGGAAAATACGAATAAGGAAGAAGATTTTCAAAACACTTCTACTGCAAGGTTTAGAGGAATACAGTTTAATTTTCATCTAGCCGAACCAGTTTTCTAAAACGAATCATTTTTAAATCCAAGTTCTCCAACTGCTTCTCAAATGAGACCTCCTTCAATAAATGTCTTAACAAAAGATTTTACAATAAATAAAAAAATTTTAAGCAATGAATTTGAATCTGATCAAAATAAGGTTAAAAGACATTGGAACTTTCAAACTTTTACAAAAGAATCAACAATCAAAATTAGAGAAACTTATTACAAAGAATTACATCAATTAAAATGTAATATTCCCTTCTTCAAATAGCTAGAATCATACACATCAAGAAGTCAAATACCAAATCCTTTTATAAAAAATTTCATAAATGTTAACACAAACCCTACAACCAAATGGTTAACAACAGATGGACAAATAATTCAAACTATTCATCCTCCTACAAAGAATTTAATAATTAATGTTTAAAATCAGGAAGTGGTCGCCACTCCTTTCCGTGGGGGAAGAGAGGAAAAAGACGATTCACCACCTACAATCAAAGACATAAACAAAATTTATGGACAAAACAATTTTCAAGCCTTAAATCTCAAAACAATTTCGAAACAATTAAATTCAATATATAACAACATAGTAAATAACAGAGATAAGCAAAAATTGGAACAATCTCCAATAGTCCAATCAATACCTCAACCTACGTATACAAATTATACAATTCCTCAACCAATACCTCAAAGCTACCCTATTCAACAAGGCTTTCCAACTCCACAATCACAGACAAACCCATTCTTTCAAGGAATTCAACAACCCTCCCTCCAACCTTTCAATTTAACTCAAAAAGATAAAGAACAAATAAAACTTAGAAAAACACAAAATTCTGATGACGAAATCATTAAAAGAATCACTCAAAAACTCTAATTATCAGATAATCCAACAACTAGTAGCCCTACAATTCAAACTATCTCAAAAGGAGAAAATGAAGTCTCAAGTGAAGAAACTTCATCAATATCCTTAAGTGAAATAGAAATTCAAAAGACTGAAGAACAATTCAACACCAATATAATTGAAAAACCCTGAATCTTCAATAAATAGAATAAGAAATAATTGGAGAAATCAACCCACAAAAAAATATTATCCAAGACCAACTCCTCCAGATATACAATTTGAAGAAAGAAATCAATTTTTCTCTGTATCATTCAATGGAAATGATATCCATGAATGGAATATAGATGGAAAATCTGAATATGAAATCAAAAATACTCTACAACAAATAGCTATGGCATCAATAGCATACGAGGCAAATAATCCTGCATGTACAAAGCATATATCTGCCAGGTTGCTTGTCTCTGGATTCTCAGGACAACTTCAATCTTGGTGGTTAAGAATTCTACAACCCCATGAAAAACAAGCAATACTTGATCATATTCATATAGAAAGAAGAAGACTTGATCCTGATGACGTTAATTCACCTTACGTTGAAAACGTGGCGGAAGACGCAGTAGAAACATTAATTTGGTCAATAACTTTTGCCTTTCTTGGCAGCATAACTGAAGAACAAGAAGCAACAAAACTATTCCTAATCAATTTAAGATGTCCCTCTTTACAAGATTTTCGCCGGTACAAAGATATGTTTTTAACCCATATACTCAAAAGAGAAGATGCAAATCAACCATTTTGGAAAGAAAGATTTGTTACTGGACTTCCAAAATTATTTGCAGAAAAAATAATGACAAAAATTCATGATGTTTGTGGAATTCAAACAATTCCATGATACAATATAACCTATGGACAATAATTTTCTTTTATTAAAAAAGAAGCAATACAATTATGCCAAGAACAAAAGCTTCGTAACAATCTCAAAAAAGCACAAACAAGAAAAGAACTAGGTTCTTTCTGTGCCCAATATGGTATTCATAATTTCGAACCTCCTTCAAAACGATACAAAAAGAAACCGTTTCAACGTGACCTAAAATATTATAGAAAGAAAAGGAGAAATAAATATGAACAACCACCATCACCTCAATATTATAAAAATAGGAAAAACTATTCAAAGAAAGACAAACAAAGTTTCAAATAAAATTTCAATATGCTACAAATGCAAAAAACTTGGTCATTACCAGAATGAATGCAAAATGAAAGAGAAAATAAATCAAATAGATGATAAAGATTTAAAAAACAAATTAATGAATTTATTTCTTTTTGATTCAAGCTCAAATGATGAAGACTACATATTTGAAGTTCAAGAAAATACATCCAATGAAGAAACATCATCTGAACCAAGTGAAGACTTATGCCCCCGCAAAATCAAATCAATTATTGTATTAACAAAAGCAAATAAAGAAGATCTCTTAGATATGGTAGAAAAAATTCAAGATCAATAAATAAGAAAAGAATATCTTCTCAAACTAAAAGAAATTATATTCAAAAAACAAGAAATAACTCGACCAAGACAACCCAAATCTTTAGAACAAATATTTGAAACCTATCCTACATCAAATATATTTAGGCAAATTTCAACAGGAGATTTACAAAGAGAAATCAATGAATTAAAAGGACAAATTAAACATTTACAAATAGAATTAATAATAATGCAATATCAAGATTTAGAAACGAAGTCAAAATTATCCTTTTTAGAATCAAAAGACTCACAATTAGAATCAAGGCTATCATACATAGAATCTCAAAACAGATGATCCAATAGAAACTCAAATAGAAAATATTAATCTTCAAATACCAGATGAACCAATCTCAAATGACAAATATCTTCAAATAATCGAGAGAATAGAATATCAAAAATGGTATGTCTATATAACTCTCCATATTTCAAAAGATTATAAAATTCAAACTCAAACCCTATTGGATTCAGGAGCAGACCTCAATTGCATCCAAGAAGGACTTGTTCCATCAAAATATTATGAGAAAACATTAGAAAGTCTCCGCACGGCCAGTGAAAATAAGATGAATATCAAATATAAACTCTCAAATTCTTATATTTGCAATAATGGAATATGCTTCAAAACACCATTCATTTTAGTCAAAGATCTTCAACAACAAATTATATTAGGAACCCCTTTCATAAGTCAAATATACCCTTTTACGGTCACAAAGGAGGAATTCATACTCATATCATGGATACAAAAATAACATTTCAATTCCTAAATCCAATCCAACAAAGAGATATAAATCTCATACAATCAACAATATTCAAACAAATAAACCTGATTAGTGACAACAAAAATCATATTCAATATCTTCAAAAAGAAATAGAATATCAAAGGATTGAAAAACAAATAGCCCAGTCAAATGAAAAAATAATTCAGCTAAACAACAAAATAATTAAAGAAGTATGCTCTGATCTTCCTAATGCTTTTTGGGAAAGAAAAAGGCATATAATTCAATTACCTTATGAAAAAGATTTTAATGAAAAAATTATCCCAACAAAAGCCAGACCTATTCAAATGAACAAAGAATTATTAGAACATTGCAAAAATAAAATTCAAATGCTTTTAGACAAAAAATTAATAAGACCATCAAAATCTCATTGGAGCTGTTCTGCATTCTATGTTAACAAACAAGCAGAACTAGAAAGAGAAGTCCCAAGATTAGTTATCAATTACAAACCACTAAACAAAGTTCTTCAATGGATAAGATATCCAATTCCAAACGAAAGAGACCTATTAAACAGGTTATATGATTCAAATATATTTTCAAATTTTGATTTGAAAAGTGGTTTTTGGCAAATTCAATTTGATAAAAAAGATCATTACGAAACAGCATTCACAGTTCTATTTGGTCACTATGAATGGAATGTAATGCCATTTGGACTCAAAAACGCTCCATCAGAATTTCAAAATATTATGAATGATATTTTTACTCAATATACGGATTTCATCATTGTCGACATTGATGATATCTTAGTTTTCTTAAAAAATGTTGACCAACATTTCAAACATTTAAATATCCTAATCAACACTATCAAAAGAAATGGTTTAGTTGTTTCAGCCCCAAAAATAAAATTATTTCGAACCGAAGTACGATTTTTAGGACATGATATTTTTCAAGGAACCATAAAACCTATTGTAAGAGCAATAGAGTTTGCTGACAAATTTTCAAATGATTTAAAAGACAAAACTCAATTACAAAGGTTTTTGGGATGTTTAAATTACGTTGCTGATTTCTTCCCTAACCTTCGCAATATGTGTCAACCATTATACCAAAGGCTTCAAAAAAAATCCTCTCCCTTGGACAGAGGATCATACTAAGATAGTATAAACCCTAAAGCAAAGTGTCAAAAATCTTCCATGCCTAGCCCTTCCAAATCCAAAAGCGTCTCTTATAGTAGAAACTGATGCATCAGATATAGGTTATGGTGGTATACTCAAACAAAAGGTGGATTCTAACCCTGAGCAAATAATCAGATTTCATTCAGGACTTTGGCTTGGAGCCCAAAAAAATTATTCAACAATTAAAAAGGAAGTTTTATCTATTGTTTTATGCATTTCAAAATTTCAAGATGATTTATATAACAAAACCTTCCTCTTAAGAATTGATTGCAAATCTGCAAAAGAAGTTTTACAAAATAATGTAAAAAAATAGTTTCAAAACAAATTTTTGCAAGATGGCAAGCTATCCTTTCTGTATTTGATTTTCAAATTGAATTTATAAGAGGAGAAAACAACACATTACCAAACTTCCTCTCGAGAGAATTTCTTCAGAACCGTAATTCAATTCAATTACTTTCCCAGGAAAATGTCAAAAGACAAAGGAAAAGGAAAGATTCAATCCGCTGAGGACTATGCAGTGACCTTCAAACCCCATCCTCAATCTTCTTCAATTAATGTCCCAACTCAAAACCCTTTCGAAATTCTTAATGAAGACTTTCCTTCAATCTCCTACTCTGTAGCCATTTCAAGACCTCCAAATCCTCTCTCAATTAGGCCTCCGGCTCCTCCTCAATCTCTTAATCAAAGACTCCAAAATACTTTACCATCTCAAACAAATCAATATTTTCCAAAGCCTCAACTTGAACATTTTTTCCTCACCAAACAAAAGGAACATCTCCCTTTAACCAGAATTCAAAATTTAGTCAAAGCAACTTTTTCTGACAATTTTCAATGGCTTCCAGATGATATTCAAAGAACCCAAAAGTTCTATAAATTCGTTCTATTCTCTGTACTAAGCATCATTGAGATGCTCTTCATCTCTGTAGCATCAATATCATCTCCAACGATTTTTTAGAGAATTCATATATGCTGCAGCCGCTGCTGGATGACTTTACTTATGTCTTTGCTGCTCAACCACACCTACCATCATTTCAACCAGGGTTCAATCATCGAATTCCATTAAAAGGAACATAAAATAGTACCATCGACGCCCTCTTTCGTCTTTTAGGTACTGCAATCTTGCATATGGTGCTATCCTTCACTTTGTCTAAGCTTCACGCCAAGTTATATCAAGTGTGACATTCAAACCTAGCTATGGGTCATATATTTATGGCTCTATCATCCACTTCATATGAGTTTCACGCCAAGTTATATCAGGCATGGTATTTAGACTCAGCTATGGGTCGTATTGTTGAGGAATTATTGGATAAATTATGGGGCACGTCATTTTTTTCAAAATTTGATCTTCAGTAAGGTTATTGGAAGCTCCATAGTTCCACTAATGATGTTCACAAGACTGCTTCTCGTACACATTGCGACCCTCGCTTTATATCTCTGTGTGGTGCTATAGCTTATCCCTTGACCCAATTGTTTAAAAAGGATAGTTTTCAATGCAGCTCTGATGCTGCGTCTACTTTTGATCGCCTGAAATGCGCGTTGACAAGTGCTTTTGTCTTGGCTTTGCCCGACTGCTCTAAGACATTTGTCATCGAGACCGACGCAGCAAGGAAGTCTTTATGATCTTCAACTTTGTTTTCCTCAATTTGATACTTGGGGACAAGGGCTAGGCCGTATTGATACAAATATTTATGATTGCCGCGTCACCAACTAGCTTTGGGTCCCGCATTGGTCATGTCACCATGCCACTTCATTATTAGCTTAATATAAAGAAGATGAGAGGATTAGGTATACTTCGATTTGGAATGTTAAGAACACCATCTCCCTCTCCCTTAGAACACGCTCCCCCCCCCCCCCCCCCCTCTCTTCCCCCAAGATCTTCTATATTTCCTCCGCCTTCTTTCTTATACTATGCTATTCTTTACAATCTTATACTTTTATAACTACAAACATAGAGGCTTATACTATACATCATATATACAATACAATATAGGTTGATTGTAATTGTTCATGTGCTTTACCCAGGTCGAATGCTTTTGTTTTAAATCTCTATAGTTCATTGCTCGAATTTGTGTTAGAGTGTATCACTCACATCTGGTCGATAATGGGCAAAATTTTGCACCATAAATCCCAAGTAGCAACACAATGCAAAAATAATTGGTCATGAGGCTTCTCACTCTAGAAGCACGTAACATAGAGTGCCGGAGACAAAGCCTTAAAAGGTCATCGTTTTTGCAAGCAATCTTAAGTATTAAGCTTGTTAAGAAGTAAAGTCTATGTATAAACCTTTATTCTAATTGGTACCTCAGCTTTCCAAATATAAGAGCACAATGGGAAAACCGAAAACAATATCACAAGAAGAAAGATGTTGGAAAAAGGTTTAGACGTAAAAGTGTCAGAACCATCCAACATCTCTTATCATGAAGTGAAGACAGGTGTATTTGGTCTAGAATATGACTCAACTGTGTGAATTCATAGATTTCTTTTGTAGTAAGATTCTTATGAAAGTGTAGGTTCCAAGATAGTGAACCATCTTGCTAAGATGAAAAGAAATTCATACGGGTGATGGACAGTGGACAATATATATAAAAGTGGAAACTAATGAGAGAAAATATCTGCGACCCAACTATCTTCCCAAAAATGAATACGGTCACCCGACTCAATCATGAGTCGAATATAAGGAAGGAAAGAGGAGTAAAGCTGGAAAGGAACAATCTACCACGTCCACCAATCCTGCATCCCATCCATTACCTTGGACAATGTACTTGTTAATCACAATGTGCCAAAGAGAGTCATGTTCCTTAGGGAATCACCATAAACATTTACCTAGAAGGGACATGTTCTTGGACACTAAATTTCCAATATCCAACCTCCCTAGCTGTGCGGCTTATAGACTCTGTGCAACCTGACCAAATGATTCCAACAATCCTTTTTTATCCTTGACCAAAGAAATTCTCCCATGATTTGCTCAATGCTTTAAAGCTAACATAGGAATCTTATGGAGAGATATGTAGTATATAGGAATGCTATTGAGACATGATTGGACAAAAGTAAGACAACCTCTTAAAGAAAAAACTGTGTGTCCAGCCATCCAACCTTCTTGCTATTTTCCCAATCACAGGGTTCTAAAAAGTTAGAAGACCTAGGATTAGCACTGAAGGGAACTCCTAGGTAAGTAAGCGACAAATGATGTACCACACAACTAGACAAAGAGGAATACATAGTTAAGGTCAGATCATCTAAGTTGATGCCTAAGATGCTAGACTTTGACAAATTGATTTTAAGACGTAAGAATTGTTCAAATAACTAGATCATTGTTAGAACAACCTTAAAAACCCCTATGTTATCTTCTAAAAAAAACAGTGTCATCTGCAAACTGTAATGAGACACCGGCACCAACTCCTCACCCACTTCAATTCCATGAAACAAGTTTTGATCCTAACCTTGGGAGAGCATACAACTCAACACATCAACAACAAGAGTGAAGAGAAAAGGGAATAGGGGGTCACCTAGCATCAATCCGCGAGATGCAGAAAACCAATCCTTGGGGTTCCCACTAATGATAACTGAATAAGAGACATTATCAAAACATCCTTTAATCCAATTGCATCATTTATCATTGAACCCCTTCCTCCGAAACATCCAAAGTAAGAAACCCCAGCTCCACTTGTTACGGTATAAATTAAGCAAGTTCTTTAGGATTAGAGCAGGACTCAAGCTCTCGTTAGAAAGTCAACCGCTGTCACTATTGGTCCAGGCTTTCTTGCAAAAAGAGCCAGGCGATTAGGGGGTCCCGCCGTTTGGACCGCGGGAGACCCCTTCGATGCCTAAGTTAGTAAAGGGTCACTCTTATAATAAATAAGTGCAATTGAATACATAGCCTGGGGGGATTAGGAGGTAGCATTCAGAGGGGCTTGGAACGATGCGGACGCCTACAACTTGATGAAGCTTGTTGAAGAGTTTAAAAACTGACACTAATTCTTGTTGTATTTAACATCAAGTTGTCTTACCACTGTACTAAGGAGAAAAAAGATAGCAGAAAACAGAAGTGTATAGTAGGGGTGTACGTTACCCAATCTGACCCCAAGCTTCTGAGGCTTGGCTCGAAGCTCCTCAAGCTTGGAAATTTCAAGCTCGAGCTCAGTTCAATTGAGCTCGAATCCAACTTGGCAAGCTTCGAACTAAGTTTGTCATATTTAGGCTCGTTTTAGTAAAATCCCTTTCCTCCCTAACCTAACCAAACTATCCACAACCTTACTGACCACTAGAGACAAGTCTAAAATTTATCTGCCCCCTACAAAAGCAAATTGATGTTTAGAAATTGTAGTCGCCAAGACCCCACTCAACCTAACACATAACACTTCGGTAAGAATTTTAGAAACACTAGTAACGAGACTAATGGCCCTAAAGTCTTTCACTTTAATAGAACCGCCTTTTTTGGCAAAAAGGTAATAAAAGTAGAGGTAATACTCTTACCAAAATCCCTATTTCCAAAATATTCAGTAAAGACCCTCATGAGATCATCTTTAATAACATCCCAAAAATAATGATAAAAAGCCATAGAAAAACCATCCGAACCAAGAGCCTTATCATTAGCCATAAGAAAAACTGCCTGTTTCACCTTATCTTCTTCAAACGGCACCTCTAAGCTAGCCCCCTAAAAATTGGAAATAGGACACCACTAAATTCCATCAATCAAAGGTCTACAATTAATTTCTTCTGCAAATAAAGACTGATAGAACGAGGTAATTTCATGAGCCATACGACTAGGATTGGTGACAACTTCGCCATTCTCCATCTCCAACTCCAACTCCCTAATGAAGTTCCGTCTCATCCTACCTAACACAACACGATGAAAAAAAACTTAGAATTAGTTTCCCCTTCCTTAACCCATTGAGACTTGACATTAGGTGGACACCTAACCTCTTCCCTCATAGAAGCATCCATGTGCTCTATTTGTGGGTCCATTTTCTTCCAAGAAAGATCTTCAGGCAAAGGGGCCCCAACCTGTTACTTGTTTATCAAATCAAATTCCAATAGTGACTTCTAAAGCTTAACTCTTGTGTCTCCAAACACTGACTTATTCCATTCTCTCAAGCGCTCGTTTAGGAATCTGAGCTTACCCATGAGGACAAAACTAGCCCACCCTAACACTCATTCTATCACTCTCTTACTTGGTTAAGAAAATCATGATATGATAGCCATATATTCTCAGATCGAAAAGGAGATGGACCCCAGGAAACTTGATTTGACTCAAGGAAAAGCGAAAATGGTAAGAGGTGGGTCTACCTAAGATTTTCTGATGAAGATTAGGGAAGAGATCTCCCCACTCAATCATACACAAAAAAACAATCAATATGACTAGCCTCCATCCTCTTACCTGAATTAGACCAAGTGAGGTAGGCATGCCCAAGGCAGGATCCCTAACATTACACTCGTTAATAAAATTATCAAATTTTTGCATGCAACAAGTAGACAAAATAGCATGATACCTTTCATGAGAGAAACGAGTGATATTGAAATCCCCACCTTAGGATAGATTTGGACCACAAATGCCACACAATGCACCTAATTCTTCCTAGAAAGTTACTCTCTCACTATACCAATTAGGAAAATAAGCAGATGTGAACCAACAAGCCCCCTGCCCATGAACATTCAGACAAATTGACATAGAGTACTCACCAATCATCGCATATACACAAGAATAAAATCTATTATCCCATATAACCAAGATTCCCCCAAAAGGGCCTACCGATGGAAGAAAAAACAAATCCTTATTCCTAGACTCCCATAAGCCTCTTACTACAAAACGATCAATGAAACCTATTTTAGTTTCCTATAACAAAACTAAATCAGGAGACGACTGTAGGAGTAAACTTCTAACAACCCATCTCTTATCCCATGACCCTAGATCTTGCATATTGTAACTTAGAATTTCAATTTTGGATAGGAACTAACCCCTTTTCCACTTTGTCTACCTTCTAGAAGTTGGGTTAAAGGCCAACCTAGCCTCTTTAATTCCCGTTCCAAATGGGACTTAGGGGTACCAACTTGTTTACTAATGACTAATTTTAAAGGTTGTCCTCTATGGTCTCTAACGTCATATCCAGCCTGCGCAGCAAGAGATCCTGGATTTCAGTTGTCCCTTTCACTCCCTAATGTGTCCAAGGTCATGACATTGGCCCCTAAACATGATGGTTATAAATGATTAGCACTGGCCCTCGATGGAGGATAAAGGGTGCCTTCTTAATCCAAACCATCCACCCACTCCCCAAGGAAGTGTTATCAGAGGTTGAGAAGAAATAATTTTAGAGGGAGAATGTGTAGTTGGCTTACAAGGTGAAATAGGACAATGGGGAAAGCTAGGAGGACCTTCAGTAACAAGGACCTTAACAAGGGCCCTATAACTAACAGAAGAAGTACTTGTAGAACTTAGAGATTCAAAAGGAAAGTCTATTGGAAAAATAAATAAAAATTATTACCTCAATAGCATGGAAATGAAGAATTACCGATGAAGTAAAGTCGAGCACGCTCTTTTGAAGCCTATTTCCATGCTCCGACAGGTAAACTCAATGCAGTAGGTATATGTTATGATTCCTAAGATAGAGCATATGAAAGATTGTAATTAGTTTAAGTCTTAGATAATGTGCTAGTAGCATAAGTGAATAACATCATGTATTAGTGTTATTATCATTGGTCAAGGTGGTTAATGTCCTGGGTCAATGATGGTGGCTAGCTCGCTAGAGTCGATTAAGTCGGTTTAGTCTATGGTCCAAGTGCATTGTATCCTTAGATATTTTAGACTTAGCCATCTTAAGTGATTAGTAATATAAGTATGTAATGTTTCTCTTGAAGAGCTCATAACTTTGATGAATGAAATATCTCTTTGAGATCTATTCTCTCTCTCAACTAACTATGTCTCTATTTTCTCATCTCAATTCACTTATTTCTCATCTTAACTCTATCCTTCCCTAGGTTATGATTTGAGGTTATCCTCGATCGTAACAATTAATATCAGAGCCTCGTTTGGCTTCCAAATCAAGCGTAGTTTGATATCAAATATCCTTGATCGCATTGCAAAGTGATTAGGAGTTCAATTTTGAATTCTTGATTGATTGATATCTGAAAATTATATTGTAACCAAAAAAAAGAGGTTGAAATTGATTTTTGGCTTATGATCTTAAATTCAAGAACTCATTGTTGACAGCAAGCTTTGATCAAAGCTTTCAAGATCAGTCGATTCCTTGAGGATCGGTGTGTGATCTTGAGGAATTGCATTTGAAGTAATATCAAGATTATGATCTATTGAAGTAAGATCAGGTAAGTTGAAGATTCATCAGTGAGCAAATTAAGCTGAAGTTGAGTGTTGGCTCAAGAATTCAATCATGATCTACAACACAAGCTTAGCTGTGGGAGCTGGAGGTGTTGTTTCTAGTTCGGTTCAGCAAGAACATGATACTCGAGTTCTGCAATACCAGCAACAACTCACACAAGGTTACAAGGTGACCTTGCCACGATCACAACAACAATTTGTGCAACGATAGTTACAGATTCAACAACAAATACATATGAATGCTGAGTTTTAGCCTAGCGCAGTACAAGACCAAGAAGGAGCGGATCTGAATTCTTTTGCAAACTCTGCCAGAGCTGGAAGAGATTTGATGTTGAATGTTGAAGCTTCGAATCAGATTGTTGTAGAGCCAGTTCATCTACCTATTCGTGATGGATCGATTAGGGAAGTGGATGCTGAGCTTGCTATGTTTGAGAATGAAGTCAAGCAATTGAGCTTAAATCGATCTAAGGATGATCGAGTTACTACTGATTGGTCAAGTAAAGCAAGATCAAGTGGTTTTCAATCTGAAATAATGGCAGCACAACCTAGAATTGGATCACTACCAGCTGAATTTAATGCAGCCCATTCAAAATTAGGAGTGACACATCTTGAGGTACAAATCTCAAGTGCGAATCGAGATTTGGAGTAATAGGAAGTTGAGAGTTAAGTTCTCATCTCAGCTTAATAAGGAAATTATGCTCATCATTCACTTAAATAAAAAAAAAACATTACTAAGTAAGATGACTAGAGTAAGGGAGAGACCAATCGCTGTTTATGAAGGAAGTGCTTCGGATTTCTTACAACTTGAAGCAAACGAGGAAGTTCTTGGTAAATTATTTGAGATCAAGAAGTTGGGATTGAAACAATCTAAGGTGTTGGAGGTATCCACTGATAGACTTGAAGCAATTTCTTGGATCCAAAGAAGTATCATGAGGGCCAAGAAAGGTTACAAGTCTTGCAACCAAGGCACAAGTTCAGCTTGAGGACAAGAAGATAGAGAGGCACAGCTTTCAAATACAGAACAATCAGCTCTTACTTCTGGAGCTGATGCTACTGTTAGTTGTTTGCATTGTCCTACATCGGTTCTTGTCACACATTCAGAATTAGAACTAATATTAAGCTAGATGCAAGAGAGGTTTGAAGCAATGTTGTAGGAGAGTTGGGATTAGAGAATTTTTTTTTGGTAAATTAGTGATTAATCCATATATGGGAAAGAATATATGTACAAGTCTACGAGGGGTATACCAATCAAAGAAAAACAAAGCAGAGCCAACAAACTAGCGCTCAATCCCCCACTCCTGCAGAAGCTGAGTATGACAATGAGCACCCCGGAGTGCAGGAGCAGCAATAAGACGGCTGTGGACCAGTCCCGTGATCTCCTCAATGACAACAACAGAAGGTCTGGACTGCGAACTCTGGATCCTGAGGTTACACTCGTACCAAAGGATGTAAACCATTGCTAAAAGACAAAGGCGGGCGAGGATCCGATCCACCCCGCGACCACGAAGCCTAGTCGAGGCCCACTGAATCAGCTCACGCCAGGGGAGAACGGGCCAGGCAAAGGAGGCGCGAGAAGACACCCTAGACCAAACAGTGGCTGAGAAGTTGCAACTGAAAAAGAGATGGCTATGCGACTCATCCTCTAAACCACACAGTACATATGTAGCTCAAACATCCTGCATAGCCTCAGCAGTCTGTCAGACGTCCACAGTTGCTCACAGGAAGCAAGCCATAAAATGAAGGAATGCCTTGGGATGTGCCGTTGGAACCGAAGGAGGTGATGGATGGAGTCCTCCTCCCTCCTACTACGGACCATCTCCCAAGTAGACCTGGTAGAAAAGATCCCTGATGGGTGGCCCGTCCACTTGATAGTATCTGCCACCCCCGGTTGGGGCCTGAAGTCAACAGAATCCCAGATAGGCAGCAGCTCCCCAATATCCTGTGGGAAGCGCCACTAGTCACCCTCAATAATATCTAAAACACGAGAGCCCAAGCGGTGACCAGTGGAGTGCAGGAGGTGAAAAGTGAACCGCCCCTCCAAATGCCCACACGGCAACCAATAGTCGGACCACAGCGCAGTATCATGACCATCTCCAATAATATGCCGGAAAGCTCCCACACATAGCAATCTAACGCCCAAAATGCTCCTCCACGACCATGGAATTGATCCGGTAGGCTTAATATCCCAAAAAGACTTCCCCTGGAGTCGGTTGGCATGGATCCACCGAAGCCAGAGAGAGTCTCGATCAGTGAGCAGAACCCAAATATGCTTCATGAGAGAAGCCTGGTTCCACTCAAGCAAACGTCGAATCCCAAGACCACCCTCCCTGCGAGGATAGCAAAGATGCTGCCATGAAACCTTGGCCCCACCCGGGCGTAACGAAGTGCCCTTCCAAAGAAAGGCAGCGAGAGTCGATTCGATCTTCTTGATCATCAGCTTCAGGAGAAAGAAGACAGATGACTAGAAGACCTAGATAGAGAAGATGACCGATCGGATGAGCTGCAAATGCCTAGCATACGATAGAGCATGAGATGTCCAGAGCTGGATGCGAGCAAGGATGCGATCAAGTAGAGGCTTGCAGTCGATGAACCGAAGCCTCGTCGTGATGAGCGGCACTCCTAGATACCTGACCGGGCACTAACCCAATCTGAACCCCAGAATGTCAAGAAGGGACTGCTGGAGCTCAGGATTAAACCCGAAAACGAAGATAATACTCTTGGCTGCATTCGAGGCCAGCCCCGAGAATGCAGCAAAACGGTCAAGAGCCTCCTGAATAATGGATACACTACCCTCATCAGCCTCACTAAAAATCATGAGATCATCAGCAAAGCATAAGTGAGTAAGACTGGTACTCTGGCACCGAGGATGAAAGCGAAACCTCGGATCAGAAGATGCTCGGTGAAGCAAATCCCGTAGACCCTCCATAGCAATGATAGAGATAGGGAGAAAGAGGATCCCCTGTCTAATACCCCTGCTCGTGCCAAAAAAACCCCTGAAGCTAGCCATTAATGGCAACTGTAAATCTGGCTGTAGAGAGGCACTCCCTCACCCATGTAATCATGACCTCAAGAATGCCCATACAACGCATAGCAGCGAGAATAAACTCCCAAGCGCATCGTGTCAAATGCCTTACGAAGATCAACCTTCAGAGCACAACAAGGCGAAGACGTCTAAATGTGATAATCCTGCAGAAGCTCTTGAGCCAACATGATGCTATCAGATATCCTCCGTCCAGGAACAAAGGCACACTGCGAGTCATCAATGGGGTAAGGAAGAACCCCTTTCAACCTGTTTGCAATGATCTTAGTGATACACTTATAGATCACATTGCAACAGGAGATCGGGCATTAGTTAGTGAAAGTGGAGGAATTCTCCACCTTCGGGATCAAGCTAATGTGAGTAGTGTTCAGGGCGCCAAGCATGAGCCCTGACTGAAAGAGCGACCGGATAGCTCGAGTCACGTCACGCCCCATCACATCCCAAGCCCTCTTAAAGAAGAGGGAGGTATAACCATCAGGGCCAGGCGCCCTATCAACACCAGTAGAGAACAAAGCATCCCTAACCTCAGCTTCAGAAACAGGAATAGTCAGTGGTCGAGCCTAATCCTTGGAAAGACGGGTCTGAAAGAGCTCCAAAATATCCTCACGAAGCGGCCCACTCGACTTTGTCAATAAATCACGAAAGAAGGATACCCCAGCCTTCGAAATCTCCCTGTCGTCATACGTCCTCCTACCATCAGTACGAACAATAGAAGAGATCCGGTTCCTAGCCCGCCGATGCGTGACAGACTTATGGAAGAACTGGGTGCCCTGATCACCCAAAGAGAGCCACTGGATACGAGACTCCTGACAGTAGAAAGCCTCCTCATCCCGACACAACCGCGAGTACTCCCGAGATATTCAACAAATGGCTTACAAGAACAGCTTGATATTCAACAAATGCCGTTGCAAACGAATGGCTTACAAGAACAAGTTGATATTCAACTTCCTCAAGGGGAAGCAAGTCCTCAAGTGGAAGTGATATGTAGGGACATTGAACAAGGCCCAAAGGAAGGCTCTCATCTTTTAAATCCAGTTCTGAGTTCGTACATAGATGTTGATCTTATGCTGAACACTGACACAACAAGGGTGAATTCCTCTCTAAGTTCTGATGCAAGTGTAAAGGAGAAGACATTTGCTCAAGTTAAAGTGGCCCCTTCACAAAATTAGCAAGGGGAATGGAATCAGATGGGATCTGCAGCAGTAATGAGTGTCTCTGTGCAGCATACTCGAGTTTTTTCGTGAGAATCTTATATAAAGCTCAAGCCAAGTGCACTCATGAAGTTAATTCAATAGCAAATCAAGCAGGGTTGATACCTTTTGATCCTGGAAAAGATGGACTAAATGTGTTTGGGGAAGGTAGACAACAATTGCAGCAGTACATCGATGGGAATTCAATTGACAGTTCATGAATCAGTTTGGAATTGGCAGCTGCAGTTGGAAATTGAGGAGTTGACATCAAACAAGGCATTGAGATTCCAATTAAGGTAGTGCAAATGAATATAGATGTTCTAAGCTATAGAAGAAGTGTTGGAGGCATGTTAAGGCGAATCAAATGGGCTAAGATGAAGAATATAGAACATCTCCCAAGGATTCAAGCTAATGTAAGACCTCCTGAATTAGAAAGAGAAAATACTTTCGTTGGTAAGCTACAAAATAGGTCAATAGCAAGATGTGATGTTACCATCGGGCAGAGCCGCAGAGATAAGATAATCGGATATGAAATTTATCTTGTTGTGCTCCAAGAATTCATTAGCGTTGGAGAAATTGATCAAGCTTCCTTAGTCCTTGGTAAAGGAATAAATACAAGTTTGAATGAAGCCTTGAAACGCAGGGAGCAACGCTGGGATCTGATTGAAATTAAAGGTTTTGAGAAGAAATTGACATTCTTATGTTGCAAGCTTAATAATTCAGATAGCGGGGTTCTTGTGAGAGCTCAAAACATGACTGAATTCCTTTGGAGACTTGTTAAGGCACTTGGGAGTTTATCTTGGTTGGATAAAAGTTCACAATTCTCGATTCAAAGTTTTAATTGTGCTAGAGTATATGCTGATACGGGTCGTACAAAAGCATTCCTTTGATTTGCTTATAATTGTGGTGATATCAATTGAGTATTGGAACAAAATGAGAATTACTGCTATTGGGAATTGGAGACAAGGTCTGAATTCGAGCATTGGGAGCTGTTGTGTAAGCACTGCTGCAGCAGGTTGCAGTGAATGGGAGAAGTTGATGCAAAAGCTTCAATGTCATCTAAATGTAATAGTGGAAGGTTTCCGCGAGAGGTCAAGTATAACTCCAATTGAATTCAGTATAAATTCTAGCAGAGGAGTCAAGAACAGATCTATCCTTGCTCTTGGAATGTTCACAGCTGTTCTGATGCTTCAATGGCTTCATGGGTTGATGTATTTCGCGATCATACTTAAGCTCATTGATAAGGAATCAAAGTTTGCTCAGTTGAGACGAGAATGGTGTCTTGGAGGTCATGGAATACAGGGTTCTTTGAATCCATTTAGCTGCAGCATATCGATTGGATGTAGGAAACCCAAGGAGGTTCTAACAAGAGCTGAAGATCTTGTGATCAATCTAAAAATGGTGAGCTGCAGACAGTGGTTGGTCAATTGGGTTACTTGAGAAGTTCAAGTGGTGTCTTTGCTTCCTTGGAGATTGACTATTATTTTTGAGAACTTAGCTGGGTGGAGCAGAGTTCCAAGCTTGCAAGCCAACGTTTCAATTGTTTAAGGAACTTAGTTTATATGTTGCATTAGGAAGCAATGTGTCAGTTGTTTTTTGTCCACTCTCTTTAAGCCTTGGCAAGTTAAAGGAGTGGAAGTATATTGTGTGGATAGCAAGGATCAAAATTGATTTCTGGTGGATTGTGCAAGACCTTTGGAAAAGGTGGCAGAGACTTCCATACCATCTAAGATCTAACTTAACTCGCAACAAGCAGATTTCAAAGTAGTTGTTGGGTCATGGCGTAGCTCATGGCTTTCTTTGGTAGCAGCATTTGGGATTGTTAATTGGTCAATTGAATGCGCTAGCTTGGCCTTTGGAAGCATTGGAAACTTGAGAACAATTGAAGGCTTCTCTTTGAGCAAGATAAGAGTTCGGTTCTGTTTGAGCAACTATTGCAGGTCGTTGAAATCTGCATTTAAGTATGTGAAATTGGAAGATACTAAAGCAAGAGTTGTGTATGGAATGATCAACAGCAAAAGAGAGCTTTGGTTGGGTGAAAGGAAGTTCAAGTATTGCAAATTTTGGATAAGAACCGTGATTGATTGGTGGCAGGTGCAGCACACTCGGTCTTTTACATGTTTAAGCAACAAGCTGGTGATGTTGAGCTGCATTAATTGCAACAAGAGGTTCCGTGGACTGGATGTGGGTGTTTGGCTAATTTGGTTTGAATTGTGTAGACCACCGGAAGGGTACAATACACCCAAACGCAAACATTGTGCAGAAATAGGAATCATACTCGTGTGTGCAGCTGCATTTCAAATTTAGTTGCACCCATGTTCTCTGCAGGGGCGAGTATCAGCAGGCCATTCTGAACGTTCAGCTTCTTCTATGGGAATAATTGCACTTCAAAGTCTCAACTCTGTTCTAAGGGGGGAGTATTGTTATGATTCCTAAGATAGAGCATATGAAAGATTGTAATTAGTTTAAGTCTTAGATAATGTGCTAGTAGCAAAATAGAATAAGGTCATGTATTAGTGTTATTATCATTGGTCAAGGTGGTTAGTTTCCCGGGTCAATGATGACGGCTAGCTAGCTAGAGTCGGTTTAGTCTACGGTCCAAGTGCATTGTATCCTTAGATATTTTAGACTTAGCCATCTTACGTGATTAGTAGTATAAGTATGTAATGTCTCTCTTGAAGAGCTCATAGAAAAACGTATATAAATGTATTCATTTTTAAAATAGTTTTGTTTTCACATATATACGCCTCAAAACTTCGGGTCATTTTTAATAAAATTAGAGTATGTAGATACTAAAATAATGGGAAAATATCACTTAGGTATCACAAGATTGGACTATTTATCATGTAAGTACCTTGACATTTCAATATATACAATAAGAAGGTTTCAACATTTTATCACATAGTTATTCTATATTGTAATTTGATGAATTTTTGTACGAATCTAGCCTATTAAATACATAGAATACAAATTTAATGCATGCATATGATAATATACATAAATTATGTAAAAGTTCAACGAATTGTGATAAGAATTCAGTGAATTTCGATATAAACCAACTAATTAATAAAATTTTGAAACCTTAAGATGCTCTTATGTATTTTGAAACTTTATTTTGGCACGGCAAAGCATGAGAAGCAGTGGGCTGGGCTAGACCTATGATAAGGTCAAGATTGAATCTCAAACCACAACCTAAGATAGATGAAGATAGAGAGTTTAGATGAGAAGAGAAGTGAACTAAGATGAGAATTAGAGAAAGTTAGATGAGACATAGAGAAGGTTAGATAAGAGAGAGATATTGATGTCAAATTGAGATATTTTGATTATTATTGAATGATTGATTATTACACTTGAACTACTACTTATAAGTAAACTAATACATTGAAACAGGACAAGCCTAGCAACCGACTTAACTAGAAAATATCTAATTCAAACTAAAATATCTAACTAACTAACAACCAAGCCATATAAGACACTCATGCCATACGTGCTGTTGCTGCTAGCATTTCTACTATGCTACATATACTAAACTAATGACACATACTTCTATATACTAAACTAATGGTTTATTCTAATTACAATCTTTTCAAGCCCCATCTATAGGAATCATAACAACCTAATTTTTATTTCAAAATTCAAATATTAATTTTTAAGTGGCAAAGAATTTTTGGAAAAAAAACGTGTGTATTTTTCATTAAATAGGTATAATACTTTTTATTTCAAAAAACACAATTTTTTTTGAATTTTTGGAAAAAATACATAAACGTGAGTATTATACGGCATTAATGCGTCTAAGCGAATTATAGAGTATTATTCCCCTACAATACGCGAATTTACTAAGGACAATGGGGAAAGCTAGGAGGACCTTCATCAACAATTAACAAGGGCCTTACAACTAATAGAAGAAGTATATGTAGAACTTAGATATTCAAAAGGAAAGTCTATAGGAAAAATAAATAAAAAGTATTACTTCAG
The DNA here is from genome assembly GCA_018398585.1 of Simmondsia chinensis. Lineage (NCBI taxonomy): Eukaryota > Viridiplantae > Streptophyta > Magnoliopsida > Caryophyllales > Simmondsiaceae > Simmondsia > Simmondsia chinensis. The sequence goes on along the minus strand of JAGTTD010000003.1, from coordinate 28,537,765 downwards.
TAGCGAGGAAATGAAGAATTACCGATGAAGTAGAGTCGAGCACGGCACGAATCACGTTCTTTTTAAGCCTATTTCCATGATGCAGTAGGTATACAACGCACCATCACCGGGATACGATGCTTGGAAAATATTATCACTCTTAGACCCTGTACCGATCTAAGAGGCCAAAACCACACTAGTCGAACACCCTTAACCCAAATTTATCGAAGAGGGGAATTATATAGAACTAGAAAAGATGAGGAGAAAGAAGAAAGTTCTTATGTGTAAACTACAACACACTAACCCCCTATTTATTAAGGGTACCAAAAAATTTAAAAAAAAAAAAAAAAAAAACGTATCATCAAACTTGATTTTTCACACCCGTTAATCCCATATGTTGTAAACTTTCAATTTTGAACGTTAGAATTGAATAATAATATGGGCCATTGAAAGCCTTTGTTACTCTTGCCAAACAAAGGAAGCCTTTGTTATTGTTTCTCATAAAGGACTTTTAATATTTTTTTTTAATTTTTATATCTCTCATATTGTTATTGTTTTTTCAAAAAAAAATTTATTAGGAAACCAACAATTCTCCACCTTTCTAATAAAAAATTGGACTAAGCAGAACTATTATACATCATAAGGGTGTCCTTGCCTTGAAACTCTTATTAGTGTTTCAGCAATTCCCGTACTCAAGCTTGGCCTTGAAACTTTAGCTTCTTAAAGGCACATAGACTGCATCACACGTATGAAAGCTCAAAAGTGTACATCAATTTTGGATGCTTGCACATTATGGCCTTATGCATCACCTGTATTTCACGAGTGCTCTAGAGAACTAACTCAAGTTCTCATAGAGTCTTTACTTTTGCACTCATATAGGTGGGTTTGTCAAGGATATACTTGTGGCCACACATCCCACCTCTATGGGCTACAAATTATATTAAGATCTATGTTAGCTGAACCTTAATTACAGCCATAAGTGAACATGCTTGACGGCATAGGGATGAGCTATCAATTAATTTCAACCGTCCGAGTTACTCCATGACTCGTTTGTCTCTTTTCAGGGTATCCTCATGGGCAACTTATTCCTTTTTGGGCTTCAGCCCCATCCCTCTTGATGTCATCCAGATCTTATCTCTAGCTAGAGCTTTTGTTAATGGGCCGGCAATTTTATCGTGTGACCTTACATGAACAATACTTCATGGCGCCATTAGTAAGATGTTTTCTTACTATACTATGTTTTCTTTTCACAAACTTAGATTTTTCATTATAATATTTATTATGCACCTGTCTAATTACAACAATGCTATCACAATGCAACACTATAAATGACATTGGGTTTCCCACATAGGGATGTCATATAACAAGTTTCTTAACCAGTCTGCCTCATCACATGCTATAATAAAGTAAAAAACTTTGCCTCCATTATGGACTTTGTTATAATAGTTTGCTTCTTCAATTTCCAAATTATTGCATCACCACCTAAGGTAAACACATACGCATTGGAAGACACAGCGTCTTCAGTATGAGAGTTCCAATCTACATCACAAAAGGCTTCAACTAGAGCTAAAAATTTGTTATAATACAAAGCATAATTCATGGTCCTTTTTGGATATTTCATTAAACAATTAATAGCAGCCCAATGACGGAAGGACGGTTTATGCCTAAACCTGCTCAAAACACCAACTGCATAAGCTATATCAAGGCGTGACGTATCAGCTGCATATATGAGACTACCAATAAATTTACCATTTTCACTTTAATTAATGATATCCTCATTATTTTCAGTGGAAAGTAAGTTAACATTCGAATCTAGTGGTTTGCTAGTAGCCATACAATCAAAATATTTGAATTTTTTCAAAAATATTCTCCACATAATGAGATTGATCAAGTCAAATACCACTATTAAATTTATTCAGTTTCATACCAAGAATAACATTAGCCACACCCTCATCTTTCATGCCAATTATTTTTGAGCATAGTTTTAGTAACGTTTATAATATCTAAGTTAGTGCCCAAAAGAAGTAAATCATCATCACACAAACTTATCATCACATGAAAGACACCAAAGGATTTATAATGTATGTCACTCTCATTTATTTTAAACCTATTTTTCTACAAGACAAGCATCGAATTTTTCATGCCACTTTTTAGGGGCTTGTTTAAGCCCATATAGAGATTTTTGTAATTTATACACTTTGTGTTCATTACCTGGCTCTACAAATCCTTCAGGTTAGTCCATGTGAATTTCTTCATCTAGATCTCCATTTAGAAAAGCCATTTTGACATCCATCAGATATATTTCTAAATCAAGTATGGCGACTATCGTGACTAAGACTCGAACTGAAAAAGACTTTTGCTACAGGAGAATACGTATCAAAGAGGTCAATATCTTCTTTTTGTGTAAAACAGTTTGCGGCCAGCCTAGCCTTGAATTTGTCTATGGAACCATTAGGTTTATGTTTTCTTCTAAGTACCCACTTACACCCAATAGTTCTACAGCCTTGGTTAAATCTACCAACTTCCGTGTTTTATTAGCATGTGATGAGTCTGTTTTGTCATTAATTCCTTCTCTCCAAAATTTAGAATTTAGTGAAATGTTCGCCCTAGCTTGTTCTGTGTCATATTTTACCTGTAGTATCGTCCAAAATTTCTTTTGCACTTTCATAGTTGTTAGAATAATAATTATAGAGATTATTAGAAGACAATTGAGAATATTGTTTTTACAATCCTCTTCATTATTTTGCCATTTTTCAACCAATGTGGCATGTTTCTTTTTTTTTTCATTATCGTTCATGTTATCAATATCTTTCTCATTAGGGTCAACATTATTGAGAATCCACACCACTTTTTTGAGTTTACAAGTAGGACCTTTTTCACCCATCAATTTAAATGTTCACCGAAAAAGCGAAAAGGCTTGTTATGATAATTGGAGCTAGGTATGGCAGAGGAGGTGTTGGTAATAGTTGTATCCATGGGATTGTTGGAAAAATAAATGAAAATTATTACCTCAATAGCATAGAAATGAAGATTTACTAATGAAGTAGAGCCCGGTGAGGCACGAGTCAAACTCTCTTTAAGATGGTTTCCATGTTCCTATGTGTAAACCTGATGCAGTAGATATACAACACGCCGCCCCTAGGACACAACGCTCAACAAATACTATCACTCTTAGATCCTACACTGATCCAAGAGGCCAACTACACTACTTGAACTCTCTTAACCCAAATTTTTATTAAAAAAAAAACAATAAATTTTATCTAGATAACCATGTCCTATACTTACTCCTGGACAGCTACATCCTTTTGGAATTGACATTAATTCACAAAATATGTCATTGGCCACTTCTAAGGTTGCTCTGCAAGTCCTCCACAAGAAAATCCAGCTCCAAGTAGTAGAAATCCTCCCAACTGAGTTTGTCATCAAAAACTAGTTCATCTTCAACTCCAAAATCTGAAGTGGCAGCTCCCAAAACCACACCTCATTGAACTAAAGACAGCCTAGGAAGACGGCTCGGAATCATTATCAGAGCACAAGACTATGAGCGACAAGGAGGCATTTGCTACTGGTAGAGAAGGCGGCGACAATGAAGAGGCAAATGAAGTAGGCACTAAGGATTGGAAGGGGGTGATGGGAGGACCAAAGGCCTTGCCAAAGTAGTAGAACTTGAATTCGGTGCTTGGCGAACTGGAAATGAGGATTGAAATATCCGCTCAAAGGACAGAGCTAAGCAGCGCGGCACCGCCGGAGAAGCTGAACTAGGGGGCGGATTTCCTAACACCACATGACCAAACTCCACCGTCACCCTCGGAGGGGGACCCTATGCGTCCCAGCCCAGTCGTGAAGACCTAGGGATTTTGCAGCCAAAAACTTGCCCAAGGGAATTCTGCATGTCGACTGAACTAGGGCCAACAAAAACCCTAGCCTTCCTTGCCAATATATATATAAATAACTAGCCCCTAATTGTCTCTTTAGGCCCGTTTGTTTTAAAAAGGCCAAGTGCTCCTACTTCAATTTAAAAAATTCTAAGTATCCAACAACCTCCTTCTAAGATCACCTCTAGGATCTTCTATGGATGATCCGATTTGCAGCCTATGATCCCTTCAATCCGGCAATGGTAGGCCTCGCTGAGTGACTGCCTCCGGATTGTTGGCCGTCGTCCATCTAAACCTCTTTTACAAAATGGGTAATTATCCTTAATTTGAAGTCCTCCATTAGAAGAATCACCCCGGTTCAAAGGTCCCACACTTGAGAATGATGAACAAAGGCTATTAGTGTTAGAAAAATGATACAAACTAAGTCTAAATTAAAGTTCCATTGTGAATACAAGACCCCCAATCCCACATTGATAATTTAGGAGGGGGTGGTTGGGTTTATAAGGGTGAGTATTTTTTAGTCATTTGAATTAAGCCTTGGGTGAAGGAATGGAGGGAACCACACGCGCGTGCGCGCCGTGCTCGGGCGAGGGTGTGGGTGAGTTTTTTACATCGGGTATATTTATTTTGCGGAAAAAACTGTTTACTATGACCGCCATTACTGCTGCACTAAAAACACAGGTTCGGTTTTGAACGTTGCAGATTTAATATGGTTGTAATAAAATTGATACGTTTCTAACCGTTGCATAGGAGCCTTAACTTCAGATCTGATTTGCTAATACTTGAGCTTTATTATAAATAGAATAGTTTATGGGTTTAATAGTGCAACCCAGGAAAAACAGAGCATCCCAACAGCAAAACCATCATCTTCTTCCTCTTCCTTTCTCTCTCTCCATCCATCGAATTCCGGGCATTGTTCGAGGCGCTCCTAACCGACTTTTAACGAGTGCACGTTAAGGGTTGGACCGTGTAAATCGTGGAGGACGGCCGCCGGTTATACTGTTTGCACCGGAGCAGAGGCGAAATCGTCTTTTAGGACAGTGGCCATTTACCACGGCACAGTATCTTCGGTATTTTCTAATCCAATTCCCCTCTTACGGTATTTTTTGAGTGTCGTGTTCAATATTCGACCAAGTTTATTTTGCTGTTCTGTTTTACTGCGTTTCACCAAAATAAAGCTAAATATTTTACTATTTTTCTGCGTTTATTACTACGTTTTTCCGGTTCTCTTATGTAATTTTTTGCAGTAATCGATTTATCAATCTTGCTGTAATTTCCGGTTAAATTTTCTGGTTTATTTTCGGTTAATATTTCGGCATAATTGTACGCGGTATTGAGTGCAGTATAATCTTTGTACACGCAATATTTACAACAATCTAAAAGACGAATTGTGTTAATGCACTAATATTTGAACATGGCAACAAAAATACCCCTTCCCAATATGTCAAAAGTTGAACCTCTTGACGGGAAGAACTATAAGAGGTGGTCCCAAAAAATTCTGTTTTTCCTACAGTTAGTATGTCTTGATTATGTGCTGTACGACAAAAAGACTCTTGAAGATGAGAACGAGAAGAAGGCTTGTGAAGAAAAATTTACCACAAATGACCGAACCTGTGGGGGAAATTTACTGCATTCTATGAGTGATGGGTTGTTTGATATCGATGTAAAATTAAGTACAGCAAAAGAAATTTGGGATTTCCTACTGAAAAAATATGGGGGTGATGATGCGGGTAAATTCGTGGACAATAAACCAATAATTAAACAAGTCCATGAATATGAAAATATTGTAACTACTCTATTGTCAGAAGGCCTTAAAATTTGCAAAATAACTCAAGCGTATGTCTTAATTGAAAAACTTCGACCCTCCTGGAAGGATTATCGAAATTTACTCATGCACAAAAAGAAGGACCTGACATTAGACGAGTTAATAAACCACTTAAAAATTGAAGAAGAAAATAGGCTTAAGGACAGGGGGTATGCATACTCCGACCATTCTAAAGCTAGTATTGTCGAAGCTAGACCTAGTAATGCAGACAGGTTCAAGAACAAAGGAAAAAAGCATCGCCTAAATTTCAAGCCTGGAGCAAAGATTCAAAAACCAAACAACAAATTCCTCGGAGACTGCTATCACTGTGGAAAGCATGGACATATGGCCAAAGACTGTAGAAGTAAAAGGCCCAAAGACTCGAAGAATAAAGCCCACCTTGTAGAAGCAGAGAACATTGTAGCTGTTGTCTCAGAGGTGAACCTGGTCAACAACTTGACTGAGTGGATAGTGGATACTGGGGCTACTAGGCACATCTGCACAAACAGAAGCATGTTTCAGGAATACCAAAAGATGTCCGAGGGAGAGGTGGTCTTTATGGGCAATTCTGCAGCTGCACCAATCCTCGGAAAAGGGAAGATTTCTTTAAAACTCACTTCTGTAAAATTTTTTACTTTAACGAATGTGCTGCATGGGTCTGATATGCCTAGAAATTTAATTTCTGGTAGTCTCTTGATAAAAGCTGGGCTGAAATTATCCTTTGAATCAGACAAATTAGTCCTGACTAGGAATGGAGAGTATGTGGGCAAGGGCTTTTGTAATGGTGGTCTGTTTGTTCTTGATGTTGTTTGCATGAATAACATTGCCAGTACCTCTTCTGCTTATATTGTTGAGTCCCTTGAATTATGGCATGCTCGCTTAGGACGTATAAATGTTGAATCGATTAAAAGGCTTAAGAAAATGAACATGATCCCTAACTTCAGTGATATCAACTTTAATAAGTGTGAAGTATGTGTAGAAGCTAAATATGCTAAAAAATCCTTTAAGTCTGTTGAGAGACAAACTGAACTTCTTGAACTAGTTCATACTGACTTAGGAGACTATAAAAGTCTAATAAGTAGAGGAGGAAAAAGATACTACATAACCTTTGTAGATGACTACTCTAGATACTCAATGCTATATCTCCTAAGCACTAAAGATGAGGCAGAAGAAATGTTTCTAAAATACAAAGCTGAAGTAGAAAATCAGTTAGGAAGGAAAATTAAAAGAGTTAGGCCTGATAGAGGAGGAGAATATGATCCAACCTCTTTAGAAAGATTTTGTGAGGAAAATGGAATAATACATGAGCGAAGCCCACCCTACTACCCGCAGTCTAACGGTGTTGCAGAGAGGAAAAATAGAACTTTAAAGGGTATGATGAATGCTATGCTTATTAGTTCTTGACTACCTGACAACATGTGGGGGGAGGCTATACTATCCGCTTGTCATGTACTTAATAGAGTTCCTCACAAGAAATTAGATAAAACCCCATACGAAATGTGGAAAGGTTATGCGCCTAATCTAAAATATTTAAAAGTGTGGGGGCGTCTAGCTAAGTTTGGGTTACCTGACTTTAAACGTAGTAAAATCGAACCTAAGACTATCGATTCCATTTTTATCGGATATGCTCATCACAGTGCTGCTTATCGTTTTTTTAATTAAGGGATCTAATGATTCATATGCATGTGGTAGTGTCATAGAATCTAGGGATGCTGAATTCTTTGAACATATATTTCCCTTTAAGTCTAATGATCCACAGCCTTCTAGCTTGCCTCCTAATAATGTAATTGCTAGTCATGATAATACTAACGATATAGACACTCCTGAAATTTGTAGGAGTAAAAGAGCTAGAAAAAAAACCAACTTTGGACCTGACTTTGTAACCACTTTCCTATCAGAAGATAACTTCGTAAATGAAGATATTGCGAACGTCTATATGTTAGAAGAAGACCCTAAAACCTATGATGAGGCCATAAGGTCAATTGACTCGACCTTTTGGAAAGAAGCCATTAATAGCAAACTAGAATCGATTCTAGGTAACCATACATAGGAATTGGTAGACCTTCCTAGAGGTTGTAAGCCAATAGGTTGTAAGTGGGTCTTTAGAAAGAAAATGAAGGCTGATGGGACAATAGACAAGTTCAAGGCGAGGTTAGTGGCTAAGGGTGATACCCAGAAATAGGGGTTAGATTATTTTGATACTTATTCACCTGTTGCTAAAATCGCCACGATTAGAGCTTTGATCGCCCTTGCGTCTGTCCATGATTTAGTAGTGCATCAAATGGATGTTAAAACAACATTTCTTAATGGTGACCTAGACGAAGAGATTTACACGAAACAACCTGAGGGTTTTGTGGTTCCTGGTAATGAAAATAAAGTTTGTAAACTTATAAAATCTCTGTATGGTCTCAAACAGGCACCTAAACAATGGCATGAGAAGTTTAACAACACATTAGTAGCCAATAATTTCCTTGTAAACGATGGTGATTCGTGTGTGTACTCTAAGTGTGATTCAAATGGATGTGTAATAATTTGTCTATATGTTGATGATATGCTGATATTTGGCACAGACTTGAATGTTGTCATTGAGAAGAAAAACTTTCTATGCTCTAAGTTTGAAATGAAAGATATGAGTGAGGCAGACGTGATCTTAGGAGTTAAAATTGTGAAAACTCCAGAAGGCATAAGCCTCAACCAGTCTCACTACGTTGAGAAGATACTTAGAAAGTTCAATATGATCAATTCGGATCCTGTTAGAACACCTTATGATCCCAGTGTATATTTAACTAAACATAAAGGTGTTGCTATGTGCCAATCTGAGTATGCCAAAATAATTGGTAGTGTTATATTTCTAATGAATTACACTAGACCTGATATTGCATATGCTGTAAGTAGACTCAGTAGATACACACATAATCCTAATCAAGAGCATTGGAATGCGTTAAAAAGATTACTTAAATATTTGAAAGGAACCATGGATTGGGGACTTCATTATAGGAAGTTTCCCGCTATATTAGAAGGATATTGTGACGCCAATTGGGTGTCTGATAATGATGAGATTAATTCCACTAGTGGATATGTGTTCACACTAGCTGGAGGTGCTATATCCTGGAAATCATCTAAGCAATCTTGTACTGCCACATCTACTATGGAATCTGAGTTTATTGCTCTTGAGTTGGCAGGTCATGAAGCTGAGTGGCTAAGAAGTCTACTGGGAGACGTGCCATTGTGGGGGCATCCAGCTCCATCAGTGTCGCTTCACTGTGATAGTCAATTTGTAATCGTTGTGGCTAAGAACAAGGTTTGCAATGGCAAAAGGAGACACATTCGTCTCAGGCATAAGATCGTGAAAGATCTACTAGAGAGTAGAGTGATATCACTAGACTATGTAAAGTCTGAAAAGAATCTTGCGGATCCGTTGACAAAAGGCCTCTGTCGTAAAATAATTGTAGAAACATCGAGGGGGATGGGACTGAAGTCTGTACACGAATAAACTATGATGTATCCAACCTGGGCTTATCAGGTTCAATGTGAAAAGTCATAGTTTCATTCAAGATATGCATTGTGTTTTATATTGTCCCTCCCTATGGTGTGACAGTGCGGAGACGGGTCCAATGCCGTGTGTTGGAGGTGTAAGTGTGACTTGCACATGACGGACGCTGTTTGGAGACGGGTCCAATGCCGTATGTTGGCGGTGTGAGCACGACTTGCACATGACAGGACACTGTCTGTATGTTACCAGGGGTAAGGTTGAGCTTTAGCTCCTAATGGACCCATATCCATATGTTTGGTGGTGTGCGGTAACACACACTTGATGGGATCCACCTGTATAGGTGTGGGAGTCTGGCCGCTCCCTATGAAGGATTAAGACTTGCCTTCTAGAGCGCCTATAAACATCCGGGACGAGCGCATGGCCGATTAAACGCGCCAAACTGCAGGAGTTGCCGAGATTTAGAGTTTGGTATGTGTCCAAGTGGAAGACTATACAACCCCTTGTGAGGTTCAAGACGAAAGTCACCTTGCAAGATGTTGGTCCTAAACTTGGGTTACACTAGGTGACGATTCAAGTCGTAAGACATCGGCGCTGAAAAACCGAACTCCTTTTACCCAGTCTATTCCTTTCTTTTTGTTTCGCTTGTATCCTTTGTGGGGGATTGTTAGAAAAATGATACAAGCTAAGTCTAAATTAAAGTTCCATTGTGAATACAAGACCCCCAATCCCACATTGATAATTTAGGAGGGGGTGGTTGGGTTTATAATGGTGAGTATTTTTTAGTCATTTGAATTAAGCCTTGGGTGAAGGAATGGAGGGAACCACACGCGCGCGCGCGCCGTGCTCGGGCGAGGGTGTGGGTGAGTTTTTTACATTGGGTATATTTATTTTGCGGAAAAAAACTGTTTACTACGACCGCCATTACTGCTGCACTAAAAACACAGGTTCGGTTTTGAACGTTGCAGATTTAATATGGTTGTAATGAAATTGATACATTTCTAACCGTTGCATAGGAGCCTTAACTTCAGATCTGATTTGCTAATACCTGAGCTTTATTATAAATAGAATAGTTTATGGGCTTAACAGTGCAACCCAGGAAAAACAGAGCATCCCAACAGCAAAACCATCATCTTTTTCCTCTTCCTTTCTCTCTCTCCATCCATCGAATTCTGGGCATTGTTCGAGGCGCTCCTAACCGACTTTTAACGAGTGCACGTTAAGGGTTGGACCGTGTAAATCGTGGAGGACGGCCGCCGGTTATACTGTTTGCACCGGAGCAGAGGCGAAATCGTCTTTTAGGACAGTGGCTATTTACCACGGCACGGTATCTTCGGTATTTTCTAATCCAATTCCCCTCTTACGGTATTTTTTGAGTGTCGTGTTTAATATTCGACCAAGTTTATTTTGCTCTTCTGTTTTACTGCGTTTCACCAAAATAAAGCTAAATATTTTACTATTTTTCTGCGTTTATTACTGCGTTTTTCCGGTTCTCTTATGTAATTTTTTGCAGTAATCAATTTATCAATCATGCTGTAATTTCCGGTTAAATTTTCTGGTTTATTTTCGGTTAATATTTTGGCATAATTGTATGCGGTATTGAGCGCAATATAATCTTTGTACATGCAATATTTACAACAATTAGTAATACGTTTGAAGAAAAGACGCCACCTTCTTCTTCCCGGCACTAACAATCAAGAGCCTATGCCCACATGCACTAAATTCAAAGATCTGTAAAAATCTGCCTATTTGATGGAGCTTCACCTGAACACAAAATATTCTATCATTTTCCTTACTAGTATCCCACTCATACTGATCACCCCTGCTACTTTGAAACTTCTCCCATATTTTTAATAGCCAATTAGCTACTGCTCTATGAAAGAATAGAGATAGATGGGCGTTCTTACTAACTTCAATATTTCGGAGGATTCGAGCATTAAAATGTAATTGAAAAGCCTTAGATTCAAAGGAGATTACAAAAGGGTTGCAATCTATGTTAAATTAAGAACATAGCCCATTAAAGAGAATCTTGTGGGCTATCATCTTGTGCGATATCAATTGGGAACAAGCATTTTTTTTTTTTTTTTTGGGTGGGGGTTAATCATATAACACCATCTTCCACTCTACGGCCTGTTATACTCCATTTGAGGTTGTTTATAAGTACACCATGGCTGTGCATATACCATGCTTATCCTTTAAATCTCATGTCAAGGAGGCTGATTGATTTATGTGTGATGCAAGGCTACTATTCCATTGCTCAAAATCCTCATCAAGTGGACTAATGCTTCTGCTGATGATGATGCCACATGAGAGTTCCTGTGTTACAATCCACATGTCCTTTCAGCCTTGGGAGGACAAGGCCACTAAAGCAGAGGATTTTGATACGGATTGTTGCATCAAATTTCCAGAGCTTCTAAGAACTTTGGAAGCTTCCTTAGTGTGTCTTGCATTTTGAATTCCCATTTAATTTTTCAGTTTGACTTGGCGCTGCTTGAATCTTTTTGTTAACCACGTTTTTGAATTTCAAATTTTAGTTGTCAATCTAATGAGGAGGGAAATTGAATTTTAAATCTTTTGTTGATGGAGTCATGGCCTTTGCATACACAACTCTTGTTGATAGAAACAGACTTCACTTTGAACTTTTATTAGCTTCGATTTGTTCATTGGTTCTGCAGATTTAGGAAAGCAAAATTCTAGATTAATAACTAATTTTTTAGATTTTAGATTAATATCTTTTAATTGTGTACAATGTTTGGCTCAAATGAGAGCAATACATTCTATATTCCACTCAAGCTATAAAATTCAATAGAAAAAGATAGCAACCACTCAATGCCAACCCTCTCACAATCACGCAAATACATTCTATTGCACACTAATTTTGAATTAGTCACATCTAAACAAAATCATCCCTGATTTCAATCAAATTTCAACTACAGTAAAATTCAGTTCATTATACCAGAGCTAATTTTCCTTTAGTAGTGACCAAAAGATAGAATAATTGACGAAAATATTGTTACATCAATGTAACGCCCCCAAATAATATAGCAACTAAGCGTAAAACAGAAGGGCACTGCACGATCGTACTATCATGAATTCTTTCATAATAGTACGAAGCCAGAAAATTTTTGATTTATAATTCCTCAAATTTTCATAAAATTTCCCATATATATAATAGATTGAATCTCAAAAACATCAACATCAATGATTTAAAGCAAACGATATGAGAAGTCGAAATTACAATCTTATCAAACACTCCATAAAATTTCATACAATCCCACTATGGAGTTTATTTAGTATCGAAAAATATGAAGATAAAATAATGCTCTAAAAAGGATGCTGCTCTACCATCCTCATTGCTCAAGAATAACGACACGCTACTAATATGAAAAGTGAAGGAAAAGGAGTGAGCAAACAACACGTTCAGTAAGTATACCACACACCCTACCCACTATTTAAAATGGGATTTATCTTCAAAATTTCATGTTGCAGAAACACAATTTACCACTTTATACTTTAATATATTTGACAAGAGCTCTTGGTAAAACTAATCGGAGACTATGGCCAGTAATATTCCCGCGACAGGATCACAGATCTGTTAGGAAAAGTGTCCTAAAATTCAAATTTATTCTGGATATATTATTTTAATTAATAAATAAGATTGAAGTTCCAATTGTTTCCTAATTGAATTTGTGTAAAGTGAGCTTATATACTACAAGTGATTTTCTTTTGGGAGACATCCATGAGATGGGTGTGGTCCTCAGACTACAATTTACATATTTGTTCTAAATGGTTTATGAGAGTAAGCCACAAATAGACTTGGACCAAATGGTATGGATTGTTATTTGAAAGACTCGTAGTCGAAGACAAGTTTAGACCACTTGTATGTTAAGACTATAACGTGATGCTTTAGATGACTTGTCTTGGTCATGTGGATGGAGATCCAAAAGTGTTAAGTTAGTGCGTTTAATAAGATTGACACACTGAGTTGGACCATGTGGGTTACTTATTTCTAGACTACTATCGGAGATGAGTGATTCACGTAGTATTGTTTGAACGACGACTCTAAATCTTGATGGTAATCTGGACTTGTGCATGAGGCGTTAGTTACTTTGGTATACTATAAGTAAGGTCAAAACGAATGACTGAAGTCCCACGTACACTGGATATCATGTGAAGTGTGACAAGGATCAGGTATTTAATAGGGACTCTACAATCTCTTATGAGATACAGATGTTCCCTTAGTTGATTCGCAAATATTTGAATAGTTCGGAAACTTTGGCCAAAGTGTTCTAAGTGTTTGACATTTGGAATTTATACTGTGAATATATTCAAGTATAAATGAATTATTCAGTGAATGGCGAGTCGGTAACTAATGGAGAAGCTATGAGAAGGATAATGGTAGTGGTTATATTTATACTTTGTCACGGACATCTAGTGGAGTGGTGTTGTCATCAATACAATCTATTAGGAAGATATTGAATAAATAATTTAAATCTGGAGTGCAGTAAGATTTATTTAGTGAATTAAGTCTCATTAAATGGTAATTAAATTATTTCATGAGATGATTAATTTAACCCAATTGGAGCTAGATTTAAATTATCCCCGAGATCCTTGCGCAAGCCTTTGTATTTATTACCATCGGAAAAATATTAAAGAATTCATGAGATAAATTATTTGTCCATGAGATGGGTACAGTTAATTTTGTCAAACATTATTCATGAGATGAATAAAATCAAAAATTATAAAATATAATTAATTCAAAAAAAATTAAAATTCATGAGATGAATTTTTATATGTAGGAAACAAAGGGAAAAAAAAAAAAAAGGAAATCGCTTTTAAAATAGCTTGCGATCTGCAATAACGCGCTCGGACCAATAGGAGCATGCCACGTGGCACGCTCCTCTGACCTAGCTCACGATCCGTGGCAATGCCCCGGAACCAATGGGGTTTTGCTACGTGTCACAGGGATTTAATTTAAAATAAACGTGTTGTTTGTACACGCTACGAAACGCATCGTTTTGCTTTATATTATATATGATACGCTACGTTTTGATTTAAACTGGGCAATCCCACATCAAATAAAATTGGATTTTTCGCTCCAATATACTCCTATAAATAGAGGTGCTTATTCCGAGGTTTGGCATTTAGTTTTTAAACCAATTATCTTGGGTTTCTGGAATTGTTTCGGAGACCTAATTGGAGAGAAAAATTTTCATTGAAATTTTTCTTTCCTCAGTTTAATATTTTTCGGAGTCCACCCTCTGGGCAGTTCGAGGTCATTATTTAGAACATTGCGGGGTCTCGATTTTCTTGGTTCTCTTTATTATTGGAGCAATTCCAGGTATGTTCTTCTTTTCTTATTCATTTTTGCTTTTCTATTTATTTATAGTGTTCGTTATTATACCTGTTTAAATTTATGTATTGTTATAAATGTATTAGAATAAAAGGCATGTAGATCTAAATTGAGAATTTAGATCTGTTGATCTAAATTATGAATTTAAGTCAGTAGATTTAAAATTAAGAATTTTAAATCGACTTTAGGCTTAGAGTTACGAATTCTAAATCTGTTCCGCTGCGTAAACTCTAAGGAGAATTTTTGAAATTCATCCCAACAACGGTATTAGGGGGAAGGGATTATAGAGATAAACCTATTCCCGGGAACTCTCGCACTTGCGGTGTCACGAAGCTTGAATCTCCGACCGGAAGTTTAGGTAGAGAGAAGAGTCTCCTACTCTAAGTGCTCTAATAGGTGCCTATTGTTGTGACCATAGTTGAGAACTGTGAACCCAATAGTCAGTATCAGAGTTTATTTTTCTAACAAAATTCATAGCTTTTCCCAACAATTGATATCAGAGCTAGTCTCTGATTATATTCATAATATACATGACTAGGTATAATAAGATCGAAATAAATAGATTGGCGATTTAATAAAATAGAGATTTTATTAAGAAGGAAAGTTAGTTTAATTTGACGATTCGGTTTAAATTGTTTAAATCAATAAAGAATTAACATTTAATTCAGATGATTGTTTGAATCAATGATTTAAATTTTTTAAATCATTAAAGTAGTTAATTATTAATTAGAATATTTTAAAGTATTGATTTAAATTGTTTAAATCAGTTAAAAGATTTAATAGTTAACTAAGTTATTTAAAGTATTGATTTAAATTGTTTAATCGGTTAAAAGATTTAATAGTTAACTAGGTTGTTTATAGTAATGATTTAAATTGTTTAAATCGTTAATGAACTAATCGTTAATTCAAAAATACCCACAAATTTGCGATTATGTTGTTCGTATAATGAGATTGTATGCTCTCAGTCTTGATGTACGAAATCGGACAAAATTGATCTAATAAGATTAGATTCAATTAATTTTACGAAATTTGATAAAGTTGATCTAATAAGATTAGATTCAATTAATTTTATAAAATCAGATAAAAGTTAATCTAGTAAGATTAGATTCAATTAATTTTAAATTAATTATTTTAATTTGAAATTAAAAAAAAAATCTGACGAGGTTAGCATCAGCTTGATGCTGACGTCAACACGTCAGGATTTTAAAATTTAAAAAAATTGTCAGCAGACGCTGACGTCAGCAGTAAAAATTAAAAAAAGTTTTTTATTTTTTATTTTTGGGACATATAGACATTAGTACTGATATATATAATTATAAATTAATTATTTTATTAATTAATTAATTTTAGAATGAGATTCTAAATTTAGGTTATGTGATAATCTAAATTGTGAATCAGTGTATTTTAAATAAAAGTTATTTAAAATAATTTTGGAATATGATTCTAAAATGAGCTATGAGATAGTCTAAAATTTGTTTATTTTTTCGAGTAAGATTCTAAAAATAGACTATGGGATAGTCTAAGCACAAAATCGCTATTGATTTTAAAAAAAATTATTTTAAACTTAATTTTGGAATTAGATTTGAAAAGTAGATTATGTGATAATCTAAATTATGAAGCTGGTATTATTTTAATTAAAAAATTAATTAATTAATTTTATTGATTTGTTTTAAAATGAGATTCTAATGCAAGATTATGAGATAGTCTATATTGTAAAAAGATAGTATTTTTAAATAAATAAATTAATTAATTTTGGTTAATTTTAGAATGTGATTCTAAAGGGGATTATGAGATAATTTAAGTTGTAAATGCAAGTTAATTAAAAAAAAAACCATTGGTTATAAAAATAAAGTGGGAGCGAGGTTTCAATTGTTGTAACCTTATGGTCTCCATTACCGGTCTAGCAGTATAGTAGATCGATAGACCTCTCTACGGAGGATGTTGGTTTGCAAATTACAGGGTTAGACTTCTATTGGGATAAACCGAAGTGCAAAGAAGCGGTATGACCACGCTGCCGCGGAGTATTTTGTGTATTTGCGTGGAGGTTTAGGTAACGGTTTACACTTGACTAGCGTGATGCATTAGCCTCCCCAAGGAGCTCTGTTATGTCATGTTAGAGACTAAGGTAAAGTGGTGAGTTAATTATGTTTAGTAAGAGTTACAAGAAAACAGGTTAATTGAGAATAGTTCTCACCCGAACTAGCTTCGTGCCACCCTGCTGCCCGGGAGTCAGGAGTGGTGTGTTTGGGTCATCATTGTATGCATAATAGTACAGTTTGGTAGATATCTAACTTATTGTGTATGCTAAATTGAAAGAATATATATCACTGCATTATACATGACTTTTGTTAGATAGTTACACATATATTTGCATTTACAGTATCTTTGATATGGATACGGCTGGCGAACTTTACTTGATTTTGAATATATAATGTACTCACTGAACCATGTTACTTTGCCTTGAAAAATAAGTTAGACTTACTCATTACTCACAAGGGACTCGCTAGAAGGAAAGGAAAGGGTAAGGTTACTATTGTAGCAACCAAGTCCATAAGAAATTCAACAAAAGAAAAGTGTTTTTTTTGCCAGAAAACTAGGCCACTGGAGGAGAAACTACACTAAGTATATAGCTACTCTTCCTGCAAAGACTGCTGAGCCATCTGGTGGAGATATACTAATATCTTACTTAGTAGAGTCATGTGCAGTTGAGAGTCCACCAGTTTCCTGGTGGGTGGACTCAAGTTCAATTGACCATATCTGTAATATGTTACAGGAGCTCAGGATAGGCTAAAGGCCACACGATGGTTGTTGTACCTGATAGTCAGGAACAATAATAGTGGTCTTAAGTGTAGGAGATATTGGATTAGTCTTTAGTGCTAGAGCTTTTGTTTTAAAAGATTATTTATTTCTAGCTACTCTGTACAAGAATTTGATTTTTGTATTTCTGTTAATGGATAATTGTTATTCAGTTGATTTTGATAATGAAAATTTTAATATGAGAAATATGAATAAATTGTTTATTCATGTTATTTTCTTATCAAAACTATGGTAATTATTTAAATAAATCTAACGTAAGTTCACTTGTTCAATCTTCTAAAAGAAAACACCTTGAAAGGGATATTGCCTATACATGGCACCAACGTTTAGGACATACTAATTCGAACAGGATCCAAAGACTGGTGAAAAATGGACTGATAGAGGTTTTGGACTTGAGGTCATTACAAGTTTTCGAATTCTGCATAGAATGAAAGGTGACCAATTCTGTCTTTAAGAGTAAAGGCAACAAGGGTGGTAGCTTACTTGAGCTGGTTCACATATATGTATGTGGACCAATACGTGTTCAGGCATGAGGTGGGTATGAGTTCTTATTCACATCTACTGATGATTACTAAAGATATGTATATGTTTACCTAATCAAATATAAGTCGGACTTTTTTTGAAAAGTTCAAAGAGTACAAAGCTGAAGTTGAAAAGCAGTTAGGTAAAAAAGTCAAATCACTTCGATTAGATCGAGGTGGTGAATATTTTTTAGGTGAGTCTTTCGAGTTCCTAACTGCAAATGAGATAGGATCTCAGCTTTCTACTTTGGGTACATCGCAGTAGAATGGTGCTATAGATAAAAGGAACAAAGACAATCTTTTTTACAGTTCTTTTGATCAAAAGGGTTTTTTAATACAATGCAAAACACTTAGAGAAGGATTTTACAAGTAAACTACAAAAACAAAAACAAAAACAAACTAGTATTAAAAGAAAATGACAATAATTCTGAATAGCTAGATACAACTTAAGACGAAGTGGATGCATTAGATGCACCTACTGAGAGGAATGAGAATGTTCCAGGTACACGAGAGCTTAGGTGTGGTGGGAGGATTGTCAGGACACCTGATAGGTTCATAGCGGGAGCCTTAGTGGTTGACCATGTCATTGAATCTGATCCTTTTAGCCGCAATCAAGCAATTAAGTCTGATAGTTTTGAGCAATTGGTTGAATGAACCATGCGTGTACAAATGACATTAAAAGAAAGTAGTGACTTTCTTGGTATTATATGTCAATAATATACTACTCATTAGGAATGATGTGGGGGTGTCATTAACTGTAAAGACTTGGTTGTCATGATAGCTCAATATGAAAGACATAAAAGAAGCCAACTCTACTCTTAAGATTAAGCTTCTGCGAGGTGGTAAGAGTAGGATGTTGGATCTCTCTCTAGCCACTTATATTGACAAGACATTGTTAAGGTATAGTATGGAGTCCCTTTCTCTCTTTTGAGTAGTGTTCTAGGACACCCCAAGAGGAGGAGCAATTGAAGAATATTCCATATGCTTTGGCAGTGGGAGCCTTAGGAATGCCATGTTGTACACGAGACTTGATGTCTGCTATGCTATGGTATAGTATGTAGGTATTAGTCTAATCTGGGTCCAATGGACTAGGTGGCAGTGAAATTTTTTCTCTAGTTCTTGAGAAGAATTAGAGATCCTATGCTGATCTTTCAGAGTGACAAGCTGGTTCCAGTTGGATATATTGTTTTAAGACTTCCAGTCAGATTAAAATGATAAACGTTCGACATCGAAGCCATTAGTGAGAGGAATGTCAAGCAATATTATATTGCCTACTTCACAATAGAGTAATTGAGCTCACTAAGGGTTAGGCTCAGTAGGCCTTTTGATTTAAACTTAAAAGGGGTGAGTATGGACTTTGTCATAAATTAGATTTGGGACATGTGGGAGACAGTTAGGAACATTGTCCTGAAATTCAGATTTATTCTAGATATATTATTTTAATTAATAAATAAGATTGAAGTGCCAGTCATTTCCTAATTGAATTTGTATAAAGTGAGCTTATATACTGCATGTAATTTTCTTTTGGGAGACATCCATGAGATGGGTGTAGTCCTCAGACTACAATTTACATGTTTGTTCTAAGTAATTTATAAGACTAAGCCACAGAAAGACTTGGAACAAATGGTATGGATTGTTGTTTGAGAGACTCGTAGTCAAAGACAAGTTTGGACCACTTGTATGTTAAGACTATAACGTGACGCTTTAGATGACTTATCTTGGTCATATGGATAGAGATCCAAAAGTGTTAAGTTAGTGCGTTAAATAAGATTGACACACTGAGTTGGACCATGTGGGTTACTTATTTCAAGACTACTATCGGAGATGAATGATTCACGTTGTACTGTTTGAACGACGACTCTAAATCCTGAGGGTATTCCGGACTTGTGCATGTAGCGTTAGTTACTTTTTTGTACTATAAGTAAGGTCTAAACGAATGACCGAAATCCCACGTACACTGGGTAGCGGCGTGAGGTGTGACAAGGATTAGTTATTCAATAGGAAATCTACAGTCTCTTATGAGATACAGATGTCCCCTTAGTTGATTCACAAATATTTGAATAGATCGGAATCTTTGGCCAAACTATTCTAAATGTTTGACATTTGGAATTTATACTGTGAATACATTCAAGTATAAATGAATTATTCAGTGAAGGGCGAGTTGGTAACTAATGGAGAAGCTGTGAGAAGGATAATGGTAGTGGTTATATTTATCCTTTATCATGGACATCTAGCGGAGGGGTTGCTGTCATCAATACGGTCTGTTAAGGAGATATCGAATAAATAATTTAAGTATGGAGTGCAGTGAGATTTATTTAGTGGAATTATGTCTCATTAAATGGTAATTAAATTAATATCTTGAGATGATTTAATTTAACCCATTTGGAGCTAGATTTAAATTGTTCCCGAGGTCCCTGCGCAAGCCTCTGTATTTATTGCCATCGAAAAAATATTAAAGAATTCATGAGATGGGTAAAGTTAATTTTGCCAAACATTATTCATGAGATGAATAAAATCAAAAATTATAAAAATAAAATTAATTAAAAACATTAAAATTCATGAAATGAATTTTTATATGTGGGAAACAAAGCAAAAAAAAAAGAAAAAAAGAAAAGGAAATTGCTTTTAAAACAGCTCGGGATCCGCAACAACGCGCTCACGCTCCTCTGACCCAGCTCATGATCCCTGGCTACGCGCCTGGACCAATGGGGTTTTGCCATGTGCCACAGGGATTTAATTTAAAATAAACGTGTTGTTTGTACAGGCTGCGAAATACGTCGTTTTGCTTTATATTATATATGATACACTGTGTTTTGATTTAAACTGGGCAATCCCACATCGAATAAAATTGGATTTTTTGCTCCGATATACTCCTATAAATAGAGGTGCTTATTCCGAGGTTTGGCATTTAGTTTTTAAACAAATTATCTTGGGTTTCTTGAATTGTTTCTTAGATCTAATTGGTGAGAAAAATTTCCATTGAAATTTTTATTTCCTCAGTTTAATATTTTTCGGAGCCCACCCTCCTTGCAGTTCGAGGTCATTGCGTAGAAGATCGCGGGGTCTCGATTTTCTTGGTTTTCTTTATTATTTGAGCAATTCCAGGTATGTTCTTCTTTCCTTATTTTTTTTTTCGTTTTTATATTTATTTACAGTATTCGTTATTATACTTGTTTAAGTTTATATATTGTTATGAATATATTAGAGTAAAAGGCCTGTAGATCTAAATTGAGAATTTAGATCTGCTGATTTAAATTATGAATTTAAGTCAGTAGATTTAAAATTAAGAATTTTAAATCGACCTTAGGCTTAGAGTTATGAATTCTAAATCTGTTCCGTTGCATAAACTTTAGGGAGAATTTTTGAAATTCATCCCAACAACCGGTATTAGGGCAAACGGTTTATAGAGATAAACCTATTCTTGGGAACTCTCGCACATGCGGTGTCATGAAGCGTGACGCTCCGACGGGGAGCTTAGGTAGAGAGAAGAGTCTCCTACTCTAAGTGCTCTAATTGGTGCCTATTGTTGTGACAATAGTTGAGAACTGTGAACCCAATAGTCAGTATCAGAGTTTATTTTTCCAAAAAAAATTCATAACTTTTCCCAACATGATCGACATTCACATTTTTCACATTCAAATCAATTCTAAGTCGATAGACCCATTAGGGTCAACGTAGTACCTAGTAGTTCAGAAGAACTGATAGCCAAATCGGAGATTATGTGTTGCTATTATTCCCGCGATAGGGACACATATCGACATTTACATTTTCACATTCGAATCGATTCTAAGTTGTTAGATCCGTTAGGGTCAACATAGTATCTATTAGTTTAGCAGAACTGACAGACAAATCGGAGACTACGAGCCGGTATTATTCCCATGGCAGGGTTACAGGCCGACTTTCACATTTTTCACATTCTTTCGTCGATAGACCCTTGGTGGTCATGTAGTTATCTATGAGGTCTTCCCATAAATTCTTCCGATTCAAAGAATAAGTTCACAATAATTTCTTTCTCATAATGACAAGTACAAATTCCTTCGAAAATTCACATATTTCAACATCAAATCAATGTATAAATCAATATGATTCAAATCATAAGAGTATAAATCACACAATCAATCAAACACATATGCCCGAACCTATTTTAACAAACTAATAGACCGCTCAAAATTTAATCTCATATATCAAATCGTGTAGAGAAATTTTCATATTTCACAAATAAGTAGGAGAAGTGATATACTTACCTGAACTATCTTCTAATTTGATATCCGAACTTCTATTATAAATTAGCTTCAAAGACTATCAAAAATGGAATCGGAATTGAAGATTTATGAGAGAAAGAGAGACGAAAGAGAGAAACGGGAGGGATGAGAGAGAGGCGAGGGAGAGAAGATTGGAAGAGGGAGGGATGAGGAAGAAATTAGGGTTAAGGCTCTCTTAATACATATATACATACTCATATAACCCTAATATTATTAATGTGCCCTTTTCAAAATTAGTCCATTAATTTATTCATAGTCCGGTCGAAATAATATTGAATTCTAATTATTTTATAATATCTAGCTCAATTTAATCAGACCAGGTTTTATATATTATAATACTTAGTCCATTTTAATTACCCCGGGTTACACATATTATAATACCTGTTTAATGTAATTAGACTAGGTATTATATCATCAGCCCCTTAAATAAAAGTTTCGTCCTCGAAACTTACATCCTCAATTTAATTAGACAGGTATCACATTCTCACCCCCTTAAATAAAAGTTTCATCTTTGAAACTTACATCCTCAATTTAATTAGACAGGCTATCACATCTGCACTCCCTTAAATAAAAGTTTCGTCCATAGAACTAACTTACTCAATTTAATTAGACAGGATATCACATCCTCACGCCCTCAAATAAAAAATTTTGTCCTCGAAATTTACCCTCATTTAGAAATAAATTGAGGTATTCGTTTTAGACTAGATTCACCTTATAAATTCTGAATTAAAGAGGACATGATATCCTATGATAACCAGTAGTATGTAACACGCACTACTATCCTTTTTACTTACTGTTGACCAAGATGTATATTAGCAATATCTTAATTAAATCTCTTCATGGTATGAAAACTCTCTTTGACCCAACATTAAGTAGGGTCTTGAACTTAAAATAAAAAATTCAAATAATCAACAATTCTAATTCTTACGCTCCTCTATTCACCATGCTTCCACTGCCCAACTCTAATGCCAAACGCAACTACGTAGACTTTGGGTGGATAGCGATAGATATAACTTGCTCGTTTAATGCCTTCCAACCAACTTTTAACTACAATTTAATTTATGGGATATACAATTATCTTTAAATCTTTGTAACCCATAATTACTACATATTCAATTTCTAATATACAAAAAATTGGGGAATTTATAGAAAAATTTACCAAAGCCAACCAAGTAGAATCTGATGCCATTTATTAAGTAGGACCCTTAAGCATAAAACGAGGGGCACGTGTAACGAAAATGAAAAAGGTGTATATTGGCCTAACCCAATTTATTGTCCAAAATAGTGCGTGGGACATTGTCATCAACACCATTATTCCAAAGGAGATCAACTAATCACCAAAATAGAAATAACCTCATTTTAGCATACGGAGAAACTAATCCCCAAAATAAAATTGAAAAAATTATGAAGAAGATGATAGAATACCTCTTTTTTGTTATGGCGACGCCTATTACTAATTTCATACCATAATAAGTCCTACCAAAGAGTACACCTTGAAGCTAATGCAATTTGCTACAGAAGAATGGTCAACTCATGTCAATAGTTATATAAAGATGTCTAGGATGATAAGACCCACATGTAGCTCAAATTTTATATTTTTCACTCACTATCTAGCAATAAAGAAATATCACCAAAGTCACCTTACAAACTTTATCTCTATTAATAATTGCTCTACATTCACTAGTCGGGAAGACATAGTGCCTTTAGCGGAACATCCAAAAAAAAAAAAAAGAAACTTAATCTTAACCCACCCCTATAAAGTTCTATTTTCTATCATCCTAACAATCAAAACACTTTGTATCAAATTCTTGTATTAACTGAACAAGCCCTTAGTATCATTTGTTCGCTTCATAAAAAAGAGTCCCAAAATAAATATTTCAATGCAAAACCCAAAAAGGAAAGATAATCCAACCTCAATTGCTTCAAATAGCCGGTTAATATTAGGGTGAGTAATTATTCCTCAAAATATAAATCTTCTTCAACAAATTCTTCCTGCCAATCTCTTTAATTGAAAATGAAATACCATTAAATACCGCATTTCCCGCCCTCAAGATCTTTCAAAAAGGGCACATTCAAACTTCATAGTTGATGTTGCAGAAACTCGAATAAGTCAGCTGAATTCCTTGGCACCAAAATTCATGGTGCAAGAAACACAATTTACCACTTTATACTTTAATTTATTTCACAAGAGCTCTTGGTAAAACTTACAAATCAATCAGAGACTACGGCCATTATTATTCCCGCAACAGGGTCATAGATTGACATTCACATTTTTCACATTCGAATCAATTCTAAGTCAATAGACCCATCATAGTCAATGTAGTATTTGTCAGTTCAGAAGAACTGACAGACAAATCAGAGACTACGTGCCGATATTATTCTTACGATAGGGTCACAGATCGGCATTCATAAATTTCACATTCGAATCGATTCTAAGTCGATAGACCCGTTAGTGTCAACGTAGTATTGTTAGTTCAGAAGAACTGACAGACAAATCATAGACTACGTGCTGGTATTATTCCCACGATAGGGACACATATCGACTTTCACATTTTTCACATTCTTTCCTCGTTGGACCCTAAGGGTCACATAGTTATTTGTGAGCTCTTCCCATAAAACCTTTCAATTCAAATAATAAGTTCACAATAGTTTCTTCTTCATAATCACAAGTATAAATTCCTTCGAAAATTCACATATTTCAATATCAAATCAATGTATAAATCAATATGATTCAAATTATAGAGTAGAAATTACACAATCAATCAAACCCATATGCCCAAGCCTATTTTTACAAACTAATAAACCATTCAAAATATAATCTCAAACCTCAAATCATGTAGGAGAGTGATATACTTACCTTCACTATCTTCTAATTCGATATCCGACTTCCATTGTGAATTAGCTTCAATGACTATCAAAAACGGAATCATAATTGAGGATTTATGTGAGAGAGAGACGAGAGAGAGAAACGGGAGGGACAAGAGAGAGGCGAGGTGGAGAGAGATTGGAAGAGGGGCGGAGGAAGAAATTAGGGTTAAAACGCTCATCCTCTTTATATATATATATATCCCCCTAATATTATTAGTGGGCCCTTGTTACATTAGCCCATTATTTATTTATAGTCCGGTCGAAATAATAGTGAATTCTAATTATTTATAATATCTAGCCCAATTTAATTAGACCGGGTTTCACATATTATCATACCTAGCCCAATCTAATTACCCATGTTTCATATATTATAATACCTAATTAATTTAATTAGACTGGGTATTACAATAAATATCATCCAGTTCATTCCAAATCGAGAATCAAGTATTGAGTGAACATAATTAAGTATGAAAAGGACAATATCTGGACTGTTTCCCTCAAAGCTAAAAAAATGAAAGGGCATTACCACTTAGGTACCCTAAGTTTGACAATTTACCACATATATACTCTAAAATTTCAATATATACAATAGGATACGTTGAGATTTAAAAATTTAATTATTTAGGTACCCTAGAGTTTTAAAATTTTATCAATCAAGCACTCTTCTCTTGAAATTCAATAGATTTTCGTTGGAAAATGCAAAACTATAATGTGATTCCGACAATACTTAAGTATCTTCATCAGAATTTAATGATTTTTAGCCAAAAACCAACATAGCACATAATTTTGGCAATTATAGGTAAATTACATTAAAATTCGATGACTTTTTTCTTGTAATTTAGCTAAAAAACATTAGTAAGTCTCATCCTGATAGCATTTTCTGTATAAAATTGGCAAGTTCTCACAAAAAATTATCAAATTCCACATAGGGTACCTAGGTCGTGAAATATTCAAACAACAAAGTACCTCATTGCATAAATTTAAATGACAGAATACCAAGTAATAAATACTCAAACCTAAGCTACCAAAGTCATAATTTACTCTGCTAAGATTCAGTATCGATTATCGCTACTAACATAGCTTTCTTGGATTAAATCAACCAAATTCACGTCAGAAACAAAACCAAATATTAACTACGGCTAGTAGCATTCAATCCTGAGTACGAAGATCAAATTTCAGTTTGAACAAAAATCAATAAGAGACTGATTGAACGGACCAATTTCGGCTTGAATCGATCAAACGGCCTTGCGAGCACGCTTAGAGGCCTTCTTGAAGACATTCTCCACAAACCTAACCAGCAAATCCAAGCTCTGATCTTCCTCTTCTACTTCTTGTTCATCCTCTTACTCTCCATCATCTATGAAATCAAATTGATTCCCGTTTCGGCTTTCATTCAGCAATTCATCATTGTCATGCTAAGATGATCACGTATTAGAGAACCATGGAAAAAACAAGTTAAAGTATAAAACTATACTTGGACCTTCACCAATCAGCTTGAGATTTTTGAAAAGTTGGTTATCAAAGCCATGTTAACCAAGAGGACACAAGTTTGAATTCCAATAACCCCCATTCTAAAACACTAATATATTTCAAGTACAAGATGTGAGAAGGTCTAAGCATCATCCACTTAGCAAGCCTAACGGGCATTTGTGTGTGAGAGAATGTTAGAGTATAAAATCATTCATGAACTTTCACCGGTCAACCTAAGCTTTCGGAAAACTTAGTTTTTTAATAGGGTATCAAAGTATTGTTGACCAAGAGGTCAAAAACTTGAATCCCAATAGACTCCAATGTTAAACAATAATATACTTTAAGCACAAGATATGGGAGGGCTTGTGGATTATCCAAGCTTCAAGCTCAATGCACATTCATGTACTTTCACTAATCAGCTTAAGCTTTTAAAAAAGTTTGTTCGCTGACAGGATATCAGAGCATTGTTGACCAAAAATGACAAGTTCGAATCCCCTTGGCCCCAGCTTTGAAACATTAATACGTTTGAAGCACCAAGTGTGGGAAGGCCTGTGCAATATCCATATTTTAGGCCTATCTAGCATTTGCATGAGGGGTCATGGTAGAGTATCATTCATGTACTTTTATTCATTAGCTTAAACTTTTGGAACAGTTAGTTTTTGACTAGATATTGGAGCCATGTTCACCAAGATGTCACAAGTCCAAATCCCAACCACCTTGAAGCACAAGGTATGGGAGAGCTGGTGCATTTTTTACTCTTCAAACCCAACAGACATTTTCGCAATGGGACATGTGAGAGTATTAAAACATTCTTGGATTTTCCCACATCAACTTAAATTTTTGGGAAAGTTAGTTTGTTGACAGGGTATCAAAGTCTTGTTAACCAACAGTTCACAAGCTCGAATCCCAACATGCCCCACTCCAAAACACTAGTATATTACTAACACAAGGTATGAGAAGGTTGCGCATTATCCACGCTGCAAGCCTAATAGCATTTGAGTGGGGCATGTTGAAATGTAAAATTATTCTTGAACTTTTACTCATCAGCTTATGCTTCTGAGAAAGCTGATTCATTGACAAGAGAGAGAGAGAGAGAGAGAGTTAGAGAGAAGGGACATGTTGGGAATTAGGGTTACTCCAACGGGTGACTTGGAGAGGGGTGGGATTGATTCGGAGGTGAAATTGGAACGAGGAAATAGGAGAGAGAAAGGAAGTAGAGGGATGGCGATGACGAAGTGAACTTGTGAAGGAAAAAGAATGGAGGGAGACGAATGATGCCACCATTCTCGTATTGCTTAACCACTTCCTCTCTCTCTTCCCTTTGCTTTCAGTCCACTGTCCATTTTCCTGCACTAATAATCTCCTAAATTTTTGACATTATATATTCTAATTTTTAAATGTTATATTATATTCTTTTAAATTTTTTTTAATGTCATATCTTATTGTAACATTGTTAACATCAATTAGGTTTTTTTTTTACTAACATGACATTTTAAAAAATAATTTTAAGAATATAAAATTATATTTTAATATTTATAATTTTTTAGATATTAAAAATATATTTAAAAAATATTTTAAAATTATTTTAAATGTAACATCAAATATTTTTAAATTATTTTCTCTTTTTTTCAAAAGTCACATCAGCAAAAACTAACAGACCTTTTGGTGCGGCATTAAAAAGTTTTGAAAAGTTTAGATGTGACATTCAAAAGTTCAAAACTTTCAGTGATCTTTTGAAATCTTACCTGAAATATATGCAATTTTCAATTAAAAGAACTCTTTTTTTAAGTTAAGGAGTACACTAGACCACTTAAACAAAAACAAGCAGGCCTGGTGATTCAAGATGGATGGTTCGCCTCAATTGCTCGTGAGTGTTCTCATGAGAGATCCCAACATTCTGCCAATCCAAACAAAAAACTACAACCTTATCTGCTGCCGCATTACCTTCACAAAAAATATGAGAAATTCGATACTCTCTAAGACATTTAATCACATTTCAGATGCCTTCCAGTGAGGACTCTGCATTGAGGAAGGTTGAGATGGGTACTGGGGGTAAAAAGAAAGGGAAGGAAAAGGAAGCTGCTAGTGTGAAGAAACTACAATTTCGGATGAACTAAGTGACTTTACTGAGTCGGAATCAAATACTGAAATCATAAGGATCGTTGATAGGGAGGCTAGGAAGATTTGTAAGATAGGTGAGGCTGAGGGCATTGGGTGGCAGGATATGCAGAGCTCAATTATCAAAAAGCTATAAAAACGCTAAGGGAATCAAAAGGGTTGCTAAAAAACACAAAAAACTAAATGATAAAGGGAAGAGTAAGGTGTACAGTGGCAGCATAGGCTTCTAGTGTGGAATGCATTTAGTGTACTTCGTCTATAAAAAAAAGAATATGGTGCGTAAAATGGGAGGAGTAGGAGAACAGATATTTTATGTGTTCTTAAGATTGGTAAGCCCTTGTTCCCCTTGTTGCTATTGGGTGAATGTTCTTGGAGAGCTTGGTTGACAATGGTGAAGTGGTGAGGAGTGTTGATCATTGTTCCTAACTTAGTATGCTCCTCCTTTTTGTTATGGAAATAGTGCGGTGGTCATGGATTATGAGTGGGGTAGTCTAGTGTTTTGAGCAAGGCGGGGGTTGAAGTTGTTCTGTATTAAGTGAAGCAAGTCGTGCCGAATATTGACGGTGTGCGAGAATTGGAAGATTGGAGTTTTTGAAGGTCGGGGATCGAGTGGCAACATCTAACTAGGGAACTACTTCAATGGTGTTTAATGAGGCCTCTTGTCTTTTGGGTGTATTTCGTGTTTTGGGTGTAGTACTGGAGTGGTGTGTTTTGCTTAGAATCTCATAATTGTATGGACGATAATATACTAAGATTATTTACTATTAATAAATCTCAATTAACCAAAAAAAATAAAAATAAAAAACATTTCAGAAGCCTTCCATAATAGTTTTGATTTGTCATTAGCACTGAAATTCCCACCTAATGAATCTAATAATAGTTAGACTATCACTTTCAATGTGTAGCATGTTAAGGCATTACTTAATACCCTCCCTTGCTCCCCACACCTCTGCAAGAAGGCCAAGAGCATTACCAATCCAACCGGACTCATTGACAAGGAGTGTTCCTCCAACATCCTGAATAATAAAACCATAAGTTTATCAAGAGGAATCCACCTGACTTAATTTCCAGTATCTTTGTCCTTTTTAGATTTAGTTTGGGAGTTAGGAGCAGGATGCAAACTATTCCTATTTTGCCATTTCGCTAACATTGTATCGGTTTGGATAATTATACAGCTCGGGATCAAATCCTTATCTTTGAATACAAGCTCATTCTTGGACCTCGATGAGGCCCAAAAAACAGTGACAACCTCTTGTATGTTTTTATCATTATTCCTCCTTTTCTGACACCAAACTCATGAAGCCGGAAGTGGATTCCCGAACCTGGAGGGGAAAAAGCAAGATCGCCATTACTTGAAAGCAATTCCCAACATTGTTGACAATGAATAAATAGGTGATCCACTGTTTCGTCATTGCCTTTACATCGCGAGCAAAGACTTTGGGGTCTAACGCCTCTTGCTACCAGATTAGAGCACATAAGAAGCACATTATGGCATAATTGCCATAAGAAAAGTTGCAATTTGGGGGGCCACATCAACATTTTTAACTCCCAACTAGTTCTGCTCTCCCACTACACAACTTGCTGATTTGACCGTATACTCACAATTAGTTTTGTATTCTTAACAAAAGCTGTCAGGTTTAATGCACAAGAGGGATAGGCATTCCCAGCATAAAAGGAAGAAGACTTTCCAGAAGCACACTTCTCAAGTCACTGTTTTTCCACTGGCCTCCATCAATGAAATCATCTACTTTCAAATGAGGGTCCTTTTGAACAAGCTCAAGCAAGGGACTGGGGGTACACCAGGTATTGAACCAAAAAGAAATTATGCTATTATCACCTACTGGCCATCTAATACCTTTGCATAGGAGATTCCTACAAGCAATAACATTTTTCCAAGCCCAAGAATACATAGGTTTGGTCCTATAATTAAAGAAATCATGGGTCCTTAAGTACTTAGATTTCCTCGATGGAACCCACATGCTGTCCAAATTTGTAATAACTTTCCAGCCAAGTTAGCATAGGAAGGTAATTTTACTATTGACATTCTTTTTAGTCCTAATCCACCCGCACCCTTGGGCCAACATATTTTATCCCATACAATCATCGTCATACCACCCGTGTGATTCCCACTCTTCTAAAAGAAATCTTTACTAGTTTATCAATATTCAATTAATCGAGGACGGAATTCTAAAGCATTGCATGATATGGGTTGGTATGGGCTCAAATTTGGCTGAGTAAGAATTGTTCTACCTGCACTAGAAAAAACATTAGCTTTCCATGGAGATAAAAATTTTTAAGGCTTTATTATTAAGATCTAAACAAGCTTTTTTATCGGGCCTTCCTCCCTAAAGGGGACAACTAAGATATTTGTCAAAGCCCACCGAGCCATTGCCCAAAATAGCTCAAAATAAAAAAATATTACCCAAAATGACCTATTTTAAAAAATATTTACCCAAATGGCCTCCATATCATCAAATTTGAATTTTTTTTTTGTTTTGGAAATACCTCCCTCCCTATGATAATAATTTTAAAAATAATAATTTATATTAAATATTATATAAGCAAACAACTATTATTTTTATTATATAACTATAATAATGAGTAAATTAAAAAATTATGTATAGATAAAATTAATTAATATTTAACAAACAACTTAATTTAATTTTTTATTATAAATTACATATATAATTTAACTATAATAAAAATATGATTAATATATTTAATTTAATTAATAATTAATAATTTATTAAAAAATTAAATAAAAATTTTAAAAAGGTTTAAAGTGACAAGTACCCAAAACACAAAAAAAAAAAAAATTAAAATTTTAAAATTGATGACGTGGAGGCCATTTGGGAAAATAGTTTTTAAAATGGGTCATGTGGATAATTGTTTTATTTTTTGGGCCATTTTGGGAAACGGCTCAAGCCCACTAGCACATTAATATTATAAATATCACTAATCCTATATCTAAGACTAGAGTTGACATTTTTAGAGAAAACAATGTAGGACTTATGAAAGTTCACCAGTTGACCCGACTAAGCACAATAACATTATAGAAGAGAATCGAAAGCAGTGCAAGCCTCCATTGAGGCTTAATAAAATAGGAAACTATCATTGGCAAACATCAAACAAGGAATAACCGGGGCTTCTCTTGAAATACGAACCCTTAAACCATGATCGCCTTCATCTAATTTACGTTGAATACACTTAGCTAACACATTGATACATAGAGTGAAAGATATAGAGGCAGAGGATTTCCATGACGCAGTCATCTAGAAGATTGAAACCATTGAGAAGGTTGCTCATTTATTGAAACAAAGTAGGAAAATAAGGTTACACAACACATAATTCAGCAAACCCAATTCGTAGAAAAGCCTAGTTTCAAAAGAACCTCCCTAAGAAAATCCCATGCAATCTTATCATAAGCTTTTTCCATATCTAACTTTAGGGCCTTTCACCCCTTTTTCCTCGTTTCTAACAAAAAGTAGTCAAAACTTCATGAGTAATGAGAACATTATCATGAATTGATCCACTGTAAGGAAAAGCCCCTTGGGCTGGGTGAATAAGTATCTCCAGTTGGGGGTGAAGTATATTAGTTAGCACCTTTGCAATGAGTTTATAAAGAAAATTACACAAACTAATAGATCTAAATTGGTTTAGGGTCTAGAATTATTGATCTTCGGAAGCTACAAAATGAAAGTATGATTTATGTCCGAAAGAATATGACCACTATGCATGAAAGCGAATACCACTTCTTTTGGATTATGACCGATTTTGTCCCAAAAATGTTGGAAAAAACCCAGCTCCAATGCCATCTGGTCTAAGAGCTTCATATAGGTTCATTTCGAAAAGAGCAATTCATATTTCCTCCAAGGATGCTACTGTAGCTGGACTTTCATTCATATCATTAGTTACGAGAGCCTGAATATTATCAAGTTGAAATCATTTTTGAGGATTCGAAGAAGTAAAGCATTGCCTAAATTTTCTGTCAACTAAGGAGTGGATATCATCAATCCACAAGCCATATGAGTCCTTGAGGCATTAAATCTAGGGGTGAATATGGGTCGGGTACCCTATCCGAAATACGTTTCGGGTCGGTTATCACACATACTAAAATCAACAAAATCATTACCCATAATGGGAACTAAAAAATCAGGTACCCAAATCAATCAAATACCCTAAAAGATCGGATCGGATAGGATCACATCGTGTCGGGTACCGCCCATTCAATTAAAATTTCTCATAAAATTAATTCTATAAAAGGTATAAATAACTATCTATTAAAATATTATTAAGTCGTTTGTGAATATACTATAAAATTATTATAACACAATCCCACTTGAGCTTCATAATTTAAAATTAAAAAAGATCATGCACAAAATGGTCATACTTTAATAGTCACAAAACCGTAATAAAATGACTATGATACATAAGCAAAAGCTTTCACAAATATGTGAAAGTTGAAATATTGCATATAGAGAGATAGAGTATAGCCAAAAAAAAAAAAACATCGTTATTCTATTTATCTATTATTACTGACATCCAAATGCTAGGAGAAATTTGTTTTTTTTTTTTTTTTTTTGCACAATTGGCTGAAAATTTAGAATTTTTTAAAACATAAAAATAGGGTGAGCTTTTATTGAATGAAAAAAAAGGGAAAAAAGCATAGTTTGAAATTTTTTTGTTGGGATATTAGAATTAAATATGCGACCTTATTTAATGAAAATAACATAATCAATATTCTAAACAAAATATAAACATTTATTTAGGACAATATATATAAAATTAATATCGGTCGGTTTGGGCAACCAGAAAATTTCCGAAATGATACCCGTATTCGAACCGATATCCATATTTCAACGGGTCAGATATACCCTAATCAAATATTTTTGGTTCGAGTACCACAATTTTCCAGAATAGGTTTGGTTCGGTTCTTCGCGTTTTCGGGTATTTAAGTACTTTTGCTCACCCCTAGTAAATTCTGTTTTCTACTTTTTCGTGGTTTACTAAAGCTAGAAAAGATTTGGATTTCTATCCTCATTTACTAATTATTGTGCATTATAGAATTGGCTCCAAATTTTCTTATGATATAAGAAAAATATTTTCACATTATTTAATGAGCTAGCCTAAACTTTTTCTCTCTGCATAAAGCGTCGAGTTAGACATCGAGACTCCCTCAAGAAGATTGATTTTATGTTCATTGTTATTCAATGGTACACTAATATTTGGTCAAACAGTATATCAGTAGGTTTAATATGTCCTTTAATCATACGGAGTTTTTGGACCAGACAATACATTTTGGATCCATTAAAAGAGTGATTGCAGAAAGAAGATATAATAGCATGAATCTTATCATTGGTGCACCAGTTAGGGTCAAATTTGAAAGGAGGAGGTATAGCCTGAAATGGAGAATCAGTCTCAATCTAAATAGGTGCATGATCCTGTTAGGAATATGTCTCAAAATTTCTTGGAAGTCTAAGCAGGGAAGCCGTGAGGAGGCCGATCGATCAGGTGAAGCTCGATCGATCGGGAATGTTACGTAAGTTTGGGATGCCTGAAGTCGATCAGTGAACTACCGATCGATCGGGACCCCCCAATCGATCGGGAGCCGCGTTTCCACACGGGTATAAATAAGGACGTAGGGTTACGTCAGAATGCAATCCAAATTCATAAGAGTGTTTCCCCCTGCGGGGCCGCACCAATAAAGAGAGAGAGAGAGAGAGAAAAGGAGTGATTCTAATTCTTCTTTTCGATTCAATAATAAAAGCTCTAATTTTCACCCGTGGTTTTCTCCCCTCTTGATTGTAGAGGGGTTTTCACGTAAATTGTCGTGTTCTTGTGTTTGATTCTCTTTAGTCTATTTTACTTTTTGATTGTCGTAGTATTTGATTCGAATTCAGTACTTGGGATTTCCGCATTTCCGCACAAATTAGTATCAGAGCCAGGTTGTTCGAGTTGGTACAATGACGTCAGCAATCAAATCTGAGGTAGAGAAGTTTGGAGGTCAAGGAAGCTTCAGTTTGTGGCAAGTCCGTGTTAAAGGACTTCTGACCTAGAATAGCTTGAAGAAAGTACTGGATGGAAAAGAGAAGAAACCAGAAAACATAACAGAGGCATAGTGAGAAGAATTGGATGATAAGGCTCTCACGGCGATACAGATGTGTTTAGCAGATGATGTACTGACAGAAGTCTTGGAGATGAAAACCGCCAAGGAGTTGTGGGAGAAGTTGCAAGAGATGTTTTTCCACAAGTCGGTCTCCAATAAACTCGCAGTAAAGCACCGGCTATTCACGTTTCGTATGACGGAAGTTACATCGCTTAAAAACAATTTTAGTGAATTTAATTCTATAATTCAAGAATTGAATGAATTGGATGACACCCCCTAAGGACGAAGATCAAGCCATGATATTATTGCGTTCACTCTCTAATACTTATAAAGGCTTTGTAGAAAGCATGATATATGGTGCTAGGCCTACTATTACAGTTGATGAGATTAAAAGAAACCTAGTAAGTCAAGAGAGAGTTGATAGGGAACTATCCGACTCTGTGAATAACTCTGTGAGAGGTAGGACTGAATTTAGAGGGTCTGAAGGTGGAAAGAAGTCTAGGTCTAAATCTAGACATAAGAACCTGTCGTGTAACTTCTGTCACAAGAAGGGGCACATAAAGAAAAACTGTTATAAGCTGAAGAACAAGTAGAGAGATGATAACAAGAACGACCATAAGTCCGCTGAGGCTAGTGTAGTTGAAGATGAGGGAGATGCTGATGTCCTATTAGTAACCGAGCCACAGGCCAGGTCCAGGGATAAGTGGATCATGGATTCGGGTTGTTCTTACCACGTTTGTCCTAATAGAGACTAGTTCACCACTTATAAGTCAATTCAGGGTGGAGTAGTCTTGATGGGCAATGCTGCCGCATGTAAGGTGATGGGTATTAGAACAGTTCGTGTGAAGATGTTTGATGGTACGGTTAGGACACTTAGCAACGTGCAACACATCCCAGATTTGAAAAAGAACCTTATCTCTTTAGGTACCTTTGAGTCTAATGGGTACAAATACACAGCTGAAGGTGGAGTCATAAGGGTCAGTAAAAGTGCATTGATTGTGAGGAAAGGTAGAAGGGTAGGAACCTTGTATGAGCTTGTAGGTTCTACCGTGACAGAGTCAGTGGCTGTTTCTACATTGTCTATGACAGATACAGAGATCACTAAGATGTGGCATATGAGATTGGGCCATATGAGTGATAAGGGGCTGTCAGAGCTGAGTAAGAGGGGTCTGTTATGTGGTCAGTCAACTGGACTGATGGATTTCTGTAAGCACTGTGTCTATGGGAAGCAGAAGAGAGTCAGCTTCAAGCAGGTAGTGCATCAGATTAAAGGAACGTTGGACTACATTCATTCTGATTTATGGGGACCATCCAGAGTTGCTTCCAAAGGAGGTTCCAAGTATTTGCTAATGTTCATTTATGATTTTTGAAGTACAGTTTGGGTCTATTTTCTTAAGCAGAAGAATGAAGTTTATAAAGTCTTCAAGAAGTGGAAGACACTGCTTGAAAAATAGATAGGGAAGCAGAAAAAGAGGTTGAGGATAGATAATGGTCTTTAG
The DNA here is from genome assembly GCA_018398585.1 of Simmondsia chinensis. NCBI lineage: Eukaryota > Viridiplantae > Streptophyta > Magnoliopsida > Caryophyllales > Simmondsiaceae > Simmondsia > Simmondsia chinensis. The sequence goes on along the minus strand of JAGTTD010000003.1, from coordinate 28,501,603 downwards.
TTCGTTGAGGGTGATTTCCTCAAATTCTGTGAGGACCAAGGCATTTTTAAACACAGGACTTGTACATGTTGACCTCAATAGAACGGAGTGACAGAAAGAATGAATAGGACGTTACTGAAGAAGGCTCGGTGTATGCTTTCGAATGCAGGATTAGGGAGAAAATGGTGGGCAGAGACAGTTAACATGGCTTGTTATCTAGTTAACCAATCACCTCATTCATCGCTTCAATTGAAGATTCCAGAAGATGTATGGTCTAGTTTTCCTGCTGATTATTCTTATTTGAAGATATTTGGTTGTCCTGCTTATGCTTATGTTAATGACGGAAAGCTAGAGCCCAGGGCCAAGAAGTGTATCTTTCTTGGTTATACGTCAGGTGTGAAGGGATATCGTTTATGGGATCCAAAAGCTTATAAATTTCTGACCAGTAGAGATGTGAAATTCGATGAGTCCGTTCTGGTACATCTGCCACACACGCCCTTCATAGTTCAAGATTCAGTTCAGGCAGAGAAGCCTGATGATAGTCAGATACAGTTTGAAAGTTTAGATCAGCAGTAGGTAGTTCAGTTTGAGAGTATGCAGGCACCTCCAGTATATATTTCTGATGAGATTGATGAAACAGAAACAGGTCAGTAGGTCGAGCAGCATACAATTGCAGGTGGTAGGCAGAAAAGGCATATTAGGCCACCACAGAGATATGGGTATGAGGAGATGATAGCTATGCCCTTATTACAGTTGAAACAGTGGAAGACAGTGAACCATCTTCATATTCAGAGATTGTATCTATATCTGACTCAGATAAATGGCTTATGGCCATGCATGATGAGATAGAGTCTTTAAAGAAGAACCAGACTTGGCAGCCAGTCAAGCCTCAAACAGGAAAAAGAGTAATCGGGTGCAAATGTGTCTTTAAACAAAAAGAAGGCATTCCTAGAGTGGAAGATGCAAGGTACAAGGCTCAATTAGTAGCTCAAGGCTGCAGTCAGGTATACGGTGTTGATTTTCATGATATTTACTCACCTATCGTTAGACATTGTTCCATACGAGTGATACTTGCTTCAGTAGCTATGCATGATTTAGAGCTTGAGCAGTTAGATGTGAAAACTGCATTTTTGCATGGTGAGCTAGAGGAGAGTATTTACATGCGTCAGCCTGAGGGTTTAGTTGTAGAAGGAAAAGAAGACCATGTTTGTTTATTGAAGAGATCTTTATATGGTTTGAGGCAGTCACCTAGGCAGTGGTATAAGATATTTGATCAGTTTATGACTAGCCACGAGTTCTTCAGGAGCAAGTATGATAGCTGTGTGTATTTCAGAAAGACAGATTCAGGCTCATTTGTTTATCTTCTGTTATACGTTGATGATATGGTAATTGCAGCTAAAGACATGACAAATGTTGATGATTTGAAAGCAATGTTGAAAAGCGAGTTCGAGATGAAGGACTTAGGAGCAGCTAAGAAGATTCTTGGCATGGAGATCAGTAGGAACCGAAAAGCTGGAAAGTTGTACTTGTCTCAAGAGAAGTACAATGAGAAGGTTCTGGATCGATTTCACATGAAGGATACTAAGCTAGTTAGCACTCCTTTAGCCGCTCACTTCAGGCTTTCAGCATTGAATTCACCTCAAACAGAGGAGGATGCCAAGTACATGTCTCAGGTCCCTTATTCTAGTGTTGTGGGTAGTATCGTGTATGCTATGGTACATACTCGTCCAGATATTGCTTTTGCTGTGAGCAGAGTGAGCAGGTACATGGAGAATCCGGGAAAGGAACAATGGCAAGCTGTTAAATGGATTCTCAGGTACTTACATGGCACTTCTAATGTTTGTTTGGAATTTGGGAAGACTAAATGCTGCTTAGTAAGGTATGTTGATTCTGATTATGGTGGAGATCTGGATAAGAGAAAGTCCACTTCTGGTTATGTGTTCTGTTTGGGAGACATCGCTATCAGTTGGAGAGCTTGTCTACATTCAGTTACGGCACAGTCGACTACCGAGGCTGAGTACATGGAAGTTACAGAAGCATTTAAGTAAGCTGTTTGGTTGAGAGGTTTGATTAGTGAGATCAGTGTTGATCATGGTACTGTTGGAGTTTACAGTGATAGCCAGTCTGCGATTCACCTAGCTAAAGATCAGATGACGCATCATGAAAGAATGAAGCACATTGATGTCAAGCATAATTTTATTAGAGATCTGATTGATGAGCGGAAGGTAAAGTTGAAGAAGATTGGTACTGAAGATAATCCAGTAGATATGTTCACTAAAGTTTTACCTGGCAGGAAACTCGAATTTAGTTGGACTTACAGTTTCAGTTTGTTAACCCCAGTGTGAGGGTGTTATTGGAGAAGGTGGAGATATTCTATTATTGTGATAAAGTTTGAGCCAAGGTGGAGATTTGTTAGCAATATGTCTAAAAATTCCTTGGAAGTCTAAGTAGGGAAGCCGTGAGGAGGCCGATCGATCGGGTAAAACTCAATCGATTGGGAATGTTACGTAAGTTTGGGACGTCTGCAGGTATAAATAAGGACATAGGGTTACGTCAAAATGCAATCCAAATTCATACGAGTGTTTCCCCCAACGACGCCGCACCAATAAAGAGAGAGAGAGAGAGAGAAAATGAGTGATGGTAATTCTTCTTTTTGATTCAATAATAAAAGCTCCAATCTTCGCTGTTGGTTTTCTTCCCTCTCGATTGTAGAGGGGTTTCCACGTAAATTACTGTGTTCTTGTGTTTGATTCTCTTTAGTCTATTTTACTTCTTGATTGTCGTGGTATTTGATTTGAATTTAGTCCTTGGGATTTCCGCATTTCCTCACAAATCCAAAATCGATAAATTACCACTATGGGTGGTTGCTTGGGAAAACATTTGATACCAAAAGGTATGGACCAAGCACCGACAAAGACTTTCCAAATTTCACAATTTAAAATACTCATATTCCAAGTAACAGGGTTCGCAACACAAGGGAGATCAATGAGATTCATATCAAAACATTATGACTTTAGCCTATCAAGACGAGTAGGATGAACATGGAGATCACCCTTCTTATCTTCTAGTCCTAGCATATCATTCATATCCCATATCCCAATAATACAAAACAGGGTTGGATTAGAATATGGAATCCCATTCCTTTTGGTATAATAATTTTTTGTTTTTATAAGTATGTGAAAATCTATCTTATTATTGGGAACATATTTCAAAAATTATTTCCTAAACGATTAGACCGGGCACAGCTGAAAACCAATTTAAAAATTCTTAACTTTAAATTTAATACCCTGATCTAATTAAACTATTTAATTAGACCTATATCTTACTCTAATAGGCTCATAATATGACAATCAAAAAACATTGAATAAAACATATAAACATAGTATGTAGAATAAACGAAATAAAGGAAAACCGAATTCTATATCAAATACTTAATTTAGACATACCTAAAGCTTGAATCCAAACTCCGAATTGAAGATCTTAAATTGGTAGAAGAATATCTTGACACCTTAAGATCTTTTTCGCAATGACCTCTTTCAGCACTGGAGTGTGGACTCCCAAAGTATTTAATTTAGAAAAAAATTTGGAATAAAATTTTCCTTTTAATCTTTCTGAAATGCAATTTTTCCAAAAAAAAATTATGCTAAACATTAAGTTAGAAAACTCCTAAAACAATTTTAAGATTTTCTTTATCAGAGAAAGCTAGGTTCCAAAACCTAAAACCTAATTTAAAAAAATTGCACAACACTCTCATATATGTGTGTATATATATATACAAGGGTAATTCCAACTTTTTTGTTGGGGGGGTGGTTTGAAGAGAATTAAAAAAAGTACTAAATATATTTACTAATCATTCACTCTCTCTCTCTCTCTCATCAAAGGACACAGGTTAGAATAACCCTATATACATATAAGATGTGGCCCCCTCATGAGGCCCACTCGAACCTTTTTTTTTTTTTTTTTGATAAAAGCACAATAAAATATATCATGTTATATATTCATTTCAGAAATATTTGTTTAGCATAAAAAATTATTTATCTCATAAATAATTCATTTAATGTATTCAATTTTTAAATATTTTCAAATAGTGCTTAAGTTGAAGCTTGCGGAGGGACCTTAGGGACAACTTAACTCTAGCTCGAAATGAATCAAATATGATTATCGTTTCATGATAACAATTGATGACAATTTATTAAAATTTAATTCCACTATATAAGTTTTACTGCGCTCTTGAATTAAATATATATTCACTCAAGAATTTTCCAAATTATATGGTGACAATTAACCCCTCTATTAGATATTCGTGAACAAAATAACTTTAACTACTATCATTATTTTCTCATATCTATTGCTGTAGTTCCCGACTCGCCCTTCTCGAACAATTCATAATACAGAAATAATTTCCATAATAATTACAAAAGTCAAACAGATGTAATACTTTGACCAAAGATTCTAGAATCTGTTCATGTATTTGTGAATCAACTAAGGGGATATCTTACATCATAGATTCCTAATAAAATATCCGTTCACGCTACACTTCATGCAATTGCCCAACGATGTAAGGTCCTGGTTATTCACTTTTAGCCTCATCATTTTGGGCATCAAAGCAATTAACATTCTATGCATGAGTCCAGACTGTTTCTCGGATTTAGAGTTATTTTCTTACAAAATTAATTATTTTTAATAGCAGTTAAAGAACAACTAATTTAGGTTGTCATACTCAGTGTTCTAATCTTATTGAAAACACTAATATAATACTCTTGGATCCCTATCCACATGACTAAGACAAGTCATCAAAAGTATCATATTATAATCTTATCAAACAAGTCGCCCAAACTTATCACCGACTACGAACATACTTTGACAACATGCCACTAGTTTGATCTAAATCTTTCTGCGGTTCAATCTTATTGACCACTTAAACCAAACCTGACAAGTCATTTTGGGCAGCATCCATCTCATGGAACGTTTTAGAAAAACAATCACACGTATGTTTGACTCGTAAAGCACAATCAGACAATAAATAAATAAAATAATTTTATTTATTTAATATTTAAAACTAACTAATTAGGTTTTTATAGGACACCTATTCCAACAGTTATAACATACAATATATGTATATATGATATAAAACTAACTCGACAGCCAAAGAAGGCATCGGAGTTCGAATCCCCAGTAGCGCATTCCAGCAGACTTGAGAAGAACACCCTCTTTTGAGTTTGAGCTCAATAAGACGTAATGAACTCGATTTTGAGCCAAGCTTTTATGAACCTTTTGAATAATTTTTCGAACTCAGTTTACTAAAGTTTCACCAAGTTTTAGCTCCATTTCCGAGAGTTGACATATATGAGATCAACATATATGTCCAGGTAGGGTTCCATCCTAAAATCAATCAGCATTAGATGAAATAACCCACTAGATGTATATTTTAGTCTTTTCTCTCTTACTATTTTAATGTGGGATTTCTTATTGAACTCATATAGAAAGTCCTTAACAATAAGTTATGATTAGTGTGTTTATACTCAGGTTGTGAACTTAATTGAGCCTAGTCAAACTTATAATCAAGCCGAGCTTGCTATCGATCTGAATCAGCTAGTTATTGAGGCGAACTATTTGAGTTACTATCGATTTTTTATCGAACCATTTTTGAGCTAATACTTATTTTTAACGAGTTGTAAAGGAGCTTTTATCGAGTCATTATCGATCTCTCAATGAGGCTTTATCAATCTCTTTGCCCTTATCAAACTGTTTGTGAGTATTAACGAGTTGACCACCCTCATATTTTAACTAGACTAGTTAAACTTATCGATCTTGGTTGAACCTACCTCTATAGTTATTGAACCCTTAAAACAAACATAAATAGGCCTTAATCAATTTTGAATAAGAGTAGTTCATCAAAAGATTGGTTTTTTTATGCCCTTGCTTCAATTGAATAACATACTCAAGTTTTTGTGAATGAAAGTTCCTCCACTCCTCGAAACACTTCTAACTCTATCCAAACATTTCTAAGAGGTTGTCTTTTGCAAAATTAAAAAAAAAAAAAAAGAAAAAAAAAGAAAAATCCAAGTTCTTTGTTATACTCTTTTGCAAAACATAGAGCTGGACATTTCATGGCTTTATTACAAATTGTCCCTTATATATATAAAAGAAAACATACATCAGCTAATGAGTAATACCATAATAAATATAAAATAGATGGAGCAAGGGTATACTCTATTGTATTGTAAACATAGGCCTCGTTTGGTTGCCACATGAATTAAATTTATATGAGATTTTATATTTCCTAGGAATTCAATTCCCGCTTCAACACCACAGAAAGTAGGTACAAAGTATTTGGTTGTCAGGATATGAAATAGAACTTGTAACTATATTAAGTAAAAGAAGCACAATTAGGATATAGTAACCAATATTCAATGAATCTCCATCTATGTTACTATATAGATTAATTGGTAGTTAGACTCTAGAAATAGGGAGTAATGAGTCCTGAGTTCAACCATGATTCCATTTACTTTGGACCAAATTGATACACCCGATGAATTTATCCAAAGTTGCCACTCTAGTACTCATATCTGTTTGATTTTCATTTATGTCAATTTTTTGCAGATAAGTCCTATTTTCATCAAGTTGTTCTCTAAAACAATTCCTCCTAACAACCAAGTACTTAGTTTAGTCATAAAACACAAGGTTCTTACTTCAGGCCAATGCTAACTAACTTACTGTATAAACCATAGGTCATCCAGAAACTAGGTTTAATTCTAACAAAAGACCACTTATCCAAGTCACCTCTTTTATTAATGCTAGAAATTCAACTTCACTGGTTAACAAGGTTGTCACTGACTAAAGCCTCGATTTTCACTTGATGGCTCCACCATTTAAGGTGACGACATATGTAGTGGTTGATTTCCTACTATCTAAGACTCCTCCATAGTCAAAATTAGCATATCCAACTAGGTTTTAGGTCGCCTCCTTTCATAAGTAAGTTCTAAATTAGTTGTTCCTTTTATAAACCTAAGTAGCCACTTAACCCCATTTTACAGTTCTTTTCCTAGGATTCTTCAAAACCTAGATAGATAACTCATCACATATGCTAAATAAAGATAGTAGAGGTCATAGCATACATTATTAAACCTACAGCATTAGTGTAAGGTATTTTGGCCATTTCCTGTTTGTCTAGTTCATTTGTTGGAGATTGATTCGTAGAAAATTTAAAGCTTGCAGCTATAGGCACTTTTATAGGTTTATGATCATGTATTAAATTTGCTCAAGACCTTTTATAGGTAATTCTGTTAAGAAAATGAACTATTTTTAGTACCATATTTATGTTGTTTTTCATACCGAATATCTTTTTGGCCTTTCCCGGGTCCTTCATGTCAAAAGGTTCATTTAATAGACTTCGACATCTAAATCTCATTTAAGATCCTATTTGCTAACAACATGTTATCCATATATGCCAATAGGAAACAATAGAATCACACTCAACATTTTTGAAGCAAACCCAATTATCATGCAGTGAATATATAAACCCATTTTTAATTATAAAGATGAAAAAACTCCTATACCATCTAGGTGAATGTGCCACATGAAGATTTTTTTAGAAGACATACAAAGTCGTCTTTATTAGGTTCCTTACAACCTTCAGGTTTAGTCATAATTCACTATCATTTGTTTCAAATGCATATCATATTTAGCAGTTAAGGCAAATATTAATATTCTAATTATGGTGTATGCAATAACTCGGGAAAAAATGTTAATCAATTCCCTCACGCTGGGAGAAGCTCTTTGCTACTGGGCCTGCTTTATATCTAAGTTGCCCAAATGGTTCAGTTGATTCCTTTAACTTCAATACCCATTTAATTCATATTATGCTCTGTTTGGCACATGAATTTTAGAATTGGAATGTGGAATTGCAATTTCAATTTCAATTCTAATGTGAAATTCCATTGTTTGGTTTATCAAAGGAATTGGAGGTTACATAATCATTTGAATTATTGAGGGTTTTCGGTCAATTGAGTTGGAACATTTTGAGTTTTGATTCAACTATAATCAAATTTTGGTCAGAGCAGTTCACTTCGCGTTCGAGTTATTATGGTCGGAGCTATTAACTTTGAGTAAGAGTTATTCAAGTTTTGAGTCAAATCGGGTCGAGTTTCGAGTCAAATCAGGTCATTTGCTATTCAAGTTATCTCAGATTTTCAGTTAATCTGATCAAGTCTTTTCGGGATTCAGGCTGGAATTGAATAGGTTTCAGCTATTTTTGAGTCATTTCAAGCTAGCCATCTTAGTTTTGGAACAAACAAATTGTATCATTTCAAATTTTGAGTCATCTTAGGCTAAGTTTGAGATTGGATAGGTCATTTTGGGTCTAGGTCGTATTAAGTTTGGTCAATTTGGTTGGGTCATTTCCACTTTGCCTTAGCTTGTTTACATCACATTCAAGTCAAGTAGTTTCATTTTCTACATTTGAGCCATCTCGATTTTCGAGCGGAGTTTGAGCTAAGGTGATTTCGATCATTTCAAGTTCAAGTTATTCGAGTTGGGTAATTTTGAGGTTCAGGTCAAGTTTTAGGTTATGTCTAAGTCTTTAGATTTTTGAGTTGTCTTGTATTTGAGTTAACCAAGTGGGGCCATCTTAGGTTTCAAGTCAGCGGAGTTAATATGTAATTGCAATTCCTTACCTCCATCCCAAGGAATTAGAAAGTACGATTTTTAGTTAAATCCAATTCCATGAAATTGGACAGTTCAATTGTAATTCCAATTCCAGCAGGTGACCCAAACAACATAATGGAATTTTGAGTCCCCAATTCCATACTCCAATTTCATGCTCCAAACACAACCTTAGCTTCTTTCCTTTGGGTCTGGCGATAAAGGTCCGGGTTTGGTTTTTTCTTAAAAACTCCATTTCATCAGACATGTCTCCAAGTCATCTATCAAAGGTCATGATTCCTACTCTAAGATAACAGCCAAAGCACACACAATACAATTTGGAAACCCATACCTATCAGGGCCCTTAATACATCTTCCTTCTTGTATCTCTGGTCAATTAATAGTTGGATAAATCATAAGTTTTTATATAGTTCTGATTTATCACCACTTCTTTGAGTATCATGAATCGCATCAGTATAAGGGCTCAGTTCGTATACAGTTTCAAGTGTGCTATTTTCAAACTCATAAGTTTCAACATCAAACTTATGAATTTTAACAGACTATATAGGAGCTGATTTAGCTTAAATACATTGATATAAGTAAGACATCTCGTTCTCATTGAAGGTTACATCCCTACTTATGATGCCTTAGTTCTGTTGCCATCCCTTATTTTTGTTTTATGCCTTTTTACCACATTTGGGTAGCCTAGAACCAACCCCTTGATAAAGTTAGGGTAAAGTTTCCCCTCGTTTTGGTACACATGCCGCACACCCAAACAAATTCAAATAAGGACAAGTAGTACGCTTGGTACACCACATTTTTTACAGTGTTTTAAATCAACAGCACTAGAGAGTTTTATGTCAATCAAGTAACACGTAGTTTTTATGGTCTCCCAATAGACGTGCTTATTAAGATTGTCCCCAGTGGCATGCATCTAACTCTATCAAGAAGATTTCTACTCAATCTCTCAGCCAAACCATTCTATCAGGTGTTTTTTTTAAACAATATACAACAACAACAACAACAACATTCTCAGTGCCTCAATGCTCCCGCTTGCACAGGGTCCGCGGGGGGGGGGGGGGGAGATGATGTACGCAGCCTTATCTCATCAGGGTGAGACCCCAATGAGAGACTGTTTCTGAGGACCGCTAGCCTAATAGTGTTTTTTTTAACAACATACATCTTTTAATTCCATTTTTAGCACAAAGTAAATCAAAATTCGAGTTTACAAATTCAAGACCACCCTTAGTTCTTAGGAGCTTATTCTTTTTATTTCTTTTTTGGTAAGTCAGCAAAATATATAGATGAAAAAAATATGGTACAGCTACTAGGGGCATACCCCAGGACACGACCGGAGCCTACAATGATGAAACAACGTCAAAACATAGTTAAGACAAGGTCCATATAAAAAGCAACCAAAGCAAAAGTGAAAGGAAACAAAGAAGAACTAAGACTCTAGGCCCCATTGCTGAAGCAAGGAGGTGCGACGGTGAGCTCCTCTGAATAAAGAAGTAGTAAGCAAGCGGCTCCTAACCAAACCCGTAATCTCCTCTCTCACAGCCGCAACTGATATGGACTGAGAACGCTGAACCCGAAGGTTGCGCTCATACCAGAGAGTATACACCGTTTCCGAGAGGCAAAGTCGAGCTATAATACTGCCAATCTCTCATCCCTTGAGATGGTAAGTAGCCCAAGTAACATGATCGACCTAAGGAAGGGCAGGCCAAGCAACAGATATACTCAGAGTAATGGAGCTCCAGATTGAGGCGGAAAAGGCACAAGCGAAGAAAAGATACTCATGAGTCTCATGGACAACGTCGTAAAGAATACAAACACTCTGAACCCCCTGTGCTCTGAATCGCAGAAGCCTATCTCGAGTCCATAGCTGCTTCTGAGAAACGAGCCATAGAAGAAAGGAGTGCCTTGGAATATGAAGCTGAAACCATAGAAGATGATAAATAGAGTCCTCCTCTCTCTTGCTCCGTAACATCTCACGCAGAATTGGTGGTGAATTTCCCCAAGGGTAACCTGACCACCTGATAGAATCCGCCACACCAGCTCGAGGACTGAAGCTAATCATATCCCAAATGGGTCGGAGCTCCAAACAACCTTGGGGAAATCTCCGCCGATCACCCTTAATAATGACTGAGACCTGAGAATCCCACAGAAGCCCAGAAGAGGCGAACAATCGAGCAGGGAAGTGCTCCGAAAGACGATCGCACGACAGCTAATAATCAGTCTATAGGGCGGTATCATGCCCATCGCATATGACATGATAGATCGCACTAGAAAAAAGACAATGAACTAATAGAATCTGACGCCAACACCATGAAGTTGAACTCATAGCCCGAATCGTCCAGAAGCTTCTCCCTCGGAGCCAGTTCAGATGAACCTAGTGCGGCCAAAACGAGGAAGGATCAGAAAGAAGAAACCAGATGTGCTTCATAATCGAAGCCTGGTTCCACACAGCAAAACGATGAAGTCCTAGACAGCCCTCCCATCTAGGATAACATAGATGCCTCCAAGCTACTTTCGCTCCCTCCGGGGTCAGCGAAGAGCCACGCCAAAAAAAGTAGCTAAAGTCGACTCAATCTTCCCGATCATCGTCTTTGGGAGCATGAAGATCTCTTACTAGTAGACCTGAATAGCAAAAAAGACTAACCAGATAAGCTGCAGGCCGCTAGCGTATGATAGAGAACGAGATGTCCATAACCGAATACGGGAGAGGATGCGATCCGGGAGCGGCTTGCAGTCTACATACCGCAATTGAGAAGTAATGAATGGCACTGCCAAATACCAAACCTGGCACTGCCCCAAACTGAATCCTATAACGCTAAGAATATAACTTTGAGTCGTACAATCCACTCCTGTCAAAAAACAGTACTCTTTGCTGCATTCGAGGAAAGCCCTGAAAGAACTGCAAAGCGATCTAAAGACTCACGACCAACTATGACACCACCCAAATCACCTCGACAAAAGATCATTGGGGTCATCAGTGAAACATAAGTGCGTCAACCCAGTGTGATGGAAGCCTGGATGATAATGAAACCGTGGGTCATCAATAGCCTGGTGAAGCAAACCTCGGAGACCCACCATTGTGATAACAAACAGTTAAGGAGAGAGTGGGACACCCTAACAAACACCTCGACTAGAGTGGAAGAAACCCTCAAGCTCGCCATTAATGGCGACTTAAGAGTAGGCTGTAGAAAGGCACCCTTGGACCCAACCAACCATGATGTTGGGAATCCCCATGCTCCTCATACATACCATATGAAATTCCAATGGACAGTATCAAAAGCTTTGTGGATATTAACCTTTAGCGCGCAATGAGGTGAGAGCTAAAGGTGATAATCACACATAAGCTCCCGAGTCAATAAGATGACGTCTGAAATCCGATGGCCCGGGACAAAAGCGGTTTGAGCGTCATCAATCAGCCCAGGAAGTACACCCTTCAGCTTGTTTGCAAGGATCTTAGTGATATACTTATAGATCACATTGCAGCAAGAGAGAGGGCGAAAATCACCAAAAGTTGAGAGAGTCTCCACTTTAGGCACGAGACCAATCCTGGTGGTATTCAGAGTGCCCAGCAAGCACCCTGAAGTGAAAAACGACTGCACTGCCCTAATAACTACTCCACCCACCACCTCCCAAGCCCTCTTAAAAAAGAGGGAAGTGTAACCATTGGGCCCCGGGGCCCTATCGTCACCAATAGAAAAGAGAGCATCACAAATCTCAACAGCGGAGATCGGGGAAATCATAGGGTGAGCCTGCTCCTCAGAAATGCGAGTCTCAAAGAAGTTTGAAACATCCTCAGTCAGCTGACCATTAGGCTAAGTCAACAGCTCCTTGAAAAAAGCAACCCCGGTGCAAATATCAATGACGCATCATAGGTCCTAACTCCAACTGGACTAACAATTGACGAAATCTGGTTCCTAGTTTGCCGATGAAGAACAGACCGATGGAAGAACCGAGTGTTCAGGTCTCTGAGCCAAAGCCACTGAATAGGTGACATTAAATGGTAGAATGCCTCCTCATCCAGACATAAGTAAGAGTACTTCCAGAATAGGCGATGCTCCTCTAATTGGAGGGCAGGACACTCAGGGTCCTCATTCAAGGCTCCCTGACCCATGGCCCATGCATCTCGAGCCACCTCAACTCTGCCTGAAACATGACTAAAGTAATGGGTATTAAGGGTCTTCAACTCAGTCTTCAGCAACTTCAGCTGAGCTGATACATCAAAGTGCCCTTCAATATAAGAGTCACTTGCCGAATGGTGGGAAGAAAGTCCTCGTGATCATCCCAAAAGTTGAAAACTTGAAAGGAAGTCGCTTGGCACGATGTTCTCCAAGCCCTCTCACAACAATAGCACTATCATTCGAAACAGTATAATGAGCAAGGATCTCAGCGGCGGCAACAAGGAAGCCTCGAAGCCAACCCTCACTTACAAGGCACCAATCAATCGACTTGAGGATCAATCTATCACCTTCAGCATCATTGGACCAAGTAAAATGAAGTCCATAAGAAGGAATAGGCGTAAACTCGGCCTTGGTAACACACTCTTGAAAATCATCCATATGACCAGGTCAACCCTCCTAGCCGCCGCAACTATCAAAAGGACTAAGGATGGCATTGAAAACCCTGAGAAGGACCAAGACCCACCCGCTAACACCTCAAAGATGGTGCCATAATACCCGATGAGGGCCATGCTCATTAAAGCAGTAAATAAACATGGCGAGAAAGCCCACAGCTCCAGATAGATCAGAAACACGGCAAGAAAAAAGCTGATCACCTCCCTAAACTAGGTCAACGTTATAGATGCCAGGGTCCCAAGCAACAATAATGCGACACCAAGATGGACAGACCCCACTGTAGAGAAACTTCCACCCATCGGTACAATGAGCAATTTCATCCTCTACATCAGATGGTTTGGTTTTGGTCTCAACCAAACCAATAATAGATAACTGATGGGAGGATATCCAATCCCAAACAGCACGGGAAGAATCAGGGTTGTTGAGCCCCCTAATGTTCCAACATCCAACCACCGTGATGAAATAATCAGGAGAGAAAACGAAGCCGCACGAGTAAGAGGCCCAACACGAGGGGAAACCACGGGAGCCTCAACACATCGGGAAGTGGAGGCATCCGACAAACTCTCGAACTGGTTCGACATGTCAAGGCTTGGCACACTGGCCGACCGATTCAAAGTACAAAAAATAGGGGTAGCAACCTTGAGAATGGCATCCAGAGCTGCCTACAACTCAAGCAGAACATCAACGGACTTCGAATCATGAGTGCCACAAAGAGGAGAGAAAATGGGTACAGAGTCAGTAAGAGTCCTCAGCAAAAGAGAAACAGAGCCAGAATCAGAAGGACTGTATGAGTGTCTGGAGCAAGACCCTCCTCCTAACACCCGAGCCAACAACGTCCTCTACCCCCCATCTCGGCACAAACCCGCCTGCTCCTCGTATATAACGCAGTTCGGAAGGCCCAACGGTGCTCCCTTCCTCCCTTCATCTCTCACCCATCTCAAAGGACCCAAAAATCATCCCATCGTCACTTGCTATGCATGGCCCAACTCCCCTAGATGAAAGCCCCTCCAAATTAGGCCCATTTCCTCTAAAGGTAGTGAGAGATGGTACACCAGAGGGAAACGCCTCCAAAGTAGGCCCATACCCCATAGGGTTAGAAATAGGGAGCTCATTAAAGGAAAGCCCCTCCAAAATGGGTCTATTCCTCCTAGTGGTACTAATAGGTGACTCACTAGAGGAAAGTCCCCCGCAAAACGGGCCCATTTCCCCTAGTGCAAGTAATAGGTAGCTCACAAGAGGAAAGCCTCTCCAAAATGAGCCCATTCCCCCAGAAAGAAGAAGCCTAGCAGGACAAGAGGTGCACAAATTACCTAGCCCACATCAAGAAATGGGCGGCCCAAACGTGATCCAGGAAGAGGAATGGCGGCGGCCCAGCAGATAGCCTAAAACCCCACCTGTCCTTAGCCCATTACCCCCAATTCTCCTTGGCCAACACCTACCTTCCTCCTTGGCCTAATACCCGCATTCCTCCCAAGCCCAACAACACCCACAACACAACCTCCCTCCTCATCACATGGCCCAATGCGTGGCCCATTAGGAGGGGGCCTAGTAGTGGGCTCATGAGAAGTGGGTCGTGTATGGGCCTCCCCACCACCACCAACAGAGACATCACCCTCCACCCCGCGGCGACGGCAATTGCGCTGGTGACGACGTTTTCCGATCACCCCAACCGGATCTCCAGCAGGATGTTGAGCAATGGTTACGATATTGGGAGTGTGACACGTATGTCCAAAAACACGAAATTTCTGACATACTTTTGGCATTCCCTCAATCTTGACCGTTACTGGAATAAGGCGATCATTTTATTCAACCATCAACCTTTTCGGGGGGCCCACCCAAGCATCAATTTGGACACAAACGTGGGCGTAGCTCACCATAGAGCCCTCAAGGGTCGGTTGATCCATGAAAAGAGGGTGACCTACCCCACTAGTGATCGAGCTGAAAGAACGTTCCGACCCGGGAGGCCATGTAATTAGATGGGGAAAATCTTGTGAAGGAGCAAAGTTAGGATGCCAATGCTCGAGAGAGAGATAGTACCCATTAAGAGTCCTAAGGCCACCCCAAGAATAAGATCCGACTCAGCTATCGATTTGAATCGAAAGTAATAAACCTCTTTATTGGCAATGACGCACTCAAGACCTTTTGATCCCCAAAGAAACTTGGCAAGGGTAACACATCTAGAGTAAGCAACATTACCCCCAATAATTCAGCCTATAAGACAACGCCTCCATTTCTTAAAACCGAGGCTACATCTTCATCCGTGACGGTCGTAAATACTTTATCGTTAACAAGTTGTGGTGGGATAAATCGAAAGGAACCCCCCGGAGGCGCTGCAGTAGTCCCATTGGCCTAAGAGCGAGGACCCGAACCATCCAAACGTGATCCACCTGAATCACGAGCAACCGGACCTGAAACCTAGGATGGAGACGAGGGCAACGCAAGCATGATGCACACAAATCAAAAAAGCCTCAACTCAACAAGCAATAACAAACAAGGGAATCTTTGCAACAAACTTGTAAAAATCCAGTAATAACTTCATCTTCCGCCCATCATCAACTCATGCCACCCAAACTCTACCATCACCACCACCCAAAACCACCATCAGCTCCATCCAAAGTCAAGAAGCACAAGCAATAATGGGAAAGAAAGTACAACACCAAGGCAAATCACGATTCAACTTGGACCAGACAAAGATCCAGATCACAAAAATCATCAACATGATGAGCATTGGCCGTGCGTGCTCAAGAAATGCTCCACAATAAGAGAAATCCAGATGATATTCCAAGAGAGAGAGAAGACCCGAAGAGAGAGAAAACAACCACTGCGACAATCACCATTCTAAGAATCACGAAAACCACGATGAACGAAGCCGCCAAGGTGATGAAAGATGAAATCCAGAGAAAACAACACTGGAAGAAGCATCCTACGCAACCGTTAACATCAATCTCGATCACCCTTGCTCACATGGATTGGTTGGAGCTTACTCTTTTTACTAGTTTAATTCCCAATTAACGTTTTTCAATTCAGAGAGCTTGATAACTGCCATCTTTATTTTTTAGCAAATATATCCAAACCTTTTGGAAATAGTCATCAACCACAAAAAGAGAGTATTGCTTTACCCCTAAAGTAGGGACCTAAGATGGCGCACAAAGGTTTGAGCGGATATAATCCAAAAGCCCTTTGGTTGTCTGATAGCAGTTTTGAAAGCTAGCTTATGATGTTTGCCAAGAACGTAGGACTCACAAAAGTCCAAATCAAACACTGTCTTTCCCTAATAGTCCTTAAATTTTCAATTTATTTAACCCTCTTCAAGACACATGACCAAACATCCCATACCAACGGTTTATTGGGTTAGACTTCACAACATCAGGTGCACATAATATACTAGGAACCTGTCATGGACACGATGTTCCCTGGTCCGTGACAGTGTCAAAGGACCGAGCAGGGAGCCCAAGGTCCGTGTCGAGATTGCTTGTCAAGACATGCCTAGGTCGCTGCCCAGCCTTGTCATGGTTCGCTGCCCAGACCGTGCCTGACCTTGTCATGGTTCACTGCCCAGACCGCGCCTCAGCTTGTCATGACAATGTCAAGACAATGCCAGCGCCTGTCCTAGCCCATGTCCAGGTCGCGTCCCTGGCCTTGTCAAGCCGTGCCAGTGCGCGACCCAGGGCCGTGCCAGTGCCGCCCCAAGGCCGCGTGTCCCCAGCTCGTCCAGTGCATTCCCAGCCAGCATCCTACGCCTTGCCGCACCGGAACAGTGCCTGTCCTGACCGTTAGGCGCTCTAACCCAACTAGCCATTGCAAAGATTCCATTTTTGGATTGATTTCAAGATTAATTGTTGTTTTAGATATTTTAGGATATTTTTTAGATTTATTTCATATTTTTAGTATTTTGTAATATTTCTATAAATAGGGAGTTAGAGTTCATTTTGTAAGTAATCAATCCAATTAAATCAATGATATGAATTCTCTTACTTCCCCATCTTTACTCTCTATTTCTCATCTCCTAAATTCTATTTCTCTCTCTCATTTCAACTCTATTTCTTATTCTCTCCCTCATCTTAACCTCTATTGTCTCTTGTGGGCCTAAGTCCTAGATTTGGGCCGTCACAACCTTGCGGGTTGTGACAAATTGGTATCAAAGCAGTTGCAATCAAGGGCCACGATCTATTCCGCATTGAAGTGAAGGCGCATGTTGCGAGCAAGTGGGCAAGAATTGTGATCCAAGCCACGTTGAGCATGTTCCAAGAACCGACCACTTGATCGTGACAAAGTGTTCGTGTAAGTCAAAAAGTAATAAAAAAATTCAAGAAAATCCTTGCGGTGCAAATTGTGTCAAGAAGTATTTGGGGCAAAATCAAGAATTCAAGAATTCAAGCTTTTGTTGCTGCCATAGTTGATTAAACCGAGGCTTTTTCAAGAAAATGGTTCAAGAACATCATTGAGATATCCACGTTAATTGTTAAGGTAACCGAGACCCTTTATCCCATTACCGAGGATGTTATTCGTAGAGTTTTCTCTCCTTTTGGGTGTATTGCAAATATAAAGTACGTCTTGGTGACTTCTCTTAGAGTGGAAGTCCATGTGTCTTACACTTCGGAAAATGATGCCGAGAGTGATTGTAGATGCTTACACGGAAGTAACCTCTACACTTATTGTTGTAAAATGGACATCCAAGTATCCACGCCTCCTAGTGAGATTACAACCGTAGTTTTCTCTACATTATTGGTTAAGGTAACGGGTCTTCTTTATCCCATTACAAAGGATGTTCTCAACCGAGTCTTTTCTATCTATGGTGTCGTTGAGGAAATTTTCATCATCTCGACTTCGTCCATAAAGGTGGAAGCACATGTAAAATACACTTCTTGGAAGGAAGCTAAAAGTGCACGCCAAGGGCTACATGGATGAAATGTTTATGACCATTGCTGTGTGCAAGACGTTGAAATCTTGACGCCTCCTAAAGAAAGTATTGATAAGTTCCATACTTTTGACATCACAACCGGGAGTAATGCAGCCATAAGGGAAAGGGTAGAGAGGTCGGAAATCTTGACCCATGATGTGAGTGAGTCCGTAGATTCATTTGCAAGTAGACAAAAGGAGTTACGGGCTAGCCTCGAGTCTTTAGCCAAACGTGTTGACCGTTTAAGAGAAGAGATTAATCCTACTCAACCTCAATTGCCTAGTCACTTGGTAGAAAAGTCTAAGGGTCTTAACCAAAGTGAGGGACCAAGAGAACCGAAACCGGAAGAGTCAAAATTCACTTTGGAATCGCAAGATCTCCAACATCAGCAACCGGCTGTACTCCACATTGACAAACCACAAGAATTGGGGATTGGTGATGCCCTACCTACGCCGGACAAACCAATCTCCCAAGAACGGGCCGTTGACGTTGAGGATGAACCGGAAGAGGCTCCCTTGGTTAAGGAAGTACATGAGCCATCAATATGGGTAGCAAAGGAAACCGTGGTACTTGAAGCATCCGAAGGTGACACCCTGTTCCTTGAGTCACCACAATCTAAGGACAAGCCGCAAGTTACGAGCATTGAAGCCACTGTCAAGGATTCCTACCTGGAGCTTCCCGTGCCAAGGCTTAGGCCAACGAAAGGTAATGACATACGGACAGTATTACCGCAGCAAGAGACGCAGCGGGAACGTGGTGGGTCACACATAAAGAAGAAAACCGGGCTGAGCCCCAAGAAGAGGAAGGACCCATCATGGGGATGCTTCCCAAGAACCGGGATCGGAACTAAAATCTTCAAGGGCCCAAGCCATCCATCTTCGCAGCAACCGCTCGTTGTTGTGCAAGCAAAGACATTTAGGGACTTTGGACCGAGGGCCGTGAAAACACCGCTTGGGGAATGTTTCCCAAGAACGGGAATTGGAACTAGAATTTTCGAGGGTCCGAGTCTTCTATCGTGGCTTACGATCCTTGGGGACAAGGATCATCCGTTCGACCCGGGGAAAGAGGTAAAGGATATGGGTGACAATGGGGAGACAACGGGACAGACAATCAAAAGGGGTCCGGGAGCCGAAGGTTGCACCGTCATTGCATCCTTGAGGACAAGTATGAACTTAAGGGGGCGGGAATGTCACGGACACGATGTTCCCTGGTCCGTGACAGTGTCAAAGGACCGAGCAGGTAGCCCGACGTCCGTGTCAAGATCGCTTGTCAAGACATGCCTAGGTCGCTGCCCAGCCTTGTCATGGTTCGCTGCCTAGACCGTGCCTGACCTTGTCATGGTTCACTGCCCAGACCGCGCCTCAGCTTCTCATGACAATGTCAAGACAATGCCAGCGCCTATCCTAGCCCATGTCCAGGTCGCATCCCTGGCCTTGTCAAGCCGTGCCAGTGCCGCCCCATGGCCGCGTGTCCCCAGCTCGTCTAGTGCGTTCCCAGCCAGCATCCTATGCCTTGCCGCATCGGAACAGTGCCTGTCCTGACCGTTAGGCACTCCAACCCAACTAGCCGTTGCAAAGATTCCATTTTTGGATTGATTTCAAGATTAATTTTTGTTTTAGATATTTTAGGATATTTTTCAGATTTATTTCATATTTATAGTATTTTGTAATATTTCTATAAATAGGGACTTAGAGTTCATTTTGTAAGTAATCAATCCAATTAAATCAATGATATGAATTCTCTTACTTTCCCATCTTTACTCTCTATTTTTCATCTCCTAAATTCTATTTCTCTTTCTCATCTCAACTCTATTTCTTATTCTCTCCCTCATCTTAACCTCTATTGTCTCTTACGGGCCTAAGTCCTAGATTTGGGCCGTCACAACCTTGAGGGTTGTGACAGAACCACACTACCAGACAAGACATACAAGCCATTTTTTATTTCCCCTCTTAGGACTACCCAGGAAGCCTGCATGATTTTGATCACACCTCCCTCAATCCTAAAAGACAGTCCGGACTTATTCAACATAAATTGCACTTTTATAGTTAATCTAATTATTGGTAAGGAAACTCAAACCTTGGACCTTATTATACAACCTCAAGCATAATCGTGTTTAACCATTAAAATTAAGGCCTCACTGACAAATAGAAATTTGTGGATTACATGTTGAATAATTAGTTGCGATTCAGAGTTCTTAAAGTGTTAAACTAAGGAGTTGGTTGTTTACTAGGAAGTAATACATGAATTTCAAATTCATGGGAAGTGGATATTTTCCCTCTTGTTTGGTTGGCGGAATATAAGAAATTTCCTAAAAAGTTCAAATTCCTTTGTTACATAGGAATTAACTTACCTAAAGAAGGTTAGATACATACTTCCTGGAAAGTTGATACATGAATTTAATTTATAGAAAATACAACTTCTCGTAAAAATTTAATTCATATGTTAACTAAAGATCGTCTAGATCGAATTAATGGCAATCACTTTACCAAAACCAAAATATGACAAGAACACCTACTTTTTGACCTTTTTACTTATCCATTATATCAACCAAAAAGCCAGAGCAACATGATGAAATGCTTGCAAGAATATCAAGGCCCGTTTAGTAGATAGCGAGCCAGCACAGTGAGTTAAAAGCCTAATTGCTCAGTCTACTAAAGAGAAATTCCCCATAAATGAGAGGTAAGGGACCGCCTATTTGACAACTTTGACAGGGCTTTTTCCTAAATATCTTTTCCCCCCATCATCGGTCTTTCCGCCTTCTTTAATAGGCTCCAAGCTCCCAAAGAGGTTTCTGAGCTCAAAGACGCTCTCCCAGAGCTAGACCTAACCTTCAAGTGGATGAGAATATGAGGTCACCGAATAAAGCAAGTTGACCAGTTCACTGGTAGAGAAGACAGATCTTTCTAGGAACTAAAATTTCCAGAACCATTTACTGTGAGCACATTCCTCGCATAAAAGCCCAAACTCTTGGATGAAGCCCCCTTACCCTGTGAAGTGAAGCAACCGAAACGCAAAACTTCAGGTTTACTTCTTTTGTTAGGTCTCGATTTGCTACAAAAGACATATTTAATCGGGTGTATGAAATATGTATGAACGAAGGAATAAAGATTTTTATTGTATTGAGGATTGCAGGCTTTCCGAACTCGTAACAAACGGCTAGGTCCATGATTGGTAGAGAAGATGCAAACAAAGGTATGCTAGTGCGGGCATATATCAAAAATGGTTTGTGAAGAATGATTTCCGGTAATTCTAGGATCTCCGCCTGAATTCGGGGACCTTGTCTGGTAAGACAGAATTGGACAAAGAAAGCTTTGCTTTCTGATATCGAGTTTCAACGAGCCGGGCATGTGACCCATCAACCTACTAGCCAGTGCCATTACCCTGAAAAACCCTACATTAGCAGTTTGAAAATCTTCATTGAAAGCTCCACTGTTTTGAAAAGTTGAAAACACTTTTCCAAATTCGATCAACCCATTCGATTATTAGTAGTGACTCGTGAAGTAGCAGGGGAGACTCGCCTGTCTATCGAAGAGAGCTTTAACCTGCACCGCGGTGACCTAAAATCAAAGGCGAACTAGCTTCACACCTCACCTTGAGAACTCCCTACAGAGCTAAAGCGGTTGATTCTGAAGGTCACTTTGTTCCCCAACAAGTAACTGGTCGGAATTGGATACGGACTACTTGCCTGGAGTAGGAAAGAGTGTTCTATATATTTTTAGCCCGTCACTAGTAGTGCTACTATTCTTTATGGTTTGCAATACAATAGTGATTTAGGTTTGTCTCTTTCTGCTCGCTATAGCCCATTAGTGGGTCTAAAGGCTATACGGAAGTAGGCTTTTCATTACGCTATTTGTCCCATCAAGCACGGGCAAGCTACCCACACTGTTTTGGCCAAAACCCATCTCCTTATTGTTCCTTGGATGTGTATTAATAGCCAATCTGCAACTGAGCTCAACCCTACCACATTTCCTTTATTTATTTCTTCTTTTTTAAGGGGGCCAATATCTATTGGAAATAAGAGAATGTTCTTTAATATCCAACCACAATGATATTGGCTTATGAGATGTACGATTGTAATACGATCTTTTGAGGTAGAGCTGGCAAAATATAACCCAACCTAATAATCCAATCGAAGCCTAAGCAACACGACTTTGACCCTCTCAAGATAGACCCAATGCAACATTAACCTGACCTAAATCTGACCAGATTGCCAAGTCTGCTTTTGGGCAGGGGTGTTACAGACATGGCCTTTTACAACTAATACTTGCACACTGGCTTAGGAATCTCTTTTTTGTTAGGCTCCATTTGGGTCAATAGCAAAAGAAAAAATTCCTTTTTGGAAAATTTTTCTTCACAGATATTTAAAAATATTCTTTTCTAGAAATTTGTCTTTATAGTAAAATAAAATGGTTTTATCCTATAAAATTTGCATGACATTCACACGTGGCCAGGTTAAAGCAAAAGTGAAGCATCTGACATTGTAATGGAAAATACTTTACCCTTTGGAAAGGAAAACATTCTCCTCTTTCATTAAGGAGAATTCAATTTTCCCTCAATGAAGGAGAAAAATTTCCATATTTTTTATTGTTGCGCTAAAGTTACGCAAAGTTACAATAAGATTGAAATGCAAAACATTTTCCGACAAAACAGATAGTGCCTTAGGCTCAAGCCCTATACTATTTAAGCTCTAAGAACTTGCGTACGCTTCTCAAGGACTAAATTGACACCCTGAAAAAAAAAAAAATAAAACACAATGCCTTACTTTTGCCAATGTAAACAATTAAAATCACAAATTTGCAAATAAAACAAAAAGAGGGTTATAAAGTGCCATCCCACAGCTTATAATAAACGCAACAGCTAACTCAGAACCCATCACTCATATTCATGGGATCGAGACTCGTATTCCATGTAAGCTCGTAGAAGTCGACGATACTTCTCAGGATGATCCCACCAAGTAGGGCTGTTAAGAATGGCTCTTTCCAACCAATACTTGTCCACTTCCTTCTTCTTCTGAGTCATTATCCTTCTGTAGATCCTTCCCCATTGGTACATTGCTCTCCTTAGCCTCACACTCTTCTGACCTCCAAAGAGATACTTTATATAATCCTTTGCTAGCCTTGCCATCTCCTCACCGTTTATTATGTAAATGTACTGCGATACATTGAGTATAAAATCAAATCACGGATCGCAGTCATGTTATTGTTGAACAACCACAGAACCAAATCAATGAAAATATTCAAAGAAGAAAAAATTTTTGAGAGGAAAATGTTTTCTTTTGAAATAAATGGAATCTTAAGTTACATGACAACCCTGACATTCCATGGGAGCTGTAGATGTCACATAATGGAACGTCAAAATCAACTGGGCTCTTTTTTTCAAAATACTTCATGAAAATTTGAATCAAAAACGATGTATGCTCAATAGGGGAAAAAAATTACAATAAATACCATTTTGGAGCCTATTGTAAAACACCCCCCTGTAAAGGCTACTGGCACAATGACCAACTCAGGATCGGTTGTGAAAGGCCAACTAGTCGTATCATAGTCACAGTCACCATGGCACAAATGCAGAGCATCAACAACAACAACAAACCTAATGTCTGAAAGGCTCCCACCAAGGCAGGGTCTGAGGAAGTGAAATGTATAGAGGTTATTAACATTGTGATTGTCTTATCTAACTACTAGTTCAAAATCCATCATGCTACTAACAACCTTTTATTTTACTCAATGTTCACAGCCTTCTTTTATACCATGCTATCAACGTACAAATTAAGCATCTCTCTTCCTTACTACTACAACAAACACCCTGTCCAGAAAGGCTCCCGCCGAGACGGGATCTAGAAAGGGTGAAAAGAAGTAGCCTTTCTCCTACCATGTGCTATCCTGCAGGTGATTACCATAATTGAATCAAATCGCAGAACATGTAACATTGTGGTCACAGGGTCATGCAAACGCAATGTTGCAGAAGTTAAGGATGGATCACAGACTACATGAGGTTTTCAACAACAAAAATTACTTTTAAACCTTATCTTTGGGGAAAAATGAACAACAATTTTAACACTCATTAACATGTAAACAAATGTGTAAGTATGTTCACCAAACTAATAGCAAATGACTAATTCAAAATCAAATGTGTAAGCAAAAATCAGCTAATAGCCTTTGTAAGTGATGCAATGCATCTTTAGACGAGGTAAATTTGGACTCAGAAGAGAGGAAATAGATCACACGTCAAGCCAGATTTCTTTGGCATATTCTTTAGAAATTGTACCGTGAAGTAACAAGAGAATTCAGGCTTATCTCAGCATTTTGGCACTTAGGTTGGTACAGCTGTGAAATCCCTATAAAGAGCACAAATATGGAAGGGGCTGCATCGGTGTGTCATGTCAAGTCCAACTTAAGCTCCAGAATTCACATCATGAATCCAAATCAACTAACATTATGTTAACGTAACAGCATTTATTTAATTCCATCATAGTAACAAACCCATAAATGATTCTTCTTATTAAACAACTCAGTAGTGTAAACTTATTTAAAACTAAAGACAAATGATTTAAAACTAAAGACAAATGATATGATATGATGAGAGGTCCATCCACATTTGATTTGAGTGTGTATTAACACGTAGTGTTATATCAATAAATTTTTGAGTAGATATCATCGGTCTTATCCAACAGCATTGTCCAACTTAAGGGTTTGTTTGGTTAGGAGCAGGCCTTCCTACATCCAATTTTTACTGTCAGTTACATCAATAATAAGACATTAACTTGCTCGACAAGAGAGAGTCATTTTCCTTCACACAACTCCTCTAGACCGCAACACAAAAGTCATGCACTTCTCGTCCCAACTCGACTACAAATGTTTTTGTTTATTTTATTTTATTTATTTATTTATTTTTTTTAACAATGGTAAGGCTTGGGGGAGGGGATAAACCCCATAAAATCCCCTTAAAAGGGACCACTTTTGCGCCTTGTGGGGATCGAATGCGGATCATGCCATTGGTAGCCGGAGAACTCCGCCACTAGGATATGTCACTAAGGGACACTCTACTACAAATGTGCTAGACTCCAATCCCATATAAAGTAATGCCATGAAATTGATTTCCCAAGACACTCAGAAAGAAAATTTTGAAGAAAAGATATTTATAGTTCGAAATATCCTTTCCAAATAAAGTGTCTCCCTACTATTCAGACAAAAGTCTAAATATGAACATCTCTTACTTGTCCACCTTTCCATCTATGTGATTGTATTAGTTGAAGAAAGTTACACATGGAACATCTTAGGAAACAAAGATGACCCACCTAATAATCTTAGTACACTACTGGTCAAGCTAATTAATTTTATGATGAACACATGCCAATTGGCTCTGTAAGGGATTCCCCACTAAAGATGCATTCCTACCATTTCTTGATGGGTTTGGCTGTGAATGAAAATTGTTGCCTCCGTGTACAAGAGACTTGCTGGTCTTCCTCACAATTGATTGCATTGAAGTCAGTGAGTTGCTTCAAACCAGATTGGGGGCCATGATGGACAAATCAAGGAATGATGGAATAAAATGCTAACCTTAGCATACAAGAGCAGAGACATTGGTGAAACAGAGACTAACATACAACCAAGTGGGGCTGAAAATCTAAGGAAGTTACTAGAAGGAAATCAACTAGACTACCGGCATTAAATAGAACCTCTGTGACTGTCTAAATGAGACAATATTGACCGCAACTCTATTTTCGAGCATAGCTTAGGGGCAGGGTATGTAAATGCAATGATTTGGTAATGAATCTGTCAATTCACCGGCAGCACAAATAACTTGCGCTTTCCATTTATTCTATGCCATTTAAACTTTCTTGTTAAAGGTCAATTCCTTCAAAAACCTCAATCCTAGGGATATGAGGTACGGTAGCGGATGCAACCGGTGCAAGCAGCCAGATCTAAGGGCCTAGTTATAAAAAAACTGCTGGTAGCAACCACACATCGTAGTGGTTGCCTACCTCACAAAGAAGAAGGATGCCAATAATCCTAAAGAAAGTTGCTTAAAATAAAAGAGAAGCAAGATGCAACAGGGCGATTTATGGCCCGAAAGAAAGTTGCTTACTACAAAAGAAAAGCAAGATGCAACTGGGCGATTTATGGCCCGAACTTAGGTTCTCCTCTTTTAGAGATCAATACCCATCTCACTAACTGGATTCAAACCAATCAATCTTTTATGCCTTTAGTAGATCATGAGTGCAGTTATCGTCCTCCTCATATTGATCCAAAAAAAGAAGAATTGAAGTTAAGACTGCTTCTCGTTGGGTTATGTGTGGAGCCTGATTGTATTGGGCCTTGGTTATAAGATAGAGGATTGGGTCAGTCCAATTTAGGCCCATGACACATTAGGGTTTTAGTGTAATAGCTCTATATATACACAGGGGTTATGTATGTTAATATTAGGGTTTAGGAAAAGTTGAGAGTTGACTTTCATAGATATAGTGAATTATTGTGCTCCCCTTTGTAGATATAGGCTTCCACTACAACAACAACAATAATAACAAACCCAATGCCTCAAGAGGGGTTTGGAGAGGGACAAGAGAGGGGGGAGGGGGATGTATGCAGCCTTACCCCTTTAGGGTGTAACCCTACTGAGAGGTTGTTTCCAAGGACCCCCATCCTTATAGGGTTAGCAACATGAGGACTTCCCAGGAAGTCACCCATCCTGGTACTACCCTCGCCCAAGCACGCTTAATTTCAGAGTTCTAATGGGATCCGGTGCATTAGTGCCTGGTAAATGAACCCTGGATATAGGCTTCGACTGAACCACGTAAATTCCAGTATTCTTCAATTTTCTCCCCAATCCCCTTTTTTGTGTGATTGTTATTTAGATTTAGGATTTTAGTATTCTGTGGATGGTTCTATCAGGTGGTATCAGAGCCCAACAATTGGTGTTAGAGCCTAACACTTCTCACTTCAAGCGATGAAGCACTCAATCATCGATCCTAGTTTGTGATAGAGAACAAGACAACAAAGGAGATACCTTTTTGAGCAGATGGCCCTGCCAACTAACATCAATAAAGAAGTTGGTTGAGCACAGCTATAGTTAGTTGGACGACGTTGTGGATATCTAGAACAGGTGTTTCTAGGTTTTTAGTGTCGTTGATACCATAAGAAGAGGCATGAGCATAGCCTCTTGATCCAGCCTCAACCAAAGCGAAAGACTGATGTGTCTAGTTTGGTCTAGGACTGGTTACTATTCAGTCTGATTTTGAACTTTTGATTTGCATCTTTAGTAGTTTCATCCTACTTTGTCCTGATTTAAAGTCATGAACACTTTAAATTATTCAAATAACGGACAGGACCAAAAAAAATAAGTCCAATATTAGATTGGATCAATAATTATTCAATTTGGTCTCGACCCAAAGTATAGACCTGTACCGGTTTTCAATACACTCCGGTTTGATCTAGTGACTGATGAACGCCCTGAATTGGAGATCAGTTGGTTCTTTCACAGTCCAAGCTATGTCAAGGGGGTTTTTGATTGCAACGGAATCACACAGGGGTGGATTTTCTAAACATACAATGAAATCAAATAAAGGCCATTAGAACTTATTTTAAGCTAGTTGGCACATGATGGTACTCTTTAAAATGCCACAATATTACACAGATTGTATGTTATTAATCAAAACACAGATACAAATATGTTCACATGTTAAAACTATCAAAAATATATTAAAATAATGATTGGATGCATTGTCATTCATTTTTGAGCATTCATATTTAGAAACAATTTATATTACTTAAAAAATACACGGTAATTGCTACAACTTGTTACATAAAATCTGCAACACCTGCTTCTGACTGACACCACATAAACACAATCATATGACTGCAAACAACAATTTGATTCCATGGGACATGTAAGCTGACAAAGTCCCAGATGGAAAGTTTTCTTTTCTTGACAAATAAAAAATTTAGACCATTTCTCAATTTGTGCATGTTGTCCTTGCACAGGGCCATGCTAATCTTCTCTGTGACCTTCCAATTTTATTAGACGTCTAAAAAGGGACAAAATCCATGATGAGGATTGGGTATACAAAGACTAAAATCTATGTTTCGCAACAAAGACTAAGTTACAACTCCAATGGCCTATTCCACCTATTATCAATTACCTTTACACCAAACCTCGTGTCGTGCTTATGAAGAGGAATTCCCTTCCACGGTTCTCTCGGGTTCAAATTATGTCGTATATTTTTGCCAATACTCCTTTCATCCAAAATGAACTGTCACTCTTTCTATTGTAGGCTCCCTCCACTCCTCCCAAAACAACTCTATTCTTACTCAATTACTTTAGCTTTGATATAGCACCAATTAGACATTTTTGCTTCTTTCTATTGAAATATTGGTTATTCATTATTTTTGCCAAAAAGATTACCTCATCAGTTATTTTTTCACCCAAAAAAAAAAAAAAAAAAAAAAACTATTTGCATAAAATGATCATTCCCAAGGAAAATTTCCTAATTTCTGAATCACTAAACCCAAATTTTTTCATTTTTACACATGCATATGTAAAAGAAAGAATATTAGGATGACTAGAAAATTCAAGCAAATGAAAAGGCATCGTAAGGCAGAAATTACTTTGAGATGAATAGAGTGCTCAACTTGCATAAGGAATTCCTGTGAACGATGACACATAAGGAATAGAATTTCTTACCATGAAGATGAATCCAATGGTTGCTAGGATCACTTGTACTGTCTCATCCAGTACCCCAGCAGAGCCTTCATCCTCAGATCCACCAGGACTGCCACCGCCACTGCCACCACCACCACCACCACCACTTCCACCACTTCCACTTCCATCATGGTATTCTTGCTTCTCAATCTGCTGCTTCAACACATCTTCTACAGACTGCCGCTTTCCAAAATTTCCCAGCACCTTTTCAAAGACTTTCCATGGAGGATCCTGACCACAATTTGAAATCCATAAATATGAAGGAAGAAAAGATCCCGAAAAGGGTTAGTATTGATTCAAATGAATGTCAAAACCAAACTTCCTAATTTCATTAAATACACCCATCCAACTATTCGCTTTCATGAAGAAGCCAACATTGCAATTCTATCTGTTTTCTTAACAATGTGAGCAACCAAAATCATATACATATCATGCAATGTCATGTGAGAGACCAGTTTTAATTAGTCAACTGATATGAACACAACTCCCACCACTAAAGAAGTAAAAACTTGGATGCAATTGTGGTGGGTGTGTTAAAATAAAAATTGATAGTTTATGAATGTATTTGATGAAATTAAAAGTTAGAAGAGCCCTTTAGTTTCAAACGTAAATTCCGAGGGTCCATGAGGTATTTACTGTTCACGGCAAACAACTCTCAACAAAGAAAGCTTGATGTGCTGGAAGCACGGAATAGAATCGTGGTTCAAGGCCATGTAATGATGTTGGACATTGATATGTCAGCAATGACCACATTAGGATTTCTATGGGATATAAGTTACTTTTCGAAGTCTTTATCTGGCAGAAAAAAGCGGCCAAAAAGTCTGCAATCATTAATTTGATACCTCTTTAATTACTTTTAACTTGTAAAAATTTATTTACAAGTTTAATAGATAGATTACAAGATATGTTTTATGAAGGTGATTACAAAAGTACCATTATGCAACTGTTAATCATATAACAACTAGTTCAAACTTCTTTGTGCAACAACTGTTATATTATGTAACAGCCTCCATTTTTTAACAATGTGTAACAGTCTTGATTAAATTTCACGGTTGGAACTCCTCTTTCTCTTGTTTGGGCACAAATAATACAAAATATAGAACTAGTTACGCATTCATAGTATCATAGACATAATTGCTATCTTGAGATTTCAAGATGGATATACATCAGAGTAGCAATGACCTAGTTTTTCTCAATATAAACATCAATATGCACAAAAGCCTTAGGTTCTTTACAGCTTAATTTCCTCATTAAAAGGTATTTTACAAGATATGAACAAGGATTTTCTTTGGGTAACCCTCACGCACTTCACAACAAGCAATAAATAGCGATAGAATCAAATCATGGTTTGCAGTAGCGGCCTCGTAAAAGTAGGGTCATGGTGTTCTCAAAGTGTCACAAATGTTAACAAAAAGCTTACAACAGTATCATTTGTTTTTAAAGGGAATATAAGTTAAATTTTGACCTTATATATGCCAAATTTTGAATGCAAACTCAAAATAATTATTATATCTTAATACTCCCATTAAGTTTCTAACATGTAAATATAGTTAGAAACATGTTTAAGCACAAACTGCAATGCACATATATTATGGAGACAATTAAAAGAAATTTGAATTGTCAATGTGGTCGTGATTGCAATTGCAGTTGCAAAAAGCGTAGACGGATATAACATCTTAGATTCTGATTGCTGCAAAAAAGGGGTCGATTTTCATGACATAATGCCATATGTAATACCCATTACAAAAATATTATCTCATAACAACCAACTGTGTCATAACTCGCCAAAATCCATTACATAACACTCTTTATTTGATATCACAAAAGAAAAGTGTAATCCAAGAAATACAGGGTATTAATCGTGCCTTTACCTGACCGCCATTCCTTGATTTTCCCTCGTCACCAAACACAGCAACGGGTGTACATGATCGATACCTCAGGCCATCCTTCTTTAATTTTGTCACATTCACAGGGTGTTGATAGCGAACAAGTGAAAAAACATGCGGCAACGATGGTAATCCACATAAGTGATTTACATTTTTGGCATTAATCTGAGACCAAAATGCAGTAGCCTGGATGCAATTCATCTTGGAAGAAACCTTCAGCAACTCATAAATTGTATGCCTCTGAAATTGCCATGCAATGTCTCCTCAACTACCAAAAAACCATGTCAAACACAATAGTTACCATTGACCACATTGTCCACAATAAACTAGTAAGAAATTATATGAATTAACAGAATCAAATGTTCCAATCTTAATTGGCGCAAACACATCTTTTCTAGTAAAAGAAATAATATTGTGATCATAGTTGCACGAAGCGGGAGCGGGAACGGGGGCCAAAACCGAAGCGGGAACGGGGAGCGAGCAGTCATAGAAGTTTATAAGGTTGGGAGCATTGAGGAAGCACTTATACTACTATATGTTAGATATACAAGAAAAAGCAATGAAACATGACCAATCAGGCCATTAAAGCATAAATATCAAAACAAAGTTAATATTAAGCAATAACGAAGAAAATTAAGTACATCAATGAATAAGATCTACAAACTTGACTCCAACACGTACCTACAATTCAATCATTCTCTAAAAATCAAGTGATAATACTTAACCAACAAATCATTTAATAAGTATTTTATAATCAAAATGATTCCATGATTGTTTGAAACGTGTTTCCGTCGACTTTGATACGCGTTGGAAATGAAAATTTGACTTTAAGACATGGAATACCATTTCCGAAGGGTGAAACGGTAGCATTTTAGGAGTTCCCTACAATGATGATTGAGATAGAAAAGATGGGAAAATGTCAAGGAAAAGGCACCATCAAAAAAGAAAAGAAAAGGACAAATATAGATTAACAAAGTCAAGCACTCCAATCTCTCTGCAAATCAACCAAAGATGTGTCCCAAAAGCCTTCAAAACATTTTGTCAAAAAGGGCCTTAAAAACCATCACCAACAACAACAAACCCAGTGCCTCAAGAGCTCCCGCATAAGTGGGGTCTAGGAGGGATGGATGTATGCGGCCTGACCCCTTCAGGGTATTACCCAGCCCAGAGGCTGTTTCCGAGGATCCCCAATCTTATAGGGTTGGCAACACGAGGACTTCCTAGGAGGTCACCCATCCTGGTACTACTTTCGCCCAAGCACGCTTAACTTCGGAGTTCTAATGGGATCCGATGCCTTAGTGCCTGATAAATGAACCCTTAAAAACCACACTCTTCTATAAAAAAATTCACCAGCAAGTGTTGGTAGTGACAAACACGTATGAATATTACCCATATGAATATTCATGGCAAGATTTATTAAGGCCTTTCAAATGGCCATATTTACTTAAGAGTGATTGATGGTAATGCTTGGGCTTCTGGTATGTTACATAGGAAGCGGCCTACAAATAAGGCCTTCTTGTGCCCAAACCACGTACTTTCGGAGCTCTTGCTTTTCCAATCTCCTTTTCTTCCTGTTTTTTATTTTTCAATTTACCCCCTTTACCCCCATTTTCATTAACCCCGAAATTGAAAGTAATGGGGGCACCGTAATTTTTTTAAAAATTTTGGACAATTTTACACTTATTTTAAATATAATCCTGTTTACTCTTGCTTATTTATCCAATTGTCAAATAAGGGTAACTTTACTCTTACCCCTCCTCATTAAACGTATTCAAACAAGGGTAGTAGCTTACCCTCCCACTATTTACCCCTCTTTACCTAATTACGAAACAAGGCATTAGAATTCCGTATTTGTGGGTGCTCATTGCAATTAGTATCAGAGCCCTGGTTCAATCTCAAGTAAGAGAAATGGCCGTGACAGTAAGAGGAAAGAACTGGTGGCAGGAAAACAAAGAGTGACACGTGTAAGGCGGAGCGCGGGAATTGCAGGGCGGAGCGTGGTGGTGAAGGGAGTAGATATAGGTGTACCTGGGGGTAGCTCTGGCGGTGGACTTACGTCGTTATCGGCGGCGGATGTTGGCGAAGACAGTGGCGGTCGCCTGACAAGACGGGGTCACTGCGCACAGAGAGAGAGAGAGAGAGAGAGAGAGAGAGAGAGAGGGGCTGCTCAGAGGGAAGTGCGGCCCATTTTCTGTGAAGTCCGGGGGTTCATTCACTGTGCTGTGTCAAACTGGCGACAAGATAGAAGGAGGCAAATCATGCTTTGATTCGCAACAACATAAACAGGGTAACAATTTACAAGACGTAACAATCCACTCTCCATTATCCTGTTATTAAATATGAGGTCAAGGGAAAGTTTTTTTTGAATAAAACAAAGTCAGAGGGCAGCATTATATTCCTTGAATATCCCGAGATACAAGAGTGTGAAAACGCGTGGGAGAAGCCCACCAATCATGGGTACAAAAACCTGCAAAATGCCCCTTAGCAACAGAATGAACAATCCTATTACAACTTCTAGGGTATCAAAAAAAAGCCCAAGATGGAAAAGAAAGCACTAAAAAACAAATATCCTCAATAATCGCTTGGATCATCCAGTCCCCCTGAACTCTCTCATTAACAACATCAATGAGAATCATACAATCCAACTCAAAAGAAATGCATCGCCATCCATAGATCTTAAAAAGGAAAAGACTAAATTTTAATAGATTTTGAATAATTTTACATCTATTTTAATTCTAATTCTAATTCTTTTTATTACTAATGTTTTATTGAATTGTCAAACAAGATTTAACCCTCTTTATCCTTTTTGCTAACAAGGAATCCGGTAACTCGGTAAATCTTGGCCTATGCGGAGACCCACAAACCACAAAAGCCAGTTAAGTCAAGGATTCATCAAGGAAAGTTTCAAGGGAGGAAACGAATTTCAGACTTTTTAACCTAAATCGACACTCTATTCCTTCATTTGTCTCATACAAATGAGTCAAGGCCCTCATGGATGCCCCTCTTTATCCTCAATCACATTTATTTTTTTATTAAAAAAGTAGTAATACTAAAAGAGAAAGAATGTAGAAAAGGTTAAGAATAAAATATCCTCAAAATTACGCAACGCAAAGGTTAAGATGGTTACATGAGTGTGAGTGACACTTTATTTTGGATAATACCCCCAATTCAACCAAGCTTATGTTTACAAGGAATCCTAGCCCCCGAGTTCAATGATTCCTTGGGAAGTATATTCCATGCAGACTAGTGCTGTATTTTCTGACATTGTAGATGACTCACTAGTTGAGTTGACGAAATTGAGATAGATTGGTGTCTTGGCTTATTACTTAATGTGTGTTTTGAGTGGTTGGTCAATCGTTACGAGTTATTTGAGAGTCAAAGAGCAGTGTCTATATGGGAGGTTTATGTTCGGGAAAAAAATTGTTTAAGCCTAACACTTTACAAGATGCAAATGTATTAGCTAAGCACCAGGGGAAAAAAAATTTGGAGCAGCGAATTAAGGTTGAAACCCCTCAAAATTGGCTTCCATCAGCCCATTACCTTATAACTCTGGCAGAGATGGCTCGAGTAGCACCACAAGAACTACCCCCAACCCACCTAGCTATATTATCCCCCCCACCCCCAAATTACAAACACAAAACCAACTCATATAAAAAAATTAGTTAGGATTCAACATGCTTTGACCCCTGTAGAAGCTCAGGACAAAGATGCGGATGAGGTTGAAGCCGAACCATAACAAGAACCTCACATACTAATGCACCAAAGATGAGAGTACATGGCTATTGCGGGAAACAAATTGTTAGAATTCTAATAGATAGAGCTATAGTACCTGCGAGACTTCTAGCCATTGTGGCCGATGAGAAATATATATTGATTGAAAGGGCAATGGCTAGCTTCATTCTATGCTCTGCACTAAGCATCATTAAGCTGCTCTTCATTTTTTTAGCATCAATATCATCTCTGGTGAATTTTTAGAGAATTCATATATGTTGCAACCACCGTTGGATGACTTTACTTACGTCTTTGCTGCTCAACCACATCTACCATCGTTTCGACCAGGGTTCAATCATCGAATTCCATTAAAAGGGACATAAAGTAGTATCACTGAAGCCCTCTTTCATCTTTTAGGTGTTGCAATCTTGCATTTGGTGTTATCTTTCACTTTGTCTGAGCTTCATGCCAAGTTATATCAAGCAGGGCATTCAAACCTAGCTATGGGTCTTATCTTTACAGCTCTATCTTCCACTTCGTCTGAGTTTCATGCCAAGTTATATTTGGCGTGGCATTTAGAACTGGCTATGGGTCATATTATTGAGGAATTATTGGATGAATTAGGAGGCACGTCATTTTTTTCAAAAATTGATCTTCTGTAAGGTTATTGGAAGCTCCATATTTCCACTAATGATGTTCACAAGACTACTTCTCGTACATGTTACGACCCTCGCTTTATATCTTTGCGTGGTGCTATAGCTTATCCCTTGACCCAATTGTTTAAAAGGGTAGTTTTCAGTGGAACCGTGATGCTATGTCTACTTTTGATCGCCTAAAATGCGCGTTGAAAAGTGCTTCTGTCTTAGCTTTGCCGAACTGCTCTAAGGCATTTGTCATCGAGACCGACGCGGCAAGGAATTGTTTACGATCTTCAACTTTGTTTTCCTCAATTTAACACTTGGGGACAAGGGCCAGGTCGCAGAGGGGGTATTGATACAAATATTCATGATTGCCGCGTCACCAATTAGCTTTGGGTTTCGCATTGGTCATGTCACCACGCCACTTCATCATTAGCTTGATATAAAGAAGATGAGGGGATTAGGTATACTTAGATTTGGAACGTCAAGAACTCCATCTCCCTCTCCCTTAGAACACGCTCCCTCTCTCTCTCTCCCCAGATCTTCTTCTCCATTTTCTCCGCCTTCTTTCTTATACTATAGTATTCTTTACAATCTCATACTTTTATAATTATCAATATAGGGGTTTATACTATACATCATATATACAATACAATAGTTGATCGTCATTGTTCATGTGGTTTACCCTAGCCGAATGCTTTTGATATAAATCTCTATAGTTCATTGCTTGAATTTGTGTTAGAGTGTATAACTCACATTAGGGCAAAAGTGGACAAAATTTTGCACCATAAATCCCAAGCAGCAACACTATGCAAAAATAATTGGTCATGAGACTTCACACTCTGGAAGCACGTACACAAAGTCCTGGAGACAAACCCTTAAAAGGTCATCGTTTCTGCAAGCAATCTTAAGTATTAAGCTTATTAAGAAGTAAAGTCCATGTAAAAACATTTATTCTAAGGGGTAAAGTCCATGTAAAAACATTTATTCTAAGGGGTACCTTAGCTTTTCAAATATAAGAGCACAATGTGAAAACCGGAAACATAATTACAAGAAGAAAGATGTTGGGGAAAGGTATAGACGTAAAAGTGTCAGACTCATCCAACGCCTCATGTCATGAAGTGAAGATAGGTGTATTTGGTCCATAATATGACTCAGCTATGTGAATTCATAGATTTCTCTTGTAGTAAGATTCCCGTGAAAGCGCAGGTTCCAAGATAGTGAACCATCCTACTAAGATGAAAACAAATTCATAAGGGTGATGAACAATGGACAACATATATAAAAGTGGAAACTAATGAGAGAATGTATCCCCAACCCAACTATTTTCCCAAACATGAATACGGTCACCCGACTCAATCATGAGTCGAATATAAGGAGGAAATAGGAGTAAAGCTGCGAGATAAACTTCCAAGGTAAGGAACAACCAACTGCATCCAGCAATCTTGCATCCCATCCATTATCTTGGACAACGTACTTGCTAATCACAATGTGCCAAAGAGAGTCATGTTCCTTAGGGAATCGCCATAAACATTTACAGACATGTTCTTGGACACTAAATTTCCAATATCCAACCTCCCTAGCTGTACGGCTTACAGACTCTGTCCAACCCGACCAAATGATTTCGACTATGCTTTTTTATCCTTGACCAAAGAAAGTCTCCCATGATTTGCTCAACGCTTTACAACTAACATAGGAATCTTATAGAGAGATATGTAGTATATGGGAATGCTATTGAGACATGATTGGACAATAGTAAGACAACCTCTTAAAGAAAAAAAGTATGTTTCCAGCCATCCAACATTCTTATTATTTTCCTAATCACAAGGCTCCAAAAAGTTAGAAGACCTAGGATTATGTTAGATCGAGATAAAATCTTGATCTTAACCTAAGATTAAGAGAGTATGGGATGAGAAAGAAGTGAATGAGATGAGAAAATACAGAGAGTTAGATGAGAGAAAGAAGATTAATCTCAAAGAGATTGATTGATATTTCATTGAATGAGTGAGAATTACACTTGATCATCCTATTTATAGGAATTACAAGATACATTGAACTAAGCACAACTCCTAACCGCCTAACCGACCTTGGCGCCAAAACTACAATTCAAACATTACAAGCAAACGGTACCTTATTACATCATAAACGAATAAGAAACATAACAGATTAGCACCAAAGGGAACTCCTAGGTAAGTAAGCGACAAATGATGTACCACACAACTAGACAAAGAGGAATACATAGTTAAGGTTAGATCATCTAAGTTGATGCCTAAGATGCTAGACTTTGACAAATTGATTGTAAGACCTAAGAATTGTTCAAATAACTGAATCATTGTTAGAGCAACCTCAAAACCCCCTAAGTTATCTTCTAAAAAAATAGTGTCGTCTGCAAACTGTAAATGAGACATCGGCACCAACTCCCCACCGACTTCAATTCCATGAAACAAGTTTTGATCCTAACCATGGAGGAGCATACGACTCAACACATCAACAACAAGAGTGAAGAGAACAGGGGATAGGGGGTCACCTAGCGTTAATCCTCAAGATGCAAAAAACCAATCCTTATGGTTCCCACTAATGATAACTGGATAAGGGATATTATTAAAACATTCTTTAATCCAATTGCACCATTTATCACCGAACCCCTTCCTCCCAAACATTCAAAGTAGGAAACCCCAGCTCCACTTGTTTTGGTATAATATGAGCAAGTTCTTTATGATTAGAGTAGGATTCAAGCTCTTGTTGGAAAGTCAACCGCTGGCACTTTTGGCCCAGGCTTTCCTGCAAAATGAGCCAGGCGGTTGGGGGCCCGTGGTTTGGATCACGGGAGACCCCTTCGATGCCTAAGTCAGTAAGGGTCACGGTTATAATAAATAAGTGCAATTGAATACATAGCATGGGGTGATTAGGAGGTAGCTTTTGGACGGGCTTGGCCTGATGTGGAAACCTACAACTTGATAAACCTTGTTGAAGAGTTTAAAAACTGACTCTTATTCTTGTTGTATTTAACATAAAGTTGTCTTACCACTATACTAAGGAGAAAAAAGATAGCAGAAAACAGAAGTGTATATTAGGGGTGTATGTTATTCAACCTGAGCCCAAGCTTCTGAGGCTTGGCTCGAAGCTCACTGAGCTTGGAAATTTCAAGCTCGAGCTCAGTTCGATTGAGCTCAATCCAACTTGGCAAGCTCTAAACTAAGTTTGTCATATTTAGGCTTATTTAAACTTGATTTAGGCTCATTTTAGTAAAATCCCCTTCCTTACCAAATCATCCACAACCTCACTGGCTACAAGAGAGGAGTCTAAAATTTGTCTACCCCCTACAAAAGCACATTAATGTTTAGAAATCGTAGACACCAAGACCCCACTCAGCCTAACACATAACACCTCTAAGAATTTTATAAACACTCGTAACGAGACTAAGGGGCCTAAAGTCTTTCACTTTAATAGAACTGTCTTTTTTGGTACAAGGGTAATAAAAGTAGAGGTAATACTCTTACAAAAATCCCTAGTCCCAAAATATTCAGTGGAGACCCTCATGAGATCTTCTTTAATAACATCCCAAAAATAATGATAAAAAGCGATAGAAAAACCATCCGAACCAAGAGCCTTATCACTAGCCATAAGAAAAATTATTTGTTTCACCTTATCTTCTTCAAATGGCCCCTCTAACCTAGCCCTCTGAGAATCGGATATAGGACACCACTAAATTCGATCAATCAAAGGTCTACAATTAAGTTCTTCTGCAAATAAAGACTGATAGAACCAGGTAATTTCACGAACCATAACACTAGGTTTGGTGATAACTTCTCCATTCTCCAACTCTGACTCCCTAATGAAGTTTCGTCTCATCCTACCTAAGACAACACGGTGAAAAAAAATTAGAATTAGTTTCCCCTTCCTTGACTCGTTGAGGCTTGACCTTATGTGGACACCCAACCTCTTACCTCATAGAAGCCTCCTTGTGCTCTTTTTGTGGGTCCATTTTCTTCCAAGAAAGATCTTCAGGCCAAGGGGCCCCACCCTGTTACTTGCTTATCAAATCAAATTCCGATAGTGACTCCTTAAGCTTAACCCTTGTGTCTCCAAACACTGATTTATTCCATTCTCTCAAGCACTCGTTTAGGAATCTGAGCTTACCCATGAATATAAAACTAGCCCACCCTAACACTCATTCTACCACTCTCTTACGTGGTTAAGAAAATCATGATATGATAGCCACATATTCTCAGAACGAAAACCAGGAAACTTGATTCAACTCAAGGAAAAGTGAAAAATGATAAGAGGTGGGTCTAAGATTTTCTGACAAAGATTAGGGAAGAGATCTCCCCACTCAATCGTACACAAAAAACAATGAATACAACTAGCCTCCATCCTATTACTTGAATTTGACTAAGTGAGGTGGGCATTCTCAAGACAGGATCCCTAACATTATACTCCTCAATAAAATTATCAAATTTTCGCATGTAACAAGTAGACAAAGTAGCATGATACCTTTCATGAGAGAAACGAGTAATATTGAAATCCCCATCCTAGGGCAAATTTGGACCACAAATGCCATACAGTAGACCTAATTCTTCCCAGAAAGTAACTCTCTCACTAGAGCAATTAGGAAAATAAACAGAACAACAAGCCCCCTACCCATGAACATCTAGACAAATCGACAAAGAATGCTCACCATTCATTGCATATACACAAGAATCAAATCTATTATCCCACATAACTGAGATTTCCCCAAAAGGGCCTACTGATGGAAGAAAAATCAAATCCTTACTTCTAGACTCCCATAAGCCTCTTACTACAAAACTATCAATGACACCTATTTTTGTTTCCTATAAGAAAACTAAATTAGGAGACGACTGCAGAAGTAGATTTCTAACAACCTATATCTTATCCCATGACCCTAGATCTTGCATATTATAACTCATAATTTTCATTTTGGATAGGAACTAACCCCTTTTCCACTTTGTCTACCTTCCAGAAGTTGGTTTAAAGGCCAACCTAGCTTCTTTAACTCCGGTTCTATATGTGACTTAGGGGTACCAACTTGTTTTCCAATGACTAATTTTAAAGGTTGTCCGCTATGGTCTCTAACGTCATATCCTGCCTGCATAGCAAGAGATTGTGAATTGTCCCTTTGACTTGCTAATGTGTCCAAGGTCATGACACTCCCCAAGTTCGCCTTAGCCCCTAAACATGATGGTTACAAACGATTAGCACTGGCCCTCGATGGAAGATAAAGTGTGCCTTCTTGATCCAAACCAACGCACCCACCCCCCAAGGAAGTGTTATCAGAGGTTGAGAAGAAATAATTTTAGTGGGAGAATGTATAGTTGGCTTACAAGGTGAACTAGGACAATGGGAAAGGCTAGGAGGATCTTCATCAACAAGGAACTTAACAAGGGCTTTATAACTAACTGAAGAAGTAGTTGTAGAACTTAGAGATTCAAAAGGAAAGTGTATTAAAAAAAATAAAAAGTATTACCTCAGTAACGTGGAAATAAAGAATTACCAATGAAGTAGAGTCGAGCAAAACACGGATCACGCTCTTTTTAAGGCTATTTCCACACTCCTATGGGTAAACCTGATGCAATAGATATATAAGGCACTATCCCCAGGATACGATGCTCATCAAACACCATCACTCTTAGACCATGCACTGATCTAAGAGGCCAAAACTACACTACCCGAACTCCCTTAACCCAAATTTATCAAAGAGGGGAATTATATAACATAGTTAGTTAAATACGGTACGGGAATAAAACGGAGTTTGATACGTACATGTATATTCGAATTTTCACACTAAAAGTTCGGTAAAAAATCCGGTGAAAAATGCGTTGACACATAGAAAAACATATATAAATGTATTCGTGTTTAAAACGGTTTTATTTTCAAATATGCGACTCAAAAATTCGGATCATTTCTTACAAAATTAGAGTATGTAGACACTAAAATAATGGGAAAATATCACTTAGGTATCACGAGATTGGACTATTTATCACATAGGCACCTTGACATTTCAATATATATAATAAGAAGGTTTCAACATATCACATAGGTAATCTATATCATAATTTGATGAATTTTTGTATGAATTTGACCTATTAAATACCTAAAATACAAATTTAATACATGCATACGATAATATACATAAATCATGTCAATATTTTCAACAAAAGTTCAACGAATTGTGATAAAAAATTTGGTGAATTTCGACATAAACCAACGAAGTATAAAATTTTGAAACCTAAACTTTATTTTGGCACGGCAAAGCAAGAGAAGCAGTGGGTTGGGCTAGACCTAAATTTTTTTTTCAAAATTCGAATATCAGTTTTTAAGTGACAAAGAATTTTTGGAAAAAACGTGTATATTTTTCATAAAATAGGTACAATACTCTTTATTTTAAAAAATTCGAATTTTTCCAAATTTTTGGAAAAATACATAAACGCGAGTATTATATGGCATTAATACATATACGCGTATTATTCTTGTATGATACGCGAATTTACTAACTATATTATAGAACTAGAAAAGATGAGGAGAAAGAAGAAAGTTCTTATGCGTAAACTACAGCACACTAACCCCCTATTTATAGGGTAGGATTAAGGGTACTAAAAAATCAAAAACTTAAAAAAATATATCATCAAACTTGATTTTTCATACCTGTTAATCCCATACGTTGTAAACTTTTAATTTTGATCTGTTAGAAATTGAACAATAATATGGGCCATTGAAAGCCTTGTTACTCTTCCCAAAAAAAAAAAAAGCATTTGTTACTGTTTCTCATAAAGGTCTTTTAATATTTTTATTTTTATTTTTATATTTCTCAGATTATTATTGTTTTCTAACAAAAAATTATTAGAAAAACCAACAATTTCCCACATTTTTAATAAAAAAATTGGATTAAGTAGAACTATTATAACATCAGAAGAGTGCCGTTGCCTTGAAATTCTTACTAGTGTTTCAGCAATTCCCGTACTAAAGTCAAGGTGGACTTGGCCTTGAAACTTTAGCTTGTTAAAGGCACATAGACTGCACCACATATATGAAAGCTCAAAAGCATATATCAATTTTGGAAGCTCGCACATTATAGCCTTGTGCATCACCTGGATTTCATGAGTGCTCTAGAGAACTAGCTCGAGTTCTCATAGAAGCGGTCTTTACTTCCACACTCATATAGGTGGGTCCGTCAATGATATGCTTGTGGCCACACATCTCACCTCTATGGGCTACAAACCATATTACGATCTATGTTAGCTTAACCTTAATTACAACCACAAGTGAGCATGCTTAACGGCATAGGGATGAGCTACCAATTAATTTCAAATACAAAGCATGTTGTCCGAGTTGCTCCATGATTTGTTTGTCTCTTTTTAGGGTATTCTCATGGGCAACTTATTCCTCTTTGGGCTTTAACCCCATCCCTCTTGATGTCATCTAGATTTTATCTCTAGCTAGAGCTTTTGTTAATGGGGCAGCAATTTTATTGTGTGACCTTACATGAACAACATTTCATGGCGCCATTAGTAAGAGGTTCTCTTACTATACTATGTTTTCTCCTCACAAACGTAGATTTTTCATGATAATATTTATTATGCACCTGTCTAATTACAACAGTGCTATCACAATGTAACAATATAGAGGACATTGTTTTCTCCCACATAGGGATGTCATAGAACAAGTTTCTTATCTAGTTTGCCTCTTCACATGCTATAGATAAAGTAATAAGCTTTGCCTCCATTGTGGACTTTGTTATAATAGTTTGCTGCTTCAATTTCCAAATTATTACATCACCACATAAGGTAAACACATACGCATTAGAAGACACAGCGTCTTCAATATGAGAGTTCCAATCTGCATCACAAAAGCCTTTCAACTATAGCTGAAAATTTGCTATAATGTAAAGCATAATTCATAGTCCTTTTTGGACATCTCATTAAATAATTAATAGCAGCCCCATGATGGAAGGACGGTTTATGCATCTACCTGTTCAAAATACCAACTGCATAAGGTATATCAAGGCGTGACGTATCAATCGCATATATGAGACTACAAATAATTTTACCGTTTTCACTTTGATTAATGATAACCTCATTATTTTCAGTGGGAACAAAGTTAACATCCGAATCTAGAGGTTTGCTAGTAGGCATGCAATCAAAATATTTGAATTTTTTCAAAAATCTTCTCCACGTAATGAGATTGATCAAGTAAAATACCATTATTAAATCTATTCAGTTTCATACCAAGAATAACATTAGCCACATCCTCTTCTTTCATGTCAATTATTTTTGAGCATAGTCTTAGTAACGTATAATATCGAAGTTAGTGCCAAAAACAAGTAAATCATCAACACACAAACTTATCGTCACATGAAAGACACCAAAGGATTTATAATGTATGTCACTTTCATTTATTTCAAACCTATTTTTTACAAGACAATCATTGGCTTTTTCATGCCACTTTTTAGGGGCTTGTTAAAGCCCATATAAAGATTTTGTTAATTTACATACTTTGTGTTCATTACCTGGCTCTACAAATCCTTCGGGTTAGTCCTCATAAATTTCTTCGCCTAGATCTCCATTTAGAAAAGCCATTTTAACATCCATTAGATGTATTTCGAAATCAAGTATGGTGACTAAGACTCAAACTGAAGAGACTTTTGCTGTAGGAGAATACATATCAAAGAAGTCAATATCTTCTTTTTGTTAAAACCTTTTGCTGCCAACCTAGCCTTGAATTTGTCCGTGGAACCATTAAGTTTACGTTTTCTTCTAAGTTCCCACTTACACTCTATAGTTCTACAGACTTCATGTAATTATACTAACTTCCATGCTTTATTAGCATTTAATGAGTCCATTTAATTATTAATTGCTTCTCTTCAAAATTCAGAATCTGGTGAGGAGAGAGCTTCCTGTATGGACCTAGGTTCATCATCAACTAAACATATGACATCTTCAATTATAAGAGGATGTTCTTATGTATTACAAATTAAATAGTCGGGGTCAAAATCCTTTTGAATCCTAGGTCTTTTGCTTCTTTTAAGTTGTAAGTTAAAGAATCAACTAGGAACGAACCATCAAGTTCGATCTCTAAGGAATTTTCAATATCTCCATTAATTTTAGTCTTAAAAAGAAAGTTGTCGTCGTGAAATATAGCATCTATTGTCTCTATAACAGTATTGTCCTCTAAGTTTGGAAATCTATATGCTTTACTAGCAAAAGTATATCCTATAAAGACGCACCTAGTAGCTTTTTCTCCCAATTTTAGAATTTTAAGGTTTGTTTTCCTGGCAAAGGCTAAATAATCCTAAACCTTCAAGTAATTCAAATTAGGTCGTCTTTCTTTCCATAATTTATAAGGCTTTTGAAGTGTCATTTTTGAGGCACTCTATTGAAAACATAGTTAGCGGTGAGCATAGCCTCACTCCACAAATTCTTAGCGGCACTAACGCTAACCATCATAGCATTAGTGTAGCCAATGAGTGCCCTATTCTTACGTTGTGCCACACCATTTGAGGCAAGGGAGTAAAAGGGAGTAACTTCATGTATTATCCCTTCCGAAGTAATAAAATCTATTAGCCCTA
Organism: Simmondsia chinensis; assembly: GCA_018398585.1. Taxonomy (NCBI): domain Eukaryota; kingdom Viridiplantae; phylum Streptophyta; class Magnoliopsida; order Caryophyllales; family Simmondsiaceae; genus Simmondsia; species Simmondsia chinensis. Next base: position 28,456,976 of record JAGTTD010000003.1, on the reverse strand, counting down.
AATTTTTATATTATTTACCTCTATTGGTTGCAAATCTTTTAATCTTTTTACTAAAACAATTTTCTGCTTTCATGAAAGGTTTTAATATTTCGAATGCCTTGCTTTTATTTTTTTTATCAAGTAAACATAGGTACATTTAGAGAAATAACCGATAAATGTTGTAAAGTACCTTTCACCACCACAAGTTAAAATTCCTTCAAATTCACATATATCGTAATGCATAAGTCTAATAATTTGGTCCTCCTATGAACCAACATATGAGGGCTTTCCTGAAACGTATTTTAATGCTTGAAAATAGGATAGGATGGCCCATACGTAAGGATTATATTACTCCTAATGAAATACAAGATGCTTCTTGAATAATATTGGTCATGTTACAATTTTCACATTTTTCAAACTTATTGTTAAGTTTAGAAATTAAACCAAGAAAACACATAGAGTTCATATACTTCCTATCAACATGACAATGACAAGCATGCCAAATATTCGGGCATGAAATAATATAAACAGAAACTGAGTTATCTTTACTCATTTTAACGTTTAATTTAAACATACTGTCACGTGAATACCCCTTTCCAACAGACATTATTTTTGGTGATCACATATTGATTAGACTCAATATTTTGTTTAAAACCCACCTTATTTAGCAAATATTAAGATATTAAATTTTTACTGATTTCAAAGGTATGTGACACGTCCTAAGGGTCAAAATACGGCTAGAAGCAAATTTAATTTCAATGTCACCAATGGCTAAAATTTTAGTTGTATGGGAGTTATTGAGTGGCACCTTTTTCTCAACCTCCATAAGAAATAGGACTTTAAAAAATTTTGGTCCTAACATAAATGCCTAGAGGCAACCCCATCAACCTACCAACCACCATAAATTTCTAACAGATTAACTTTTGTTATCATAGCCATGACTGGCTCTTCGATCACATTAACTTGAGGTGTGAGTCCATTTTAATCTAAATCTAGCAATATGACACATTTTTCCACAATTGAAACAACCGAAGTTAACATGCTTATGTTGCCCTTGACCATTAGGTAGGTTGCCTTGTTTTCTTTTTTTTTTTTTTTTTTGGGAATTTTGACAGAATTTAAAACCATTTTCAGGACATTTTTTCGACGTGCACTATATTATACTCCATTCTTATTAGGCTTAAGAAAGACATTGGACTTGTCTTTTTGGACCCTTTGGAGTGTTTTCATTAGTAGAAATAAAATTTACCGTACTACGATCTGCATTGGTTACCCCTTTGTTTTCTTATTTTCTCACTTCTTCACATTGTAATCGTATCAAAAGGCTATCGGTTGTTACTCCTTTGTTTGTGATGAAGCCTTTTCTGGAATTCCTTCCAATACTTTGGGAGTTTGTTTGTTATCATAGTCACCAACATTTGCTCATCTATTTTGACACCTTTAGTTTTGATGTCAGTGACAAGATTAAGGAGTTCTCATGTTTGTACTTGGACGAATTTGTCCTACACCATTTGGAAGCGGAAAAAAATTACTACAGGCATACTTTTTCGCCCTAGCTTGTTATGTGTCATATTTTACTTGTAGAATCGTCCAAATTTCTTTTGCACTTTTAGAATTGTTAGAATAATAGTTATAGAGATTATTAGAAAGACAATTGAGAATATTGTTTTTACAATCCTCTTCCTCAATTTGCCATTTTCCCACCAATGTGGCATGTTTCTTTTTTTGTTATCGTTCATGTTATCAATATCTTTCTCTTTAGGGTCAGCATTATTGAGAATCCACACCACTTTCTTGAGTTTACATGTAGGACCTTTTTCACCCACTGTTTGAAATGATCACTGAAAAAGTGAAAAGACTTGTTAAGATAATTGGAGGTAGGTATGGTAGAGGAGGTGTTGGTAATAGTTGTATCCATGGGATTGTTGGAAAAACAAATGAAAAGTATTACCTCAATAGGGTGGAAATGAAGATTTACCGATGAAATAGAGCCGAGCGAGGCACGAATTAGGCTTTCTTTAAGATTGTTTCCATGTTCCTATGTGTAAACTTGATGCAATAGGTATACAACACACCGTCTGCAGGATACAATGCTCAACAAATACTATCACTTTTAGACCTTACACTGATCCAAGAGGTCAACTATACTACCTAAACACCCTTAACTCAAATTTTTATTGAAAAAACCAACAAAGTCTATCGAGAAAACCGTGTCCTATACTTCCTCCTGGACAACCACATCCTCTTGGAATAGAAATTAATTCGCAAAATATGTACGGGCCACTTCTGAGGCATATCAACCAAGCAGCCTCCTTGCTCTGTAGGTCCTCCACAAGCAAATCTGGCTCCAAGTCATAGAAATCCTCCCAACTGAGTTCGTCATCAGAATCTAGTTCATCTTCAACTCCGTAATCTGAAGTGGAAGCTCTCAAAACCAAGCCTCGTTGAACTAAAGACAACCTAGGAATATGGGTCGGACTCATTGTCAGAGCACCAGACTACGAGCGAACAAGGAGGCATTTGCTACCGGTAGAGAAGGTGGCGACAATGAAGAGGCGGATGAAGCTGGAACTAAGCATTAGAACAGGGTGATGGGAGGATTAAAGGCTTTGCCGGAGCAATAGAACTTGAATTCGATGCTTGGAGTATTAGAAATGAGGCTTGAAATATCCTCTCAAAGGACAGAGCTAAGCAGCGTGGCACCAGAGAAGCTGAACCAGGAGGTGGATTTGTTGACACCACATGTCCAAACCCCACCATCATCATAGGAGGGGGAGCCTATGCGTCCCAGCCCAGTCATGAAGGCCTAGGGTTTTCGCAGCCAAAAACTTACCCAAGGAAATTCTACGTGTCGGTTGAACTTAGGCCAACAAAAACCCTATCCTTCCTTGCCTATATATATATATTTATTTATTTATTTTCTATTTATTAGGTGGGCCCAATCTCTTACGTGATCTATTTACATAACTGGCCTCTAATTGCCTCTTTAGGCCAGTTTGTTTTAAAAAAGGCCCAGTGCTCCTATTTGAGTTTGAAAAATTCTTAGTATCTAACAACTTCCTTCTAAGATCACATCTAGGATCTTATTGGATTATCTGATTCGCAGCCTATGATCCCTTCTGTCCGACACTGGTAGGCATCACTGAGTGACCGCCTTCGGAGTGTTGGCCATCGCCCATCTAAACCTCTTTGACAAAATGGGTAATTATCCTTAATTTGAAATCCACCATTAGAAGAATCACCCTAGTTCAAAGGTCCCACACCTAAGATTGATGAACAAAGGCTATTAGCATTACTTTTGAAGAAACTATGCCACCTTTTCCTTCCCGGCAATAACAATCAAGAGCCTCTGCCCACTCGCACTAAATTCAGAGATTTGTAAAAATCTGCCTTTTTGATTGAGCTTCACCTCAACACAAAATAGTCTATCCTGTTCCTTACGAGTATCCCACTCATACTGATCACCCCTGCTCCTCTGGAACATCTCCCATATTTTTAATAGCCAATTGGCAACCGCCCATTGAAATATTAGAGATAGACGTGCGTTCTTACTAACTTTAGCATTATGGAGGGATCAAGCATTAAAATGTAATTTAAAATCCTTACATTCAATGGAGATTACAAAACAGCTGCAATCTATGTTAAATTAAGAACAAAGCCCATTAAAGAGAATCTTATGTGCTACCATCTTGTGAGATATCAATTGGGAACAGGTGTTTGAGGGGGGAGGGGGGAGAGTTAATCACCTTTATTAACTATAACGAAATAAGAATAGAATAACTTATCACATCTTTCCTCTTTACCTTCCCCTCTTCATCCCCTATCTCATTTTCCCAATTGGCAAATAAAATATAAATAGTAAAGTTGACCAATTAATAAATTAAATCAAATCCATTAAATTGAACCAGTTCAAATCCAAATTAAAAAAAGATTGTGTTGGAGGTGACTCATATCAGAAGCATTCAACAATGGCAATTGACGAGGTAAAACCTTTTGATATTGAGAAATTTGATGGTACTAATTTTACGTATTAACGGATGCAAATTGAGGATATTTGTATGTAAAAAAGTTGCAATTACCTCTATTAAAGAAGAAGGTCGAGGATATGGTGGACAAGAAGCTATTGAACTGACAGGTTTTGGGCATCATCCAACTTACTCTATACAATGGCATATAATGTTTTTAACAATAAGACAACATCAAGCTTGATGGGAACTTTGTCGAGCATTTATTGAAAAACGTTGCTACGAACAAGGTAAATCTAATAAAAAGTTGTTCAATTTAAAGATAGCGGAAGGTAATTTTGTTCCGTAGCCCTAAAATGCTTTTAATGCAATTATAAATCAACTGTCATTAACAAAAGCAAATGTGAATACAATATAAGATGTTTCAAACTTAATTGAAGGCTCCAAAAGAGCACATCTTATGTTTCCCAAAGGAATAAAGTTAATAATAAAAGATGCTCTCTTTTTTAGTAGATTGTAAAAAAAAAAAACCTAGTAAGTGTTTGAGCTATCTGTCGCAGTGGTTGTCACGTTGAGACAATAAATGAAAATGATGAAGAGTATCTCTAATTATATTGCTTATTTCAAGAAAAAAGAACGTAGTAAGGAAATGGTTTGCACTCTCTTCAAGATTATATTACATTTGTATAAATCTAATTGAATCCAAAGTAGTGGTTAAATAGATGTCAATAGACCCAATGACTTTTATTCCTTGGCATGACCTCTTGGATCATCTAGGCACAATAATGATTAGAAAAATTGTTAAACAGTCACATGGACATTCATTGATGAGCCAGAAGATTCTTATATCAAATGAAATCTCATGCGGGGCCAAGGCAAAATGATTAATAGGCGATCCAGCTAAAATTGGAATTGAATGCCCTACATGTTGAAAAACAATATATAGATGGTTATATATGTGGACCCATTATTCTACCATATGGATCATTTTGATATTTTATGGTATTAATAGATGTCTCAATACATTTTTTAAATGTCTATTTATTTTCTACTTGTAATGTGACATTTGCAAGACTACTTGCACAAATAGTTCGATCATGAGCTCAATTCTCTGGGTATAAGATCGAGAAAATTCATCTTGATGATATAAAAAAGTTTATATCCCAAGCATTTAATGATTATTATATGTCAATTGTGATTATAGTCGAGCACCATTTGGCTCATGTACATGCACAAAGTAATCTTGCAAAATCTTTGGTTAAATACTTGCAGCTAATTGCTATATCATCACTTATGAAAATCAAGTTGCCTAGTTTTGCATAGAGACGTGCTATATTAATATTGTAAGACTAATTTGTACTAAACCAACTTCTAATCATAAACACTCTTCATTATAACTTGCATACGGACAAGAAATAGATATATCCCATTTACAAATTTTTGGTTGGGCAGTGTATGTCTTGATTTTTCACCATGTCGCACAAAGATGGGTCCACTAAGGGGACTCCAAACTTATGTTGAGTCTAAATCCTCACCGATTATAAAATATTTTGAATTATTGATTGGACACATTTCTATAATAGAATTCGCTGACTGTTTGACGAGAAATTCTATGGAATACATCATCAATATTTCATTTTGATACATGTACTAATTAATGTGTACAAGAAATTCAGAAAATCATTCACTAGTAAAACTTGCATACTAATTGTCATATGCAATTATTGTTACATGGAGAGTGACTAAATCATATATCTCAACTATAAATCCTCCTACTTGAATTGGTATTCTAAACGAGCAATCGTCTAAGATATTGGAAAATGCATCTATTGCACCACAAAAGCATAGTAGACCTATTTGGTTCGAAGATAAAAATGCAAGAAGCAAAATAAATTAGTTAGTCTCTCTATTATTTGTCAAACTTCTGAAGAATAAACAATTGAAGAGGTAATAATGCAAAAACAAGGAATACAGAAGACAAAATAACACCTCAAGAATAGTAAGTACCTGTACCTAGTAAAAATGTTGAAAAATATTAAGAATGAAATCTCGAGAAATTATGTGATGCAGCTCGTTAAGGGGCTTGGCGGGACGATTTTGGCGTCAGCAGGACCTTTGGCTGTAACAGAGCAGTGAGGCGCAGAGCTGGGTTTATGAATTAGAGTTTGATTAGGAGCTTTGTTTTAAATTTCAAATTTAGTTAGTTTTGTTTTAAATTTCAAATTTAGTTTTGAATTTTAAATTAATTAGACTAGCAATCTAATTACTTCTCTATGCATATACTAGAAGAGAATTAGGGTTTTAGTTAGATCACATAAATCTTCAAATTATTTTCTATTTTGAGCCCCAATTCTCGGGTTGTGAGAATTAGGTTTTGTTTTCCTCTTTAAGTTTTGTTAATTCATTAATAAAATTAAAGGGAAGGCCTCGATTTCTTCCCCTTCCCCCAAAATCCCACTACGCGCTGCATTAGTTGGTATTAGAGCTCTAGACGTTTCCTAAGATGGCCGGAAGACGGCAACGACGCGCCACCGTTGAGGACGTTTATGACCGAGATAGCTTACTGGTGGCCGAGAGGAGATTGGATGAGTTCGAGGAGAGATTCCCGCGAATCGGGTGTTGCTTGGTTCAACTGGGGGCAAATCCCAATGCACCGGGAACCCAACCCCAACGCCTATTAACACCGGGTGCTATAGAAGAGGAGATGGATGAGAGCATCCAAAATCCATTCCCGGATGAGGAGCTATAGGATCAAAGGCCGAGACAGCGTCAGCCCCGTTACCGGAAACCCCCACGATTATGATGATCGGAGGTGGGAATCCGGCCTCCGGATTGAAATCCCGGAGTTTAATGGTGGAGGACGTCCCAAGGACTTCTTAGATTGGCTAGTCGCCATCGAGGAGGTTCTAGAGTTTAGAGAGGTACCGGAGTCGAAGCAGGTGCCGCTAGTTGTTACTCGGCTACGAGGTAGAGCAGCCGCCTGGTGGACACAGCTGAAACAAATCCGGTCGCGTCAAGGGAAAGCCAAGATAGAATCTTGGGAGAAGATGAAGAGACACTGGAGAGGCACCTTCTTGCCTCACAATCACGCTAGATTGATGTACTAGCGCCTACAAGGGTTGCGGTAGGGCTCAAGGTCTGTGGAAGAGTACACGGTTGAGTCCTATTCATTGATCGCCAAGAATGACTTGGCGGAAAGCGGAGAGCAATTGGTAGATCGATACATGGGCGGGTTGAGGGAGTCAATACAAGAGGTGTTGAACATGTTTGACGTCTTCACTGTTTCGGAGGCAAATCAAAGTGCTGTAAATGTGGAACGCCAGCAGAGGCCTTGCCAAGTTGGCGGAACCTAGGGAACACAGGTTGGCGGAAGGGAGCAAGTGAGGGCACTGCCAACACAAACTGCACCGAACAGACCGCCAAACGCTAGCGTTGGTAGGCCCAATCCCTAAGACTTGGCGGGTGCTTCAGGGACCCGTTGTTTCAAATGAGGAGAAGTGGGGCATAGGGTTGCTGATTGCCGTAAGGGTGAGAGGACTGGTAAGGGCCTTTACATTGATGAGTCCCGTATAGAGGATAGCGAGGTCAGTGAGGAGGAAGCCCAAGATGAGTTAGCAGAAGAAAGTGAGAATACAGTGATGGGTGACGAGGGGCATGTGTTAGTAGTTAGGCATTCTTACTTCACGCCTAAGGAGGACGAGGGGGATGGTTGGCTCAGGAACAACTTCTTCTAGACCACGTGCACTATTAGCGGTAGGGTGTGCCGCATGGTTATTGATTCCGGAAGCTTTGAGAATATGATCTCTGAGGAAGACGTCACCAAATTGGGTTTGAAGACGAAAGCTCATCCAAGCCCATACAAGTTGTCATGGCTCAAACGGGGAAATCAGGTAACAGTTTCAAAACGTTGCTTGGTTAACTTTTCAATCGGGTCAAAGTACAAGGACGGGATTTGGTGTGATGTCGTCAATATGGACGCTTGTCATCTGCTTTTGGGGCGCCCATGGCAATATGATAGGAGTGCCGTTCATGATGGAAGAAAGAACACATATAGCTTCTTCTTTGAGGGGATCAAGACTACCTTGTTACCTAAGAAGGAGGAAGCACCGCGAGCTGCCGAAGCTCAACACCCAAAAATATAGGGACGCGCCATATTTGCCAAGGAGTTTGGTGAAACACGGGTTGTGTTTGTGTTGATTGGGAAGGAGAACAAGGTCAGCTTGGGGGAAATACCGAGTGGGGTTCCCGCCTTGTTAGAGGAGTACGCAGAAGTGTTCTCGGAGGAGTTACTTGCTACACTACAGCCATTAAGGGACATTCAGCACTGCATTGACTTGGTGCCGGGTGCCTCCTTGCCGAATAGGCCTCACTACCGCATGAGTCCCACTGAACATGAAGAGTTGAGGCGCCAGGTGGAGGAGCTACTCGCTAAGGGTTATATCAGGGAGAGCTTGAGTCCTTGTGCTGTACCAGCTCTGCTAATGCCCGAGAAAGATGGGACTTGGCGGATGTGCGTTGATAGCATGGCTATCAACAAAATCACAGTACGTTACCATTTCCCTATTCTGAGGTTGGATGACTTGCTAGATCAATTGCGGAGTTCAAAAGTATTCACGAAGTTGGATCTCAAAAGTGGGTATCATCAGATTCGGATCCCACCGGGGGATGAGTGGAAGACTGCCTTCAAGACAAGAGAAGGGCTTTGCGAGTGGTTCGTCATGCCATTTTGATTGTCCAATGCACCAAGCACGTTCATGAGATTTATGAATCAGGTTCTACGTCCTTTTATTGGGAAGTTCATTGTTGTGTATTTTGATGATATCCTGATTTATAGCCGTGACCCTGAAGAGCATATGAAGCACTTGGAGGAAGTGCTTTGCACTCTAAAGGTGCAGAACTTGTTCGCCGCCTTACAGAAGTGCGAATTCATGAGAGATAAGGTTACCTTCCTTGGTTTTGTTGTATCTAAGGACGGTATTACTGCTGATAATGGGAAGATTGCCGCCATATGTAATTAGCCTCAGCCAAAGATAATAGGAGAAGTCCGGAGTTTCCAAGGGTTGGCATCCTTTTACAGGCGCTTTGTGCCCAACTTCAGTACTATCGTGGCACCAATCATAGATTGCTTGAAGAAGAACAGGTCGTTTGTGTGGAGTCATCAGGCCGCTGCCGCCTTTGAGGAGGTAAAGAAAAGGCTGATCACTGCGCCTGTTCTGGCGCTTCCCGATTTCCAGAAGACGTTTGAGTTACACACCGATGCTTCCAAAACCGGCATTGGCGCCTTCCTCAGCCAATACGGGAGGTCCATTGCATATTTTAGTGAGAAGCTTGATGGGAGTAAGTTGAACTACTCAACTTACGATCTGGAATTTTATGCGCTAGTAGGGGCACTGAGGCATTAAAAGTCGTACTTAGCTAACCGGGAGTTCATCTTATATTCTGACAACGTGGCCCTCAAATACATCAATAGCCAAGACAAGGTCTCGGATAGGCACACCAAGTGGGCTAGCATTGTGCAACTCTTCCACTTCGTCATCAAAAACAAATCAGGTGTGATGAACAAAGTGGCGGATGCACTCAGTAGGAGCAGCCTCATCATGGCGGAGAGCCGGGTGGAGGTTACCGGGTTTGATAATATGGCGAAACAGTACCCAAACGATCCTACGTTTGGGGAGATCTGGCACGATGTACATACTTGTTCTGCTCCCGATTTCTCAATTCATGACGGGTTTTTATTTAAGGGAAACCAACTTTGCATCCCGAACTCTAGCTGGCGGCTCAAAATTATTGAGGAGAAGCACAATGCGGGGCACGTCGGGAGAGATAAAACGCTATAGCTTATTACCGCCAAGTACTATTGGCCCACGATACGCAAAGAAGTAGAGAGGTTTGTTCAACGTTGTCGTATTTGTCAGATTTCAAAAGGCGGAATGACGAATGCATGCCTTTATTTACCATTGTCGGTACCGAATCAACCATGGACGGATGTCAGCATGGACTTAGTGCTAGGCTTATAGAGAACCACTAGCGGTATTAACTCCATCTTTGTCGTGGTAGATCGCTCCTCCAATATGGCGCATTTTATTGGTTGTAAGAGAGCTGCAGATGCCGTGTATGTTGTAGGTCTTTACTTCCGGGAAGTGTACAACTGCATGGGCTACCATCTAGTATTGTCTCGGATCGTGATGTCAGGTTTGTGAATCACTTTTGGAGGACACTTCGGAAGATGGCAAATACCTCTCTTGCCTTTAGCACCGTCCATCATCCTCAAACAGATGAAAAAACGGAGGTCACCAACCAGTCATTAGGGAACATGTTGCGTTGCCTTGTTTCTGAAAACACCAAGGGGTGGGAGACGAAGCTGCATCAGGCCGAGTTCGCCTACAACAGCTCCGTCAATCGGAGTACAGAGTTCGCACCAATCACGGTGGTATATGGGTTTGTGCCTCGATCGCCGATGGATTTGGCGGACGTGCCTGATCTCACACGCCCACATGGGAAAGCAGGTGACTTCATCTCTTCACTTAAAGAAATCCATGAGCAAACACAGGCTCGATTACTAGAAGCTACCGCCAAATACAAGACGGCTAAAGACAAACGAAGAAGGTCAGTATAGTTTCAAGTTGGTGAGAAGGTCTGGGCAGTCTTGACATGCGAACCATTTCCCGCTTGGGAGTACAAAAAGCTCACGGCTCGCAAGATAGGCCCATTGGCGGTATTAGAGAAGATCAACGATAATGCTTACCGAGTTCAACTTCCACCCGGTATGAGGACTTCAGACGTGTTTAATGTCAAGCATCTCGTCCCTTATTTCGGTGACAACTATTGAGTTGACACTCAGGCGAATTCGAGGGTGAATTCTCTCCGACCCAGGAAGGATGATGCAGCTCGTTAAGGGGCTTGGCGGGATGATTTTGGCGTGAGCGAGACCGTGGTGGAACGGTCTTGGCGTCAGCGAGACCTTTGGCTATAACAGAGCAGCGGGGCGCGGAGCTGGGTTTATGAATTAGAGTTTGATTAGGATCTTTATTTTAAATTTCAAATTTAGTTAGTTTTCATTTAAATTTCAAGTTTAGTTTTGAATTTTAAATTAATTAAACTAGCAATCTAATTACTTCCCTATATATATACTAGAAGAGAATTAGGGTTTTAGTTAGATCACATAAATCTTCAAATTATTTTCTATTTTGAGCCCCAATTCTCGGGTTGTGAGAATTAGGTTTTGTTTTCCTCTTTAAGTATTGTTAATTCATTAATAAAATTAAAGGGAAGGCCTCGATTCCTTCCCGTTCCCCAAAATCCCACTACGCGCTGCATCATTATGTCACTATTGGAATATGTATTAGAAAAAATGATACAAGCAATTCTTAAAAATAATACAAGCCAAGCAATGCAAAACTCATATCCCACGCAGGAAAAATAGGGAGGGATATTGTGCTTTAAATATAGGCATGTTATTCAAGAGTTTGAATTAAGCTAAGGGTGAAAAAATGGAAGGGACCACACTGTCACGTACCGCCAATATTATTAGTACTTTTTATTTTTGATGATGTACTAGAAGGCCCTAGAATATACTAGGTTTTCCATTTTTGTACTAGATGCGTGTATGTATGAAGGGGTGTGTCCCTTGACATGTAGGGTCGTGTCCCTTGGGCCCTTGACACGATCTGGGCGCACCCCTTGACATAGGGGACCATGCCTCTTCCCAAAGGTTACGACCCTTGACAAGAGGAGGCATGTCCCATGAACCTTGACATGGTTCATTGACACGGCCTTCCCCTTGGGATGTGTCCTAATTTTGCTTATTAAATATTCATGTACTTAGCCTAGATTTATATATTTACTTAATAGACATGTCCCAAGCCATGAGCCGTGTCCCTTGGGTATGCCACACAGTTCATGCACATACATAAGCCTCTTTGAGTATAAATAAGAAAGAAATGGCATTTGCCACGGGTGTCCAAAAATCACCCAATTCATCCAAACTCTTTTGTCTCTCTAACGTGTTGTCCAAATTATCTTGTGTCCCTAAATTTGTTGTCCCTTAAACACTTTCTTGCCTTAAATTCTGCATAAACATAGCCTTCGGGTTATCAGGAAGCCTGACTTGACGAGGTACTTTCGAAGTAAAGTTAAGTGGCACATGGGCCTGACAATGGTGTCAAAACCGTCCCGTGACAGTTGGTATCAGAGCACGTTTACATGATGGCTGGGAGTAGTATTGTGGAGGAAGGGATTGTTAGTATGTCATAAGTTATGGAAGAACGACCGAGAGGAAGACTGGAGACGCGCACAAAAGTCAAGCAAGGCCAAGGATCCGTCACTGCCATGGGATGCGGTTGGTAGCCTTGACACTTGTGTGGCGAAATTAGAGTTGGTTATGGGTGATGTTCATGACCACTTTGACGCTATCGAGTCCTTGGAGGAAAGTGTCACTGGATTGGAGGGCAAGGTCCTCAATACCATTAACGTTGTCAAGGACGCCATGGAGGAGCAACTTGATCAACTAAAGAATGTCGCGTTCGAACTTCACCAAGATCTTGACATTGTCAAGGAGGACAGCGTGCTGTGCAAGTCTGCTGTTGCCAATGGGGCTGGCACGAGTGGTGTGACTCGTGTCAAGGTCCTAGATCCACCTAGATATGGAGGGAGACGGAACGCCAAAGAGATCAACAACTTCTTGTGGTGTTTGGAGAGATACTTTGAGGCTCTTCATCTTGATGATGATGCGCTCAAGATCAACACCGCATCTATGTACTTACAAGATGATGTGGCGTTATGGTGGAGAAGACGCCACGGTGTCATAAGTTGTGGGCAGTGCACTATGGATACTTGGGATGACTTTGTTCGTGAGTTCAAGAAGCACTTCTTTTTGAAGAATGCCGAAAGTGTTGCCATGAAGAAAGTTAGGGGTTTGAATCAAATGGGGTCTATCCGGGACTATGTCACGGAGTTCCACTCCCTTATGCTAGATGGCTTGTAATTGTGGGCCGAACTGGAAGTGAAGCGTAGAGGGGTCTAAGATCTTGCCACTGCGATATCGGAAGCCGAGAACTTGGTAGAGTGCAGAAAAGACTCTACTAAGAAGAAGGACTACAAGAGTGGTAAGGGAAAGAGTTGGGGAGATAAGCCCTAGAGACCGTCTTCGTGGAAGGACAAAGGCAAGCATCATAAGAACCGACACCATGACAACCTGTCAGACTAAGGCAAGCGCAGGTCTTGTTTTCTGTGCTCAGGCCTGCACTTTGCCCGGGACTATCCGAAACATTAGGCCTTGAGTGCCCTTGTTGCTTCGCAAGAGTAAGGGACCGGAGGCACGAGCATGGGTTCTATGCGTGTCCTGGGGTCCACGTCTCAGGGGGTGCGTGGGGCTGCAGGGAACCGGGAGCATGTCCAGACATGGGCCCAGGCCCAGACCTAGACGCAGACGCGAACTCAAATGCCGGGCGCAACGCATGTCCAAGAGCAGGCCCGGGCTCCTATCCAGACCCAGGCCCAAGCCCAAACGCAGACGCAGACGCCGATCGCTGTGCATGTCTAGGTGCAGGCCTGGGCGCCTGTCCAGAGCTAGATACAAGCCCGCAGGGGGTGCGGCAGACCCAATAGGGGGTGCGTACACCAAGGGGTTGATGTATGTCAAGGCCCAAGTGAACGGTGCCGAGACAAAGGCATTGGTGGACACAGGTGCTAGTCACAAAGTTGTGTCAGAACATGAGGCGATGCGGCTTAAATTGGATTACGTCAAGGAGTTAGGTTGGATGAAGACTATGAACACTTCATCCAAGCCCATCCTCGAGGTTGCTCGGAGAGTGCCGATCTAGTTGGGGGATTGAAGTGGCACACTTGACTTGACCGTTGTTACGATGGATGACTTCAAAGTAGTGTTGGGGATGGATTTCTTTGACACCGTGAAGCCCTTATCATTTCCGAAGGAGAACGTCATGGAGATAACTTATGGCCAAGAGACCTTTGCTGTGCCCCTACTACATGAGAAGGTAGAGGCAAAACTTCTCTCGGCCGTTCAATTCAAGAAGGGAATCCAAAAGAAGCAGGTTACTTATATTGCTACATTGGTAGAAGATAAGGAGCCCGATTCTATGGAAGTGCCCGTGGAAGTGAAAGGAGTTCTTGATGCCTTTCAATACATGATGCCACTGGAGTTGCCTAGACACCTACCTCCAAGGAGGGAGGTGGACCACAGAATCGAGTTAGAGCGGGGGCAAGGCCTCCAGCCACGGGCCCCTACCGAATGGCTCCACTTGAATTGGAGGAGTTGAAGAAGCAGTTTAAGGAACTCTTGGATGCAGGGTTTGTTAGGCCCTCTAAGGCCTCGTATGGTGCACTAGTTTTGTTCCAAAAGAAGCAAGACGGGTCCCTTCACAAATTCATAGACTACCGAGCCTTGAACAAGGTTACGGTAAAGAACAAGTATCCTATTCCGCTTGTGGCAGAATTGTTTGATCGGTTGGGAAAGGCACGGTACTTTTCCAAGCTTGATTTGAGGTTCGGGTACTGGCAGGTCCGGAGAGCCGAAGGTGACGAGCCGAAGATGACTTGTGTGACCTGATATGGTACATACAAGTTCTTGGTGATGCCGTTTGGATTGACAAACGCACAAGCCACATTTTGCACACTTATGAATGAGATCTTCAAGGCCTTCTTGGACAAATTTGTTGTGGTATACCTCGACGACATCGTGGTGTACAGTGAGTCCCTAGAAGAACATGTAGAGCAACTGAAGCAAGTGTTCCAAGCCTTGAAAGAGAACGAGCTTTATGTCAACTGAGAGAAATGCTCGTTTGCCCAAAAGGAAGTGTCGTTCCTTAGCCACCATATTGGCCAAGGGGTGATCTGCATGGACCTAGCCAAGGTTCGTGCAATCGAGGAGTGGGAAGAGCCTAAGGGAGTTAGTGAGCTACGGTCATTCCTAGGCCTAGTGAACTACTACCGACGGTTTATTCTAGAATATTTGGCTAGGGCCACGCCCCTAACCAACCTTTTGAAGAAGAAGCAACTGTGGCTTTGGGATGAGTCATGTCGCGCTACTTTGGGCAGCCCTTTGAAGTGCATACTGATGCCTCAGACTTTGCCATTGGGGGAGTGTTGATGCAAGAGAAATATCCTGTTGCTTTCGAGTCACGCAAGCTCAATGACACCGAGCATCGTTATGCCATACATGACAAGGAGATGACCGCCATTATTCATTGCTTGAGAATATGGCGCCATTATTTATTTGGGAGTAGGTTCGTTGTCAAGACTGACAATGTGGCAACAAGCTACTTCCAAAATCAGAAAAAGTTGAGTCCGAAGTAAGTAAGATGGCAAGTCTTTCTTGCCAAATTTGACTATGACTTGGGGTACAAACCGGGTACCTCCAACATCGTTGCTGATGCACTTAGCCACAAGACGAGCCTTGCTAGTGTGAGTACGGTCCAAGGAGATGTCTTAGACAATGTCCATGATGGCATGGCCCATGACCCCTTTGCACAACACTTGTTGAAGCTCACTATGGAAGGAAAGACACGTAGATTTTGGGTGGACAGTGGGCTGCTGTTTACCGTGGGGAATCGGGTCTTTGTTCCAAAGTGGGAAAATTTGAGAAGTGAGTTGATGAAGGAATGTCATGACTCTAGATGGGCCAGGCATTTGGGGATAGAAAGAACCGTGGCATTGACAAAAGCAGCATACTATTGGCCTCGAATGAGGGACGATGTGGAAGCCTATGTCAAGACATGTCTTGTGTGTCAACAGGACAAGGTTGAGCACAAGAGCCCTGCAGGTTTGCTTAAGCCTTTGCTCGTACCGAACCAGCCATGGGAAAAGTGTTTCCATGCTCTTTATCTCTGCTTTACCAAGATCTGAAGGTTGTGGATCAATCATGGTTATGGTTGATCAACTCTCTAAATATGAAACATTGATTCCTGCGCCTCAGGACTGCACCGCAACCGAAGCTACATAGTTGTTCCTCAAACACGTTGTTAAGTATTGGGGAGTACCGCGAAGCATTATCAGTGATCGAGATCTGAGATTCACGGGAAAGTTTTGGGCCGAACTATTCAAATTGATGGGTTCGAACCTCCACTACTCTACAAGTTTTCATCCACAAACCAATGGGCAAACCGAACGGGTGAACACTTTTCTTGAGTTATACTTGAGACATTATGTGGGGGCCAACCAGCGAGATTGGGCAACATTGATTGACATTGCCCCATTTTCGTACAACCTGCACAAGAGTGAGTCAACGTGCCATAGTCCTTCCGAGCTCGTCATGGGACAACAGCCCTTGACTCCGCAAGCCGTGGCTACCAGGTATACGGGGACCAGCCTCGCAACATACCAGGCCGCAAAGGGATGGAACAAGAGATTAGACATTGCTAAGGCCCACCTTGACAAGGCAGCACACAAGATGAATAAGTGGGCTGACAAGAAGAGGAGGTTCTTAGAGTTCCAAATTGGGGACTTGGTGATGTTGAAGCTACTACCACAATAGTTAAAGACCCTACGCAAGGTGCATAAGGGTCTGATCCGTAGATCCGAGGGACCTTACCCAATTCTTGCTAAAGTTGGGAAAGTGTCCTACCATGTTGAACTACCGCCAAAGATGAAAGATGAAGATCCATCCAGTTTTCTATGTTAGCATGCTAAAGTCGTACCACAAGGATGATGAAGACCCAAGTCGAAGTGAGTTAGATCGAGCACCTACGGCCGTGATCACATCCTTTGACAAAGAGGCAACCCAGATCCTTGCTGAACGGATTGTGGGACGGAGACGAGTGCCTAAGTATACCGAATACTTAATCTGTTGGAAAGACCTTCTAGAAAACGAGGCTACATGGGAAATGGAGGAGGACTTGTGGCAATTCAAGAAGATGATCGAGACATTCAAGACTACCTAACATTGACGAGGACGTCAACGACTTAAGTGGGGGAGAGTGCCATGCACCGCCAATATTATTAGCATTTTTTATTTTTGATGATGTACTAGAAGGCTCTAGAATATACTAGGCCTTCCATATTTGTACTAGATGCGTGTATGTATGAAGGGGTGTGACCCTTGACATGTTGGGTCGTGTCGCTTGGGCCCTTGACACGGTCCAGGCGTGCGCCTTGACATAGGGGACCGTGCCCCTTCCCAAAGGTCACGACCCTTGACAAGAGGAGGCGTATCCCCTGAACCTTGAAACTGTTCATGGACACGGCCTTCCCTTTAGGGATGTGTCCCAATTTTGCTTATTAAATATTCATGTACTTAGCCTAAACTTATGTATCTACTTAAAAGACATGTCCCAAGCCATGAGCCGTGTCCCTTGGGGATGCCACACGGTTCATGCACATATGTAAGCCTCTTTGAGTATAAATAAGAAAGAAGTGGCATTTGCCACGGCTATCCAAAAATCACCCAATTCATCCAAACTGTTTTCTCTCTCTAACGTGTTGTCCAAATTATCTTGTGTCCCTAATTTCGTTGTCCTTTAAACACTTTCTTGCCTTAAATTCTGCATAAACATAGCCTTCAGGTTATCGGGGAGCCTGACTTGACGAGGTACTTTCGGATTGAAGTTAAGTAGCGCACGGGCCTGACAAGGGTGTCAAAACTGTACCGTGACAACATGCACGCCCCCTGCTCGCCGCGTCATGTTCGGGTGTGGGTGTGGGTCATCTTTTTCTTAACGGGTATATTTATTCTTCGGAAAGTATTTTTCAAATTCACTACACCTCTTCACTGCACTGTTACCGTTCAAAATATGGCTATTGGGACCATTTTTGCAGCCATTTCAAATGCCTTATTACCATTCAAATTGTGGTCATCGGAAGGTGTTATTACTCCTATAGATTTTCTTGCCTTTCACCATTTTCAGATCATCCCAAGAACAACAAAATCAGTCTCTTCTCTCACTCCCCTTCTTTGTTCCTCTCGTTCCATCGGGCAAAGTTCATAGGCGCTCCTACTTGGCAATTAATGAGTGCACTTCAAGAGTCGGATTGCGTTAATCTTGGAGGACTATCGCCTATACTGCTGTTTACACAAGAGTAGCGGCGAAATTGTCTTTTAGGACAGTGGCTTTTGCCATGGCACAGCATCTTCGATATTGTAAAGATTTCAGTCTTTCACTTTCAGTCTTATCTGTTACATTGCTGTGTTTAGATATTTACTGCAATTTTTTCCATCAATTTAGAATATAATTTAATATATATATCTATATTTAAACATGGAAACCAAATTACCTCTCTCCAAAATGTCTAAAAACGGAAAAAAATTATAAGAGGTTGTCTCAGAAAATTCTATTCTACCTGGAGCGTTAACATCGATTATGTACTTTATTGAAAAAACATACCTGAGGGAAAAAATGAAAAAACGACATATAAGGAAAAATTTATCTTTGGATAACCGAACCTGTAGGGGTAATTTGCTTCATTAGATAAGTGACGGGCGTTTTGAAGTCTATGTAAAAATGGACTAGTCAAAAGAAATTTGGGACTCTCTTTAAAAAAAAAATATGGGGTTGATAATGCAGGGACCAGAAAATATGCGGTGAGTAAATGGCTAGACATCAAATTCGTGGATAATAAACCAATAATTGACCAAGTCATTATGAAAATATAGTAACCACTCTTTTGTTGGAAGGCATTAAAATCTGCAAAATTACACAAGCTTACATTTTGATTGAAACCTTTCCACCTTCTTGGAAGGACTATAGAAATCAGCTTATGTATAAGTAAAAGGACCTAGCCTTAGAGGAGTTAGTGGGACATTTGAAAATTGAGGAAGAAAATAGGCTCAAGGACAAGGGACACTCATACTTTGATCTCTCCAGGGCAAACATTGTCGAAGCTGGGCCTGGTGCGACTGACAATTTCAAGAATAAGGGGAGAAAGCATCAATCTAATCTTAAACCCTAGGGAAAGATCTATGAGCCAAACAGAAAATTTCAAGGAGAATGCTACCATTGCGGAAAACATGGACATAAGACAAAAGATTACAGAAGCCACAAGAATCAGCCTAAGGACTCGAAGCACAAAGCCCACCTTGTAGAGACGGAGAATAGTGTAGCTGTTGTTTCACAGGTTAACTTGGTGAACAATATGATTGGATGGATAGTGAGTACTACGGCTACTAGGCACATCTGCACAAACCGAAGCACGTTCCAAAAATTCCAGAAAGTGACTAATGGAGAGGTAGTCTACATGGGCTATTCTGCAGCAGCACCTATCCTTGGAAAAGGCAAGATTTATTTAAAAGTCTCTTCTGAAAAATTTCTTATTTTAACAAAAATTTGCTACATGTGTCTTAAATGCGTAAGGATCTGATATCTGGTAGTCTTTTGATTGAAGCTGGTTTAAAGCTATCATTTGACTCAGACAAACTTGTCCAAACTAGAAATGGAGAACTTGTGGGCAAGGGATCTTGTAATAAGGGTTTGTTTATCCTTGACGTTGTTTGCATAAATGACAATGCTAGTACCTTTTCTGCTTACTTTGTGGAATCTCTTGAACTATGGCACGCTCGCTGAGGACATATAAATGTCGAGTCTATTAAATGACTTATGAAAATAAACATGATTCCTAACTTCAGTAATACCAACTTTAGTAAATGTGAAGAATGTGTAAAAGCTAAATATGCTAAAAAAGACCCTTTAAATCAATGAGAGACAATCTGAACTCCTTGAGTTAGTTCACAGTGACTTAGGAAACTTTAAAAGCCAAATGAATAGAGGTGGAAAAAGATACTACATGACTTTTGTAGATGATTCCTCTAGATACTCGATGGTATACCTCATAAGTACTAAAGATGAAGTATCATAAATGTTTTTAAAATACAAAGCTGAAGTTGAAAATCAACTAGGAAGAAAAATAAAAAGGGCTAGGTCCGACAGAGGGGGAGAATATGATCCAACTTCACTAGAAAAATTTTGTGAGGAAAATGGGATAATATATGAACGAAGCTCTCTTTACTTTCCACAATCTAAAAGTATCGCAGATAGGAAAAAATAGAACTTTAAAGAACATAATAAATGATATGCTTATCAGTTCTAGACTACCTGATAATATGTCGGAGGGAGGTGATATTATTTGCTTGTCATATGCTAAATAAAGTTCCTCATAAAAGGCTAGATAATACCTCATATGAAATATGGAAAGGTCATGCACCTAATCTAAAATACTTAAAAGTGTGGAGATGTCTAGCCACGGTTGGATTACCTGACTTTAAACGAAATAAAATTGGACCTAAGATTGGTGATTCTATTTTCATCGGATATGCTTATCACAGTGATCCTTATCGATTTCTAATCAAGGGATCTAATAATTCATATGCATGCAGTAGTATAAGTGAATCTAGAAATGCTAAATTCTTTGAACGTATATTTCCCATGAAACCTAATGATGCACTATTTCTTAATTTGCCTTCTCACTCGGTGACTGATAACCATGATCATAATAACAATGTAGACACTCCTAAAATTCAAAGAAGTAAAAGAGTTAGGAAAGAAACCAATTTCGAACCTGATTTTGTATACTACTTTCCTAACAAAAGATAACTTCATAAATAAAGAAATCATAAGTGTCTATATGTTAAAAAAAGACCTCAAAACCTATGAAGAGGTTGTGAGATCAGTTGACTCAACCTTCTCAAAAGAAGCTATTAATAGCGAACTGGAATTAAGCATAAACAATCACACATGGGAATTGGTAGACCTTCCTAGAGGATGTAAACCAACAGGTTATAACTGGATCTTTAGAAGAAAAATGAAGGTTGATGGGACAATAGATAAGTTTAAGGCAAGGTTAATGACTAAGGATTATGTCCAGAAAAAGTGGGTCGACTATTTTGATACTCATACACCTGTCACTAAAATAGCCATAATTAGAATTTTGTTTGCCCTTGCATCTATTCATGGTTTAGTAGTGCGTCAAATGAATGTTAAAACAATATTTCTTAATAGTGACCTAGACGAAGAGATTTATATAGAACAACCCGAGCGTTTTGTTGTCCTTGTTAATGAAAAGAAAGTCTATAAATTTATAAAATCTCTATACGGTCTCAAACAGACACCAAAACAGTGGCATGAGGAATATTTAATAGCATGCTAATTGCTAATAATTTTCGTGTAAATAGTAGTGACTCTTGTGTGTATTTTAAGTCTGATTCAAATAGATATGTAATTGTTTATCTATATGTTGATGGTATGTTGATATTTGGCACAAACTTGAATGTTGTGAATGAAACTAAAAACTTTTTAAGCTCTACATTTGATATGAAAGATCTGGGTGAGGCAGAAATGGATTTGGGAGTTAAGATTGTGAAAACTCTTGAAGGCATAAACCTAAACCAGTCTCACTATGTTGAGAAGATAATTAGAAAGTTTGACATGTATAATGTTGATCCTGTAAGAACACCTTATAATCCCAGTTTGCATTTTACCGAACATAAAGGTGTTTCTATGTGCCAATCTGAGTATACCAAAATATTTGGTAGTGTTATGTTTTTTATGAACTACACTAGATTTGACATTGCATATGCTGTGAGTTGACTCAATAGATATACACATAATCCCGATTAAGAGCATTGGAATGCATTAAAAAGATTGCTTAAAAATTTTAAAGGAGCTATGGATTGTGAACTTCGCTTTAGAAAGTTTTCTAATGTATTAGAAGAATATTGTGATGCCAATTGGGTATTTGATAACGGCATAATTAATTTCACTAATGGATATGTGTTCACACTAGATGGAGGTGCTATATCCTGGAAATCCTCTAAGCAATCTTGCACTGCCGGATCTACTATAGAATTTGAGTCCATTGCTCTTAAGTTGGCAGGTCATGAAGCAGAATGGCTAAGAAGTTTATTTGAAGATGTGCCATTATGGGGGCTACCAACTCTGTCACTATCACTGCATTGTGATAGTCAAGCTACAATCACTATAGCAAAGAACAAAGTGCATAATGGCAAGAGGAGACACATTTGTCTCAGGCATAAAAATGTGAAGAATATTCTAGAAAGTGGAGTGATATCATTGCATTATGTAAAGTCTAAAAAGAATCTTGTGGATCTATTGATAAAAAGCCTTTATTGTAAAATGATTGTAGAGACATCGAAGGAGATGGGATTAAAGTCTATGTATGAATATATTGTGATGTATCCAACCTAGTCTTAATAGGTTCAAGATGAAAAGTTATAGTTAATACAAGGAATGCACTGTATTTTACTATTTTCCCTCCCTATGATGTTGACAGTGCTAAAACGGGTCTATAGCCATATGTTTAGTGGTGTAATTCAAGCTTGCACTTGATGGACATTGTCGATATATTACCAAGTGGTGAGGTTGAGCTTTAGCTCTTAATGGACCCATGCCCATATGTTTAGGGGTGTGCAGTATCACACATTTGATAGGATCAACCTATGTAGACATGGAAATGTGACCGCTCCTTATGAAGGTTTAAGACTTGTCTTCCAGAGCATCTATGAATATACAGGACAAGCGCATATGGCCAATAAAACGCCCCAAACCATAGGAGTTTCCAAGATCTGGAGTTTTGGTATGTGTCCAAGTGGTAGACTATACATACCCTTGTGAGATTCAACATGAAAGTCACCTCGTAAGCTGTTGGTCCTAAACTTGGGTTATACTAGGTGACGATTCAAGTAGCAAGACATCGGCACTGAAAGATTGGACTCCCTCTGCCCAATCTTTCTTCTTTCCTTTTCTATGCTTTTATCCTTTATGGGGGATTTTTAGAAAAATGATACAAGCAATTGTTAAAAATGATACAAGCCAAGCAACGCAAACCCATCTCACACATAAGAAAAGAAGGGAAGGACAATGTGCTTTAAATATATTGAATTAATCTAAGGGTAAAAGAATGGAGGTGACCACGAGCCGGCGTCGCCCGCCTGCCGCATCTTACTCGAGCAAGGATGTGGGTGATCTTTTTCTTAACGGGTATATTTATTTTTCGGAAAGTATTTTTCAAATTCATTATGCCTCTTCACTGCACTGTTACAGTTCAAAATATGGCTGCTGGGACCATTATTGCAGCCGTTTCAAATGCCTTATTACCCTTCAAAAAGTGGCTGTTCAGAGGTGATATTATTGCTATTAATTTTCTTACCTTTTAGCATTTTCAGATCAGCCCAAGAATAACAAAATTAGTCTCTTCTCTCGCTCCCTGTCTTTGTTCCTCTCTTTCCATTGGGCAAAGTTCATAGATGCTCCTACTTGGCAAATAATGAGTATATGTTAAGAGTCGGATCATGTTAACCCTGGAGGACGGCAGCTGATACTACTGTTTGCACTGGAGCTATGGCGAAATCGTCTTTTAGGACAGTGGCTTTTGCCATGGTGCGATATCTTTGGTAATATAAGGATTTCGGTTTTTCACTTTTGCTCTTATCTGTTTGATTGTTGTGTTTAGATATTTATCACAAATTTTTCCATCAATATGATGGAACTGAAATGAGACTATTATTGCTCAAATATTTGTACATACGATAGTTATTGATTTGATTAAATAAAGTGAAGACTAAAGGCCTTTCAAGTTGGGGGTCCTAAGAAACAACCTCCCTTCTGGGCAGCTCCCGGAAGGGGGAAGGCTGCATACATCTACCCCCCCCAGACCCTACCTGTGCGGGAGCCCATTGAGGCACTAGGTTGTTGTTGTTGTTGCTGTTGTAAAGTGAAGACTAAAGGCCGTTCAGGAATATAAATAATGAAATGATTGGCCAAAATGAAATGAGGTGATTTATGAAAAATTTGACTCATTAAAAAATGTTTGGACTTGTAGTGCAAATATCTAAGAGTGTAAATCTTGTGGGCTACAAGTGGGTATTTGTGCAGAAATGAAATGAAAGAGGTTGTTAGATACAAAGCTTATAGCTAAATGATTTTCAAAGAAACCAATAATTGATTATGAAAAATACTCTTCAGTAAAGGATACGATTACATTTAGATTGTGTTTGAGCATGGAATTGGAGCTTGGAATTGGGGCCTAAATTTCTAACTATGTTGTTTGGTTCACCTGCTGGAATTGGAATTACAATTCCACTGTCCAAGTTCATAGAATTGAATTTTAACTAAAATCATACTTTCCAATTCCTAGGGTAGGGGTAAGGAATTGCAATTTCATAGTAACTTCATTGACCTGAAACCTTAAATAATCCTACTTAATTAACCTGAACCCAAGGTGACTCAAAATATAAAGACATAGAAGCAATCTAAAATTTGACCCGAACCTTGACTTGAACTTGACCGAAATCACCTTAACTCAAAGTCTGAAGTGACCCAATCCGATTGGCCCAAAACTTGTGATGACTCAAATCCAAAAAGCCAAACTAGTCACTTGAATGTGATGTAAACATGATAAGCTGAAGTGTTAAGGATCTCACCAAATTGACCTAAAACTTACAACCAACCTTAAAATGACCCCACCCATCTTAAACTTAGCTTTAAATGACTCCAAATCTCAAATGATATAACTCGCTTGTCCCAAAACTAAGATGACTCGAGCTTGATATAACCTAAATCAACTAACCTAATCGATTTTAGCCTGAATCTGGAAAAGCCCTAATCTAATTAATTTGAAATCTAAAATGACA
The DNA here is from genome assembly GCA_018398585.1 of Simmondsia chinensis. Taxonomy (NCBI): domain Eukaryota; kingdom Viridiplantae; phylum Streptophyta; class Magnoliopsida; order Caryophyllales; family Simmondsiaceae; genus Simmondsia; species Simmondsia chinensis. Next base: position 28,432,439 of record JAGTTD010000003.1, on the reverse strand, counting down.
TGAATACTAAATGACCTCACGCAGTACTTAACCCAACTTGACTTGAAACTAGAATAATTTGAACTCAAAGTGAATTGCTTCGACTGTAATAACTCGAATGCAATGGGTACCACTTCGACCAAAATACGACCATAGTTCATTTAAAACTTGAAATATTCCAATTGAATTGACCGATAACCCTTGATGATTCAAATCATTATGTAATTATAATTCCAATCTTTAATTTTTTAATGAACCAAACAATAGAATTTCAATTCTATCAAAATTCTAATTCTACCAGAATTGGAATTGGAATTGGAATTGTAATTCCACAGTCGAATTCCAATTCCATGTGCTATTCCATGTGCTAAACAAAGCCTTAGATTTTTAATCGGTCTAGCGGTCTCTGAAAGACTTCATATGGTCTTATGGATGTGGTAACTACTTTGCTTTCATGGATTTTTTGATAATTACATTCACATAAAAAGCTCTAAAGGACTAAAGGAGCATAAACATATAGCTTAAGACCTTAGAAATTGCATTCAATCAAATTGCAAAGATCTTTGCATGGATTAGAATAGTTTGGGCAATTGTGATACTATCGTCTTAGTATGTACATGCTAGAAGAAGTATATGTTAACAATCCCATTAGTCTATGTGGTTTTTATTAAGAAATCACCTACCCAAAAAAGTTTTGTTAAGAAATTAAATTCAAGATTTGTAATAATTGTAGTGCATGTTGATGATTTAAACATCATTGGAACTCATAAAGAGCTTGGATAAGCTATTGCATATCAAAATAAATAATTTGATAGAAAAGTTCTTGGAAATACAAAATTCATCTACCATGTAGAGTGAGCACTTAACTGGTGGAATTTTAGCTAACTAATCCACTTACACAGAAAAAATGCTCAAAATATTTTAATATCAGTAAGGCATATCCATTCTAATTTAAAAAAAAATTAGGGCACATTTATTGAGTGGCATAGTTGGTGTTTGACCCCCTTTATATACATAAAGACCCATTTCATCTTTGAGAAGATAATAAAAAAATATTCTTCATCCTAAAATACCATATCGTAGTACAATAGATGCAATAATTCATCTTGCTGACTGTACAAGATCAAATATAGCCTTTTAGTTAACTTATTAGCAAGATAGAGTTACTAATATAGAGACATTGAAATTAGGTTAAACATATATTTCACTAACTTCATGTTCTATTCAAAACATTTAGACCTATATGCAAATGCTGGTTATTTGTGTAATCCTCACAAAGGTCATTTGCAAAAGAGATGTTTCTTTATGTATGGTGATTCCCTTATATCCTGGTGACCTATAAAGCACAGAATTGTAGCCACTTTCTCAAATTATGTGGAGGTACTTGCACTTTATGAATCAAGTGAAAATGTGTATTGTTGAGATAGTTGGTTCAACATATTTAAGAAGAATACAATCTTTCAATGATGGGAAAGATTCTAACAATGCTCTATGAAAACAATGCTGCATGTATTACTCAAATTAAAGATGATACATTAAAAATGGCAGAACCAAACACATTTTACCGAAGTTCTTTTTCTTGTTCTTCAAATTGGCTCAAATGAGAGCCTAGGGGTGTAAACGAGCCGAGTCGAGCCGAGCACTATCTTGTTCGAACTTAAGTTCAATATGTGTTAACGAGTTCGAGTTTGAGCTGAGCTTTAAACGAGCTTTTAAATCTATGTTCGAATTTGGTTCAATAAGGAACTATTATGTTCGATACTCGGCTCGACTTGGCTCATTGACCATAACGAGCCGAGTCGAGCTTGTTAACGAGTTGAGCTAATTGAGCTAATTTTTCTTAGTCGAGCCCAATTGAGCTTACTTTATTATCAAGCCTAATCGAGCTCCTTATTTATGTGAATCGTAATCAAGCTCATTTGCATTATCGAACTGAGCTAATTGTCGAGCCGAGCCCATTAACGAGCTTGATTTGATTTTAGTACAGTATGGTCAACCTACGATATAAAATATAATCCAAAGAGCAAAAAAAATTCCAATGTAATAATAAAGCCCTTTCGAAGTCATTTAATTTACCTAAAATAGTCTACAAGCTATATAGTATAAAATAAAAATATTGACATATGACATACAATATCATCCAAAAAATAAAATTCATATGACCACATCAACAAGTTAGCCAAAATAAATGCTTAGAACTATTGTGACATCCACCAAGTTCTTTTGCAATAATACATATTAAAATCTACATATGAACTCTATAAGGGTTTCGTGAACAAATTTTCGTTTTAAAACTACATATTACAATAAAAAATAGTAAACTCATAATAAAAGAAAATAAACTATATATTTTCCTTTTTTTTTGATAAATAAAGAGCGAAAGCTCAATACAAAAGTGGCGTCCCAATAATCGGGGACCCAAGAGAAAAAAACAGACGTAAGACAGATCAAGAAAAAGCAAAAATCCACCTGCCCCAGCATAGATACATACAATCCACACAAAAACATATTCCAAAACTACCAAAAACGTTACACAAAGTCCCAACCCCACCCCGATCTACGACTTCCTCTCTTTTTCAAAAACATCTACATCTACTCATGATACTCAGTAGCATAGCAGCAACAATATATTTTCTGTTCTTTTCTTTTCTTTACTAAATATTTTGCTTCACTAATAAAAATAGAAAATAAAAATTATAATAATATGACTTACCTGAACGCTTTAAAGCTCCAATCTTTGTTTTTTTCTCTTAGATTGATGAGGAAGCAAATTTATAATATTCAAGAGTTGAAGTTAGTATTGAAGAACAGTTGAAGTTAAATTTTAAGAGAAAAATTTTGAAAGTTCCTAGGAAAAACCTGAATAAGTATTTGAGGGGGAGGAGATAAGTTGAAGAAAAAACAAGCCTGATAGAGGAAGGACTTTGAGCCTGCGTGTGTGTGTGAGCTTCCCTCCCCAATCCATTAAAGAGGCAACAAAAACCTCTGACATAAAGTTTAAAATAAGTACATTTAATATTAAGTGTAATATTATATATATAATAATATATATTTAATATCATAAATATAATTATTTATTATTTAATTATGTTTCAACAACTATACTATATATTAAATTTGTATACAATAATTTTATATATTTGATATATGAGGTTTAAAAGATTCCTTATTTAGATAATCGGACATTTAAGTATATACAATGATTAATATACTTTAATGTTTTAAAATTTTTTCATTAGGTACTATCCAACTTAATTAGGTGCATTGCATTTTGATAATAACTCATTGAAGTTTAGACGAAAATTGCTAAATGGGGTACTTGATTACTGTACTCATAGACTATTTACATCTTATGTATGTAGCCATGTTCTATAAAGTTACATATATTCATAAAATTTAAATATACTATAATAATTGAGTTGGAATCATAACAAGTTCAAGTAATCTTAAGTGCAGGTTTTCGAGTAAATTGAGTTGAGTTATTTTTGATTCAGCTCATCTCGAAGTTAGGTGAAGTTTGAGTTGGCGCATAATATGTTTCATCTATTTTAATTTCTAGTTAATCAGATCAAGATATTTTGCGTCTCCGTGTACTTTAAGTCGGGGTATTTTTTGTTGAAATAATCTTGGGCTTTAGATCAATTAAATCAAGTCAAACATCAAGTTAGATAAGACCGAGTTTTAATCTAGTTGGCTCTTCTTAGGTTTTGAATCAACCAAACTAGGTTAATTTGAGTTTTGAATCATCTCAAATCTTGACCGGTGATTTCAATTCATTGAAATTGATTTTATAGATTTATTTTTACAATAAAAAATTATCACTTAGATACATTGAAATACTAGTGGAAAAAGAAACTAGCCAAATCAAAAATACTTAGAAAAAAGCATATCGTTGAAGTTCTATAACACGCGCCACACTCAGCCACCAATTCAGTATTTTTTTAAATCAAAATTTTAGAGTTTAGTTATCTTTTTGGTAAAAAAATTAGAGTTGGATTATTTTTTATGTAGGAAATAGAGTTGGATTATTTTTGGATACATTAAGATATAGTTGGGTTACACACACACACACACACACACACACACAACTTACAATATTATACAACAATGGAATTTTTTATAACTTATTATATCCAAAATTCTTCACTATAACAAAAGATAAAACCTTTTTAAATTAATATTCGATAAATTAATAATCTCTTTTAAATAATAAAATTATTGGGTCTAGAATTAGGATCAATGTACTAAATTAATAATCTAAATAAATTATAAGATAACACATTTTAAACATTTTTTTTTGTAATATAAGTCTCAAATACTTATAAATTAATAATAAAAAAACGCATATAATAATAAAAAAAAACCATATAATATCACTATGATTTAACATTGTTTTTTTTTTTAACTTTTATTGTTTTTTTTTAAAACTAGTTTTATTTTTATTAGATTGATGACTTTAACCTTAGCAAATTAAATATTACCAATTACAAACTAATTAGGAAACACTCAAATTAAGATTTTATAATTATTGGCCAATTTAATAAGAGAGTAAAAAGATTTGCAGATATAGTAATTATAATTGGAGGAAAGGATTTAATACATTAATATTCAATTGAAAGCTTCAACAAAGCAAAAGTATAAATTATGGGATGATTGAGAGTCAGTGGTGGACACACGTTGAAGGAAGCGGGATGCATATACACCGCAACTTTATCACCTAATCTTTAGAAGTTATATACACTAATACCAAAATTATAAATAGTATAAAAAATCAAGTTGTGAATCAACACCAAGAAGTCACATTTAGACTAGTGGTAGAATGTGTTATCAAATTTTCGTAGGTCACGGGTACGATTTCGAGTATTGTGTATTTATCTTCTTTACCCTATTTTTTTTTTTTTTTTGTTTTTTTGTTGGCTTCCTTAATAACTTGTATCATGAAATTTTTTTTATCCAAACCCCATGAAAATTAAACCCTAGTTTTTAAAATCATAATTTTTTTTAATCAACAAAATCATAATTGTTTTCTATTTTCTCATTTCTTATCTTTCTCTTTCACCCATAATCATATCGTATCACTCATATAGTATAACTGGTTGATTTTTTTTTAACTTAATTGTTTAATTTTATTATATTGATAATGTTCATTTTTTTAATTTTTATAATATATAAATACACACAGACAATACAAATAGTTCATCTTACCTTTCGTTGCTAGTATTATTATTATTATTTTATTTTTAACATAAAGATAGATCCCGCATCTTTGGAGTCCTGGATCTGCCACTGTTGAGAGTCTTTATATTGAACTATACAAATCGATCACTTATTTTTATAATTTTGAATTTTAATATTTGTTGCTTATAGTTATAGCCTTGAAAGATCATGCTTCTTTTCGATTTTAATTATAGACTATTTTAAGTCACTTATATAAATGTTTAGACTAGCTCAATAGTCAATAGTTTACTACAATTTAGCTTTATATTCTGACTTTTTGTTTATCTTTGTTATAGTTGAAAATTAATAGCGGAGGAGTTAAACATTCCGATCACTTCGAAACAATCTAACAATTTTATTGGATTCACAAATCATATAATCCCCACATATGCTGAGGACATAAAACCGATGGAGGGAATGATTTTTGACATCATACAACAAGGAGAGGATTTCTACAAATGGTATGTTTTTAGTGTTGGTTTTTGGCCATTAGCAACAATACCGTATAGAATCACTCAACACCCTCAAAACAAAAAAAAAACCATATAGAATCGGTTAGCAAAACCAGTTGCAGAGGCCAAGTATTAGAAATAGTAAATTATTATTGTTTAGAATCTTCTTAATATATTCTGAAAAAGAGTAAATTACTCTTATTTACAATCTTCTAAATACAGGAAGAACCAATTTTGAGTTATCCTTTTAATAAAGTTAAAGATAAAGAGAATAAAATTGAGGTGTAAACATAACAAATTAGATTATAAACATAAAAACTTGGGGTATAAACGTAAAAATGAGAGGAGATATAGTAAAAAAATTTGGGTGTAAACTCAAAAAGGGGAGATAGAGAAAATAAAGAGTCGGTTCTAGAAATAATGCTGAAAAATAAAAAAATAAAAAAAATAATGCTGAAAAAAAATAATTCCAAATCTACTGTTAAACCACGTTTACAAAATGCGGTTATAATAAACCGCGTTAAGAAAACGCGTTTCAGATGAATAAAAACCGCGTTTCGGTTTACCATAATAAAAATCGCGTCTTATTAACACGGTTTATCATAATAAAAACTGCGTCATATGAACGCGGTTTATATAATAAAAACCGCACATATGACGCGGTTTACCATAATAAAAACTGCGTCTTTATAACGCGGTTTACCATAATAAAAACCGCGTCATATGAACACGGTTTAATATGGTAAACCGCAATGAGTCGAGTCGAGCCGAGCCCTTAACAAGCTCGTATCGAGCCCCTTAACGAGCTCTTATCGAGCCCTTATCAAACTGTTCGTGAACATTAGCGAGCCGAGCACCCCCTATTCGAACTCGGCTCGTTAAGATATCGAGCTCTCCCAATGAACACGAACGAGCTCGAATCGATTTTGAACACGAGTAGTTCATTGAACGCTCAGTTCGTTTACACCTCTACTCACCGCCGGTCATGTCGTCCGCTGTCATCCTTCTTCTGCTTTATACGTCGGAGATCTTTAAGTATCGTTGTCGTAGCTATTTGATCACTACTGAATTAATAGCCTTTTATTGATAACTTTTCCTGATTTCTTACCACCTCCACTTATAATGTTGGAGCTTCATTGAGAGGAACATGGGATCAATATGACGATCATCACGAATTGCGGCATAATGGCGACTATAAGGGATGAAAACGGTGTTTGTGTGTACTGCGGATAAACCGCGTTTAGTAAACGCGGTTCATTCCTCTATGAACCGCGTTTTGGGAATGCGGTTTATATGAATATAAAACTTGTTTTATAGACGCGGTTTTTATGTATATTAAATGCATCACCTTGACGGGGTTCAGTATAGCTGCGTTTTGTAAACGCGGTTCAACAGTAGATTTGGAATTATTTTTTTTCAGCATTATTTTTTTATTTTTTATTTTTTTATTTTTTAGCATTATTTTCGGAACCGACTCAAGGTTAAAAATAAAAGGAGAGAGAGAAAAAAAATTTGGGGTGTGAAATATAGGAAAGAAGGAGAGAGAAAAAAATAGTAAAAGGTTAAAAAAAGAGACAGTGAAAAAATTGGGGTATAAATGTAGGAAGAGGAGGAGATAGAGAAAAAATAAGTAAAAACTTAAAAAAGTTAAAAAATTGGTGCAAGGTCAAAAAAGAAGGAGAAAGAGAAAAAAAAATTGGTGATAATTTTTTTGATTAGAGGTGGAAACTTTTTTGATCAACAAGGTGGAAACTTTTAAAAAAAAAGAGTAAAAAAATTGGTAAAAATTTAAGAGTCGGTTTTCAAAATAATGCTAAAAAATAAAAGAATTAAAAAATTAATGCTGAAAAAAAAATATTTCCTAATCTACTGTTGAACCGCGTTTACTAAACGCGGCTTTGATAAACCGCGTCCAAAAATAGCGTTTAATATTCGCATAAACCGCGTCTTAAAGACGCGGTTTTACTTAAAAAAAACCGTGTCTTAAGGACGCGGTTTAATGTTGTTATAACCGCGTCTTTGTGACCCGGTTTACAAGATCTACCTAATTCACGCGTGTTTTATCCGCTGCTTTCACCATCTCTCTGCCTCTTTCTCGTTATCCCACCACCAGTCACGTCGTTCGCCTCCTCCTTTCTTGCTTATACACTGGAGATCTTTCAAGTACTATTATTGGAGTTATTTGACCTGCACTTATGATGTTGGAGCTTCATTAAGAGAGATATGGGATCAATATCATAATCATCATAAATTGCGGCATAAGAAAAACTATAAACGAATAAAAAATTGAAGAATTGCGGCATAATGGTAAGTATAAGTGAAAAAAAGGGGCTTTTGGATTGCTGACGTTAAACCGCGTTTTATAAACGCGGTTTATGTTAAGATAAACCGCGTTTAGTAAACGCGGTTTACACTGATATAAACCGTATTGTCTTGTCCAGTTTTATTGAAACTTAAACGCGTTTAGTAAATGCGGTTTAACAGTAGATTTGGAAATATTTTTTTTCAGCATGATTTTTTTTATTTTTTTATTTTTTAGCATTATTTGGGAACCAACTCCCCTAAAGAGAGACTATTTTCGAGGACCCCCAACTTGAGAGACTGGTCCGCCGTAAAAAATATGTGACAAACATTATTGACTATTTTAAACAAAATAAAAAATTAATTTAAACAAAATTAAAAATATTAGAGACGAGCTTGTAAGGGTTTTCTCTCTGCTCTCTCTCTCCTCTCTCCTCTGAAACTTCAATGGGTACTAATACCACTCCCCTCCCCCGCTCACACCTTCCCGCCTCCCCACCGCCCACCGTCGGCCACCTCGCCTGCTCACCCCCACCCACCGGCGACGCTACCGAGACGGCGACGTCCCACCGCCGGGCAAGCGCTCCCATCCACTCCGACCTACCCACCACACGGACACCGCACCACCCACTCCGACCCGCCCACCCACCACACGGACACCCCACTACACCCGCACCGGCTCTGAGCCTGGCCCTCGCACCCAACCACACCCTCGCACCCAACCACCCACCACCACACCCACCCAACCCCTATCCACTCACCACAACCCAGCCCTCGCGCGATCCACCCACCACCGTGACCCACCGATTCTTGCACCCCACCACCACCTCGTCCCGCCACTTCGACCCACACGAACTCTGACCCACACCAACTCCGACCGGCCACTTCGACCTACCCACCACACACCCACACCCTCACTGACACCAGCCGACGTTGAAACATCACACCTACCCACCACCACACACACCCCTGACTGTCTAGGCTAGTACAGAGGGCCTGGCACCACCGGCACACCGGACCACCAAGGCAGTACGGTCCTCAAGGCTGCTCCGACCACCACCTTCATAAGGCCAAACGGCAGCCAGCCGACCGGCCCAGGCACCAAACTACTTCAGGTTGGGAGTCCTCGGAAACAGTCTCCTTTCCAGATGGAAGGGGTAAGGCTGCGTACATCACCCTCCCAGACCCCGCTTTCTGCGGGAGCCGCGAGGCACTGGAACTGTTGTTGTCGTTGTAGAGACCGAGCTTGTAAAATTTTTTATTTATATTGGTAAAAGGGGTGAATGTATTTTACTACTAATGAAATTTAATTTACAGTATTTTTAAACTCAAAAATTATTACCACTGGACCAAGTCTTGTGAGACAACCATGGGGTAAATGACTCTATAATATCGCCATTCTCTTGTAAAGCGAGGGGCCCAAGAGGATGCTCTCCACGATCTCTCCCACATCTATAATTTCAAATGCCCCCACTAGAAGAGCTTGCAAACAGGGGGAGAGGGAGAAGGGAGAAGGGAGAAGGGAGAAGGGAGAAGGAGAAGGAGAGAGAAGTGGGATGATGAATGTGGAGGAAGAAATCGAGAGGCTCAAAGAGGAAATCAAGCGTCTCGGTCACATCCAACCTGATGGTTCTTACCAGGTCCCTTTTCTTCTCCCTCTAATCCATTCCAAATGTGTGTAGATCTGGCTTGGAATTCAGCCATATGAATCTGAGATTTTTCTTTGAATTGATCTGTTCTATGTTAATTCAATTTCATTGATTCAACAACAGCAATAACCAACCTAGTGTGTCATGGGCTCCCGCATAAATAGGGTATGGGGAGAGGGATGTATGCAGCCTTATCCCTTTAAGGTGTTACCCTAAAGGGAGTATGTGTCCAAAGACCCTGAATCTAAGAATTAACTTCATTGATTATGTGCCCAAGTTCCTGGAAGTATGATGATCCTGTTCTTGTTTACACATCAACCTTGATACGATCCAAACTAATCTGGAAACTTATGAACTCAAATGTGTATATTTGTATTGATAGCATAATGCCTAAATGGCTATGCAAGAGAAATTGATCTTACAAATTGAAAGAAGATTTTTTTTTTGGGGGGTTGTCATTGTTTGTTGGTAAACCCATAATCCCCTCGCTTCCCATGGAGAAGGATTGAGTTGTTTGGATTATTTTATTAAATACATATAACTTTTGAACTAAAATATTATTTTACAAAATTTGTGGATTGAAAAATAATACAAACCTCAAGGTACTAATGTGTGATTTACTCTAAACTATGGTCATATTTGACACATGTTAAGGTGTTGTCGGGGACAATTTTCTTTATTTTACATTGATAAGGAGTACAACATCTTTTCATAAAGAGGAAAACCAACACCTGGCCTAGGAGAGGGGGTGATGAGCTTTGAACCCAAAACATATAGCTTGAGGGGTTAAGAGACAAACCCCTACACCAATACCTTTAGCTATTGTTAGGGACATTGCTCATACTGTCCTCGTCTTCTTTTTCTTAGATATGTGTAGCCTCTTAGTTTTCAGTTTGTCAAGATCTCATTACTAGTGATAACTAAAATTATTTAGGCATGTAAAATTGAAGGTTGAAAGCATTTTAATGCCGATTTGAAATGTCTCAGCACAAACTAATGAAGCTGAACACTCACTGGCAGCCAAACTAATGCGTCTAGATGGTAGCAATTTGTTACACAAGGGAGGAGAGGAAGAGGCAGACCAAAGAAAAGTTGGATGGAGGCAATTAGACATGACCTGACCCACCTGAGCCTAAACGAGGAGATGACCATAGATAGGGCCAAGTGTTGAGTTAAAATACATGTAACCGACATAGCAGTTGAGGATAGACGAGCACAACAAAGCTAGTTCATAACACCCCTAGGCTTACATCTCTGCTATTGTGTCATTGTGTTGTTGTTGCTGCTGTTCTGTAGGATTAATTTACAAAATTAAGGGCCTCTTTGCTGTCACTCTGAATTTGTAGTTTATGCGTTATGAAAACAAAAACTCATTGTTTGTTTATAGTTCTTAATTCTTGAAAAGAAAACAATTCTTGGATTATCTATATTCCAATTTCAGGTTCTATATCCATATGCTTTCATAATTTAAACGAGTACTTGCACAATTACTACCCATTTGTTGGTTCTTGTGCATGAAAACTAGTTATGAGTATATTTTACTAAGGTATCCTACAGGTCTATTTTCAATCCATTACTAAAATATGCATTGCGTAAGAATCAATCATACAATGAGTAGCTCCAAAACCCTTATGCTACGGCTGTTACATAATGTAGCGACCTTTCTTTCATTTCTTGTCCTTGGCGCCATTTGAAAGTTTCAAATATTTTAAACCTCGGGCGCCTCCAAAGTTATGTGATGAATTTAATTTCTAAGCTATATTAAAGAAAGTAACTTTTAGCTCCAATAATTTGAGAAGAAATATGTTCTGAAGGGAAGATGTCTTCCTTGTAACCAAACGAAGTTGAAATCGAAGTCTCAAAGATAGCCCTGCTACAAAAGTTGGATAATGTTGCATGCATATAACCCCACAAGGCCTACATTGGTGAACATTGTTTTTTTAAATTACATACGGTAAGGAAGTCACATGGGCTGCACAATGGGGCATCTCTCCGTGAATCCCCTTAACCCCTTTCCCCAAGTGATGAAGGCGGAATTCCGTCCCAGGTCTTGGGCAGCACTTTCCATAGACTTTACCAACTAAGCAGATAGAGCCTTCACATTGGTAGGGTTACCCTTTTGAGTTTCATTTCTATTTCTAAAGCCCCATTTTAACGTTGATGAAGGTAACGTTTGGAGTTATGTTCAATGATGATCGATGTGCAAATATGTTTGAAGCATTGGTGGGAACATTGAGAGCAGCAAAGAGAAGAAAACTTGTCACCTACGATGGCGAGCTCCTCCTACAGGGTGTCCATGACAATGTTGTCATCACCCTCAAGCCCTCCCCTTCGGAAACTGCTGTTCAAGCATCAGCCGAGATAACAACGCCAACTAAAAAGTGAACTCTTTTCCCATGCGTGCAATTTTCATATGGCCAAGCCATTGCTTCTTCTCAAGGCTCTGGTGGTGTGTTATTATCATGTCATATAAGTCTTTTTATTTGAAGTACAATATGAGGAGGTTTTGGAAGGTCTAATACTATTCTCTTCCATGTATTCTTTAACTTAAAGTTCTTATGAGATTTGGTTCTAGTATTGGTATTATTCGGAAGCTCAAAGATCTTTCTGCATGCGTTGCGAACACTTTCGTTAAGACTTAAAGATCAGGAAGACTTAATCTCAAGTTGGATCATTGTAAGTTTGGATCCAACTATCAAAATTTTTTTTTCTTCAATAATTAACAACAAAGTCGCGATACAACAGGCACCTCGTACAAATGAGACCTGATTTAACTCGTACCAAAAAGGGAAACAAAACAAAGACAAGAAAAAAATATATAACCGACCAGGGAAATAAGATTACAGAACAAAACACAGACAAACAACCAACATAGACCATAAGACTATGACCACCACTAGATAGTATGGACCAGGAAAAAAGGAAAAGATCCAGTATACCGAAAGTGGGGTTGAGGTTAACAAGGAAACATATTGACAAATACCCTGATTCGTCATGCAATGTGCTTAATTAAAGTCGATTCGTCACCATCAAAGCTCAGGCCAAGCTTTTTCCTAGTCTCCTATGCACGTCTTGCTCCAAGAAGCTTATTAGCATCGACAACCCTTTTACCCTTCTTCACCAACATCTTCCTTTTTATTTACGAGTAGGCTTCATTGATCTTCTCGTGTTACTCTCGGGTGACATATATTTCATAAATTCTTGCAGGTCTTGTAGGTCTAACAATTTAAATGATAAGGTTATTTATGTCATTAATTCTTATACTTTACCTAGTGTGTCAGTTTAGTCAACAATTTTTAGTTGCATCAAATTAGTCCATGTACAATTAAAATTTTCAATTAGGTCTAAGGTTGAAATTAAAATTAATCTTCGAATACTAATGTAATGTTAATTGGTACTTGCACATTCTTTGAGTCGGTTCCCAAAATAATGCTAAAAAATTTAAAAATTAAAAAAATAATGCTGAAATTTTTTTTTTCCAAATCTACTGTTGAACCGCGTTTGCAAAACGCGTTTAAATTTTAATAAAATCGGATAAAAAAATGTGGGTTATATCACTATAAACCGCGTTTACTAAACGCGGTTTATCTTAATATAAACCGCGTCTACTAAACGCGGTTTACCACTGAACCGCGTCTACTAAACGCGGTTTATATATAAACCGTGTTTACAAAACGCGGTTTAATGTCAGCAATTCAAAAGCCCCTTTTTATCACTTATACTTACCATTATGCCGCAATTCTTCAATTTTTTGTTCGTTTACAGTTTTTATTATGCCGCAATTTGTGATGATTATCACATTGATCCCATGTCTCTCTTAATAAAGCTCCAACATCATAAGTGGAGGTCAAATAACTCCAATAATAGTACTTGAAAGATCTCCAGTGTATAAGCAAAAGAAAGGAGGAGGCGAATGACGTGACTGGTGGTGGGTTAACGAGAAAGAGGCAGAGAGACGGTGAAAGCAGCGGAGAGAATACGCGTGAATTAGATAAACCTAGTAAACCGGGTCATAAAAACGCGTTTATAACAACATAAAACCGCGTCTTTATGACGCGGTTTTATTTAAGTTAAACTGCGTCTTTAAGACGCGGTTTTATTAATATAACCGCGTCTTAATGACGCGGTTTAATCCAATATTAAACTCTGTTTTTAGACGCGGTTTATCAAAGCCGCGTTTAGTAAACGCGGTTCAACAGTAGATTTGGAAATATTTTTTTTTCAGCATTATTTTTTTAATTTTTTTATTTTTTAGCATTATTTTGGGAACCGACTCACATTCTTTTCATATCAAGGGGGTGTGGGACAACTTTTACGTGCCTTGAAATGCTAATTAACATTAGGATTTAGTCAACAATTAATGTTTAATTTCTAATATTGGACATGATTGGAATAATTTTACTTGTATATGGATTAAATTAAAACAATTAAGCATTTATGTAGGATTAATAGTGATAATTAGGCTCATGACCGTTTTATTGTTGCAATTGAGGTGGTGCCAACTAGGTTCTCAGAAACAAAACTAATTATTTGCGAGGGGGCTAAAAAAGTCGAGCTGTGCTGAGCACCCCCTTGTTTGAACTCGAATTCAAGTTCGAGCCAGGGTCTTGTTGAGCATTCCGAGCTGAGTTGAGCTCGTTATCGAGCCTAATCAAGCTTAAAACCAAGTCGAGCTCGCTACTAAACTGAGCTTTTTAAATTACTATTGAGCTACTATGGAACCATTTTCAAACCAATACCAACTGTTAACAAGTTTTTAACGAGTTCTTTACAAGCTTTTAATGATCTCTTATTGAGCCCTCTTAATGAGGTCTTATCGAATAATTATCAAATGGTTCTCCAACATTAACGAGCCGAGCATCCTTCTGTTCGAACTCGGCTCATTAAGCACATTGAGCCTGCTAGAACTCAGCTTGATAAGCTATCGAGCCCTAATCAATTTCGAACATGAGTTACTCATTGAACGTTTGATTCATTTACACCCCTAATAACAATGTTGAGGTTCCAAGGAAGCATAAGCTAAATTCATAGCTTATGTTTGCAAAGTATCAATAAATATAAATACAATTGATAATTTCCAATACTCCATAGTTTTTAGTTTGAAGTACACATGAATATTTTTAACAAATGAAATATAATGCATACTTTTTCCTATTATCAAAAAATCAAAATCTAGTTTATAATAACTTACAGATAACCGTTATTTTATTTACTTATTTATGGTCGAAACCATTGTTTTGGTGATTATCACCTGATAGAACTTTTATATTTGCCTCCCTATTACAACTATATTCTATGTTATTTAGTAAAAAACTATCAAATTGATTGTTATCTAGTCCACCATTTATCCTATGTTACTGGTCTTTAGTCTAAGATAGGTTTAGTCGAATTTGAAATATATTACTCTCAATAGTACTAAAGTAATAATCGAAACCAAAACACATACACCAAACTGTTTATTATTTGTTCTAGCCCTTCATCTAATGTTCAAACCTTTACCCATATTCGGTCAATCTGATTCCATCCAATCTAGGTTTGGATAAATGGAAACCGTTCGTCTGTAAACCAAAAATATGAAAAAGATCGTGAAGGAGACAAAGGAAGTAAAGGTTGTTCGACAATGATAGGGCAAACTTGAAGAGGATATGTCACATGTAGGGACGTAGTATAGCTGATTTACAAAAGTAGCCACTATGTCATATGTGATTATTCTTCTTTGATGACCTCCAATGCATATTTAGCGCATTTTATTCATTAAAAACACGCTTCCATCAAACGATAATTAAAATTGACAATTTACGACTTCTCATTCAAAACTATTTACAAATATAACGCTTATTACATGAACAAAACACGTCACAGGTCCATGATCCATCAGAAAAAAACATCCTAGTTCGTACATTATACTTCATACCCAGGGTTCACCTTTTGTTGAACATCCTTATAACTCTCTAACTCATCCACATCTTCTGGACTGCCCAAAAATAGTGGCAGTCGCTGGTGTAACTTCACGGGTTGAATCGAAAGAATCCGTTTCCTTCCATCTGAGCCTTTTCCTCCGGCTTGTTCAGCAAGAAAGCTCAAAGGGTTCGCTTCGTAAACGAGCCGTAGATGGTCCCTTGGATTCATTGCCACGCCACCATATAATAACGTTCGATGAAAATCAGCTACCAAAGAGCATATATAGCGTGCCGAATATTTTTTGGGTGATCTGCCTTTTCCTTGTCTCACATTATCAATATATCGCCTTAATCCATCGGGCCAATCGAAGTATCGTGCATCATTTACAGAATATATCTGACCTAAAATGAAATAGCAGAGATTTAAGGTGAATCTACATGCGAATAGTATCATGAAATCAACTAGTACAGAAGCTTAGCGCGCATTCAGATCGCAAAAGTTTTTATTAGATTTCTGTCATTATATTTTGCCCTTATGTATCATCTATCCATATTAGAACTCGTTACCCACTAGAGCATGCTATCTATTCCAAATTATACTCTCACATGATATCCGAGCTTAAATGCATGCCAAGGTCGCTTCAATGCATTTCAATCTTGGATGTTGCTAAGCCTACGTAAAGATCTGACCGTCAAGGCTGCGACCTTTTCATGTTCTCGCCTACTTGGTCAAATCACCTTCTTACATCCATAACTGATTATTTATCTTAGATTCGGACTAAAAAGGATTCAACACAAGTAAAATACGATACAAAAATTAAATGGGCACTAATATGTGGGTGCATTATTCAGCTATATACACAAAAACGTTGGCCAAAAGTTTGTTACTTATAAAATAAAGGATAATGTTAGTCACAATAACATAATTAGAAACATAACACATAGTAAATGATATGATACAATCAACAGTGTGATAGTTAAAGAGACAAATTTAGTAAAGTACAGAATATGTATGTTTGATTTGGTTGTAGGTAATGATTATTTTCAAGTGTTATTTTTTTTTAAATAAGAAAAATAGGGAATACACGTTATAACACTTGTGTTGCACAGGATAACATAAAAAAATGCATCATTTACCGTATTACTAGCAATGATAGGCTACATACATAAATGGCCCTTCTAACAGAAAAGTATGGCTACGTGCTAAAAATATATATTATGCACGAATTTTACTAACAGTGGGAAAACCAACCTCGAGGAGGAATCTGAATATTTGGATGCGTAAGAACAAAATCTCCAGTAGAACGATCCAACGTGAACCCATGCACCCCAGACCCAAACGTGGCAACGAAAATTGTAGCAGAGGAATAGAGCACGTAGCCAGAAGCAATGAGCTTGGCTCCGGATTGGAGAGAGTTCAGTGAAGCCTTCTCCTCCAATGGCAGAAGATCGAGCTCTATAAGACGATTGTATATACCGAAAATGGTGCCAGTGGGAATCGAAGCATCGATGTTTCTAGAACCATCTAGTGGATCGATAACGACCACGAATGGACCGTTATCACTTAACCACACTGGAGCGTCGTCTTCTTCTGATGCTACCACTGCAGCTTTTCCGGAATTTTGGAGAGAGGATTTGATGATTTCGTTCTGTTAGATAAGAAATACTGCTGAGAGAGAAAATTTGGACAACTAAAATAAATTATTAGAGTATAAAATCATTCCTAAACTTTCACTCATTAGATTAAATTTTGGGAAGAGTTGATTGCTTGACACAAATGACGAGAAAATATCACGAAACGGCCCTGAGTTAGCAAGGACGAAGAAGATGAAAGACTTTATGTTCAAGAAGACCATTGTGTTAAAGTAGATAATGATATTTATAATGATGAATCAGCTTATTCTAAACCTTTAAACAATTGGGTCAAGTCATCAAGGTCATGAATGATTATATATTTTATATAATATTGAAAGCGGTAGCTTTTGAGATTTGAACTTAAAGGGACCTCCTGGTGAAAAGAGATTCTATCATATAACATTAAGCATTCTAAAGCTTAAACTATTAGGTGAAACTGTGGAGACGCATAATTGATTGCTTGCTCCGACAAATAACATTAACAATGAATACGTCATCTCAAGTATCCCACTGAACCAACGCACAAGGATCAACTATCCTAAAGCTCGTAAAAGTTCATGAATGGTTTTGTACAGCAACATGCTACCTAACATGAATATCCATTGGACTTGACATATGAGTAAATACTTCATATTTAAGCTACAAATATATGTTTCCACTTAAAATCGAGACTAGTCGATAAACAGGGTCTAACATGGTATCAAAAGAACTATAATTCTAATAGCTGAAATGCTTGTTTGGCAGAGTTATTTATACCGTTAGTCCCCGATGTTTTTACATTTATTTAAATTGGCTCCTCATTTTTTTTCTTTTTCTTTTTTTTTAAATTTTTCCTAATATTTGCAGCTTTATTTAAATTAGTCCCTCATCAGTTCTTTTGCTCAAACTATTTTTTATGTTTTATTTTATGTCAAAAAAGATTAGGGACCAATTTAAACAAAATTAGAAAACATCAAGGACCATCAGCGTAAATAACTCTTGTTCGTTATCATTTTGAGTCAGCAACTTTCTGTATTTCTTTAGAAAATAAAAAAAAGAACATTGTTCACTACAAATTATTCATAGTTTGTAATTCAATCCTCCATTACAAACTAATGAGAAAAGATGGTTCTCCAAAAGCAGGTATCTGTTGTATCACGAACTACCAATCCACACTCGTAGTAGAAATGACCTTCTACATTGCGATATCGCCAATTTGATGGAAAATTATTACTTTCATGTCTAAAAGTTGACTATTTATCATCTAAATGCATTGTAATTAGTATACACATTGAGCTACTTTTGAGGTCCAAAAATTTTATAGCTGAAATATCTTGAAGTTCGTTGATTTAGTCAATGAAGGCCATTCACAATGGTGCCCTATTTTTCAAAAAATGGGCTTCTCCTCTCTATCCATGCCCCATTTTTTTAACCACATCTTTTATATTTTTTAGTTATTTTAATAGCTAATCATTTATATTGTTTTAATTAATTCAGGGCAAAAGACAAAAATGCATTAAAAACAAATGAGATTAAAAAATAATTAGTTATGTGAAGAAAATAATTTTAAATTATAAAAATAAAAATTTATATTGATAAAAAATAACTTAATATGAATAATTAAATAGAAAAAATATTACTCAATTTTAATATATAAATTTAACTATATTTTATTAATTAAAAATAATAAAAAATTATAAATTAAAATATAATATTAATAAAAAACAAAAAAAAAAAAATGAAACGGGGTTCCTTTTGGGAGCATCATAAATAGAATATTTTGGGTGCTCAAGAAAATGGGGCACCATTGCAAGAGGTCTAAGTACCCTTATGCTGAAATTACATACTTTTATTAGAAAATGCTAAAGTAAAACATTGCTCTAATAATGTATAACTATTTTTCGTTAGTATTTGATGAATTTTTGCCAAGAAGTAGCAATAAGATACATGATTTTGGGATATAAATACAGATTACATTAAAATTCTGTGAATTCTATTGTAATTTGCTTAAGTGTGGTTAAAATTATTGCTCTGACTCATATATATGTATATTATCGAAATCATGCACTCCAACACATTCTGTATAAAAATGGTTGAATTCTAAAAAAAGTTCATCAAATCTCGAAATAGGGTATCTAGGTAATAAAATATTCAAATTCTGAGGTACATTGTTCTATACATTGTCTTAGGATACCTAGGCAATAAACGGTCCAACGAGCACCAAGGTTTGCAAGTTGGCATATTATTTGTCGGAGTTTATCCAAGAGGTCACAGGTACAAATTTAAATAGCCCCAATTTCAATACTAATATAATTAAAGCATAAGATATAAGGTAAACATATGTAATTTTTAGGCTTCAATCCTAATGGACATTTGAGTGAAGGGGGCATGTCTCTATAAAAAAAACTAACCCTGGCCATTAGCTACTTGGGAATAAATAATCAGGTCAGAAGGTCAACTACGGTGCCACTCTTAACAGTACATTCCTACCAATAACTCCTACACCCTTCACGGTAAGAGCCTAACGAGAAGCTCTATTACCACCAGCATCATTCTACCGTGTGCAGATCCACCACGATACCACCACCCCTTCAGCCAATCACCATCCACCTCACGTCCGACCAATCACATCCCAACACCTGCCCTTGCCTCCTATGCTAAGTAACATCACACCCGGTACCGCCAACCCTAGCTACCGCCTACCTACCCACGATATATGTCCACCTCCCACTACTGAGAAGCACCGCCCTACCGTGAACCCCAGCACCATAAAGCTCAAGCAGCCACCCACCCGCGGTATACAATCATCGTCCCCCTACTACTGCTTACCTTTGCCTCACGACCACAGTACCGCCAACCCCCAACTCCCGCCAGCACCACCGACCCTCCACTCCCTATAAATACCAAACTCACTCCTCTCATTCAAGGTAAGCCTCCCCAAGGCCTCACTTCTCACACACTCCTCCTTTCTTTCTCCCTTGCGGTTTAACACCCCACACACTCTCCCAAGAGACCTCCTGTCTCTCTCTCTTTCCTTAGGCCCGAGTTTGTTCCCACCCCTCCATGGTTATCGTCTGACATGCCTCCTTCTCTCCACAGGCCACGGTTGCCACCTCGTTCACTTATCCTTACCAGGTATTCTTTATTTGACGCCTACTTATTGCTGCTACCACTTTAGGCATCAGAGGAGTCCCCCGTGGTCCAAACTACTGCGGGTCCCTCTAACGGCCTTGCTCGTTTTGCAGGTAAGCCCGGGTTAAACATGCCAGCAGATACCTTCCCAGCGAGAGCTTGAGCCCGACTCTCATCCAGAACCTACAAATTTTTGTTACTCGGGAACGATTAGGCAACCAGGACCAATTTTTCCCAAAACAAAGGCATTGTCCGTGGGAAGGACAGCTTGTTAGCGTTTAACCTGGTATCAAGTACAAAACGTCTAAGACCCTCACAGGGCCGGGGGCTATGGTACCCGTATCAGGTAAGTCTTTTAATAAGAAAACACGGGTATTCGAGCTAAGTTTTCGGCAGGGTCACCTTAAGTCCAATAACAACTCCAAAATACCGTCCACCGGGTCTTCTTTTGGCTCAAGACGGGAACACTTAAGCCTCTCATTAAAACCGGGGGCTGGGCAAAAATAGATTAAAATAAAATAACGATAGCAACAATAATAGTAATAAAAGTGGTAAACAAAAATAATTTTGACTGTTATTTTTACACCTTGCTTGTTTCATTCTCAAATACAATATTTCAAAATCCAAACTTGTTAATACGTTAAAACTCACACACAAATGGTAGTAGTTAAATTAACTCAAGGAGTCGTTACATATAAAAATGGTAAAGGTCCTTAGTAATGAACCTAAGAGAAATCCGAATAAAGTAGATTAAATTTTGGGTCGGGTGGAAGACCACCGCCTACCAACTCAGCCGGGGCTGCCACCAAAATACGGGGTAGAAAGCTTCCTAACGACCATGTTACCACCACCTAATTAGGCAAAGGTTTCTGCCATCCCGGTAAAGTGGAAATAACCGCCAAAGAATTTAATAGAAGACCAAAGAGCATACCCATTAGCGCCAGCAATATTGGCAGCGTTACCGCCAGGCACCTCGGTTTAAGGTTGCCACCAATTAACCATCCTAACCGAGCCGCCAATATGTTTCGTGGAAGTCTTCCAATAATTACACTACTACTAACGAATATGGCAAGAATTACTACCAACAGACTAATTTGGGTCCCGCCGGCAACAAACCTGGCAGGGGACACACTCATAATCTTGGTCATGCATCTGCGCTGGTTAACGGGTTTGGCGAAGCGTTACTGCTAGTAAGTGTAACACAAGACTTACCATTAAAGAGTTTAACTAAATAGTAACGCCAATCATTTTAGCTACATACCACTGCCAATAGGCTTGGCTTAGTATCATCGTCGACAAGTTTGACTAAACATTACCGCCAACAAGCATGGCTAGATGGCCTTACCAACCCCTTAAATAGGTAACGCACTACTATTAATTTAAAGAGTCACCGCTAACAAATTTGATGGCGGTCCTTCAAGTCAACAATGAGGTAAGCTAAACGAAGCCTTATCGCTTATAGTAATAAGTTCAACCAAGGCCTCACCTATGAACTTGGCCTTGCACTATCGTTAGTAGCTTTGATCATACATTACTGCCAATTAGGCCAATTGTGCAGCGACATCAACATATTTTGGCCAGTCATAGCCACTAATAATCTTGATCAGGTAGTATCGCCAACAAACCTGGCTAGGTACTACCGCTAACATACCCACCTAGACACTATTACCAGCAGTGGTGGCGGTAAGCTCTTTGAGACACTAGTCTCGGTTTACCTATTCTCCAACAAAGAGGCTAATATTCTTGGAACCAAGGATAAAGCCTTAAAGGACCCCCTACCTTCACGGTTCTAGGGGCACGGTATTCTTCATATAGACTTACAAGGCACCTCTTGACGCCTAATAAAGTCTATCATTTTTAATGAAGCATGCACAAACCGCAAGGCGTGCTCATTAACAGAAGCGCGTAATCGCATTCTTATCAGTAGTTCTGCACACCCGAATGGAATGCCCACTAATACCTATTCAGATTGCCCCTCGGCAACTATGTCCTCCAATGACAATTGGTGGCAGTATTCATGCTCACCAGTGACGATTGGTGATGTGATTATATTGCTTATCCATATTACAACCCAATCCTTAGCCGGGCGCTTAACGTTCTTTATGTGATTTATGCTAACCCAGCCTTATTACCGGCTGGGGGATTAGTTGTTTATGTGATTTATGTTAACCCAGTCCTTAGCCGGGGGCTGGGGGCTTAACGTTCTTTATGTGATTTATGTTAACTTAGCCTTATTACCGACTGGGGGCTTAGTTGTTTATGTGACTTATGTTAACCCAAACTAATTACCTGCTGGAGGCTTAGTTGTCTATGTGATTGATTTCAACTCAGCCTTATTACTAGCTGGGGGCTTAGTTGTTTATGTGACTTATGTTAACCTAGCCTTATTACCGGCTGGGGGCTTAGTTGTTTATGCCATTGATTTCAACTCAGCTTTACTAAGGACTGGAGGCTGGCGGTTGTAATTTGCTCCAAGTCGAAATTAGAAGCACGAAATCATTTGTATGCGGTAAACTCTCACCAGCTTAGGAGTCCGCGGTTATGTTTGTCCCACCTAACTTCAGGACTGGCGGTAAACTCTCACTAGCATGGGAGTCCGCGGTTATGTTTGTCCCACCTAACATCGGGACTGGCGGTAAACTCTCCCCAGCATGGGAGTCCGCGGTTATGTTTGTCCCACCTAACATCGGGACAGGCGGTAAACTCTCACCAGCTTGGGAGTCCGCGGTTATGCTTGTCCCACCTAACACCGGGACCGATGGCAAACTCTCACCAGCTTGGGAGCCCGCAGTCATTTGTGTCCCCTCTAACACCGAGGGCTGGCGGTTATTTTTGCTCCAAGTGAAATGGGAGCACGAAGTATTCGGGCGCGGTAAACTCTCACCTAACGCGGGAGCCCGCGGTTATTTGTGCCCCCTTTAACACCGGGGGCCGGCGGTTGTTTTTGCTGCAAGTGAAATGGGAGCACAAAATATTCGGGCGCGGTAAACTCTCACCTAACATGGGAGCCTGTGGTTATTTGTGCTCCCTCTAACACCGGAGGCCGGTGGTTGTTTTTGCTCCAAGTGAAATGGAAGCACGAAGTACTCAGGCGCGGTAAACTCTCACCTAACATGGGAGACCGTGGTTATTTGTGCCCCCTCTAACACTGGGGGCTAGTGGTTGTTTTTGCTCCGAAATGGGAGCATGAAATATTTGGGCGTGGTAAACTCTCACCTAACGTGGGAGCCCGCGGTTATTTATGTCCCCTCTAACACTGGGGGTTGGCGGTTGTTTTTGCTCCAAGTGAAATGGGAGCACGAAGTATTTTGGGCGCGGTAAATTCTCATGTAATGTGGGAGCCCGCGATTATTTATGTCCCCTCAACACCGGGGGTTGGCGGTTGTTTTTGCTCCAAGTGAAATGGGAGCACGATGTATTCGGACGCGGTAAACTCTTACCTAACGTGGGAGCCCACGGTTATTTTTGTCCCCTCTAACACTGAGGGCTGGCGGTTGTGTTTGCTCCAAGTGAAATGGGAGCATGAAGTATTCGGGCGCGGTAAACTCTCACCTAACATGGGAGCCTACAGTTATTTGTGCCTCCTCTAACACTATGGGTTGGCGATTGTGTTTTGCCCCAAGTAATATTGGAAGCACGAAGTTGTTGTCCCCAGTACACTCTAGCTAACAGCTAGGTGTTAGGGACCAGATATTCGGCCATTCATAACTTAGCCAACCGCTAAAGGCCAAAAGCTATCGCTTGCAAATCCATAACATGGGAAGGTCAAGGCCTAACTGCTTCCCCTAGCATAACAACCAAAAGTTAAGTTTAACAAGCGATATAACTTACAAGAGAGCACGGGTTGGCGGCTCCCCAAACATCACGCTGATACCAATGCGCATTACCAAATCTAAGATTATGACACCAACCTCAACCACATGAGCTAACACAAGCATTTATTCCCATCCCCTCTTCAAACATGAGGGAACCCTTACAAGCAAGGTTAGAAAACAACCTAGCTAAAACCGTGCGTCAATTGGCGTCTCTCAAGGCCTTCCTATAGGCGGCACCAGTAGCAGGAGACGCGATCTTCCAAAGGCTGAAAGCTACAAAGCTATTATTCACATCAGAAACAAAAACCCAAGCAATATTCATACAAAGAAGCCTCCCCAAGGCTTCACTCTCTACACACTCCTCCTTTCTCTCTCCCTTGGGGTCTTAACACCCCACACACTCTCCCAAGAAACCTCTCGTCTCTCTCTCTTACCTTAAGCCGGGGTTTGATCCCACCCCTCCACAGTTATCGTCTGACATGCCTCCTTCTCTCCACAGGCCACAATTGCCACCTCATTCACTCATCCTTATCAAGTATTCTTTATTTTATCCCTACTTATTGCTGCTACCACTACTCTTACTGACTTAGGCATCAGAGAGGTCCCTCGCGGTCCAAACCACTATGGGTCCCTCTGACGGCCTTGCTCGTTTTGCAGGTAAGCACGGGTTAAACGCGCCAACAGCTGCCTTCCCAGCGAGAGCTTGAGCCTGGCTCTCATCTCAAACCTACAAATATTTGTTAATCAGGGAACGATTAGGCAACCTGGACCAATTTTTCCCAAAAAATTAGCCATTAAGCTTAAGCCTTTGGAAAAGTTTAGTTCTTTGACATTATTCGCAAAAATGTAACCCTAGATTGAAAAACATGAACTCACCGAGACAATATCAAGCGGTTTCGGATCATCCCTACCCGACCCACCACCACCACCAACGCCCACATACATCCCAAGCCCAGAATCAAATGGAGAAGCCACAAGAGCTGCAATTTTCTTACAAGCATACTCCAAATGATGCATCAACACCACCAAATCATCACCCACATTAATCCCCCCTTTACCCACATACTCAATTAGGGTCTTAACCTCCTTGTTGGGTTCCCCCAAAGAGGCACCCATTTGGGCTTTGAGGGTTAACCCACCAAAAGATGACATTCTGGGTTTGTATGTTTCGAGTGGAGAGAAAAATCGGGTCGATTTTGGCGGGTCGAATTTGGGTTTGCAAATGGGTGTCGAGCTCGGATTGAAGGGTACGTTGAATGAGAGCATTGGAATGGTTAAGGGCAAGGAGGAGGGATCAAAACGGTGTCGTTTCATGTGGAAAGTGAGAAGATTTCGGGGGTTTTGCTTTGTTAAGCAACGAGGTGTTAGGCGAGGTTTATCCGTTGTGTAAGGCCAGCGTTTCGCGCTGACGTCAGTCATCTTTTGGGAATTTTTCACCAAACTGGCACACTTTCAAAAAAAATTTATCAAAATGACATAGTTTTAAAAATATTTACCAAATTAGCACTCATTACTGTAGCAGTATTAACGTACGCCGTTTTAAACGGCGTACGTTGATAAATTTTTTTTATTTTTTATTTTAATATTATTAATATTTTTTATTTTTTAAAAATGGGTTAGATATGAGTACTCAAAATTTTTTTAGGTACTCTTACTTCTTTATAATATTTGTCAACACATAAATTATGTATGTCGACATGCACTTAACGTACTCAAAATTACTGCTTAAGTACTCAAAATTCTTTTAGGTACTCTTACTTCTTTATGGTGTGTGTAAACACACACTTAACGTACTTAAAATTACCACAAATACTCAAAATCACTACCTAACTACTCAAGTTTTTTTTTTTTGTTACTCTTATTTTCTTTATAGTGTGTGTCGACATATAAATTATGTGTGTTGACACATATTTCATGTACTCAAATTCACCACCAATGTACTTAAAATCACTACCTAAATACTTAAAATTCTTTTAGGTATTCGTATGTCTTTATGGTGTGTGTCGGCACATAATTAACGTACTCAAATTCACCACCAATGTACTTAAAATCACTACCTAAGTACTCAAAATTGTTTTAGGTACTCTTATATTGGTGCTGAATTTGAGTATGTTAAATGTGTGTCAACACATATTATAAAAAAGTAAGAGTACATAAAAGAATTTTGAGTACTTAAATATTAATTTTAAATACCCTTATTTAATCCATCTAAAAAAAAATAAATAATATTAAAATTAAAAAAAAAAAAAATTTTTATCAATGTACGCCGTTTTAAACGGCGTACGTTGATACTGCTACAGTAAAGTGTGCCAATTTGGTAAATATTTTTGAAACTGTGCTATTTTGGTAAATTTTTTTCGAAAATATGCCAGTTTGGTAATTTATTCATCTTTTGGTCCCTAAAGTTATTAAATATATTTATATTATATTATTATAGTGAAGTTTCACCCCCCTTAAAAATACTTTCCACCCAAAATTCTAAATTTGTAGGTTTTTCTTTTTTCTAATTTTTTTTTCAATCCCCACTTACTTATCCTTATGCTTTTAATTTATTTTATTTTTTTTCTTATTTTACTTTGGCCAAGGGAAATGAACAAAATGAGGAGAATTTTTAATGCTTGAACTATATTTTTAATGATTAGAAAGAATATAAAACGTCAAATTTTAAAAGGTTGATTTTAAAATATACTGAATTGATGCTGAATTGGCAGGTGAGTGTCCATAAGTGGAGCAGGTAGTGAGTATGGGTTAGGTGTACCGGCTCTGTACCCAACACTATTATAAGGCGGGTACGAATATATAAAAATATTTATTTAAGCACAGTCTATAAATTCTACATTTCTAATTTTTAATATAATTCAATGCTTGGTTGTATCACAATGAATATTATAGAAGGATTTTGGGGTCAGAAGGTTGCTGCTAATGCTATGGATACTGTAGAAGTGAGAGAGAGAGGGATAAGATAAGCAGTCTGGAGAGTGGGCCGCGACAATATAAAACGTGGAATTTTGAAGGGTTGATTAGAATATAAAACATGGAATTTTGAAGGGTTGATTTTAAAAGATACTGAATTGTTGCTGAATTGGCAGGTGAGTGTCCATAAGTGGAGGAGGTAGTGCGTATGGGTTAGGTGTACCGACTCTGTACCCAACACTGGTATAAGGCGGGTACAAATATATAAAAATATTTATTTAAGCACAGTCCACAAATTCTACATTTCTAATTTTTAATGTAATTCAATGCTTGGTTATATCACAATGAATATTATATTAAGATATCGTAATTACTAAATTATATAAATTACATAAGAAAACCCATACTTTAATTATTAATATAAATCAATCCAATTCAATTAAACCATAATTTCCTTATCCTTTTAATTTATTTTATTTTTTTTTCAATTCTCACAAACTTATCCTTATCTTTTTTTTTTTTTTTCTTATTTTACTTTTGGCAAGGGAATTGAACAAATTAAAGAGAATTTTTAATGCTTCTAAATTTGTAGATTTCCCTATTTTTTAATTTTTTTTTTCAATCCCCACTTACTTATCCTTATCCTTTTAATTTATTTTATTTTTTTCTTATTTTACTTTTGCGAAGAGAAATGAACAAAATAAAGAGAATTTTTAAAGCTTCAACTATATTTTTAATGATTAGAATATAAAACATGAAATTTTGAAGGGTTGATTTTAAAAAATACAGAATTGATGCTGAATTGACAGGTCAGTGTCTATAAGTAGAGCAAGTAGTGCGTATGGGTTAGGTGTACCGGCTTTGTACCCAACACTGGTATGAGGTGGGTACTAATATATAAAAATATTTATTTAAGCACAGTCCACAAATTCTACATTTCTAATTTTTAATATAATTCAATGTTTGGTTGTATCACAATGAATATTATATTAAGATATCGTAATTAGTAAATTATATAAATTATATAAGAAAACCCATACTTTAGTTATTAATATAAATAAATCCAATTCTATTAAACCATAATTTCCTTATCCTTTTAATTTTTTTTTTTTTTTTTTCAATTCTCACAAACTTATCCTTATCTTTTTTTTTTTATTTTACTTTTGGCAAGGAAAATGAACAAATTAAAGAGAATTTTTAATGCTTGAACTTTATTTTTAATGATTACAATATAAAATATGGAATTTTGAAGGGTTGATTTTGAAAGATATTAAATTAATGCTCAATTGGCAGGTGAGTGTCCATAAGTGGAGCAGATAGTGCGTATGGGTTAGGTGTCCATAAGTGGAGCAGGTAGTGCGTATAGGTTAAGTGTAGCCCCTCTGTACCCAACACTGGTATAAGCCGGGTACGAATATATAAAAATATTTATTTAAACACAGTCCACAAATTCTACATTTCTAATTTTTAATGTAATTCAATGCTTGGTTGTATCGCAATGAATAATATATTAAGATATCGTAATTAGTAAATTATATAAGTTACATAATAAAACCCATACTCTAATTATTAATATGAAAAAATCCAATTTAATTAAACCATAATTTGTTTATCCTTTTAATTAATTTTATTTTTTTCCAATTCTCACAAACTTATCACTAACTTATCCTTATCTTTTTTTTTTTTTTTCTTACTTTACTTTTGCCAAGGAAAATGAACAAATTCAATAGAATTTTTAATGCTTGAGCTCTATTTTTAATGATTAGAATATAAAATGTTAAATTTTGAAGGGTTGATTTTAAAAGATACTGAATTGGCAGGTGAGTGCTCATAAGTATTTAACATGCGTACAGATATATAAAAATACTTATATTATGAGTATATTCTATTTACATTTTATTTTCTTTATTTGAACTGAAAAATATCATTTAAAGTAAATGATGGCTTCTCACTTTAAATGGACGAGAAGAAAATACATTAAAATTATATACCCTTCCCATCCCAAATTGTAAATTTTTAGATTTTTTTTTTATTTTTTCAATCCTCACTTATTTTTCTTTATCCTTTTAATTTTTTTTTAAATCCTCACATACTTATCTTTATCTTTTTATGTCTTATTTTACTTTCGGCAAGGAAATTAAACAAATTAAAGACATTTTTTTTTCTTTATAATAGTAGTATTAAAATTGGACACTTAAAACTTGAAGCATGCTTATCCATTCTTATCTAAATCCTTATAATGTACAACCCTCTAAAATTAATTGAATGCAAATGCTAAAATTATATTATGAGTATATTTCATTTACCTTTTATTTTCTTTATTTGAACTGAAAAATGTTATTTAAAGTAAATGATGACTTATCACTTAAAATGGACGAGAAGAAAATACATAAAAATTATATAATATATATAAACCACAAATCCTACAGTTTTAGATTTAGGTTTTTTTTTCTTTTTTTTTTTTTCATCCTCATATACTTATCCTTATCATTTTAAATTGTTATTTCCTTTTTCAATCCCTAAAAATCTATCCTTATCCTTTTAATCTTCTTTTTATTTAATTTTACTTTTGGCAAGAAAAAAAATTACAAATAATTTTTAATGCTTTGAAAGGATACTGAATTGATACTGAATTGGCAGGTGAGTGTCTATAAGTGGACCGGGGTAGTGCGTATGGGTTAGGTATACCGGCTCTGTATCCAATACTGGTATAAGACGGGTGCAAATATATAAAAATATTTATTTAAAATTTTAAATGTTTGCTTCAAACTAAAAGTCATAGGTTCTGAAAATGAAAACCTCAAAGGAAATACATAAAAATTATATAATATAAACCCCAAATGCTAAAGTTTTAAATTTAGGTTTTTTTTTTCTTTTTCTTTTTCTAACCTCACATACTTATCCTTATCATTTTAAATTGTTATTTCTTTTTTCAATCCTTAAAAATATATCCTTATCCTTTTAATCTCCTTTTTATTTAATTTTACTTTTCGCAAGAAAAAAAATTATAGATAATTTTTAATGCTTTGAAAGGATACTGAATTGGCAGGTGAGTGTCTATAAGTGGAGCGGGTAGTGTGTATGGGTTAGGTATACCGGCTCTGTATCCAACACTGATATAAGGCGGGTGCGAATATATAAAAATATTTATTTAAAATTTTAAATGTTTGCTTCAAACTAAAAGTCACAGGTTCTGAAAATAAAAAACCTCAAACTATATTTATTTGTAGATTATACAATTGAAAGCATAATGATTTCTAAAACCCTTTTTTGAGAATTTATAATTAAAATGTTGAGAATTGAACTAAAAAAATACAGTCTATAAATTCTACATTTCTAATTTTTAATGTAATTCAATGCTTGGTTATATCACAATTAATGCATAGTACCCCTTGTAATTATTATAATGTACAACCCTCAAGATTAATTGAACTCAAATAAAGGTAATGTCATTCAATATTTTTTCCGCACTTAAATAATTGTTAATGTACTTCAGTTAAACCCAAATTTACCAGAATGTAAATTCTAGATATTTTCTTTTTTTTTTTTCCCTTTTTTAAGTCCTAATATTCTTACATGTTTATCGTAATTAGTAAATTATATAAATTACATGACAACAGATCATTTAAGGAAAGACAATTTTATAATTTTTAATTTCAATGTTTTAATAATAGTAAAATTAGTTCTCACATTAACATCTTCATAATATATATAATCCAAATCTCTACTTAAATTATAATCAAGTCCCTCATCCCTAATACCTTCAAACTTAACGGAACCATTAATCCACTTTTTCAAATCCTCATTTTTATCAAAATTTCTCTAAAGCTCCCACCCACGCTATAATAACAAAGTCCAAAAAATTTCATTCCCCTTCAACAGTGGAGAAGCCGTTCAGCATTGAACGCGTTATCTAAACGGTAACAACTTCGACCTTATGTTTACTTTGTTGCTAGCAAAATACCCCGGTTTACTTTATGTTATGTTATATGTTAAACTTTAGTAAAAAAGGTTTGGATATAAGCAACCTACATCCATATTTACACTTAAATGTTTTATGTGTATTACCAATTCTTTTGTTTATATGTAGAATCCAATAGTGAATTCCATATATGACATATTTATGGCATTCATTAGCAATATGTACATAACACAGCACTCATCAACAAATACACGACAAGTTCTATTTTAGCCACAACATTACATAGAAAATTTAACCTGTTAATAGCTTGAGCTCCTGTTTCTCTAACTACACAAGTAAGGCTTCACAAACAAAGAACACAAAAGCATTTGTCGGGTAAGAAAACTTAGTTAACGATTTAACTCAGCAAGTTACATAACTGATTTGGCCTGTTAGTACCTCAAATACACAGTTCTCTAATACGCAAGTAAGAACAGCAAAACAGAGTATCCAATGACCTTTAAAAAAAAATAAAAAAGCCACAATTTATATTATGTTATATCAGAATAATAAGTTGAAAATATTATTTGGAAATAATATTTTAACACAATAAAAGAGATGCATTTAATTGTCATATATATAAAATAATCCTTACGATTTACCATATGTTATGTTATTTGTTAAACTTTACTTAAATATGTTTGGATATTTCGCTTTCTCTTATATGTTGTTAGTAGTGTTATGTATTTGTTAACAATGTCATTTATGTGTGAAATTTAACTAAACAAAGGAATACAGAAAGCACAAGGTTCAAATACAAGGTGTAATCCACCTTAGAGGAGCTGCAGTCTGCATTGTACCCAAAGAACTTCACAAAGCCATGGACATACAATAGGTACACACAACAACTACTCCAAGTTAAATCTTTAACTCTATCATAGTTCAGTTGTACAGGTCCTAACAACATTTACCTTAACATTATATGAGGGAATTTGTGTTACTCCTCATTTACCTAAAATAAAACAGTCTTATCCACTTCATTCATCCTTTGTATTGACATAATGTAGGACTTATCAAGAAATGCACGACATCTTCGATTAAAGGCTGCAAGATTACATGGGAGATTTCGCCTCTTAGTAGCTCGAGCACCCAGTCCCATATCCACACCAATTAGAATTGCCAAACAAAGAATACAAAAGGAGGCACGCTGGATTGGACTAAATATATTACATAACAAACGAATCGCACTCGCTCGAATAAGGCGTACAGAACACGAACCTGCACAAGCACCTGGGTCCGAAACACCGATGACTACGGAATCCGCATTACGTATTGAGCTACAGAATACGTTGATGGACTTTAATATAATCAATGAACACGCGGAAACGGAGCAAGGGCATAACGGGCCAGGTACTGAAGAAAATGAAGGCATATTACAAAACAACGATGATTGCCTCATACAAGGTAAAGACATTGTAAATTACATATACAACATATCTGACATATATACTTCACAACAAATTATCAGTCAATTGCACACTTTGACCAACATTGCGGATGCTACATCAACATTTTAATTAATGAAACACTAACCGACTTACCAAATTTTTAGACATCAGTATGGCGGTGGAAGTACAGGGGGAACAATGACAATCGAACCACCCTGCATCACCTGAATTCGAAGTGGTCCCTTCTACATATAATGAAGACCGGCTGGCTCAGGAAAGCGATCCCATTGTCAGGGTGGATAGTGCACCAACTATTCACCAGATTGACCAGTATAGCAACAGAACGATGGAGCATGTCATTCACGGTATCAAAATATTCTAATTCATATACTAGATATGTTTTGCAAAAATAGAATATGCAATTAAATAAATGTACTTCATACCATTGTAGATGGCTCCCAAATCAGGGAAGGATATATGTAAACACAATTATAATATCAGTGCAAGCCCGATTACTGCATTAACTTATCGCCCAAACAATCACGAAAATGAGGGCAGAATGAAAAACAAAGGGGAACGTCTCATGCAAGGTAAATAAATTGTCCAAGTACAAGAACAACATATGTAACATATATACTTCACAACAAATAATTACTCGAATTCATACTACTACCGATATTGCACTTACTACATCAACATTTGAATGAATGAAACACTAACCGACAAACCAAAATTTCAGACACCAGTATGGCTATGGAAGTAGCAGGGGAACAACGACAATCAAACGACCCAGCATCACCTGAATTAGAAGTGCAGCCTTCTACATATAATGAAGACCAGATGGCTCAGGAAGACGATGACATTGTGAGGCTGGATGATGCACCAAATATTCAACAAATCAGCGTCCAACAAAATTGTACCATTACAAATCGACTATCAACGGTTCCAATATATAATGCAATGTCGTCTAATATTGCAGATGCAAGCACGAGTACAGCTGTACCAAGTACGTTTCTTTATCCCTTTATGCATTAGTCGTTCCCAAAAATAAAAACTTGCCAATAAGCGAGAGATTTGTGTAAACACAATTATCATATTAGTGCAAGCCCGATTAGTGCGTTAACTTAACAAGCATCCAAAAGCCCCCTCATATAACAAAATTACATAAATGTAGGACGACGTACACCTCGAACAAGGCCAACGAATAGGTGGAACTTTGGCCCTAGACAATCAAAGTGTCCACATTGCAGTGCATGGATGTGGGTGGAAGAAAGAACAAGACAGAGCACACAGCATAATCCGGTATTCAATCAATGTTGTAGCAGTGGAAGAGTACATCTCCCGACTTTGCCCGAAACCCCTACGTACCTAAATTCATTAATGCAAGATCCACATTTTATGAAGGACATTCGTACATACAACGCACTCATGTCATTCATATCAATGGGTGGAAAAATAGACCTAAGTGTCCAAGACGGCCGTGGCCCATATTCTTTTAGAATAAGTGGTTCAAACTACCATAGAATTGGGGCATTATTACCAGAACTAGGGGCACCGCCACCCTATGCGCAGTTGTACATATATGACCCAGAAAACGAAATACAAAACAGGCGTGCTGCACTAGGATAGCCCAATAGCGAATCTCGCTTGCAGGACCAATACCTTGAGGAGTTGAGACAAATGTTGGATGCCATAAACCCTTACGCCAGAGCATTTAGAAGTGCAGCATACTTCATGCGGAACACCACCG
The DNA here is from genome assembly GCA_018398585.1 of Simmondsia chinensis. Taxonomy (NCBI): domain Eukaryota; kingdom Viridiplantae; phylum Streptophyta; class Magnoliopsida; order Caryophyllales; family Simmondsiaceae; genus Simmondsia; species Simmondsia chinensis. Next base: position 28,398,368 of record JAGTTD010000003.1, on the reverse strand, counting down.
TTCAAGACCTCAAATTACGACTAATTAATGCTCGAAATGGCCGCCAATATGCAATGCCAACGGTTGATGAAGTGGTGGCCCTTATAGTAGGAGATACTGATAGTTCATGGAGCAATCGAGATATCATTTTACATAAAATGGCTGGTGATTTACAAAGGATAGATGAAAGGCATCCTTTTTACTTGCCACTACATTATCCGTTGCTATTGCCACGGGGAACTGATGGATGGACCACAGGTATACCAACAACAAACTATTTTGGACACAAGAATGAGGACGTAACACAAAGACAGTTCTCCGCCTATAGACTACAACTTCGAGACGGTGAAGGAAAAACACTATTACAGGGTGGACACTTATTCCAACAATTAGTAGTCGATGGGTATGCTGCAATAGAGCAATCTCGATTGGATTATCTGCGTAAAAACCAGACCACTCTTAGAGTGGACATATATAGTGGTGTTGTTGACGCTTTGACAGCAGGAGAGGTTAATGCAAATGCTATTGGTCATAGGGTCATCCTTCCCTCCAGTTTCACTGGAAGCCCGAGGCATATGGTTCAAAGATACCAAGATGCTATGGCTATTTGTAGAGTAATGGGACCCCCGGATTATTTCATCACATTTACTTGCAATCCAAATTGGCCTGAGATCACCGCTGAATTGCTCCAATTTCCACAACAGACAGGCCAGATGTAGTAGCACGCGTATTCAAGCTAAAACTAAGGGAGCTGTTTAAAGATTTGAAGGAACGACAGGTATTTGGCAAGGGTATTGCAGGTACAATATCTAAATAACATATCACGCTTAAACATAAATTGGCATAAATGCATCAAACTAACCTTCCCTAATTATTCCGTGTAGACATACATGTCATCGAATTCCAAAAGCGTGGATTACCTCATGCTCACGTTTTGCTGACCGTAGCCAGTGAACATAAGCCAACATGCCCAGAGGACATTGATCAACACATATCCGCAGAAATACCAAACAAGCAGGATGATATTCTTGCTTTTGAAACCGTATCGAAATTCATGATACACGGACAGTGTGGACCATTCAACAACCGGTCACCATGCCTAGATCATAACTACCATTGTACAAAACAGTACCCAAGCCATTCTGTAATGACACAACAATCGAAGAAAATGGGTTTGTGAGGTATCGTAGGAGACGAGGCACTCAGACAGTACGAATCCGAGGCGAGGACATCGGAAACAATTGGGTGGTACCATACAACAGAGAACTCTGTGTGAAATATGATTGCCACATTAATGTCGAACGATGCGCCCACACAAAACTAATAAAGTACTTATACAAGTACATCCACAAAGGCCATGATCGAGCTACCGCGGTCATTGAATAAAACGAACGCACGGGATATAACATTAACCAAATTGCACCACTCCATGTCGACGAAATTAAACAGTACTTGGCCTGTAGATATGTCTCATCAATAGAATCCTGCTAGAGAATATTTGAATTTGATATGCAATGCCAAAATCCATCTGTTGAAAGGCTGCAATTTCATTTACCTGAACAACAGAATGTCACTTTCAACCGAGATGATAACTTAGAAGACGTATTGAACGCAAATACACACAAAGACACCATGTTAACGGCGTGGTTTACAGCTAACAACGAGTACATGGAAGCCAGAACATATACATACGCTGAATTTCCTACATATTGGGTGTGGAATACAACGGCAAGGCGATGGACGATAAGAAAACAACGACTTTGCATCGGACGCGTGACCTATGCACACCCTAACTCAGGAAAAATATTTTACCTAGAATGTTGCTCAACGTTGTAAGAGGCGCAACATGTTACCAGGACATAAGAACAGTCAATGGCATAACATATCCGACATTCAAAGCGACATGTGTAGCTCATGGCTTGCTAAATGACAACAATGAATGGAACAACACACTAGCTGAAGCCACATCCTGGGCATCTGCAGCACAATTACGAAGCCTATTTTGCTCCATACTAATGTTCGCAGAAGTTTCACATCCAGATAGAATATGGGAAAACCAATGGGACAACCTAACGGATGATTATGAAAGGACATTACAACATCACCTCAACAATCGTAGTTACCACGTTACAGATGAACAACGTAGGCAATGGGGGCTTGGCGAAATCGAACACATTCTAAACAGAGCTGGACACTCACTCAAAGAATATCCTCCAATGCCATTCCCTATACAGGCTTCGATACTAACTTTGATCAGTCGTTTGTTTGCAGAATATCAAAACTTTGACACGCCAGAGGAAAGAAAACAGTTTGAGTCCCTATTTCAGAACCTCAACATGGATCAAAAGCGAGCATACGCCCAAATTATTCAAGCGTATGAACGGGGTAAGGGAGGAATCTTTTTTGTTTATGGCAGTGGCGGCGCTGGGAAAACATATTTGTGGAAAACTTTGATAGCTAAATTTCGAAGTCAAAAATTGACCATCCTACCAGTGGCGTCATCCGGAATAGCTGCACTTCTTATTCCAACAGCAAAAACCGCACATGCCATGTTTAAAATACCACTACAAACTGATGATACAACATTGTGTGCAATTTCTAAGAGGTTGGATTTAGCAACACTAATTAGGGACACAACTTTAATTATATGGGATGAGGCACCTATGATAAACAGACGCATATTTGAAACTGTGGATAGAACTATACGCGATATTTGTGACAAGGATGTGGTTTTTGGAGGAAAGTTGGTTGCACTAGAAGGGGATTTTAGACAAATTCTACCCGTAGTGCATAAAGGCATGCGAGAAGACATTGTCGCAGCAACATTACACAAAGCAAGTTTTTGGGAAAAAGTAATAATTCTGCCACTACGGACAAATATGCGGCTGACGAGTAACAATGGAATTGCAACCGGTAACACATATATCGACTTCGCGGAATGGATAGTGCTCTTGGGAGAAGGAAGATTACACTGTACAACTCAATCAGAAGGAAGTGAGCCTAATTGGATAGAAATTCCTACGCAGTTTCTGATACACAATAACAACGAAGCAATAAATACATTGATCGACTTTGTCTACCCAGACTTAACCAACAACTACAAACACATCACATACTTAAACAGTCGCGCCATTTTAGCACCAACAAATAAGGATGTCGATACAATGAACACAATATTGCTAATTATGCTTCCCGGAACTTCGACTTCGTATTTAAGTGCCGATACATTAATTGCAGGAACTGTCATAGCAGATTTTGAGCAAACCCACCCTCCTGAGATGCTTCATTCCCTACAGATATCGGGCATACCTAAACATAACCTACAACTTAAGCATGGCGCCCCTATAATGTTACTACGCAACCTTGATCCAACAAATGTATTGTGTAATGGGACAAGATTAACAATAGAAAAAATGGGACGAAGGGTAATTGAGCCGAGAATTATAATAGGGAGAAACATTGGGGACACTGTTATGATACCTAGGATTGATATGACCCCAACGTTAGGGCAAAGTCCTATTCCATTCAAACGAAGGCAATTCCCTTTTACATTGGCATTTGCAATGACAATAAACAAGAGTCAGGGCCAAACATTAAACAAAGTTGCCTTTAACTACCACAACCTATTTTTAGCCATGGCCAGCTATATGTTGCGTTGTCACTCGTGACATCCCCAGCCAGATTGCAAGTGCTCCTATGTAATAATGCAGACAAACTACCAAACTATACAAAAAATGTAGTATACAATGAGATCTACCAAAGTATATATGATGAAGAAAGGGAACGGCTTGCACTATAACATTAGCAAACATTATGTTGAGGTAATATCAATCATACTTCCTCATTGCTGTAATATTTTGTTTACTATTCCTTCTCTACAATGTTTAAATCATACACTATTATAGTTTTACATTCCAAAGCTTTCCGACAATGCTTGGTCCCTTTATACTATGTCATGTCAGCGGTTTCGTTGCTTTACACTTTGCTACTCATTTGTATTATATATAATCAATTGATACACGATTGTTGCAGCAAACCAAATGCATATGCCAATTGCACAAATCGACCGTACAACTTCTGAGGCCAACCTTCGTGCTAGACTTATACGTGATCAAGGAATAAATACAAAGAGGACACATAATAGAATTCACAGATGGTGGCATATGATGTTCATGGACTGTCAGGTACAAACTACTATACCTAATGCTCGATCAAATACGCGTTTCATGCCATACTAACTATTACAAATACACCATTGCGCAACGTGACGTAATACAGGTTTCAATTCCAGATGTTAACATTGACAAATGGACAGAAACGTTTCAGTTAGGAAAGCCCTATTCAATAAAACACCTACAAGTTCGCCCTCACTATGGTACATCTACAACAGGACATAATTACCAGCTTCAATTTGTGAATGCAACAATAGTGCAACAAATCCCGGACCAACAATGTCTTGACATTCCTTTTCAAAGGGGGCAATTACTACCCTTTTCAAATGTCCCAATACATCTATATAGTGCAGATGCTTTAGTCGGTAAGTCTTACTTGTACAACAAACACATTGTGTAAAAAGTTCGTTGCGATATAAATAATATCACGCCACCAATTTCAGATGTCATGGGAATGGTCATCGGTGTATCCCCTGTCTCAACAACAACAAACACAAGAACCGATGTCCGAGAAGTCTTACTATGTGACATGAGGTAATCTATAACTATATTACTATGTACAAATTCATAATGACATGGGATGATAGTGAGAAGATTGACACGTTGTCATCAATAACATTATTAAATATAGGTTTCACACACTTCGTCTATCATTATGGGGAGCATTTGCTACAAATGAAGGAAATTACCTCTTCACACACATAGGAAGAGACAATATCCTACTGGCATCGCAAGTAGCAATTAAGAACTATCACGGTATGATTTAATATAATATGCTCTTAAGTGAATGATTTCAACGATACAGTAAACTTACATATACATCGCACTGTCAAACAGGCCCATCCACAACAACAACAACAAGATCGTGGCTCCTTATCAACCCCAATCATCCTGTTACAGAGCAATTTGAGGCATGATAAGTTATCCCTCTACATTACTAAAACATATTGTATCCATCCTCCTAAATTACTCAATTTCATTATGTAATAGATATGCAGAAAATGAAGAACCGCAGAAACGAATCAAATGGTTGCAACACAAACATCTTAACATCATCCAATCTGAGATATATTTCAATGCGAAGAATATCACAATATCGGAGTACACATTCAACCACAACGTAGGCACATACTTAACAACAACCCTTATTTCCACGCTACATAAATAAACGCTTCAATATATTAACAATTACGATAGAGCACTTATACACTGTGTATCGAATTTTTACAGGTCAAACATCTCAAATTATGTGCGAGGATTATAAGTGTGGATATGAGACACGGCACAACTTATGAAGCATGCCAAAAGTGTAACAAGAAGGTGACTCCAGTCATGGGTACTTATCATTGCAGTAAGTGCCCCAACAATAATGCTGCTATGGAATAAAGGTACTAAATTTATTACACAAACCAACTGCGAACTTCGATACTACTAACCACAACATCTCAACAAACAGGTTGCGTATTAAGATCAATGTTCAGGATCGCGAACGGTCAAATATGACATTAACTATTTTCGGAAAACAAGCTGAATACTTAACCAAGAGTACAGTGGAACACTTTCATATGATCGCATAACAGGCCAGCATGTAAAACATGCACAATATCAAACATACTTTCTTTAATCTAATACCGCATTCATTTATACAGGAATTTGGATAATACTTGCTTTCTGCATATTTGGACGAACTGGTAGGAACAAGTTGGATATTCATCCTCCAACCTCCAACACATAACAATAACATTGGAAACCCCAATGTAACATTCGTCACAGAGGTCCATTGGGAAGAAGAATGCCACTATATGCGACAGTCGTTCACAGCAAATACAATAGCATCACCGGCTCATACGTCGAGTACTACTCAGGACATATGGTAAATAAAAACCCGAGTTTCAACGTTCCGAAAAATTAGGCATCATTAATAACATTAGTAATTATACATACTCATCGTTACATAATTCAATTGCAGGCAAACAGCACGGAGTGGAGAGTAGGCATAATGAATGAAGACAATGCAACAACATATATTATAACATATTATGTTTTTTTGAGGTATTGCAAACTTTGACAGCTACTACTTTGAGAATTTTATACTTTTCGATATACTATGGCAAGTTCTAGGGAAACAAATTGGCCCAAGTTCTTTCAAAGCAAAAAAACCCACGTATCAAAATTAATACAATATAATAAGGATGAATTAATACATGACCTATTGAGTTGAATATTTGTACATACTAGGTTCATTCCCGTGCGATGCACGGATGGTATTTATTGGTCACTTTTTTTTATATCCGTGATTTTTTGCATCAAACTAACATCTTATTTGATCTGCTGTCTATAATATTGTTCAATTTACATAATTCCTACAGTAGTAACTGTAAAAATTTTAACAAAAAATAAGACAAACTATATTTCCTATTTTAAATCTTTCACAGGGACTTTATTTGTTTTTTTTTTTTACAGTTTTTTTTATGAATTAAATACAAAAAGTCTGAAATTAAAAATTTATTATTATTATTATTTTTTGGTTATAGGAAGTTTACTTGATTTTCTTTTATGGACTAATTACAAAAAGTGTTAATTCGAAATTGTTGAATGTGTAACCGGTACCCTATTCTCGGATTACATAAGAGAAGTATTAAAATAATAATATATTGCCCTAATATTTTTTTTATTATTTTCGGTTCTTAGGGGCCTTTTGTAGAACCCTTTTTATTTTTTTATAGGTTAAATACGAAAAGTCTTAAATTGAAAATATGTTTTCCTTTTTAATTTTTGGAACTTTAATTAATTAAGTTTTTTCGTACCTTAGTTTTGTTATATAATGCGTAGATCTTATAAAGCAAAGTCAAAATTATATACCTCACAGGGTTAAAATAAATCCTTTCTTGTAGTAGGCATGCAAAATGTCGCACTTCGTGGACTAAATACGAAAACTCTTTATTTTTTTTTCGAGTTGTCGGAGGTCTAACCCGCGCCCTGTTCTTGGATTACATAAAAAAAGTCTAAAATAAAAAATGTACTACTTTATGCACGAATATACGTTTGGCACAATGCATTAGGGTTTTTATCAAAATAACCCAACTATAACTTTTCTAACTCAAAAATAATCAAACTCAAATAATTCGATTTTAAAAGATATTGAATTGGTGGTTCAGTATGGCGCATGGAATAATGCTCTGGTTTATTTTGATAAAAAAGTTGGCGGTGGGCAATTTTTTGACTAAGAGATATTGGGATGGCAATGGGCTCCAACTGATAGAAGCGGGTACAGATAACTGTTCTGTACGCACATCAAAGAGGTACGGGGTGGATAATGGATACCAACGGGTAATGAGGCGGGTAGGGGTACGGGTCAGTCACTGGTGGGGCGGGTACGAGTATGCAATTCATACCCACGGCAGGTCATGGGCTGCGGACCGGAATAGGATTTGGGTGGCGGGTGTGGTTATATTTGTTGTGTAGTACGTAGATCTTATAAACTAAAGTCAAACGGGGTGGGTACGGGTATAAATGGTGACCCGCCCCGCCATGCTCCATACCCACCCCGCCTGGCCTCATACCCATCATACCCAGCTCATTTTGTATATAGTTAACCTTGAAATTTAAAAAATAAGGGTTTAAATTTAATAATCCAAATTATTTATCAATATTAAAAAAAGTGTTTTTAAAAATAGTATTAAACAAATAATATGAGCGGGTATAGATAATCATTTTGTACGTACATTAGGATAATAAAGTGGTTACGGGTATAGGATTTGGGTGGCGGGTACTGGTATGGAGAAGGCACCCCGCACCCGCCTCGGCCCATTGCCATCCATTTGATACGTTGAGATATAGTTGAGATACTTTTATATTAGTTGTTGTTGGGTATACACTTCATACAGGTGGCGGGTAATGGGATGGGTACGGGTATAAGATTTGGGTGGCGGTTACATTTAGTTTATTGTCTAATGCGTAGATCTTATAAATCAAATTGAAACAGGGCGGCTTGGGTATAAACGGGGACCGGCCTAGCCACGCTTCAGACTTGGCCCGCCCCGCCTCATACCCATCGTAATCGGTTAATTTTGTATATAGTTAACCTTGAAATAAAAAAATATGTGTTTAAATTCAAGAATCAAAATTAAGGATTATGTTTTAATAAATTAAGTTTTGTTGTATCTTAGTTTTATTATTGAATGCATAGATTTCATAAACTAAAATCAAACTTTACACACCTCATACCCACCATACGCGTTTTATTTTGTACATAGTTAACCTTTAAATTAATAAATAAGTGTTTAAATTTAATAATCCAAAATCTTTATCAATATTATAAAAGAAATAATTTGTTTTTAAAAATAGTATTAAATAACTAATAGGAGTGTATAAAGATAATCGTTCTGTACGCATATTAAGGAAGCACATGGCAGGTAATGGATATCCGCGAGTAATGAGGCGGGTAGGGGTACGGGCCTGTAACTGTCGGGGTGGGTAAGGATCTGCACTTCATACCCATGGCTGGTAATGGGCTGAGTACAAGTATAGGCTTTGGGTGGCGAGTGCGGTTAGTTTTGTTGTCTAGTGTGTAGATCTTATAAACCAAAGTCAAACGGGGAAGGTATGGGTATAAGTGGGGACCCGCCCCGCGACGCTCCATACCCGGCCCGTCCAACTTCATACCCACCATACCTTGTTGATTTTGTGGCAATGAGGCGGTTGAAACCCTCTACTCGTGAATAGGCGCCCCGTTTGGGACGGGTACAGGTATAAGTGGAGACCTGCCTTGCCCCGCTCCATAACCACTTCGCCTCACCTCATACCTACCTTACGCGCTTTATTTTATACATAGGTAACTTGAAATTAAAAAATATGTATTTAAATTTAATAATCTAAATTATTTATCAATGTTATAAAAGAGACAATTTGTTTTTAAAATAGTATTAAATAACTACTAGGAATGGGTACAGATAATTTCATTTACCAATGGTTAATAAAATAATTTATTTTGTAAAGTAGTATTAAATAACTAATATGAGCAGGTATAGATAATCATTTTATACGTACATTAGGGCAATGGGGTGGGTACGGGTATAGTATTTGGGTGGCATGTGCGGATGTGGAGGAGGCACCCCGTACCCGACTTGCCCCACCCCGCCCCATTACCCTCCCTTTGATACGTTGAGACATAGTTGGATTACTTTTAGATTAATTATTGTTGGGTATCCACTTCATACCCGTGACAGGTAATGGGGTGGGTATGGGTGCAGATATATCTTCAATATTCGCCAACCACAATTACACGTAAATCTCTCCATATTTTAACATTTCACTCGATATTTTGAGTACACCAAGCAAAGTCATAATATATTAATTTTGTTATAGTACAAATACCATAAAGACCTTTCAAATTATACTATTAATCACAATAAACCAGAGTGTTATACTATGCCAAATGTATATTTGTGCATAAAGCAGTAAATTTTTTTTAACACTTTTCTTATGTAATCCAGGAACAGGGCGCGGGTTAGACCTCCGACAACCCAAAAAAAAAAAGAAGATTTTTCATATTTAGTCCACGAAGTGCGACATTTCGCTTCGCATTACACAACAAAACTAAGGTACGAAAAGACTTAATTCATTAAAGTTCCAAAAATTAAAAAGGAAAACATATTTTTAATTTAAGACTTTCCGTATTTAACCTATAAAAAAATAGAAAGGGTTCTAAAAAAAAGGCCTCCGATAACCGAATATAATAAAGAAAATATTAAGCCAATATATTATTATTTTAATACTTCTCTTATGTAATCCGAGAATAGGATACTGATTACACCTCCAACAATTTCAAATTAAGACTTTTCATATTTTGTCCATAAGAAAACATCAAGTATACCTCCCATAATCAAAAATAGAAAAATAATACATTCTTAATTTAAGGCTTTCTGTGTTTAATCCATAAAAAAAAAATCGGGCAAAGAAAAAAAATTCAAGTCCCTGTTAAAGACTTCAAATGAAAAATATAGTTTGTCTTATTTTTTACTGAAAACTATTTCGGTTATTACTATGAGAATTATATAAATTAAACAACATTATTGACAGCTGATCACACAAGATCTTAATTCGATATAAAAAATCAGAGATATAAAATACAGTGATCAATACATACTATCCGTGCATCGCACGGGAACGAAACTAGTATCTATACTATATACTTATTGTGAAGTAGTCCCCCCTTAAAAAGCATCCAAATGCCCAATTCTTTTTTTTAGATTTTTCCTTTTTTTTTAAATGCTCCCTTAACCCTAATCCCTTTTCTTATTTTGTTTTTTTCCTTTTTTTTTCTTATTTTGCTTTTTTTGTATTGATTTCTAGATTAATCTAAAAGTAGTATAACTATATCTCAACGTATCAAAGGAATAACAATGTGACATATATGATTATCTATACTTATTTTCTTTTATAATATTGCCCATAATGCCTCCGGTATCTCATATATTAAGAGTAGAATTTTAAACATTTTTTTAGTTATAAATTGCACGAAAATAATGTATATCTTTATATGGTGAACTTAGGGATGACAATAGGACGGGTATGATTATCTATAGTTATTTTTTTTTTATAATATTGTCCACAATGCCTTCAGTATCTCATATATTAAGAGTATAATTTTGAACATTTTCTTGGTTATAAATAGCACGAAAATAATGTATATCTTTATATAGTAAACTTAAAGAGTATTCAGTCAATTTCAGTGAGAAAACTATTAGTATACCGTAAAAGTCTTAAATAAAAATATGACTAATGTATTTTCGATTTTAAATCTTCAATAGGAAATTTATTTTCCCTTTTTTCTTTTGCCGATTATTTTTCTTTATAAATTAAATACAGAAAGTCTTAAATTAAAATTTTAATTATTTTATTTATTTTTAGTTCGTGTTATTTAATAAAAAATTGTACAATATAATAGGGTGACAAAATTATTTTATTAATTTTTCTTCAAAAATCAAAAATAAGAAAAAAAAAGGCAGATAAAAAGGGTATTTAAAAGTAGAATTGAAAAAAGAAAAATAAAAAAAAGGAAAAAAAATATAAGAAAGTATTAAAAAAAATATTCAATATAATTTTTGATTGAAAAATATAAAGTAAACCATATTTTAAGACTCTTCTAGAGGCCTTTTCTTAACCTGAGATTCAAAAACTTCCTAAATTGCCCACGATGCCTCTGATATCTCATATATATTCAATGTTCGCCAACCACAATTACACGTAAATCTCTCCATATTTTAACATTTCACTCGATATTTTGAGTACATCAAGCAAAGTCATAATATATTAATTTTATTATAGTAGAAATACCATAAAGACCTTTCAAATTATATCATTAATCAAAATCAAAGTGACCCTAAACTCATTTATATGAAATACCATAAAGATATTGTGGTTGGCAAACATTGAAGATATATGAGATAACAAAATGCCATAAAGACCTTTCAAATTATACCATTAATCAAAATCAAAGTGACTCTAAACTTATTTATATGAAATACCATAAAGATATTGTGTACCTTTCAAATTATTTGTGTGTACCCCTACTTGCCTCATTACCTGTGGGTATCTATTACTTACCCCGTACCTCTTTAATGTACGTATAAAACAGTTATCTATACCCGCTCCTATTAGGTGGAGCTCATTGCCATCCTAATATTTCTTACTCACAAAATTACTCACCACCAACTTTTCTATTAAAATAAACCAGAGTCTTATATTATGCCAATTGTATATTTGTGCATAAAGCAATAATTTTTTTTTTTTTAAGACTTTTCTTATGTAATCCAGGAACAGGGCGCAGGTTAGACCTCCGACAACCAAAAAAAAAAAAAAATAATTTTTCGTATTTAGTCCACGAAGTGAGACATTTCGCTTCGCATTACACAACAAAACTAAGGTACGAAAAGACTTAATTCATTAAAGTTCCAAAAATTAAAAAGGAAAACATATTTTTAATTTAAGACTTTCCGTATTTAACCTATAAAAAAATAGAAAGGGTTCTAAAAAAAAAGGCCTCCGATAATCGAATATAATAAAGGAAATATTAAGCCAATATATTATTATTTTAATACTTCTCTTATGTAATCCGAGAACAGGATACTGATTACACCTCCAACAATTTCGAATTAAGACTTTTAGTATTTTATCCATAAGAAAAAATCAAGTATACCTCCCATAATCAAAAATAGAAAACTAATACATTCTTAATTTAAGATTTTTTGTGTTTAATCCATAAAAAAATAAATCGGTAAAAGAAAAAAAAATTCAAGTCCCTGTTAAAGACTTCAAATGAAAAATATAGTTTGTCTTATTTTTTACTAGAAACTATTTCGGTTATTACTATAAGAATTATATAAATTAAACAACATTATGGACAGCTGATCACACAAGATCTTAATTCGATACAAAAAATCACTGATATAAAATACAGTGATCAATACATACTATCCGTGCATCGCACGGGAACGAAATTAGTCTATACTATATACTTATTGTGAAGTTGTCCCCCCCTTAAAAAGCATCCAAATGCCCAATTCTTTTTTTTAGATTTTTCCTTTTTTTTTAAATGCTCCCTTAACCCTAATCCCTTTTTCTTATTTTGTTTTTTTTTCCTTTTTTCTTATTTTGCTTTTTTTGTATTGATTTGTAGATTAAACAACAATAATTAATCTAAAAGTAGTATAACTATATCTCAACATATCAAAGGAATAACAATGGGACATATATGATTATCTATACTTATTTTCTTTTATAATATTGCACACAATGCCTCCGGTATCTCATATATTAAGAGTAGAATTTTAAACATTTTCTTGGTTATAAATAGCACGAAAATAATGTATATCTTTATATGGTGAACTTAGGGATGACAATAGGATGGGTATGATTATCTATACTTATTTTCTTTTATAATATTGCCCACAATGCCTTCGGTATCTCATATATTAAGAATAGAATTTTGAACATTTCCTTGGTTACAAATAGCACGAAAATAATGTATATCTTTATATGGTGTACTTAAAGGGTATTAAGTTAATTTCAGTGAGAAAACTATTAGTATACCGTAAAAGTCTTAAATAAAAATATGACTAGTGTATTTCCTATTTTAAGTCTTCAATAGAAAATTTATTTTCCCTTTTTTCTTTTGCAGTTTATTTTTCTTTATAAATCAAATACAAAAAGTCTTAAATTAAAATTTTATTTATTTTATTTATTTTTAGTTCGTGTTATTTAATAAAAAATTGTACAATATAATAGGGTGACAAAATTATTTTATTAATTTTTCTTCAATAACCAAAAATAAGAAAAAAAAGGGAGATAAAAAGGGTATTTAAGAGTAGAATTGAAAAATGAAAAATAAAAAAAAGGAAAAAAATATAAGAAAGTATTAAAAAAAATATCCAACATAATTTTTGATTGAAAAATGTCAAGTAAACCATATTTTAGACTCTTCTAGAGGCCTTTTCTTAATCTAAGATTCAAAAACTTCCTAAATTGCCCACGATGCCTCCGATATCTCATATATCTTCAATGTTCGCCAATCATAATTACACGTAAATCTCTCCATATTTTAACATTTCACTCGATATTTTGAGTACACCAAGCAAAGTCATAATATATTAATTTTGTTATAGTACAAATACCATAAAAATCTTTCAAATCTATACTATATACTTATTGTGAAGTTGTCCCCCCCTTTAAAATGCATCCAAATGCCCAATTCTTTTTTTTTATTATACCATTAATCAAAATCAAAGTGACCCTAAACTCATTTATATGAGATACCATAAAGATATTGTGATTGGCAAACATTGAAGATATGTGAGATAAAAAAAATACCATAAAGACCTTTCAAATTATACCATTAATCAAAATCAAAGTGACCCTAAACTTATTTATATGAAATACCATAAAGATATTGTGTACCTTTCAAATTATTTGTGTGTATCCCTACTTGCCTCATTACCTATGGGTATCTATTACTTACCCCGTACCTCTTTAATGTACGTATAAAACAGTTATCTATACCCGCTCCTATTAGGTGGAGCCCATTGCCATCCCAATATTTCTTACTCACAAATTAACCACCACCAACTTTTCTATCAAAATAAACTAGAGTGTTATACTATGCCAAATGTATATTTGTGCATAAAGCAGTAAAATTTTTTTTAAGACTTTTCTTATGTAATCCAGGAACAGGGCGTGGGTTAGACCTCCGACAACCAAAAAAAAAAAAAAAAAAGATTTTTCGTATTTAGTCCATGAAGTGCGACATTTTGCTTCGCATTACACAACAAAACTAAGGTACGAAAAGACTTAATTCATTAAAGTTCCAAAAATTAAAAAGGAAAACATATTTTTAATTTAAGACTTTTCGTATTTAACCTATAAAAAAATAGAAAGGGTTCTAAAAAAAAAGGCCTCCAATAACCGAATATAATAAAGGAAATATTAAGCCAATATATTATTATTTTAATACTTCTCTTATGTAATCCGAGAATAAGATACTGATTACACCTCCAACAATTTCGAATTAAGACTTTTCATATTTTGTCCATAAGAAAAATCAAGTATACCTCCCATAATCAAAAATAGAAAAATAATACATTCTTAATTTAAGACTTTCTGTGTTTAATCCATAAAAAAAATAAATCGGTAAAAGAAAAAAAAATTCAAGTCCCTGTTAAAAACTTCAAATGAAAAATATAGTTTGTCTTATTTTTTACTGAAAACTATTTCGATTATTACTATTAGAATTATATAAATTAAACAACATTATGGACAACTGATCACACAAGATCTTAATTCGATACAAAAAATCACAGATATAAAATACTGTGATCAATACATACTATCCGTACATCGCACGGAAACGAAACTAGTATATATAATAGAGGAGTTTCCAACTCCTCCAAAACCCTCCCCACCCCCAACCCCTTCCCCTTCCCCTTCCCCTTCCCCTTTTTTTTAGATTTTTCCTTTGGGTAAATTACAGAAAACTCCCGTGACTTTTGCTTCAATAAAAAAAAAATTCCTCACAAATAAAACCACTCACTAAACCTCCTAACTTTTGAAAAATTTTTACTTTGCCCCCAAATAAATTTTTTTAACCATTTTGCCCCTCAACCAAAAAAAAGTTATATTTTATCTTATAATATTTTTTCCTGAAAATTTTAAAATAATTATATTTTATAAATAAAAAAAATTTTCTTAATTTTTTTTGCTGAAAACATAAAATATTTATTTTTTTTGTCTAATAATATAAAACCTTTTTCTAAAAATAAAATTAAACATTAGGGACAAAATGGTCAAAAATTAGTTACATGGGGGTTAAGTGATAAATTTTTAAAAGTGAGGGGATTTTGTGAGTGCTTTTATTTGTGAGAGAGGTTTTTTATTTTTGAAGCAAAAGACAGGGGGATTTTCTGTAATTTACCCTTTTTCTTTTTCCAATCCTACACTCCAATCCCTTTTTCTTAGATTTTTCATTTTTTCTTAATTTTCTTTTTTTAGTCCTACATTCTTATATATTTACCTTTTTATTTCCCTTTTTTCTTAAAAAAAATTTACAATTGTTATTTATTTGTAGATTAAACAACAATAATTAATCTTAAAGTAGTCCAATTATATCTCAACTTATCAAAGGGATGGCAATGGGCACGGGCGGGGCGGGTACAACATGCCTCCTCCATACCCGTATCCGCCCCAAGAAACCTTCAATAACAGGGTGTCGGATAGACATCCAATAATTTTGATTTAAAACTTTTTGTATTTAGTCCATAAAAAAAACCTCAAAAAACAAAAAATTAAAAGAGCTAAAAATTTAATACATTAAATATTCAAATACTAAAATATATAAGTAAAAGATGCTTAAATCACGTTACTAGAAAATTTTCTAACTGTGCTCCAAAAAAAAAAAAAAAAAGTAAAATCTCAAAATAAACTCCTCTCTCTCTCTCTCTAGCCCCAGTCCTAAATTTTTATTATTTTCCTTTTTCCTACAAATTCCTCCTTACTTCTTAATATTTTCGTACTAGGTTTCTTCCTGTGCGATGTACAGATGATAGTTGTTCGATATAGTATTTTGTGATCATAATTTTCTACAATAGGTGAAATAAATTATTTGTAGATTGTATAAATTAATGTTCAATTTATATAATCGAAATTTTCAATTAAAAACTTGAAATAAAAAATATATTTGGTCAAGTTTTAGATTGAAAACCTTAACAATTACTACTTCTTTCGAAATTTTGTAATTTGAACTACACTATGGCCGGTTCAAGAAAAAAAAGGTATTTAAAGGCAAAAAATCACACATATGAAAATATAAAAATCGGTAAATATCTCCCGTGCATTGCACGGGAACAAAACTAATATATATATATATATATATATATATATATATATGTATGTATGTATATATTATTACAAAATTCTCACTTCCATAACCCCCCTAAAATTCTTCATTCTAATAATCCTACAAATCTAAGTAATTTCATTGTAAAGTGACTTTTTCAAAAAAAATTATAGCACCTATTAAGGAAAGACGTATCTCTTGATAAAAGAACATGTCTTTTAATAAAGAACTATGCTTCTTTGATATGTTTCTTATTGAAGAGACACGTCTTTTACTGAAAACACATATTTATTAAGGAAGGAAAATGATACAATCAAGTAGATT
Organism: Simmondsia chinensis; assembly: GCA_018398585.1. NCBI lineage: Eukaryota > Viridiplantae > Streptophyta > Magnoliopsida > Caryophyllales > Simmondsiaceae > Simmondsia > Simmondsia chinensis. The sequence continues at coordinate 28,381,505 of JAGTTD010000003.1, read as the reverse complement.
GTATCTAGAATTGATGAAGAATTGATGAGGATAATGAGATTAGAAAGAGAATTAGAGAAGAGAGAGAGAGAATTAGGGTTAGGGTTTAGAGGAAGAGAGAGATTGAGAGAGAAGTTATTTTGTTATTGAATGTCTAATTTGATATTTGTTACAAGTATTTATACTAATTCACCCAACAACTCAACTAACTCTCCTAATTACACTTTTGTTTAACACTAATACATATATCATTACCTTTCGCTCGACAACGACCTTGCCCTCAAGGTCGAAAATTCAGGAAACAAATCTGGAACTCGTAGTATTCTTGCCAGCAAAGGGCTCAATTACAAGTCCCGTAAACATTTCTCCACCAGGATCAAAGACGAATATCTGGTTGATAAAGTTTTGAAGTTGAGACATCTCTTCATGAAGTTCTACTGCAGCCTTTGATGAAAGATTATCCTGAAGTAAAAAATTAGCACGCAAGGTAGAACAAACAATATACGCTTTAACCTCACTTTCTGTCATAGCAAAGATGATTATCGGAAAGTAATCATCACCTGCAAATTCAAAATGTTAGATCCAACCTAGAGAACTGAGCTCTCTTATCTATCAGTGGATCGCAAATAATAGATGCCTCTAGTTGAAAAGTAGCTTCCAGTTTACTGAAATTGAGCTCTTCAACCATCTCAGCTTTACTAGAAACTCCAATGAGTCCATTTATTTCTAAGCTATCAAACTCCTCAAGTTCCCTCTTAATGCTTGAATCCATGTTGATAGTGCCCATCGATACTTGTTCATGTTTCTTCAACCAGGTAGTTCCAACAACTTCATGTGTAGGTGTTGGCTCGATAATTTCAACATAAGAGGGTGGAACTTTATCACTCTTGACATGAATTGATTGCACGTCCTCAACCATATGTTGCATATAACAATCTAATGAGGCATCATGTGTACCTCCAATAGGTTGTGTCATATTATATACTTGAGGCTCAAGATTGATAAATTGAATATCCATGTAACAACAACCATCATATATAGCTCTTTCATTTAAGGAAAATGCAGAAATTGTATTAGCTCTTGTTGAAAAATGGACTTGAGTTTTAACCTCCAAAATTGACGATGAGATTATTTTGATCTCTTCAAGTGGACCAAATGGAGAGAATACTTGGTAAAGGATATCCTCATTTATAGGATAGAGCACACAAGTAATCCTTACCGCAAGTGTAGCTTCACTAGATGTCAATCTTCTTTGACAAATTTCTTGCAAAAGATCCGTAATCTTTCCTTGTCCTTGCTTAAGTGAAGTGAGATCCGATTTAATTGTTTGGAACGTCTCATCCATGGAACGATGTAAACGAGCCTCAATATTGTCCAATCGAGCCTCAATCCGGCACAAATCTGTAACACTTCATGTGCCATCCACCATGGTTGAGTAAGAAAACGCAGCACGAACCTGAAATTTGATACCAAATGATACAATCAATTAGATTGTATCTAGAATTGATGAAGAATTGATGAGGATAATGAGATTAGAAAGAGGATTAGAGAAGAGAGAGAGAGAATTAGGGTTAGGGTTTAGAGGAAGAGAGAGATTGAGAGAGAAGATATTTTGTTATTGAATGTCTAATTTGATATTTGTCACAGGTATTTCTACTAATTCACCCAACAACTCAACTAACTCAACTAGCTCTCCTAATTACACTTTTGTTTAACACTAATACATGTATCAAAATATGTCCATTAATAAAAAGACGTGTTTATTAACAAAAGGACGCGACCATTGGTGTTTTGATGGAAGTCACCCCCTTCTTCTCTATAAATAAGATTCTGATTTCCTATTAGAAAGATAATTAAAAAATGGTTAAAAGGGAGAAATCAAATTTATTCGGTGTCCATACTCAATAGTCAATCAAGAATTATCATTAATTAAGATAGATGTATTAAATCTTAATATGTGAAAATCATAAAGTTCAAGATATATCATAATTTTTATTGTATGCACTAATGTTTATGCATAATACAATTGTAAAATCATAATACAAAAAATTAAAAAATATAAATATCTCCGTGTATTGCACGGGATAATACTCGTTTTGATTATTGAAGTTAAATTTTGAAAGATTTAATTACTAAATTTTTAATAAAAGTTTATTTTAGTCATTTAAGTAATTTAAAATGAACAAATTAATCACTCAAATTAAATTTTATAAAACTTAGTCACTCAACTCGTAATAAAAGTATTATATAATCACTGAAGTGGTTTAAAATGGATAAGTTGGTCATCCAAGTAATAACTTAGAAAATTTTATTGCCCAAATTTAAATAACAACTCTTTTTTGTATCTAAAGTGATTTAAAAATGATAAAAAAAATTTCGTCCAAATAAAAAATAACTAATTTAATTATATTTTTGACTTATTTATTTTATTGGTTCTCATATTTTCTTTTAAAGTCTATGTTCTATTTGTAAAAAAATGGTGCGCATTTAACTATTAATATTAGGTAAAAATTAAAAGATTATAAACTAATTTTGATATTATATAAAATCTGATAAAATATTCTAAAAAAAAAATGAGAATTTAAAGAATATTTAGAAAAAAAGGAATCAATAAATGTCAAGTGCATTAAAAATGATAAAGATCGATTTAATTATAAATAAAATATTTTATAAATCTTTTATAAATAAAATGTTTATAAATCTTTCATTGGTTCTCATCTTTTAACAATATTTTCTAATGTTTAAAGCACTTGTATTCCTTGATTCTCATTCTTTTATTGTATTTTCTCATGTTTTATTTAGTAAAATTATCAGTTAGGCATTTGAAGATTTATTATCTAGGAATCTTTACATTTCAATAAATACAAGGGAGTACCTTGATGTTTAAAAATATTATTACTTGGGTACATTAAAGTTATTAAATTTTATAAATCAAGCATTCTTTTGTTGAATACGATAGATTTATGTTGAAAAATGATAAAATAGAATGTGATTCTGATGATATGGTATATCTATTAGAATGTGATGATCCTTTGCCAAAAAATCTAACATGACACCTGATTTTGAAAAAAAACAATTTAATTGATCTTCATTATCTTTAATGCACTTGGCATTTATTAATTCTTGTTTCTAAATATAACATAAATTCTAATTTTTTTAGAATATTTCATCAAGTTTATTTAATGTCCAATCTTTTAATTTTTATCGAATGTCAATAGCCAGATGTTAGGACCGGTCTTAACATTTTCGGGGCTCTAAGCGAAAATTTCAAATGAGGCCCTTCATGTATTACAAATTGAAAATTTTTAGCAGTAGAACTTATTGATATTAACAATTAATATATTAAAAATTACAACCTAAAAATTTGGGGGCCCCAAACGGATGCTTGGGTTGCTTGGATTTATATCTAGCCCTTCCAGATGTGCACCAATTTGTTACAAATAAAATATAGACTTTGAAAAGAATATATGTGGAACGATGAAATAAATAATTCAAAAACATAATTAAATTAGTTATTTTTCATTTGGATGATAAACTTTTTATCACTTTTATATCACTTTAGCAACGAAAATGAGTGGTTTACTTGGGTTACCAACTTGTCAATTTTAAACACTTGAGTGACTACATGAAATTTTTATTATGAGTTGGGTGACTAAGTCTTCCAAAATTTAATTTGGACGACTAATTTGTCCATTTTAAATTACTTGAATGATTAAAAGAGACTTTTATTATGAGTTTGGTAACTAAATCCTCAAAATTTTGATTTAGGTGACCAAAAGGTCCATTTTTGGCTACTTTGGTGATCAAAATAAGACTTAAAATCGTTTCGCGTCCTTTAGGCTCGGGAAATAAGAAAATATTTTTATTCTTATTTTTAATTTAGAACTTCTTTAAAAGAGGTAAGGGGTACATTAGATCTTCTAATCAAAGTTAGGAAGGTTTAGCGATTCATATTGAATTATCCGATAAAGTTGCATGCAGATTCTCTCCTTAGTACGTCTTGATTTCTGCCCTGCCGACTACCATCTCATTACATTCACCAAAAACATGAGAAACACAAATAAACTTGTAAATCTTGTGAGGAAAGGGATCTGATGCAGTCCACATCTTGGCAGGACAGGCTACAACCCGCATCTTAGTAAAGGGGGTCAACAATCCACATCTGGGCAAGCATGGTGGAATGGAGATTGGCAAGATCAAAAGCTGGCGTGGGGAGCCCGACTTGGCAAGAACAACCTGGAAGATCCATTGCCGAATTCGAGGGCAACTCTCTCTAGCTTGGGGAGGATGATGCAGCCCTATAATTGGCGGATGCGGCTTAGAGGATTGATAGGCTTGGCGAGATCCCAAGCGTGGCGAGCTAAGGATGGATGCCGTCATAGATACACGGTTAGGAATATGGCTGGAGGAGTTTGTCATCTTTTAGGATATTTAACTAGTTGATTATAGATAATTATCAATAATTGTTTGTAATTGTCTTTAGGTATATTATTTGTCTTTTATCTTTTAATTCTTTTAGGCTAGGCAAGTCTTCTCCTCTATTTAAGCAAGAGGAGACCTAGGGTTTAATTATTATTCAATTCATAGACTTTCATTATTTTTTTAGGCTCTATTTGGCACATTGAATTGGAATTGGACTGTGAAATTGTAATTCCAAATCCAATTCTGGTGGAATTCAAATTCTGATGGAATTGAAATTCCATTGTTTGGTTCATTAAAGGAATTGGACGACAAAATTATAATTACATAATGATTTAAATCATCAAGGGATTTTGGTCAGTTGAGTTGGATAATTTTGAACATTAAATCAACAACGGTCGGATTTTGGTTGGAACAATTCACGTTGCATTCGAGTTACTATGGTTGAAGCGATTTACTTTGAGTTTGAGTTATTCGAGGGTCCAGTCAAATTGGGGCAAGTATGGCGCAGGGGCATTAGTGTTCATATTATCTCGAATTTTAAGTTAATTGGGTTAGGTTTTTTTTCGGATTCAGGTTAGAATCGATTGAGTTGGTTGATTTATGCCATTTCAAGCTGAAGTCATCTTAGTGTTAGGACAAACGAGTTATATCATGTCAAATTTCGAGTCATCTTAGGCTGAGTTTGACATGGGTTGGGTCATTTCGGGTTTGGGTCGTATTAAGTTTTGGGTCAATTTGGTAAGGTCATTTCCACTTCGGCTTATCTTGTTTACATCACATTCAAGTTGAGTAGTTTCATGTTTTAGACTCGAGTCATCTCGAGTTTCGGGTCAATCAGGTTGGGTCATTTCGGACTTTTGAGCTAAGGTGATTTCATTTATTTCAAGTTCAAGTCATTCGAGTTGGGTGATTTCGAGGTTTGGGTTAAATTTTAGGCTATGTCTAAGTCTTTAGATTTTGAATCATCTTGGTTTTAAGTCGAAGAAGTAGGGTCATTTTGGGTTTTAAATCAGTGAAATTACTATGAAATTGCAATTCCTTACCCCCACCCCAAGGAATTGGAAAGTATGATTTTCATTTAAAATCCAATTCCAAGGAATTAGGCAGCGAAATTGTAATTCCAATTCTAGTAGGTGAACCAAACAGCAGAATCAAAATTCTGGGCCCCAACTCCATGTTCCAGTTCCATACTCCAAACATAGCTTTAGAGTTTTCTCCTATTCCGGGATTGTGAGAATTCGAGTTACTTTTCTCCTTGCTCTTTATTAGTTTTGTAATAAGAATTAAGGGAAGGCTGTTGAGTCTTCTTCTTTCCCTGATTTTCCTTCTACGCACTTGATGGTCAACGACAGAACGAGAGGAGAATCGAGGACTTGGAACAGAAATTTTGGTGCATCGAGTTGTGCTTGATTCAATTGGGAGCGAATCTCGATCAAGCATCGGGAGCTCAGCCTCAAAACCCGCCTGTAGGGGGTGGCAAGGAGGACACGAACGATAGCTTCCTCAACTCATTCCCAAAATTTGAAGTACCAGATCAATGCTTGAAGAGGAATCCGCCCTATACCAAGAACACCAACAACGTTGATTATTGGAGGTGGAAATCCGGGGTTTGGATTGAAATTTCGTAGTTGAATGATGGAGGACGCCCTAAAGATTTCTGGGATTGGCTAGCTACAGTGGAGGAAGTGCTCGAGTTCAAGGGGATTCCAGAGTACAAGAAGGCACCGTTAATTGCTACCCGGTTATGGGGCAAGGCCGCTGCCGAGTGGCAGCAGTTGAAGCATTCATGTCTTCGATAAGGAAAAGCAAAGATTGAGACATGGGAGAAGATGAAGAAGCACATGTGGAGTGCCTTCCTACCCCACAATCACGCCATGGTTATGTATCAACACCTTAAGAGCTTGCATCAGGGTTCTCGAACCATGGAGGAGTACACATCAGGATTCTACTCCTTAGTCGCCGAGAATGACTTGGCAGAATCGGAGGAGAAGTTGGCATATAGGTATGTTGGCGGATTGAAGGAGTCGATATAGGAGGTGTTGAACATGTTCGTTATCTTTTCAGTCTCAAAAGCAAGTTAGAGGGCAATGAGTGTCGAGAAGCAACAGAGGCATTGTCAAGTTGGTACCTTGGAACAACCAGTATAGTGGGCGTGATAAGGTACGAGTACCAATCAATTTGAATGTGCAAGGGAAGCCGAACGCCGCCTACCCTAGAAATATGTGTAACCAGGACTTGGCGAGTAGCTCAAGGATTCGTTGTTTCAAGTGTGGAAAGATGGGACACCGTGCCGCTAAGTGTCGGAAGAGTGAAAGACCGGGAAAAAGGTTGTACATCGAAGATCTCCATGCTGAGGATGCTGCGGTAGTTGAGGATGAGGCTCACGACGAGTTGGCACCACATGGCAAAGAAGAAGTTGCAGGCGATGAGGGCTATATTCTCGTATTGAGGCGAGTCTGTTTTGCACCTAAGGAAGAAGATGGAGACAATTGGCTGAGGAGTAACATTTTCCAGACGACTTACACTATTGGCGAAAGGGTGTGTCGCCTGATAGATTCGGGAAGTTGTGATAACATTATCTCCGAAGAAGCTGCTCAAAAGCTCGGGTTGAAGATGGAGGATTATCCGGACCCATACAAGTTATCTTGGCTCAAGAAAAGGAACCATGTAATTGTCTCTAAGCGTTGTTTGGTTAACTTTTCAATTGGAACAAAATATCGGGACGGAGTGTGGTGTGATGTTGTCATCATGGACGCATGTCATATGCTATTGGGATGACCTTGGCAATTCAATAGAGGCACTGTCTACGATGGACAACAGAATACCTATAGCTTCATGTTTGAGGGCAAAAGGATAGTCTTGTTACCTAAGAAGGATGAATCTCCACAACCAGAGAAATTGAGGATCTAAAGTCCCCGATTAGGACCTTGCTCGCCAAGGAAGTTGGCTAGGACAAGAAGTCAGCTGTACCAACAGAAGAGGAAGGCAAGATGGAACAGGGAGAAGAGCTGGAGGAGGTGCTGATATCGTGTTGTCGGTGGAAAATAGTCTACTTGAGGTAGAACAAATGTCAGAAGACGCCTTATTGGATTGGCTTCCTTACAGAGTGAAGTCTTGCGAAGTGCGAGGAGCCCAAACATCAAGTGTTCATAGTTCTCTTAATGCCGAAGGAGGACAAGACTTGGTGAGAGAATGTTAGCTATAAGACAACCAATTGGGTCACCGAACATTATAGGCTTTCCGCACCACTGGTGGATGGACTAGCCGAGATGGCAAGAAGAATGATGGGTGTCCTTATCCAGCGTTTTATTACTGAGCATGTCAGAAGACGGGAGTGAAGGAAGTTGTGGCCACGAGAGAAGGTGGTACACTTCACTTCCAACCATTAAGGTGGACATTAGTAGATCCTAAGGTCATTGCTTGAAGTTCACGCCAAACACAAGAAGGTTTAAATAAGGATTTTTGGCATGTTCTTCACATTGGCAAGAGTGGTTCAAATGAACTCATGGAAAATTCGTGGGCGAATTCTCTCCAATCCGGGGAGGATGATGCAGTCCATAGCTTGGCGGGATAGGCTACAACCCGCATCGTTGCAAAGTGGGTCAACAATCCACACCTGGGCAAGCATGGCAAGATGGAGCTTGGCAAGATAGGAAGTTAGGGTAGGGGAACCCAACTTGGCAAGAGCAGCCTAGAAGATCCATTAGCGAATTTGACGGTGAATTCTCTCTAACCTGAAGAGGATAATGCAGCCCCATAATTGGCGGATGGGGCTTGGTAGCTTGATAGGCTTGGCGAGATCCCGAGCATGGTGAGCTAAGGATGGATGGGCCATGGATACGCGGCTAGGGATATAGCTGGAGGAGTTTGTCATCTTTTAGGATATTTAGCTAGTTGATTATAGATCATTAAGAGGAATTATTTGTAATTAGCTTTAGGTATTTTATTTATCTTTTATCTTTTAAGTCTTTTAGGCTAGGCAAGTCTTTTGCTCTATTTAAACAAGAGGAGACCTAGGGTTTAATTATTATTCAATTCATAGACTTTGATTATTTTTTTCTGAAGTTTTCTCCTATTTTCGGGTTGTGAAAATTTGAGTTACTTTTTTCTTTATTCTTTGTTATTTTCATAATCAGAATTAAGGGAAGAATGTTGAACCTTCCCATTTCCCTAATTTTCCATTACGCGCTGCATCAGGATCACAATCGATCTCATATATGGAAGGTGCAATACAAGCGATGAGTCTTTGGAGCACCTCTTTACGGAATGAATAATATCAGTGAAAACTTGTAATTTATCTAGAAGAGTTAGATAGATAACTAAGGATACTTTAGGTTGCAACCTGGCAAAGGGTTATTTTTATATATGATTGGAGTGAGTTAATGAGGCTGTAATTCGAGCGATAAAAAGGCAAATCAAGACTATGAAAAAATTTTAAAAATATTGGAAGATATTGAGATATGAATAAAAAGGAAAAACAAATCAAAGTAAGCTATTGCTTTAGGGAGGCAAATAGGACATTTTATTGGGTGGCTAATTTTTGGCTACTCCATTCTCTTAGCAGTTAAATGGTGATTCCCTTTCCAAAGTGACTTGGTTTCTATTATCAATGATGATATCTTAAGCAATGGCTTCCTTAGAAAAGAGACCTAAGGTTCTTCCTTGCCTCTCATTAAAAAAAAAAAAAAAAAAGGATTTTTGTTCAAGTTAGTTCAGGTCAAGTGTCTGGCTTGGTTCAGGTTTCCAATTAGTAAGGGTTGGGTAAAATTCAGATTGGTTTGATTATTTTAGGCTTCAAGTCAATGTAGTTTAGGTCAACATTTGGTCAACTTGGGTTGAGAGTCAAATGAGTCGAGCTATTGGTTCGGTCGGCTATTGTTATATTTTGGCCCCCTTTTTGGGTATTTCTAATTTAGTAAAGCTTTACCATTATAATTAGTATAGTAAATCTAGCTTGGCAATTTCAATGCATAATTTGAGTTTTAATTATGCGGTAAGAAATACCAGGCCATATTAATATGATATCTTATGATATACTTTATTATCTCTTGTTATATCCCTCAGTGACTCTATTGTAATTTTCTCTCGTATAACTCTTTTATATAATCATATGTTAACAACCCTATTGAATATGCCTTCAATACTATTAACTCACATGGTATCAGAACATACCTGATCGTAAATCATCTTTTCCCCTTCCTTCTCAAAAAAAAAAAAAAAAAAAAAAAAACCCCAAAACTCCAGTGTGCCCTAGCAGTGCTTTCCCTTGCTATCGCCTCTCCTCCTAGCAGCACCCTCCCCCATCGCCGCCTCTACTCCCAGTTGCACCCTCCCTTGTCGGTGCCAAAATCATCTCTTCCTCACAGATCTGGTGGTCAATGGCATCTAGGTCCTCTTCCCCTTCACCCTCGTCAACCTCTCTCTCTGCTCCTTGCCTCATCCAGTCGGGCACCCCACACCTAACAGCCGACCCTAACATTCTCCACTCAACCCCGACCTGAATCCTACCACCACCCTAAATTGGTTCATTCTCTATGGGTCTCTATGGTGGGATTTATCTCTTCACTAGGCTTACCATTCTCTCACATGCCCATCTTCCCTTACATTGCCGTGCTCATCTCCTTCAAGTTTTGGTCCTAGTTTCGGTGTGTTACCACTCTCGCCCTACCCCTGTCTACTTGGTACTATCTATCTCAGCTATAACTAGTCTCATTACTATAAAACTAGAATCTCCCACTAACTACACTGCTTGGCGCAAAAGGATTTTGATGATACTTTGGTCTAATTGTGTCATGGGTTTGTTAATGGTACAATTCCCTGTCCTCCATAGTATTCGGTCCTGCCACTCTTGTCCGTTCTGTCCTCAATGATGTTATACATCATCCCACCTCTAAAGATATGCGGGATGCTTTTGCTAAATGCTTTCAGGATCATTCCTTAGTTAAACAGTTTGATCTTCGCCCTACCCAAAGACAATAATGGACACCAATTTAACCGAACTCAAAACCATCGCTAACAATCTTGATGCCTTTGACTCACTAGTATCTGACAAGGAGCTAATTCACTATGCCCTTTTTGGGCTATCGCCAAAGTATGGCCCTTCAACACCTTCACACACAAGTTCTCTCAAAACCTTACGTTTGACCAACTCAAGACTTCCCTAGTTAAGGAAGAAGCTGCTCTTGCTTGACTCCAAGGGCGTTCCATTACTGATCATGGTCATGCTTTGGCCTATATTGGTCACTCTTAGGATCTTCCAGTATTGGGTGTGGCCGTGGTGGATGTGGACATGGGGCCGAGGATGCAACTCCACGGGAAATGGTGGATGCAGGGATTGTCATGGTGGTCACGATTATTGGCAACAATGGCAGCGGCTGCCACCCAGTGGTGGCCACCCATTGAAAGGTTCAGTCATGGCTGGGCCTGGGGAACATCCTTTGCACTTCTCATCTTGGATATGATCTGCATGATCATTTTTTAACAATCTACTGACAGTATACTTAGTTTGGGATCTTATTTGTTAGATATGCTATTATGCAGGTCATACTGCATCACATTGCATTCATTGATATGTCTAGATGGACCTCTCCCACTAGTTATCAGCCATGTCGGTTTTTGATTCGGCTGGTCACACATGGTACATGAACTTTGGTGCGTCTAACCATATGACTTCTAATTCAGGTTTTTGAAAAATGTTCATTCTTATACTAGTTCTAAATCTGTTCAAATTGGCAATGGTTCAGTTTTACATGTTATGCATGTTGGATTCTCTTCTATTTGTCCTCAGTCTCGCCCTCTTTCATTGTCCAATGTATTACTTATTTTTGGTCTTACTTATAATTTACTGCCTATGAAACAATTGTGTCGTGATAATAATTGTACAGTTGAGTTTGACCCTACTTCCTTTTGTGTTAAGGACAAGGTTACAGGGATGCCGCTCCTTAGGATATAAAGTGATGGACCACTCTATGGTTTTTCCTCTCAGCTCACTAGACTTGTGGCATGTTACTCTTGATTTTCTTGGATATATCTGATGTGACAGAAATATGAAGTGTATTCTATATTCTCTAACTTTAAAACATCCATTGAAAGCCATTTTGATACAAAATTTAAATGTTTTCAAAGTGATAATGGCCGTGAATTAGAAAATTGGACAATAGTCTTGGTCGAGCTCATGGCATTCATTTCATCTCTCTTGTCCAGATACTCCACAATAAAATTAAGTGGTAGAATGGAAGCATTGACATGTTAGTGAAATGGTAGGGATGCTAATTTTTCATGCTCGTTTACCACCTTTATTTTGGGCAGATGCTACCTGCACAACTTGTTATATAACATATGGCTTGTAGACGCCAACTTTACAACATCTTTCACCTTTTGAAAAGCTTTGCTACCAAGCTCTCGATTATAGTTTTTCCGTGTCTTTAGGTGTACATGTTACCCTAACATCACTCCCTGTACCACTCATAAATTGGAAACTCGCTCCATTCCGTGTGTTTTTCTTAGATATGCCACTTGTATTAAAGTTATAATTGTTTAGATCCCACCGGTGGTCGTGTACATATTAGTTGTCATGTGCATTTTTTAGAAGACCTGTTTCCATATCTTGACCTTATGCCTAGTTTAGTGGTGCCCCTGGTGCTCGTTCATTTTCCATTCCCCTTTAGGTCATTTACATGGCTCAACAGTCTCCTCCCCCAACCATCGTACCCCCCCACCCACCAACCACCAAAGTTGTCGGTCCTGACCCCACCACACCCGCCTCACCACTATTACCAACAGACGTTGTCGGTCGTGCTATGCTCACACCCACTTTCTAACTTGTGGATCAGGCCAGTCCTCCATTATTGATGGCATCCACACTCTTACAACTCCTGTCTTCAAAACTGGCTATGTTAACTAGCCTAGCCTGCTAAGCCAATGTGCCTCCACTTTTGGACTAAGGGGGTGGGTGTCCACCATCATTGGGTGATATGTCCCAACCAAGTGGTGATGTCACCTAGCATTCATGTGCAGGTGTGGTTACACACATATCACGACACACATCCTATGCGCATTAGACTCAAGGACAGGCATTCGTAAATCCAAACACATACTATCCCTCTCCTTTGTTACTATTTCTTCGGAAAGCACTTGCTTCTCACAGGCTATTAAAAATTTTCAATGACAAGAAGCCATGAATGAGGAGATTCATGCTTTTATTCAGTATCAGACCTAGGACTTAGCTGGCCCCTCACTAGGCCAAAATGTTGTAGGGAGAACATGGAAGTATAGGGGGAGAACATGGAAGTATAGGGTCGACGATAAAGCTGATGGTTCGGTTAATCGGTTTAAAGCACGCCTAATTTCTCAAGGCTTTCATCAAAGTGAAGGCCTTGATTATTTTGAAACTTTTAGTCTTGTTGTCAAACCAACTACCTTCAGATTTATCCTTGCCTTAGTAGTGGCAAACTCTTGGTCAATTGGCCAACTTGATGGGAAAATTGTGTGTTTACATGGTTTTCTTAATGAAGATGTTTATTTGAATGAACCTCAAGGGTTCATACAATGTAAATTTCCTAACCATGTTTGTTGCCTACATAAAGCTTTATATAGGTTCAAACAAGCACCTCGAGCTTGGTTTCTCGGGTTTAACACGTTCCTCTACAATCTTGGGTTGTATTGTGGCATAACGGATGCTTCTTTGTTTATTGACCGTTTATCAATTGGTATGGTTTTCTTATTATTAAATGTTGATGATATCATACTCACTGGATCACATTCGTCTCTATTTCATTGATTTCTTACTCAATTATTATCACAACTTGATTAAAAAAGCTTCATCCTCTGCACTACTTTCTTAGTATGCACTTGATCTTCTTAACAAGCATGAGGCCAAATCAGTTTAAACTCCCCTACCTGCCTAGGTTCAACCATCACTAATTGACGGTGAGCTCCTAGAAGATTCGACTAAGTTTTGAAATGAGTTAGGTGCTCTTTAGCATCTCGTTATGACTTTTCCTAATATATGTTATGTTGTTAACTGTGTGTCCTAGTTTATGCATGTCGCCAGGTATTCTCATTGGCAAATGGTGAAGTGTATTCTCAGGTACCTTAAGCACACTCTTGATCATGGCCTTACCTTCACTCTAGGATTCTGTATGACCATAACGGCCTATGCTTATGCTAATTGGGGTGGTTGCCCTAATACTCGGCGTTCTACCACATAGTTTGCCTTATTTCTTGGTCCCAATCTGATATCATGTCTAGTTAAGAAGCAACTAATTATTTCCAAGTCTACCATAGAGTTTGAGTATTGTGCCGCGGCTAAGGTGGGTGTTGAGTGTGATGGTACCTCATGCGTGATGTCGACTTACGCCATTTTGGTCTTGTTCAGATCTTTTACAATATTTTAGCCACATACCTTGCTGTTAATCCCATCTCTAATGATTGTAGTAAGCTCGTCGATGTTGACTTCCACTATGTCCGGGAAAAGGGGATCACGGGTGACATCCGAGGTTCGATTCGCTCCAACTACAAAATAGGTTGCTGATATCTTCACCAAAGGCTTATCTGTAGATCGCTTCCGTTATCACAAAGCCAATTTGCACGTTGCCCCCTCTCCCCTCCATTCAGATTGAGGGGGTGTATTACTATAATATCTTAGAATATACTTTATTAGCTTTTGTTATATCCCTTAGGGACTCTATTGTAATCTTCTCTCCTGTGGCTCTTCTATATAACCATATATCAGTAACCCAAGTAGGCATGCCTTCAATATTATTCTCTCACATGCCACATAAAACTATTAAGTAATGATATATAATAATTTAACCACCCTATACTATGTTCATGCATACACGATTACCAAATTTATGTAAACATTTACAATGATCTTATTTGCACATGAGTGAAAGGAAAGATTACAAGGTATCAACATCAAAAGGAAATATTACAACTTGATTATGGAAAGTCTAAATGATGTGCTGGAAAAGAGCAACATGTGCTGCAAATCTTTACTTATTTGGTAACTTGATTTGTGGGGAATTTTTGCTTGCGTTGACAAAAGATCTTTACTTGCCAACATCCCCCCTTAAGTGAATAGGTGATGAAATAACACATTGCTTGTTCGGAAGCCAAGTGAACCAAGAGGAGCTTAAAGCTTTGGTAACTATATTGGCGATTCGATTATGACTAGAAATGAATTGAACTGCCAAGTCTTTACATAAGATCTTCTCACGAATAAAATAAAAACCGATCTTGACGTGCTTGGTACGAGAATGATAGACAGGATTGGCAGTGAGATAACCGCAGAAATATCTTCACACCATAAACGTGGACAGTCAGCAGGATGAATACCTAGCTCATGAAGTAGTTGTTGGACCCAACAAATTTTAGCGGTTGCATTTGCAAGCCCATGAAATTAATCCTCCATACCAGAGTGGGAAACAATAGATTGGCATCTGGAGGACCAACTTACGATATTTGCCAAGAAACAAGCAGTAGCCTGATGTAGACCCATGGGTGGAGGGACAACCAGCCCCATCGAAGTTCGAGAACGCATGCAAGACAAGATTTGAAGCTTTTTAGAAGCAAAGGCCATAGTGGGTGGTCATTGAAGATAGCAGAGTGCTTTACCATTTTCTAATTACCATGGTTTGATAAGTTCAACCCATTGTAGTCTTCCAGCAATGCTTCGGTAAAGAGTAGGATCTGAAAAAAGGTTTTGCGTCATTATTGGAGGTAAGCATAGATGTGGGAAGAGGAGTCGCAACTGGTTTGGCCTGAGCCATGCTTGCTCAGGCTAAGAGATCACAAATATACTTGGCTTGAGAGAGATATAAGACATTCTGTTGGCGGGAGCACTCAATGCCAAGAAAGTAATGAAGAGAATCAAGATCTTTCACCGGGAAGACATTGCTTAATTGAGCCATAATAGAGGAGACCAAGGCAGGGTTAGAGCAAGTAATAAGAAGGTCATCAACATATACTAGTAAATAGAAAACATGCGTACCATGCCGGAAAATGAATAGAAAATTGTTTGTGTGACATGAGTAAAATCCCAATTCTTTTAACGTGGATGAAAGACTAAAGAACCAGGCCCGAGGAGCTTGCTTAAGACCATTTAGAGCTTTTCGAAGTTGGCAAACGTGATTTGGAAATTAAGGGTGAATGTAACATGGCAGTTGGCGCATGTGTATTGTATCACCAAGCGAGCCATGGACAAAAGCATTTTGAACGTCCATCTAATGAACCTGCCAACCATACGTTAGAGCAAGAGATGGAATAATACAAATAGGGGTTGGTTTAACCATTGGACTGAATGTGTCGTGGTAGTCAATTCCCTCCTCCTAATTGTATCCCTTGGCAACTAAATGTGCTTGACATCGAGAAATATAGCTATAAGCATTGTGTTTTATTCAATAAATCCATTTATAATCAACCTTATTTTGATTAGGTTGAGATGGGACAAATTCTCATGTTGGAATATGGTTCCTAAATAGTCTAAACTATGTCCGAGTACAATGGCCGGTGAGAGCTAAGCTATTAGTCCCAAGCAGATTTTGGCAGATAAAACATAAAATACTTAAATGAGGAATTTTACTTAAATCAAAATGTGTTTTGTATTTAAGTAAAATAAATTAAGTAAATATAATAAATTAAATTTAAGTATTTGGCCGTTCTTTTAAAACAACAGTACGAAGCTTCCTGGGGAAGCTTCCCATTTTTTCCCTCCTCAGCACTGCCACGTGTCGCCACCGGAGTGGCCGGTGTTGGGGTGACTTCTGGGCCCTTCATTTTTTGGTGCCCTTGGACGGTTCAGATTTAAAGCACTTGGATTGCTTTTTTTTTGCTTATAAAAAGGGGTTCTGAGGAGAGAGAGTGGTGTGGGTCATTTTTGGGTGATTTTTCACCGGTACTCTCTCTCTCTCTCCACCATGTCTATCTTCAACCTCTATGGGGCGTTTCTAGGGTTTGCCCTAGGGATTTTCGGTGCCAAAACCTAGCCGGTAAGGGATGGAGCTAGCCGGTGCTGGGAACCACGAAGGCGGATCGTCTCGGGGATCTGGGATCGTGATGGTATAGCATCTACCTAGCTCGGAGTTGGTAAATTTCTCTTACTCTCTCTTTTATTCTTTACTGATACAGTCATAAAGGGTTGTATAAAGAGAGGTTTGTAACTAATAGCTTAGGTTTTGATGTGGAAAGCGCCTTTTACCATTTACATGGTTGTAAAGCTTAAATGATTAATAAAATAGAGCTCTCTAGTGGTAGGGGGACCGTGGAGTAGGCCATTTAGGGCTGAACCACATTAAAATCGTGTGTACTTTCTTTATTTCGTTATTGTCTTCTATCGTCGCATGTTATTTCGAATCAAAGCTTAGAGCCTCAGTTTTAAAGACCACCTTTTACAAGATCCTAAAATAAACTAAGTTATTGTTGAAGTTAAAACCGAATTTAAAGATGATAACCTAAAAACAGTAAAGTAAAAACAACGGGTTTTGGAACTTAGGCTGTAAAGAGGTTAGGTTTTATCAGATCAACTTTAACAAGAGTGTTTTGAGAACTTTAACCGGATAGAAATCGGTTTTAGAACTCTGAAGAACACAACAAGTGGTATCAGAGCCAAAAGTTTGTAAAATGGACGTGGTTCTTTAAATTGAGTGTCAAAAAACGTGTTAAAATAGACTTATGTTTTTTTTTTTTTCTGAAAAAATTTGTTTTTTTGTTGTCACTGTTTGTGAAAAGAAAAAAAAAAGTTTCTGTTTGCAAATTTTTTTTTTTTTGAAATGGGAAAAATTGGCTGCTAAGTTTGATATCGAGAAAATTTTGACGGGAAGAACGTAATACCCTTTGGAAGATCAAGACCAGAGCAATGTCGTCCCAAAGTGTGGGATCCAACTCGTCTGGCTGCTGTCCAGCAGTGATCGAGAAGAGTTTGGAGCAGAAGAGCTTTAGGTACTCTTGTTATGTGTTGTTTAGATTTAATGTGCTGCCTCTTATTTTTCCTTGGTTAACTGTTTCTAAAATTTGGTCAAAGTTAGAAGAAATGTATAACGATGAATCCTTGTTGATTAGGATACTTATATGAAAATTTCTTCATATGTAGATTGGCTGGTATAAGCCTCTAGAGGACTCCCCAAATAGGTTAAACAGAATTTTACAGGACCCAATGAAAGAAGATGCTTGAATTCTATGTGAGATTCAAGCTATAGTCTTAGTGTGTGTTTTACCTAAGTAACTTAGGGGCATTAAAGACACATTAAGATATGACCGGGGGAAGATCACTTTAGATGGAGTAAAGCAGGTTTTTAGGAGTAAAATTCTAGGACTAAAAAGGGAAGGGACAGACTAGTTTGGGGTAGCAATGGTGAGGGAATGGTTATGAGACGAAAGAACAGGCATTAGGAAAATCTGAAAAATAATAATAATTATAATAATAACAAGGGATGATTGAAGGGTAGGTATCGTTCTAAATTTTGAAATAGAGACATAACGAAAATAAAGTGTTGTGAGTACAACAAGCTATGACATATAAAAGGAACTGCCCTGATAGGAATTAAATACCCGGTACAGCTAACAATGTGGATTCGTTTTCTTGAATCTGGAAATGTTGATTTTTATTTCAATGTTTTGAACTGATTTATGTGATTCGAATGCTAATTGTGGAATGCTTGAAAGCGCTATGTTGAAAATAGTACTACTGGTCATGTTAATGTTTCATTTTTGAATCATTAGAGCATGTGTGGGTGTTTAAATTCAGGTTGTAGTTATACTTTTATATGACTGCCACTAGAGATAATTTTATTAATATTAAAAACCGGTAACTGGGAAAAAAAAAGTGTGGTTAAGACATCACATAGGAGTAACCATAACTGATGTAGGGTATTGAAAAAATTAGGATTAACCAATGGAATGACATACATCATTACGGATGTAAGACACGTTCCTGACCTAAGTAGGAGCCTGACATCTTTATGTCATTTGGACTTAAAGGGAATGTAGCTTGGAGCCATGAACTTGGAACTTAGGATCTTGAAGAGATCCTTGGTGGTTCTGGAAGAGTGCTCAGATAGGTCTACGTATTTAAGGGTAGGAGTGTCTCAGGTGAGTCAAGGATCGTGGTTAAGTCTAACCAGAACCGAGTTATGGCATAGGCATTTAGGGCCTTGTGAATGAGAGAGGTTTGGAAAAATTGTTATAACATGGAATGTTAAGAAATAACAGTGAGTACAAAATTTAATTTCTGTGAGTCATGTGCATTTATTATTATAGGTTGGTATTCAATGTAGGGATGCATATAACTCACGGGGTGTTAAATTATATGCATTCTAATTTATGAGTCAAACCAGGGTTGTTACCTGAGGTGGAGTGTTATAATTTTCTATCTATGATTGAAGTAATTCATGCTCAGTGTCTGGAATTTTTTGTTGAAATATTAGACAACTGTTTACCTACATTTGAGAGGTGGACGGATTAGATAGAAAGCATAACTAGTTAAAATTGAAAATACCTAAGAATGGACAACGGTTTGGATAACATAAATTCAGAATTGGTGAAGTTGTATATTGCTGGAAATTATTTAAAATGGTGTCAAACAGTTAAAAACACGGTTAGAGGAACGCATTAGCAAATAGGGGTTGCGGAGCGTATGAACCGAAGTCTGTGTGACAAGGGTCCGGTGTATGATGTTCGCATCAGGTACTAGGCAAACAGTTTGAGGGAAGGGGCTGATACGGCAGCCTCGCTATGTTGTGGATAGGACGCCCTAAACTGGTAAGTTAGGCTTAAGGACACCTGAGGAAATGCGGACCGGACAGCGAGCAAACGACTCTTTTGGGAGAGTGTTTGGCTATGCGGCATGCGCCCACAAGTCTGTGGTAAAGTGTGAACCCCGGACTGTGAACAGGCACGTTCCTCAGTTACTTTGAAGGGGTAACAGGTGATAGGATAGGAGTTAAGGAGGAAAATCGGACTAGGATCCTAATAAGTAGAGATGTAATTTTTGATGAGATGGACATAACCTACTTAGGTGATACTAGTAACTCAACTTCTAAGAAACCGTGTGTTTGAACCTAATATACGTGAGATGAATCCAACAGAACTGAATGATCAAAACATGACCTAAGATTAGAAATTAAGGAATGAACCAGGAAAAGAATCGGATACCAAAAATGAACCAACCCGAACAGGAATAATCTTAGGATGTAGGTAGTTCTGAAATATGCATTTTGACTTGGCTGGAATCTGTAAAAGATTCTTGAAAACGAACTAGGAGACTATCAACTAAGTAGGGATAGGGATACGGCTAGGAGAGAGGCAAGGCCTCCCCGATGAGTAGGATACAGCTCGGTGCATAGTGTATGCCTTGGTTGCCCTTTAGTATATAGAATCATGACCATTGAGTTTCAAGCAGGCTATCTAATAGCCACCATTCTACAGAATGGCAGGATGCGTTGAAGGCGGAAATGAGTTCCTTAGTGAAGCACAGGACTTGGTCACTAGTGCCCAAAGCCGGCGGGTAAGAATCTAGTGGAAACCAAGTGGAATTACAAGACTAAGGAATATAGTTTACCTTTTGGGAAAAAACATAGGTTTAAGGTTAGGCTTGTGGCTAAAGGTGTCCCGCAGCATGGAACCGTGGATATCACTGGGAGGGAAGCACATCACCATTAGGGTGTCAATGAAGTTGACGAACTAGGTAGACCTGGATTTGGAATAGTAGTTAGACGTAACTATCGCTTGTTTGCATGGGGAGCTTGGAAGGAGCTCTACATGGCTTAGCTTGTGGGTTTTGTTGAACCTCAGAACGCTGGCCTAGGACGTAGGCTCGGGTAGTCCTTGTACGGACTGTAGCTGTCCCCATGGCAAATGGGAAAAGCGGTTCCATGACTTCTTGATAGAAGTAGGGTAACTAGGTCAATTCATGACGAGTGCTTCTGTGTGAAAATTGTGATTATTGATTCTATGTTATACTTGCATATGTTGATGATATGTTGATAGCTAGTCGTTGCATGCCTGGAGATTGTTAACCTGTGGAGTTTGTTAAACTGGATTAGATTTGAAAAGACCTTGGTCCTACTAAGTGGAATTAGGAATGGAGATTGGTAGTTGATCGAATGTTGAAAACGATAAACTTATCTTAGTCTAATTACTTAGAGAAGGTCATTCATAGGTTTAACATGACGGCGGCTAAGGTTAGAGTTCACATAACAAGACAAATTTTCAGCAAATACCAAAATCCTAGGAATGATCAAGAGGCCGTTGATTAGAGCAACGTTCCATAGGCTAATGCAATAGGGTCAATCATGTAGTCCATGACTTGTACCAAGCCTGACCGTAGCTTAACCAATCAGTGTGCTCTCTAGGTTCAGGGTGAATTTAGGGAAGGAGCACAGGGATGGGGTTAAGTGGCTATTGGGATATACATATTAAGGGTAGTTTGATGCTAGGACTTACGATTGTGGGAACAGAAACCTATGTCTCTTAGGGTACACTAATGTCGATTTCGGTGGAGATCTGGTCAAACGAAAGTCCAAGAGCTCCTACATGATCTCTTTGAATGGTCGGGACTGTTAGTTGAAGATCCAAGGTCCAGTCAATGACTGTGGACAAATGACTGTAGTGGACTCCTGGAGCTAACAGATGCCATTAAAGAGGAAATTTAGTCTAAGTCGACTTCTATTGGAATTAAACTTAGGCCTAGGAACTTCAGGATATATGGATAGCCAGTCAGCACTAGCATTGAGCAGGAACACTGTATTCCATGATAGGGGTAGGCATCTAGCTAGTCACGAGGTGTTTTGTGATGGAATAGTTCGAGGGTGATAGGTTAGAGTTGCTGAAAATTTGGACGGATAAAAATCTAGCTGATATGAGAACTAAAGCCGTGCCCCTGAACAAGTTAATGGGGTTCATTAACTTAGTTCAGGTCTCCTGTGTTTCAGGAGAAGAATCAGGACCAAAACCAAAATGCTTTGCCCCCCTATTACTAGAGTGAGTCCAATAGTCAAACTAATTAGGAACCAGGTGGAGAATTGTTGGAATATGGTTCCTAAATAGTCTAAACTATGTCCGAGTACAATGGCCGGTGAGAGCTAAGCTATTAGTCGTAAACAGATTTTGGCGGATAAAACGTAAAATACTTAAATGAGGAATTTTACTTAAATCAAAATGTGTTTTGTATTTAAGTAAAATAAATTAAGTAAATATAATAAATTAAATTTAAGTATTTAGTCGTTCTTTTAAAACAACAACACGAAACTTCCTGGGAAGCTTCCCATTTTTTCCCTCCTCAGCACTGCCACGTGTCGCCACGGGAGTGGCTGGTGCTAGGGTGACATCTGGGCCCTTCATTTTTTGGTGCCCTTGGATGGTTCAAGTTTAAAGCACTTGGATTGCTTTTTTTTAGCTTATAAAAAGGGGTTCGGAGGAGAGAGAGTGATGTGGGTCATTTTTGGGTGATTTTTCACCGGTTCTCTCTCTCTCTCTCCATCATGTCTATCTTGAACCTCTATGGGACGTTTCTAGGGTTTGCCCTAGGGATTTTCGGTGCCAAAACCTAGCCGGTAAGGGATGGCGCTCACCGGTGCTGGGAACCACGAAGGCGGATCGTCTCGGGGATCTGGGATTGTGATGGTATAGCAGCTACCTGGCTCGGAGTTGGTAAATTTCTCTTACTCTCTCTTTTATTCTTTACTGATACGGTTGTAAAGGGTTGTATAAAGAGAGGTTTGTAACTAATAGCTTAGGTTTTGATGTGGAAAGCGCCTTTTACCATTTATGTGGTTGTAAAGCTTAAATGATTAATAAAATAGAGCTCTCTAATGGTAGGGGGACCGTGGAGTAGGCCATTTAGGGCCGAACCACGTTAAAATCGTGTGTACTTTCTTTATTTCGTTATTGTCTTCTATCGTCGCATGTAATTTTGAATCAAAGCTTAGAGCCTCAGTTTTAAAGACCACCGTTTACAAGATCCTAAAATAAACTAAGTTATTGTTGAAGTTAAAACCGGATTTAAAGATGATAACCCAAAAACAGTAAAGTTAAAAACACGGGTTTTGGAACTTAGGCTGTAAAGAGGTTATGTTTTATCAGATCAACTTTAACAAGAGTGTTTTGAGAACTTTAACCGGATAGAAATTGGTTTTAGATCTTTGAAGAACACCGACATCCCAAGTATGGGCTTTCATGAGAGCATTATATCCTCATTCATGGCAATACGCTACTTCTTCACTTTGGCCGCAGTAGTGAAATTCGTTGGTTTGGTAAGAGGAGAAGGGTCAATGGTATTAGCAGTGAGTGAGAAAGGAACATGAGGTTTTAGTGATTGGGTTTGAGATCAGGTGACCATAGGATGACATGTGGGAATTGGTGTGGTAGATGTAAGGGGTGGTAGAGAGGAGACATGTTCTGGTGAACAAGGATTTTGAGTTGGGATAGTTTCTGTTGTGGAGGAAGTGGGCACAGGAGAGGATGGACATGAAGTAGTTTGAGTTTGGGGGTGTTCGAGGACATGGGATGGATCCATAGTTTAGGACTAAATGGTAGGGTTGTTTAAAGGCATGTGTTTTTGTGGATCCATGAAAAGAGCATAGATAAGACAAGTCCCATTTCTCTGGTTTTTTCTTTTTTTTTTTTTTTTTTGGGGGGGGGGGTGGGTTTGCAGTCGAAGTAGTGTAGGGAAAATACGACTCATTAAAGATAACATCCCGTGAAACATAAACACGACCCTTTGGAAGATGAAGACACTTGTACCCCTTATGTGTCGGGATATACCCGATGAAAAGGCAAGGGAGAGATTTAAGATGGAGCTTATGGTTGTTATATGGTCGAATAAAGGGATAGCAGATACAACCAATTACCTTAAAGAAAGAATAGTTAGGTTGCCTGATAAGAAGTCGTCATAAGAATGTAGCACCGGAGTCAGAATTCCAAGTTGAGTCTCCCATATTGTAAGAGAAAGAAGGTGTCAATAGTATAGCTATGATCAAACTAGTGATAACACTTTAAGGCCGGATGTCTTCCTCGATTTGGACCAGCTTGGTGCTACCAATGTCCAGATTGGTGTTGTGCATGTCCTCCTCTTGGAGGTTTGGTGCAGTTATTTGGGGGCTGCTGTGATGGGCCACTAGATTGGTGCTGTTAACTTTGGTGTTGATTGGACGCATGCTTGGTTAGGCACCGATTGAGGTCGTTTAAGAAACTGGACAAGTCATCAAAAGTTTTTTTTTTTTTTTTAATAAGTCAGTGTGTATATATCAAAAAAGTTGTAAATGAGTATGAGAGGCATACCCTAAGATATAGCTGAGGCCTACAAAGGAATCTGAAAAGAAAACTAAACAAAGCTAGGAAAGCAAACACTACAAAAGCCAAAACAAGGGGAAATACAAAGATTACATCAAAGCATCAAAGTAAATCACTCAAAACATAGAAGAGGAGAATAACACTCAACGGCAGCGTGCCCCTTTGGGGGGGGGGGGGGGGGAATTCAGATTCTGCTCCTTCTAAGCAGCTGTAGTCCTTTGGCGCAGAACAGTGAAAGCTGGCTTAGCACATCCTTAAGAGGCTAAGTAAGCTAGAGCATCAGCTAAGTCTACAGGAGTCATAAGGAGCCAGCCTTCATAGGGGTCCGATGAAAGACTCTCTTGATTGCTGGAACATGAAGATTGGTTGCTCGGCACACTGGCCTCTTGATTCTCATGTCAAGACCCGGATTCAAGAGACCTAACCAAAGCCTCCTGATCCACATCAACCTCAACCTCTAATGGAAAATCGGCATGACTCGAATCCTCCTAAAAAATGGGTAGATGAATCCACTACAACTTGAAATTTCGAGAGGCCTAAAATATCTTAACCCGAGCACAAGATTCCTACGAGGTTCGATGGGCAGGACCCATTTGGGAAGAGCCCAAATCAGGCCCTTCCCGCCCAGCACTTAGGTGGCGCTGGGCTACAGCGTCAACCGGGCCTCTAGAGAGTGACCCCCCAAAATTGGATGGGGGAGGGGGCTCATTTGGCCCAAAAATAGGCCCAGAAGCTGGCCCAAGTGGTGGCCAAGATGAAGGAGAAAGAGCCAGCCCAAACCCAACCTTAACCTCATCCGTACTGTGATCAGTCCAGCCCATGTCGTGGCCCACAATCATTAGGCAGCCCACATTACGTAGAAAACACAATCCCAAAGGAGTTTGGACCAACATTAACACACGGCTCATAACTAATTCAAGGGCCCACCTCCTCACTAGCATGAGGCCCCATTATGGGCCTCTCATCACAAGGCCCATCCACTTGTGTTCGCGTAGTAGAGGCCCCAACCTCAGGCCCAAATGATGGCCCTAATGCAACCCCAGGCCCACTTAATGGTCCCACTCCTAGCCCACCTTCCATCCCAGCCAGGGGCCCAAAAGACCCAACCTCACCAGCCCTTCCCTCACCATGCATAGGCCCATCTTGTGGCCTAACAACACCTGTGTCAACCCCCCCACCCCCACGGTTTTGCAGAAGGTGATTTAGCCGCTTCTTCGATTTTTTGGCCACCGTGGCCGGAATTTCTTGTGATGAAGTGGCAATAGGGGTAACAATGGCAGGAACACGACAAGAGTGACAAAAAGCTTTGCATTCACGACAAATTTTGGGCAGTCCCTCATATATCACGTTAACCAAAAAACGGGTATCATTGTAATCCACAAACAAAGACTTGGTCGGAAGAACTTCGGCATCCATCTCCACACAAACCCTTGCATATCTAACCATAGTCCCATCTAGAGTAGTCTTACCCATGTAAAGTGGCTTGCTTAAACCATTAGCAATGAGCTAAGGGATCCTTGCATGGGGACAGCTGAAGCATAATCTTCTCTAAGGCCATCAAGAGTTTATTGCACAAGGTTATCATCTGGGATTTCATGCTCAATAAGGGAAAGTTGATTGGACTTCATTATATCAAGGTAGTTTGGCATAGAAATTCCTTGTTCCTTAGTTTGGCTAAGATCTCAACTTAAATATGTGATCTTTGCACGACTATGGGATAGGAAAAGCCTCTCTAGGCTAGTTCACAGATTAGCAGGTGGTGGTATGACCAACTCCTTTCCTGGCCATTTCCTTGGATAAGGACAGTAGTAGCCAAGCTAGCAAGTAATTGTCTTGTTGCATCCATTGAACATAAAGCTGGATTTAATTGTTGAATTGGGGTTAATTCGACTTCATGACCGAGAGTAGCCAATTGGTTCAAAAGCTTGGTTGGGCATGGATTAGATCCATCAATGTATCTAATGAGGTTAAATGCTGCAATGTGGGCTTTGATTATAGTTTGCCAAACATGATAATTTCATCTTTTTAATTTTGTGGTTGTTTGATGACAAAGATTGAGAATGGGAGCTTGGTTTTGGTTTGTGGTGAATGTTTTAATTTGACTAGTTTTGGAAGACAGTGAATTCGTCATTTGAGACTCTTGGTCTTTAGGCTCCGATACCATGATAAAATGAAGAAATAATTTTTGTATTTCACTCTTTTGAATTTCACAATACAACATACTAGCTTAAATAGTCTATAAAGCATCAATGGATAAAAAAGGAAAGATTACAAGGTATCAACATTAAAAGGAAACATTACAAAGTAATATTCTTGATTATGGAAGGTCAAAATCATGCGCTGAAAAAGAGCAACATGTGCTGCAAATCTTTACTAATTTGGTGGCTTAATTTGTGCTGAATTTGCGCTTGCTTTAACCAAAGAGATTTACTTGCCAACACATACGTGATGGGAGCACTCCAAATGAAAAATCCATGAATCCTCACTCGTCTTTCTGTCCTAAACTAAGAAAAGGTCATCACCATTCTCAAAGGCTACACATGTGGAGGTCTTGACTTTCTCCCCTTTGCTCTTCTCTATTAGGTTATAAAATCAATCATATGCCTTCACCTATCAGCTTAAACTTTTGAAAAAGTTGGTTCTTTGTTATGGTATCATAGCCTTATTGACCTGATGTCACAAGTTTCAATCCCAACAACTCCCACCCTAATACTAATATATTTCAATCATTACTTGGGCCGGCATGTTTGAATATAAAATAAAATCTCGGGTCTTCACTCATTAGCTTAAGCTTTTAAAAAAGTTGGTTCTTTAGCAGTCTTCTTGAACTATTCTAGGCCTGCTTTCAATTTTTTGGAAAATACTTGAATATAACCTATCTCGTGACGATAATAACATTCTTTGGCACTATAATTGCTTCTAGGTCTAGAACTTGACCTATAAAAATCTCTATCACTATAACCACCGGAGCAACTTCTCTTGTTGAATACTTAGTATTTAAGTATATTTACATTGAATTTTTTTTTATATTTTTGTATTTTATGATGTACATACCTAGTACTTAATTAGGTGTCGTTATTAGAGCATCTTCTCTTCCCTTCTATAATTGTCATCATCAATTGCTTGTTTTATTGTTTTGCTTAGGATTCTTCACCTCATAAGAATTAGGCTTTTCATTTGTTTCTTGATGTATTATAAATAGCTGGGTCTTACTTGATAATGGAATAATCCAATTTCCAGTATTTCAAGTGTTCTTGTTTAGTTTATTGTCTTGTTAATTTTATAGTCTTGTTAACCTTTTCATTGTATTAGAGTGGGTTTAGATCTCACATTATTTTCTTCTCGTCTTGCCTTGGTGCCGTGCCTCCGTCTTTGTGAGCCAAACTGTTTTGTTCTTTTGTTCACTGTTCTACTCATTATTTTATTTATAATGGCTGAGATAAATACTAGTCAAACTATTACACCAGTTGTCATTTCAGGGGGAGTCATCGATGCTAAATCTCCCTACTATCTTCATCCCTGGGATCATTTGGGGTAAATTTTTGATCAAGATATTTTAATCAGTCCTAATTTTTTGCTTTAGAGGTAGTCGATTTATAAAGTGTGTAAGGCAAAGAAAAAAATTGGTTTTCTTGATGGACCTATTATGAAACCGAATGATAATTCGCCGGATTTTGAAAACTGGAGCACTTGCGACTCTATGGTGTCTTCTTGGCTCTCCCTTTCGGTTTCCAAAGAAACAAATGCGAGTATCACATGTTTTCAAACTTTGCGTGACATTTGGTTGGATTTGAATGAATGTTTCTCTCAAGGAAATGTTTCTCGTGTTTATGAAATCAAACATGAAATCTCGCGTTTAAAACAAGAGAACATGCCGATATTCGACTATTTTATCAAACTGAGGTCGCTATGGGATGAACTCTACACCTTGGTAGCTATTCCCCATGTACTTGTGGGTCCGCTCAAGGCTTTGCGGCCATACGGGACATGGAAAAGCTACTTGATTTGTTGATGGGATTAGACTCGCCTTTTTCTACAGTTTGATCCTAATTAATGAACACTAAACCTCTTCCTTGTGTGGCTATTGCCTATTCCATGCTTTGTTAAGAGAAGAAGGAAAAAAGTGTTGCTTCCGGTAGTGTTGTTCCCGAATCCATGACCCTTGTTGTCAAAGGGAATAATGTGGAATTTGAAGGTGGCTCATCCATTTCAAATGGGCCATCCCCTAAATGTAATAATTAGTTGTCTTGTTCTCATTGTAAAATCTGGGGACATACAAGAAACAACGAGTGTCGAACGGGGCAAATTGAGCGGGTTGCAAGAAGCCCTTGCTACCAGCTGCTTGTGGGTTGATTATAGTATAGACCACTGACAATCCCATTGTGGGATTGTCAGCCTCTCGGCATCACAAATTGTTGACTCTTCTCAGTCCCGATAGTAGTTCTTCCTATGTTAATTTGATAGGTTAGGCATTGTTTAATAATATTTGGATTATTGGTATGGGTTCCGATCCTATGGTTTCGTCATAATTCATTTTCGATGATGTTTTGATTAATACTAAAGTCAAACTTGTTGGACTTTCAAATGGTTCATCATTACGGGTTTCTTATATTGGACGTGCCATGATTTCTAGCAATCTCACTCTTGAGAGTGTTTTATAGATTCCCGGATTTCATTGCAGTCTTCTTTCCGTTAGCAAGTTGACAAGTGTTGGGATAAAAGTAGGCCAGTAGGTCAACCGGTCAATGGCGAGACTGACCCTGACGCCACCACGCGGTACACCTCCCCTTAATCTCATGGTAAGACCTCCTTACCGCCAAAGCTTCATCCTCTCTACCGCGTGCATCACTAAGGACGCTTACCGAGAAGAGCTACCATGCCACCAACCCTGCCTGCCACCTGCTATCGACCTATGGTACACATCCCCTTACTAGTGTGGACATACCCACAACAACCGTGAGGCACACTACCGCCCATACCTTGCTCTACGGCACAGCCATAATGCCCACCTCCTCACCGTGAAGCATATTACTACCTGCCTCTCACTTCCTTAAGGAAGGACCACCTTCCCCTTTGAACCAGTCACCACCCAGGCGGCACCACTGCCCCTCTGAACCAATCACCACCTAAGCAGTACCACCTCCTCTCCAGCCAGGCGGTACCATTGCACACCCATCGAATCAGCATAAGGCACCCGCCTTACCTCTCGCGTTAAGTAACATCATACATTATTGTCCACCCTCACCTACCACCTACACCACCATTTCCTATAAATACTAATCCCACTCCCCTCATTCAAGGCAAGGAGGTCTGGGGCCTTGGCCCCCACATACACAATCCACTCTCCTCTCTCTCCTAAGAGACCTCACATCTCTCCCTTTACTAGGATCCGGGTTTGTGCCCTCCCCTCCACGGCTGCTACCTCGGTTGCTCCAGTCTCCTCCAACTCACCCATACTTATCAGGTATCATTTACTTTACACATACTTATTGGTGCTACCACTTCTCTTACTGACTTAGGCATCGGAGGGGTCCCCCGCGGTCCATACTACGGCAGGTCTTTCTGACAGTCTTGTTCGTTTTGCATGTATGCCCGAGTTAAACGTGCCAGTAGCTGCCTTCCAGTGAGAACTTGAGCCCTGCTCTCAACCAGAACCTACAAATATTTGTTACTTAGGGACGATTAGGCAACCTGGGCCAATTTTTCCCAAAACAGAGGCACCGTCTGTGGGAAGGATAGCTTGCTAGCATTTGACCCAACATCCCGTGCAAAACATCTAAGCCTCACTTGGCTTGGGACTACGGTACCTGTCTCAGGTAAATCTTTTTAAGAAACATGGGTATTTAGGCTAAGTTTTTGGCAGGGGACTTTTGCGCTCACCTTAAGCCTAATAACGATCTCCAATACCGTCCACTAAGTCTTCCCTTGGCCTGAGACGGTAATACCTAAACCTCTTACCAAAGCTAGGGGGCTTAATAGAATTATATGAAAAATAAATGGTAAAAAAAAAAGAATAAAAATACAAACAAAATTAATAACGCAAGAGCAACAATAACGACAATGAAGTAGTAAATGAGAATAATTTTGAATATTAACCTATCTGTTACACTTTACGTTTTTCACTTTCAAACACGAATTCAAATGGAGACTACTGCCTAAGACAGGGGGCTGCCTTTAAAGGTTCTTGTTGAAAGGTAAAACTTAAGTTTACCTAATAAGTGTATAGATTAACAAGTGTTAATCGCTACCACCTAGGAATTCAAGCAAAAAAGGACTAAAGATAAGACAAGGAGGTAAGAAGCACCAAGAATGGGGCACACCCGCTAACTCGGCAGTAGGCTTCCCCAGTAACAATATTGTCACCCTCAGCTAGACGAGCGCTTCTAAAAGGGGTGCCAATGATAAAGCGTGAGGTTAAATCCACCAATAAAGGTGTTATGGGCAATAACCTAGTTGGGATTCCGCCAACTGCTACCCTTAACGCTCTAGGAGTTAAGCTACCGCCAATTGAATTAGAATAAGCTTTATTAGAGCATCGCCCGCAACCTTTCGTTGACAAAGGAATACCCACCAGCGGTATCGTAGCCTACCATGGGTAACCAACAAACGAACTTAGGATTTACCGCCAACTAGCTTGGCTAGATCCTACAGCCAACTAGCTTGGCTAAACCCTACCACCAACCAGTTGGCTAGAAACCACCCACCACCCACAATTGGTGGCAGTATCCACCATTCACCAAAAGGGATTGGTGACGGTACTCACCGTGCCCCAACGACGATTAGTAGCGGTATCCATGCTCACCAGTGACGATTGGTGACGTGATTTATTCATATTACGTTCAACCCAGTCCCTAGTAGGGGGATGAGGGCTTAACGTTTTTTACGTGATTTACATTCCTTATGTGATTTATGTGAATTATGTGATTTATGTCCCTTATGTGATTTATGTTCCTTGATGTGATCTACGTCCCTTATGTGAATTACATGAATTACGTTCCCTGATGTGATTTATGTTCCTTATGTGATTGACGTCTCTTATGTGATTTGTGCTCAACCCAATCCCTAGCCGAGGGCTGGGGGCTTATGTGATTTACATTCAACCTAGCTCCCTGCTGAGGGCTGGACATTTTTTGTGTAATCTATGTTAACTCAGCCCCAGACCGGGCCCGTTGATACCGGGGCTGATGTTGTGGTTTGCTCCAAGTAGTATAGGAAGCACATAGATTTTTGTTGTTATGCCCCACCTAACATCGAGGTTAGCGCTGTGATTATCTCTAAGTAGTAATGGGAGCACGAAGTCATTCGGGCGCAGTAACTCTCACCTGCTTGGGACCCCGCAATTATTTGAGTCCCATCTGACATCGGGATTGGTTGTAAACTCTCAGCAGCTTGGGAGCCCGCGGTTTTGTGTGTCCCATCTAACATCGGGACTGGCGGTAAACTCTCACCAGCTTGGAAGCCTATGGTTTTGTGTGTCCCACCTAACATCGGGACTAGTGGTAAGCTCTCACCCGTTTGGGAGCCCGCGGTTGTGTGAGCCCCACCTAACACAGGGGCGGGCGGTTGTGTTTTGCTCCAGGTGACATTGGGAGCACGAAGTATTCGGGCGTGGTAAACTTTCACCTAATGTGAGAGCCCGCGGTTATTTATTCCCCCTGTAACACCAGGGGCTGGAGGTTGTTTTTGCTCCTAGTGAAATGGGAGCACAAAGTATTCGGGCGCGGTAAACTCTCACTCAACGTGGGAGCCCGCAATTATTTATTTTTCACAATACACTCCACCTTAGCTCATGGCTGGGGGCTGAGGATTGATCATCATGATCCACCAATTCAAAGGGTCAAAACCCACAAGTTGCAAATTGCGAAATTAACCTAGTCCATAACTCATCCAGCATCCAAACTTGGAGAATCATAACATTAAGTTGCGCCAAAATCATAATACACTAGTGCAACCGTGTATACCTGGCGAGTAGGAATACTCGCACTTGAAGCTTAAAATCAGGAATAAAGACAACAAGGGTAATTCCACCACACAAAAGAGGTGCTACTCCCCTCCACCCAACAAAACCGTGACGCCTAATAACTACTCACAGTAAAAATACTCGGAGGAACCATCCATCAATGGTGTGTATATATATATATATATATATTGGTGGACACTATCCGTCACTATCCCACATTTTCTAATAATTAGTCAACTACAAATGCATTTACACACTAGAGGCCTTGAACAAAAATGCTTCGTATTCAAAGTAACCATCAAAGGATCATTAAAGGAGCTCCTTGATGGCATTATGTAAGCATCAGGAGAGCTCACACCTCACACGTGATGCCAACCGG
The DNA here is from genome assembly GCA_018398585.1 of Simmondsia chinensis. Taxonomy (NCBI): domain Eukaryota; kingdom Viridiplantae; phylum Streptophyta; class Magnoliopsida; order Caryophyllales; family Simmondsiaceae; genus Simmondsia; species Simmondsia chinensis. Next base: position 28,349,478 of record JAGTTD010000003.1, on the reverse strand, counting down.
CAGTATCGGTGCGCATATATTAAGCAATATGAAAAAGGCCAACACTTGGCTCACCTAAAAATTTGCAAGTATTATCATACCCAAAGCAAAAACACCTTCTAAAGCAAATAAGATGGCAAAAAGCAAATCTAAACTAAGTCTATTTACAGCAAAAATATACTAAAAGGTTAGCAAAAAGAGTCCAACCTAAAAAAATAATATTTTTAGTCTTCTGCAGTACCAGACTCGCTCTCCCCTTCTTCAATTTTTTCATTCACCTCTTCCATGACCTTTTGAAGCGAGACCGGATCTAGTTGCGGGTTAGCACTTTGCACCTTCTCCTAGAATTTGGCTAGAGCCTTATCTACCCCTGCCTAATACCATTGACTGGCGTCATCGAAAAACTCTGAGCTAGCAAGATAATCTTCCACGGCAACCTTCTTGGCGTTAGCCAACAGAGATTGGATTCCAACAAGGAGCCTTGTAAGCTTATCTTGAGTTTCTTGTACGGATGTCCTCAACCCATTATTCTCGGTTCTCAACTCTTCAATCTTGGCTTCTGGCCCTTTATTTGCCCTCACATGGCATTGTTCAGCTTCTTGGAATGCTTCAAGGAAGATGCGAGTTCATCTTGGAGTCGATGAAGGCTGGAGTCCTTCTCTAATAAAGTTGCCAATGCCACCCCCACTGTGCTAAACCCCTGAAGACATGAACACGAAGCACATAAGATGCAAAGAAAATCTATAAAATAATAAAAAGAAAGGCTTTTTCCTGAGAAATAAGAGACGCCAACTCAGGTGAGGGGGCTCTGTACTCTCTTCCCAGATCCTTAGGCACAAGCCCCTTCAAATCTTGACTAAGAAATCCAAAGTCACCACTAATAGAGGAAGAAGGTAGCTCTAGTCCTCTTAACGACTCTCTGGGTTCACTGCCCAAACCCGTAACTATAACCCTCTTAAGGGTCTCTGAAGGAGGAACCCGTTCCACTAAAGGTGGGCCCTCCTCACCCGCCAAGATGGGCTCCGTATCAATGGAAAGGTCATCATGGGATGCTGGAACTCGCCTACTTTCTAAACGACGATGCTTGTGTGAAGGCGCCTTCCTCACAGAAGACGAGGAGGGTTGGAGCAATGATGCCTTCACTGCCCTGCGTTTTTTAGGGGTAGAGTGCCTTCTTTGTCCCTTCTTGCCAGTAGGAAGGGAGGAGAGGCTCCGAATGTCCAATTCCTCGAGTTCTTCAGCTAAAGAAAGAGAAAGAAGGGCATGGTTAAGATCCCATCAACACAAGGAAGGATGACCAAACACACATCTAACAAAATGCTTACCTGAGAACGATTTTTGGCTAAATCCCGCTTTTGCCAAAACAATCTCTTACTCCAACATTTCTCGTGTCGTTAAAAATTTATCCCCCTCGAAGTACCCGATAAATAAGTAATATATCGTACGTTCGTATCAAGGGTCGGTCAAGGAGGCTTGTAAACGGTCTGCCATTTCAAGGGATAACATGGACGACTCAGGGACTTAACCTTAATAAACTTATTTAGTCAATTTTTTATATTAGAAGGAAGACTCTTGACAAAAGTAGCCCCACCCCGAAGCTCAAAAAAGGTCCCACTATTAATTGACATTGCTTGAAGTAGAATATCAAAAACATTATGGGTTGGCCGAAACCTATTAACAAAACAACCTAGTAAAAAGCCATAAATATTTCTATACCCATTTGGAGTAATTTGACTAGGGAAAATTGTATGCGAATATAAAACATAAGCAAACTGTGGAATGAGAAACCTTAAACCCGCATCAAGGGCATCTACACTAACTGCAAAAAAGCCCCGTGGTGGGAACAGAGGGCACTGGTCCTCTTTAGGGCCACGAACTAAAAGTCATCAGAAAAAAAATACCTGGCGCGTAACATCGCAATCCCTTCTTGCCCCGCCATCTGAGACACGAAGGAACAAAGAGGATGAGCTTGAAATGCTTCGGGAAAGGCCTTGGCAAGCCCCGCTTGATCTTCCTTCCAGTGGGCAACAGGAGGATGCCCCGATGTACGTTCTGAGGTAGCCCTATCAATGGGTGGTTCTAAAACAGAGGTCTCCTCATGTACCCCAACCATACTGCCTTCCCCTTCAGCAACTTGTTTAGAATAAACAACGACCTCGCCACTAGACCGCTCAACGGGAGCATCTTGCTCTCGAGTTTCAGATGTTTCGCCTATATGAGCCATTTTTATAATTTAAAAAGGAAAGAAGGTAAAAAGAAATAGTACCTTCAAACACCTCAAATCAAACAAAAAAGGGGGGAAAAAAAAGAATGTTGAAGTGGGAAGTATGATCAAAGTAGAAATAAAGGAGAAATAAGAGGTAAAGGACAAAGAGTAAGAAGGAAAAAGAAAAACGAAGAAGATGAAGGGGGAAACGGCAAGGACGAGTTCAAAATTAAGGGCTCAGATTTTAGCCTCAAAAGCAATGGCTCAGATTTAACTAAAGGCTGATAGCCCCTGACGCGTGTCAAATCAAACCTTCAGTGCATTAATAATGCTGGTTTCCAAGGAAGGCCTTTTGGCTTCCACCACGCCAACGGCCCTCACCTGCCAGGAAACACTAGGTGAAACCATCTACTTACCAATACTAAATTCACATTCATCTAGCACACAGTACAACCTGGCGTCACCACATGGTCTCGTCAGCATAAAAAAGGGTTACAAGTAAGCCTCTAATACATCAATAACCTTGACTCCCAAGAAGAAACTTTTCCTACCGCCTATACAAACCTGGCGTCTCTTAAATACAAAATTTGTAGTTATTAGTTGGCGGAACCAATCATTCCCCAAACAAATTAAGTGCAAAATACCAGCCTCTTAATACACTCCATTGTTGAATATGACCAAATTCACTTTCGCCTATGGCTGTATGTGAACCCGCCCACATTCAACCTTAGAGTGGGGGGCTAACTGTTGGCATAAAAATAGGCTAGCAGGCCAACCAGCCTATGGCAAAACTGACCTTGGCGTCACCACGCGGTACACCTCCCCCTAATCTCACGGTAAGACCTCCTTACAGCCAAAGCTTCATCCTCTCTACTGTGCACATCACTAAGGATGCTTACTGTGAAGAGCTACCATGCCACCAACCCTGGCTGCCACCTGCTACCGACCCGTGGTGCACATCCCCTTACTACCGTGGACACACCCCCAACAACCATGAGGTGCACTACAACCCATACCTTGCTCTACTGCACAGCCATAACGCCCACCTCCTCACCGTGAAGCATATTACCGCCTGCCTCTCACTTCCTTAAGGAAAGACCATTGTCCCTCTCAACCAATCACCACCCAGGCGGCACCACTGGCCCTCTTAACCAATCACCGCCCACACGGTACCACCTCCTCTTCAACCAGGCGGTACCACCACATGCCCGGCCAATCAGCATAAGGCACCCGCCTTACCTCCCACATTAAGTAACATCACACGTTACCGTCCACCCTCACCTACCGCCCACACCACCATTTCCTATAAATACTAATCCCACTCCCCTCATTCAAGGCAAGGAGGCCCAAGGCCTCATGCCCCACATACACAATCCACTCTCCTGTCTCTCCCTTTATTATGACCTGGGTTTGCGCCCTCCCCTCCATGGCTGCCTGCTCAGTTGCTCCACTCTCCTCCAGCTCACCCATACTTATCGAGTATTATTTACTTTACACATACTTATTGCTGCTACCACTTCTCCTACTGACCTAGGCATCGGAGGGGTCCCTAGCTGTCCAAACGACCACGGGTCCCTCTGACGTCCTTATTCGTTTTGCAAGTATACCTGGGTTAAACGCGCCAGCAACTGCCTTCCAGTGAAAGCTTAAGCCCTGCTCTCATCCAGAACCTACAAATATTTGTTACTTGGGGACGATTAGGCAACCTGGACCAATTTTTCCCGAAACAACAAGTGATACAAATAATGCATTAACTGTTTATAATATAGGGGATAGCTTGCCAGACAAATAATTTATACGGATAATAATTGTATAAATTGACGAGTTATAAAAGGATTGAAGGTTATATCTATTTTTATTACTCTTCCTATACTCACTACCACTGTACCTACTTGCCCTGCACTTATACGCCCAGTATATGCTCGCCTGGTACCTACACACTCGGTATATATTCGTCCAATACTTATAGCCTTGAAGCCACCAGTATAATAAGTAGGTAATAAATATGTAAAAATCAGGTAATAATAAACCAAGCTTAAATTACAAAATGGACCCAAAAATACCAAATAAATTGAATGCCTTGTGATTGCCATGTGTCACCACAATAAATAGGGCAAAATTATAAATGTCCACCAAAGGGTGGAGGTGTGAGGAGAAAGGGAGGGAAGTACATTCAGTAAAGAATGATTTATAAAAGGAAAGGCACACGAATATAAGGGAGCATTCTCTTCATGAAATTGATCCTCTCTCTCATCCAAAGGGAATTCATGGGCTCTTCCATGATTACCTCTTTAGAGTAATAATCGTTCAAGCCTCCTACTCTTCTTAGGCTAAGTGGTTCATATTATATTTATTTATTACTTGTCTTTATTACTATTTTATCAGATCAATATTGGTTTGAGCGTCGGAGGGGTCCCCCTTGGGTTACCCCATGGGCCCCTCTAACCGTTTATTTGATCTTGCAGGGAATATCAAGTAGGGGGTGCAGCTAGAGCTTGAGTTCAGCTCATTCTAACGAAGCCCAATGATACAATACTCTAAAATAATGTATAATCACACTGACCCCAAATATCATAAATCGTTTGGATCCATCTATGGGAAAGATCACAAGTTCCCACTAGCTTGGTGTTTCTTATAAGACTTAGATATTTTTAATATCAGATGAGTTAATTTTTAGTATTTTTCAGTCTCTTTTGCATTTTTACTGATAAGAATGAGCCCACTTGGATAAAAAGTAGCAAAGAAGCCCCCTAATATACAAAGAGATATGATTGAGTAAATTAAGTACTTTTACATCATTTTTACCTCTTTTATAAATTTTCTTTGGGAAAAAAATAAAAAATAAAAGTCCTTATAGGTTCCTAGAACTCACCAAAATTTTTGTTTTGATATATAAATTAATCTATAACATTTCATGGATTGAAAGTTATGCTTGTTGTAAGTTGCAGGGTAAGTTATCAAACTAATATGGGTGGTACAGGCCCACCTCGTCTTTTATACGTTTTGTTAGATCAAAAATTTAAAAAATCATCATAAAATATGAAAAACTCTTCAATATCTTCATTTTGATGTATTATTCGGTTTGTAACACTTTATAGATTAAAAGTTATGCCCGTTTTAAATTGCAGGGTAAGCTATATAACTAATACACACGGCACATGATCGCCTCATCTTTTATACATTTTCTTTGATCAAAAATTCCAAAAATTATCAGAGCTATGAAGAACTCTTCAAGATCTTTGCTTTAATATATAATTCGATCTGTAATACTTCACAGATTGAAAATTATACCCATTTTAAATTGCAAGATAAGCTATATAACAAATACGAGGGGTGAATGCCTGTCTCGTCTTTTATATAGTTTCTTTATCAAAAATTCAAAAAATCATCATAACTATGCGGAATTCTTCAAGATATTTGTTTTAATATATAATTCAATATGTAATTCTTCACGGATTGAAAGCTATGCCCGTTTTAAGTTGCAAGGTAAGTTATGTAACTAATACGCGTAGAAAACGCCCACCTCGTTTTTTATACATATTCTTTCAACAAAAGTTTAAAAAATCATCATATCTACATAGAAATCTTTAAGATCTTCCTTTTGATCTATAATTCAATTCGTAATGCTGCACGGATTGAAATGTTATACCCGTTTTAATTTGCAAGGTAAGCTATTTAACAAAAAGACATGGTACATGCCCGCCTCCTCTTTTATGCATTTTATTTGATCAAAAATTCGAAAAATAATCATAAATATGTAGAATTCTTCAAGAGTTAGGTTTCGATTTGTGACTTGCTTTAAAACTCATTACATACAAAAAATTATATTTATTTAAATTTACAGAATACTTCATACATTTTAAAAAGGTAAACTTTGACCACCATTAACCTTCACCACCACCACCATCACGCCTCTCAACCACCAAACCACCATTAATATGCCATTAACCACCCGCCTATCACTAGCACCACATTACTCGCCTACAAGCCAGCAGCACCAGTGCCACACCTCAACCACCAACTATCCGCCGTGTTCCGCTACTCGCCGCCTTACTCCCCACCAAGTTCATCTACCCTCCGCTTTACTACCCGCCGTGTTCCTCTAATCTCCACCTTACCACTCGCCGGGTCACGCTACCCGCACCTTGTACTACCCACCGACCTCATTCTTCTTTGACGGCATCATCCACGATGCTTCGCCTACCACACAATCACCATCGTCGTCATTTCAGCTACCACTGGTCATGATCGCCATTAGGATAAAACCGCCACCGCGACGCTTCAAATTCCAACCACCGCGTGATGCTTCACCTAGTATCGCTGCCACCGTGCACACTGTTCATACGCAAACACAACCTGACGCTTCACAATCCAAACTCTGCTTCACTGTTCGCACACAACCACCACGCGACACTTTGTGTTTTGATCTTCGCACCACCACCATGACACTCCCTGTACTGTTTCACACCGGCGAGCTCCGTTGCACAGGCCATCACCAATCTCCGCCACCCCTTAGGCCAAATTCTATCTCCTCTTCAAACCCTAATTTCGGTCAATTTTTATTATAATCTAAGTTTAATTCACCCTAATTGGCTTAAATTTCTTACAATATCGTTTTAATGTAGTCCTGAATCAATTTGCATTACAATCTTAGTTTAATTCAACCTTAATGGCGTTAACTTTCATTACAATCTTAAGTTTAGTTCAACCCTAGCTGAACCAATTTTCGTTACAATCTCAGTTTAATTTAACCCTTATTGAACTAATTTTCATTACAATCTTAGTTTAGTTCAACCCTAATAGGGTTAACTTTCATTACAACCTTAAGTTTAGTTCAACCCTAAGTGAAACAATTTCTATAATAATCTTGGTTTAATTTAACTGTCATTGAACCAATTTTTGTCACAATCTTGGTTTAATTCAACCCTAATTGGGTTAACTTTCATTACAACCTTAATTTGATTTACCCCTGATTGAACCAAATTTTTTTACAATCGCAGTTCAACCTAATCATGATTAAATCATTTTTTGTTACATATGTTATTCGATTAAACCATAAAGTGATTGATCTTTGTCATAATCTATAGAGCCTTGCCTTAGTCGACCTTTGTTACAATACGTAGTATATGTTTAAATAAGCAAGCCAACGTAAGCCCAATATAGCTATTCCACGAATGTGTGAGCATGCAACTACTTCTGCCTTGGATTAAAGATAGTGGAACCAGATCACATGGGTTGGAAGAGCAGAACACACCTCAAGATGGTTAGATAACAGACATTGATAGGGACGTGGAGTCTGTGTCCTGGGGACCTGTCTTCCCACTAGGCTTTGAACTACTGAATGCTCATAGTCATAATGAGGGACTGGAATCGTGTATGGAACTGGCACAAGATATTGCGGAGACTTCCAAGGTAGGGGCAAGGATGAGAAGACAAAAACTGGGGCATAAGGTGCCTACTGATGGTGCTACTAAGAAGGAGCGTAGGGCAATCAAATGTTGATAAAAGGAACAAGAGAAACGGAATCTAAAAGAGTTTCTTAAAGATATGTCTTCAGGAAGCGGTAGTAAGAAGATGCCTGAGAAATTGACCAAAGCAAAAGGAAAGAAGAAGACACAGAACAAGAATAAGAAGAGTTTTACAGCTGAGCAACTACTCAAAGGGAAAAAAGCATGGGAAACTGGGAAGAAGCTCGGGTTGGCTTTTCATGACGATGAATCTCTCATGATCGAGCGCTTTGCAATGATGGACTAGGGTGAGACTTGCAGTAGCTTTCTCTCTTAGGTCTCTGTTGGTGCTGCTGTGCTCCTCTCTTCCTCAGTTTCTCGTCTAGCCTTTTTTCAGTTCGGTTGTGTGTTTTTTCTTCCTGCTTTTATTTCTGCCTTCCTTTCCTATTCTCGCTTCTCCCGTCAGGCTTTGGTTTTCTTGTTGTGCAAGTTTCAGGGCTGTGTCCAGTCTTATTTTTGTTTTTCCTGTTCCTGTGTTCCTCCCTGTTGTTTTTTTTTCTTGATTGGATTTTCTATACCACCTTTCGTTTACGAGGTGTTTAGGGCTCACTTGTTGAGGTCCCTGATTTGTACTTCGGCTTCTCTGACATTTATCAAAAAAAAAAGCTATTCCACGAATGTCTTAACCAAAAAGCCTATAACTAAAATCATATCCTCAAGACTTGAGAATAACATGCCTTGTAATTATAAGGTGCTGTAGCCATTCATAGGCGGTTTCCTTGGCTAGTTGAACAAATTCTTGTTGCAATTCTTACTTAATTCCAATTAAATTGATAATTGTTATAGTGCCAATTTAACCAACCTTCGCGTCAATTCTACTTTAAATCAAGCTTCAGATGCATTGATCTGTGCCATAATTCCACTTTAATGGGTTCCTGTTTGAATCAAGTTTCGATATAATTCTAGTCTAATCATATTCTATTTGAATGAACTCTTGCTACGACTTCCGATTTAAGTAAACCATAACTAAATCAAATTTTTGTTATAATTTTGTCTTTGAAATATTTAATTGTGAATTTACTCCTGTACCCTCTTACTGTGGCGCAACTAGAATAAACAGAATTCTTTATTCTCTTGGTCCTTTTCTTCTCATTGTTCCAAAGTCTTGCATATTGTCATATATCATTCCACTGTCATCCTTTCCAAGGCCTTTTCATGAATCGATGAAAAGAAGGAAATGAATGTAAGAAACATGAAGAGAATTAAGACAATTATCATGAAAGACTACCTTCTCATTGCCACTGCATATCTCATTAGAGGGTCCACCTTACTTCAGTTGTTGTTTTGTTTTGCTTTGTAGGTGGGTACCCCGGTTCTAGGATTTGGGTGTTTTTCATCATGTGTTGGAAAAAAAGCAGGCGTAACTAGAAAACTTGAAAAAGGCTTAACTTTTCAAAAGTATTAGTCTTAATATTAAATTTCAATTGGGCTGGACTCAAAATTTTGAAATAATAAAAAATAAATCAAGGTTAAAATTTTAGAATTTGAATCTAAGAGATGGCAAATGGAGATTAACATAATGAGGGAGGAAATAATGAGAAAGAAGTTAGCCAATTATTTTGTACTAGGATTTATGAAACTTGCAACATAAGTTTTCCACAGAATGCTGCAGGAAGCACATATGTTGGCGAGTGGCTTTATGAGAATTTTTATCAGTTTGTGGAAGAAAGCCATGTGGGATTTAGATTTAGTAACAAGTCTAAGTATTTTGGGTGAACTATATTGAGAAAGGTGATAATCACTGCATGCCGCTACCGCTTATGTTAAGGATTCATGTTGAAGGATTTTAGTTTGGATGGAAAGGAAATTTCATATAGTGACTGTGCTATGAATCCCAACATTAAGGGGCAAAAGCCCGTCTAAAGCAGGATGTCTAGACTTCATGAACAAGCCATACTATTGAATGAAGAAGGATAGTTATACCTATCATCTTTGTGAACGACCAAGTAGGTAACACTTATGCGTCGTACAACGAGACAAGTAGCACTTTTGCTCATCAATGACCCGTCATTATCCACAAGTGATTAATCACCAAGTACTATCAAGACTTGGAATCTAGGTCTAACATTACCTTGGCAATACGTTAGGAAAGCCTGTTCGTGCTCATTAGTTGCCATTTTGAAAGGATAACCTACTCCTCTATAATATATCTTCTCCATGAAAGGTCAAATACATTCATTAAGTGTGTCATTCGAATCGCATTCCCCCGTCATTGCGCCAACAACTGAAAGTAGTAACACTGGATTAAGGATGCTGGTTGGAACAAATTGAAGAAATGTTCACCAGTGAGGGGAGAATCATTTGTCAAGTCTAAAGAGAGAAAGAAGAGAGAGAAGCTATGGGAATTCCGGTGAGGGGGTGAGCGTTCTGGTGGCGCGTGTGGCAGAGCGCGGTGGCGAGTGGCTTTTCCCTGCCACATTCAGGCCGCGCGTGAGAGCGCGTTCGGCATCGTACGGCCGCAATCTTTACACCTCCGTGATCCCTGTCTTTTGTAGAATCTTCTCAGCTACTCCAATCGCCATTTCTATCAAGACTTGAGGGTGTAAACACATGTAAGTGAGGGAGTTTGATGGAATTGTGGATGATTGGCGTAGGACGCATGATCTTGCTTTCCAAGATCTCATCAATGCATCTCCTGGTGGCTCTTTTTCGCTTCTAGTTGAGCCTTGTTGAGGTAGTGGTGGTGATTGCGATTGGCGCCATCTCTTTCTCCTTCAAGTTTCTCACCTTATGGTTTCTTGCATTGATTCTCCATTAGGAGCAAAATCTGGGTGAAGTGTCCCTCCTTACTCATTAACTTGCTCTTTGTCCATGCCAAAATTCCTGTTTTGATCACGTATTGGATGTGGGTTTTCACCGATGCCCTGTTTTAGGGTCCTCAATAGGGGCTTCGTTTTTCCTGGTCTGCTGCTCGGTTTTGCTCACGCCAGTGGTTTCACTTGACTTGTTCCATTTTCTTTGAGTTTTGCTTGCTCAAGTTGATTAGATCTTGCTTGGGTCTTCTTGGTTCTCTCTGTGATTGCTTCGCATCATCGCTGCTCTGATGCTCTGTTTTTCTTTGCTATAATGGTGTTCATTGGTGTTGCTCTTTGATTATTGGCTCTTGTTTGGGCCTTGGTTGTCGTCCATTCTTGATTTTTGGAAGGTTAATGGTGGTCGGGGTCTTGATTGGTAGGGTTGGTGGTGGAAGTAGCTGGAAGGTTTTGGTGGTGGTTTTGGTGGGGGGGGGGGGGGGGGTGTGGGGGGTGACGCGTTGGCGCGTGGTGGCCTGGAAGGTGAGGCAGTGGCAGTCGTTGGACCTTGCTGGTGGTAGGAGGTGGTGGTTGGTTTCTTTTGTTTGTTTGGATTGTTAGGTGGTTGTTGGACTTTGAGCCAAGTTAGTTTGGTTTGTTAGGATATTTTGGTTAGTTAATTCTTCAATTTTGCAAGATATTTTACTTGGCTTGGGTATGGCTTCGGGAAATACATATAAAGATGATGAGGTTCTTTCAGATTGGTTAACGAATGATTTTTGGGACAAGAGCTCGGGGGAATCATTTGATGATTTGCATGCCCGTGTTAATGCCCCATTGACAAGCATCTTCTCTTACATTCCTCCTAAATCTATTAATGACACAATCGTTGCAATTGAATCTCGTGATGATGTTGCCTCGGGTTTCACCAAATGGAGTCGTTGCCTCACGGGTCATGTTATCGGGGGTCAAGTTGCACTCTCGTGTTGTACTGCTATTGCTACTTCTCTTTGGGGCTCAAGAGGTCATGAGTGTGTTATTCCCTCTAAAATGGGATACTTCTTTCGTTTTTGCTCTTATGATGACGCCTATAAAGTCCTCCAAGGAGGCCCTTGGCACTTTAAGGGCCGTTATTTGGCCCTTCACCATTGGTTTCTTGATGATGTCACACCTCGGGTTGAACCCTCAACCCTTCCGATATGGGTCCAAATACACGGGCTTCATACCACCCTGTGGATGGGTCAAGCCTTAAGCTCGATCGCTAGTGGGGTTGGTCGCCCCCTCCATATGGATCAATCGACACTTGATGGGACCTCTATTCAATATGCTTGTGTATGCGTTGAAATTGATGGTCGAAAGCCGCTTCTAAGTGATATGGAGGTTCATTTTGAAGATCTTTGCATCCCGATCACTTTCAAGTATGAAGGTTTTCCCCCTACATGCTCTAAGTGTTCGAATTTTGGCCACTCTTCTCTGGACTCTCTTGCCCACCGATTGAGATTGTTGATGGTGCTAAAACCTGACGTCATAGTCGGCCGCACAAATTGATGACAGACCGTGGGCTCAAGGAAAATACTGGGGTTGGTGAGATTACTCCAAGTGATATTGGGCCTGAAAATGTTAATCAAGACTCACACAATGGTATTGGGCCTGAAAATTTCATTCAAGGTCCTCCTATTGGCCCACAAGATATTGGGCCTATGAGCCCCTCTTTTTCCATGGCCCAGCACGCTGCTGAGCCTATCCAGGAAACTGGGGGTGCCCGGCCCCCAGTCTCATTGGGCACGGGAGGCCTAGGGCCTCCTAGGCCTAGTGTGATAGCAGGAGGCTCGCAGTCCCTTGCTAGTCACTTGGGCCCGGGTGGTGCAGGCTCACTCGGGCCTCCTCGTGGGCTGGAAGTCATGGTTCTTCTAGCCCACCTAGCCTCCTCTTCTCCTTTTTGGGCTGTTGCCACTTCTCTGGGTTCATCTTGCGTTCGTTTGACCTCAAAATGTTCAAGCTCTCGCGTTCTTTCGGCTCCCACTACTTTTGATGCCGGTCTTTCTCATGATTCAGGACTCATTGATTTGGGCTCCTTTGGCCCCAGGGGCACTCAGTCTCTTGTTTTGGATGCTTTGGATGCCGTTTCTCTTCTCGGGCTCTCGGATTCCCCAAGCTCCTCGGGCCCTCGGTTTTCCCGTCCTGATGCCGCCTCTGATAGGTTCCATGTTCGGTTAGTTCCTCCGGGGCTTTCTGATTTCTATATCTCTTTGGATACTCATGACCCGCTAATTTTGACTATGCCTACTCAGTGTTCTTTGAATCATGAGGCTAGCGTTCCGAGTTTGGCTCCTCTTCCCTGAGGCGCTAGTGTCGTGGTGTATTCATCCTCTCTTACTGTTGATTCTTCAGACACTGGTTGGACCGCTGTCTCCTCTCATCGCTCGAGAAAGGCTGAGTGTCGGATGACCCGCGCAGCTGCTAAGGCCGCTGCTATTGCTGCTTCTGTTGGGGATTGACTTCCCTTTTCCTTTCTTTTTTTCTTTTTTTTTTCTTTCATTTTCTCTAGTATTTTTTATTTGTAGGAGTTTTTCTCTCCTTTTTCTTTGGCTTTGTTTGCCTTATTTCGACTTGTTAGGGGCATGCCCCTATGCTCTTGTACTTTGCTCTTTTTGATAATAAAAAATAAAAACGCTGACTTACCAAAAAAAAAAAAAGGAACAAATTGAGGACCTAAATATGTTTTGATTTGCTAATGGGTTCATCTTTCATAGTATTACTAACTAAAAACATAAAATTTCTTAATGTAAGTGTAATGTCAATATTGGTAAACCAATGTAACTTAGGAAGCATGTAAGCTAAATTTGAACAAAATGGATAAACCATAGCAAGGTTGCCAGGATTATACACTCTACTTTCTGAATTCTGTACTGGTGTGCAAAAGGATTTGTAACCCCTTTTGAACCCAAAAAGCATGTCCATTGGATCTTATAATCTTGTTCTTTTCTTCCCAATAACATCATTCCATTAGTAATTGATCCAAATGCTCCATCATAAATTGGATTTTAATTGCCTTGCTGGTGGTGTAAGTCATTTTAAGACCAGTGGATTTCACCTAAGTCAATTTCTTATCTTGGTGGCATGAATCATTTTAGGACTAGGAGACTTTACTTCAGTCATTTCCTTGTCTTGGTGGTGAAATAATTTTAGGATTGGGGGACTTCGCCTTAATCATGAATTAAATTTCATTTCTTTATCCTATTGGCATAAATCATTTTAGAACCGGGGGACTTCGCCTCAGTCATGAATTTGATTTCATTTCCTTATCCTGATGGAGCAAATCATTTGAGGACTGGGGGACTTCGCCTCAATCATGAATTAGATTTCTTTCTTTATCCTGGTGGCAAAAATTATTTTAGGAATGGGAGACTTTGCCTCAGTCATTTCCTTATCTTGGTGGCGCGAATCAATTTAGGACTGGGGGACTTCGCCTCAGTAATGAATTTAATTTCATTTCTTTATCCCAATGGCGTAAATCATTTTAGGACTAGGGGACGCTGCCTCGGCCATTTCCTTATCTTGGTGGCTTGAATCATCTTAGGATTGGAGGACTCTGCCTCAATCCTTTCCTTATCTTGGTGGTGTAAATCATTTTAGGACTGGGGGACTGCATCCCAATTCGCAACTTAAAATTTCCTATATTGGCGGTGTAAGTCATTTTAGGACGAGGGCGTCCTAATTTGCAACTTAAATTTCTTTATCTTGGTGGTGTAAATTATTTTAGGACTGGGGAACTGCATCCCAATTTAAAACTTAAATTTCCTTACCATAGTGGCGTAAATCATTTCTATTGTAACATATAATTGATAACTCCGAGACTCTAAAACGACTTCTCCACAATTTCAAAGCATGCCGGACATGAGAATTGGTATCAAGAGATCAAAAATACTTCCTCTAACATCTCAAAAATAACAAACGTAGCCATAACCACTCTACTCGTGATAAGGAATCACAAACTAGTGATGTATGGGAATAAATGATAACTTAACAGTAAAAACCCCTTCAAAACGTGGCAATATGAACAAAAGACTAGCAGTAGGATGAACTAGTTCGATAATCGCAGCAACCTATTTCGAGATCAACTTGAACTTTCTCACAATTTATCTTGAACTCCTTTCACAGCCTATTCAATTTAGCAATAATGGTTATGTCAAGGTAATGCATGACAAAGGATCACCTAATACTTAAAATTAACTCGCAACCTTAAAACTAGAATAACAAAAGTAATGCATGCTGAAAAAACATTTTACGCATTGACAATTGCTTCCCTAGATGCTTTTTGTCATCAATTTATACATTACAAACTCACCTTAGTGCATTTCCAGTATGCAAAGTCAATATAAGCATCATGATACAAAAATATTGAAGGCTCATTATTATTGAGTCACGCATTAAGCATAAGTGCTTGTCATCAAGGCATTATCATGTGGTTTTCCATGAATCACATTCTTAAAGTATTATTTGCTCATGAAATACATCTTATGAATGCAACTAATGACTATTTGTGCAATTGTCTACTTACAACCACTCAGCATAAGTCATACCAAGCTTATGAGTTCACAAATAAATGTCAAGGACAAAAGAATGTTAGCCATGGACATCCTTCAAGGATGATATACTATATGTTTGGTGTATTGCTTGGCATGTAATAGCCTTAAAAGTGTCTTGTTTCTACAATTTGTCATTATTTTGATGTTTGTCCTCAACATATTCATTATCAAACAAGTGTATAATGTTGACCCATTTGGTTTGGTTTGTTATGCTTCCCACCTTGGCTTTATCCAGGTATTTTACATATAACATTGGATGACTACCTAGGTACATACTTATCACCATGGTCCGCCCTGGTGTAATCACTTGCAACAGGATGCAAAACTCACCACCATGGTACACCCGGGTATAATCACCCATAATGGGTGCAACACTCACCACCATGGTCCGCCTGGTGTAATAACACGCAACGGGTGCAACACTCATCACCATGGTCCACCCTGGTGCAATCACCCACAACGGATGCAATACTCACTACCATGGTCCACCTGAGTGCAATCACTCGCAACAGGTGCAACACTCTTTACCATGGTCCACCCTGGTGCAATCACCTGCA
Source organism: Simmondsia chinensis (assembly GCA_018398585.1). Lineage (NCBI taxonomy): Eukaryota > Viridiplantae > Streptophyta > Magnoliopsida > Caryophyllales > Simmondsiaceae > Simmondsia > Simmondsia chinensis. The sequence goes on along the minus strand of JAGTTD010000003.1, from coordinate 28,333,908 downwards.
ATGGGTGCAACACTCTTTACCATGGCCCGCCTTGGTACAATTACCTACAACGGTTGCAATACTCACCACCATAGTCTACCCTGGTACAATCACCTATAGCGAGTGCCACACTCATCACCATCATCTGCCTTGCTGCAACCACTAGCAATGGGTGCAATACTCACTACCATAATCTGCCTAAGGACTATTTGATATACTCAGCACCATTATTCACTTTCCATTTAATACATACGGCTTACAGTTTTAATACATAAGATCTGCAAGTTTAAAAGATGTGCCAATCTCCATGATATAAGTTTTGTCTCCTTACATGACAGTTGCATCATTGATATACTCATCGCCATCAAAATAGTATGAAATACTTGTCATCCTTGGCTTTGGAATGCCATGGTATGCTCACCATCTTAACTTCATTCAGGTATAATGCGCTAACCTTATACCTTGGCACACACGATTGACAAGTATGTCTTTGAAAGATGTTCAAGGGTCTACACATAATTTATTTAATCAACATTTGAAGGTCTATTCGTATTAAGTGCATTAAGGTCATCCTGGCTATCCAAATCAGTATCACAATCAAACAAATATGAAAAATATACACATTAAGTTTAAAATATCCTCCGTAAGTATTATGTTCTCTTACATAATGTCATTGAGATACCCACTAAATACTAGCCATATAATTGTTCACAAGGATGTTATGATTTAACTACTTTTAGTAAGTCGCCACGAACGCTTGTAAGAGTAAAGGATTAGAATGCTTTAGACACTCTAATTCTAGAATACTCCCAAAGGATTAGAATGCTTTAGACACTCTAATTCTAGAATACTCCCAAAGGCTCAAATTCCTTTAAGCATCAGTACACAAACCAAAATTGCTATATTCAAATAAATAATGAATTAAATGGCTTATTAACATCCTTGATGGGTTAGAATCCTTATTAAGGTGAACAATGTGATCCACGATTGGGCTAAATGCCTTATTAAGGTTCATGATGGGTCACACACTCAGTTATGAGCTGTAATGACTTAAACAATCTATTAAGTGTTAGATACCTTTTTACACATCTTGTTTAGGTCATACACTCTATCAACTTCGGGCAAAGTTCAAAATACACATAAATAACAACTATGAAGTGCCAAAAACAGAAAGTTGAATCACTTCGTCGCTTGGGCAAATGTTGTACAATAACAAGCTATGACTAAGCTGGCTTGTATTGTACTCCATGGCCGAACTTGAAATGACCAAAGTTCACCCAGGAAGTAGAGGGACTATATGTTTAAAATATAGGTGATAGTTTGCTAGGTGAATAATTTATACGGATAATAATTGTATAAATTGGCTAGTTATAAAAAGATTGAAGGTTATACTTATTTTGAGTTACGAGTTCGATACCCACTAGCTCGGTCCCTCCTCGCCTAGTATTGACACGCCCGATACTTACACATCTAGTACTCACATGCCCTGCATATGCTTGCCTGGTACCTACACGCCCGGTATTTACACACCCAGTACATATAACCTCGATGCTACAAGTATAATAAGTAGGTAATAAATGCAAAAAAATTAGGTAATAATAAACTAGACTTAGATTATAGAACAGACCCAAAAATATCAAATAAATCAAATACCTAGGGATCGCAATGTGTCCCCACATGACAAATGGCAAAAATATGGGTGGATGTATGAGGAAGAAGGAAGGGGAGGGAAGTATATCAAGTAAAGAATGATTTATAAAAAGAAAGGCGCATGAAGATAAAGGGGTATTCTCTTCATGAAATGCATCCTTTCTCTCATCCGAAGGGAATTCATGGTAACAATACATGCCTTACTCTTCCACGGTCACCTCCTCGGAGCAATAATTGTTAAGGCCTCCTACTATTCTTAGGCTAAGTATTTCATATCTACTATGTTCATTTATTACATGTCTTTATTACTATTACATGAGATTGATACTGGCTTGAGCATCGGAGGGATCCCCCGTTGCCCCTCTAACCGTTTGTTTGATCTTGCAAGGAATATCAAGCCGAGCGTATAGCTAAAGCTTGAGTTTAGCTCATCCTAATGAAACCCACCTCATACATAACTTCAAAATAATGTATAAGCATACTGACCCTAAATGTCACAAACATTAACATTTTTCCCTAATTTTTGTGTCATACAGGATCTACTATCGAGGAGGCTGATTTGAGTGGATAGATAGCGAGATGGGCTATACCTCTTGGAGAACTCGGTCACTCCTAAGGTTGCTCAAGTCAAGAACACTACCGAGGAAGCTTTGTTATGGCATCGTAGGTTTGGGGCATGTCTTGTTTAATAAGTTATCTAGTTTTTCGCATTTGGATTTTGGAATTGAATTTGATCTAGTTTACAATTCGTGCCATCGGCCAAAACAAACACGTTTACCTTTCCCTATTTTTGTTAGTAAGACTAGTGCATGTTTTGAATGTATTCATTATGAAATATGGGGACCGTACCATACTTTATCCATGATTGGTACATGTTTCATCCTTACTATTGTTGATGATTTTAGTAGATGTATTTGGGTTTGTTTGATGCTAGACAAATCTCAGTCTCAAAAGATTCTTATGGATTTTTTTTCAGTTGGTACAAACTCAGTACAACTTCCATGTTAAACAAGTGAGAAGTGATAATGGTGCAAAATTTCGTTTTTGTCCATTGCTTGAGTTTTATGTGGGAAAGAGAATTCAAATACAAAATTCTTATAATAAAACAGAACAACAAAATGGTGTTATGGAAAGATTCAGCATCTTTTGGAGGTTGCTCAGGCACTTCGATTTGAAGTAAGGCTACTTATTTAGTTTTGAGGAGAGTGTGTTCTCATGGCTGCATAAGTTATTAATCTCATGCCCGCACCAAAGTTAGAGAACCGCAGTCATTATAAAGTATTGCTTGGTCAAGCCCCTTCCTATGATCATTTACGTGTTTTGGGTCCTTATGTGATGTTCACCACAAGGACTGTAGTAGAGATAAATTTGAAAATCGTGCAAATAAATGTGTTTTTATTGGATACCCAAATGGGAAGAAAGGGTATAAGGTTTTTGATAAATAGAAAATTGTTGTTTCCTGAGATGCAATTTTCTATGAAGACAAATTTTCGTATTTTAAAGAACGGGGAAAAGTGATGTTTGTGATGATGAAATTGATTTAATTCTATATCTTGGTAATGGAGTGAGCAATCGAATTCCGATGGACGAGTCGCCGATGGTCGAGCCACCACAGGTGGCTAAAGCCCTGCCGATGGCTGGCCCACCATTGGGCACTAGTGCTGTAGCACCTGAATCGCCCGTTGCAGCATTGGGCCAGGTGTATAATAGCCTCGACATCAGTGAAATGCATGAGGTGGCTTCAAGTAGACCAGACCGGGTTCATACGATGCCGGTCAAGTTTCGAGATTACATTATCGATATTCTATCTTCTATATCCTATCCTCTTGTTACTACTTCTTCAGTCGACTCAAGTTTGATTTATCCTTTATCAAATTTTGTGTCTAATGCACGATTTGCTAACTCAGATTCAACTTTGCTTAGAGCCATCACCTCGGGTGATGAGCCATGACACTTTTCTCAGGCTGTTAAATATCAACATTGGAGTGATACCATGGACAGAATAGAACGTGGACATTAGAAGAATTTCCACTTGGGAAACGTGCCATTGATTCTAAATAAGTTTACAAGTTAAAGTACAAATTAGATGGTACAATTGAAAGTTATAAGGCACGTTTAGTTGCAAAAGGTTATACACAAGTTAAAGTTATAGATTATCATGGTACATTTGCACCTATAGCCAACTTGTTATTGTTCGTTATGTCTTTGTAGCTGCAGCCACTAGAAATTGGATTATACGTCAATTGGATGTAAATAATGCCTTCTTACATGATGATCTTTATGAGGAGGTTTATATGAAGTTACCTCAAAGGTTTGAGAAGAAACATGAGGGTAAAGTATGTCGTTTGTGAAAGTTCCTCTATAGCCTTAAGTAAGCATCCCATAATTCGAATTAGAAATTTGTGTCCTTTTTAATGAACGTGGGGTTCACACAATCTAAGTTGGACTATTCCTTGTTTACTTTTGCACATGGATCTATTTTTACGAGCTTCTTGGTGTATGTAGATGATGTTATTATAATTGGATAGAGGAGGTCAAGTCTTCACTTAATAATAAATTTGGAATTAAAAGTTTAGGGCTTATTTAAATATTTCTTGGGATTGAGGCCACTTGTTTGAAAGTTTGGACGGTTTTAAGTCAAGGAAAATATGCCCTTGACATTTTAAGTGAGACTGGTCTTCTAGGCGCTGAGCTTGTTACTTCAGAACCATCATTTAATTGATCTAGATGGGGATTGTGTTGATGATCCAGGTCGGTACCATCGAATAGTGGGTCAGTTGCTCTATCTCACCATTACCTAGCCTGATATTTGTTATACGGTTTAGATTCTTAGTCAATTTATGCATGATCCATGGGTACTGCATTTATAAGCTGCTTATCGTGTTCTTTGTTATGTTAAAGAAGCACCAGGTCAGGGTATTTTCCTTCCACCTGAATGCGATTTTAATCTTCATGCTTATTGTGAATTTGCATGCAACTTAAGGGAGAGTGTTGCATACTAGTATTTAAGTATATTTACATTGTAATTTTTTGTATTTTGTGATGTACATATCCAATACTTAACTAGGTGTAGTTATTAGAGCATCTCCTCCACTTTTCTCTTCCCTTCTATAATGCCCATCATCAATTGCTTGTTTTATTGTTTTGCGTAGGATTTTTCACCTCATTAGAATTAGGCTTTGCTTCTCGATGTATTATAAATAGCTAGGTTTTTACTTGATAATGGAATCATCTATTTTCCCATATTCCAAGTGTTTATGTTTAGTTTATTGCCTTTGTTAATTTTATTGTCTTGTTAATCTTTTCACCTCCTGTACTTGAACGCCAAAGCGGCTCCTTCATTATTTCTAAGCTTATCCCCTTTCAATAATTTTTCATTTTCCAATAAAACCGTTGTAGTTTCATCCAATTTTAAAGTTGTTTTTTCCGCTAGCAATGTTGTAATAACCATTTTATAAGATTTTAGGAGAGAAGCCAACAAAATTAAATCCTTGTCTTCCTCTCCGAATGTTTCATCTAAGCTAGCCAATTGAGAGATTGATCTATCAAATGCACTTAGATGATCTCTCAAATTGCTATCCTTTTTCATTTTCAATCGGTTTAAATCCCTCTTCAAATAGAACTCATTTGTGAGAGATTTTGACATGCAAATATTTTCCAACTTCTTCCACAACCACTTAAGAAAATTTTCATCCAATACAATATATTTAATATCCGGGGAAAGAGAAAAACGAATTATACTTACCGCTTTCATTTGCATCTCGTCCCAATCATCATTGTTTATTTTCTCGAATCTCTTGTCAATTGGTACCTTGTACAATCCTTTTTGAACAAGGAGATCTTTTACCATGCGTTGGCATAATGCGAAATTGTTCTTGCCATCAAACAATTCCATCTCGAACTTTGTATGTTTGAACAAATTACTGTTCTCTGACATCTTCGCAAAGTCAAGGCCTCGGGATTAAACCTGACTTTGATACACCTGTTGGGAAAAACAAAACAAGAAAATAACCCAAATGAAAAAAAGGCACAAAAGGAACACTAAAATTAACCTGGAAACCTTCTCTCAACTAGAAGGAAAAAGAACCACGATCCACTTGAACATGAAACTCGCTATTTGAATTTTGGAATTAGAATATCTAGTTGAAACCTAAACCTAATACTCACAAATCTCTCTATCCTTAACCAAGATATATATATAAATATATATATATATATATATATATATATATATATATATTTTTTGTTTTTTGATCAACATCCCCATATTCATAAAACATATTCGAACTAAAAATAAGCAAAATTAACTCCAAATCCAAACCTATCTAATCCAATCTTCTAAATCTTACCCAAAATATCAAATAAGCAACTCTCACTAATATCTCTTTTTTTTTTTTTTTTTTTTTTTTTTCTTTTTGTTCTAAATCTTACCCATAATATTAAATAAGCAAATCTATTTTTGTTAGACCATCAAACCCCAGATCCAATCATTTCAGAAATGGTCTATTTTGCTTCTAAGTCCAGTAATCATGAATGAAATTGAATTAATTATTAAAATCATTATTTAAATTGAATAATCTATTGTTTTCCAAATTCCCTACTCCTTCTAACGTCAAAATTAGCACATATTATCGAATTCAATGCATCCAAGTCCAAAAATGTTAAAATCATGGATTCTGAAATCATGAATCAAATGGAATTAATTAATAAAAGCATTATTTAAATTGAATAATCTCTTTTCTCGCAAATTCCCTTCTCCTTCTAACGTTAAAATTACCACATATTATAAAATTCAATACATTGTATAAATGTCAATTATTTTTCCAATGAATCAAAACTGAAGCACCAATGACCTCCTATAATAAAAAATGCATCAAAATATTAGAAACTGAAATCAAGAAGTCTTTACAACTATACACTTTTGTGCCATAAACATACACATTTTTGTGCCATACACATAAATCTGAGTTAAAAAATAACTACATAAAAACTACTCATTTTCACAACAATCTTCCACCCTCATAGAAAGAATACAATGTTTATGGCCATGCATTCTTTAGAAAGCGACACATCCTTGAGGAACACCGATAATTTTTAAAGGTAAGAAGCCTACCTCTTCGCTATATTAGTTCAAATTGCGAATATAACTTCACTAAACATAGGCTCCATCAGGGAAGGTAGACCATAGTGAGGGCCTTAGGTAGCAGCTAGGGTTTCATTGGGGTTAAGAACATAAAAAATTAGAATTTTAATTGCAAGGGGAATGAAAAGGGGGTAAAAATGACAAACTCCATAAAATAATATTGTATTAGTAGAACTCCCTAACAAAATACCCCATTTGAAAGCAAAAATTTATTACGCACATTTGAAAGCATACATAAGTAACCAGGCACAGCCAAAGGGGTTCATTGCTGGAGGCTACATCTTGGAGGAGACTATTACATTTTGTTCTAGATACTTAGAAGGTGCTAGGACCATTTTTAAGAGACCTAAAAGAAATGATGATAATATTCCAAGTATGGGTAAATACTTGTTAAACTCTGGGGGTCGTGCAATTGGAAAAGAGAAAATTGTTCGCCTTGATATGAGAAATAAGGAACAAGCGCATCGTTATACGCTACTTCAGCTGGATGAAATCAAGGAACTTCATGAGTAAGTGTTAATAGAAGCAACTTTGTCAATATTAACTATTTTTGTCAACCTACTAATAATTTCCTTATTATAGTGAATTTTTAAGTGAAAAACGACGAGTATATCCCCATAGAGGTAGATCTAATGCAACATTAGAAAATCAGTAGATTGTTGAAGAGTTTTCTGAGTGGCTTCAAAACCAGGTTAGTATCTTTTATTTTATATTGAAGTTGACTCCTTTTATTCTATTAAGGTGCACAAAATTGATGCAACTACTGAAGAAAGCCGATTGAGAAAGGCTTTAGCTGGTGGGCTAAATCAGTATGCTAAAAGAATGGAGGGCTTTGTCCTTAATGGATACAAGTTTCACACAGAAGATCGTGAGCGCTATATGACGACACAAAATTCTGGGGTCATAGTCGTAGCTGATGGACAAGTTTACTATGGCAAATTGATAGACATATATGAACTAGACTATTATGGGAGTTATAAAGTTGTCATTTTTCGTTGTGATTGGGTAGATATAAATAGGGGCTTAAGAATATTTAGAAATGATGGTGCTTGTGTGAACTTCTCTAAGTTGATGCATATGGGTCGATTGTTGAAAGATGATCCATTTGTCATCTCATCTCAAGCAAAGCAAGTTTTTTATATTCAAGATGAGATGCAAAAGGGATGGTATCATGTCATTAAGACTAAACCTAGGGACTTGTATGATCTAGGCTAGATTTGATCTTTGTTTTGTTAGAGTTGTGAAATAATGTTACAGGTTATTTCATTTTGTCCATGTATGTTAGTTTTCTTTTTTACAAGATTTTGTACGGCAGAGTCAAAGTTATGTTATAAATATGTTGGTTTGTCATTATTGATTAGTTGTTATTTATAGAACATATTTGCTTCTCATTTTATTTTTATAAGTTCTATTATACATTTATGTATTCTTTTGTTTTTGGAAAAGCGTGGATTTACGATGAGGAGGTTGAATTTTAGAAGTAGCCAATCAGTGCGGTCTTTGACAGCAACATCGGAACATCGAGGAGGTGATGACAATCGGCCAAGACCATCAACATCTGAAGAAGAGGGACCGGTGAGGGAAGTTGGTGCTTGGTCTACTACCGTTCCATTTGATGAGAGGGAGCAACTTCAACTTATCGGTAAACGTTTTCAATTTTATAGCATTAAATTTACATATGAATAGCATTAATTATGGTAATAATATTTCAATCGATTAGAAAAGTAATGGTATATCTTAATGGTTAATAAATGGCGAAGGTAACTTGAGTACGTTAAGGACGATATCGGTTAAGGAATTATGGCATCTTGCTGAAGGCACAAGAGTTATTGTTCGGTTCAATAATCTGCACCAACCAATTAGAAAGGGCGGCGATTTGTTGGTCAAGTTTATTGGAGAGGTTGCAAAAACGGGTAGGTTTTGTCCACTCGGAGTAAAAGATTAGCGTACAATGAATGACTAATATAAAGCAGAAGCTATTGAGGCTATTCGAGTAAGTTTTATTTATGTTGGTTGGTTACTCTTGTTATTATTTTCTATCTCTTTTATGTTTTTCATGAATCTGTTCTGTGCTGATTGGCAGCAGCACATATAATGTAATCTCTCTTCAAGTGTTTTTTCTTACGTGGTACAAGCTTTCAAAGTGTTATGTAAAATGAATTTTTAGAACACCAAAGTTTGTATCATTTCTAACTGGTCAAACAATATAGTGACATCGTTATCTTGGTGGAAAATCATCGGCAACGCTATAAGCCTAACACAACACTGGCTCCATTAAAGTTGGATCCACATTTGGGCTTGATATCTGTTTATGCCAATACTCTTTCGGCCACATTGCTATCGCTAAATTAGTACAAGTACTCAATCAACACAGTTAAAATATGGCAATAAATTGACACATAATGCAAAGTAGTATGCTATAAATAGTCCATAATTGGATTTTAATAGCTGTTTTCTGTCTGTATATTGCTGATTCCATCAGGTTTCCTTGTCTGTGTGAAGTTTCAGCTATCCCTAGCCTTGCTTAATGTAAATATTTTAATGAACATGTTTAACGAACAAGTTTCTGGAAAAATATTCAAAAAATAGAAAGAATATTCAAAATAGGTAGGTGAAGTTAATTCTTTAAGTGCCAAGTTTATTACTTTTATGTTTACTCACTGTACTTGTGATGTAAATGTGAATCTCACATATGAGTTGTAAAAAAATAAAAAATTAATATATAAGTCTAGTGAGCTACTCCACTTAATACAAATTAATTTTAGGAAGGAACCCCACTTCGACTTATATTAGATTTCGTATGTTCCAACTCTATGAGTCGGGCCTAAAGAGGCCCCCTGAAATTTAACACCTATATTCATTGACTTGATCTCTATTTTGTAATTATTGAGAAATTTTGCTTGCTTTATATGTCTACTTTCCAGAAAAGAAAAATAAAATATATATCTTTTTTATTTTTTTGAATACTTTTCAATGTAAATATTCTAATGAACAAGTTTCAGTAATCTTGAGGTGTTGCATATGTTTTGATGAGGTTGTTTGTTTGCTACTGGTTTTGTTTTGCATTGTGCTTGCATATGAATTTTATAGGTGCACAGGTTGGAATCGATCATTAATGCTGGTGTATTATAGGTGCACAGTTTCAAATGATGTCATCTTACATAACATATTCTTGTTGGATTTTATGTTTTAGGGGAAATTTTCAATGCTCACTAATGTATTGATTGATAAATCAATACTACTGCATCTTGGTAAAATGTGGAGGGGCTACAAGAGTAGTTTGAAAACAATGTATTGCAATGGAAACAAAAGTGAAGCTGAAGTTATTGCTACAGTGCCAGAAGGAGTTAATCGTGACCAATGGATAACTTTGGTATATTATTGGTTTTCTCCACAAGGCAAGGTAAAACAGTTTCTTTTTAAGTAATTTTTGATTGGCAAAGCATCTTATCAAATAGTTTATTATGAATGTAAAGTTTTCCTTGGACTGATGTTGATTTCCAATGTCAGGAGAAGAGTAAATGTGGTAAAGAAGCTCGTGCCAAGCAGAATCAGTTTCACACTACTGGTTCAACAAGTTATGCAAATAAAAGCGATAGTTTTGTAAGGATTTTAGTATATGTTTAGTGTATTATTACTATCTACCTATCAAATTAGTTAAGGCTTATGTTGACATATTGATTGTAGGAACTTGACAAAGGGAGAAAGCCCACCAGTATAGAGTTTTACAAGGAAACATATACCAGGGAAAGTGGTAGCTTTTTAGAGAACACTATTTCCCAAGAATTTATGGTGGGTTTTATTAGTATCTTACATTTCTTTTAATTTAAGTGTATTTAATGCCTTTTTCTCTTCTTGTAGGACACTGCTAAAGAAATAGTCGAGGCTCGAGCTGCAACTTCTTCCAGACCTCGTTCAGAAATCGAGGAGGAAGTATTTACCGAACTAATGTATGACCAAAAAAATCTAGGCTATCGAACAGTAGGCTATGGATTTGGTGTGAAGAGGAGTGATATATACGGAGTAAGGGGTGAATTAAGAAAAAGGGTACGCGACTGTACCAGTGATCATGTTGAAGTGCAAAACATGAAAATAGAATTGGCGAGTGTAAAAGAGCAGATGAGAACACTTACTAACCGGCTCATACCAATCTATGATGTTGTTTGTTCCGGTCCAGCATTAGATGAAATTATAGCGGAAGGTCGAGCAGTTCTTACTGCGGCTGCTGATCTGGTAAGATAATCTATTTAACTTGTATTTGTTTGTACTACAATGCAAATATGGCAAAGCTTCAAGCTGGTTATCTCTTTCTTGAGATCTGTTATTATGTCTGCAATAATTGTCTTTTTAATCCTTTATAAATACTGAAATTGTTGATGTTTGAAAACATATTACCATTTCACCTCTTAATTGCGAATTGAGAATACAATGAATGTGCTCATTGTTATTGATTTATGTGATAGTAAATTGGTGGATTGATATTTTGTACATAAGTAATGTTTGTATTGTGCTGTCTATACAGGCTAGAGATGAATCGGGATCAAGTGATCGTGAACCCACAAATTTTTCTACATCTCTAAGCACGCCAAGCTCACTCAGTTGATTAACATATTTGTGAAGAATGTACTTGACTAAGTTAGCATTGTATTTTTCTTTTTTCATTCTGGTTGATATTAGATTAGAAAATTAGTTCTATTATGGCTTACAACTATGTTGATATTTGGAGGGGAGAAAATCTCAATTTTGTATTGAACTATCAAGATACATTGACAATGTTGTGATATTTTGATTGTCGAATATGTTTGATCTTTTGGAGTCCTATGAAAATTTTATCATAGAAGGTGATTTTCTTTTTTATTATTAAGTAATTATATATATATATATATATATATATATATATGGAAAATATGCACAAATAAATTGGCACCTTGAACAGTTTCTAGTGAAGATACGACATAGTTTGTAAAATGCTCCAGCTGAGAATGTATATCATCTCGACAGTTCTATATGTCGCCATTTCCAGCATAAAAAAGTGTCAAAAAATCTCGACGTCTAAATATGTCTACACTCTCGGTGCTAAAAAGGGTCGAAAAATCTCGGCGCTCAAAAAAGTCAAAAAATATCGGCGCATAAAAGCATCGACCCTCTCGGCGCATAAAAGCGTTGACCCCCTCGACCCCCTCGACGCTTTTATTCTCTGCATTTTCTTTTTTAGGGCTTTTCCTAGGCATCGATAATAAAATTCTGGACGCTTTTGTGCGACGAGAATTGCCAAAATAAGCGCCGATAATAGCCACATTTCCTTGTAGTGAAATATGACCAAGTTTGTTGCAATATTTAGGGAACTTATATCAACATTCGGAGGTGTTGACTTCTGCAATGTCCTACAAAGTACTCAACACATTCAAAGAATAAAGGAACAACAACAGGTAAATGCAATACTCCAACTATTAAATTTTTCCGCACTCCACTGCAAAAAACAAAAGTTTCTTTTTATTATATTTCAAATCTAATGTAGATTATAACTAATGTTAAGGTACAACACAGATGAGTATTTTTCACAGTTTCTTTTTACTTTATTTCAAATCTCTTAATTACATTAGACTTTAGCCTACACCTACAAATTATTAGCTATTCAACAGGATTTCAACAATACATGAGTATTTTCATTACAATTTGATGAAGTATGCCTGAAAGGTGCAAATTGACACTTAATTATGGTTATTGGTGCTTTAGTATTAAGTATGGATAATTTGAACCGGGCAGTGGCAATAAAGATCATAACATATAGATGTCAAATACTCAAAGTTAGAGGAATATCACTCAAATTGCGACATCGTTACTTAATTTAGGGTTATATCTAATTCAATACAACTAATAGCTATATATGGCGTTAGTATTCTCTCAATATACATTCAAGTGTCATGTTTGTTAAAGTTATATTGTTATTCCTATACTATACATTCTTCACCAGATTTTTAAACATTTTATAACTTAGGTACTTTAAAGTTTACCAATCTTTATATTAGGTACCCATTTGTTAAAAATTCAATAAAATTTTGTTATAAAATGGTAAAATTTAACATGATTTCAACAAAACATGAGTATCTTCATTAAAATTTGAATTTCGGATGATAAATATTGTTGGGGTCTAATATACATTGCTATAGACATGTATATATTGTTCAAAAACATGAAAATATTGGGATAGAAGGAAAAAATTACTTACAAAATGACATTTTTGAAGACTCAAGCAAAAAATTTCTAATGGGACCCTTTGTATACAACAAGTTAAAAAAAACCCTAAAAACAAAATTTATTAATATTATCAATTGATAATTTAAAAATCACAAACCAAAAATTTTGGGGGTCGCAAGCAGTTGTTTGAATGGTTTGAGGTTATGTCCATGGTATTTGAATTTATACAAATAAGATATGTCTGAATATTTTATCACATAAATACCTCAGATTTAAATTTGATCAATTTTTGTAAGAATCTGACCAATTTTGTATAAAAATGTTAATATCGTATGTTATTATGATAATATATACAAATTATGTCAATTTTTTCAACAAAAGTTTAGGAAATTGTGGTGCAAACAACCTTGTATTGTCAATATCATGAGCACTGTTAGCATTTTTGATAAAGTATCAAATTATAAAGATACTTATGTATCGTAGGAGTCATATTTTCAATGAAGATGTACCGAATTTCAATAAATGGTACCTATTTGAAAAAAAATTGAAACATTAAGGTGTCTAAGTGTCTTAAATCTCAATGTACTTTCTTTTATATTTTAAAATGTCATATACTTCAACAATGTATTGATGTATAGTTAAACCTTAAGGTACCAAAATAATAATTTCTCTATTTATTTTAATATAATTTTCAACAGTTATAGCCAAGAAAAATAATATTAAAAAATTATTTTTAATATACTACAAATTTTTATTATATATCTATTTAATACTTATATTGGATATTTAATATCATTACTATAAAAAAGTGAAGGACATTGTAGACTTGCAGTTAGTATGTTAAAGAACAAGTAAAGTTAAAGATTTAAGAAATAAGGATTTTTGTCCCAAAAAAAAAAAAAAAAAAAAAAAAAAAAGGAAGAAGAATTTACCCTAAAAGTAGTGTTTTTAGCTTTGACATTATCAAAAGCCTAAAATAATTAAACATAATTATAATGCAGAAGTAACAAAATTTAGAAGATAAGTACGTATATATTTTCTAAATTCTTATATCAAAGCCTTAAATATTGTCATTTCTTCTTTCTCTAAATTCCCATACCATTCTAAAGAAAATTAGTGTGTTCTCTTTATAGAGCTTATATAAGTTTTTTATTACCATGGTATGAGAGAACCAAAACCCTTCTCGAATATTTATTACATAGCTTACATTGTAATACAGTAGTAAACTACACATCACACGCACACATAGGTACCTCGGTAGCCACTAATGTAAGATCAATGTTGTTGATCAACCCGGAACATGCAGGGACAAAAGAATTGCAGAGATGGTAAGCTCACATTTTAAAACACTAAAGCTCAATTTACGTGAAATAATACAATAACAATCCAAATTGATAAGTGCAGGTACGCTGAAAATGAAGAGGCACATCGAAGAATAAAGTGGTTACACTAGAAAGATATTAGTGTCATCCAGCCAGAGATATACTTTCATGCGACGACCACAACAATAGAGTAATACTCATGGATGCAAAATGTAAGAGCTTTCTTACAAAATAACTTCCATATTATAAAAAGATCTTCCACTAACATCTGTATTGCATATAGATCACACATTTCAAACTGTTGGTTACTATTAAAGGGTTCAATGTCACATATGTTTACACATACATGGTATGCCAAATCTATAAGAAAAAAGGGACATGGAAAAATGGGACATTTCATTGTGACAAATGCAAGAAGATTGTGCAAATGGAACAAAGGTAATATAATGTCTATTTACAAATGGAAAGATGTCAATATGCTAATTTATAAAAATATACCTTATATGTTCATGCTCAAGGTGAAAGTGGAAGATCACCACAAAGGAAAAATGATTGTCACAGTTTTTGGCAAGCAAGGAGTAAGGTTAACAAAAAGTACTGCTGAACACTTCTATCAATTCTCATTACAGGTATACCGTCTAATTGGAAGACCAAACCACAATACTAAGACGTACAACTAAACACTTCATAAATACACAGGTCTATGAAGATGACTTGATCGCCGCATTTTTGGAATAATTAGTGAAATAAAGTGGATATTTGTCATTAAAAGACCTTCGCCTCCCAACATGAAACCCAATTGTTACGCTGATAACAAAGGTATGTTGGGAAGAAGAATATCACTACAAAACCAACACCAACATAAATAACCATCCATTAAAGAAATATCAGCACGCAACATGGATACAGAATAATAAAACAAAGTAACTGAAACAAAATGTAACGTGTTACCAAATTTAAGAAGGAATGTTAATCAAAAATTCCTTTCATTGTAGAGACCAGTGGCATCACAATTGTAAGGAGGACTTCTACAAAAACCATTTCATTAAGCTTTATTTTTCTTTTTAGTTATATGCAATTATTGTACGCAAAATAATTTCTGCTATAATAAACCAAATCAGGAACATGACTTGAAGTGATGCCCTAAATATAGGAAGGATTAAAAGCCCACAAGGGATAAACCTAGTAGAAAATTAATACAATTGAAGTCTTGAAAAATATAACTTTCTATAGGACTCCAATTCCTATATTAACCAAATAAGGCCCAAGTTCCGGAAGTGAGAGCTCCAACTGAAATTATCTAACGTGCTGTTTATTGGGTCTCATTCCTCTGCACTTTGATATAAAGCACAACTAATAACTCACCTGCAATGTAAAGAGTCTAGTAATGGTATCAGTTGAGGTGATTAATTGAAAATATTTTAAGTTTTAAGATTTTTTTTGAAAATTTTAGAAGTTGTAGTGGTTAAATATAAATATAAAAAGCAACATTTCAAGTATCGCAAGGGCTCGTTTTTGGGGATGGATGTATGCAGCCTTCTCCCTTCAGGATACCTTGAAGGGAGGCTGTTTCTAAGAATCCCCAATCTGAGGGGTGCAACACAAGGACTTCCCAAGAGGTCACCCATCTTGGTACTACACTTGTCTAACCACACTTAATTTCGGAGTTCTAATAGGATTTGATGCTTGTGTGTTGGTACCCTCTCAGGTGGTTAAGTATAAATATGACCACTTTTAAAAACAATTTGCTATAGAATTCTCCCTTTGTCTTCTAATTTTTTGTTTCATATAAAGCCAAAGTTTACTATTCTAGTGTTTCGACTGAATAACCCAATATCATTTCTTTTGACAATTAATGTTAGAGCATAAAATCAAACTTGAGCCTTCACCCATCAGCTAAAGCTTTAGTTTTTGAGAAAGTTGGTTCCTTGACATAGTATCAAAACCTTGTTGACTAAGAGATCATGAGTTCGAATCTCAATTTCTATATTAAAAACAATTTAAACACAAGGTATAAGATGGACCTATGCACTATCCACGCTTCAAGCGCTATAGGCATGATACAAATACGAGTTCACGGATGTCGCCAACCCATCAGAATCAGCTACCGCCAACTCTGCACAACGTGTGACGGCATCTGCCTCTCGCATCCGCTTCCCCCCAATAGCTGCTTGCGTCTATCTACATCAACACATCCAGCCTTCTTATTATGCCACGTCAGACTAGATATTTTTCTAGATATTTTTTAGATATTTAGCTTCATCTTCTATAAATAGGGGAGTTAGTTATTGTAGGATTTATGTGGATTGATGTAAACCTTCTCTCTCTCTTAAAACCTCTTCTATGTCTTCTCCCCTTTCCCTTATGTAAATCCTCCATTTGTGGAGCTTATTCCTATACTTATACTTCAATGTATATAATGGGGTGGCCAATTACTGCCACATAGTCCCAATTGTGAGTTGTTTTAGTGTTTGATTGAGCTTTGATTTTATTATTTGAGCTAGATTGGTATCAATTGGTATTAGAGCCATTCAATCCTTCGCACCATCATCATCGATCAGCCACCTATCACCTCCGATCATCACTGGTTCTAGTTTCACCATTATAAACTACCAATTTTGCTGTCATGGCTGAAGGTACCCAATCCCAGGTATCGATGAGAGAAAAGGAGGAAGTGAACAAGCATCGCTTGGAAGTAATCGAGCGCTCCGTGGCACAGATCAATGAAGCTCTAGATGCATTGTTGATTGAATACACCGGACATGGCCAGATGGTCAGTCGTACACCACCTCCTCCAACGCCAACTCCTGAACTGGTACCACCACCACCTCCACATGATGCGACTCCTGACTTCAAGGCGCCAGCATTTGTTCGAGGTAACTACCAAGCTCCCACTCGATTTGCTAAAATTGATTTTCCGAGATTTAGTGGGAAAGGTGTTGATGGTTAGTTATAAAGATGTGAGAGATACTTTGTGCTTGATGGGACCCCAAATGAGTTAAAGGTTGTGTTACCTAGTGTATCAATGAAGGATAATGCACAAGAATGGCACAATTCCTTTGAAAAATCATGGCCCCAAGGTGTTTATATTCCATGGGAGGTTTATGCCTTGCAAATTCGATTTCAATCGGCAGAAACCCCTAATGACGCATTGACCAAGTTGATGCGACTTCGGTAAGTGGGTAGTGTTGATGAATTTTTGAGCAAGTTTGAAGCACTTGTGAATAGATGTACATCGAGTGAGGAGCAAGGGATTAACATTCTTCTAGGTGGATTGTGGGAGGAGATTTGGGGTCATGTTCTTATGTTTAGACCTCAATCACTACATGATGCCATTACATATGCTAAGCAGCAAGAGCGTAACTGTGTTTATATGTACCATATAACTGGTAATAACCCGATGAAGACAACACCATTACTTCCATCACTGGTTCCGCCTCGTGTGACACCCGCCTATTTATTACCCGCACCCGGGAACCCACCAAGACCCCCTTCTTGGGGTCAATTAAGCTTAACACCGACTGAATTGGACGACCTTCGTGCTCGCATAGAGGTGGCCAACGGGCGGGCCTGGCCCGCTTTTTTTTATAGAAATAAAAAAAATTAAAATAATACAAAGTCGTTTTGTACAAAAATTATTGTAATTCATTGATAAATAATATGAGATACAAATACATTTTTTTTCAAGCACTAATAATGCTAAACATACATGTTCAAAAAAAATAATGCTAAATATATGTAAAAAAATAAAATATACAATAAGTAAGGGTAAATATCTTATCAAAAAAAATAATGGTAAATAAATAATGTAACAAATACAAGTACAAATACAACGCAGTTGGGGCCTAATATTTAAAAGTACAAATTTGTTTATCAAAAAATATAAAGTTTGACAGATGGAGGGTGCGGTCGTCTTTTAACGTAAATATTTAAAAGTAAATAATTAACATACAAAAGTATTGATATCAGTCGCTTAGGGGGGTTTCTACACCATCATATGACGTATCAGTTGTGCGGTCGTCTTCTTCATCGCTCAATGAATCCAGCTTCATTCTCTGTTGATCTCTGGTTTCTGCTAGCAGCCAATCCTTCAAGCACATGGATATCTCCAAGCTTGACAGCAATAGCTTCGCACTCTTCGCTCCAAGAAACCTGCCACCAAGACTAAAAGCACACTTCGATGCTACTGAAGACACCGGACAACTTAGTATATCACGTGCCATGGTGAAAAGTACGGGATACTGGCTTGGTTTGTGTTCCACCATTGTAAAAGATCAAAATGCGGGTTGGCCGGTGGCCCGAAAATATGGACCAACGGTGTCCGCAAATAATAATCTAGCTCGTCACATGACGTGGGGGCTACTGTGGGCGTAAATTGCTCCAACAGCTTCCACGAATATGACATGTGTGAACTACTTCCACTAGATGTGGAAGATCCTACTGCAGCAGCACTAGGATTATTGGACGCTAATTGACGGGAATATTGAGAAAATAAATAATGCAAGCCGTTAGCGACATCGGCAATAAAAGTGTCGATATTAAGACTAGGATGCAAATATTTAAAAAAATGTTGGCAAAACAAGTTAAAACCCCCGCGTTTACAACGAGGGTCTAAAATAATTGCCAAGTAGTATGTAAGAGGTAGTTCAGAATAATATTTGGCAAACTTTTCTTTCATTGCCTTAATCGATTTTAACAAAATGGGGTTAGATTCATTACCCACCATCCAATTTACAATATCAAGCAATCTTGATATTGCTTGAGGCATGGTCGGATAGTAGCAACCCGAAAAAAATATCGTTGCCTCTTTAAACATGCTAAAAAAGTTACAAATTTGATCTATTGTCTCCCAATTTATACCAGCCAGGTTGTAATCGCTCCATTCTGTACGATTTTCCTGGGCGAATTCTATCAAAACGTCTTTGTATGGTAGAATGCGCTCTAACATTTCTACCGTAGACGACCACCTAGTTTGGGAGTCTAATTTGAGTTGTTTATATTTTATGTTATGCAACCTACATAAATTTCTAAATCTTCTTTTTCTAGTGCGTGATGATTTAATCGATATTATTACGGATCTTAAGATGGTAAGGGATACTTTTATAAGATCTAAACCATCCATTATCATTAAATGCAAAATGTGACAAATGCAACGAATATGGAAACACTTCCCACCTAACATGGGTCTCATTTGCCTAATTAAATTTGTAACGGCTGCAGTGTTATTGGTAGCATTGTCGAACGTAATACTGAAGATACGTCGCTCTATGCCCCAGTCGCGGACTGCCGACATAATCGCACCCCTAATTACCTCGGCATTGTGGGGGCAATCTAAAAGTCCAAAATAAATTATCCTCTTTTGGATGATGAAGGATTCTTCGGTCTAGTGTGTCGTTATGCACATATAAGGTTGGCCGGGTTTCGACGTCCATATGTCCGACGTCAACGAGAACATGCTCATGGTCGTCGCAAAATGTGTAAAGACCCTAGCTTTCATCCCGTGGTACAACATAAAAGCGTCCCGCTTTACGGTGTTCCGAGGGATCCTCACAATGGCGGGGTTCACATTTGGTTGGAGGTAGTTGACGAAATTTGGGTCTTCATCGGTATTAAAAGGCCTTTTACCCAAAATTATATATTTAGCTAGCCCCTTTCGGTTGCCCTCTTGAGAGAACCTAAAATTAGCCAGTGCACCGGTCACTTGCTGTACTAGACGTTGTTGGCTCTTTTCTGGGTATTACTCGGGGTGGCACCTAAGTATATGTCTAGTTAATGTGCCCATCCTATTGCCAGGTTGATGACTAAAATCCTTAGCTGGGTCACATAATTTACAAGTTGCTTTATTAGTTGTCTTATTAAGGGTAAAGTGCTTCCATACCCCACTAGTTGTACGCCTACTAGCACCGGTATTAGTTTCAGGCTAGGCTTCGGTGGTGGGCGTGGGTTCCTCATCAGTTTTTGAGTCTCCAAGGCCACCACCACCTGACTCATGATAATCTTGTTGTTGTGAAAAGTCATAATCTATGCTATCATCAGTGTATGGGGGTGATGAGTCTGGTTGTATAAAAGCTCGTTCTTCAGTGTTAAGTAAGACAATTCTACTCCTTTTAGGGATTCTGGGTGGCCGAGAAGAGCTAGAACTAGCACGACCGGCTCCAGAGGATGATGAAGAGTTGTGTACCATATTAGTATAAGTGATTAGTATTTATAAAATGCAAGTAGTAATGCAAATTAAATAACTAAAAATGTGAATCAAATAAAATTGCGATACTAAAATTATCGAAACGAGGGAACAATGAAATTCGAACTTCAGCCAAATACTTTACGAACTTCGAACTTTAGAGCACAATTTTGCAATTAGCAAGGTTACAGAAGATGGGAGACGATGAATGTATAAAGAGAGAAGAGAGGGTTAAAGATTTGGTGAGGAAATGGGTTGGGGAGGTTTAAGTATTTATAGAAAAAAAAATATATAATTTTTTTTAATTAAAAGAGCCGTTGAACGGCTCTTTTAATAATAGAGCCGTTCAACGGCTCTTAACCGTTGGGCACCCCGGGCTCGGGCCAGTCCCAAAGGCCACCAAAAATGGGCCCGAGGCCCGGCCTGCACTGCCATACATGGGCTGGGCCGGGCCGATTTCCGGGCCAGCCCGGCCCGGTGGCCACCTCTATGCTTGCAACTTATGTTTTTATTGCTAGGAACGTTTCACCCCGGGACATGAGTGTGCCATGCCCAATCATGCTCACGTGTTCTAGCTTGAGGCGGATGAGGAGGATTAGGACTCCGCCAATTCCTTACTGCCAGACCCAGACCTGGACCCTATTTGTGATTCGCACATCTCCATTCATATTCTAGAAGGAGTCCCGCATTGTCAGACAATGCGTGTTCAAGGTCACCATCAGCGCCGTTCCTTGAATATCCTCCTTGATAACGACAGCACTCATAACTTTCTCGATGCTGACTTCGCCAGACCCATTGATTGCCCCATTGATACCGCCTCTCGACCATTGGTCACTGTCACTGACGGCAAACCAATAGTGTGTATGGGTATTTGCCATGATTTCTATTGGCACCTCTAGGATGCCGCCTTCCAGTCTGATATGTTACTCATTCTGTTGTCAGGCTATGATATGGTATTGGCCTTCCAAAAGCCATCACCGAGAACACGCTCCCATCGCTTCTCATATCATTCGCTGCCTTCTTTGCTAGCTTGGTTATGGCGTCATCCAGCTCGCCAATTTGTTTCTTGGTAACAACTACTCCTCCCACGGCATACTCTCCGCTTGATCTGCATGACTTACTTATCGAGTATGAGGATGTCTTTGCTGCTTCTCCTGGACTTCCTCCCTTAAGCCAGTTCTTCAATCACCGAATTCCGCTTAAGGATGGCAGTAACCCAGCCAATATTCGGCCGTACCGCTATCCCCTTTTTCGGAAAGATATCATCGGCTCTCTAATCAAGGAAATGTTACGACTCGAGGTCATTAAGAATAGCAACTTCCCTTTCGTTTCTCTAGTGGTCCTTGTCAAGAAGAAAGACCGTTCTTGGCGCCTATATGTGGATTATCGGGCTCTCAACAAGATGACCGTTAAGGATAAATTTTCTCTATCCATCATTAAGGAGCTCTTCGAGGAGCTTGACGGAGTCGCTTTCTTCTCCAAGATAGATCTTAAGTTGGGTTATTGGCAAATCTAGATGTCGGCAGATGATATTCCAAAGACCGCTTTCCGCACCCACTCTGGTCATTTTGAGTTTATCGTGATGCTGTTTGGGTTGTCAAATCCCCCGTCCACTTTTCGTTGTGGAATGAATGACTTATTTCAGCCTTTCCTTCATCAGTTAGTCCTCATTTTCTTTAATGATATCGTTATCTATAACCCAACATGGGCCGCTCACTTAACACATATAAGTAGGGTCTTGGGTTTTCTACGCAAAAATCATCTTACTGCCAATCGCGCCAAGTGTACATTCGTTGGTTGTCACATTGAGTACTTAGGCCACATCGTTTCTAACGATGGTGTCAAAGCCGATCCAAAGAGAATTGAAGCTATCGCCAGCCAGCCTTGCCCTCAATCCGTAAAACAGCTCCGTGGTTTCTTGGGTCTTTCTAGCTATTACCGCCGCTTCATCAACGACTATGGCGTCATTGCTCGACCCTTGACTGACCTCTTCAAGAAAGACAACTTCCTCTAGACTCCTGAGGTTGAACTCACCTTTGCTCGCATAAAGCACGCATTAATGTCCGCGCCTGTACTTGCGCTTCCCAACTTCTCCCACCATTTCATCGTTGAGACTGATGCCTTTGGAACTGGGATTGGCGCCATCCTCATGCAAGGCGGCAGGCCCTTAGCTTATATCAATTATACTGTCACACCCCGCCATCAGGGCCTCTCGGTTTATGAGCACGAATTGCTTGTTGTTGTATTCACTGTCGAGAAATGGGAACAATATATGACAGGCCGTCACTTCATTATTCGGATGGATCAGCAAAGCATCAAGTTTGTTCTCAAATAGCTGGCTCATTGTTGGCGATGACACCAACCTACGCCAAGCTATCTTATTATGGCTTCATGGCTTAGCCCAAGGAAGCCACTTGGGCGTAGATGCCACTTATCTTCGTGTCCATCCATCATTTTATTAGAAGGGCCTTCGCCGTGATATCCAAGCTTACATCCGCCAATGTTCCATTTGCCAGCGCAACACGTACTACACTTCAGCTCCAGCTGGTCTTCTTCAACCACTAGCGATCCCTACTTTGGTGTGGAATAGTATTTCCCCAGACTTTATCGAACGTCTACCCCAATCAGAGGGCCAGTTCGGTATTCTTATTGTTGTGGATCGTCTCACTAAGTACGCCAACTTCCTATCACTTGCTCACCCATATTCCGCAGTTGGCGTTGCCAGCCTCTTCTTGGATCTTATCTACCGCCTTCACGATCTCGAGAATATCATCAGTGATCGTGATCTTATCTTTATCCTCTTCTGGCCCGAAAGTTTTTCTCAGTTGGGCATTCACCTCAATCTATCGTCATCTTACCACCCACATTCAGATGGCCAGACCGAGGTATTCAATCGCTGTTTGGAAACATACTTACATTGCATGATCAGTGAGCAGCCCTGGCTTTGGATTCATTGCCATGGAAAAATGGTGGTATGATACTACATTCCAATCCTTAGTGCAGTCCACGCCTTATGAGCTGCTCTATGGCCAACCTCCACCACTTCACCTTCCTTACTTGCTTGGCAAATAGCCAGTTGACGCCGTTGATCGCACTCACTCTTTCCAGGAGGAAACTATAGCTCAACTTCGTCATCACTTGTTTCGTGCTCAGAACCACATGAAACAACAAGCTTACCGCCATCGCATTGATCGCGAATTTCAAATTGGTGACTATGTCTGGCTCAAGCTCCAATCCTATCGACAGCACAGTGTTGAAACTGGGCTTTTCCACAAACTTGCTTCCCAATCTCATGGGCCTTTTCGGATACTTGATCAAGTAGGAGCCGTTGCTTATGGCCTGGACTTACCAGCACACGCCGCCATCCATCACACAGTGCATGTCTCGCTCCTGAAACACTGTTTCTCTATTCCTGCCACCAGCACTCCCTTATTGGATGTGTGGCCACCAGCAACAACACCTGCCCAGCCACTAGTCATCTTAGACCGTCACATGGTCAAACTTCGACGCATTGCCGGCACCCAAGTCTTAATTCAGTGGGTGGGCCAATCCCTAGCGTACGCCACTTGGGAGTTCCTTCGTGACTTCCAATTGCATTTTCCCTTTTTTGATCCTCGAGGACGAGGATCTTCTGATAAGGGCGGCATTGATACAAATCCAAGTTCCTAGATGTCGCCAACCCATTAGAATCAGCTATCGCCAAGTCTGCACAATGCGTGATGCCATCTGCCTCTTGCATCTGCTTCCTGCCAATAGCTGCTTATGTCTATCTGCATCAGTATATCCAGCCTTCTTATTATGCCATGTTAGCCTAGATATTTTCCTAGATATTTTCTTAGATATTTTAGCTTCATCTTCTATAAATAAGGGAGTTAGTTATTTTAGGGTTTATGGTGATTGATGTGAACTTTCTCTCTCCCTCAAAGTCTCTTCCATGTCTTCTCCCCTTTCCCTTATGTAAATCCTCAATTTGTGGAGCTTATACTTATGCTTATACTTCAATATATACAAAGGGGCAGCCAATTACTGCCCCGTAGTCCTAATTGTGAGTTGTTTGAGTGTTTGATTGAGCTTTAATTTCATTATTTGAGCTGGATTGGTATCAAGACTTCATATGAGGGGGCATGTTAGAGTATAAAATCAATCTTGGGCCTTCACCCATCAGCTTAAGCTTTTAGAAAAGTTGGTCCCTTGTCATAGTATCTGACCTTGTGACCAAGAGGTCAAGAGTTCGAATCTCAACAGCACAAAATTTCAATATTAACACAATTTAAGCACAAGGTATGAGGTAGGCCTATACATTATCCACGCTTGAAGTCTAAAATAGGCATTTGTGTGAGGGGGTATGTTAGAGTATAAAACCAATTCTGCTCCTTCACCCATCAACTTAAGTTTTTGGAAAATTTGGTTCCTTGACAATTAAGAAGTTCATTTTTCATTAGGGTGATTATATTATCGAAGAATAAAATATATATAGGATATCATTATTTGTAACAACTAAAGAGAAAACAAAAAGTTTGAAAATGAGTCCTAATAATGCCACAATTTGCTTACTTAAGAAAAAATTAATAGCCACAATTGTGGTTAGAACATAAAAATTAACGACCACTTTCACGAATTGGACTTTGTACTACATGCACGGATGGAATTACCAAAATAATTGTGGCTTTCTATCTAATTGTAGCTACCTCCTACTAACTATAGCTTATATGCTCTGCTTGGAATACGAAAAATGTTAAAAAAGGAAAAAAAAAATCAGGAAAGTATTTTTTTTGTGTCTCGAATGCAAGGAAAAGATAAAGAAAAAATTGAATCGAGAGTTTAAAAATTTACAAAAGACTTTGAAGTAAATCATTTTCATCTTGAAATAGGAAGAAAAATTTGAAAAAAAAAAAAAGGAATCTCAATCCGTACGATGCCAACCGAATATGCATTAGACTTGAATAGAACTCTATATTTCATCAACAAGGTCCACATTACTTATCATATAAGTTCATTAAAAAAAAAAAAAAAACCAAATAGAGTATTTAGCATTTAGCTAACAGATAATTAAAATATTTAAAGTAGGTACTGACATAGTTTTGAGAAAAAAATTTGATTCAGGTTCCTTGAGTTTTAATAATATATTTTCTAGATATTTTGAGATTTAAAAATATCTTAGAGGCACCCCGAATTTTGGTAACTTAATTTTTTCAGCTACTCTATGCATACTTTCATTCAGGTTCCGTTAATTTATGCTAATATGCATTTAAAAATGAATAAAAACCTAAACAATTTGGCATTCAAATTTAGAATGACTTTTGAAATTTTAAAAACATTTAAATCTTCAAATTTAGTAGAATATTTAAAATATATAAAAAATAATCCAAATATTTAAAAAATACATTGAATATTTAGAAATGGTTTATATATTTAAAAACCAATTACTAATATTTAAAAAATAATTTAAATACATAAAGTATACTTTAACAGTTGATAAATAATTTATAATTTTGATAAATATTTAAAAATTTAAAAATATTTTTAAAAATTGATAAATATTTTCTATATTTTAAAATTACTTAAATATTTTAAAAATATTTTAAAGATATCAATATTAATTACATAATTACCAAAAGTATTTATATAATTAAAAAATATATTAATTTTTGAAAGATATTTAAATATTTAAAAAGTAATGTTATTAATTATTTTTTAAATATTAAAACAGTTTTTAAAAATTTAAGTTTTTTAAATATTTGAAATATTTAAAAAAATATTTAAAATTTCTTGGTTTATAATATTTCTTAACATTTTAATATTTAAAATGTGTTTAAATTTTACAATTATTTTAAATATAAATGACTTTTTTTTATCTTTGGTTGAATTACTTAACATGTGCCACATTAATGTAATTTAACAGAACCTAAATGAGTTATGAGCAGGGTGCCTAAAAAAGTTATCAAAAATTTAGGGTACCTCATAATACCTAAAAAAAAAAAAACCCAAATCTTTAGCATATCTTAACCAAATTTTTCTGTAAAATTTAAAATCTCAAGGTCTCCAATTGTACGTATTCAAATCTCACATACCTCGATGATAAATTGTTAGACTTAGGTTATTTAAATAATAAATTACAAACAGAACATTATCAAGATAGATCACTAAAAGATTTCACACATTTCAAATGATATAAGGAAAATAATGCTTATTATGTTATATAATAATAAATTTTTTTCATTTCATTTTATCCCAAAACAAACAAAGGATTTGAATTCTTAGCTTTTTTTTCTCTTGTTTTTTCTTGACTTCCAAAGAAGGGGAAAAAAAAATCATTCTTCCCTTTTTTTTTTTTTTGCTTTGACTTTTTCTTCCTCATATTTTTCTCTCTTTCAAGTTTTCTTGATCTAAACATAGCCATTTGATCCAAAAAAAAAAAAAAAAAAAAGCTATGAAATTGGTGCACGGTTGTACTGTTCTGCATATATGCATCAGCGAATGTAAGATGAGCTAAATATTTCTTATACCCAATTTTGTTAGTCTTCAAATAGATAGACATTATAGCACAATAGGGGACTCAAAAAATGAAAAAGTTCTACGTAAAGAGCAATGTGTGAAAAAAAAACAAAATATATATATATATATATATATATATATATATATCAAAAATTGCCTTGAATTTGAGGCTATCTTATATATTTGAGATTGTTTAAAAATTGACTATGCATAAAATTTGACGACAATATTATATATATATATATATATATATATATAACAAAAATTGCCTTGAATTTAAGGCTATCTTAAATATTTGAGTTTGTTTAAAAATTCACTATGCATAAGATTTTACGACAATATTACAAATATAAGTCAATATAAGTCTAAATGGCAAATCATAAATATTCATTTTGTTAAGGGACAAAATGAGTATTGTAGGTATAAGCTTTCGTTTTGATTTTTGGAGGAAATTTTTGTGTTCCTTGGTCTGGCACTCATTCAGATTTTAGGAGATTTCACAAGTTACTTTGCTCGTAGTGTGACATGGAGATAGAATATAAATGAAAAGAAAATGAAACTAAGGAGGCAAGATTTGGAACCCCCTATAGAAGGGAAAGAATCTTTGTTATAGTTCATGATCGATGTAACTGTTCCTCTTTCTCTCTGTTTTGTGTGTATTCTCTCTTGATTTCTTCAAGGTTTCCTAAGCGAGTTTTCGGATTTTTTTGGGGGATAATATAGGTTTTGAATAGGCTTTCTATAGTCTTGTATTTGCAATCTTAGATCTTGATAGTGGGGAGTTTCCTTTGGATTTACAGGACCGAGGGTGTAGGAATGTTCTTTAATATTCAAACTATGTAAGTCTTGTGCGTGTTATCCTAATTTTTGTTTTAATTCTTTATTGTAGTTGTTTCTTTAATTTTATCCATGCTGGGATTTGTATTAGAAACCATAACAAGTGGTACAAAACTAGAACATGATTCTATATCATGTCTACTGCTAGCTTTGATGTAGAGAAATTCAATGGATGAAATGATTTTGTCACTTGAAAGATCCAGATGGAGGCAATCATAACTCAACTTGGTATGTGAAATTTTTGACTAACATAGTTTGAACTACTACAAAAGGTAATTGAAAAGGAGAATCAGGGTCTATCAAATCCTTTAATTCAATCGTTCTAGGTATTATTGATCAGATACTGAGAAATGTGTCCTTTAAGAAACCTATTTATGATGTTTATGATACCAACTATCTATAATTTGAGATCTATTTCTAGCACACAAACACTCTACTAGAGTTGCAAGCCTACTTATTGTATACAAGAATATTTCTTCTTATGGTAGCCAAGAAATAATTATTTATTATTATTATTGAAATAATTAATTACTTAAAAGTTTCACACTAAATGTGCTAACAAGTTCTATTATATTTAACACCTCTCTCTCTATATAAAATATCAACAATGCAAGTAAAGGTACTTCTCTTAAGAATATAATTAAAAGTTGTTAAGTTTATTCTGCATTATATATATACATACACACAAAATATATGAACTATATCTGATGCTAGCAGCTTCATTATTTAGCAAATTATGATTGTATGCAACAATCTCACAACGACTTCTGTCATTGCCAAAAGTAGTTTTAGCAATGATAATGTATCTTGTATGATCCTTCTTCGAGTGTTGGTTACAATGCGGTGGTCATGGTTTCTAAGTGGGCTAGTCTGCATTCTAAGCCAGGCAGGAGTTAAATCTGTTCTATTCTACGTGAAGCAAGTCGTATCGATTTGTCTGTGTGCGTTTTAGGTTGATTGGAGCTTTTCGAAAGCCAGGGTTCGAGTCGTATCCTCCGACCGGATTAAGATTGGTGCCAATGATCTTTCTCTGAGTCTTGAGGGTGTCGTGTTGAACTTCGTCTTTTGGCTGTTTTTGGGGTGTCCTTGTGAGATGGTGTGTTCTACTTGAACTCTCATATTTGTTTGGATGATATGTTCTTGATTATCTTTTATTAATAAAATCTCAATTGTCAAAAAAAAAAAAAAAATCTTTAGCAATGACAATTGTCACATCACTTTCAATAATATTTTTTCAACGAAGTCATCAAACACTCTCACTACATGTTCAGCAATAATAGCATAGGACTTGCATAAAATGACTAGAGTCGAAACTACAACACTTCCTGCAGGGCCATAAAGCAGAAAAATGTTTCCACAAAATATGAACAAATTAGCTAAAAATCATACAAAGTTACATCAAACCGTCAATAATTTATACCTAGAATTGCTTCCTGTCTGTATAATTATAAATTTTTTTGGACTAATATATGAAAATAGTGAAGGCACCTAACATAAGCAGCTTGTAGTTAAGAGTTGCAATTGTAGTTATGTGGCCTATTCATAATTACTATACAAGGTTTGCCTAACATCTTTTGATGGGACATGTACGCGAGGCTTAACATTAAAGTAACAAATGACAACAGATATAAGAAAATATTGCAAAGAGTTTGAAATATTTTCCTAAACTTGAAATATTACAAAGGCTAAACCTCGGTCCCATTTCTGGTACATTGGATCTTTTCATATTGTCCAGAAGAGGTCTTAATCTTTTAGTCTCTATTGTTTGAATCTGGTCGCGTTTGTACGAGATGCTTGTTGTATCACGACTTTGTCGTTATCGAAAAAAGGGAATTCGAATGATTCAATTCAGGATCGGATTTGACCAATTAATTTAGTTTGAATTTTTTTTTTGTATTTTATTTTCATCATCGTTGCTTAGGTCTCCGACAGTTTGGATTTTGGATTGAAAACATTTTAGAAACATGAAAATATTTCTTAGTCATCTTTTGATGTCTTTTTTTATAATTTTTAACTTTTATTAATCAATAATTATATTTTAAAAATCATTTTTTTCTTGTTTCAAATTCAAAATTTTAGTTTTTTTGTAGTATGAGCGAAAACTACAAGTAAAATATAAAAATAAGAAAAATTGTAGCACAAACCCACATTTTAGTTTTTTTAGAAAATAAAATTATGCAGAAAAAATAATTATCAAGGAACCAATTTTTGAAAAAGTTTAAGCCATTAGGTGAAGACACAAGATTGATTTTACACTCCAGCGGTCACACAAATACTCATTAGGCTTGAAGCATGGATATTGGGCGCCCATCTAATACCTTTTTGCTTAAATTATGTTAATATTGAAAGTGAGTGCCATTGGGATTCGAACTTATGATATCTTAGTCAACAAAGATTACATGTCAAGGAATAAATTTTTCAAAAGTTTAGCTGATAGATAAAAGCTTAGGATTGGTGTTATACACTAACAAATAGCAAACATGCAATTAGTTAACACCTTATCTTTTGTAGCAATTAGTTCCTTGACTTGTCAAAACAAAAGGTCAAGAGCCTTTTTGACTAACAGGTTTAGAGTACAAGTTCCATCTAGTATACATGGTTTAAAATTAATGGTCTATTGCATCAACAGGGATTTTAAATTATACACATATCACCTATTAGTTTAAGTGTCGGGAATTGTGAGTTCCTTATTATTATATATGGATCTAGAGTGAACCCAAAATCGATGTTATGAACCATGCAAACACCGAACTAGAATATCTATTATTTCTTCACTCTTGTGTCCAATATTTCACCTAACTTATACAACTCTTAAATATGAGCACTATGCACAACAACATACGTAAAAAAAAAATCCGTCAATAAAAGTCCGTGAAGGAGTCTCACTTCTCACTACAACCAAATACCAAACCTAAAATACCTTGTAGACACCTTTGGAGTCCTTCCAACAATGGCTCCTTTCCAGTTCCTTTGCTCGGTTCTCTTCCTTATGCTATCGTTTTCTAGCCTTGACATGATCCACGGAGCTCGATCGCTTGTGGGAGACTCTGACCCCGACAGACAATCTTTATTTAAACCAATTCCTAAGTTCAAACTGCCTCTAAAGAAGCCAATCATAGAACCCAAATTCAAATTTCCTCCGAAGAAGCCTGTTTTAGAGCCTAAGTTCAAGTTTCCTTTGAAGAAGCCAATTCCCAAGCCTATATTCAAGTTGCCAGTTCCCGAGAAACCTAAATACAAACTGTTTCCAAAAAAGAAGCCATGCCTTTTTCCAAAACAAAAGTTCCCTATAGTTCCACCTAAAAAAGACATAAACCCTACTGAACAATCCTTAGCCACTTCGACTCCTGGAGTGCCAGAAGTTTTTGACTTTCCTTCCTTTCCGACCACACCCTCGCTGCCGTTCCCTGACCTCCCACTCGTGCCAGCAATTCCTTTGACTCCTCAAGGGCAGGCCAAAGCCAAAACTACAACCACCACCAGGCCTTGAATTGCACGTTTGTAGCAATGAATAATGCAGTCCATGTATGGGTCTAAAATGCACTACCAAAATGAACTTTCGAATGTCTGCATCGCTCTATGTACTATGTTATTTTAAGATTATTATCATCGTCAATATTATTAGTTGTTTTTGGAGTTATTATTGTAATATAATTGTCGTTCGTACTGTTATTATTGTCATTATTTATCATTCGCACTTACTTAAGCTGTACTTTATATGGGTAAACCTCTTTTTTTATATATATTGCACTAAAAAAATACAAAGGTAATTATATTTGAAGGGTTAGAGTAAGTGTCATATCTATTGGGCTCTTTCTAAACCCACCCTTGTTTCAAGAGTTAATAGGGTTGCAGTTTGGATGACAAAAATTCTATCAGGAAACTATATATTTCAAAAGCTTAAATTGTTGGATGAATGCATTGCAATAGTTTATACTCTAACATTGTCCCTCTTCAAGCCCACTCATAACTTATGTTTGAAATAGAATAAAATTTATAGTGGGGTCTATTGGAGCCGTTGGGCTTAAAATAGTTGCAGTTAACTCGTGACCTCTTGATTGACAAGATTTTAATACCATATCGAGGAACCAATTATTCGAAAAATTTAAGTTGATGGTTGAAGTCCCAATAATAATTTTGTACTCTTACAGTATGCCAGGAGCTGAAATTTGGAATTTCTATCCTTATAATGATTTTGATTTGATTCTGATTTGGGATGCATTAAGTAATTCTTTTCAAACAAAAGACAATTTTCCTTCGAACTTTTATTACTTAGGCCCATTTTATTCTTTAACATATTTTTTAAACAATTAACAATAATAGGCCAAGGAGAAAATATATACACCTCACATGAGAAAATAACATCCTTTAAAAAATAAACCACTACAAGAGAAAGAGTATCTAGAAACTGAAATAGGGATTATTATTGATCTTCACAAATATTAAATAGATTTGTAACGATTTTATCACCGGTTTCAAATGGAGTTATCAATGTTAACTTTGAAACAGGCTTACTAGAGGCTGTCTCAAAAATGTTGCAAATTGAGACAGATTTGTAGTGGTCACCTGTCTAAAATTTAAATATTTGAGACCGTTGGCTAACCATTGGTGATCCATTTCAAAATTGTGATGGTTCAATGACGGCTAACTTCGTCTTAGATATTGAATGACATTCTAACTTAGGACCGTCTCGAATAGATACTTGAAGTATCATATTAAAGTTAAAATTTATATAGAAGGAAATAAAGTCCGAATATAAAAACTAATGTAAAAACAAAACAAATAACTTGAAAGAGAATGGTATTTAAGATGACAAAATTATCACTACACTATAAAATAATTAGTGAAGATTTCGAAACTACGCAATATTCATCTAACCATTGTTAGTAAAATACATTGACATGTTAAACACTATTCGTGTTTTTTGCTTAAAACCACGGTTGTTAGAATCGAGATTCTACTTAGAATTAGTAGGGTCTTTTAGAATCAAAATCGTAGAATAGAATCAAGAATCGTAAGATTTTATTAAATGTATATTATAATTGTTTTTATATATTTATCGATTACATAGTTCGAAAATTATTAATAAGATATTTACTTATATGGGTGTGTATATGACATGCAATCAAATATGATAAAATATTATCATGCCACATAGAAGTATCATTTTATGCAACAATAATCTTGAGAGCTTGTAAGATAGATGCTACTAATCGAACTTTATATTAAGGTTAAAATATAAAAGAAAACTTAAGTTTCTTGGAAGTAAATAACGTTTAATTGACTTTATTTTACTTCAAACTAATAAACTATGCTCGTTCATAATATATGCTTGATTTTTTTATATTTTAACTTTTTATTTGTATATGTTGGTAGAACCGAGGTCGGATCGGTAGAATCATATAATCGCATTATGATTCTATCCGTTAATTTCTTGTAATAGCAATGAATCACAAAGTTCTACAAAATTAAGATTCTACTTACGATTCAGATCAGTCGGCAATTGTGGAATTATAGATTTATAAGATTCTAAAATTCGAATTGGGTTTTTAATAACCATGCTTAAAATAGATTATTGATTTTTGCTAATATTTCAGTAAAATGCATTGGTTTTTTTTTTTTTTAATAAATATATTAGATGTATGATACACATTTTGTAACACATATACATATTGGTATTTTTTGGATAAGAAACAAATTATCATTTGAAAGAAATTATATTTATTACTAAATTTGGTATCAGTATTCTATATTTTGTTAATTTTGTCAGTTTAACTTTTAAACTATTGACCTATAGATTGTCTTCTTCTATTTGTTGTACTTCTTGCTACTGCTAAGACAAGTGAAATTGACGTTATTATATCCTTTTCTACTCGAACAATACTATGTATTTATAAGCCAAATAATAAAAATAATATTTGTCATATTTTACTAAGTATGGCCTATATTTTGATGGGTGATGCTGCATATAGTATAGTCTTTCATGCTTATTAGATATCAGGCATCATTGCATGCTGCAGTATGAAAGATAGAGAAAGAAAAGAGAGAGAGAGAGAGAGAGAGTGAGAGAGAAAATGGCGCCAAAATATATCTTGTGATGGTTACTTTCATTAACTAACTGATTAAAGGGCAAAGCAATATATATATATATATATATTTACAAGGCAGAGGAAAGTCTAACCAATAAAAATATCTATCCTGAAGATATTTTAATAACAAAAAGATATTTACCAAAAAGTAAAAACCAACTAAAAAATCTTTACATGATATTAATATCTTAAGAAATCTAATACGCCCTCTCAAGTTGGGACAAAGATGTCAAGAAGACCCAACTTGCGAAGGATAGGAGACATGGAAGGAGCTAGAAGAGCTTTGGTAAGAACATCAGCTAATTGACGCTAAGAAGGTAAGTGAAACACTTTGAGAACACCAGCTTGAACCTTCTCACAAACGAAGTGGCAATCCAGTTCTATGTTCTTGGTACGCTCATGGAAGACTGGATTGCAAATAATGTAGACAGATTGTCACAGAAGAGCAAAGCAGGATGGGAATGAGGAATACCGAAGTCCAGAAGTAAGCGCAGCAACCAAATCATTTCACAAGTAGCAACAGTAAGACTGCGATATTCTGGCTCAGCAGAAGAACGTGAGACAATAGGTTGTTTCTTAGACTTCCAAGAGACCAAGGAATCACCAAGAAAGACACAGTAAGTAGTGACAAAACGACGAGTATCAAGGCAAGCACCCCAATCAGCATCAGCGAAAGCCTTGAGATGAAGGGAAGAGGGGAAGCTGTAATACAGGCCCTGACCAGGAGAGCCTTTAAGGTAGCGAAGAACTCGAGAGAGCATCCAAATGAGACTGTCGTGGAGAATAAACAAACTGACTGAGCTCATTGACAGCAAAAGACAAGTTAGGTCGAGTGATAGTTAGATACAGAAGCCTCCCAATAATCCTTCTATAAAAATTAGGATCAGGTAAGAGAGCCCCATCTTCACGGCTAAGACGAATATCAGGATCAAGGACTATAGTCCAACATACTAGCAGAATTAAGAATTGTCAAGGCATAATGGCGTTGGCACAAAGTAAGGCTAGAAGGCCTACGGGCAACTTCTAGGCCAAGGAAATATTTCAAGGGACCTAAGCCCTTGAGCTTAAACAAACAATGCAAATCATACTTGAACTGATTGACAAACTCAGATTACTGCTAGCAATGATGATATCATCAACATAAACTAACACAGTAGTAAAATGAGAAGAAGTAGACAATGTAAACAAACTGTGATCATTCTGAGACTAACATAACCCAAATTGCAACAAAGCATGAGAGAATTTGGCAAACCACTATCTGGATGCCTGTTTGAGACCATAAAGACTCTTCTTGAGACGGCAAGCTAGAGGCTGAGATGCCCCCTGAACCTGAAAACTAGGGGGTAAGGCCATGTAGACTTCTTCATCAAGATCCCCATGGAGAAATGCATTATTGACATCCAACTGGGAAAGGTGCCAGTTCTTAATGGCTGCAATATTGAGTAACATCTCGACAGTAGTAATTTTGGCAACAGGAGAAAAAGTATCAAAGTAATCAACACCTTTCTGTTAAGTATAGCCCTTGGCCACCAGACGAGCATTGTATCTTTCCAAGGAGCCATCAGACATAAGGTTAACCTTGTAAACCCATTTGCAGCCTACCAACTTCTTGTGAGGAGGTAATGGAACAACATCCCATGTACCATTAGCTTCAAGAGCTTGAATTTCCTGAGCCATGGCCTCACACCAATGAGAATGCTGCACTGCCTGATGATAATATTATGGTTCCTCATAAGATGAAAGGGAAACAGAGAAAGCACGTAAAGAGGGGGAAATATTGTGATAGCTAACCGAGTTAGCCAAGGGAGATGCAGTGGGAGATGAAGTGGAAGTGGAAGGGAAGTTGAAGTAGAGTTGGAAAGGAGATCACAATGATTATCTCTAAGATAATGAGGAGGATTACGAGATCTATTGGACTGTCTGGGAGCAGGAGGGGGAACATACTGATGTGATGCATCATGATAAGAGAGGGGAACAGAGGAATTTTTTGCACCAGTGAACTGGGAAGGAGGTGAAGAGGAGTTATTTTGCTCACTAGAAACACCATCTGGGAGCGGGGAAGGGGCTGGAGGGCTGTTTACTTGTCCACTAGGTAAAGGACCATCATCATTGGGAAGAACATGTGATAAAGGAAGAGAAGATGGGATAGTGTAAGAAGTACTAGGAATGTCCTCATGAACAATAGAGGATCTAGGAAAAGCAATATGAGCAAAAGGGTCTCCATGTGAGTCTTAAAAGGGAAAACATTCTCATGGAAAACCACATCCCTAGAAATGAAAATTCTTGTTTCTGAAGATCAAACAGCTTGTATCCTTTTACTCCAAAAGGATACCCAAAAAATATACAAATCCTAGCTCTAGGTGAAAATTTATGGCGTTGAGACTGTAAGGTAGAGGCAAAACACAAGCACCCCAAGGCCTTCAAATGAGCATATTCTGGGTTCCTTTTATGTAAGAGTTCATAAGGGGTTTTTTTTATTGAGAATACAGGAAGGAAGTCTATTGATAATATGTATGGCACTGAGAATGCATTCACTCCATAAGTACAGAGGGGTGTTGGCTTGAAAATGAAGGGCACGAGCAACACTCAGTATGCGTTGATGTTTTCTCTCAACAACTGAATTTTGTTGTGGTCTTTCTATGTTGGAATGTTGGTGAATAATTCCATGAGTTTGATAGAAGTCATGCATTTGAAATTCTTTCCCATTATCACTTCTGATGCATTTGATATTGGTTTAAAATTAATTGGCAACATAAGCATGGAAAACAGGGATTAACTAGGAAACATCAGATTTCAACCTCATCATATACACCCAAGTAGTATGAGTACAATCATCCACTATGGTAAGAAAATATTTGAAATCATTGATAAATTTGACATGAAAGGATCCCCAAATGTCACAATGTACAATATCAAAGGGATGAGGGGATAGGTTATTGTTTGAAGTGAAAGGTAAATGTTTTTGTTTAACTAAAGGAGAAACTAAATAAGGAGAATCTGAGATATTATTCAAAACATTAGGAATAAACTTCTTTAATGCTTGCATCCTGCCTTTGGAAGGATGTCCCAGATGAAGATGCCATATGTTGGGAATAGCAGCAGGGCGAAAATTTGGTATTTCAGTTGGGATGGATGATGATGCACCACAAGCAGCTGCCAGCCCAGTTTCTAGCACTAAGACAAAGAGATCAACACATCTCTTACCCACTCCAATCATACTCGATTGGGTGAGGTCTTGTATGACACAAGATTCTTAGGTAAATGTACAGGAAACATTATGAGACTAGCGTAATTGGCCAATAGATATAAGATTATATTTGAAGTTAGGCAGGAAAAGCACATTAGTCAGAGTGAATTTAGGGCTAATCTTTACAGTTCTTTTGTGACTAACAAGAGTGGAAAATCCATTTGGTAGAAACAACGTTTCCTTCTATTGTATAAGTGAGTTTAGAGAATAAAAGGATATTACCACACATGTTATGTGACGCACCGGAGTCAATAATCCATGAATCGGCAAAGAAATCATAAGTAGTTGTTGTAGAAGCAAGGGAATGGAAAGAAGCAAAAGATTTTATAGCTGTCAATGAGAGAGGATAGCTAGGAACAATATCAAGTTTGACAAGTACTGATTCCTTACTAATGTTTCCCATGGAAGACCCAGCCATATGTCCACTGAGCAATGAAAGAAGTTGTTGACATTGCTCTGGAGTCACTGACAACAAGGATGAACCCCTTTCTTTTGATTCCATGGAGTTATTCGTGAGGGGCTTCACAACAGTGATCCCTTTTCCCTTTGGTTTGTAACTAGGGGGATATCCATGCAGCTTGAAGCACTTGTTAATGGTGTGGCCTGTCATTCCACAATTAGTGCAGTAAGGACACTCCTTTTTGTACTATTTACCTCCTCCCTTTCCATTCTCAATCTTGCTTAACATTGCAACACTTTCAACTGGAGCAGGCAATTGAGATTTCATGTTATTTATCTCATTCTGTGCTTTCTGTTGAGTTATTTTTGAAATCACTACATTGATTGGAGGCAAAGGCTCCATTAGAAAGATCTGGTCCTTTACAAAGGTATAGTAGTCATTGAGTCCCAAAAGAAAGGTCATGATTTAATCCTTTCAATAGCTCATGAACTGATTGAACACACTTACATCCTTTTACACCGCTTGCACATGGACCTATGGTTATAAGGCCAACGAATTCATGCCATAAAGACTTTAGTTTTGCAAAGTATGCTGTTACATCCATCATTCCTTGTTAAGGTCAGAAATAGCTTGCTTAAGCTAGAAACACGCGGCCTGTGCTTTTGTGAATATCGTTCCTTAATGTCAGCTTACATTTCGACGGACGAAGAAGCACTAGCAATACTAGTACAAATATCAGCAGAAATAGAGTTAGTAATCCAAGAAGTGATCATAGAATCACATCTATGCCATAACTCAAAAATTGGATCATCCTTTTCTGGTTCCAGAATCTCTCCAGTTATGAACCCTAGCTTATTCTTCGAGATCGGACAAGAGTGAAGGAGATCTGAGAGGAAGATTGCAGTAGAAGAAAGCTCTAGAGCTCAGATACCATATTAGATATTAGGCATCATTGCATGCTACAGTATGAAAGAGAGAGAGAGAGAAAGAAAATGGTGGCAAAATGTGCCTTGTGATGATTACTTTCATTGACTGACTGACTAAAGAGAAAAGCAATATATATATATATATATATATATATATATATACAAGGCAGAGGAAAGACTAACTAATAAAAATATCTACCCTGAGGATATTTTAATTACAAAAAGATATTTACCAAAAAGTAAAAACCAACTAAAAATATATTTACATGATATTAATATCTTGAGAAATCTAATAATGCTTAAAGGCCTTGTATCAAGATTAAAGCATGTCCGATGTACGTTACCAACTTTAATTATTTTACGCTTGATGCTTCTCCACGGTTATCTTTTTTATTTCAAAAATTAAGCCTTTAGAAGTGTATCTAGTATAATTTTTTTTTTATATGCACGCGACTTCAAATTAAAACAACATAAACTGGACATAACACACTATACACAATTACGGAATGAATGGAGAGGACTCAAAAGCTCTATAAAAAGCAAGACTAGTAGTATGGTTGCTGCTGAGGAGAAGAATAAAATATTAGAGCAATGGGCCAAAGGGCATGATAATAAGAATTCTAAGGATTTTAATACCTCCAATTTTCATAACCGCGACCACTATGACCACCACCGCCACAACAAACACAATCGCAGCCTTGATCAAGACCCTCTTGACCATAGGGATATTCTTGATACCGATGTTGGGGCTACGTGTATGAGTTTGAATTGGTTGAGAATGTTGCTGGTGAGCCCTAAGAGCAAGCCGTTGGGTTGTTTCGGATTCTTCGGATATAGGTGCCCTTATGTTGGCGATAGGGCCTTACTAGTGTTGTGAAGTAATAGACCAAGATGTTGAGGTATGAGCAACAGAATTATCTAACTATTAAGACCAAAAATTCACGCTCGGGAAAAATCGACACGTGGCCCCTAGGAACTGCAGCGAAGGGATGACACATGGCTTCCGGGCATCGCAATGACGGAGTGACGCGTGGCTTCTGGGTGCCGCACACATCTCGCCCTTAGGAGCACCCTCCAGAAGCCGGCCGAGCAATAAACGACTACACGGCATCACAACTTGGGTGGATGACGGATCGATGCTCATAATTTGACGAGTCTTGATGAATAGTGCTTTTTGAGGGTTCTGGAAATATCCCATGTTGAATAGTGCCTTTTCCGAGGGTTTGGGCATGTCCCGTGTTGAACAGTGCCTTTTCCGAGGGTACCGGACATGTCCCATGTTGAACATATGCCTTTTCCGAGGGTTGCGGACATATCCCATGTTGAACAGTGCCTTTTCCGAGGGTTTCGAACACATCCCATGTTGAATAGTGCCTTTTCCGAGGGTTCCGGACATATCCCATGTTGAACAGCCCGTTCTCCGCGGGTTTCGGACATAGCCAATGTTGAACAGTGCCTTTTTCGAGGGTCTCGGACATATCCCATGTCGAGCAGTGCCTTTTCCGAGCGTTCCGGACATATCCCATGTCGAATAGTGCCTTTTCCGAGGGTTCCGAACATGGCTCATGTTGGACAGTACCTTTTTTCGAAGGATTCGGAAATAGCTCTTGCTGAGGAAGCACCTTCTCCGAGGAACACCTCTCCGGACACCGTCCAAGGCACCAGACATAGCTTCGGACACATCTTCAAACACGGTTTCTTCCAGACGCCTCTCCGGACACGCCAAAGCTCCGGATACAGCCCTAGACACATCTTCGGACACTGTTTCTTCTGGACACCTCAACAGACGTGCGGCCTAAGGCTCGAGACATAGCTCCAGACACATCTTCAGATACGATTTCCTCCAGACACCGTCCAAGGCACCGGAAGCAGCTTCGAACACATCTTCTGATATGGTTTCTTCCGGAAACCTCAACGGACATGCCTCCCAAGGCTCCGGACACATCTTCGGATACGGTTTCCTCTGGACACCTCCTTAATCACTGTCCAAGGCACCGGAAGCAGATTTAGACGCATCTTTGGATACGGTTTCTTCCGGAGACCTTTTCAAACATGCCAAGGCTATAAATATAGCTTTGGACACATCTTCAGAGACGGTTTCTTCTGGACACCTACACGGACATGCCTCCAAGGCTTCGGACACAGCGCCGAATATATCTTCGGATACGGTTTCCTCCGGATACCTCCCTGGACATGGCCCTCGATGGCCATGCCCACCGAAGCCTCGAACGTAGTTTCTGTTAGACGCAACCCCGAAGACCAGTCGGATACGTCTCCGAAGACCCTTTTTTGAAGCCAAGCCACTCTATGAAAGGGGGCCGAACCCCCCTCATTTGGGCAAGCCATCTCTGCCCTTCCATACTTCAACACCCACTCCCCTACTTTCCTACCCACTGCACTCTTGGACGTCCTCTCGGTCCTCCTTCGGGACTCGATTGAAGGGCTCCTAGAGTAGTGGGATCCCCACGTTTTTTCTTTTATTTTCTATATCTCATAAAAATACTTGTACTAAAAAAATTTATAATTAATAAAACTTTAAATAAAGATAAAGGGCCTATATTATCGTCCTTCAAAAAAAAAAAAAAAAAAAAACCCCTATTACTGTTACCGAACACTATGGCTGTTAATAAATGAAAGACCATGCATGCTCTTTCAAGACGAGATTCCTCATTCAATTGAAGAAACACAAGCATCCAAAAAACTTGGAAACAATACACATGTGCGTAGTGAGGTACAAATAGCACTGGCATCCTTATTATCTGATAAACCAACAATAGTAGAAAACCAAATCTATATTAGTACTAGAAGCATTAGCACATCTCAAATTATCATCCAAGAATTGAATTTTAGTAAGATAGGAAAGCATGGACATATTCTCTTTCTTGAAATTTTCTAATTCCCGCTTAAATTACAAGTGACGAGATTGGGCAAAGTTGGTGAACAATCAAGAAATAACACCCCAGGTAGTAGCAGTAGTTAAATTATCATCATTACCACAAAAGCACTAGCAATACTCGAGATACAATACTGAGTAACCTAGAAAAAAGAAGATTATCAAGTTGACCCCAATATCTATTGTTTGGTTCATGAACCTAGGATTAGGGGTGTACGTAATCAAAGTAGCTCGTGAGTAGCTTAAATGAAACTCAACTCAAACTCGAATTAACGGAGTTCGAGTTCGAGTATCAAAAGATATTCGATTAATAAATGAGTACGAGTCGAGTAATGAACTATTCGACTTGATATTGACTTGATACTCGACTAAATACTCGATCTAATACAAGATTAAATACTCAACTAGATACTTGACTAAATACTCGACTAGATATGGAAATGGGTAAATGACTCGATACTCG
Source organism: Simmondsia chinensis (assembly GCA_018398585.1). Lineage (NCBI taxonomy): Eukaryota > Viridiplantae > Streptophyta > Magnoliopsida > Caryophyllales > Simmondsiaceae > Simmondsia > Simmondsia chinensis. Next base: position 28,292,085 of record JAGTTD010000003.1, on the reverse strand, counting down.
ACTCGCATGAAATAGTTCTTGTGTATTATTTTCATTTGAAATGAATGGCTTGTGACATTAATAGTAGAACGAAAGAAAGAAGATTGAATTCCTTGTATAAGATGATGTTATATTTGTGGTGGAATGAAAAAACTTGCATTTGGTTTGCTTGTGTTTTTTGAAACTTATGTTATATTTGCTATTAATATACTACTGATTTATGGTGTTATATATATATCAAAATATTATAAAGGGGATAATTTGTTGAACGTTTATATGCATAATAAACGAGTACTCGAGTCGAGTTGAGTACTTGAATAGTTAATCAAGTTCGAGTTCGAGCAAAATTAACTACTCAAATCGAGTTCGAATACCCGAGTAGTTAATCGAGTTCGAGTTGAGTACTAAGATGCTCGGCTCGGCTCGGCTCGATTACACCCCTACCTAAGATGAGGATGAGATCCATCTTAGTGATCTTCAATGGCATGCCTACAATAAGCAAAAAGTCAAAAAAAAATCAATGCACAAATAACAAAGGGGGAGAGATTGCTAATACCAGGAGTCAAAGAAACCTGAAGTTGAATATTCTATATGCTAAAAGGAAAACATAGCGTGAGTGCAGGGATCTGAGATGCGGACAATGGTGTGGCAGTAGGCATAAAATCATTTGAGGAAGAGGCATTCATGGTGGTCGGAGTGATTAGCATATTGATGGAGGACGGCAGTGGTGTCGGTTAGGGGTTTTGAGAATTAGGGTTTTGGTGGCTGGTTTTTGGAATATATGTAGAATGACATAGGACTAATTAGAGTTTGTATAGAGCTTTGATACCATGAAGTATTATGTGCAACCCAAGGAATAGTGTGCGCCTCTAAAAGTGATATATACACTAATACAATAATTACATATAGTAACACACACACACATGACAAATACATGCACACATGCACACATTCACTTTAGTTTCCTACATAAATAACTGCTCCCCCGTGGAGACCACTTGAGCCATCGGTGCTCTTTTCCAAAAACCCTAGTTTTCTGTGCTGTGCTGTTTTTTCACTTTACGCTTTCATCACTTTTTGTCCTCTCTTTCTGTCACTATCTTCTATCAAATTTGATTCCAGGTAACCTATCTTCTTGGCTGTATCTACTTCGTCAAGGGACAACCTTATGGGGCTGAAGGATATTCTTTTGGATGGGGTTAAGAGGCTGCGACTTGAGGAAGATGATGCTATGAATTCTGTGCTCAAGGACCTAGTGTTGGTTCGGAAGATTATCTCTAATGTATCTGTCCACATTGGTCCTTTACGTGATATTCTCTGGAAGGCTTGGGCATTGAGGGATGCTGTGCAAATCAAAGAGATAGAAAGTAATGCTTTCTTGTTCCTGTTCCTATTCTCTTGTACAGAGGATAAATTTAGAATTCTTGAAGAGGGGCCTTGGTCAGTCAGTGATTCGCACTTGGTTTTTAAGGAATGATCAGGGGATATGACTCTAAAAGATTGTGACTTTTCTCTCTAGGAGTTGGGTTCAATTTCACAAACTCCCCATTAATAGGATGATCAAATGCAATGCCATTAGGATAGCTAGGATGTTCCCAAGTGTCATAAAGGTTGATGAGGATATGGACGCCTTGTCACTTTGGTGTACGTTATGCAGGGTTCGGGTAGTTGTTAATATTAGTGTGCCCTTACTGAAGGGTTTTTGGCTTGAGAGGCCCAGGAAGGAGGATCTATGGGCCTAGTTTAAGTATGAAAGATTACTGAACTTCTGTTATAAGGGTGGCTGTCTGGGTCATATTGATTTCCGTTGTCCGGTTAGGGGTAAGATTAATGGGAAGGACTTGTTTGATGCTTCATTGCAGGTGACTGTGAATTTCGCTCAGAAAATTAGGCTTGCTATTGGAGTTACACATAAGTCACGCCTTAAGACAGATGGGTTGGTGAGGGATATACCTGTGCCGATTGCGGAGGAGCAGGACATGTTATTAAGTAATGTGGTAAATTCGGATCATCAGGTTTATAAGCGGTTGGAAGCAACTGTCACACCTATTCTTCATTCTGCCGCTCAGGAGGTTACGTGTCCACTCCCCCTTTTAGCCGCTGCTATAGAAGAACTTCTTGATACTGTCTCGGACCCGGGTCAGAATCCTCAGGTGCATATTGATTCGAAGACATCTATTCCCCCTTCGGTAGAGCACGCAACCTCTGGCACTAAGCATTCTGGTCCAATGTCGGACTGTGCTGTGGTGAATAAGAAATCTTGGTTAGCCATGAAAGAGGTGATATCTTCTGATGTTAGACATGATAAGTTTGAAAATTGGGAGATGTGCTCCTCGTGGTCTGAATCGATGAATGGGTCCATCTAAGCTATTTTTAGTGATGAGGACTCTCTTAAAGGAGTGCAAAATTTTCAGATCGGTACCTCTAATACGCCGAAGGATGCTATACTCTGACGTTTTCATAACTTCAAACTGTTGGGTAAAGCATAAAAATTTTGTTGAAAAATAAACTCTGATGCTGACTATTGGGTTCACAGTCCTCAACTATGGTCACAACAATAGGCACCTATTAAAGCACTTAGAGTAGAAGACTATTCTCTTTACCTAAGCCCCCGGTCAGAGAGTCACGCTTCGTGACACCTCACGTGCGAGAGTTCCCGGGAATAGGTTTATCTCTATAAACCGTTTGCCCTGGTACCGGTTGTTGGGATGAATTTCAAAAATTCTCCCTAAAGATTATGCAGCGGAACAGGTTTAGAATTCATAACTCTAAACCTAGGGTTGATTTAAAATTCCTAATTTTAAATCTACTAATTTAAATTCATAATTTAAATCATCAAATCTAAATTCTTAATTTAGATTTACAAGCCTTTTACTGTAATATATTCATAACAATACATAAACTTAAGCAGGTATAATAACGAATACTGTAAATAAATAGAAAAGCGAAACTGAATAAATAAAGAACATACCTGAAATTGCTCCAATAATAAAGAAAACCAGAAACAGAATAATATTCTTCAAAACTGAGACCCCAAGACCTTCTACGCAATAACCTCGAACTGCTCGGAGGGTGGGCTCCGAAAAATATTAAACTGAATCTCCGAAATAATTTCCGAAACCCTAAAGAATTATTTGAACTCGAATGCCAAACCTCGGAATAAGCCCCTCTATTTATAGAAATATTTTCGGAGCAAAAAAATATAATTATAATCTAAAAAGGATTGCACAGTAGCCATCAAAACGCAGCGGTTAACTCAAAAAACCAAGCAAAACGCGTCGTTTTGTGTACAGTTCAAAATCGGGTTAATTTTAAATTCAAAACGCGTGACACGTGGTGGCACACGATTGGTCCCCATGTGGGCACGCGGATCGCCCCAGTCGGCATCCCAGCGTGCGACACGAGTCGCGGGCTGGTTGGTTGGATCCAGTTCATGCGGATCGGACTGTGCCGGTTTTAAACGATATATATATATATATATATATATATATATATATATATATATATGTACATATATTTTTTGCTTTGCTTCTCACATGTAAAAATTCATCTTATGAATTTTAATTTTTAAAATTATTTTAATTTATAATTTTCAACTTTTATTCATCTTATGAATAATATTTGGCAAAATTAATTTACCCATCTTATGGATAAATAATTCATCTCATGAATTTTTTAATATTTTTCAAATATTTTTCACATGTAAAAATTCATCTTATGAATTTTAATTTTCAAAAATTATTTAATTTTATAATTTTTAATATTTATTCATCTCATGAATAATGTTTGGCAAAGTTAATTTACCCATCGCATGGATAATAATCCATCTCATGAATTCTTTAATATTTTTTCAATGGCTATAAAATATAGGGGCTTGCTAGGGACCCCGGGGACAATTTAAATCTAGCTCCAAAAGGGTTAAATTAAATCATCTCATGATATTAATTTAATTACCATTTAATGAGACTTAATTCCACTAAATAAGTCTCACTGCACTCCAGACTTAAATTATTTATTCGATATCTCCCTAATATACTGTATTGATGACAACAACCCCTCCACGAGATGTCCATGACAAAGGATAAATATAACCACTACCATTATCCTTCTCACAGCTTCTCCATTAGTTACCGACTCGGCCTTCACTGAATAATTCATTTATACTTGAACGTATTCACAGTATAAATTCCAAATGTCAAACATTTGGAATACTTTGGCCAAAGTTTTCGAACTATTCAAAGATTTGTAAATTAATTAAGGGGACATCTGTATCTCTTAAAAGATTGTAGATTCCCTATTGAATACTTGATCCTTGTCACACTTCACGCCGCTACCCAGTGTACGTGGGATTTCAGTCATTCGTTTTAGAACTTACTTATAGTACACCAAAGTAACTAACGCTCCATGCACAAGTCCAGAATACCCTCAGGATTTAGAGTCGTCGTTCAAACAATACAATGCGAATCACTCTTCTCCGATAGTAGTCTAGAAATAAGTAACCCACATGGTCCAATTCAGTGTGTCAAACACACTAACCTGACACTTTTGGATCTCCATCTACATGACGAAGACAAGCCATCTAAAGTGTCACGTTATAGTCTTAATATACAAGTGGTCCAGACTTGTCTTCGACTACGAGTCTTTCAAACAACAATCCATATCATTTGTTCCAAGTCTATCTGTGGCTTAGTCTCATAAACCACTTAGAACAAACATGTAAATTGTAGTCTGAGGACTACACCCATCTCATGGATGCCTCTCGAAAGAAAATTACATGCAGTATAAATGCTCAAATACACAAATTTAACTAGGAAATGACTGGAACTTCAATTTTATTTATTAATTAAAACAATATATCCAGAATGAATCTGGATTTCAAAACACTGTTCCTAACACAAACGACTTGCTAGAGCTCCTACTGAGAAAGGTATCGGTGTTGGGCCCTTGTTCCAGAGTTCTGTGGAGGCTTTGGAGGATGATTCTCCTGATCTTGTTGTTGGTGACCACTCGGGTATGATTGTTGATGCTGATGTTGGGTTTGTGGTGGTTGTCCCTAAACAACTGCCTCTTACTCAATGAGTTTTCTGATGTGAACTGTCGGGGTTGCGGCCAGGCCCGGACAGTTCAAGCTTTGATGGAGCTTTGCTCCCATTCTAGGCTGAATTTAGTCTTTCTTATGGTGACTAAGCAGAAGGAGAGTCGTATGGAAATATTTGCGCTTCAGTTGAGATATGCTAACATTGCGGTGGTAGAGCCGGTGGGGTTAAGTGGAGGGCTTTCTCTATTTTGGGATGATTCACTCAGTATACGGGTTTTATCTTCATCGGAGAGAGTCATTTTGGCTCATGTTGAAATGCTGGGGTCTGGTAGAAGGTGGGTTCAGATGTTTGTGTATGGGGAACCGGACCGGGGAAAGATGAGAGAGTTTTGGCAGTCGGTGGTGGTGTTTACTAAGAAGGATCCGACATCATTTGCTATAGCTAAAGATTTTAATTCTTTCGCTAGTGCTTCAGATAAATTCGGGGTTGTTCCTGCTTTGCCTTCCCAGTTAGCTTGGCTACAAAATTTTTATGGCCTGTGTGACCTGGTGGAATTAGACTCTAAGGGATGTCAGTTCTCTTGGTCGAACCGTCAAGAAGGGTCACGTTTGGTTAAGGAGAGACTTGATAAGTTTGCATCTAACTGTACTTGGTCAATTGATTTTTCAAATGTTAGTGTGCGTCTACTACCGGCTGACATGTCAGACCACTCCCCTTTGATGATTCCTCTATTCGTGGATGCTAAGAGTCGAAGTATACTTTCAAGTTTGAATCAAAATGGTTCGGTCGTCCTGATTGTGTTGAGATTGTTGCTAGGGGATGGGATGCTAAATATGTTGCAGATCCCTTTCATAGGTTGGGGGTTAAGCTTCGAGAGTGCCGGAGAAGTTTAATGGGGTGGAGTCAGGAGCTTTGGAGAGAGTCCAAGCTTGAAGCAAATCGGATTTCAAATAGTCTAGAAATAATTTAGAGTTTTCATTCCTTTAATACCGATAAAAGTGAAGAACAAGAGCTTATCTTGTGATCGAATTTTATTAGGGAGGAGGAGGAGCGTTATTGGAAGCAGCGATCCCGTATAGATTGGCTTCAACTAGGTGACCGGATTATGAATTTTTTTCACACCTCTATGATAGCTAGAAGATGCCGTAACCGAATTTTGAGACTTAGAGGAGCTGAAGGGGATTGGTTGGACAATGAACAAGGGATTCAACAGTTGGTACTGTCTCATTTCATATCCGTATTTTAAGCTACAAAGGGGCGTAATATTCAGCAGGTTCTTGCTCTTTATCTGGCTCGTATATCGAATGCTCAAAATCAAACCCTTCTTATTCTTGTTATCGAAGCTGAGATTCGAGGTGCTATGAACTAGCTTGATAGTCATAAAGCTCCTGGCCCGGATGGCTTTTCAGGTATTTTCTATAAGCAATTTTAGAATATTATGGGTGATGTTGTTTGTGGGGCTATTTCGTCCTTTTTTGAGATCGGGACTCTCCCGTTGTCTTTTAACCAAACTAATATAGCCCTTATCCCTAAAATCCCGAACTTTGAATCGGTCTCTCAGTTTCATCCTATAAGCCTTTGTAATTTCATTTACAAAATTATTTCTAAGGTGATTTCTAATCGCCTAAAACTGATTCTTCCACATATTATTTCCCCTTGTGAAGGTGCTTTTGTGGGTGGTAGGCGTATTTAAGATAATACTATAATTGATTACGAGGATTTTCATGCCATACATAGAAGGAAAAAAGGAAACCGTGTGTATATGGCGATTAAAGTTGACATGTCTAAGGCTTATGATCAGATTAATTGGGAATGTTTGGAATGCTTGCTCGCGAAGCTCGGGTTTGAAGATAGGTTTGTTGAGTGGATTATGTCCTGTGTTCGGTCAGTATCAGTTAGTCTTATGGTTAATGGGGTGCGTCTTGATTCATTTCGTATTCCTAGGGGTTTGAGGCAGGGGGACCCTATCTTGCTGTACTTATTTATCCTGATGATGGAAGTATTCTCTGTGTTCGTTAATAATTTGATTAGCTTGGGTCCATGGTGGCCTTTCAGCATCTCTCCACACCCTCCACCCCTCTCTCACCTAATTTTTAGCTAACGATTGCTTATTATTTTGTGAGGCGAGGAGTGAGGTGGTGCGGGAGGTTAAAAGAGTTATTGAGGACTTTTGTGGGGCGTTGTGTCAATGGTGTTAATTTTGACAAATCCTCGGCTTACTTCTCAGCTAATGCAGCTCACGAGTTAAGGGAGGAGTGCTTGGGTGACTCGAGATTCTGGCCTTTAATGTTGAAGATCGATATTTGGGGATCTAGGTTTTATGGGGTCGAGATAAATAACAAGCATTAGGTAATTTGACTGAGAGAATTAGGAAAAAAATTCAGGGTTGGAAGACGTCTTGTTATGTTTGTGGTTTTTTGTTGGTTTAATTGATTGTATCAAAGTACCATTGAAATACTTGTTGCTTATGTTGTTCAAATTGTTTGTTTGCCGTGGTGCCAAATTAGCTCGAAGTTAGTTAAAGTCGGTTATAGAGCATCAAATGGATGTTGTACATAGTTTAAGTATAATTAGCTTGCTAGAGTGTAATTATGAGGCATTGAATTAAAAAATCTAATCAATCTTGAGATATTTTCTTAATCTTCTCATCTAATTCTTTAATTTCTTTCTCCTTTATTTCTCCTTCTCATCGTACCTCTCTTCAAACCCTAACCCTCCCTTGTTTTGGCTCCAATTTGATTTGGAACCGTAACATTTGGTATCAGAGCCTCATTTAGGCTATCATTTTGAATTGATTATATTGCAAGTTTTGAGAATTATGGCTAGTGGTGTTAAAATGAGGTCTTGAACAACAAGGGCTGCTGCAAACCCGTCCTATGCAGAGGTTGTTGGTGTTGATACTACAACAGATCAAAGATTTGTTACTACAAATCAGCTGAATTTATAGATGAAAGAAATGTTTGCATAGTGGCAGGAGTCTCAAAGTGAAATGACGCAACAATCACAAAGTGAATTGATGAGAGATATGGATCAAAAGTTTAATGAACGATTAATTCAGCATGCTCAGCAAGTGAAAGTGAAGATGGATGATCGGGTTAATTAGCAAGCTTAGGAGTTCGAGGAAAAAATGGCAAATTAGTTGAATCAGCAAATGCAAAATTTTGAAGAAAGGGTGGCTGAAATCAGTAATCAATTCAGGAGGCAAAATGTGGCTACCATTCCTGAACTTTTCTACCTGTTAGTCAGTTATTTTCCCGCCATCAGACAAGGTTACTTGATGAGGTTAATCCTCAAATGCAAAATGTGGCTGCAGGCCCTCAAGATCGAACCCAAGCAACTGGTGTTAGAACTCAAGAACGTGATGCAGATGCTGATATAACAACAGAAGCACGGAATCATTCAGCTGATCAGGGTCAATTTCGACCCACCAGTATAAACCCAGGGCATTGGGATCGACCTCCAGATCATTAGCAATGATCAGGGAGTAATGAAGCTTCATTTGGTAACTGAAGTGGTGGGTTTAGATAGCCAAGGGTCTAGATTGGACCATTTGATGGGAAGCAGCCTCAGTCATGGTTACGAAGATGCGAGAGGTATTTCCACTTTTATCACACTGATGAGGTAGAAAAGCTTGAGATGGCAGTTGTGTATCTCCTTGGAGATCATGAGGTATGGCTTTATAGTTTGCTCAAGAGTAATCCTGCATTGTCATGGGATGAATTTGTAAATGAATAGTGTGAAAGATATAGTGATGATGACTCGAGTGACATTGTTGATAATTTTAACAAAGTTAAGCAAGAAACGACTGTGAGAGAGTATATGACAAGGTTTGAGAACCTTAGGGCAAGCATGATAGCTACACATCCACATGCCACTAAGTCTTATCATGTTTCGAGTTTCATAAGTGGTTTGAAACCCAAGATTAAAAATCTTGTGAAAGCAGTTGGTCCAAAAACATTATCCAAGGCTTATGCTAAAGCTAAGCTTTTTGAGGCCACGGTACTTGCTTCAAATGAAGGACAATCTTCCTTTACTCGATCAAAGGAGGTTAAAGCTCAAAGGTCATGTTACAAACGTAATCAACCTTATTAGTTTGGGCATAAATGCAATCCCAAGTTCCTCATGTCAGCCCGGGGAAAAGGTGCTGCAGAGCAGTCCACTAGTGAATAATATGAGGCTGAGGGCGACAGTTTAGACCATGAATCACAAGAGGAGCTTGTTGATGATGAAGTTGGCATTTCTATGAAAGCACCAACTAGTAATGGAACTCATAATACAATTAGGATCAAAGGAAGGGCTGGAAAGAGGTCAATTATTGTGTTAATCGACAGTGGCAGCACCCACAATTTCATTGATCCAAAGGTAGTTAAGAAGGTTGGGCACAAAGTGATCAAGACACATCCATTAGCAGTTACTGTGGCTGATGGCAATTCAGTCTTAACTCAGAATAAGTGCCAAAGATTTCAATGGTTGATGTAGGACCATAAATTCAAGTATGATTTCAGAATATTGTCCTTGGGTGATTGTGGCATGATTCTAGGAGTGGATTGGATGAGAACTTTCAGTCTTATGCTCTTTGATTTCACCAAGCTGACAGTGTCTTTTGAGGTACAAGGATCCAAGATCACTTTGCAATGTATGACAGATCAAGCTCAGCTGCAGTTGATGAAAGGCAAGAACTTGAAGAAAGGATGCAGAAAGTGTGCTATTCAGTGGGTAGGACAATTGTTTGCAATATCCTCCATTGAAGTGAGCAACATTTCTCAACCTAAGATTAAGACATTGATTGAGGAGTTTAAAGATTTGTTTGAACAGCCCAAGGCATTACCTCCCAAAAGAAGTTTGGATCATGCAATTCCCCTTAAGCCCAACTCTAAGCCAGTGAAGATAAGGCCCTACAATCCTCATGCTCAGAAAACAGAAATTGAAAAGTAAGTTGATGAATTGCTTAAGACAAGCTTTGTAAGGTAGAGTCACAGCCCTTTTGCCTCCCCTGTCATATTGGTGAAGAAAAAAGATGGCTCAGCAAGGATGTGTATAGACTATAGACAGCTCAACTCAATGACTGTGAAAGACAAGTGCCCCATTCCGGTCATTTATGATCTGTTGGATGAGTTACATGGTGCACAAGTCTTTTCCAAGTTGGACCTAAGGCAAGGCTCCCATCATATAAGAGTGTTAGAGCAAGATGTGTATAAGATAGCTTCTAGAACTCATCATGGACACTTTTAGTTTGTGGTTATGCCATTTGGTTTGACCAATGCTCCTGCCACATTTCAAGCTTTGATGAATGAAGTGTTAAAGCAGTTCTTAAGGAGGTTTGTCTTGGTATTTTTTTGATGACATTTTGGTTTATAGTTCATCTCTTGATGATCATTTGAAGCATTTGAGAGAAGTATTCTTGGTCATGCGCAATCACTAGTTGTATGCAAAGTTGTCCAAGTGCTCTTTTGCTTAGACTCAGCTGGAGTATTTGGGCCATGTGATCTCTTATAGAGGAGTCTCGAACGATCCTTCTAAGGTACAAGCTACCAGGGAGTGGTCTGTACCAGTGACATTGACGCAGTTAAGGGGTTTCTTGGGATTGGCTGTGTAGTACCACAAGTTTGTGGATGGATATGGGACAACTGCCAAGCCTCTAGCTGATCTATTAAAGAAGGATGCATTCCAATGGTTAGATAAGTCTCGGGGAGCATTTGAAGCCTTGAAGATTGCTATGTGTGAAGCACTAGTCCTTGCAATGCTCGACTTTGCTGAGGAGTTTGTTTTGGAGACTGATGCTTGTGGGAATGGTATTGGGGTAGTCTTGTCCCAAAATGGAAGGCCAATAGCATATCTCAGTCAAGCCTTAAGTCCTAAACATCAAGAGCTTTCCACCTATGAGAAGGAGTATCTTGCCATTCTCTTAGCAGTGGAAAAATGGAGACATTACTCGGATGGGCATCGATTTGTCATCAAAACATACCATCAGAGTCTGAAATATCTGCTTGAGGGAAGGATTGTCACTAGAATCCAGAGGAAAGGCCTGCTAAAGATGTTGGGGCTTAACTATGTGATTAAGTACAGGAAGGGCAAGGAGAATTTGGCCGCAAATGCATTATCACGCAGGTTGGAGGACTGTAAGCACACTTCTTGTGGGGCAATTTCAGTGATTTCTCTGGCTTGGATTGATGAAGTGTATAACTCCTATGAGGAGGAAACATTTTCCCAAGAGTGTATAGCTGCATTCAGCACTGGTAAGCTCAATAATCCAGCTTCTGATGAAGATGGGACAGTTGTGAAAGGGATCATTAGATTGAAAGGCAAGTTGTGTACCGGGACTTCCATTGATCTCAGGCTGCAAATCATCTCTGCTTCACATGATTCTTCTTGGGGTGGACATTTAGGGGTGGATGGTACCTATCAGAGGCTCAATGCCTATTTTAGTTGGAATGGAATGAAGAAGGCGGTGAAAGAATTCGTGCAAACTTGTCAAATTTGTCAATTGACCAAATTGGGTGATAGCAGGTATCAAGGCCTCCTCCATGCTTTGCCTATTCCAGATGGTATTTGGCAAAACATTAGCATGGACTTCATTGAAGGTTTGCCAAGATCGGAGGGCAAGGAAGTCATATGGTAGTTCTTGATCGATTCACTTAGTTTAGCCATTTTGTGGCCTTGGCCTGACCAGTGACAGCTGAGAAATTAGCAAGGAGCTTTCTTGACAACATTTTTAAACTTCATGGATTGCCTCAATATATTGTTTCAGATCAAGATAAGCTCCTTACAAGTCAATTTTGAAAGGAATCGTTCAACTGGCTGGGGACTACTTTGGCTCTTAGTTCTTCTTACCACCCCCAAACCGATGGGTAAACTAAAAGAGTCAACCAATGCTTGGAACAATACCTTAGAAGCATGGTTTTTAATCACCCCATGGTATGGGTCAGGTGGCTATCTCTTGCTGAATACTGGTATAACAGTCATACACATGTCTCAATTGGGACTACTCCTTTCAAGGCCTTATTTGGTTATGACCCCCCTACACCCTTGATGCTTCAAGGAATGGTTTCATTAGTTTCGGAGGTCACTGAAATGGTGCAGCAGAGGCAACAGTTGATATAGTCATTGAAAGATAACCTCCACCAAGCTTAGGCCAGAATGAAACTCTATGCAGATTAGAAGAGAGTGGATAGGAACTTTGAGGTGGGAGATATGGTATACTTAAAGCTCCAACCATATAGACAGTCCACGGTGGCTGTAATGAGAAATTTGAAGCTGTGTGCGGGGTTCTTTGAGCCACATAAGATCCTAGAAAATATTGGCAAGGTTGCTTATAAGTTGGAATTTCCTCCAAATTTATATATTCACCCTCTTTTTCATGTGTCACTTTTGAAAAAATAGGTGAAGAAAGGCCATACGAGGTCTTCTCAACCTCTAGAAGCTAGTTCCAATGGATCATTGCTGCTATAGCCCGCTGCAATGTTGGAATCCAGGAGAAGGTAACTCAAGCTGGTTCCAATGGGCCAATCTGAGCTAGAAGGATGCAACGTAGGAAGAACCACATTTCTTAAAGAGACAATTTCCTAGCTTCCATTCTTGAGGACAAGAATGTTTTCAAGAGGAAGGGATTGTTATGTTTGTGGATTTTTATTGGTTTAATTGATTGTATCAAAGTACCATTGAAATACTTGTTGCTTATGTTGTTCAAATTGTTTGTTGACCGTGGCGCCAAATTAGCTTGGAGTTAGTTAAAGTCGGTTATAGAGCATCAAATGGATGTTGTATCTAGTTGAAGTATAAATAGCTTGCTAGAGTGTAATTGTGAGGCATTGAATAAAAAAATCTAATCAATCTTGAGATATTTTCTCAATCTTCTCAATCTTCTCATCTAATTCTCTAGTTCCTTTCTCCTTCATTTCTCTTTCTCATCTTATCTCTCTTCAAACCCTAACCCTCTCACCTTTTGGCTACAATTTGATTTGGAGCCTTAACACGTCGCTTCTCTCCCGTGCTGATAGGCAGGTTCATATTAAGGCCGTCTTATTTGCTATCCCGCAATATATTTTCCATTGCTTTAAGCTTCTTGTGTCCCTTTCCCGGAAGATTAATAGTCTTATCGCTAAATTTTGGTGGAGAGGAGGTATTGATGATGAAAAACATACCCATTGGGTAGGGTGGAGAAAACTTTCTAGGCCAAAAGGAATGAGGGGAATGGGATTTCGCGATATGGGGGGGGAGAGAATTTGGCCTTGTTAGCTAATCAAGCTTGGAGAATTTTTGAGGAGCCTAATGCACTTTGGGTTCAAGTCATTAAGGGATTCTATTTCCCCAATGGAGACTTCCTTAATGCTCGGATTGGTTACAGATTGTCTTGGTACTGGAGGAGCTTGTTGGAAGGCCGTGACTTACTAAAAAAGGGTTGCGTTGTGATGTTTGCAATGGCCGGTTGGTGAAGGTTTGGGAAGATAGGTGGATTCCGAACTTCCTGCAAGGGGATGATAGGCCTCAGTCTGTTGGAGCTGCTAGTGCTCGGGCCGTTAACTTCACAATTCCAGGTGCTTGAGCTTGGAATGTTGTGGCTCTTCGTCAGATGTTTTTGGACGAGGAGGTCAACGTGATCCGATGTATCCCTCTTTCCGATACGGGGATTAATGATAAGTTGATTTGGAAGTTTGATTCTAGGGGCACTTATAGAACGAAGTAGGGGTATGCTCTTTGGTGTCGGTCTTCCCCTCTTATGCATTTCTCTTGTTATGCTTCTTCCTCTTGTGGTCCTGATAGAGATGCCCTGAGGCAGCCATGGAGTGGCTCTGTTCCTCCTCGCCTTCGTATCTTTTTGTGGAGAGTCTTTCTTGATGCGCTTCCTATGAATCTTAACGTGGCCAAGACCATTCCTGGAGCTTCCCCTCTTTGTCCTCATTGTGACTGGGAGGAGGAGTTGGCCAATCATATTATTTCTTTGTGCCTGTTTGCTTGGGCAACGTGGTCTGCTTTAGATGTGGGCTTTTGCCCTGATAAGTCTGGTTTTTCGGGGTTTCCTTGGTGGTGGGAGTCTATTGTTAACTCCTTTTTTGATGACCCTAATCTTGTTACGAAAATTGTTTTTATATGTCGGTGGATTTTGAAACCTCGTTGCAGGTTTATATTTGAACATCATTCCGATGAACCAACATGGATTGCTTCTTGGGCGGCTTTAGACGCTTCAAAATTTTTTTCTAGTGCTGCTGCTAATCATGGGCCTGATGATAGACTCGGACCTCAGCGCAGCCCCACTTGGGCTCGCCCACCCCCCTTCGGGGTGTTAAAATGCAATGTGGACGCTAGTTGGACTGCCCCCCACGTTGATGCTGGTTTGGCTGTGATTGTTAGAGACTCGAATGCTAATTTGGTTGCGGGCTGGTGTGGTTCTCTATTCTCATCTTCGTCTTGTGTTGCTGAGTGCGCTGCTTGTTCACTTGCCTTACACATCGGTGCTTTTAATGTTATTTTTGAGTCCAATTGTTCAGAGGTGATTCAAGTTCTCACCTTGGATTCCCAGACTCTTTGGGATATCGCTTCTATTGTTTTTGACATTAAACTTATGGTTGTTTCGTTTCAAAGAGTCTGTTTTATTTGGTGTCCTAGAACAGCTAATGTCCCGGCCCATGTTGTGGCTTTGTCGCATAGATTGGGGAATTGTTCCCATGATTGGTCTAGTTTCCTCACTCCTAGTCTTTTGTCTGTACTTGTAATGGATCAGATTTTATAGAGCGCCTTTGGGCACATTTTGTCCAAAAAAAAATAAAAAAAATACACAACATATGAACTATAGTTAATGGTATTACACAGCAGACTTTCAATAATATTTTTTTGAATGAAGTTACCAAATATTTCATTTACATGAGCCGGTTCCGAAAATAATGCTGAAAAATAAAAAAATAAATAAAATAATGTTGGAAAAAAAATATTTACATATCTACAGTCCACGTAGGATAGGAAGTGCTAGACACTAAACCGCGTTACGAAAACACGGTTTTATTCACAATAAACTGTGTTATGTGAACGCGGTTCTCCTGAAAGCCGCGTTTACTTAACGCGGTTTTTTTCATAAAAACCGCGTTTCGTAAACGCGATTTTAAATAAGAACCGTGTTTCTTAAACGTTGTTTTATTAAAAAAGTCGCGCCTCGGTTTAAATCTTTTCCCGCCTCTAGCATTAACCCCGTTTCCACAACCCGGTTCACTACCAGTGCCATTCACAATTGCTGGTTTTACTCTGTCATTAAACCACTATTTGGAAGCGTGGTTTATTATCACGATTTGAAGCTAAAAATTTCCAAGTATACTGTTTTCATACAATAATATCATTGCACTTCTTTAAAGCTACTCTTACTAGAGTTACGACACTTCATACGAGGGCCATAGATTGCGATTGTCAAGGTCTGGACTTGAAATTTTTCGGACAAAGATGTTTCCGCAAAATATTAGCAAATCATTGATGGTGAATTTGGTTTAACTTTTTCCATCTAATCTTTTTTTGGCTTATCTTTTTTGATAAGATCTTTATGTTTAAGATTTATAACTTTTCTTATAGTGTTTAGAATGAAGTGTTAAAAGTACATATTTAAAAAAAAACTTATCCATGAAAATGGCAATAAATATTTAATAAAAAATAAACTAATGAAAGTAGGTGGTAGTGGTGGTTGGTCATGGTGTTGGGGTGCATTATGGAATACAGAGTAATGATGATTGTTAGATATTTATTATTTTCCAATATTTGTACATTTGTTATTTTAGAGATTTGATTTTTTTTTTAAATTTTAAATTTTTATTTTTATTATTATTATTATTTTTTTTTTCGGTCTGTTGTTAGCCAATTTATATATTTTGAGTTGTATAAATCTTACAAGCTGTATTTGCTTTTATTTCGGAGTGAGAAAATGAACATTTTGGAGCACTCATTGCTCCTCCGTTTCTCTCTCATTTCTTTCCTCTTTCTCTCTTATCTCAAAGCTTGATTCTGTACTAATGTTCTTCAATTTAGCTTGATTTTCTTGTTGCATGTGTTGGAGTAATACTCCTAACATGCAATCAGAGTTGGTTTCCTGCAAAATCAATTTGTCTCTCGAACAATCTGGTACTTCTTGCTTGATTAAGGTTCAATTGTCGGTTCTTTCTCTTTGGAGTCCTAGGCTGTCCGATTGATGGCTTATTGTCTAGTTTTTGTTTTACTTCGCGATTCCTTAGTTTTTCTAATTGTTCTTCACCTTGAGATGGCACGTGTACAGGTGCAGATACGTTTCAATAAGTTGTGCATAAAGAAGTTTCAACTTGTTTTTTAGATTCCATATTTTTTTTAGTGCAAATGATAGTCCAGGTGGAGTGCTACGGTCACAAGTGTTATTAGGTACAATCAACTATCATACTTGATATCACTCTATATCCATGGCTTTCAAAGCCAAGAATAAGCTAGGATTTTCACTGGCACTCTAAAGTAGTCTGAGATGGATGATCCGAACTTGGAAAAATGGAAGCGGTGTGATAATATGTTGATGTCTTAGCTTGTGAACTCGGTGTCAAACGAAATACTCGCTGCTATCATCTTTGCTTCCACCTCGCATGAGATATGGATGGAGCTGAGCCAACGATATGCTAGAAATTCCGGAGTTTAAAGCTAAGACTTTTAGAGGCGTAGTTTAAAGTGGGGTAATATGTCAGTTATAGAGTGTTATTCAAAGTTGAAGTCGCAATGGTATAAGCTCATGGTGTATGAACAAATTTCGGTATGGGATTGTGGTGCAGTAAAGGCTTCCAAGTGTAGTGGCTCGCGGCGGATCCAGAAATATTTTTAACAGGGGCCAAGTTCATCATTTAAATATACACAGTGTACATACTTTTTAAAATAATATTAGTAATATCATATCATTTTATGTAACTAAAGTATAATTGATTCACTAATTTCAGAATTAAATTTGAGATTTCATATCTTACATATAATGCTGCAAAACCTAACTAGTATCAAAATTTGAGCACATTTTTGTTTGAAAGGTGTTGAAAATTATTAAAAAGATTGATCAAATGGCCTTTTTGTGTTGGCTTAATAATTAAAATCTTCGTCCTCTTTCGTTTAGGCTCCAAAATCAAAAGTTATCAATCTTTCTTTTCAAAATTGTTGCCCTTATTTAAGAAAATTATAATTTTTATCAATATAAAAAAGAAAGTAGGAGAGAGAATGGAAAAAATAAAAAATAAAAAAAAAGAACCTTAAGATAGAGATGTACTTAATAGTGACAAATGATTAGGTGCACTTTTGAAAAAAGATTAGGCTACTTGCAATGGTGTCCTATTTTTAAAGCCTCATTTTTTAAAAATGGGGCTTCACATAAAAATGGGCCATCTTCTCTCCATTCATGCCCTATTATTTTAATAATTTTTAAATCAAAAATTTGTACTTTTTGTTATTTTGATAAATAATATTGTTTATACTAATTGAATTATTTCAAAACCAAGACCAAAATACATTGAAAGACAAAAGCCGAAAATACATTTAAAACGAAAATTTTATAAAAAAAGTATTGAACTACGCTGTCTGATTCTTGATGCG
The DNA here is from genome assembly GCA_018398585.1 of Simmondsia chinensis. Taxonomy (NCBI): domain Eukaryota; kingdom Viridiplantae; phylum Streptophyta; class Magnoliopsida; order Caryophyllales; family Simmondsiaceae; genus Simmondsia; species Simmondsia chinensis. The sequence continues at coordinate 28,274,506 of JAGTTD010000003.1, read as the reverse complement.
CCACAAATGCTCAATTAAGTCTGTCTGTAGTTAATCGTGTTTAGCCTTGTCACAAACTTGAATATATTTTTGTAGGTATGTTTCATATTCTGCTAAAATATCATGCGGGACTTCAGCATCCGAATTATTGGTATCCACCTGATTGAACGAATGGTCGAGTAAATGGTACGAGTCTCGTTTGTCCTCGACAATCATGTTATGCAATATGATGCAAGCCCATATTATATCACTTAGTGTTTTCATATCATAAGATTGTGCAGAACAAGCCACAATTGCAAATCGACTTTTGAGTACCCCAAAAGCTCGCTCGACATCCTTTTTAGTTGATTCCTAGGCCTATGCAAAATTCTTGCGTTTTTCTCCCTGTGGATAAGGAATTGATTTCACAAACGTTGCCTATGGCTGGTAGATACCATCCGCAAGGCAGTATCCCATATCGTAATCGTGGCCGTTAATTGAATATCATACAGAAGGAGCTAGTCCTTCGTAAATGTCATCAAAAACTAGTGATCGATCCACGAAATTTATATTGTTACACGTACCAGGAAGGCCAAAAAAGGCATGCAATATCCATAAGTCATATGAAGCGACAACTTCTAGGATTGTTGTTGGAACCCCATGATCCCCTCAAGCGTACTGTCCCTTCCATGCTACAGGACAATTCCACCACATCCAGTGCATGCAATCGATGCTGCCCAGCATACTAGGAAACCCATGCATCTCCCCATACCAAAGAAGTCGTTGGATATCTTTAGGATTTGGTCTTCTCAAATATTCATCTTGGAATATCTCTATTACACCGCCAACGAATTTCTTCAGTGACATAATAGCAGTTGATTCACCAATTTGTACATAGTCATCCACAACATCCGCTGTGACTCTGTATGCGAGTATACGCATAGCACCTGTGCATTTTTGAAGAGCTGATAGACCATTTCTACCAGTAGCATCTTTTTTGTGTGTAAATAATGGGTCATGAACTTTAAGTGCGTTCACAATACGAAGGAATACGTGCCTGGGCATGCGAAACCTTCTGCGGAATTGAGTTTCACTGTACACTTGATTTGAGGAGAAATGGTCGGAGTAGAGATGGGTGTGGCCTTCTACTCGTCCTCTTTTGATGTGAGTCCTTCTCCGAAACCTCCTATTGGATGATGAGCTTCCAGGAGCCTGTTGGACACGTGGCTCATTCAAATTGAGCAATTCCAGTGTCCTATTTTTATAATCGTCCTTCATCAACTCAGTTATGATGTCGTGGAGAATGGAATGTTCGGAGTTAGGGATTGCAGACATGTTGAGATGTGGCATTGTGAAATTGGAATTGAAAATTGGATGTTGAAATTAGTAGAGTAAAAAAGTGGAGTGTATATATGAAGAGTGTAACGAGAAATGAGAGAAGGGAGTGTTGGTATATATAGGCAAGATTCCAATAGCTAGTTTTGCAACGGCTAGTTTTGCTATATGTGAAATTCAAAAAAAAAAAAAAAAATCTAAACGGTAAACATAAAAAAATTACATATAAATCTAAAATTTGGTACTTAAAATAAAAAGTAATTCATTCAAATTAAACAGTTATTCGAGTACAAGTTCGTAGCATACAACAACATAAAGAAAAATGCGAAGATAGAAATTCGACACATCATTTGTTTTTTCGTCGTAATATCTCTACGCGTTTTTGGAGAACATATTGTTTTATATTATCAGTTAAATTTGACAGATCCATAATTAATATACTCAGATCTTTCATCTCATTTCGCGATTCAATGTCATCTTGTATCAATTTCATGACATTTTGCATCATATTCATTTTTTCCCTTTCCATAAGCTGCAATTCTTCAAGTTCTCAGTCGACGTTCACACTCTAACCGCTATTGCTGCCAGAAGCCACTACCTTTGCTTTTCTTTTCGCAGCATCCCCACCAATTGGCCTACGAATATGAGAAACATTGTCTTCACTGCCGGGAGTTGTAGGATAGGAAGATGATGTGTATTCTCCAGAGGCACCCACATTTGTACGCTTGGAGCTTCTATCAGATGTGGCTGTATTATAACTGCGCCACTTTGGTGGGTTTCTCAACATTCGCCATGTATGATCAAAGCTCCGTTTTTACTTGCGCATAGTGGAGTACAAATGGCCAGGTTTAACAATTTTGTCATTTTCCGACTTACCCCTTTCGTGGCAGGAACAAACTCGTTCAACCATGTTGGGGTTTCGATTTCACATATGCTGCCAGTTTTCTTCGTAGTAGTGGGAAATCCTATCCCACATCGTCTGATGGGTTTGATCAATACCGATTACAGGATCAGTAGACACGTTCAACCATGCACTGATTAACAGTTGTCCTTCGGGATCTTCATCTATGTTGGTAGTAATTTCGGGTTGCGAAAAATCCTTATTTGTATTCGGACTTGGTTGATATTGGGAGGAAGCACTCGAATTTTGCTGGTATGGATGAAAAGCTGAATTATAATTAATAGGTGGGTATTGATACGATAGCAGGGGAACTTGAGAATGAAATGGATTATAAAATCCAGATGAAGTATTTTGCACATTGGGAGAATTATCTTGATTTTGGGAAGAAAAGTATTAAGAGAATTGATTAATTTGGGAAATTGGGATCCATTTTTGAACAATAAATTAGAAAAAAAATTGAGGTGTGAGGAGTAAAATTTTTTGGTATGTAAAATTTGATAAAATTTGGGATGTATTTATTGATAAAATATTATGTATTTTATTAATTAAAAAAAAATTTCAGCTTTCTCCAATGGCTAGTAGCCTTTGGGGTGTGATTAAAAAAAAAATAAGCCTGCATACATGCAAGTTTAGGTTACAAAGTTTAAAAAAAAAAAAAAAAAAAAAGGCTAGAAATGGGGCTTCACTTTTGAAGCCCCATTTTTCAAAATTTTTTGGGCGCCCCCATTTTAAATCCTATTTCTAAAGCCCCATTTTTCAAAAATGGGGCTTCACATAAAAACGGGACTTTTTCTCTCCACCCGTACCCTATTTTTTAGTAATTTTTAAATCATAAATTTATACTTTTTGTTATTTTAATAAATAATATTGTTTATACTAATTGAATTATTTCAAGACCAAGACCACAATACACTGAATGAGAAAAGCCGAAAATACATTTAAAATGAAAATGATATAAAAAAATATTGAACTATGCTGTTTGATTCTTGATGCGCCACAAATGCTTAATTAAGTCTGTCTGTAGTTGATCGTGTTTAGCCTTGTCGTGAACTTGAATATAGTTTTGTAGGTATGTTTCATATTCAGCTAAAATATCATGCGAGACTTCGGCATCCACATTATTGGTATCCACCTGATCGAAGGAATGGTCGAGTAAATGGTACGAGTCACGTTCGTTCTCGACAATCATGTTATGCAATATGATGGAAGCCCTTATTATATCACTTAGTGTTTTTATGTCATAAGATCGTGTAGAACCAGCCACAATTGCCAATCAACTTTTGAGTACCCCAAAAGCTCGCTAGACTTGTTTGACCCAGCCAATTTTAGGCACAATTTTTGTCGAATGGAAATAGTTGTCTTGTTGCATATTTTGGAAGCATTTCACTTAACTTGAAGTTGCACCTTCACAATATGTTCATGATTGCACCTTCACTTAGGCAGTTCCAAGTTGTAGAAAATGGTCATGTCTTTTCTTTCTAACTCACTGTGTTGTTTACATCCTCACCCAGCAGACAACGGTTGAAGTGGGTAGAAAGGTCCATAATCTATGGGTTCTTGACCCCAGCATGGTCCTTGCCAATGATCATTCTTCCCAATGTACTAGTTTGATAAATAATGATGTTGCACACCAACAAACCAACCCCCCCCCCCCCCCCCCCCCTCTCTTCTTTTGTCAAAAATAATAAATGATATTGTAGATTGAGACACCCTAAAGATAACAAGTTGGAAGTGTTGAATAATATCATACCAATATGTCTTTCAATGGTTGTACTTCTCCAAATTTAACACATTTTCTAGCTAAACAAAAATGCTTGTCTTTCCCTTCTCTTAATCATATCGCTACTAAGCCTTTTAATTTGGCATATTTTGATATTTGGGGTCGTTTCATGAGGAACCTTCTGAGGTACATTGTAATTTTTTCACTGTGGTTGATGATTGTTCTTGAGATGTTCAGGTTTACATGCTTAAGCTTAAATGGAAGCGAGCCAATACTTGAAGGATTTTCATGCCTTAATACAATATCCGTTCAATACTTCTATCAAAATTATTTAGGATTATTTACATTTTATTACCCTGGCCTTTTTGGTAATTATAAAAAGGACCCTGGTGTTTTGAAATTATTAAAAAAGACCTCGTGGTTTTATCGTATTAGTAAAAAGGACCCTTTCCGGTCATCTGACCTCATTTTGAAAGGTTTTTAGGCCATCTGGTTTATTTCGATTCGATCTGGATTCGCATGATAATTACCGTGAAGGTTTTTGAGCCACTCAGAATCATGATTTCCCTCGTTTTGAAAGAGAAGTCAATTTCCTTTATTTGGCGAAGATGGTCTTTTTTTTTAATACGATAAAACCTCAAGGTCCTTTTTAATAATTCAAAAACGGGGTTCTTTTTATAGTTACCAAAAAAATCGGGGTAGTAAAATGTAAATAACCAAATTATTTATGCTAATAAAAATCCTAAATTTTGATTACCGCATTTTTATCACGAACATGCAATAATGCACTACTTGTCTTGTGTAGGAACACCTCAACAAAATGTCATCATTGAATGTGGACATCAACATCTTTTGAATGTTGCTCGTACTCTTCGTTTTCAAGCTAATGTCCCTTTGTTCTTTCGGAATGATTCGTTTTAACTACTATAATACCTCATAAATAGACTTCCCACTTCCTTACTTCTTCACAATTCTATATTTGTAGTGATGTATAATGTTAAACCTATGTATGAAAAATTGCGTGTTTTCAGGTTTCTGTGTTTTTCTTCAACTCTTCCACATAACTAACAACAAATTTGTCTCAGACATACCTGCGGTGTTTCTGGGGTATCATTTTGAGTGAAAGGATGCAAACTTTTCAATCTCCAAACCAACAAAGCTTTTGTTTCTCAAAACATTGTTTTTTCATGAGACTATTTTTTTTCCATTTGTTTCCTTATGATCTTTTCTTGATCCTTTGGCTCATATGTGTCTTCATTGTGTAGTTTTTCCCTCTGCTGATTGTGCATCTCCTCCAAAAAAATCCATCACTTCTCCTTCCTTCTCTCCAGAACCAAATTGTGTTTTACCTCTCTGTCTCCAACCTGTATAATAGGAACACCGAATTGTGTTTCTATTCCTTCTCAAGATCTTTCTCCTACTTTATAGGACCACTTCGGTCCTCTAGAAATTGTAAAAAACCATCTTATCTTCGTGATTATCATTTTGGTCTTGCTACTACTTCCTCTATTTCTACTTCCTCTACCTTTCATCCTCTTTCCTCTTCCCTTTCTAATTAAAAAAAAAAAAAAAAGAACTCTTCTTATCAAGACTTTGCTCTAGTGGTTTCTAGTATTATTGAGTCTGAGCATCATTAGAAGGATGTTAAATCCCCTCAGTGGCAAGATGCCATGGCCATTTTACATGCCTTAGAAGATAGTCATGCTTGGGATATTGCTCTTTTACCTTAGGGTATTGGTCATGTTTGTTGTCAATGGGTATATAAAGTGAAGTTAAAATATGATGGGTCCGTTGAGCGCTTTAAGGCCTGATTAATTGCCCAAGCTTTTACTAAGAAAGGGGAGGGGAGGGGGGGTGTAGATTTCCTAGATATTGTCGCTGATATAGTTTAAAATACTTCTTTCTATTGTTGCTATCAAAAAAATTGGCACGCATTTCAACTTGACATTAGTAACGCCGTTTACACAAATATTTGCATTAGAATGTTTATATGCATTCGCTTCTCGATTTCGAGTTAGGGGGCAAGTGGCCCAATGGTTTTGTAAGTTGCGCAAGAGTTTGTATGGGCTTGGCCAAGCGAGTCGTTCATGGTTTGCTAAGTTGTCTCATGCTTTTTTTTTGGCTTGGTTTCATTTAATCTCAACATGATTATAATCTTTTCACTCATTGTCAGGGTTCTCTTTCTTGCTGTTCATGTGTACGTTGATGATTTGATAATCATAGGCAATTATTTTTACCACCTGTATTGTGCTTCATTATCTGCTGCACAACCATTGTAAGGTCAAGGATTTTGGCACTTTGAACTTCTTCTCGGATTTATAGATTACCGATACTAACAAAGGTATATTAAGGTATATTATGATCCTAAAGACGGAATACACACCAGCTACTTGAATCTGTAGGGTATCTTTGTTGTCGGCTTGCATCAACCCCCATGGATCCTTTGTACTACCTTAGAAAAGGATGACAGTACATTACTTTATGGTCCCTTGAGGTATCGTATATAGTTGTGCCACTACTATATCTCACTATCACTCACTCGGATATCTCCTTTGTTGTCCGGAACATTAGTCAGCTCATGGCTCAACCTCAGGGCACTAACTTTGTTGTTTCTTATCTCGTCCTTGATTATCTTAAGGGCATGGCAAGGCAAGGCATGTCTTTCTCTACCGTTTCTTCTCTTTGTTTAAAAGGTTTTGCTGACGATGATTTGGCTAGATGTTGAAGCATTAGAACCATAAATGTCACTCTCACTCTTTATCTACATTGCATTTACTTGCTCAACAAAACTTCTAGCACTGTTGATCAAATCTCCTCTACCACCCATAGTTCTGCAGCCAATTACACGCACACAGGACCAAACCCCCCCCTTGGAGGACGTCCCCTTCTAAGAGCCATACTTTGAAAAACCCTAAATCGCCATTATTGAGACCATGCAGATCCCCTGTTGTTCAATGATTTGGCCAATAACCAGGGTTTGTGCAAGAAGAAGAGAGAGTTTAGGGCTTTTTTTGGTTCACCTCTATAGAAATCTTTATTATTTTTTGTACTTGTATGTTTATTATTTTGGAGATATTTTGTTTTGGGTAATTTGTTAGGCAATTTAGATATTTTGGGTTGTATATATCTTACAAGCTGTATTTTCTTTTTTTTTTTTCCAAGTGATAAAAAGAACCTTCTAGACCACTCATTGGTCCTCCATTTCTCTCATTGCTTCAATTTTTCTCTCTTATCTTAAAGCTTGATTCGACATCAATTTTCTTCAAATTGGGTTGATGTTCTTGCTTAACGTGTTGGAGTAACAGTCCTAAAAATGATAGACAATAACAAATTTTATTAGTGGATAGAAATTAAGGACACGTTATTATGTTGATCATGGAATTTTCTTTTCTTTTTTTTTTTTTGGGGGGGGGGGTTGTGGCTTGTTGGTAGAGGTGAACCATAGTGGCTACAAGACATGGTGGTAGGCAATGGAGGTTGTTGACAACATAGTAAATTACAATTATAAGGTTGACAAGCCATAGTTGTGGTGGGCCACATTGGTGCATGGTGAAAGACACCATAGTGGTGGATGATGATAGATAGCATGGTGGCTATGGTGAAAAGGTGGTTATTTGTGATTGTACCCACTTAACACACTTATAAATCAGGTGGGAAACTAGAAAGTAGGCGAGTAAACAAGAGCCAGGATTGTACCCTCTTAAGATGCTTAAAAACCAAGTGGGTAACTAGAGACTAGGTAAGTCAACAAAAGCAAGATGATTAAAAAGGATAGAGGTGGACTATAGTGGCTACAACACAAGGTGGTGCGCAATGGAATAATAAATTGCAATTATAAGGTTGACCGGCCATAGTTGTAGTGGGCCACATTGGCTCATTGTGGGAGGCACCTAGTGGTAGAGTGTTGGCTATGATGAAAAGGTGGTTGTTTGTGATTGTACCCTCTTAACACATTTAAAAACCAAGTGAGTAACTGGAAACTAGGTGAGTAAATAAGAGTAGGGATTGTACCCTCTTAACAGAGGGAGGGTAACTAGGGACTAGATGAGTAAACTAGAGCAAGGTGAGCAAACAGGATAGAGAAGATAACGTGGTATTTAAAACCATAAAAGAACTACCCTAAGACATCTATCTTGTTTCTCCTAAAATGCCTTTATCACCCTTAAAAACATCTACTTAAACAGTAATAAAATCCCTACTGTACTATCTATAAAACGCCTACCTTGTTTATTGCTCCAAAACGCCCACTCATCACTCCTAAACTCTACTACTTCTAACCTTTATAATGTCTGATCCCTCTAGTACTTGATGAGCTCAACATTCTAATGGATAAGTGTCCACCGAATCCCTCTTTCCTTAAGGAAAAAGGAAAAACACTTGTCCCTATCTGCTTTCACCTCACATACCCTAACATGGAGAAGAATAGCCTATAAAATGAATCAAAAGAAACAGTAAAAGACCATCGTGGAAAGTGGGGAGATGGAGATCTTGATGATCTCTCCACAAAGCTTGCAGTTAGTTTTTCTTACCCTGCACATCAGCCTAAAATCCACAAATATAATTAGCACAGTTTGTGTGAAGGATCATAACCATGGTAGGATAACAAGATCCCTAGATCCCTCAAAACCCGATGAAGAGATGAAGTAGGTACTAGAAGGGAAACTATGAGATATATGAACCACATTAGATTAGCTACTTGAAAAGGGCAACTATGAAATATGCGAACCCCGTTAGATCAATTGCTTGAAAGGTTGGCAGAGCAACAACCTAAAACGCATCCTAAACTTAGGAGTGATGGGTAAAGATTTAGTGCTTTAGAGTTGGATGGTTTATGTGAACAAGGAGAAATACAATATTCTAAAGAGTCAAACCCCTACATCAAATAGAAAGTAAGGGAGGAATATCATGATGGAAGGGCGGGCAGGGTAGATCGAAGTAATATGGAGTCGGAATCCACAACCGAGTAATGGGAAGTTAAAACAAAACCTATGATGCTCTTGAAATTCTGGGTACTCACTTTCCTTTTACTAAAAGGATTTTGTATTTTCTCATAGGAAAAGTTAAGATCCCGAACATAGATGTCTTTGACAGGACTCAAGATCCAAAGATCATTTGTTAGGCTATAAATCGAGGATGTATGTACAAAATGCTTCAGAGAGCTGTGGTGTAAGTGCTACCTGACTGCCCTAAAAGGAGTGGCTTAGTCCTGGTTTGCTTCCTTAGCAATCAGGTAAGTCAACAGCTTTTTACACTTGGCGGAAAGGTTTACTACCTCTTTGTAATCAACAAGGGTAGGAAGAAAACAACAGCTCAGTTAATACATCAACAACAAAAGGATTTGGAATCCTTGAGAGACTTTGTTAGGAGATAGATGTCCCTAGACTAGCAGATGAGACAGTGATAGGCGCCTTCATTAACGGATTGAAAATTTTGAACTCTGAGCTTCCCTTGGTTAAGAAACAGCCCGAAACGATCGATGAACTATGGGAGAAGGCAAACAAATCTATAATAGTTGAAAATGTGATGACTGCAGCATGAAATTTTCCATTTGGAGTCACGGGGAGGCCAAGGAAAAAATATGAAGCATCTCATTCCACAAGGCCGAGATTGCTTTGTCGACCATGAATCCTAGTATTTAGGTACAAAGACCTCCTAGGTGATTAGCCTAAGAGATAAAGGGAAAATCGACATATCAACAACCTTCTTTCAAGAAGGAGTCCTACAGATTGAAGATGTCATTCAATTCACAAGTCAATTCCAAGTGGTGTGAGTTTCATCAATTTTATGGCCATACCATGGAAGAGTGCAAAGCTCGACACAAGTAAGTTCAAGACAATCAAAATAAATTAATAAGTCAGTACATGCGAGCTAACTAAGCACATAACAAAGCATTGGTGCTAGTACCTCCCTAGGGCTTGATTAAGGTGCCAAAGAAAATGATTGCAATGATTTCACAGGTACCACATGGTGGCGCTTCTCACTTGTCATGCGTAAAGAAAGGCGGGATTAAAAGGATGCAATCTCTGTTAGAGATTACTTTTTACTAAGGAGGATTTCAAGGATTTTTACGTGCCTCCTGATGACCCTATGGTCATCTTCATCGTTGTTGAATGATGTCACGCTCGTAAAATACTGACAGACCAGGGAAGTGTAGTGAATGTTGTTTTTTATCAGTGTTTTGAGCAAATGGAAATACTGTGGGTTGGATCACTCTTGTATACTACCTATTAGTCAGTTTCATAGGAGAAACAGTCAGACCTTTGGGAGCAATTGTCATGAACAAGATTGTCTACATACAAGAAGCCAAAAGGATGCAGGGATAGAATTTTTGATTGTTGATGCATCTTCTACCTACAACATCATACTCAAATGACTGGCACTAAACCATATAAGAGCAGTAACTTCTACCTATCATCAATTAATGATGTTTGAATTCGATAATGGTAATATCGTCTTTGAGGAAATTAAAAAATAGCACGATAATTTTATTATGTTTTTTTTAAGAAACAATAATTATAAAATCTTGCTGAAGCAGATCAAGAAAAATTCGACCCATTAAAAGAAAATGCGTATGAGGGGTAGAATCAGGATTTGGGTAGTATGGAAGATGTAGAAATCGGAGAAGGAAAGAACTGTTAAGCTGGGATGTTGGTTACCTGGAGGCCTGAAATTGGAATTGATATTTTTGCAAAAACAGGTTCCTGACATATTCATATATAATGCATGGGAAATGCCGGAACTTAGTCATGAAGTGATGATGCATAGATTAAATGGCTTGCCAGGTACCATCCCAGTTAGGGTGAAAAAACAAAATTTTCGGGGTGAGAGGAATGAAGCAATCAAGACAGAAGTAATGAAGTTGTTATGATTGTCGTAGTAGGGGCACATGAATTAGAGTATGAATGTAATAAGTGATGTATGTTAGTTGATTTCCATTGTGGCAACTAGCTTAGGTATTAATAGGATTAGATTTTCTTGATTCAAGGCATTAGCTCATAGCTAGTAAGTAGTATATAAGTGTAATCTCAAGATTGTAATCTCATAACTTTGATGATGAAAATATCTCTTTTGAGATCAATTCTCTCCACTCTTATCTAACCTTTTCTATTTTCTCATCTCTATTAAACTCTCTTCTCATCTAAACTCTCTTAATTCTATCCTTCCCTAGGTTATGATTTGAGATTAACCTCGATCATAACAATTGATATCAAATATCCTTTATCGCATTGCAATTGAATACAACAAAAAATAAAAGGTTGAAATTGATTCAAAATTGAGTTCTGAATTCAAATGGTAACTGTTGACAGTAAGCACTGATCAAACCTTACAAGATCAACTGTTTCATTGAGGATTGATGTATGATCTTGATGATTTGCATCAAGGCTTAGTTGAACTTGCTTCACTAAGGTTCAGTTTCTTTGAATCAAGTTCTGTTGATCAGTTGCAATTTGATTGCAGGCGTTTACAAGTGAAGCAAGTATTGCAGTTTGAACAAGTTGCAAAAAATGAAGCAAGTGTTGGAGTTTGAACAAGTTACAAATAGTGAAGCGAGTGTACTACTGGATCACACTATTCTTGATTAGAACTAGATTGATTAGCTTAGCAAAGCTGAATTGAGGTTGCTTTAGGTTTTGCAAGTGAAGGTAGCAGATTCTAAACTTCTAAGTTACGTTTTGGTCAAAATTAACTTCTGCGGTTGAACTGTTTTGTGTTGATTGAGCATTGCTGAATTCTAAAGCTTTTTGAGCTGATAAACATCGATCAAGTTTAGTTCCACTAGAACCTTGTTGATTCCATAGGAATTTACAAAATATTGAATAGTTGCTTGCTCGAAAGTGGAACTAACAACGAATTAAGAACAGAATTGTAGAAATCTGACTTCATTGTTCAGGATTGTGTTGAGTAGTGTGTTGAAGTCATAATTGTCGTTAAAGTTTGAAACTAATTTAGATTCAAAGGCAGAATTGCTAAAGTATTGCAGTTGTTAGGGTTTGGTTTGAGTTCTCTTGTTCGCGAAACTCTGCTGCTAGAGTTTGTACTCTGCGACAATCCTTGAACTAAAAGAATTAGAGTTTGAGCTAGATTATTCGAATAGGGTGGAGGAATTCAGTAAGTGGCTCGATTGCAAATTTGAGGAGATGAGGTTGAGTCTAGCAAAGGCTGCCCTTGAAAGACGGAACTTCGAAGAGTCTATGATCGTAGTTACGATTAGCAATGTTCCTTGTATGATCAATGAAGACATTCTTCATCAAGTTTTTGATCATTGTGGAAGTGTTGAAAGAATTGTAATTGTTTCAACATCCTCCTTAGCAGTTCAAGCTCAAGTGACCTTCTCTAAGAGAGCACAAGCTGCTTTCGCCAATGAGCTAAGACAGGGAAGAAACATTTTTTACCACTGTTGTGGTTTGGATATTCATTTCTTCATTCCTTATGTGGAAATTGGGAAATCTGGTGAAGGTCTTACTGCAAGTAAGGCCAAAGATGATGTTGAGCAACCTGAGCTCGATATTGATAAAAAAGAGGAGTTAAATGAAGAATGTGATGAATTAGTTGAGGGTAAAGACCCTGATGTGCTGCACATCTCGCAAATAGAGGAGATGGAAATGGGAGCTGGGGCTGTTAATACTAGATTTAAGCTTGAAAGTGTTGAAGTTAAAGCTCACATGTCGGGGAAAACTGAGAATCACTCGCTGCTGCAAGACGTTGAAGTGGCTGCGGTAAGTTTATCTTCACAGCAGGGTGTGAGTGAACCGGTACAGCAGAATACAAGCAGCAATCGAGAGGTTGTTGGACCTTTTCAATCCAGTGAACAACTGGGAACTAAAGCGAAGAATTTGCAAGTGAGCATTGAGATTCTAACCATTAGAAAGCTGAGGTTTAAGTTCACTTTTTGGAACAAGATTGAAATCAATTCGGAAGTTTAAAAGATTGAGATCATTGGAAAGACCATTCGTGATTTATAAAGGAAGCATTCCAGACTTCTTACTGTTTGAGAAAAACAAGTTAATCCTCGAAAAGCAACATATGTTAGAGAATATTAAAGTGGGAAAAACGAGGATGGTGTTTTGGTATACGGAAGGACTTGGAGCTTCTTCGTGGATCAAGAAAATGCTTAAAACCAAAAGGAGTAAAGTGATTCCTGGTATTAGTGATTCATAAGATGAGCATATTGAGGTTTTAGCTAGCAAACAAGAGGATAGTACTGCAAAACCGAAATGTAATGCTAAAAAATCTAATGCTATTGCTGTGGTATCAATGAATGCATCACAAAATATGTTAAGTATTTTTCCATGGCACATTGATATGCAAAATCATAACATGACGTGTGCAAGAAGCTGCCGATTGGATGCACTGCAAGGTTCTTTGGGTGAAGAGAAGGTTTATCAAGCTGCAAACTCTTATGACAAGCTCCCTCCTGATCCGGAAGAGGTAGATCGTGATTGCAAGGGGCTGAAACGTGAGGCTGAGTTGTTGAAAAGGTTTAATCAGGCTACCAAAGTTTATTCCCTAGCTCACCAGAGAGACCAAGTTTTGTTTTTGGAGAAGTTTTTGAAGTGTTAGAAGTTCACAAGCTAGGTAATGAGCTGAAAATTAAGTCTGGTTAGCCAAGATCTAGTAGCATTGTAGGTTATTGGGTTATGATCGAAGTTGGAAGACCCCCTGATGCTTTGGTTGAAGCTGGTTTCTGCATTGGGTTTGGAATTACAATGTTGGACAACAAATTGGCAAGTGTATTAAGCTCCAAACTAAGGATGTGTAATAATCAAGCTATGGGCAAAGAACATGCAACAATGGTGCAACCAAATGTGAGGCCTCTTGAATTTGAAGTGGAGGTGTGGTACTTAAATCTGGTGAACTGTTGTGTTTATTCTGTAGGGAGGAATCAGATGCACCATCTGTTGTGTTTATTCTGTAGGGAGGAATCAGATGCACCATCTGTTGTGTCCTCAAAATGCTTGGGTTGAAGAGCTTAATAAGAAATCAAGAGCAACTTTAGCTAAAATTAGCTTGGACAGTAGCAGTGAAGAACAGGACATAACCATACCTATTCTGGAGAAGTCCTTAGCTGTTCTGAAATGCCATTGGGTTCCTGATTTGATGTTCATACTTAAGTTCGTTGACAAGAAAGCAAAGTTTGTACAATTGAGGCAAGTTTGGTGGCCGGAAGAGCATGGGCTCCAAGAAAGTCTTGTGAACAGGCTGGAAACTGTGAACAACAGCGTGAGTATTGCCAATTGGAGTGCTTTAAGTAATGACATTGTGTCTTTGGAATCCAACAATGGCTTATGAAATCTTAGTTTGTGTGGTCTATGTAAGAGTTTGGGATGGAAAGGCTGAGACTTTTAGATCATACAAGTTCACACTCAAGATTTAAGCAATAGAATTAATAGAGGCTGTTGAAAATTCTTGGAGAATCTCATTCCCTTCACTGCCAGCAGCATATCAGTCGCCGAATGGAACCACAATTTGTGCAATTGTGGTCTTGAGAGGTCTTATGAACCTATTGACGATAGGAAGTTTCCTTCTGATCATTATACGAGCTGGATTCTGTGCCAGCAGTAGCTACATTTTGCTTAGGATCTGCACTATCGAACTTCTGAATTCTGCAGTTGAGAAGGTGACATGGGAAGACACTGCAGGAAGAGATGAGCCTAGTGTGCATTGGTTCGGTAAAATGAAGTTCAAATATTACACATCATGGAGGAGAACTGAGGTCAATGGCTGGAAGTTGCACTCTACTTGATCTCCTATATGCTTCTACAACAAGCTGATGTTGTTGGGTTGCTTTAGTAACAACTGGAGGTTTCTGGAAGGGAATTTTGCTGCCCGGTTCAATTGGTTTGAGCTGGGAAGACCTCCCGAGGAATGTACAGCCTTCATGGGTAGCATTGTGTGCAGCAACAACTTCATACTGAAGTATTCAGCAGTGACAGTAAGCTTCTCAGCAAGTTCCAGTGCACTACAACTTCAGTTCTGGAAAATTGTACTCAGGATGTGCTCATGGTGTCACTGATTTCGTAGCTGTAACACACAGCAAGCATGTTCTCTCATCTAGCTCATTCGTCCACCTATGGTAGCTTTGATCTTCAAGTCTCAACTCCTTTTTTTAGATTCTTGAGGACAAGAATCTCTTAAAGGGAGAGTATTGTTATGATTCTCATAGTAGGGGCATATGAATTAGAGTATGAATGTAATAAGTGATGTATCTTAGTTGATTTCCAGTGTGGCGGCTAGCTTAGGCATTAGTAGGATTAGATTGTCTTGATTCAATGCATTAGCTCATAGCTAGTAAGTAGTATATAAATGTAATCTCAAGATTGTAATCTCGTAACTTTGATAATGAAAATATCTCTTTTGAGATCAATTCTCTCTACTCTCATCTAACCTTCTCTAGTTTCTCATCTCAATTCAATTCTCTGCTCATCTAAACTCTCTTAATTCTATCCTTCCCTAGGTTATGATTTGAGACTAACCTTGATCATAACATGAACTTCTTAAATTTGGATTTCTAAGAGAAGTAAAGTATCTAAATGGCTAGCCAATCTAGTTCTTGTGAAAAAACCAAATGGAACCCCGATGATGAGTGTAGACTTTGTCTAAAGGATTCCTTTCCTCTCCCAAATATTGATCACTTTGTCAATTTGACAGAAACAAATGAATTATTTAGCTTTATGGATGCTTTTTCGGGATATCATCAGATAAAAATGGACCCATGAGATGAAAAAAAGACATCGTTTGTCACCTGTGAGGGAATGTATTGTTATAAGATAATGTCGTTTGGTCAAAAAAATGCAGGGGCTAGGTACCAACGATTGGTTAACAGGGTGTTTGCTTGACAAATTGGTCATAACATGGAAGTATATGTAGATGACATTATATTGAATCCCACACCAAAGGAGATCATGTCTCGAATTTATGGGAAACCCTCAAAACTTTACGGTAATACCAAATGAAATTAAACCCCAACAAGTGCTCTTTTGGCATATCCGGAGGCAAATTTTTGGGTTTTATTGTCAGTTCCTGGGGAATCAAAGTCAATTTGTCCAAAATAAAGACCATTCCAGAAATGGGAACTCCAAAAGTGGTTAGTGAGGTACAGCGCCTTGCTGGGCGCCTAGTTGTGCTCAATAGGTTCATTAGTAAGTTGGTAGGAAAAGCACTTCCATCTTTTCAAGCTCACTACCAAAGAAAAGGGACTAATTGTGGAATGGGAAGTGCGAAAAGCTTTTGTGCAAGTCAAAGATCATTTGGCACACCTTCCTTCATTGGCTAAGCCCGTCATGGGAGAGACATTCATTTTGTACATGGCAACCTCGGATAAAATTGTTAGCACTGTGCTGGTGGCCAATCAACTTCAATATACTTTGTTAGTCAGGTGTTGAAAAGTGTCGAGTTGAGATATCCACCCATCAAAGAAGTAATATTTTCCATTATCATGGTCTTTAGAAAGCTTCATCTATATTTTCGATCGATCAGCCCGTCAAGAAGATATTATTAAAATTTGAATGCTCGGGAGGAATGCTAGCACGGGTGGTAGAATAGTAGGCGTATGATCTTTGCTACCTACCAGGAACGGCCATTAAGGCCTAAGCATTGGCTGATTGCATTGCGAATGCGTCTTTGGGATGAGACATCACGATAAGTATGAAGATAATGATGAAATGATGGGCGCTTTGAAGAATCAAAGGGGCATTATGGAGTTCAAACAAGTGGATAGTTCTACATGAGTTTGGAAGATATTCGAGGATGGTTCTTCATGTCAGGAAGGTTACAGAGCGAGTATCTACTTACAAGACCTAGAAGATATGACATATCACTACGCTTTGTGATTTTAATTTCAACTGATCAGTAATGAGGCCGAATGCGAAGCCTTAATAAATGGGATAGGTTTAACGTGCGTTGTAGGTGCTGGTTGCATGAAGATTTTAAGTGATTCAAAAATGATAGTGAGTCAAAATAATGCTTAATATGAGGCCAAAGATACTAACATGGTAAGATACTCTTAGACCTTTCAAAATTTCACAGTTGAGTCTGTAAAAGTGGTAGTATTGTACATTGATTGGAACAAAAATCAAGTAGCTGACGAATTGAGAAAATTCGCTAGTTCATATCAGGCAATGGGTGGTGGAACAGAAATATAGTCAGGCAAATTATTGTAACACTCCCGAAGATACGGCCGTGGCATGATTACACAACATTGACCAGGCATATAGTTAGATTAATTGGATAACTGATTACACTTGTGTTATGAACCATGAATTCCAAGCTTCGGCTTTAGTTGTCTGCTGCTGTGCTGCAAGATGTTAGTTGCTGTTGGCTGTGCTGTTACTGAACTGCTGCTACATTGAGGTTGTTACATTGCTTATGTTAGTTGTATTAATTAGTTGGCATTGTAATAAGTGAGCTCTAGTGATATGTGCTTAGGAGGTCAATATTGTTGGCGGCTAATTAGTTGTTGATGGTTAAAGTCGGTTAATCTTAGTGGTTAGATGCAATGTATTAGGCTCATGTCATGTAAGTAGCATAAATAAGGGGTATTAGCTTGTAATCCATAACTTTGATAATGAATTGATCTCATTTGGTTACTTTCTCTACTCTCTCATCTCTTTTCCCTTCTTATCTCATCTCAATTCTATATTCTCTTCTCATCTCATACTCTTTCTATCCCAACTAAGGTTGAGGTTCAAGATCAAATCTTCGAAACCTTAACAATTGGTATCAGAGCTATGATTTGGCTTCCGAATCAAGCTCATGTCTGAAAAAATTTTCTAAATCTGATTGATTGCATTGCGATTAATCAACAAAAACAATTGTGATACAATTTAATTCTGAATTCCTAATCAGAAATTCAAATCTGCATTTTGAAGATTTTTTGGCGGTTTACTGCATCAAGCCTGGGAACATCACTTGCGGTTGGGATTAAGGTGATCAATTGCATTGAAGAAGGTTGATTTGATCCACATTATACTTGATCTTCATCCAAATAGCAGAAAATCATCTGAATTGAGGTTTAATCAGGTTCTGCAATTCAGAAGTGGAAGATTGAGGTAATGCTTTGTGATCTTCAAGTTGCAATTCATTGAGAAATTCGTGTTTGTTGATTGGATGATGTCGAATTTGTGTTTCTGAGCTTAGAAGTAGTGAGAATTTATCAGAATGTACGGTGATCTCTGAGAATTACGTGTTATTGAGTCGAGATTTTGCTTAGGCGAAATTTTGTCAGCAGCAGGCGAAATCTGACAGGCGAAGTGAGAGCGTTGAAATCCAATTTCGTTCGTTGAGATCGCTTAAGTGTTGTGTTAAGAACTTGATTTTGGGTTAGAGTTGAGCCTAATTCAGCAAGTATAAGTCGAATTACTCAACTAAACTTTCCTGTCAGAGGTCGTTCGCGGTTAGGGTTTATCAGTGTTCTGTTCGAAGTTTATCAGTTAAGGATTACAATCATTGACGATCATAGAACCGATAGCAAGTGCTTGTTGGTGCGAATGAAGGAGTAGAACTTCGTTAAGCAATCGATTGTTGAAGAATTACGAAACAAGTTTTACATTTCTGCGATTTTCGAACCTGCATTTATGCTGTCCAAATCGATTTTGCTGTTCAGTACAAATATGGTTGATGATAGCTCTTGTCAATCAGTGATAAGTGGTTATTTTGAGGAAATGAAGCTAATATTCAGAGAGGAACGTGAGAGGTTGTTGCTGGAAATTAAGCTGGCATTAAATCGAGAGTGTCAACAAAATGCGAATCAGCCTTGTTCAACTCATCAGTCTGATTGTGCGGGTGTTCTTGATACAAACGAGTTTCCGGAGCTAGTGGATAGCGTTACACAGCAAAAGTTCAATGTCGAGCAAAAGGAGGAAGTGGAATCCGTTGTTGTTGAAGATGAATTCGACCATGACAATGCCGAATTTGATGAACAGAAGTTAGACGAATCTGAGTCTGAACAGGATGACCCTTATGAAGACTCTTCACTAGAATTAGAGTACCTCGATGATGTTGAGGCACAATTTGACATGCATCCGGATTGGGAATATAATTCACTTGTCAAAAGAATGATTAAGAAAGCAAAGTGTAAATCGTAGAGGAGTCTTCTGAGTGTAGCGTTGAAGGAATTTGAGGGTAAAAAGAAGTTGTCCAAGCCAAAATTGAAGCGTGTAGCTATGTTTCAGCATGACTTGCCTTATGATCAGCAAAAACTAAGTCGAGAGGCTGACCTTACCGAGGTATATGCTGGCACACAAGCTACAGATGGCACAGAAGGAGTTAAGACTCGAATGGGAGCTGATGGAGGCAATGTAGCTACAGCCGTTCAACCAGAAGTGTCCTATGATGCTGTGGCTGGGGCACAGGAGTTTGTCACGCTTGATCAGGTGAAGGAATTGCTCAATCATTTACAAATACGATCAGAGGAACGCTGGGTCTCGAGGTTCCAGCAAATGCGCTTGGAAAATCAGAAATTGTTTGGTATTGGTAGTGATGTAATTGATGCTTCACAAGGGTCTGGGAATAGAGAAATGGAGTGTTCAAATGTACACTCATATGACCACTTGCCTCCTGATCCGGGAGAAGATTTTCAAGTTTATATGAAGCAGAAAAGGGTTGATTCTCTGTTGAAAAGAGTTAATCAAGCTGCACGAGTACGTTTTAAGGTTCAACAAAGGCGAAGCAAGGTTTTTGAACAAGCAATTGAGTTGTTACAAGTGTATAACTGCTGTAACATGCTGAAACCGATTTCAGATCAGTCCAAAAGCTGTCCAGCAGATGTTTTAACTGATGTGTTGGATGTTGGAAGCTTCCTTGATCCGGGAAGGACTGATTTACAAGAGTTTGGAGGAGCTAAGCATTCGTTGCTGCTGTGTGATGTTGATGAATGCAACGACATTACAAACATTGGTGCAAAAATGTTAGAGGTCGTGAGTTATTGCGAAGTTAAAGGCCAAGCTGCTGGTGATGATAGGAATTATACATGTTACGAGCTAAATGATCTGGATAAATTAGGACTGAATGGACCTGATCTGGTGCATAAACCGTGTGTGTTGAGGGTGGTCAGCAGTGGTGTTTCGGAATGGAAAAATCATACGCATAAGCTTCAATACCTTCTCAATGTTTGGATAGAAAAGATTAATACGACACCAAGGATAAATCTAGCTAAAATTGGAGTGTATATCAGCAGCCCAATGGGAAGCAGAACATCTCAGATTTTGAAGGAGTTGTCGGCTGAAATCTATCCAAAAGACTTGCATCGAGTTTCCATTACAGAGCTTCTGAGTTCTGCAGCAAACCAACAGGTGCATTTGAGAAGCAAGCAAGATTTGGCTGAGTTGGGTCTGAGATGGTATTGTAAATGGATGTTTAAGCAATAGAAATTTTGGATTAAATCCAAGATGAAGGGATGGCTACTGCATTGTCACGTATTTGCATTGTGTTTGGCCACCTTGATCAAGAATTGGGTTTATTCTGCTGAGCTTGTGGAACCTGCAGCATTTTTGGTGCAATTGGGAAGCAAACATGGATTTATTGAGCATGTCATGAGTTGGGCTAGTAGGTGGTTGTGTGAGTTGACAAAGTTGGAAAACATTGCAGCAGAGCACGATAAATCAGCAAGGCATCAAGTTCCAGTGGCTAATATGCATTTTCGGCATGCCGATCGGCAAGTTCGGCATGATTTATTACCTCATTTGAGTAGAGTTGTGAAGTATCCAAGTGCAAGTTCTTGTGATAAGCCTCCTACTGATTCGGGAAAGGTAGATCATGTTTATAAGAAGCAGAAATTCGAGGCTGATTGGGAGAAAAGGGTAAACCGAGCTGCTATTTGTCATTACGAGTTGCATCTGGGTTGCATTGCTGCGTTTCTGAGTTCTGCAGCCCAACTTGTGAAGTTGGGAAGTAATCAAGTGTTTGTTGTGTTTGGTCTAAGCTAGTATTGTGAATGGATGTTTGAACAATACAAATTTTGGATAAGATTCAAAATGAAAGAGTTACAGCTGCAACTTAATGGGATTCCAATGTGTTGGGTTGCCTTGATCAAGAGTTTGGGCTATTGGAGCTGCAATGGGAAATGTTTACAAGCCGAATTTGATGCGTGGTTCTCTTGGTATGAGTTTGGAAGGCCTCCCGAGATGCTCAAGGACTTCATATGCAATTTAATTGAGACAAAGATACACGAACTCAGTAATGTAGCTTACTACATGCATAAAAACAGAATTGTATCTGCAATTGGGGAATTTCAGCAGCAAATCTAGGTTTTGAGCCATGTTAACTGCAACAAGAGAGGTTCAGAATGTGTTGGTGATGTTTGGTTTGAACAGGGCAGGCCTCTTGAAGAGCACTACTCATTCAGATGCAAGCATTGTGCCAAACAAGAACCACATTCACGTACCTGCTGCATTTCAATCACTACGTCATTGAAGCCGATACTCTTATCTGCAGAATGTCTTCATTGCAATTAGAGTCCTTCATTGTTATAACTCTCTTCTATTCTTGAGGACAAGAATGTTTTCAAGGGGAAGGGAATGTTATGAACTGTGAATTCCGAGCTTCGGCTTTAGTTGTCTGCTGCTGTGCTGCAAGATGTTAGTTGTTGTTGGCTGTGCTGTTACTGAACTGCTGCTGCATTGAGGTTGTTATATTGCTTATGTTAGTTGTATTAGTTAGTTGGCATTGTAATAAGTAAGCTCTAGTGATATTTGCTTAGGAGGTCAATGCCCGATCATTGTTGGCAGCTAATTAGTTGTTGATGGTTAAAGTTGGTTAATCTTAGTGGTTAGATGCAATGTATTAGGCTTATGTCATGTAAGTAGTATAAATAAGGGGTGTTAGCTTGTAATATATAACTTTGATAATGAATTGATCTCATTTGGTTACTTTCTCTACTCTCTCATCTCTTTTCCCTTCTTATCTCATCTCAATTCTATATTCTCTTCTCATCTCATACTCTTTCTATCCCAACCAAGGTTGAGGTTCAAGATCAAATCTTCGAAACCTTAACAACTTGGTAGGGAATACAACCAAAAGACCCTCTCAAAGATGAAAAGATAAGATGTCAGGCATGTCGCTGTGTAATTCTGGAAAACTAAATGTATAAAAGACCTTTCTACACCCGCTACTCTAATGCATAGAAAGAGCGGAAGGACATAAAATCTAGAAAGAAATCCACGAAGAGGAGTACGGAGGACACATTGGAGGATACGCCCTTGCCAACAAAGTTCTTCATGTGGGATACTTCTGTCCTACCCTAAAAACCAATGCTAAAGACCTAGTCCAATGGTGTGACGCTTGTCAAAGATTTGCTCCTGTACCCTAAGCACCTCCTATAATGCTGCAAACCTTGATTAGCCCAATACCATTCACTTAATAAGGAATATATATACTAGAAGCCTTCCTTCTAGCTTTAGGCTAGAGGAAGTTCCTGATAGTGGCTATTAATTACTTTAGTAAGTGCATCAAGGCTAAGCCAATAGTTGGAATAACAGATAAGGTCACATAGAAGTTTTTCTAGAAGAATGTCGTTACGTGATTTGGTGTACCTAAACCACTTGTATTGGATAATGGATCATAGTTCAGTTCGACCTAGTTTCAAACATATTGCAAGGAGATCAGAGTTAACCTCACTTTGCCTCTGTGGCACATCCACAGAGTAATTGAAAAGTCAAACTAGCAAACAAAGAAATCCTAAGAGGCCTAATGAAAAGGTTCATAAAGCTAAGGGAAGGTGGGCAGAGGAATGACCTAATATTCTTTGGTCTTATCGAACAAGGGTTAAAACCGCTGCAGGAGAAACACCCTTTATGCTGGTGTGTGGAATTGAAGCGATCTTACTGATTGAGCTACATAACCCTACCTTCCGTATGAATTACTTTCACCCTGAAGTAAATTCAACCATTTAATGAAAATTCATTAGACTTTTGGAAGAATTCCATAAAGATGCTTTAATAAAATTAGCGGCACAAAAAAAAAAGGACTAAATACTTTAACAAAATGGTGAAGGCTCGAGGTTTTCAAGAAGGTGATCTAGTCCTTCATCGTATGGGAGCTAGTGAAAAACGAGCTAAATTGGGAAAGCTCACTCTGAATTGGAAAGGTCCCAATGAGATAGCTTAAGCTCTGAAGGAAGGAAGCAATCAATTACACCGGTTGGACGAAACAAAGTTGCCCAAAAGCTAGAATGTGTGTAATCTCTGAAGGTATTACCCCTGAACTCTTAGGACATAGGCTGACAACACTTCACGCCATAATGTAAATTTTGTGTAAAAATGTAATAAAATGTGGGCATTTAATGTCAATACTCTAGTATTCCCAACACGTTGTAATCTTTACATTCACCTATTAAGAGGTGCAATCTTTACACTAACTTGTTACAAGGTGCAGTCCATATATTTACCTGTTACAAGGTGCAATCCATACAGTCACCTATTATGTGGTGCAATCCACCTATTATGAGGTGCAATCCATGCAGTCACCCGTTACGAGGTGCAATTCGTGCACTTGTTACAAGGTGCAATTCGTGCACTTACTTGTTACAAGGTGCAATCCTTATGCTCACTTGTTACAAGGCGCAATCTGTGCGCTCACAAGTTACGAGGTGCAATCCTAACACTCACCTATTATAAGGTGCGATCTCATTTACATGTTCACCTATTAATAAGGTGCAATCGCATTTATATGTTCACCTATTATATGACGTGCAATCTCATTTATATGTTCAGCTATTAATAAGGTGCAATCTCATTTATACATTGACCTATTAAGAAGGTGCAATCTCATTTGTATGTTCACCTATTAACAAGGTGCAGTCTCATATATATGCTCACCTATTAGAAAGGTACAATCTCATCCATACGTTCACCTATTAATAAAGTGCAATATTGTCACCAATTACAAGACACAATCTACACATCCATTTATTGCAAGGTGCAACCCAAACAATTATTCACAGTAAAATGCAATTCATACGTCCATCCATTACGAAAAGTAATTTATACACCTATCAATTCAGAAGTATAATCCATGTGTTCACCTGCTATGGGTTACAAGATGCATTAAGATGGTAGGAAACGTCATCCACAACTCAATTCTATGTAGCATCCACAACTCAATTCTATAACCTGCATAGACTCATCTGCCATAATTATAGCCTATGTCTTTATCCATCTTAAAAAATAATATATACAAGAAAATCCATGCATCCCATCACAACATGTTGTGGTGCAACACAGCGTTATATAGGAAATTGTCAAACCAGGCTCCTAAAAAGATATGATGTAAATGCAAAATAGTGAGGATGTCAGCTATCCAAACAGGGTAGTCCCTAATGTACACAAAAATCGGAAGACAAAGGCCACGATAATAAGTCATAAGCCCTCAAAACCATACAATTCCATGATAATTGACCAAAAGACTAAGAAACAGACGGCAATCACGGTTGCGATTGGGCATTCCCGCCTGCCATAGAAGGGTCCGCTCCTAATTCTAGTTCCTTTGCAATTTCGTCAGTAAAACAAAGAAATAAACCCTTGAAGGAACTCACAGTGTAAGAGGGGACACCTTCCTTGTGTTTCTCTAATAAACGAGCAAAACCCTGTTGAAATAAACAGCACCAGCCTAATATCCAAATTAGTAAATAAAAGGTATGGCATAAATTTATTATACTATTTTAGAACACTAGAAGGAGTGGCGTAAATTTATTATGTTATTTTAAGGTGTGGCTTAAATTAGCTATACTATTTTTATATGTGGTTTGTATTTGCCTTAATTATGTACAAATATCCCAACCCCAAATCATTCATATCATTGAGAAGTAAAAGAAGAAATAAAATAAGACTATAAGTCTTATATTTGTAGTCTTGCGAGCGTTGAGTGTTTGTAAGAATTGATCTTTCTTTTATAATATTTTTAAGTTTAATATAAGTATTTTTGTCGTATCTCCATTATTGAGTAAATTTCTTCTTTGAGTAGTAAAGTTAGAGTTGTGTACTCTGAATTTTTCTTAACAATTGGTATCATAGTGGGATGGTCAAGGATTGAATTTGGTGGAGCTATCTTGAGTCGTGAGGAGTTTGGTACTCTGCAAGTTTGTTAGTCAAGCTTATTTGGTATAGTCGAAGTCTTGCCAACATGATGGGTGATCTTCAAGTGGTTGGAGGAATCAAGAAGCTCAACAACAGAAACTACAACACGTGGGCAACATGTATGGAGTCTTGTCTACAAGGTCAAGACCTTTGGGAAGTCATAGGCGGTAATGACGTTACGCAGCCAGAAGATGACGCAAATGGTGCTTTGCGAAAATGGAGGATCAAACTAGGTCAAGCGATGTTTGCCCTAAAGACCACTGTCGAAGAAAAAATTTTAGAGCACACCTGGGATGCCAAAACACCAAAAGAAGCATGGGATACTTTCGTTACACTCTTTTCAAAGAAAAATGATACAAGACTACAACTTCTCGAGAACGAGCTGCTATCGATGGCGCAACGCGACATGACGATTGCCCAGTACTTTCACAAGGTGAAGTCGATATGCCGTGAAATTTCAGAGTTAGATCCGACAGCTCCTATTGGAGAAACCAGGATAAAGAGAATAATTATCCATGGTTTGAGACCCAAATACCGTGGGTTCGTTGCCGCAGTATAGGGATGGCCGACACAACCATCACTTGTTGAGTTTGAAAATTTTCTTGCCGATCAAGAAGCTATGGCTAAGAAAATGGGAGGAGTCTCGCTAAAGGGTGAGGAGGAAGCGCTCTACACCAACAAAAGCAGAGGCGGTTTCAAGCGGCACAATGGCAGTGGATCTAAAAAGGATTGTGACAAGGTGAAAAGTCATCAAGGAAAGGGAAGCTCTTGTCCAGGGGGAGCTTCAAAGAATCACGGTAATAGTACAAAGTTCGATGGCAAGTGTTACAATTGCGGGAAGATGGGCCACATGGCGAAAGATTGTTGGACAAAGAAGAAGCCTGCTGAGAGAAATTCTACTACCTCCGGTTCTAAGGATAATAGAGAAGATGGTTGGGATTCTGAAACGTCATTCGCTATGGAGATAGAAGAATTAGTTCTCACGGTAACAACAATGGAACGGATTGACTACGAGAATGACAGGATCGTAGACTCGGGTTGCTCAAATCATATGATAGGTAATAAAAAGAAGTTGCAAAACCTACCTGAGCATAAGGGAAATCGTATGGTGGTCACAGCCAACAACTCAAGGTTACCGATAGCTCACATCGGTAAGACGATAGTAACGCCTCGATATAGTTCTAATCGAGTTCGAATTCAAGATATTTATCTTGTTCCGGTAACGAAGAAAAATTTGCTATCTGTGGCTCAATTGACATCATCAGGCCACTATGTCTTGTTCGGTCCCCGAGATGTGAAGGTCTACTGTGACCTTAAAATCTCAGAAAAGTCGAAAATGGAGGGATGGTGATTGGAGTCAGTCGATGTCATGTCAGCAGAGTCTACATATGTAAACAAGACAAGAAAGAACGAGACAGCAGATTTATGGCACATGCGGATAGGACACGTTGGCTATTCCAAGCTAAGTGTGATGGTGAAAAATTCGATGCTTAAGGGACTTCCTCAGCTTGACGTGAGAACAGACACGGTCTGTGCGGGATGTCAGTATGGTAAAGCAAATTAATTGCCATACAAGGATTCGAAGTTTGAATCAAAGGAATCGTTAGAGTTAGTTCACTCTGATGTGTTCGGGCCCATTAAGCAACCATCAATTGGTAGGATGCGGTACATGGTGACGGTCATTGATGACTTCTCCAGGTATGTGTGGGTTTTCTTTATGAAAGAAAAATCTGACACATTCTCAAAATTTAAAGAGTTCAGAGAGATAATTGAAGGAGAAGTGGGGAAGAAAATCATCTTCTTGCGCACAGAGAACGGAGGAGAATATAAATCAAGCGAGTTCTCTCAGTACCTATGGCAATGCCAAATACGTCATCAGTACACTTGTGCCAACACACCACAACAAAATCGTGTAGCTGAGAGAAAGAATCGGCATCTTGCAGAAATATGTCGACGCATGTTACATGCAAAGATTGTACCGGGAAGGTTTTGGGCTGAAGCAATGAAGACTGCAGCCTTTGGGATCAACAGACTTCCTCAACCGAGGTTAGGATTTGTTTCACCCTTTGAGAAAATGTGGAACGTGAAACCAACAGTTAGCTACTTTCGAGTATTTGGCTGTGTATGCTATGTATTTGTTCCTGATCATTTACAGAGCAAGTTTGACAAGAAAGCTGTTGGATGTATCTTTGTGGGATATGACGTCCAGAGAACGGGTTGGAAATGTTGCGATCCTACGAGTGGGAGATGTTACACTTCACGAAATGTGGTGTTTGATGAAGCATCTTCTTGGTGGTCCCGAGAAAAGGAGGTGTTACCAGACTACAGAGAATTTGGAGACAAGCTACAACAGAAGATGTGGGAGCATATTGTTCAACTCCAGCCAAGTTCAGATGAACCAGGAGATCCAAACAGCGATGATGTTGAACAAATAGTAACTCCAAATCCTTGGCAAACTGGCGTGTATCAACAACCAAACAAAGAAGGTAGTGAAACGGAAGAATTAACTCCACAATCACAACTCCGAAGGTCAACAAGAATATGAAGGCCAAATCCCAAATACGCCAATGCAGCCATAGTTGAAATGTAATTGTAACGTAACCTAAGACGTTTGATGAAGCATCGTAGAGTTTTGAGTGGATTACAGCCATGAAAGAAGAGATCACTGCACTTGAGCAAAATCAGACTTGGGATCTATTGCCAAAGGCAAGAGATGTGAAACCCATATCCTACAAGTGGGTTTATAAGATAAAGCGCCGTCCAGATGGGTCGATAGAGAGGTATAAGGCTCGGTTGGTAGCTCGTTGTTTCTCTTAGTAGTACGGACTAGAATATGATGAAACTTTTAGTCCTGTGGCGAAACTTACAACTGTACGAGTTCTACTTGCGCTTGCAGCTAACAAAGACTGGAACTTGTGGCAGATGGATGTGAAGAATGCTTTTCTTCATTGAGAGCTAGATCGGGAGATCTACATGATCCAACCAATGGGCTTTCAGAGCCAAGATCACCCTGAGCATATGTGTAAGCTGCGGAAAGCACTCTACGGATTGAAATAAGCACCCAGGGCGTGGTATGGAAAGATTGCTGAATTTCTAACACATAGTGGTTATTTACTAACACCTGCAAATTCTAGCTTGTTTGTCAAAGCCAACGGAGGAAAGTTAGCTATTGCGCTAGTATAGGTGGATGATTTAATCATAACCGGTGATGATGAGGTAGAAATTCTTCAAAAGAAGGAGAATTTATCAGTTCGTTTCCAGATGAAGGAACTTGGAGAGCTCAAGCACTTTCTTGGTCTAGTGGCTGATCGCACACAAGAAGGAATATCTCTGTGTCAACAGAAATATGCCAAAGATTTGTTGAAGAGATATGAAATGCTCGAATGTAAACCGATTTCAACACCGATGGAACCAAATGCCAAAATGTGTGCTCATGAAGGAAAAGATTTGGAAGATGTGACGATGTATTGATAATTGGTAGGTAGTATAATTTACTTAACGTTGACTCAACTAGATATTTCTTATGCAGATGGTGTGATGAGTCGGTATATGCAAAATCCAAAGAAGTCTCATTTGGAAGCAGTTTGAAGAATACTGAGATATGTGAAGAGTACAATTGACTATGGTCTTTTATACAAGAAAGGTGAAGACTGCAAGTTAGTTGGTTACTGTGATGCTAACTATGCATAAGATTATGACACCAGGAGATCAACAACTGGGTATGTGTTTAAGCTTGCTTCTGGAACGATTTCTTGGTGTAGCAAGAGACAGCTGATGGTATCATTGTCAACCACAGAAGCTGAGTATCGAGCAGCAACTATGGCAGCTCAAGAGAGTACATGGTTGATACAGTTGATGAATGATCTACATCAACCAGTAGATTATGCAGTTCCATTGTACTGTGACAACCAGTCGGCAATTCGTTTGGCGGAAAATCTAGTCTTTCACGCAAGAACTAAGCATGTTGAAGTACACCCTCACTTTATCAGAGAAAAGGTTCTACAAGAAGAGATTGAGATGAGGCAAATCAAAACAAATGATCAAGTTGTGGACTTGTTCACGAAAGGTTTGAGCATCTGTAAGTTCGGAATATTTCGTCTTCAGCTCAGCACAATGCAAAGAGAGGAAGCTGGTGTTAAGAGGGAGTGTTGAAATAAACAACACCACCCTTATATCCAAATTAGCAAATAAAAGGTGTGGCATAAATTTATTATACTATTTTAATACACTAGAATGAGTGGCGTAAATTTGTTATGCTATTTTAAGGTGTGGCTTAAATTAGCTATACTATTTTTATATGTGGTTTGTATTTGCCTTAATTATGTATAAATATCCCAACCCCAAATCATTCATATCATTGAGAAGAAGTTTTATATTTGTAGTATTGCGAGCGTTGAGTATTTGTGAGAATTGATCTTTCTTTTATAATATTTTTAAGTTGAATATAAGTATTTTTGTTGTGTCTCCATTATTAAGTAAATTTATTCTTTGAGTAGTAAAATTAGAGTTGTGTACTCTAAATTTTTCTCAACAAACCCCAATCTGGACTTGCCCAACAGCCACCATTTCTCTGTTCCTGATATTCGGTACTCGATTTGAAGTTTGCCACTGCTTCTTCACGTGGCCGTACGGGATCACTAGCAAGTTTTTCAATTTGCTCATCTTCACATTGCAACACAACGTTCATCTCTTCGATAGCAGATACTTGATGAAAAGGTTGCTCCCATAGCTTAGCCACACAGATGTGGTATTGCTCTTGCTCTTGATGAAACTTCTTTTATTGGCGACTAATCAGAACTTTAAGAGATCAAAATTCTGCCTGTAAACTTTGAAGGCGGTGGGCGGCATCTTCTCTGCGCATTCCAATTTAAAATAATGAAGCAAAAGTAGTAATATACTGCAAACACACATACACACATATAAGGTAAAAAGTAAAAAGAGAAAAAGAGGGGAAAATATTATGCAACATAAATCATATTAGGAATAGAAGGGACCTTACCTCAGCTGCTAAAAAGGAAATCCTATAAGATGTATGAACAGAGAGCAGGATTGTCTCAAAGTATGGTGAAAAGCCTCAAGGCTAGTAACAGATGATGGGCCGGCTACGGGTTGAGTAATATCGGCTTTCTTGGTGGTGGCCGCAACTCTGATTTCTGATTCCTCCCCCGTGGGGTTGACGGAGCTAGTAGGGAGAGAAAGGGAGAAGAAGTACTATGTGCAATTTTTTTTAGAACTGATGCGGTAGTTGGTTCATCAGAACGGGAATGAACCTGCCTCTCCTCCAAAGTCCCTAAAATAGAGGAAGCACTCTGATAGGAGGGGAGCGATCTGAATCCCCTGAACTAAAAATAGCGATGGGTGGAATGTCCACTTTCTGAGGATCGTTGTGAAGAAGAATTGGAGGAGGAGGTTTGGGTGGTTGTTGCAGAGGGTGTTGGCTCAATTCCAATATGACCTGATTGAGAACCACTCGCTGTAGGATCTAAGGCAATGAAGTGAGTAATATCTACTTTGATGATTTCTTCAGTTGTATTTAAGACATTTGTTACGTGCAAACAAAAAACATAAGATATCAAAAGGTTTCAACTAAGGAAAACTCTAGTCCACACATACCTAATACGAGGCTCTCACTAAGCCCTGCCTTAACAAGCACAATCTCCTATTTAAGGAGAGCACAAGACGCCAAAAAATGATTTTCACTTGATTCTTTTTCAAAGTAATGTATGATCCCCCAATCTGCATCAGTGAGTTTCTTAATACGTGGTTTAGGTTGATGGGTTAAATTGTGCCAAACTATTGGATACACGGGAAGAGTGGGTGGGCGAACCCTTATGAACTTATTTAACCAATTCTTGATGTTAGAGGTGTTATCTCGTATGGACCACCTCAACTTTTGAAAGAAATAATGCTACGAGTTTGTTCAATTTTTAATAAAAAATCAAATATAATGTCTGATAATTAAAAATTATTTACAATATAGGTGAGCACAAATCCATATATATTCCGTAAACCATTTGGAGTCACTCGGCAAGGACATATAAAGTGACGCCACATTAAGCTAGAAACAGAAGGGGAAAGAGGAAATCTAATTCCTACTTCTAAATCTTCTAGTGCAATAGCTAAACACTCGTGACGAGGAGGGAACAACAGAGAGTCATCCTTGCTGGGAATCCATATTTCGAAATTTGAGGGAAAGTAATACTTTTTGTGAAGGGCAATGACTCCCATCTCCCCATGGTAATGGGAAAAAAAAAGGTCTTAAAATGTCTAACATCGGTAATTTTAGGGAGCCAAGCCCGCAGCCGATTAGCAGTAAAGGTTATATCCCCAGGAAAAATCTGACTTGGGGCACAAGATGGGCTATCACTATCATCTTGAGTTTTCTGCCTCGAACTCCTTGTTCGACCCTTGCCACTGGTCATTTTAATTTGCTTTAAATATTTCCTAATAAGTATAATTAAAAAGACAAAGGCAAGAATACATACATGTGTGAGATCACACACTGCTTTGATTAAAAATGGGTAAGCTTACCGAAAGGCAATGCAATAGTAGCACCCTGACTTGAAGGGGAAAGTATGTCATCTAATCTATCGGGTATTATGGGATTTTGTAAGAGATACTGGTAGTTTTCAGAAAAAGCACAATAGATAATGATGAGGGAGAAAGGAAGGAACTTTCTCATTAATACTTGAACTGAAAGCAAGAGGCAATATATATATATATATATATATATATATATATATACATGAGCCAAAGCACGGGAAAACATAACTAACTAGAAAAATGTCTAGAAAAGGATAAAATATCTAGAAATGATTAAAATATCTAAAACACTTAAAAGATATTATAAGTAAGATGCTAATACGTCCCCTCAAGTTGGGGTGAAGACAGTAAAGAGATCTAACTTGCGAAAGAATGACAGAAAGGAACCAGATGGAAAAGCCTTGGTCAAGATGTTAGCAAGATGAAGAACCTTGATGACCACCAGCTGAATTTTTTTCACGGCTAAAATGACAGTCCAACTCAATATGTTTAGTACGTTCATAAAAGATAGGATTATATTCAAGGTAGACTGATGCCTGGTTGTCACAAAAAAGAAGAGCAGGTTGAGGATGATGAACTACAAAATCACGCAGCAGGTGAAGAATCCAAATGATCTCACAAGCAGTAAGAGCAAGACTTATGTATTCAGCCTCAGCAGATGAACAAGAAACTGTAGGCTGCTTCTTGGACTTCCATGGGATCAAAGAGTCCCCTAGGAAGATACAATACCCAGTAACAAAGTGTTTGGTATCAGGGTAAAAGCCCCAATTAGCATCAGCAAAGGTATTTAAATTTAGAGAACAAACAACAGAGTAGAATAGTCCTTGACCAGGAGAGGACTTAATGTAGAGCAAAACTCGAAGAGCAGCTACCATGTGAGGTTGACGAGGGGTAGAAACAAACGGACTCAGTTTACCAACAGTGAAGGATAGATCTGGACGAGTGATAGTGAGATATAAAAGTCTGCCAATGAGCATGTGGTAAGGTTCTAAGTTTGGAAGAGGGTCCCCATCATCATGACAAAGAGACATATTATAGTCCATGGGTGTTGAAGAAGGACGATACCCAAGCATGGTTGCAGACTCAAGAACTTTAAGAGGATATTGGTGCTGACAGACAGAGATCCCAGATGGCTGCCTGGTAAGTTCAAGACCCAAGAAGTACTTGAGGGTGCCCAAATCCTTGAGATGAAACCGACAGTGTAAATCTGATTTGAGGCTAGAGACATAAGTATGATCGTTGCTAGCAATGATGATATCATCCACATAAACAAGCATAACAATAAAGGAAGAAGAGCGAGCACGGGTGAACAGACCATAGTCATTCCCGGACTTTGTGAACCATAGAGATAATAAGGCATTATGCACATCAAGTGGAGAGAGACGCCAATCTTTGATAGCAACTAAACTAAGGAGAAGCTTGATAGTAGTAAGCTTAGGAACGGGAGAAAATGTGTTAAAGAAGTCCACCCCTTCCTGCTAAGTATAGCCCTTGGCAACCAAACGAGCTTTGTATCTCTCCAAGGAACCGTCAGAGTGCAAATTGGCCTTATAAACCCATTTGCGGCCCACTTACTTCTTATGAGAAAGGAGGGAAACAACATCCCAAGTCCCATTAGCTTCAAGGGTAGAGATCTCTTGAGCCATAGCTTCAACTCAGTGAGGGAACTTGACAGCCTGATGGTAGTACTAAGGTTCCTCATAGGTAGAGAAAGCAACAGAAAAAAAACTTTATGAGTGGAAGAAAGGGAGTCATAGGCGAAAACATTTGCAGTGGAAGAGAGAGAAGATGAAGGAGAAAGAAGATTACAATGATAGTCTTGGAGATAAGGTGGAGGATTGTGAGTTCTAGTAGATCTTCTGAGGGGAAGAGATGATGGAACAACATTTAGTGCAAGGGATGCCTCAGTATGGGGAGATGGAGACACAGGGGAAGGACTAGTGGACTAGGAAGGGGATGGACAAATGGTAGGAGATGGAGGACATATGTTTTGTCCACTAGGTCAAGGAGGAGAGTGAGTTGTTAAGAAGCTAGGAGCAGGTAAAGCTGTGCGGGTAGGAAGTGACACACCAATAGAAGTACTTAGGGAATTAGTGTCATCAGTGAGATGACAGGGTCAAGTGATATGAGAGAAAGGGTCACTAGTATTGGCTAGGAAGGTAAATGGGAAAATATTTTCATGAAAGACAACATTCCTAGGGGAAAAAAAAAAAGTTCCCTGTTTTGAATGTCATAAAGTTTGTACCCTTTTACCCCAATAAAGTACCCCACAAACACTACTATCCTGGCCCTAGGAGAGAACTTGTCACGGTGAGCAAAAATGGTGGAAGCAAAACACAAGCATCCAAAAGGTTTGAAATTGGAGTACATAGTGGCTTCCCAAAGAGGAGTTCATATGGGGTTTTTCTATTTAACAAGCGAGATGGTATCTTATTTATGAGGTAAACAGCAGTGAGGACACCCTCACTCCATAGAGAAATGGGGGTGTTAGCCTGAAAATGGAGAGCCCTAACAACAGTAAGGATGTGCTAGTGCTTTATTTCTACTACAGAATTCTGTTGGGGTCTTTCAACATTGGGGGTTTGATGAATAATTCCATGAGCTAAGTAGAAGTCAACGAGGTTAAATTCCTTGCCAGAAGTATTTTAATAAGCATTTTAAACTGAATCAAGACATGATTATAGAAAGCAGGGATCAATTTAGTTACTTCAGACTTAAGTTGCATCATGTAAAGCCATGTGGTTTGTGTACAATCATCAACGATACTGAAAAAGTATCTATGGCCACAGATAGACTCTATATGGAAGGGACCCCAAATATCATAATAAATGAGATCAAAGGGATTTTTTTTGGGGGGGGGGGGGGGGGGGGGGGGGGGGAATAGATTTTATTTGATGTAAAAGGTGATCTTTTTTGCCTGGCTGAAGGACAAACAAGACAAGGCACATCATAAGTATGTTCCATTACATCAAGAATCCCAAGACTTAAGTGGCAGAGACTGGGAATAGAAAAAGGACAAAAGTCAGGTAGTCCAATAGGTCAAGAGGCATCGTAAGCTACTGCGCTTCCATGAGTAGGAAGGAGATAGAGATCAAAGCACCTCTGAGCCACCCCAATCGTAATTGATTTGGTGTGGTCTTGTATGACACATGTATTAGCAGTAAAAGAGACAGTGAGATTTTGCGATTTGTATAATTGACCAAGAGACAAAAGGTTGTATTTGCATTGAGGAAGGAAAAAGGACATCAGATAAAGAAAAGTTTGGAGTAATTTTTACAACGCCTTGATGTGTGACTTCTGTAGAGTTACCATTTGGAAGAGTGTGACACGGCCTTGCATAGTATGAGTCATCTTGTCAAATAAGATAGCATTCCCACACACATGGTGAGAAGCACTAGAATCAATGATCTAACAATTTTTGAATTTGTCATGATTGGAAGATGAGGAAACAAAAGAGAGAAAGGAAGTAAGTGCACTTATACCTGACAAAGGCATGGATAAACCAGAAGCAATACCAATGTTTGTTGTTTGTTAAATTAATTTCACTACTGGCATTGCCAAAGGAGGAATGCACCATATGACGACTTAGTAGGGTCATGAGCTGCTGACATTGTTCTGATGTAACAGAGAGCATGGCCCGTTCTTTGGGAGGATCACCAGGTCCAGAAGACATAGCCTTGGAAGCATTGTTCCCTTTTCCTCTAGTCTTGTACTCGGGAGGATATCCATGGAGCTTGTAACACTTATCAACAGTGTGGCCAGTATCCCACATTGAGTGCAAAGACGACGCTCCCTTTTATAGTATTATGGCTGCATCTTGTTGTCCTCTGTTTTGCCAAGCATGGCAACGTTTTCTACAACAGTAACCTGTTGTCCTTTAGGAATACTGATTTAATTCTGTGTCTCT
Organism: Simmondsia chinensis; assembly: GCA_018398585.1. Lineage (NCBI taxonomy): Eukaryota > Viridiplantae > Streptophyta > Magnoliopsida > Caryophyllales > Simmondsiaceae > Simmondsia > Simmondsia chinensis. The sequence goes on along the minus strand of JAGTTD010000003.1, from coordinate 28,239,074 downwards.
TGCTGGGTGATCTTATTAAAGACAACATTAATGGAAGGAAGAGGTTCCAGCAACATAATTTGATCCCTTACAACAGTGTAGGTATCATTCAATCTCATCAGAAAGGACATAATGCAATATTCCTTCCTACTCTCCAACATATCTTGAACACAATGGCATCCTTTGACTCCGCAAGAACATCGGGAAGTGGCTTTGTAACCAATGTACTCGTCCCAAAGAGTCTTTAGCTTGGCAAAATAAGTAGCAACCATCATGGTTCCTTGCATCAACTCTGAGATAGCTTGTTCGACATCGAAAAATCTAGGCCTATTGTTCTGCAAATAGTTAGCCCTAAAATCAGTCCACATCTCATCGACATTGCATGCACTATTGATGCTGGTTCCAATTTTAACAGTAACAGAGTTAGTGATCTAAGACGTGAACATCGAATCACATCGATGCCATTTCTCATAGTGAGGATCATCCTCTGTAGGTTCTCCCAGCTTGCTGGTAATAAAAACTAGTTTGCTCTTCGAGCGAAGTGCTCTCCTCATCAAAGTGGTCCAGGTATTGAAGTTCTAGGGTCCAAGCAGCACTTGTGTGACAAGAACCATTCCTAGACCATTGCTATTGCTAAGAAAGTATGGAGAATCATAAGGATCATCAAGACGTAGGTACTGCATGTTAGGAAATTTCTTCTGTCCTCCTTTAAAATGCCTTTCTCCACCTCCAATCTTGTTCGAAATGTTCTCAAAGGTTGAATTCCCCATGGAAATGCAAAATTGGAGCAGGAAGAAGATGAAAGTGAAGTAGATTGTTGAGGAAGGATGAATGAGAGAGATGGGGGGAGAGAGAGAGAGAAGGCAATGATGATCTAAATTGTTAAGGTGTAGCGGAAATCTCAGTGTTCTGATACCATATCAGAAAAGGCACTATGGATAATGATGAGGGAGAAAGGAAAGAACTTTCCCATTTATTACTTGAACTGAAAGCAAGAGGCAAAAATATATATACATAAGCCAAAGCGTTGGTAAACATAACTAACTAGAAAAATATCTAGAAAATGATAAAATATCTAGAAATGATTAAAATATCTAAAATACTTAAAAGGCATTATAAGTAGGATGCTAATAGTAATGGAAATTATTGCAAGGATCATTGGTCTTTGAATTCATCGCTCGGACATCTTTAGACGCTCTCAGTAAAAAAAAAATAAATAAATAAATAAATAAATAAAAGAAGAAACAAGAGAAAACAAATGAAGAAGAGGTTGTAAAAACAAAGGTGAAAATGGGGATTCAGTAAAATGAGCATGATGATGAAATCAAACCTTAAAAGCAAAAAGATGGGTTACAAAAACATCTAAAAATGAGCTATTTCCTCAAAATTGCATCCCCAAACCCATGATTTGGAATATTATGACGCATTATGGTGAAGAAGAGGAGAAACCCCAAGAAATTGAAAAGCTAGAAGAGAAATGAAAGTAATGAAGTCAGATTGTGAGCAATACCTTTGGAAAGATGAGGCAATAAGCAATTTGAAGGTTTGCAAATGGTGAAGAAACTGAACAAAGCGTGAAAAATGAAGGGGAGAAGACGAATAAAAAAAACTATCCAACGGCTAAGATTCAAGTCAAGGGCCAAGATTGTTCGAATATAGGGATATTGTGCTTTAATTTTGGAGTCTTGGGAAAAGTAATAAAGGAAAGACTAGTTTATATATCCCCTTCTTGTACTTAGTAAAGTCATAAAGGGACTAGAGTGGGGTTTATGAACCACATGCGCATAGGCCAGCCCAGCCGCGCTTCATCATGTCGTCAGGTGGACTTTTTCTAACCCGGACTTTTATTTTTGTGGACACTATATTTAATTTATTGTTAACGAACTCCAGGGGAGTTCTTGGACTATGTTCGAGGCTGTTAAGCTCGAGCTTGATATGTCCCTTTGAGTCCAACCTTGCGGCGGTTATGCTTGTATGTCCGTTAGTCCAGGCTTGAGTTCGAGGCTGCAAGCTCAAGCTCGAGGTACACGTTTTGACCCCGTATCTTCCCACTTTTTTCTATAACCATTTTTTCCTTGATTGTGCCCAAATTTGCGCTCTTCTATATCCTCCACTTTCCTATTTGAGGTTGGATTCCTTGCCGACAATCCTTAACCAATTCAAACTTGCACGTTAAATATTTTTCCTATAAGTACCATGTTGTGGGGTGTTGTTTAACACACTTAGAAACATAACTCTGAATACAAAAATCATTCCCCTCTCTCTCTCTCTAAAATTCTCTCTGTTCTTACTCTAGGTACTAAGCACGTTGGAGTGTACTCCAACCTATCACCCAAGAGTACACCTCTGTGCTGAGTGTTGTGTTAACCCTGGGAGTCATTGTGCCTAATGATCCCATTTGTACCATAACGATGGCATAAACGACTTACGGTAGCAGTGAACTCAATAGCGCAGCGACTTCTTTTGGTTCACTGTTTCCTCTCTAAATCTTTTAATTTCAGTTATTTAATTATCTTATCTTGAGTCAAGTTGGTGTAATAAGAAGTTTATTAAATTCATCTTTGTCATTGTGTCATTTTAATTTTACTTTTCCTCATCTCATCTCAGTCTTGATATCTCATTTTTAAGAATTCGGTTGCTCATTTACCCTTATTTTCCTGACAAAAAGGAACTTTTTATATGAAGTCAAAAGCAAGGGAAAGCATGCCATGAAATAGAAATAAGGTATTCCAGAACTTGGCTGGTAGTGCTAGTGGGTGTTATTAAGGTAAGGGGTTGGAATAATGCCCAATAGTGTTAAAGTATGGGAGTTATAAGTTGCATTGATATAGGGGACTAGGACAACACTCATTAGGGTTAAAGTATGAGAGTTATAAGTTGCATCGATACTGGGGGCAAGAATAATGCCCTCTAGTTTTATAGTATAGGAGTTGAAAGTAGCATTGATATTGGGGGCTAGAATAACACCTATTAGTGCTAAAGTATGGGAGTTGTAGGTTGTATTGATACTGGGGGCTAGAATAATGCCCACTAGTTTTTAAGTATGGGAGTTATAGGTGGTATTAATACTGGGGGTTAGAATAACATCCACTAGTTTTGAAGTATGGAGTTATAAGTTGCATTGATACTGGGGGCTAGAATAATGCCCACTAGTGTTATAACATGGGAATTATAAGTTGTATTCATATTGGGGACTAATGCCCACTAGCATTAAAGTATAGGAGTTATAAGTTGTATTCATATTGGGTGCTAGAATAATGCCCACCGGTGTTAAGTATGGAGTTATAAGTTGTATTGATACTGGGGGCTAAAAGAACATCAACTGGTGTTAAAGTATGGGATTTATAAGTTGTATTTATAATGGGGGCCAGAATAACGTCCGCTAGTGTTAAAAGATGGGAATCAAAAAATTATATTAATACTGAGGACTTGAATAACGCCCACCAATGTAACAAAAGTAGAATGTCACAATAATTTTAAAAAACAAAATAACGTTTACCAACAGTAAAAAGGGTTGTAACGCTAAAAGCTGAACAAAAATATCACACAAAAGAGATATAAATCCCATTATCAATCGCAGAAATACAATCATAAATCAATATAAAGGCTTGAGAAGAAATCTATCCAGGTTACACATGCAAAAGAACAACATAAACCCAAAACATTCTTACACAAAGTTTATGATCGCTGTGCTAGCGCCATAAGAAAACAAAGCCCTGCAAACCTTAGTGCATACCCTGGTATTTGGTTGTTAACCAAAAATAAAAATAAAAATAAAATCACAAACCTTATTAAACATTATAACTATACATTAAAAACAAGCATTACTGGTAACCTCAAAAACGCATTACACGAGATCATCATAGAGCAATCCTTAAGCTAATATGGGAGAACCACAACGATGGAGTGAACCCTAGTAGGCTTGTAGTCGTACCCCTTCCTTGTAACCATGAGGACATATTAATTGAAGCATCCCATGCTTAGGGCCAGAGAAGTAGAAGCAATAAACTTTGAATTCAATAGAAAAGATTTGTTGGCCCTAAAGCCATTTATATGATAATTTTAATGATAATAACCATTTAGTGAGTCATAGTGTTTAAATAGTTCTAATCTTGCGTCTAAGTGACTCATAAGAAAGTTAGGAAAATCAAGGTTAATCATGTTGATACGAAACTTTCTAAGATGAAGAATCAAGAGGAAAAGAGATCAAAGTTGAAAAGAACATGATCCAAGTCCAAGCGCCTCAAAGTTATTCATTTTTATTATCTAGGACTTAGGATCGGGATATATCAATTGAGTCCAAGTCTTAATATTGATATGTGATGCTCTAACAAAAATGTTTTTAAAATATTTTTGAAAATTGATTTTCAAAATTTATTTAAAAAATATTCAAGTCAAAATTAATCCAATCTAGCTTATCCGAAAAATATTTTTCAAGCTTGGTATTTTGAAAAGCATGATCAAATCAAACAAAATAAATTTTAAATGGGAGACAATTAAACATGATTTATGCAATCAATTATCTTTATGATCAAAGCAAAGTAGGAAATTAATTCAAAAATATAAGATAATATGGCAATCAATTAATTAATCAATCAACTTAGCTAATATGGTAAAATTATCCCATCAATCAAGCTAAATGGTCAAAACTTCAAAATCCACCTAGGTATAGTGACTGTCAGCACACAGAAAGCATGTGTCGACACACAAGCATGCAATAGGCCTCTGGAGCTATTGTGTGTCTGTACATAGAGGTTGTGTGCGACACACAGAGTTGTGTGTCAACACACAACCCCTGTGTGTCGACACATAGCCCTGACAGGCTCTAACGGCTACATTTTGGACCCGATTTCATTCCAATTTTTTTTTTTTTTTTGGAAATGCTCCCAATAGCTCCTAGGCCTTTCTTGGCCTATATATAGAGGTTAAATGCTTTGTTTTTTAATCAAGAAACAATACTTCCAACTCTCTTTAAGAAATCTCTCAAAAAGGGCTGTTAATCTTATGCTTTAACGGTTTGTTTTTGAATTCTTGTTTAAAGTTTTCTTGAGCATCACTAGTTCTCTTTATTGTTGATCATTGAGCTTAATTAGCATATCCTTAGCTTTGGCTAAGCTTGATCAAGTCTCAATTCACTCTTGAACGAGTGAAGAATTTGAATGCTTTAATTCTTCATTGCTTTATTAGAATTTGTTGTATTGTAAAGGTTGGATCCTAAGCCTATGGTTACAAAAGGATCGGTTGTAAAAGGTTGGTCTTGAGCCTACATACAAAAAGACTAGTTATAAAGGTTGGATCCTGAGCCTGTTTTTTAAAAGGATCATCAAGCTTAGTTAAAAGGCTCAAGTGACTAAGAGTAGTCACTTGAGAAGTTCACTAGCTTCCGGGTTAAAAGTGATCCACTATAAAAATCTCTGCGCATTATTTTTCTTGGCTTTAATTTCTGCATTTCATAATCATTGATTCAACTATTAATTGATTTTTTTATTCTTAAAGTTTAAATTTTTATTTATCAGGAAAGAACCTAATTCACCCCCCTCTTAGGTTGCTTTTTGGGCCTTGAATTGGTATAAGAGCTAGTACTCCTATTTTTTGGTCTAACAACCTTAGAATGATCCTTATGGCAATATTTGCACCTATTTTGGTCGACGGTCAATCCACCAAGAAACCTCCACTTTTTGACAAAAAAACTTTTTCTATTGGAAACTTAAAATGAGAATTTTTATTAGCTCTACTGATTTTGATTTGTGGCTAATCACACAAAGTGGTTATTTTGCTCCTTCAATGAATAAAGAAAATGCCATTCTTGATGAATTTGAAAATGAACTCATTCAAAATGACAAAACAAAGCTTGATAAAAATACTAAAGCTCACTTCCAATTATTATGCACTATTACTCCCAATGTGTTTAATCATGTCAAAAGTTGCAAGAATGCAAAAATGAAGAATCCCCTCATACAAGTGAAGAGGAGCAAGTAGATTTGTGTCTCATGGCCATCGAATCTGAAGAAGAAGAAGAACTTGAAAAAGATGAGGTAAATGATTTATCTTATAATGAGCTCATGGATAGTTTTCATGAATTATATAGTGCATTGGAAAAATTGAGAAATAAATACTCTTCAAAGAAAAATGAGTTACAAAAGGAGTCAAAACATTGTTTAGTGTTTAAGCTTGAAAATGAATCTTTGAAAGCAAAAATAGAGTAATCAAATGATCAAGTTGAAACATTGATAAACAAGAAGCACTTCTTAGAAGAAAGGCTCATTTCAAACGAAAGTAAAAATGAAGAATCTAAGGAAGATCAATTATTGGTTAACGAGAATGAGTCTTTGAAAGAACAAGTGGAAGAACTCTCAAAAATTTCAAGTAAGTTGCTCAAGGGAGAAGAAAAACTTGAAAAACTATTCACTTCTCAAAGACCCACTTATAATAAATAGGGAATCGGCTATAATGGAAATGCTCAAAAGAAAAAATTGAACAAACTTTTTGTCAAAGCCTCCTCACCACCGATAAACTTTATAAGATGTCATTATTGTGATGATCATGGGCATCTTGTGCATCAATGTCCATTTAAAAAGAATTCGAAAAAAATCAAGATGGTTTGGGTTCGAAAGGGATCTCGAACTCCAAATGTCAAGGCAAACAATGAAGAACCCAAGAAAATTTGGGTACCGAAAATCCGTTAAATTGTATAGGTGTGCTTGAAGATTGACAACAAAAATCACAAATAGTGGTTTGGTAGTAGTTTTACAAGTCATATGACAAGAGATGAATGCAAATTCACTTTTATCAAACCAAGGGAAGGGAAAATCTCACTTTCAACAAAAAGAACAGAAAATTATCGGTATTGGTAACTTTACTTCTAACTCTTCTCCTTGCATATATTATGGTTTACTTGTTGATGGTCTAATGCATAATTCTCTTAACATTAGTATACTACGTGAGAGAGTTTATTGTGTGCAATCTTGAGTCATTTAAAGATGAAGTGCCGCTTGCTTAAATGAATGGATTATTACTTGATCAATTAGAATGTGAATGTATGAACTTTGTGAAATGTTCTAGTTTCTCGAATGAAAATGATCATTGGATTTGAAATAGAAGATTTGAACATGTTAGTATAGAATTAGATTCAAAACCATTGAAAAATGATCTTACTTGATGACCACCCAAGCTTAATTCGAAAAAGATCATATTCATGATGCACTTCAATGTGGAAAACAAACAAGATCTTCATTCAAACCCAATGATGTAGTTTCCATCACAAGGCATCTTGAACTTTTGCATATTGACTTGTTTTATCTTACTAGACATTTGGGCCATTATGTATCATGTATGGACTTGTAATTATTGATGATTACTCTCGTATTGCTTGGTGCTTATTCGCTTCTCATAAGAGTGAAACCTTTGATAAAATTGAAAAGGCTTTGAAAACAAGTGCAAAATGAAGAATATTCGAAGATCATTTCAATTAGAAGTGATCGTGGAAGGTAATTTAAAAAAAACACTTTTGAAAAATATAGTGATTAAATTGAAATTCACCGTAGTTTTTCGAACTCCTGTAATTCCTCATTCAAGTGAAGTGGTTAAAAAATAATAATTTTATTAAATAAAATTTGGAACCCTTGAACAAATGGCAAGAATATTGATTGGTAAAAACAATTTGCTAAATTTCTTTTGGGCCGAAGTCGTTAACACCGCTTGCCATATTTTAAATCGAGCTTTAATAAGACCAATTTTAAAGAAAATACCATATGAACTTTATAAAGGTAGAAAGCCAAACATTGCATATTTTAAACATTTTGGGTGCAAATACTTCATTCACAACAATGGCAAAACAAATCTTGGAAATTTTGATTCACGAGTTCATGAAGGTATTTTTATTGGATACTTTTTAACAAACAAAGCATATAGAGTCTATAATAAAAAGACAAAGGTTGTAAAAGAGTCTATACATGTAGTTTTTGATGAAACTATTGTCTTGTCCTCTAGAACTCCTTGTGGTGATTTGTGATGATGATGATATAGTAATCAAACCTATAAACATCACATACTCATCCAATGAGCAAGAAAAGATTATATCTAACGGTCAAATGAATAAACCAAAAGGAAATAACCAAAATGTAGAATCCAAAGAGGAAAAACTACCACAAGATTGGAAATACTTGAAGGATCACCCACCAATTCAAATCATTGGTGACCCCTCTCAAGGTGTAAAAACTAGGCATGTATTAACGAAATATTTTCATTTAGCCGCATTCATCTCTCTTGAAGAACCCAAGAACATAAAAGAAGCTCTTAATGACCCAAATAGGATAATGGCAATGGAGGAAGAGCTCAACCAATTTAAGAGAACTGATGCATGGGAACTTGTAGATAGACCCCAAGATCATCAAGTCATAAGTACCAAGTGAGTCTACCGCAACAAGAAGGATGAGGAAGGTAACGTGGAAAGAAATAAGGCAATGTTGGTAGCTAAAGGCTGTAACCAAGAAGAAAGTATAGACTATGAGGAAATCTTTGCTCCCATTGCTAGGCTAGAAGCTAGTAGACTCTTATGTGCATTTGCTTCATTTAAAGATTTCACACTTTTGCAAATGGATGTTAAAAGTGCATTTTTAAATGGTCTTATTAAACAAGAGATCTATGTTGAGCAACCACCCGGATTTGAGGATGACAAATTTTCCAATCATGTTTTCAAATTCAAAAAGGCACTCTATGGATTTAAAGAAGCTCCTAGAGCTCGGTATGAGAGATTGAGTTATTTTATAATGCAAAATGGATTCTTAAAAGGGAAGGTTAACACCACACTTTTAGTCACTCTAGAAATGATACTCTTCTTGTGCAAATTCATATTGATAATGTAGTGCTTGGTGCCACTAACCCAACTTGTTGTGAAGAATTTGTAAGTCTTATGAGTAGGAAATTTGATAGAAGCATGATGTGAAAAATCAACCACTTCCTTAGATTGCAAATGAAGCAAAGTGAGGAAGGAGTTTTCATCAAACAAGCCAAGTACATCAAGAAGACACTTAAGAAGTTTGGCATGAAAAATTTCAAAAGCGATTGCAACTTCAGTTAGCACAACACTTAAGTTATACATGGATGAAAAAGGTGAAAAAGGTAAAAAAAGGTGGATTAAAAAGCTATATAGAGGTATGATTCGATCTGTTGTTCACCATTCCTCGAATAGACTTGATATCTTGTTTAATATGTTCTTATGTGGTTGATTTCATACATTTCCAAAAAAAAAAATGGAACATTGCTTCATCCTTCATAAAGGTCAAATACATTACTTATGTGAGTCCTTGTGCTAAAATATCCTATTGATTCATGAACTCAATGAATAAGGCATTCATATTGATCATGCTCTTATTGTGTGTGATAATCCTAGTACAATATGCTTCACCAAACCTCCGGCTAAGAATTTTTGGAACCAATCATAAAGAAGTAGATATCATAATCATGTACTTAAAGGAGATGTCGGAAATTTTGTGCCCACAAATGATCAACTACTAGGCCTCTATGTGGAACTAATTGGTGATAATAAAAGAAGGATTAACATGGTGAAATATACTACTTTTGTGGCATACAATTGTCCAAGTATTCTTATCCTATCTAATGGATATTAGTACTTGGAAGCCCCTTTTTTAGGAAACACCAAAACTGAGTTACCTTCGATCTCTCCAACGTTTGTTGAACTTGAATATTCTTTCATATTTTTGTTCATAATTTCAATCGCAGTTATAAATGTCTTATGAGAATTGCAAAACTTCAAGTTTAAAAATCCTACTTTGAGAAAATTCTTCATGCTCACCTTATTGAGGCATATGGAAATACTTAAAAAAAAAGGGGTGAAACGTTATATCACAAAAAAAGGTAAAACTGTCCTTAAGATATCGAGCTGCATATGTGAAAACTGCTTTTACATTTTGTACTTTAATGTATAAATCCCATCCCTTATTGCTTTTTGTTGATGACAAAGGGGGAGAAAAATTGGTGTACTGATATATAGTATTCATGCTTAGTTATGCATTTGTTTGATTGAGAAATGTTGAAAATGATGATGATGATGTTAATATACCGAATGTATGATTCCTAAAATGCATCAACTTAGGTGGAGCAATTGCGTTTGAACATTAATCATGATATAAATTGCTCCATAAGTTTATGGTCATGTGTATGCGCTAGTAAGTGAATACTTTTATGGTGAATTCTATACTTCAACTTTCACATTTCCAAGAAAAAACACCAAATGTTTGTCATCATCAAAAAGGGAGAGATTGTTGGCCCTAACGCCATTTAAATTGTAATTTTGATGATAACAACCATTTAGTGAGTCATAGTGTTTAAATGGTTCTAATCTTGCGTCTAAGTGACTCATAAGAAAGCTAAGAAAATCAAGGTTAATCATGTTGATGCGAAGCTTTCTAAGACGATGAATCAAGAGGAAAAGAGATCAAAGTTGAAGAGAAGATTCATCCAAATTGAAGAGAACGTGATCCAAGTCCAAGCGCCTCTAAGTTATTCATTTTTATTGTCTAGGACTTAGGATTGGGATATATGTCCAAGTCTCAATATTGATATATGATGCTCTAACAAAATTGTTTTTGAAAATTGATTTTCAAATTTTATTTAAAAAATATTCAAGTCAAAATTAAGCCAATCTAGCTTATCATGAAAATATTTTTCAAGATTGGCATTTTTGAAAAGCATGATCAAATCAAATAAGATAAATTTTAAATGAGTGATAATTTAGCTTGATTTATTCAATCAATTACCTTTATGATCAAAGTAAAGTAGGAAATTAATTCAAAAATTTAAGCTAATATGGCAATCAATTAATTAATCAATCAACTTAGCTAATATGGTAAAATTATCCCATCAATCAAGCTAAATGGTCAAAAGCGTCAAAATCCACCCTGATATGGTGAGTGTCGACACACAGAAAAAATGTGTCGACACACAAACAAGCAGTAGCCCTCTAGAGCTATTGTGTGTTGACACACAGAGCTGTGTGTTGACACACAGCCCCCAACAGGCTCTAACGGCTACATTTTGGACCCGATTTCTTTCTAATTTTTTTTTTTAAATTTTCCCAACGGCTCCTAGGCCTTTCTTGGCCTGTATATAGAGATTAAATGCTTCGGTTTTTAATCAAGAAATAATACTTCCAACACTCTCTAAGAAATCTCTCAAAAAGGACTCTTACTCTTGTGCTTTAACGATTTGTTTTCGAATTCTCGTTTAAAGTTTTCTTGAGCATCACTAGTTCTCTTTATTGTTGATCATTGAGCTTAATTAGCATATCTTTAGCTTTTGCTAAGCTTGATCCAGTGTTAATTCACTCTTAAAAGAATGAAGAATTTGAGTGCTTTAATTCTTTCATTGCTTCATTCAAATTTGTTGTATTGTAAAGGTTTGATCCTAAGCCTACGATTACAAATGGATTGGTTGTAAAAGGTTGGTCTTGAGCCTATGTACAAAAAGATCAATTGTAAAGGTTAGATCCTGAGCCTGTTTTTAAAAAGGATCATCAAGCTTAGTTAAAAAGCTCAAGTAACTAAGAGAAGTCATTTGAGGAGTAGACTAGCTTCCGGGTTGGAAGTGAACTACTATAAAAATCTCTGTGCATTATTTCTCTTAGCTTTAATTTATGCATTTCATATTCATTGATTCAACTATTAATTGATTTTTTGGTTCTGAAAGTTTAAATTTTCATTTATAAGGAAAGAACCTAATCCCCCCCCCCCCCCCCCCCCCCCCCCCCCCCCCCCAAGGTTACTTTTTAGGCCTTCAAGATTAAATGATGGCTAGTCACCAAGTATCTTGTAATTCCAATCTTTCATTGCCCCTTAGGATAGCCAATGTTGAAATATATATTTCTATGCACGAACCCAGAGCGAGACATGAAAAGTGGCAAGCATAAATAACCAATGAGACTAAAGATACCTATTGACTAACAACGAATAACTTCATCACGAATTGGTGGTAGGAAAAATAAGGTTACTAGAAACTTCTAAAATGTCCCAGACCACTAAAAATGGATAGAAGTAAGGAGAACAAAGAGTAAAGTACTCACTATGTTCTGATAGTAAATATAAAATGTTGTTGCAAAATTTTGTCCTAGTGAAATCTAGAGGTGGCCAACTGCTCGGTCCCAGGACCGAGCCCGGCCTGGACCCGGTTAATTGGGGGCAGAAGCCCCCTAACGGTACCAACCCATTGGTACAGATTTAGAACAAATACTTTTTTTTCTCTATAAATACTAACCACATTTTTTTCATTTCACCACACAACAATCATCGGTTCTCTCTTCTCTACTTACAAGACAATTACTTGCTCTCAATCTCTCAAGTTCAAAGTTGCAATTATGTTTTGCTTGTAGAAGCTTATAGAAGTTCAAATTTTAGTTTTTGCTTCGATAACATTAGAATCGAAATTTTATTTATTTGTCATTTTTATTTAATTACTTACATTCTTACTTACATTTTATAATTATAAATTAACAATATCCAAAAATGGGTAGAGGAGTTGAGCTTAATACCCAAAAACATACTTTTTAGAATCCGGTCCATCTCCTCTCTACACACTCTTGTAATTGGGAACAAGAACACCTCTACGAGTAGGATTATCTTGAACCGAGTGGTGCAGGATGTTCTGAACTTGAACCCACACCCTTCAACGATAAAATTGAAACCCACACCTCTAGGAGCAGTAGTAGATGTAATACTAGTGATGTGTGGAAACACTTTACTCTAGATCGTCAAAATGGTAAAAACTCTACGTGGGACTGACACTTTAAAAAGACGGCTACAAAGAAGTCATCCCGAATTAAATGCAGATAAAACCCAACAAGCTCTCATATAGTAATGACTGGTGCACTTGCTAACTTGAAATTTACAAATGTGACTAACAGACGCAAAATAATGATACATGTCATTTCGGCTAAAAGGCCGTTTATCACTAGCGAAGACCATAGATCCGTCTGGTATTGTAAAACCATTAAACCAAGCCGCTCTAAGGGTTCCTTCGAACACTTTGAAGCAGGGCGCATTTAGATAATTTATAAGTATGAAAAATGACCTTCAAGCTATGGTGAACACGAGCATGTTTTCGTTGACGTCAGATACGTGAAAGTTGATATTCGATGTTCCTTTCATGTGCATAATGGCACATTGAATTGATCCTTCCTATGTTTTGCAAAGATGAATAATTCATTTTTGCCGATTTGAATATCCCATAGTGCTCATGTAATCACAGGTGCCATTATAAATGCATTTCGTGAGTGGGGGATGGACCACAAAATTTTCAGCATTACTTTTGATTATGCTACCAACAACAATGCATCAGTTAAACAATTAATTAAGAATACAAGGACCATGTTAGATTGAAAATGTTTACATTTACATTGCATATGTAATGTACTACTTTTAATAGTAATTGATAGTTTGCAACTTATAGATATTTCTCTAATGGCTTTAAGAGAAGCAGCTAAAGCAATTAAGACATTTAGAACTAGGCAAAGAAAATTTAAAGATCTTTTAAAGACATATGGCATTCTTTTTAAAAATTTAAATTAGATAAAAAGAATATAGGTGGTCATCCACGATTAATATGTTAGAAAGAATCGTACCATATAAAGATTTCTTAATTGAAGTTGTACACCAAAATCAGCCAGATCTAAGTTCTGTTAATTTCGAATATATAGATTGGAATGTAATTAATGAATCTATACTTTTTTTTATTTTAAAGAGGCTACGACATTTTTTTAGGATGTTATTATCCAACCATTACAGAAGCAATATCTAGATTGGTAGATATTGCTGTTTGGATGATAGATAACTCCAACAACCCTGTGTTGCAGTGCTCTATTTTTGCCATTATAAAAAAATTTTTAAATATTATTATGAATTACCACTAGCATATTGTATTGCTTCCGTTTTTTATCCATGTTGTAAACTTATGGATTTACAATTATTTGGCACAAATATTTTATGAAAACCTGAATCCAACTTTTAATATAGCATCTTTTATTGCTCAAGTTGATGAAAATTTACGTAATTTTCTTTTTGTGTATGCTCAAAGATTATCATCGGATACAATACATCATCTTTTTCTACTCTTTTCGAGGAAAATCATATGTGTGGAATATGTTGAATCGATTAAACGCCAAACAAACTCTTACGTCATATGATGATGTTCACCTATGCTCGACTACAACCCGACAGAGGTGAATCCATATTTTGATATTTTGCAATGGCGGTGTTCAAATAAAACCCAATATCCTTGACTCTCTACCATGGCACGCGATATACTAACGTGTCCGATATCTATAGTAACATTGGAGTTTTCTTTTAGTATAGGTGGTAGATTGCTTGGGTCAAAGAGAGCGAAGCTAGCACTTGCCACCTTAGAAATGTCAGTGTGCTTAAAGGATTGGATGGCTACAGCGGATAGAGACCAAGACCAACTGAATTTGGGTTCATTAAGCAATGAAGAAGATGATCTTAGCACTAGTACAGCAAGTACTGCACCAATCATAGCAAGTTTAGACTAATTTATTTATATTGCTATAATTCTATTTTTTATAATATATTTTCTTTTATAAAATATATTTGTAAGTTTATATGTTACTATTATATTGTTATAGTTGTATTCTTTTAATAAGTTATGATACATTTTACTTTATAAAATATATTTATAATTATGATTGCGTAATATTGTAATTGTATGTTATATTATTTATCAATAAATATAATTATTTTTTGGTCAAAATAATTATTATATTTTTAAAATTTTATAAGGCATTGTTATGACTTTATTATATGTTATAGTATACATATATATAATATTTATTAAAAAAGGGGGCCGGGCTCAAGGGCGAGGCCCATGCTCGGTGCCCAGCCCTTTGGTGAACTCTATTCCGCGATTAAAGCCAAAAATAGAATACCAGTCCATTTTAGGCCAGTAGCCCTCCCTAAAGCTAGCCTTTATATTAAATAGGAAAAGGAAGATGTGATAGTTGAAAGGATAAAGCGAGGCATCCTTAATACTAAAAAATACTATCCTTGCAACCCTAGATATCAAAAATTTTCGGGGGAGAAAAATTGGGAAATAAGTTTGCATAGTGGGATTACACACTTGTAAACTTAAAGACCCATAACAAGGGATGTCATGGCACAAAACCAACCTGTTACTAAGGCTCACAATATCCTTGTCAATTGATAGGAGCCAAAAGGGCTCAGTAGGTATACACATAGAAGGATTGGGTGTCGTTAAAGCATATGACTCCGCATAATCTCCATTTTTTTTGGGTGGGGGGGTGAGTGTACCCATTCTGTATTAGAACACCATCAGCTGGTCATCTAAAATAGTTCAAAGCTTGCTCTTTCACAAAGTCCTCCAGGGTGAAGTCTCTGACAAAATTGAGAAACATAAAAATTTAACAAGATCTTATCTGAAAACCAAGAGAATATCACAAAGAGAAAATCCTCTGGGAAACTCTCCATAGTTGAATAGTTGGAAGTGAGAGTTAAAGGGAAAATTCAAAGGACATTCGTAACAAAAAATACGTGTATATGAGTATATATACATATAACGGCAGATAAGGATGTGAGAAGTAACAAGGGAAATACAATTTTTAAGCGAATGAAATTTGTTCAAAGAGTGGGGGCTATTATGTTTATGATAGCACCCTCTTAGAACACTTAAAAACCCGGCGGGTAACTGAAAATTTGGCGAGTGAACAACATTAGGGATTGTACCCTCTTAGTTACAGCGAAGGTGAGTAAACAAGAGCAAGGCAAGCAAACGGGATAGAGACAATAACATAGTATTTAAAACCATAAAAAATATGCCTACCTTATTGCTCCTAAAACGACTGCCTCGTCACTCTTAAAAATGCCTACTTAATTAGTTATAAAAATGCCTACTTAATTTGTAAAGCGTTTGTCTTATTCCTCCTAAAATGCTTACCTCATCACTCCTGAAAACCTTACCTCTTAAAGTATCCACTCTACTCCTACGACGCCTAACCCCTAAATAATGCCTGATCTCTCCAATACGTGATAAACTCAACATTCCAACGGATAAGAGTCCACCTAATCTTTCTTTCCTTAAGGGTCTATTTGGAACCTAGAAAAATCTAGGAAGGGAAAAACAATATGGAGGAAAATAATTTTTTTATGTTTGGAATTCAATAAAAATGTAAAGCAAAAACAATTAAATGGAAAATTAAAAAAATTTATAACATGTTTTGATGAAAATTACTTTCCTCATAAAATGGCAAGGAAAGTTGGGGGAAAAAAATTTCTAAAGCCCAATTCGTTAGTCGAATTTTTAATGTACAATTTAACTTATAACATATTACGTTAGATAATATATTAAATAATAGGGTAAACATAAAAATACCCCCCGAATTTAATAATTAAACACCACACATCCTTTAAACTTCAATTTTATAAATTAGGCCCCTGAACTTTGCTATTGCACACAACGCACCCCCTAAACTCTGCTACTAAACGCAACTCACCTTTTAGAAATTAATAAATTTAAAATTTGAACAAATTATATTAAAAAATTCAAAAAGTTTTTGAAAAATATAATAATATTTTTTAACTTTGAAAAAAATTAGATTAATAATTTAAAATTAAAAAAATGTATCAAATCAAAAAATAAAGGATTTTCTACTTTTATACAAAAGATAATATTTTAGGCAAAAAAATAGGAACTTTATGTTCTTAAGCAAAACATAAAAAAATTTTCTAATATTTATATAAAATAATTTTTAATTAATTACAATAATAACATAATAAGTTTAGAATATACTAAAATATTTTTTTTTAAATTTTCATAAAAAATACCATAAAATAAAATACAATAATTTTTTATAAAAAATATAATTATAATTTAAAATTAAAAATGGCAAGAATTTAAAATTTTGAAATAAATTCTAAAACAAATTTAAAACTCAAAGAATCAAAGTTAAAAATATTAGTATATTTTTCAAACTTTTTCAATAAAATTATTTTTTCGTAATTTGTTTTAAATTTTTTAATTTCATATATTTTTTAATTTTAAATTTATTAATGTTTGAAGGGTGTCATATATTTAAAATATAATAATAAAGTTCAAAAGTCAAATTGAAAGTATGGAGGGTCTATTGTGTTTAGTTATAAAGTTGGGGGGGTTATTCTATAAAATTGAAAGTGCAAGGTGTGAGAGAGATATTATGAGAGCATACCCAATAGGGTTGTAAAGCCATGTATATATAGAAGTACAAGATGAGTTAAGGTACGTAAGTGCCTATAGGGCCATATAACAGAGATATATAAACAAATGTAAGCTAATCTAGCGTCCTATACTAATATGCCCCCGCAATCTGTGCGAGGGGACAAATGTGCAGACTGGCCTTATGGAAGCGGAAGCGATTGGTGGCCAACCCCTTAGTGAATATATCATCTACTTGTTTATTAATAAGAGTAAATTGAACATAGATGTCACCCTTAACAACTTTTTCTCGTACGTAGTGGAAATCAACGTCCACATGTTTGTTGCGATCATTAGATATGGGATTCGCAGCCAAGTAGGTAGCAGAGACATTGTCACAATATATGACAATAGGACCCTTGTGGCGTAACCCTAAGTCACGCATGAGATATCGAACCCAGTCACACTCAGCACCAACTTCAGCCACTGCTCGGTATTCTAACTCAGTAGTAGACTTAGAAACAGTAGGTTGGTCCTTGGCACGCCAGGAGATGAGGTTGGGGCCAAGGAACAACGCGAACCCTGTAGGGGAGTAATGTGTATCAGAACAACCATCCTAATCAGCATCAACATAAGCAGTCACAGTCGTGTAAGAGCCAGGAGTAATGGTGAGACCGGGATTGGGCGTGCACTTAAGGTATCGCAGAATACGCTTCACCATTTGCCAATGAGAAGTCCTAAGAGCATCCATCAATTAAGACACACAGTTAACCGCATAGCAGATATCTGGACGAGTCATAGTGAGGCACTGGAGAGCACCCACCACACTACAAAATTCAGCAGGATAAGGTAGTATATCCGCATTCGTAACGGGCGGTTTAACTTGAACCGGGAATGGAGTTTGCACAGGTTTGGCTTCAAGCATGTCATGTTTGTTAAGAAGGTCCAAAGTGTATTTATGTTGTGAGAGGAACAGGCCATATCTGGCATGTTTAGCTTCAATGCCAAGAAAGTAGTAAAGTAGACCAAGGTCTTTCACAGCAAATTGAGTGGACAAAGAAACAGTTAAGCGAGTGAGAAGGGTTGGGTCAGAGCCAGTGAGTATAATGTCATCCACATAGAGAAGACACAATGTATGAAGAGGGAGGGATCAGCCTTATTGCAGTAAAACCAAATCCAAAAAGAAACATACTGAACCGATGAAACTAAGCTCGGGGGGGTCTATTTGAGGCCATACAAGGCCTTCCTTAAGCTGCAAACATGAGTGGAACACTGAGGGTGGACAAACCCTGGGGGTTGCTGTTGGGAAAAAGATATGAATTTTGTTGAAAAATAAACTCTGATGCCAACTATTGGGTTCACAGTTCTCAACTATGATCACAACAATAGACACATATTAGAGCACTTAAAGTAGGAGACTGTTCTCTCTACCTAAGCCCCCGGTCGGAGAGTCATGCTTCGTGACACCTCGCGTGCGAGAGTTCCCGGGAATAGGTTTATCTCTATAAACCCTTTGTCCTAATACCGGCTGTTGGGATGAATTTCAAAAATTCTCCCTAAATATTACACAGCGGAACAGGTTTAGAATTCATAACTCTAAACCTAGGGTTGATTTAAAATTCCTAATTTTAAATCTACTGACTTAAATTCATAATTTAAATCATCAAATCTAAATTCTTAATTTAGATCTACAAGCCTTTTACTCTAATACATTCATAACAATACATAAACTTAAACAGGCATAATAACAAATACTGTAAATAAATAGAAAAGCAAAACTAAAAGAAGAAGGAAAGAAAAACGTACCTGAAATTGCTCCAATAATAAAGAAAATCAGAAAGACAATAATATTCTTCAAAATCGAGACCTCGAGACCTTCTACGTAATAACCTCGAACTACTCGGAGGGTGGGCTTAGAAAAATATTAAATTGGATCTCCGAGACAATTTCAGAAACCCTAAAGAAATATTTTTACTCGAATGCCAAACCTCGGAATAAGCCCATCTATTTATAGAAATATTCCGGAGCGAAAAAAGCAAAAAATTCGATGTGGGACGCGCAAAACAAATTGCAGTTTTAAGTCCAAAACGCAGCGTTTTAGCTCAAAACATAGTTAAAATGCGTCGTTTAATTAACAGTCCAACCGCCTATTATTTTAAATTAGAGTGACACGTGTCGGGCCGTGATTGGTCCGTATTAGCTCACGCGGATCCCCACAGTTGGGGCCCCCGTGCGCGACACGTGTTGCGCGCTGGTTGGCTGGATCCGATATACTGGGATCGTCACTGTGCAGGCTATAAAAACGCGATTTTTTTTTTTGCTTTGTTTCACACATGTTAAATTCATCTTATGAATTTTAATTTTTTAAAATTATTTTATTTTATAATTTTTAATATTTATTCATCTTATGAATAATGTTTGACAAAATTAATTTACCCATCATATGGATAAATAAATCATCTCATGAATTCTTTAATATTTTTCCAATGGCAATAAAATATAGAGGCTTGCGTAAGGACCCCGGGGACAATTTAAATCTAGCTCCAAATGGGTTTAATTAAATCATCTCATGATATTAATGTAATTACCATTTAATGAGACTTAATTCCAGTAAATAAATCTCACTGCACTCCGGACTTAAATTATTTATTCTATATCTCCCTAATATACTGTAATGATGACAACAACCCCTCCACTAGATGTCCATGACAAAGGATAAATACAACCACCACCATTATCCTTCTCACAGCTTCTCCATTAGTTCTCGACTCGCCCTTCACTGAATAATTCATTTATACTTGAACATATTCACAGTATAAATTCCAAATGTCAAACACTTGGAATACTTTGGCCAAAGTTTCCGAACCATTCAAATATTTGCGAATCAACTAAGGGGACATCTGTATCTCATAAAAGACTGTAGATTCCCTATTGAATACCTGATCCTTGTCACACTTTACGCCGCTACCCAGTGTACGTGGGATTTTAGTCATTCATTTTAGACCTTACTTATAGTACACCAAAGTAACTAACGCTCCATGCACAAGTCCAGAATACCCTCAGGATTTAGAGTCATCGTTCAAACAGTACAATGCGAATCACTCATCTCCGATAGCAGTCTAGAAATAAGTAACCCACATGGTCCAACTCAGTGTGTCAAACACACTAACCTAACACTTTTGGATCTCCATCCACATGACCAAGACAAGCCGTCTAAAGTGTCACGTTATAGTCTTAACATACACGTGGTCCAGACTTGTTTTCGACTACGAGTCTTTCAAACAACAATCCATATCTTGTTCCAAGTCTATCTGTGGCTTAGTCTCATAAACTACTTAGAACAAACATGTAAATTGTAGTCTGAGGACTGCACCCATCTCATGGATACCTCTCGAAAGAAAATCACATGCAGTATAAATGCTCACATACACGAATTTAACTAGGAAATGACTGGAACTTCAATTTTATTTATTAATTAAAATAATATATCCAGAATAAATCTGAATTTTAGGACACTGTTCCTAACAGTTGCCACATGTATACCTCTTCTTTTAAAAACCCATGTAAAAATGCATTTTTGACATCAAGTTGGTGAATAGACCACGAGTTAATAACAGCAAGAGCAAGTATAAATCTAATGGTTGTGGGTTTAACAATAGGGCTAATGTTTCAAATAATTAAGGGCCTCCCATTGGTGGAACCCTCGAGCAACGAGGCAAGCCTCAAACGAATCAACAGAACCATCAAGCTAATAGTTGACTTTATACTTCCAAGTACTATCAACCACATTTTGAGAGGGCGATAGGGGAACGAGCTCCCACGTCTGATTTTGCAAAAGGGCGTTAAATTCCTCGGCCATGGCTTCGTGCCAGTGGGGGTTTTTAATGGCCTGTGAAAAACAAGTAGGTTCTTGGACCACTACATGAGAGTTAAGGGACAAGATATGTTTGGACTTACGTATGTTGTCCTTGAGCCAAGTACACATGGGTGCACATTATGAGGAGAGGCCAAGACAAGGGGACTGGACGAGGACACAGATAGGTCACCCAAGTGATGTATGAGAGGATTAGAGAAGGGAACGAATGAAGTGCCCCATGAGTCCAAACCGGGAGGGTCAAAGTCCGCCAGTGTTTCATGATTGAGCCGGCGAGACAACAACCATGGCTTGGGAAGTGGAAGGGGGAGCGCACGCAGCCACCACAGCAGGTGGTGGCGGAGGTGGTGCAGTGAGGGGCAGACACAGTAGGACCGGTGTGGGAACAGGACCTCGACTAAAGTGCTTGATGTCGGCGCTATGTAGCTAGAGACAAACTTAGGGTATGGAAATAAATGCTCGAGAAAATGAACATGACGAGTAACATGGATGCGACTAGTGGTGGGATCTAAACATCGATACCCCTTATATCGTCCCACATATCCTATGAAGACACAAGGTATGGAGCAGGGAGCTAATTTATGAGTAGCACGGAATGTGACATTAGGATAACATGCACACCCAAAGACCTAAAAATAACTAGTCAGGCGCAACTTTAAACAATTTTTCAAAAGGAGATACAACAACAACAAACCCAGTGCCACCAAGGGCTCCCGCCAAAAGCAGGGTCTGGGGAGGGTAGATGTACGCAGCCTTCCCCCTTCAGGGGGCTATCCTGAAGAGAGGTTGTTTCCTAGGACCCCCAACCTAAGAAGATGGTCTTGCATCCATCCGCCGAAGACGTGGCAAACATCAGAAAGTATAAGTATGGCCCAAAAAAAAAAGTAGATGAGAAAAGGAAAGAGAACGAGAACGATGACGATAATGAGAAACGGATAGAAAGATAGAGATAGAGACTACCCTACTCTAACCGGGTCATCTGGAACCCCTATGCTAGCCCTCCATTGGGCCCTATCTAAGGCCATATCCTCCCGAAGGTTTAGGTGGGTGAGGTCTTGTCGGATCATCTCAAGCCATCTCTTCTTCGGTCTGTATCTGCCTCTTCTGCCTAATGTAGTAATAGGCTGTTCGCATCTTCTGACTGGAGCTTCGTCCGGTCTCCTTTTGACATGTCCGAACCACCTCAAACGTTGCTCCTTAATTTATCATCAATGGGAGCTACGCCCAATTTACCTCTTATAATGTCGTTTCTGATCCTATCCTTCCTTGTGTGTCCGCACATCCACCTCAGCATTCGCATCTCCGCCACCCTCATCTTCTGAGTGTGCTGTTGTTTCATCGCCCTACACTCCGCCCCATATGCCATGGCTGGCCGCACCACCATCTTATAGTATCTTCCCTTTAGCTTTAAGGGGAATTTCCTATCACAAAGTACCGCAGAGGCCATCCTCCAGTTGTGCCAACCCGCTTGGATCCTGTAGCTGACATCCTCGTCCACTTCGCCATTGTGCTGTATCGTGGACCCTAAGTACCTGAATCTTTTAGTCTTCGAAATTGCCTCGTGTCCAATCTTGACGTCTTCTCGGCTAGGCATGGTAGATGGATCGAACTTGAGTTCCATGTGCTCGGTCTTGGCTCTGCTTAGTCGCATACCCATCGACTCTAGAACTCCTCTTCATAGTTCCAGTTTCTCATTTATCTCTTCCCGCGACTCCACCACCAGTACTATGTCATCTACAAAAAGCATACACCAAGGTACACATCCCTGGATGTGCCTAGTGAGCTCGTCCATAACCAAAATGAACAGATAAGGGCACAAGGCAAACTCCTCTCCATTGTGTAAATTGGGGGTTGGTAAACGGTTGATGATAAAACTTGCCGTACAAGCATCATCCGTCCAAAATGTAGAAGGAAGACGCACCTGGAAGATTAGGGTTCATACCATTTCATCTACATGTTGATGCTTTCATTCCGCCACTCCATTTTGTTGTGGAGTATTAGGACAGGAAAGTCGAACGTGGATGCCATAAGTTCGACAATGGGCAGACATGGATTGATTGTCAAACTCACGGCCTCCCTTGCTTTGAAAACATTTAATTGGTGTATTAAATTGATTTTCAACAAGTATCATAAAATTAGAGAAAAGGGAATAAACTTCGTCTTTCCGTTGCATCGGGTATAGCTAGGTAAAGCACGAGTAATCATCAATAAAAAGCACATAATATCGAAAAGCAGAATCAGACGTAGCATTTTTTTTGGTAAGTCTGCGAAATATATAGATGAAAGAAAAATAGTACAACTACAAGAGGCATACCCTAGGACACGACCGAAGCCTACAAAGATAAAACAACGTCAAAATATAGTCCAGACAAAGTCCATACAATAAGCAATGAAAGTACAACTAAGGAACAAAGAAGAAACTAAAGCCCAAACCCCATTGCCGAAGCAAGGAGGCATGGTGGTGAGCTTCTCTTAACGAAGAAGCAGCTAGTAAGCGGCTCCTGACTAAACCCGCAATCTCCTCTCGTACGGCTGCAACTGATCTGGACCGAGAATATTGAACCCGAAGGTTGTGCTCATACCAGAGAGTATACACAGTCGCAGAGAGGCAGAGTCGAGCTGTGATACTGCAAATCTCTCGCCCCCTGAGGTGCTGACCAGCCAAAGTGAAGTGGTCCTCCCAAGGAAGGGTAGGCCAAGCAACAGATGTACTCGGAATGATGGAGCTCCAAACTGAGATAGAAAAGGCACAGGCGAAGAAAAGGTGCTCATGAACCTCATCAGCAGAGCCACAGAGAACACAAACACTCTGAACTCCCAACGCTCCAAAGTGCATAAGTCGGTCCCGAGTCCAAAGCTGCTTCCGAGAAGCGATCCATAGAAGGAAGGATTGCCTTGGTATATGCATCTGAAACCATAAAAGGTGATAGATAGTGTCCTCCTCTTTCCTGCTCCGCAACATCTCCCAAGCGGACTTGGTAGTGAATTTCCGTGAAGGGTCACCCAACCACCAGATGGAATCCGCCGTGCTGCCTGGGGGCTGAAAACAATCATGTCCTAAATGGGTCGAAGATCCAAAAAACCCTGTGGATCTCCACTGACCACTCTTAATAATGGATGAGCCCCAAGAATCCCACTGAAACCCTGTAGAGGTGAGCAGTGGAGCAGCGAAGCGCTCTGAGAGACGACCACATGTAGCCAATAATAAGTCCAAAGAGCAGTGTCAAGGCCATTGCCTATGATGTGACAGATCGCACCAGAGCAGAGGCAACGGATCGACAAAATCCAACGCTAGCACCACGAAGCCGAACTAATCGCCCAAATCGTCTAGAAGCTCCTCCCTCAGAGCCTGTTCAGAAGAACCCAGCGCGGCCAGAGCGAGGAAGGGTCAGAAAGAATGAACCAAATGTGCTTCATAATCGAAGCCGTGTTCCACTCAATAAGACAATGAAGTCCTAGACCTCCCTCCCGCCGAGAATGACGTCCAAAGGCATATATGGGAGAGGATGCGATCCAGAAGTGGCTTGCAGTCTACATACCGTACCAGAGAAATAATAAGTGGCACTCCCAAATACTGAACGGAGCACTGCCCAAGGCTGAATCCCAGAACACCAAGAATGTCCCTCTAAGTCACAGAATCAACTCTTGCTAGAAAAACAGAACTCTTTGATGCATTCAAGGAGAGCCCTGAGAGTACAACAAAGTGATCTAAAGCCTCACGAATGATTACAACACTACCCAAATCACCCCGATAGAAGATCATCAGGCCATCAGCAAAGCACCAATGTGTCAACCTGATGCGACGGTAGCATAAATGATAACAAAACTGTGGGTCATAGATTACACAACGAAGTATACGTCAAAGAACCTCTATAGCGATAACAAATAGATAATGAAAGAGTGGGTCACCATGATGCACACCTCCATTGGAGAGGAAGAAACCCTCAAGTTTGCCATTGATGGCGATAGAAAAGTGGGCTGTAGCAAGGCACTCTTGGACCTAACAAACCATGACCCCTATAATCCCCATACTTCTCATACCGGCTAGAATAAAATCCCAACGGACCGTATCAAAAGCTTTGCAGATATGAACCTTTAGTGCACAATGAGGTGAGACTTGAAGGTGATAATCACGCATCAACTCCTGTGTCAATAAAATGCTGTCAGAAATTTGACGGCCCGGAACAAAAGCGATCTGAGTATCATTAACCAGCTCGAGAAGTACACCCTTCAACCTATTTGTAATGATCTTAGTGATACACTTATAGATCACATTGCAACATGTGATAGGGCCTAAATCGCCAAAAGTGGAGGGCGTCTCCACTTTAGGCACTGGACATATCCTGGTGGTGTTCAAGGCACCCAGCATGCGCCCTGAGATGAAGAAAAACAGCACGGCCTTGATCACTGCTCCACCCACCACCTTCCAAGCCCTCTAAAAAAAGAGGGAAGTGTAACCATCAGGCCCCGGGGCCCTATTGTCACCAATGGAAAAGAAAGCATCAAGAATCTCGATAGCAAAGATTAGGGAAATAAGTGGGCGAGCCTAATACTCATAAATGCGAGCTGCAAAGATGTCAAAAACATCCTCAGTCAACGGACTGCGAGGCACAGTCAACAGCACCTGGAAGAAAGTAACCCCGATACGAGAGATCAACTGCGGATCATATGTCTTCACACCATCCAGGTCAACAATCGATGAAATCTGGTTCTAGGCCGACCTATGGAGAACAGACCGATGGACGAACCAAGTGCTCTGATCCCTGAAATGAAAGATAATGAATACATGACTTCTGACAATAGAACACCTCCTCATCCGGACACAAGTGTGAATACTCACGGAATAGCCGATGCTCCTCTAATCGAAGGACATGACTCTCAGGATCCTCATCTCAAGCTCTTTGGCTCAAGGCCCACGCATCCCAGGCCACCTCGACTCTGGCCGACATGTGGCTAAAGTGGCGGTGTTGAGGGCCTTCAACTCGCTTTTCAACAACTTCAGCTTATGAGTAAGCTGATACATTAGAGTACCTTAAACACAAGAGCCCCAGATTCATCTAACGATGAGGAGGAAGTCCTCGTGATCAGCCCAAAATTTGAAGAACTTGAAAGGAAGTTGCTTGGCATGATGTTCCCCAAGCCCTCTCACAACAAGAGCGCTATGGTCTGAAATAAGATGTCAACTAAGAATCTCGGAAGACGCAACAGGGAAATCACGAAGTCAACCCTTACTGACAAGGCACCAGTCAAGCCGCTTGACAATCAAACGATCATCCTCAGCCTCATTGGACCATGTAAAATGAAGTCCCGAAGAAGGGATGGGCGTAAGCTCAGCCTTAGAAACACACTCCTGAATATCATCCATATGCCCAGGCCATCGCTCCTGGCCAGTGCATCTATCAAAGATACCAAGGACAGCATTGAAATCCCCGAGAAGGATACAAGGCTCACCCAAAAGACTTGAGCTAATGCTCCGAATATAGTCCCATAAATCCCAATGAGGTCCCAGCTCATTAAAGCCATAAATAAAGGCAGCAAGAAAGCTCACAGCTCCAGAAAGATCAGAGATACAATAAGTATGGAACTAATCCCCTTCCCGAATGAGCTCGACTCTATATACACCCGGGTCCGAAGCAACTACAATGCAACACCAAGAAGGCCAAACTCCGCCAAAAAGAAAGCTCCATCCATCGGCACAATGAGCAATCATGGTCTCAGCATCAGAAGGTTTGGTTTTGGTCTCAACCAAACTGGTAACAGATAAATGATTGGAAGATATCCAATCACAAACAGCACGAGAAGAGTCGGGGCTATTTAGCCCCCTAATGTTCCAACGTCCAACCACCATAATGAAAAAATCAGGAGAGAACATGGTCCGCACGCTTGGCTGCACGAGTAAGCTGCCTCCTTGGGGCCTCCGTGGTAACCTCAACACACGGGGAAGTGGAGGTGTCTGACAAACTCTCAAACCGGTTCGACATGTCAAGGCTTGGTACACTAGCCAATCCGTTTAAAGTACAACAAATAGGGCTGGTAACCCCAAGAATGGCATCTTGAGCCTCCGCCAACTCAGGAGGAATATCATCAGCATCCAAAACCCGAGCACCAGACATGGGAGAGGAAAGGGGGCCAAAGTCAGCAAAGGTCCTCGGGGGTAGAACGACCAAGCTCGAAGCATAAAGTATAGTACGTGAGTCTGGGGAAATAGCCTCCTCCAGACCATGCGTAACCTCCTCCGTCCTACTCCCAACATCCTTCGTCCTGCCTAGCCCCGGCCCACCCACTATAACCCCACGCCCAAACACCAAGCATGCCTCGATATCCTTAAGAGGGAAGCCCCTCCATACTGGGCCCATTCCCCCGAGGAGTAGAAAGTGCAATAGAGGAAAGCCCCTCCAAAATGGGCCCATCCCCTTGGTATGAGAAGTAGGTAGCTCACTAGAAGAAAGGCCCTCCAAAGCAGCCCTATTTCCTCTAGAGGTAGCGACAGAAGGAGTACTAGCAGGAAGCCCCTCCAAAACGGGCCCATTCCCACCAATGGTAATAATAGGTGGCTCACAAGAGGAAAGCCCATCCAAAACGAGCCCATTCCCTCGAGGAGTAGAGAAAGATGAGTCACTAAAGGAAAGCCCCTCCAAAACAGGCCCATTTCCCCTTGTAGTAGCAAAACATGAGTCCCTAAAGGAAAGCCTTTCCAAAACAGGCCCATTTCCCCTAGTACTAGGCATATGTAGCTCAAAACTAGCAGAGCAAGATAGGCCCAACTCCCGTGGCCCAGAAAAATTAATATACGGCCCAATATTGGGTCCAAAAAAACATGGCCCAGCGGATGATACCCGTGGCCCAGGCGAGGGACACGGCCTTGAAGTGGGCCGAGAAGGAAGCAGCCCAGCAGCTACGCAGCCCATTGAACTCCCACGCCCTCCTTGACCCAGCACCATCTTCCCTTAACCATGCCCAAGCCCAACATCACTCCTCCTAAGCCCAACTCCAACAACACTCCCCTCCACCTCAACTAGCGGCCCATTATGCGGCCCATTTAACATGGGCCTGGAATGTAACCCCTCACCATCATCAACAACCGCTGCCTCTCCCCTTTTCGGCAACGGTTTCGCCGGCGGTGATGATTTCCAGCCACCCCTACCAGATTTTCAACTGCAGCATTAGCAGTATTTGGGGTATGAGACGAGTGCCCAAAAACCCAACGTTTCCGACATACCTTCGGCATCCCCTCAAATTTAACCGCTACCGAAATAAGTCGGTTATTATATTCGTCCGTCAATCATTTTGGATGATCAACCCAAGCGTCAACTAGGACGCAAACAGGGGCATAGCGCACCATAGAGCCCTCAAGAGTGGGTTGGTCCATAAAAAGGGGTCGACCGACCTCACTAGCAATCGAGCTTAAATAATTCTCTGACCATAAGGATGCCAGGAGACAATGCAATTAGACCCAAATAAAGATCAATGGTAAATCATGAAAAGGAGCAAATTTGGGCCGCTAACGCTTGAGAGAGAGATAGTGCCCATTGAGAGTCCAAGTGCCACCCCAAAGGACAAGGGCCGTCTCAACGATTGACTTGAATCAAAAGTAATAAACCTCTTTATCGGCAATGACACACTCAAGAACTTTTGATCCCCAAAGAAATTTTGCAAGAGCCACACATCGAGAGTAAGCAACACGAACGCCAATAATCCAGCGCATAGGGCAACGCCCCTATTTCTCGAGACCCGAGGCTACATCTTCGTTCATGATGGTTGTGAATACTTCACCGTTAACAAGCCGAGGTTGAATAAACCGAAGTGATCCCCCCGAAGGTGCTGTAGTAGCCACATTGGCCCAAGAACAAGGGCCCGAACCATCTAAACCAGGGTTACCCGAAACTCGAGGTGAAGACACGAGCACTGCAAACATTGTGCACACAAATCAAGAAAGTCCCAACTCAACAAAAAATCAAGAGGCTAACAAACAAAGGAATCTCGTGCGACAAACTTGTAACAAGCAAGTGACAACATCATCCCCTGCCCTTCACCACCTCACACCACCCAACATCCACCATCATCACCACCCAAAAGCACCCATCATCACCGCCCAAGTAGAGGCACAAGCAATAATGGGTGGAAAAAGAACACAAAACCCAGCACAACACCAAGCTAAAGCAAATTAAGCATGGACAAACACGACTCAGATCAAAACAGTAGCTGCGTGCATACTCTGTTTTGCAGCAAAAAGAGGGGCCAACGCATCCGATGCAATACGAGCTACCAAGAATCAATTCAAACCACCATAGTAGCAACAATGAAGCAAGAAAAGGCTGAGAGAATGAGATTCATACCAAGAAATGCTCCACAACAAGAGAAAACTAGATAAAATTCCAAGAGAGATAAGAACCCGAGGAGAGAGAAAAAAACTGTTGTGGCAATCACAGCCCAAGAATCAAGAGAACATTG
This sequence comes from Simmondsia chinensis, assembly GCA_018398585.1. Classification (NCBI taxonomy): domain Eukaryota; kingdom Viridiplantae; phylum Streptophyta; class Magnoliopsida; order Caryophyllales; family Simmondsiaceae; genus Simmondsia; species Simmondsia chinensis. Next base: position 28,209,562 of record JAGTTD010000003.1, on the reverse strand, counting down.
ATAAATGAAGCCTTCAAGGGGATGAAAGATTAAATCAAGAGACAAAGGGCTTCGAAAAGGCGTCCTACGCCACCATTAACATCAGCCTCGATTGCCTTGCTCACATGTGTTTCTCCCTCAAACTAGTGATTGGATTGGTGCCCCGATTGTCCCACAGGATAGAGGAGGTCACGAGGAGTCCAAAACTAGGTTCAGCGCCACCGTACGATGTCCCATGCTCTCTCATGCACAGGAAAACACCACTGTACAGCAGGGTCACTCGCCTTACGTGCCACCCTCAAATCCCACGTGCCACTGCCTGAAATCGCATGTTGAGAGCATCTCTCTCTAGTTTCTCTCTCTAGAAATTACCAATGAATTCCCTCCTAAAATCAGACATAACAGGGGATTGCCAAACATCCAAATGTATTAATTGAAAGGGTCCAGTAGTAGTATGTAAAACACGAGAAAATTGTAAACGATGCGACTTTCCTAAACAGCATGCATAACAATGTTTTATTGAACTAGAACCAAAGCTAGCACTAATCAAAAAACGAGTCCTTAATGTCTCTAAAACTGAAGGTCCTAAATGACCTAAGCGCCTGTGCTATAGTTCAGATGGAGCTGTCCATGCAACGAGTCCAGTGAGGTGGGGAGAGAATCCATAAAGAGGTCCTTCATTGTGTATCTCGAGGAGGGGCTTCCCCGTAGCCTTGTCCTTGACATAGAAGGAAGAGGAGTCAAATTCAACAGCACAATTATTGTCACGACATAGTTGTTTAATAGACACTAGGTTGTAAATGAGAATACGAACCAACATAATAGGAGAAAGGGATAAATCGCAGGACGAAGTACGAATTTTAGAAAATCCAACATGCGTTATAGGTAAAAGAGATCCATTGCCAACTTGAATAGATTTTGAACTATTATAAGTAGTGAGGTTTGTTAAAATACCTGCATTTGAAGTCATGTGATTAGACACCCCCGAGTCAGGGTACGACGTAGGGTCAGCCAAATCAGTAACGAAAATGGTAGAGAGAGAATGCGATAGATCGGACTTAACATAGCGGTGGGGACATAGGGAAGCATCATGACCTGTTTGATGGCAAATCTGAGAAACAAGGGGCCCAACACCGAGAATACCATTAGATGACAGACGAGGAGCAATACCTTAATTTCGTATCCAAGGCTGTGAGTGCGGATGGGGTCCACCAGTAGATGCCATGCCTATACCTGACATGGGCTACGTTTGACCATAGGCCCCGCCACGACCTCCATAGTTCCCTTGGCGGTTGGAGTTGAGTCCACTTCCCTTGCGACCACGTCCTCCACGACCATGGCTGGAACTCGTGACATCCGAATGGGAGCCGGATGCCGCGAGTGCATGAGCGTGATCAAGGGAGAAGCGAGATTGGATTCAAGAGAGAGTAGCTTCTTCATCTAATAAAGCAGACTTGAGTTGTTCGAAGGTGAGATTACAAGACGAGTTCCAAGTAAACGTGTTGAAAGGAGCATACTCTGGTGGTAAGCCAAAGAGCGCATAATGCATTAATTCTCTATTTGAGACTAGTGAGTCAATGGCTGCAAGGTCGTGGACTATGGTTTTGAGCTCGATGAGATAGGCAGTCATGGTTTTATTATCTTTTCATAACGTGACAAGTTAAGAGCGGAGGTCAAATTCTTTAGCAAGAGAGTGATCACGGAATCGCTTAGCCGGGGCATCCCACATATCTTTGGAAGTGGAATGATGGATGACATCATTAAGAATGCGGCGAGCTAGGGAGGCAGACAAACAAGCCCTAATACTTTAGTCAATACAGGATCGGGTTGTATAATTAAGGTTAGAGAGGAATTGACCTATTGTGGTTTGGACTTAAAGAAGAGGGAAAGGAAGTGATCTATCAACAAAGCCCATAAGCCGGTCAGCCCGAAGGATACTGGATACTTGTTCGCTCCAAGTGTTATAGTCTGTGGGAGACTCCAATTTAACGGTGACTAGACTTGTAATTGAGGAGGGGGAAAGAGGACCCACGAGTATCGTAGGGGTCGACGAGAACGAGGCCCCAAAGAAGGACGGGGGAGAGAATTATTGAAGTTAAGCGGGAACCCAGAAAGAGAGGGGATAGCAGCCATAGTGGAGATTATATTTGACAAGCTAGGGTATCCACTAGTCATGTTGAAATTGGGGAGGAAACTACCGGTGACAGGAGGCACCGAGGCCGGGTAAGGGAGAGAGCCGAGCTATGGTGGTGGGGGCAACCGGGTGGTGGCAGGTCAAGGAGGATCGACTGAGGAGGGTGACACCACTGGGTGGTTGGACGGAGAGGGGGGAGGTGTGGAAGAGTTGGTTGCAGCCATAGACTTAGGAGTCGGAAACCAAGAGTTAATGCACACGTTGAGGGAACCACCGTGAGAGGATAAGAGCTGGAGAGAAGCAGTGGCGATTAAAACTGTAGCGGCGGCAGCCCTAGGGTTTGAAGGAGGGCGCCAATGTGAGAGAGGGAGGGAGAAAAGGGATTTTTATTAATTAGGGTTTTAGCCGCTCTGATACCATGTGAGAGAGATATTATGAGGGCATACCCAATAGGGTCGCAGAGCCATGTATATATAGAAGTACAGGATGAATAAAAGTACATAAGTGCTCTTAGGGCCGTATAACAGAGATATATAAACAAATGTAAGCTAATCTAGGGTCCTATACTATTACAAAGGATGTAATGTGTTTAATTGTAAAGTTAAGAGATCTTTATATATTTTGTCCTAAATAATGCTAGAAAATACAATAACTTAGTATGGATGGGCTATCTGATTAAATAATATTTATTTCTAAATAACTTATTATGTTAGATAATAGATTTTTTCTCACTTAGAGATATGATTACAGTACAAATATTTGTAAATGGAAGGTGAGTCTAATGACTCTTGAGAAGTAGTAGAACTGATGTAAATGGTTACGTTTTGACATATATATAGAACGCTATAAGCGCTTGCCTTTTGGCAAAAAAAAAAAAAATAACAAAGATAATAGATTTTTTTTTCTCCGATTTATTTTCTCTGGACCAAACAAAGGAAAAAAATTTTGGATCATGGAAACTTACTTTCTTTCCTTCATTTTCCTTGCCCCGCAAATAAAAGAGAGGGGTGGGGGATCATTTTTTCCTTAAACTTTTTTCCTTACATTTTTCTTTCCTCTTAATTTACTCGGTTCCAAACAGGGCCTAAAGAAAAAGGAAAAACATTTGTCCCTATCTCCTTTCACCCCACATACCCAATATGGAGAAGAATAGCCTATAAAATGAATCAAAAGCAAAGGTAAAAGACGACCACAGAAAGCGGGGAGAAAGGAATCTTGATGGTCTCTCCAAAAAGATTGAGTTTAGCTTATTCTACCCTTTACATCAACATACGCTCCACAAACAATGGTGACAAATCATGGTGAATCATAATAATAATTATTGATGGTAGCGTAGCGAGTTGTAATGATAGAATGGGCACTAGTGGATGTCGAGGGCAATACAAGATCATGACGGAAAGACTTAAGGCTAAAAAAAAATCTTTTTAAAACATCTTTCTGAATATGTTGGGAAGCAGATCCAATCACTACAAAAAAAGGGGACTCTACCTGCGCTTTTCTTAAACTCTAGTTGCAGTTTAAAGCGTCGGTAAATTTGCTATCGGTGCTTGGACCAAGCGCCTGGAGTGGAGTGTCGGGCCCGAAGTGCCGGTACTCCTTGCCGGCACTTTTAAGCTAGCGCTTTAAAGCGCCATTAAGGATAAAATATTTTAAAAAATAAAATACTAAGATGCTTTGGCGGGAAATTTGCCACCATTGTTACCGGCGCTTTGAAGCGCCGGAAATTAAAAATATAGGGGAAACAATATTCCCCCAATTTTTTTGTTTTTTTTTGGGGGGGGGGGGGGCCGGGGGGGAAGTCCCCCTCCCTTCATTTTTTACAGAAGCTTTAATGCCAGAGTAAATAAAAGAATTAAAAAATACCTTATATAATCGATGAAATTATGTAATAATTAAATTCTTTGCCTTCTCGAAATAAAAATTTTAGCTGTATGTGAATAGAACTAAAGATGTAAATTGCAAAGTAATAACATATTGTAGGCCAAATGAATAGCATATAAGTAATCAATTTCAAGAACAATCTTTACAATGCAATATTATCAAAATTACATCATTTCTTATGGTCTAAAACAAAATAGATAATAAATTCTCCAAAATACATAAAAAATGTATACTAAATGTCTTCACAACTTTAAGAAATAAACAGAGGTGAACAATTTTCATTGACTTCCGAATGTCCATAGTTTTGTATCTTCCCTTGCAAAGAAAGTCATTAAAAATATACCTGAAAAAAAAAATCTAAATTCAATCAGCATGAAACAGTATCAATCTTTTACACACTTATTATCAACCAAATAAAACTCTTTACACTATAGTAACTTAAAAGAGGAAGCTATTTATGTTAAAAAAATTTTAAAAATTAGTAAACATACTAACGTTTGATTTGAAAAATCCCTTTGAAATTGTTTGAATGTAGTGCTCTAATTTTCGATTCTTCTTATTGACTTGTGGTAATTCTTGACACGGGATGTCCCATAAGATATTAGAAATAGTAGAAAAATCAAATATTTAACCATAATCAAACACCAATACCTTTCCTAATCACAAAAATACAACCAAAAAACTACCAGTTTAAACACAATTTAAACAAGTTCATATTCAAGTCATAGACAATATCAACTTTCAAAGTAAAGTTTAACTATTGCAAATGTGAATCTTTTTATAGGAAATGCGTATAAAGTTAATGAAATTTGAAAATTACCGTGTATAGGGTCGAATTTGGTGTAGCATTTCACTATAGCCTGGTTCAAGCGTTTGGCACTATAATCAACAAGAATATGCATCCAAGAGCCTAAGATTGATGGGGTTATGCAACTAAACCGTAATTGAGCCAAAAACCACAAAATCGAGGGGCAATCGAGAGAAGAAAATCAAGAATGTGAGAAAAAGATAGAGAGGGAGAGAAAGAGGGAGATAGAGAGAGAATCACGAAGGAGAGCGAGGAGTAGACAAAATTATAGGGGCCGAGAGAATAAAGGGAGGGCGGGAAATGGCGGAAGTTTAAATTTGAGAGCCCAAAATTGGGTTTTCAAAACGCTTTTAATTTTTTATTTCATGTCAATGTTACCGGCACTTTAAAGCGCCTGTAATGCTTAGTAGTTAAACTTTTTTTGAAGCTTTTAAAAAGCTCTAATAAAAAAGCGCCGACAAGTTACCCTTTTTTGTAGTGAATTTTGTATCTCTTTCAATTTAGTTAAAAACTAGCTTATTAATCTTTCTACTTAAGCCGTGAAAAAGTTATAAAATGCTCTTTTCTATCAATTAAATATAAGCCTTGTTGCCAACCAATATTTTTTTACAACATTAAACTGCTAAAAGTTGAAACAAATGCAACCAAAAAAAAACATATGAAGTACATCAAACCGTGAATATTTTATACCTAGAATTTCTACTTTAAAGAATCATTGCGAAGCTAATATATGAAAATAGTGAAGGCACCTAACATAAGCAGCGTGTAATTAAGAGCTGCAATCGTAGTTATATGGCCTATTCATAATTACTATACGAGGTTTGCTTGACATCTGTTTGATAGGACATGTACGCGGGCCTTAACATATTCAAGGCCAAATTAAAGTAACAAATGGCAACAAATATAAGAAAAAATTACAAGGAGTTTGAAATATTGTTCTAAACTTGAAATATTACAAAGGCTAAACCTTAGTTTCAATTCTGGTGCGCTGGATCTTTTATGTTTTCCTAGTTCATACTATATAGAAAAGGTCGTAATCTTTTAGTCTCTATGGTTTGAGTCTCGTTTAGTTTGTACGAGATGTTTGTTGGCGGATCTACTTTGGATCAACCGCCCAACCTTGAAAAATGTACATATATTGATAGAGAATATTGAACAAATCGGTATAAAGCATAAGCAGTGACCCCACGTCATAACTAAAGCCTTGGTTCAATTGTTAGTGCGTCCTCTTGTTACTTTCAAGTTGGTTGTTCGATTCTCACGATGCTTCTTTCCCATTTTCCCTTCATTTTTGCTTATTTGCAATTCATTCCTCAATCATGAAATATAAGAAAAAAAACACATCTTTCTAAATTTAATAAATATAACTTTATTATACATATATATACACACACATGTAAATCATTTTATTATATATTTTACGGTTATTTATGCAAAAATTATTGTATGTTTTGCATTGTTTCAATATTATTCTATATTTAATTGTGTCAATTTAGTCTTTTGTATTATGTTAACTCGGTACGATGATGCAATTGAAGTTAGGTTGATAATGCAATTTTTTGACGGCTTAGTTATGTTGGATAAAAATGATCGAATACAAACTCGCCTACTGACCCGATCTAAATCCACCATGATTCAACTATTAAAAATGTAATTGATAATTTATTGCCAACTCTATTCTATGACTAAATTGTGACAACACAAATTATCAAGGAAAAAAATTAACATAAGTAAAAGTACAATAAATAAATTAATACTAGATTAGGTATATGGAATTTCAAAAAAATCCTAACTATTTTTTATAAACATGGACCCCACAGCGTTAAAGTCCTGGATCCGCCATTGGTTGTATCACAAGTTTGTCGTTAATTATCTAAAAAAGGGAATTTAGATGATTCAACTCAAGATCGGATTAGACCAATTAATTTAGTTTGAATTGTTTCTTGTATTTTACTTTCATCATGTTGTGGTACTAGGACTGTTGTTGTTGTTGTTTAGGTCTCCGATAGTTTGGATTTTGGATTGAAAACATTTTAGAAGCATGAATATATTTTTTAGATATCTTTTGATGTCTTTTTTTTTGGTATAATTTTTTAACTTTTATTAACTAATAATTATATTTTAGAAATAGTTTTTTTCTTGTTTCAAATTCAAAGTTTTAGAATTTTTTTTTTTTTTTAGTATGAGCAGCATCAACAACAACAACAACAATCCCAGCGCCTCAAGGGCTCCCGCAAAAGCGGGGTCTGGGGGGTAGATGTACGCAGCCTTCCCCCTTCAGAGTATCAACCTGAAGATAGGCTGTTTCCGAGAACCTCTAATTTTGTAGTATGAGCGAAAACAACAAATAAAATATAAAAATAAGAAGAATTGTTGCACAAACCCACATTTTAGCTTTTTCAGAAAATAAAATTATGCAGAAAAAATAATTGTCAAGGAACCAATTTTCCGAAAGTTTGAGTTGACAGGTGAAGGCACAAGATTGATTTTATATTCCGACATTCCTCCTCACGCAAATACTTATTAGGCCTGAAACATGGATATTAAAGGCTCATATCATACTTTGTGCTTAAATTATGTTAATCTTGAAAGTGTAGGCTGTTGGAATTTGAACTTATTATCTCCTGGTCAACAAAATTTTAATACCATGTCAAAGAATCAATTTTTTCAAAAGTTTAGCTGATAGGTGAATGCTTAAGATTGGTGTTATGCACTAACAGATAGCAAACATGCCATTAGTTAACAACTTAATCTTTTGTGGCAACTAGTTCCCTGTCAAAACAAAAGGTCAAAGGCCTTTTTGACTCACAGGCCTAAAGTACAAGTTTCATCTAATATACACGCTTTCAAATTAATAGTTTATCGCATTAACAGGGATGTTATATTATACACATATTACCTATTAATTTAAGCGTCGGGAATAGTGAGTTCCCTATTATTATATACGGATTTAGAGTGAACCAAAGTCGATGTTGTAAACCATGCAAACACCGAACTAGAATATCTATTATTTCTTTCACTCTTACGTCCAATTGTTCACCTAACATATACAACTCTTAAATATAAGCACTATGCACAAAAACATAAGTCTGCAAAAATCCGTCTATAAAAGGCCATGAAGTAGTCTCACTTCTCACTACAACCAAATATCAAACCTAAAATACCTTGTAGACACCTCTGGAGTCCTCCCAACAATGGCTCCTTTCCAGTTCCTTTGCTCCGTTCTCTTCATTACGCTATCGTTTTCTAGCCTTGACATGATCCATGGGGCTCGATCACTTGTGGGAGACTCTAACCCCAACGAACAATCTTTATTTAAACGAATTCCTAAGTTCAAACTACCTCTAAAGAAGCCAATCATAGAACCCAAATCCAAATTTCCTCCGAAGAAGCCTATTTTAGAGCCTAAGTTCAAGTTTCCTCTGAAAAAGCCGATTTCCAAGCCTATATTCAAGTTGCTAGTTCCTGAGAAACCTAAATACAAACTGTTTCCAAAAAAGAAGCCATTCCTTTTCCCGAAACAAAAGTTCCCTATAGTTCCACCTAAAAAAGACATAAACCCTACTGAACAATCCTTAGCCACTTCCACTCCCACTCCCAGCGTCCCTGAATTTTTTGACTTTCCTCCATTTCCGAGCTCACCCTCATTGCCGTTCCCTGACCTCCCACCTGTGCCGGCAATTCCTTTGACTCCTCAAGGGGAGGCCAAAGCCAAAACTACAACCACCACTAGGCCTTGAATTACACATTTGTATGAATGACCAATGCAGTCCATATGTATGGGTCTAAAATGCAGAACCAAAATGAACTTTTGAATGTCTGCATCGCTTTATGTACTTTATTGTTATAAGATTATTACCATCCCAAAATTATTAGTTGCTTTTTGTAGTTATTATTATAATGTTATTGTTGTTGGTATTGTTATTGTTATTATTGGCTTTGTTTATTGTTCATAGTTACTTAAGCTGTACGTCATATGGGTAATTCTTAATTTTCTTTCATATTGCACTAAGAGTATATGAGTGGCAATTATATTTTAAGGGTTCGACTGAGTGCCATTTCAATTGGCCTCATTATTAAGTCCCCTTGTATGTTTCAAGGAGCTAATAGCGTTGCAGTTTCAATGATGAAAATTGTGTTAAGGAATCAACTGTCCCAAAAGGTTATGCTAACGGGTGAAGACCCAAGGAATAATTTTATATTGTTACATGCCCTTCACGCAATGCACATTTGGCTTGAAGCGTGATAATGCACAGATCTAACTATACTATATGCTTGAAATATTTTAATATTTAGAGTGATGGTTGTTGGAATAAAACTTACGTACTCTTGGTCAATATCAATCTAATATCATGTCAAGAAATCAAGTGTTCAAAAAGTTTAAGGTTATGAGTGAAGGCCTAGAAATGTGTCTATGATCTTAAACTATATCAAGAGCTTAAAATTGGAATTTCTGATCATGTAGTGATTTCGTTTGATTTTGATTCAGGATGCATTAAATCAATTTTTTCAGAAAAAAGACCCTTTTTCCTTCTGTACTAGTATTAAGAAAATCACAGAGGTTCATTTTCTTTAATGGATTCTTTTAACTTTTTCTTTTTTTTTTTTTTTTAAACAATTGACAATAATAAGTCAAAGAGAATACTTAGGATTCATTTTCTACAAGAGAATGCATGTCTAGAAATTGAAAAAATAGGGATGACTATTCATCATCGCAAATATTATATAAATTTTTAACGCTTTCATGAGGGTTTTCTAATGGAGTTATCAATATTTACTTTGAAACGAGCTTACTAGTGGCTGTCTCAAACATGTTGCAAATTTAAATTGATTTGTAATGGCCACCTATCCAAAATTTAAATATTTGAGATGGCTGGCAAACCATTGGTATTCCATTATTTGAGATGACTTTTTCAAACGTAGAACTGTCTTAAATAGATACTTGAAGTTTCATTGTAAAGTTAAAATTTATATAAAAGGAAAGAAATTCCAAGCATAAAAATAGTTTAAAAACAAAAAAACAACTTCAGAAAAGAATGGTTTTATAACGAAAAAAATATCCACTACACTAAAATAATTAGTAAGATTTCGAAACTACCCATATTTTTTTGAACAGAGCGAAACTACTCAATATTGCCCTAACCATTGTTGGTAAAATACACCTATAATTGACATATTAAACACATCCCTAATTTTTGCTTAAAACATATTATGTATCCTTGCTAATAATGTAGTAAAATATGCAGTTTTTTTTTTTTTTCTTAATACTAAATGTGTAATGCACGTTTGTAACAAAATACATATCCGTATTAGTCTGAATAAGAAACAAATGATAAGTCAAAAATAATTATATTTATTCCTAAATTAGGTATCAATATTTTAAATTTTGCTAAATTTGCCACTTCAACTTTCAAATTATTGACATATATGTTGTCTTCCTCTATTTGTTGCACTTCATGCTATTGCTAATAAAAGTGAAATTGACATTATTGTACCCTTTTGGACTCTTGACAATATTTTTTATGCATATATAGAGCCAAATAATAAGCCAATGTATTGAATTCCTAATACTTCTAATCAAATTTTACTAACCAAGGTCCTAACGGTAATAAAAGGAAACTATGCCAGATACATTATATGCCTTTAAACATGAAAGACAACACTACATGCAACATCACTCATCAAGTTATTACTATTACCAAGAAACAAGAATGAGGATAAATGATCCTCGATGGCATACCTACAATAAGTAGAAAGTAACGATTGATGCCAAACAACAAAAGAGGACGGATTGCTAATATCAAGAGTCAAACAAAGCTGATGTCGAATAATCTATACGCTAAAGGAGAAGGAAGTGCGAGTGGAGCAACGAGGATCTGAGAGGCGGACATCAGCATGGTAGCGGGCAAAAAATCATCCAAGGAAGAGGCATCAACAACAACAGGAACATTGGGCACATCGACGTTGGATAACCAAGGTGTTGGTTAGGATTTTTTAGAATTAGGGTTTTGGTGGCTAGTATTTGGAAGAGAGGAAGAATGACAAAGGGCTGATTAGAGTTTATGTGATACCATGAAGAATTATGTGCAACCCCAGTCATATGGGTGGCACCTCTAGAAGTCATTTACCTACGTTAACACTAACATTGGTGGATTAACACACACACACATAATATATACACACATGAGCATGAGTGCGTAGATCTAAATTGGTACTACACACGGCACTTTCAACAATATTTTCTTAACACAGTTACCAAATACTTTATGTGCACGTTCAATAATTATAGCATTGCACTTCCATAATCAACTATGGCCAAAACTACGACACTTGAAATGAGGGCCATATTTAGAGTGTGATTGCTAGAGGTGGCCAACGGGCCGGGCCTAGGGCCCAATGGCTCTAAAAAGAGCAGTTGGGCTCGTTTTACACAGCCGTTCAACGGCTCTTTTGTAAAGAGCAGTTGAACGGCTCTTTTATTAAAAAAAAAAAAAATTATATTTTTTTTCCCTATAAATACTTAAACCTTCCCAACTCATTTTCTCACCAATTCTTCAATCCTCTCTTCTCTCTCTATACATTCATCGTCTCCCATCTTCTCTAACTTTGCTAATTGCAAAAATTATGCTCTAAAGTTCGAAATTAGTAAAGTATTTGGCTGAAGTTCGAATTTCATTGTTCTCTCGTTTCGGTAATTTTAGTATCGCAATTTTATTTGATTCGTATTTTTAGTTATTTAATTTGCATTACTACTTGCATTTTATAAATACTAATCACTTATACTAATAAGGCACACAACTCTTCATCATCTTCTGGAGCCGGTCGTGCTAGTTCTAGCTCTTCTCGGCCACCCAGAATCCCTAAAAGGAGTAGAATTGTCTTACTTAATACCGAAGAACGAGGTTTTATACAACCAAACCCATCACCCCCCTACACTGATGATAGCATAGATTATGACTTTTCATAACAACAAGATTATCATGAGTCAGGTGGTGGTGGGTTTGGAGACTCACAAACTGATGAGGAACCCACCCCCACCACCGAAGCCCAGCCTGAAACTAGTACCTCTACTAGCAGGCATACAACTAGTGGGGTATGGAAGCACTTTACCTTCAATAAGACAACTAATAAAGCAACTTGTAAATTATGTGACCCACCTAAGAATTTTAGCCATCAACCTGGTAGTGGGACGGGTACATTAAACAGACATATACTTAGGTGCCACCCCGAGCAATTCCCAGAAATGAGCCAACAACTTCTAGTACAGCAAGTGACCGGTGCACTTGCTAATTTTAGGTTCTCTTAGGAGAACAACCGAAAGGGGCTAGCTAAATATATAATTATGAGTGAAAGGCCTTTTAATACCGGAGAAGATCCAAATTTCGTCAACTACCTCCAACGAAATGTTAATCCCGCCATTGTGAGGATTCCTCGGAACACCGTAAAGCGGGACGCTTTTACGTTGTACCACGGGATGAAAACTGGGGTCTTCACACATTTTGCGACGAACTCGAGCATGTTCTTGTTGACGTCGGACGTATGGACGTCGAAACCCGGCCACCCTTATATGTGCATAACGGCAAACTGGACCGATGAATCCTTCATCATGCAAAAGCGGATAATTCATTTTGGACTTTTAGATTGCCCCCACAATGCCGAGGTAATTAAAGGTGTGATTATGTCGGCAGTCCGCGACTGGGGCATAAAGTGACGTATCTTCAGTATTACGTTCGACAATGCTACCAATAACACTGCAGTCGTTACACATTTAATTAGGCAAATGAGACCCATGTTAGGTGGGAAGTGTTTTCATAGTCGTTGCGTTTGTCATATTTTGCATTTAATGGTAACCGATGGTTTAGATCTCATAAAAGCATCCCTTATCACCTTAAGATCGGTAATAATATCTGTAAAATCATCCAGCACTAGAAAAAAAAATTTAAAAATTTATATAGGTCGCATAATATAGAATATAAACAATTCAAATTAGACTCCCAAAATAGGTGGTCGTCTACGGTAGAAATGTTAGAGCGCCTTCTACCATACAAAGACGTTTTAATAGAATACGCCCAGGAAAATCGTGCAGAATGGAGCTATTACAACCTGGCCGGTATAAATTGGGAGACAATAGATCAAATTTGTAACTTTTTTAGCATGTTTAAAAAGGCAACAACATTTTTTTCGGGTTGCTATTATCCGACCATGCCTTAAGCAATATCAAGATTGCTTGATATTGCCAATTGGATGGTGGGTAATGAATCCAACCTCGTTTTGTTAGCATCGATTCAGGCAATGAAAGAAAAGTTTGCCAAATATTATTTTGAACTACCTCTTACATACTGTTTTGTAACTATTTTAGACCCTCGTTGTAAACACTCGGGTTTCAACTTGTTTTGCCAACATTTTTTCACGTATTTGAATCCTTCTCTTAATATCGACACTTTCATTGCCAATGTCAATAATGACTTGCATAGTTTATTTTCTCAATATTCCCGTCAATTAGCGTCCAATAATCCTAGTACTGCTGCAGTAGGATCTTCCAAATCTAGTGGAAGTAGTTTATACACGTCATATTCATGGAAGCTGGTGGAGCAATTTACGCCCACAGCAGCCCCCTCATCATGTGACGAGTTAGATTATTATTTGCGGACACCGATGGTCCATATTTTCGGGCCGCTAGCCAACCCGAATTTTGACCCGTTACAATGGTGGAACACAAACCAAACCCAGTATCCCGTGCTTTCCACCACAGCACGTGATATACTAAGTTGTCCGGTGTCTTCAGTAGCATCGGAGTGTGCTTTCAGTCTTGGTGGCAGGTTGCTTGGAATGAAGACGGCGAAGCTATCGCCATCAAGCTTGGAGATGTCCGTGTGCTTAAAAGATTGGCTGCTAGCAGAGGCAAGAGAATAACAGAGAATGAAGCTGAATTCATCGAGCGATGAAGAAGACGACCGTACAACCGATACCTCAAATGATGGCCTAGATACCCCCTAAGGCGACTGATATCAACACTTTTGTATGTCAATTATTTACTTTTAAATATTGACGTCAAAAGACAACCGCACCCCCCGTATACCTCAAAAGACGACCGCACCCCCCATATGTCAAACTTTGTATTTGTACTTATATTTGTTACGTTATTTATGTACCATTATTTTTTTTGATAAGATATTTACCATTACTTATTGTGTATTTTATTTTATTACATATATTTAATGTATATTTAGCATTATTAGTGCTTAAAAAAAATGTATTTGTATCTCATATTATTTATCAATGAATTATAATAATTTTAGTACAAAACGACTTTGTATTATTAAATTTGTTTCCCCCTTTAAAAAGCCGGACCGGCCAGCCCGCATTGTAGGCCCGGGCCGGGCCGGGCCAGGCCCGGTTCCCAGCCCGGCCTGGCCCGCTACAGTGCGGGTAGACCGGGCTTCGGCCCAGGCCCGGCTCGGCCAGCCCGTTGGCCACCTCTAGCAATTGCCAAGGTTTGGACTTGAACTTTTTGGACAAAGATGCTTCCGCAAAATATTAGCAAATCATCGAAGGGTGAATTTTCCTTAGCTTTTTCCAACTTATCTTTTCTTGACTTATCTATTTCAAAAAAAATTTTGTATATTTAATATCAATAACTTTTTTTCAGTGAATAGGTTGTTTATGTATTGCAGCAAAATACATTTTTCTATAGAATGAAGTGTTCGGATATTTTTTTTTTTTGATAATTAGTAACAAAGTAGCAATACAGAACAGGCGACTCAAACAAGCGAAGCCCAAGAGAATCGGAATAAACTTGGGAAATAGAAACACACAACGGTAGATACCCAAGAAACAAGAAAGCAAGAACAACAAACATGTAAAAAGGCATAGAAACAGGCACTATATAGCTACATCAGCACTGGGAGAGACGGGCTCAGTATAGGGACCCGTGGTAGAGTTGGAGAGAGATTGACAACGGGATTGGTTAAGATAAAGCCCTACTCAAAAAACCAAACAAAAAGCTCAATCATATGCCAAATGAAGCCTGTTCTAGTACTCCTACCTATGCTTCACATTAGAAAGCTTACCAACTTCCTCGGCATTATCATCCCTCCACACCATCTTCCCCCTTTTTTTGTTTCCGAGAGGGTTTGATTAGTTTCTTCACATTGCTCCCTGGAGACAAATCTTTTATGACTTCCTGTCATCCCGCTCCACTTGCAGTTTCATCTTATGCCTTTGAACTCTTCGGCTTTTCTTTGATGGAACTAATCTAGTAGCTTGATGGATTGCCACCCCCTTCCTTCCCTGCTTCCCTGTCTCACTAGACTCAGTGACATGCAGCATTGCTATCGGAGGCATTCAAAACTCGACGGGTACTTAGATCTGGAAGACTCAGAGCAGATATCACCAATGACATCCAAGATCTGGTCAACTAGAATAAATGCAAGCCCTAGTGTCCTCGCTAAGTCACCCAGGCTTACATTGTTACATGGTAGGGCAAGAGGAGATTGAGAAGCCAGAATTGGAAGTTGGGGATTTGATTAGATAAAGGTATATAGAATGACCGAGTGTAGGCATATAAGAACCATGATCCATCTACTGATCAACTGACCACCAATGTGAATGTCAAACTAGCCCCTATCACACTCCACACGCCTCATGATACTCGTGACCAACCTTGAATGTGGATCCAACAATACCTGACATCCACCCAAGCTAACCAACGAGAGCTCATGCGTGGATGTATCAACTGGAGTGTGATTCCTAAATGGAGTACGCTCTGGTTACAATACCATATTGAGGAGGTGAGACCATCACCCAGGAAAGCTTCGCAGAGGTGGTGTGGGCGATTACCTTCGGGGCAATTAGGGATCAATTCAAAGTTACTGTCTTTGACAAAACCCATGTGAGTTCCCACTTTGAACTGTACTTAGAACATTTGATGAATCAGTGATGGGGAGCATGTTTCAATAAGAATCCGGGCAACATCAATGCACCTCATTGCTGACGCTCTGGAGGCAATCCAGATAAACTTGCCCCATATATTAGCAAAATCAATGAAGCATTCCTTCAACCAATGATGAACTGACAATCCATGGACTTCAATCCTTACATTTCTACAGTTTGAACCTATAATCTGACCTAAGTACCTAGCCACAATTTTGAACTTACTGAGTAGCACCTGTTTCCGAGGCTCGATACATGACTCCAGGGTTTCGATCGAGTCATACATCAAAATGAATGTTCTTGGGCTCAAGCCTCTAAGGACCTAACCTAGAAGGTTATTCTTGTTGCTAAATGTGAAGATATTATCAAGAGTATACTCCTTGAAAGAATGCGCAACAATAAACTCGATAAGCCAATCCTCGACATGCTTGTTTGAATTTGCCACAACTATCTTGCACCTGGATTGATCCACAACAACCCCTTTCTGAGATCTAGAGGGAGCATCATCCTACCATAGTTTGCATCAAAGTCATTGGATCCATGGAAAGAACCTGATTGAGGCTAGGCCCGATGAGATGAAGGAGAGATACCCTTCTGCTAGACTTTTCCCAGTCAACTCTGATCATAAAACCCGCAATTTGTCTTCCATTCACGCTTTGAAAAGCCTTGGCAGCTTCACTTCTAATACAAAAGCTAACAAAGCCAAAGAATAGCCTTGACCTTACTCCTCATTTATGAGGGAAAAAAAGCTGTCATAAATTGTCCCAAAATCATGAAACATGGCCCTGAGCCATGAATTTGACGTTCTCTCAGGTAGACCATCAACAAATATTGATACCACCTCATCAAAGATCGGCATCACAACTGCTTAGAATGATGTGGTGGTGATTACAGTAGACAACGCACAATCGGAAGGATTGTGCACTTGGAAGGGTGAGTAGTTGGGGTGGTGGAGTTGGAAGGCTGAGATGGAGGTGGAGGAGGGTAAATGGTGGGGGTGGAAGAAGGGATGAAGGTGTTGGGTAGGGTAATCGATTGTGCTGGTGGGGATGGAGATTGAGAGAGAGAGAGAGAGAGAGAGAAGAGACCGGAGTTGAGGATTTAAATGTTGGTAGTGGTGGGGTTGGTGGTGGCCGGAGCTGGTTATGGGAGGCTGAGGGCAACAATGGACGATTGTGGTGGCCGGAGCTAAAGGTGGGTAGCGAAAGTTAAGGGGTTAGAAAGAGGTTGCGTAGAGTTTAGAGAGAAGTTTAAAATTTAAAGAGAGAGAAAGTGCCATTTGGAATAGATAGGTGGTGTTAGTGGCCGGTGCTGATGGCGGGCAGTGGAGGGCAGTGGTGGAGGAAAAGGTGGATGATGGTGGCAGCCAATAAGGGGCTAAAGAGAGTGGGTGTTAAAGAAAAGTTTGAAATTTTAAGAGAGAGAAAGTGACATTTGGAATAGATGGGTTGTGGTGGTGGCCGATGCTAGTGGCGGACAATGGAGGGCGGTAATGGGTGGTGGTGGTGGCCAATAAAGGGTTACAGAGAGAGCGACTGTTGGAGAGAAGTTTGAAATTTTAGGAGAAAGAAAGTGACTTTTGGAATAAAGCATTGGTGACGGTGGCTCCCGCTGCTTGTGGGCGGTGATCGGTAGTGGAGGCAGCAGTGGTGGCCAATAGGGGTTAGAGAGAAATACATATCTAAAAACAACTTCTCTATTATATTGTGATTAATCAACTAATAAAACAAGATAGTGGTGGTTTGCCATGGTGTTGGGGCAATGGCGGAGCTACGTTTATGTGAAATTTTATTAGTTCTGACTTATTTAAGAAAGCAACTAATAAAAGTAGATAGTGGTGGTTTGCCATGGTGTTGGGGCAACGAAGGAGCTACGTTTATATGAAATTTTATTAGTTGTATGGGCAGTAAGAGGTTTATATTATATTTGAGGGTTTGATGCCCGGGTGGGGATACAAGCAATGGACTTTGCCCACTGCTAATGCTATTGTTGCTACATGTTAGAGAGAGGGTGGGGGAGTGTTGTAAAATAAAAAAATTAAACCATTTAATTATTCGAATTTTAAAATATTTATATATGATGTTTAAGAAAAATTTACTTACATAAAATAATTTTAATATATTATTGAGGTTTGGTCATTCATCACTTAGATTCCCGACGTTTTAATATATACAATGAGGTATCCTGTAACTCTGAGATTTTTAAAATTTTGTCACTTATGTACCTTATATCGAAATTAATATTTTTTTTTTGTGAAAATTGGACCAATTTCATGCAAATATACTAATATAATGAATAATAACGACAATATATACAAATCCTTTTAATGTTTTCAACAAAAATTAATGAATTATGATAAAAATATTCGATTAGTCCGGATGTAAACTATCATTATAGTGCCAAAATCAGTTTTTTAATGCCAAAATCATGTGTTATGTTAACATTTTTTTGATAAAAATCATAAAATTCAATGAATATACTTATACACTGTCAGAATCATATTTTTTTGGACAAGTAGTTAAGATATAGTAAATATATAAATTAAATATAGTCATATACATATATATCCCACCGTCACCCACACCCATACCACCAAACACTACACCACCAAACTCACACCGCCACCGCCACCGCCACCATACTGCGGACCCTCCTGAACCCAAACACCAAAACCGTCACCCCCCAGGCAACTAGTTGAGGGAAGCCCACGGTACGGGACATTAAATGTTGGCACATTAATGAAGAAGAGTTTTGAGGTGGCCCAAATGATGATGAAAAGAGAGATCAATATCCACTGCCTCCAAGAGACTAGATGAGTGGGAACAAAAGCAATGGATGTATTTGGATATAAACTTTGATATGCTGGCCAAGTCAGGGGAGGAATGGAGTGGGTGTTATTGTGGATAGCCACTATAAGGACAAAGGTGACTAGGATTAGCGATAGGATCATGAACATCAGGTTGGTCTTAGATGGGAAGGTACTGAACGTTATAAGTGCCTATGCACCACAGACTGGGTAGACATAGTAGGAGAAGGCTAGGTTTTGGGAGGACTTAGACTTAACGATGCAAGGCATGCCCTAGAGTGATCAAGTAGTGATTGGTGGCAACTTCAATGGGCACGTGGGAGCGAACACTTATGGCTATGCATCCTACCACAGAGGCTATGGGTTTGGAACCAGGAATGATAAGGGTAAGGCCCTATTTGACTTCGTCCCCGCCTATGTGTTAACGGTTTTCCAACACCTTCTTTAGAAAACATGATGAGCACACCATCACATATCAAAGCGGTGGAACAAAGACCCGGATTGACTACATACTACTAAGGAGGAGGGCTCAAAAAAACTGTAGGAATTGCAAGGTATCGCTAGGGAAGGCCTTTCAACACAACATAGGGTGTTGTGTGTTGATGTCAAGGCCAAGAGAAGGGCCTAGAGGACTACAAAACCAACATAGGCACACACTCGTTGGGCATAACTAAAAGGGGATAAGTCTTAAGTCTTTAAAGAAAGAGTTGAGGAAAAGCTTGGGGGGATTGTTAGGGGGATTCGAACAACAGTAAGAACCGAGTGGCCCAAAAGATCAGAGGTGTGGTACGCAATGTTCTAGGCGTCACTAAGGGTGGGACACCAAACAACAGAGAGTCCTAGTGGTAGTGCAAGGAGATTCAGGAGAAGATTAAGGCGAAGCGAGATTGCTTCAAAGAGTGGGACCGAAGTGGTGATGAGGAAAAGAGGCAGCAATATAAACAAGCCAAGAAAGAAGCAAAGATAGCAGTAGGAGATGCATAATTCAAAGCCTACACTGATTTATACAAAAGATTGGATACTAATGAGGAAGCTAGAGACCTCTATAGATTCACAAAAGCAAGAGAGAGGAGGACTAGAGACCTGGACCAAGTAAAGTGTATAAAGGGGTAGATGGACAAGTGCTTGTGGACGAGCAACAAATTAAAATTAGGAGGTGATTCTACTTCCATGATCTATTCAACGAACACAGAGAGAGCAATATATCCCCAAGGGGGCTACAAGCATTGGCGGAACATTAGACCTAGTGCAACTTTATGCGGATTAGACCCGAGGAATTTAGGAAAGCCTTGAAAAAGATGGGTAGGGGTAAAGTAGTAGACCAAGATAGAATACCCATCGAGGCATGAAAATGTGCTGTCCAAATTTTTGAACCAAATTCTCCAAGGAAAGGAGATGCCCTATGAGTGGCAGAAGAGTACATTAGTTCCTATCCATAAGAACAAAGGCGACATCCAGAGCTGCGCCAATTATAGAGGAATCAAACTAATGAGTCACACTCTGAAGCTTTGGGAATGGGTCATAAAAAAATGACTACGACAAAAAACAGGGGTTTCAGAGAACCGGTTTGGGTTTATGCCTGGCAAGTCGACAATAAAAGCAATCTATCTCTTAAGGAGGACGATATAGTACTACAGGGATAAACAAAAAGACCTCCTCATGGTTTTCATTGATTTGGAGAAGGCGTATGATAGAGTACCGAGGGAGGTCCTATGGAGGGTCTTGGAGGGGAAATGCATCCCCCAGTCCTATATCCAAGTCATTAAAGACATGTACAAAGACACACTAACCAATGTGCGCATAATGGTAGGGAGACAGATGCTTTCCCCATCATAGTAGCGGTGCATCAGGGATCAGCCATGAGCTCCTTTCTGTTCATTCTAGTTATAGATGAGCTCACTAGGCACATACAAGGGGACGTGCCTTGGCGCATTCTCTTCGCGGATGATACAGTTTTGGTGGGAGAGTCTTGGAAGGAGGTGAATGGGAAACTAAAACTTTGGAGAACAGCCTTGGAATCGAGAGGTTTAAGACTCAGTAGATCTAAGACCGAGTACATGGAACTCAAGTTCGGTCCCTCTACCAGGCCAAGCATAGGAGACGTAAAGATTCGATCAGAGTGCATACCGCAGAGAGAGTGCTCTAAAAACTTGGGTTCCATGTTACAACAAGACGGCGAAGTGGATGTAGATGTCTACAACTAGATTAAAGTGGGTTGGCATAGATGGAGGATGGCGTCTGCGGTACTATACGATAGGAAATTCATGTTAAAGTTAAAAGGAAAATACTATAAGACGGTAGTGAGACCGGCCATATCTTACGGGATTGAGTGCTGGCCAGTTAAGCATCATCACACACAGAAGTAGAAGGTGGCGGAGATGAGGATGCTGAGATGGATGTGTGGACACAGGGAAGGATAAGATCGAAAATGAAGTTATAAGAAGTAAATTGGGCGTGGCCCCAATTTAGGATAAGTTAAACAACGTTTGCAGTGGTTTGGACATATAAAAAAGAGACCGACCACTACCCCTGTTAAGAGGTGCAAACAACTCCATATTACAAATGAGATGAGGGGGAGAGGCCGGTCAAAGAAGAGTTAGATGGAGGCAATTCGACAGGACCTCGCCTACCTCAGCCTAAATGAGGAGACAACACTAGATAGTGCTTAGTGGAGGATTAGTATAGGTGTAACCGATATAGCGGTTTAGGATCGAGGAGCACTTCTAAGTTAGTACTGATGACCAGAGGGTTTTTCCATGCCTGTATGATTTTTAACACACTGTGGTCGTATATTGGCTGCTCCCTGTCCTTATTGTATATCGCATGTGTTCTATTGCATACTCATTACTTATAATATCTATATGCCTGTTATGTGGCTATGATGATATGTGGCGTTGTGTGTACTCTTACACCTTGACGATTGTACGCTTTTGCTTTCATGCTTCCATGCTATTCATGCTTTTCAAGTTTCTAAAGTTGGGGTCCTCGGAAACAGCCTCTTGTCAGGGTATCATTCTGAAGGGGTAAGGCTGCGTACATCACACCCCTCCCAGACCCTGCTTATGCAGGAGCCCTTGAGGCACTGAGTGTGTTATTATTGTTGTTGTTGTATATACATATATATATCCTAAACAAGCCAAATAAATAATTTATATATCAAAATTATTTTATATAAATAATTTAAAATAGTAATAATTTGATAAAATAATTTTAAAATATTTTTTATAGGCCCCCCGCGCCCCCCCCCCCCCCCCCCCCCCCCCCCCCCCCCCAACCTTCTCAACACGTAGCAATAGCAGTTGCCTCTGCCAACCCTAAAAACCTCAAAATCTTAGATTTTTTTACCCAATTGCCATAGTTTTGAAAAATAATTACCAAAATAGCATACTTTCAAAAATATTTACCAAAATGGCACCATTTACTGTACTTGTTCAACGTACGCCGTTTGTAACGGCATACGTCCAGTGAACAGTAGGATTTTTTTTTTTTTTTTTACGGAAGCACAGCATATTTATATTCTAAAAATTATTGCATTAAAACTATTTTACATAAATAATTTAAAATTTTAATAATTTTTAAATTTTTTTAAAAAAAGTATATTAACTTCATCATGACATTGTATGTGTCATCTTTTTACTTGTCACGCCATCTACCACATATTCTTTTTGGTTGTCATGTTATTTTTTCTACTAATTATCCTGGTCATTTATAAATAGTTGATACCTTTCATGGTCCTTTTCTAAATAATACTTTTCTTCTTAGTCGTTTTTGTAAAGTATGTTGCCCTTGCTGTGTATGATATCATTTTTGAAAACTTTCACCCATTTATGTTTTCATCCAAAAAAATAATGCATTATTTTTATGTATATAATATTGGCTCAACAAAAATTTAACGAGTACCTAAATGATGAAATGACCCGTATATATTATCGTTATTATTCACTGTATTAAATATAGTAAATAGAAAGCAAGATACATTCCCAATGTCTCAATGGTACCCTAAAGACTATATTTAATAGGAACATAGCCAGTGCCTCAAGGACTCCCACCTGCGCAGGGTCTGGGGGGGTCGGATGTACGCAGCCTTCCCTCTTCAGGGTGTTAACTTGAAGAGAGACTATTTTCAAGGAGGTCACCCATCCTGTTACTGCTCTCCCCCAAGCACGCCTGACTTCGGAGTTTTAATGGGATCCGGTGAAGGCGTGTTAATGCCCTCTTTGGTTGGCAACTATATTTAATACAGTGAATAATAACGATAATATATACAGGTCATTTCATTATTTAGGTACTTGTTAAATTTTTGTTGAGCCAATATTATATACATGAAAATTTATTAATTTTTGGATGAAAATATAAATGGTAAAAGTTTTTAAAAATGATATTATACACCGTAAGGGCAACATACTTTGCAAAAATGACCAAAAAGAAAAGTATTATTTAGAAAAAGGACCATCAAAGGTATTAACTATTTATAAGTTACCAAGACAATTAGTCAAAAAAATAACATGACAACCAAAAAGAATATGTGGTAGATGATATGACAATAAAAAAGATGACATATACAATATCATAATGAAGTTAATATACTTTTTTTAAAAAATTTTAAATTATTTATGTAAAATAGTTTTAATGTAATAATTTTTAGAATAAAAATTAGTTGTACTTGAGTTAAAAAAAAAAAAAACTACTGTTCACTGGACGTACGACGTTACAAACGGCGTACGTTGAACGTGCTACAGTAAATGGTGCCATTTTGGTAAATATTTTTAAAAGTATGCTATTTTGGTAATTTTTTTTCGAAACTATGCCAATTGGGTAAAAAATTCAAAATCTTATTATGCAATGTGTAATTATTAAAATTTTTTATAATTTATTATTTAGACATTTAAATATCAATTATTTAGATATCATTATACATATAAGTGTTATTATCTGAGTAATTATTTACTTGTATTGAATATTAAGGTTAAAACTTCAATTTGGCTTCAATTCTATTATTTAGTTTCCTGTTGGAATTGAAATTATAATTCCAATTCTCAATTCCATGAAATTGTGTTTTACCTCAAAATTACATATTTTCATATTAACTCCATTGACTTAAACCCAAAATGACTCAACTTAATTGACCAAAAATTCAAGATGAGTCAGAACCTAGACCCAAACAGAACCTAATTAAAAACTTGAAATGACCTAATCCAAATGACTCAACCTTAAATGGCTTGATCTAGCTTAATTTTTTTCAAACCTCTTGATTTTGTGTTGAAATCTTGTGAGCTTTAGTAGAATTATGTTGACATGGTACATGATTCCTAAAATACGTGAGCACCATTTCATATTTCAGACAAAAAAGTCATCATGCTTTAGATATAAATTCATTGGATTTCGATGAAGGGTACTTGTCGCCAAAATTTTATATCATGCCAGCATTTGTTAGTAAAAATGCATCATATTCTGACGGAAAGTGACTACCTATTTCCAAGATCCCCATGTCATGCCAACATTTTCTGACAAAACTTCATCCGAATTTTAGCAATGGTACATTGATGATATAACTTTTAAACATTATAGTAAGTAACCATACATATCAAAATGCAAAATTATCTAAGTACACCTTAGATACCTCACTGATGAATTCCCTAAAAGTTTTAGACTTGGCATTTCTTATTTCTTATACTTATCCATTATATCTAAATTTTACTCAGCCAAATTTAAATATACCTAATAGAAATAAATTATAGTCAATTTGTACATTTTGATTATTTATATTGTGGTAAACGTATCTTGTAAGCCCACCCTAAATATAAATCCTAGATCCACCACTGTGTTGGGGTGTATTACGAAATGACAAGCCAATTTTTAGATGTTTATTATTTTCAAATATTTGTTTATTTGTTATTTTGGAGATATTTTATTTTGGGTTTGTTGTAAGGTGATTTAGATATCTTGGGTTGCATATCTTACAGGCTGTATTTTATTTTCTTTTTGGGTGAGAAACTGAACTTTTCAAAGTACTCATTGCTCCATTTCCCTCTCATCTCTTCCCTCTTTCTCTCTCATCTTAAAGCTCGACTGTACACCAATATTCTTTAATGTAGCTTGATTTTCTTGCTGTAAGTGTTAGAGTTATACTCCCAAGACGATACCAAAGCTGATTTGTAGCAAAGTCAATTTCTTTCTCTCACAATTGGATACTTTCTTGCTTTATTGAGGTTCGATTGTCAGTTCTTTTGCTATAGAGCATAGATTGTTCGATTGAGGATTGATTGTCTAGTTGCTAGCTCAACAACGGATTTTTTAGTTTTTTTTTTTTTTTTTTATCGCTCTTCACCTTGAAATGGCACAAATGGGAGATCTGGTACCGAGTGGTGCAATGGCAGCGTCGCCGAGACATTCATGTGCATATTAGTTTCAATCAGTGGTGCATAGCAAAATTTCAAATGGAGTTACCATTCCTTAGCCTATTGATGTTTTGGTGACTCCATATTTTCTTAGTGCAATTGATATTCCAAGTGGAGGGTTGGTGTCACAAGTCGTATTAGGTACATCAACTATAATTCTTGGTATCGCTTTTTGTCCATAGCTTAGAAGGCTAAGAATAAGCTAAGATTTATCACTGACACCCTGAAGCAACCTGAGATGGATGATTCGAGCTTTGTAAAATGGCAGCGGCGTGACAATATATTGATGTCTTTGCTTGTGAACTCGATTTCAAAAGAAATAGCAGCTAGTATCATCTTTGCTTCCACCTCGCATAAGATATGGATAGAGTCAAGGCAACGATATGCTCCCAAGAATGGACCAAAAATTTTCTAGCATAAGAAGACCATCAACAATTTAAAGCATGGTAATATATGGTAGAATGGACCGAAAATAGCGGCTAGTATTATTCAAAGCGAAATTGTTGTAGAATGAACTCAAGGCATATGAAGAAAATATGGTATGTGATATTGGTGTAATGAAGGCGGTAAGTGTGGTGTCCTACAGACTATAGCGGAAAGAGATAGAAAAGACAATGTGATGGCATTTTTGATAGGACTGAATAAGTGTTATGAAGTTGTGTGTGATTAACTTCTATTGTTGAATCCTCTTCACCCTTTACGTGAAGGTTTTTTTTTTCCCCAAAATTGTCCAACAAGATAGTAAGCATGAATTATCAAGTGGAAGAACTACTCTGGATGAAGGGCATTCAGAGGCTTTAGCCATGCTTGTTAAACTCCTTAACGTTAAAAGAAAGCATACACCTACTGACAAGAAGGACCAGCCTCTATGCACTCACTATGGAAAGCAGGGATGCAATATTTATACGTGTTATAACCTTCATGGATTTCCGTGAGGTTAAAAGAACCGTAGGCACAGCAATCATAGTTTTCTTCCTCAACCTATGGGTGGACAAGCAGTGGCAAATAGTAGAGCCATTCAGCCTAGAGCTCCCAGACCTACAATGTCATCAACTATTAGCCTTTCTCGGCTCTCATAGGAAACCACATACATTCTCTCCCACTTTAGCCACTAGGAAGTAAATCTGATTTGATAGCTCTGTCAAGCATACATGAATCTCTCTTCTATTTTCATGTCCTCTTTCTTCTCTTTGCATCTACTTCTCCCTTTCCATCACATTTCTGGAGTCTTGATTCTTGTGCAATACATCACACGTATGGTACCAAAAATCTTTTTGATTGCCTAGACATTGTTGCACCCTAGTATGTGAAACTACCTAATGGTAATAATTGTCTTGAAACACATTCAGTCAAAGTTTCACTCAACTCTAATTTGCCCCTTCACAATGCATTATATGTTCCTAATTTTGTTTTTAACCTCTTATCACGAGGGAAATTATTAGTTGCAGAAAAAGGCTCATCTATTTTCTTTCTAACTCATTGTGTTGCTCAGGACCTCAGCCAACGAACAATCATTTGAGTGTGTAGAAAGGTCCATGATCTCTATGTTCTTGATCCCATCATAGTTCCTGTGGATGATCATTCTTACCAACATACTGATTTGCTAAATAATGTTGTTAGACCAGCGCCTTTTTTTTCTTTCCTATACCTCTTCTTTTGTCAAAAAAAAAAAAAAAATGGGATTGTAGATTGGGACACCCTAGTGATAACAGGTTGAATATGTTGAATGATATCATGAATGATACGCCTTTCAATGGCCGTACTTCTCCTTTTTCAATCTTTCTTCTAGTTAAACATAAACACTTGCCTTTCCCTTCTTGTAACCATATTGCTGCTAAGCCTTTTGATTACATTTTGATATTCGGGGGTCGTTTCAGTAGAAAGCTTTTAGGACACGTTATTTTCTCATTGTGGTGGATAATTGCTCATGAGTTGTTTGGGTTTGCATGCTTATGTTCAAATCCAAAGTGAGCCGATACTTGATGGATACACTTCCATCAAAATAGTTCATATGGATAATGATCCTAAATTTTGATTACCTCATTTGCATCACGATAATACACCACACATCTTGTGTCAGAACACCTCAACAAAATGTCGTTGGTGACAAGTGAAGAGATGCCCCTTTAATCCAAGATCAAAAGGCATCTATATGCTCTTTTAATGTACAAACTCTCGCAAATATAAAAGACAATAGACCAAGGAGCAAGAACAACTCAATTCCTTGCTAAATCGAAGGGAGGAGAAGGCACTTCACCTATCATTATACGAGACAGTCTTACTTGCTACCTTCAAATCTTCTGTGTAAAATTAAGAAACAAATAGGCAGGTAGCTTAGAAACTTTCCCGAAAAGAGCTCTAACATGCAGTATGAGATTGAATGCTACTCGTGCTCTTCATCTGCAAGCTACTCTCCCTTTGTCCTTTTTGGCATGATTGCATTTTAACTGCTACATACCTCATAAATAGACTTCTCTCTTCCTTACTTCTTTACAAATCTCCATTTGAAGTGTTGTATAATGTTAAACCTATGTATGAATAGTTGCGTGTTTTGTGCTTGTGTTTTGTTTTAACTCTTCCATATATTCAACACAAATTGCTCCTCGAGCCATACTTGCCATGTTTTTGGGTATTCTTTTTGGGGTGAAAGGATTCAAACTTCTCAATCTTCAAACCAAAAATATTGTTGTTTCTCGAAACGTTATTTTTTGGGAGGCTATTTTTTCATTTACATCCTTAGGATCTTTTCTTGATTCTTTTGCTCACATATGTCTTCCTCACCCAATTTTTCCTTTTGGTTATGATTGTGCGTTTCCTCTGAAGGTTTGCATTACTTCCTTTTCTCTATAACTAAAGTATGTTTCGGGTTTTGCCTCCTACTTCTATTTCTGCATAGTCAATTTGTGTTTTTGTTTCCTATCAGGATCTTTCTCCTTCTCCTTTTCTTTTTTGATTGCTTGTGAACCATCTCACCCTCCTCCTGTAGCCCTTACTCATGTTTCTAATTACTGTCACTGTGGTCTTGCCACTACATCCTGTATTTCTACTTCTTCCTCTACCTTTCATCCTCTTTCCTCTTCCTTTCTTATAAAAAATTAAATGTTTCGTTATAAAAATTTGCTCTAGAGATTTTTAGTGTTACTGAATTAGAGCGCTATCATGTTGCTATAAAATCCCCTTCGTTACGGGATGCCATGGCCACTGAGTTGCAAGCCTTGGAAGATGGTCATACTCGGGAGATTGTTCCTTTACCTCTGGGTGTTCATCTTATTGGTTTGCTGGGTATATAAAGTGAAGTTAAACACGATGTGCTCAGTCATTGAGCGGTTTAGGACCAAGTTAGTTACTCAACACTTTACTAAGAAACTGGGTGTGGATTTCTTGGAGATGTTTTCACTGATATAAAAGTTTACTATAGTTAAAGCAGTTCTTTCGACCGCTACTATAAAGAATTGGCACTTACTTCAACATGACATTAATAAAGCCTTTTTACACGGTGATTAGCATGAAGATGCTTATATGCGTTTGCCTCCATGGCTTTAAGTTGAGGGGGAAAGTTTCCCGATGCTTGGTAAGTTGTGTAAGAGTTTGTATGGGCTTCGCCAAGTGAGCCATAAATGGTTCACTAAATTATCTCATGCTTTACTTTGGCTTGGTTTCGTTCAATCCCAATATGATTATTTCCTTTTTACTTGTCATCATAGTTTCTCTTTTCTCGTTGCTCTTATGTATGTCAGTGATTTGAAAATCGCAAGCAATGATTTTTCTGCTGTTACTGCTCTTTGTGATCTGCTACACATCAATTTTAATCTCAAGGATTTAGGATCTTTAAATTTCTTCTTGGGTTAAGAGGTTTCCTGTAACACCAAAGGTACAGTATTCTCTAAAAGAGAATACACACTCTGACTACTTGAATATGTGAGGTATCTTGGTTGTCGGCTTGCGTCAACCCCCATGGATCCTTTTTGCCACCTCAGAAAGGATGATGGTACATTACTTGATGATTCTTAAGGTATCTTCATCTTGTTGGGTGGCAACTTTATCTCACTATTGTTAGGAAAATATGTAAAATAGGTATCGAATTCAATCACGGGTCTTAAGACATGTAGCGAACTATTTTTCCTTAAGACATATTTCATGAATACCAAAATAGTCTAAGGGATACAATGAAACCCAAAAATCAAGTGAGAGGAAGATCATAGAGAGGATGGATGACCGAGACTTGAAAAATGAGATAATGATGTTTTTCAAGTGTATGGTAAATGCCTCTGGTGGGGCTTTATATAGACATTTATATGCCTCTTGGGAAGAGACTTGTCGCTTTAAACATGGTTTTTGGCCAAGGACACAACCCTTTAAAACATATTAAATTGATTTCCCAAAAGTAGGAAAACCTACTCAAAGTAAAGGCTATAACTGTCCTATGTATTGACACACAGGCCCAGTCTTTGGGTTTTATTAGACTGTGTGTCGACACACAACTTCTCGAGAGTGTTTGTGTCAACAAATAATATGTTTAAGCCAAAACACATTAAATACTTATCCGAAACACTTGTTTTGGAAATACATCAACAATCCCCCACCATTTTCAAAATACATACGTTCTCATTCAAATTATACATCATCTCAAAATAAAAGGAAGCCTTTATGCATTAAGGGTATCTTCCAATTGAACCCTCACTTAGTGAAGATATGTCACTATTAATCGGAGCGATATGGTAGACTATGCTATGAACCATACGAGTCTATTTGACTAACCATACATGTCTCTACACACAAGACTTACTCTCTACAATACACCTCAATTTCGACTAATATATTTTAGACCTTGTATTCTGTACCCTTCATGAGTGTAACAGAGTCAAACCCATGTTATTAAAATACTTCTTGAAGTAGCCAAACTTCACACTTATTTAGGTAAACCCCATTGATCACGTCCCTACAATACGACATTTAATAATTTTCGCGGGTCCATTAAGAGTATGTGCTCAATCTCAATTTCCTTTCGTCACAAGTTACCAAGCACTACGCCCGGGATAGAATTTTACTTTTAGTGTTGGAAATCATATGGATGATGGAACTCTTTCATTAAACGCAAGACCTGGCGTTTTACCAGGAGTTGGATTGCGGGTCCATCATGTGTGATTATAATTGACGAGCTTTGCCCATCCCTTTACTCGTATTTGTTACAAGTCTCTAGTAAAACTTTTTGTGACAGGATTTGCTAGATTCAGACTTGCATTTACCAAGTCCACAATAATCACTCAATCATTTCATGAGTTGTTTTACATAACTATATCTCACACTAATGTGCTTGAACTTTTCATTACACATCTCACTCTACGCATTTGAAAGCATAGCCTAACTATCATAATTGGTAAAAATAGATGATATTGGCTTAGGCCACAAGGAATCTTAAACAATAGATCCTTTAAGAATTCTACCTCTTACTAGCAGAAATCATAGCAACAAACTCTACAATCATGGTAGAATTAATTATACATGTTTGTTTCTTGGAATCTCAAGAGACGGCACCCCTAGCAAGTAGGAATATTCCCTCGCCTGTAAAAGTGTAATCCTCCTTATAGGAGATCCAACTGGCATCCAAGTACCCTTCTAAAATAGAAGGATACCCACTAAAAGAAATACCATAATCCATAGTTATTTCAGTACTATATATACCACATGCCAACAAAATTTACTTGGATTGCTAGGATATCTATTTAGATTTCCAACAACAAAGGCTATATTTGGCCTTTTCATACTCCAATTGTATTACTGGAATATCTTCATTTAGTAGTAAATATCCACAGCAAATAGCAACACGTAATCGACGTATAAGTATATAACAACTCCAGTATCATTATCAAACTTGCTATATACGACATTATCTTATTCATTTATTGCATCTTTCCAAAAAAATGGCATCATAAGATTTCATTGCCTCATCAAACATCATGGAATTTGACTCTACCACACAACAATATGAAACCTGATTATCCAAATTGTCTTTAGTTCATTCCATTAGAAATATGTAAAAATCTAGATCAAAAGATTTCTTTTTCCATGTTCTTTTACTTCTTCCAAGATTTAGATCATTTTCAGCAATTTCTTCCTCACAATATGATTTTCATCATATGACAAAGGCATGTTTATGTCATTTTCCATCGAAATGTTATCTTTCGGTCAAGGATTTGAACTAAAACGGTTTTCATCTTAATATGTTTTACTTCACATTATCATAATGCAATATTATTTCGTCGGCATTAATGCAAGATTCAAGGTCACTTTTATATACTCATCCATGTGTATATTCATGAACTTCAATTTACTCATAAAATATATATCATCATGCCATTTATAACCATCAAAACTTATGGGTAATTGAAAATGAATCATTATAGTCCATATTCATGTACTCTTAATATTTTCCACTTTGATGACTAACATCATCTTAACACATGAATATAAAATCATATAATAGAATTATTTTCTAATGCAATAACCGTACTTATATTGTACTCAATTTGAATATTTTAATATTAGTGACGTCAGGGATCAACATAAAATATAAAATTATCATATAATATTTATCTTTCATGATGCACTAATTTTAATTTCACTTAAACTCATACCACTTTTATTTTTACCAAGCAAACAAAAAGTATTTATGTTCACAAATTAAAATCACAAAAATTCATGATTGAATTAACATGCATGAATGCATCAACCTTGTGAGTGCATTCACATGCACACATACATATTATTCGCGAAACATCCATGCTTATACAGTCAATGCATTTCATATTTATGAACATGCATGCATTAATTACATTGATTGTATATCCATTAATCTTGTAACTCCATTAACATACATATATGCTTGTACTCAAATTCTTTTTCATAATTATGACCATACATTCATTAAACCTCAATTTATTCTTCATATTACAAATTTGTAAGGGAATGAATTTGTAATATTTACATAATAAATACTCTAATTATATTCAACATTTATGTATAAATATATTTTACTTCAACCACCATAATTCTATGTGAATTAAAAATACGATTCATCATTTTTACCAATTCAAAGTAAGCATGTATGCATAATTTATTTATGTGTTATTATTAGTTTTGGTATTGTCTCGACATTTAGTTTCAACAACCATCTAAAATAGGATTTTCCTCTTTGGCATCTCCTCAACATTTTGTTCCAACAGCCACCCATGTTGAATACTAGTATTATCCTTGTATTTTCTTATGTATTACATTCTTAGCATATTCTTAGCATCTAGTAGTGTAATTAATAGGGAATAATTCCCCTCCTCTTGCTGTCCTTGTAACCAGCCCTTCAAGGCCTTTTATGTCCTTCATTGCTTCATTTAGTTAGGCTCTTCAGTAGCTTCGGATGCAAATTACTCATGGCTTTTCATTTGCTTTGTATTAGTATAAGTAGAGGGTATTATGTACTTATTTAATCATCCAATATATTTCTATTTTCCTTACTACTTTGTGTTGAATATTTGGTTTAATTTAATTTTATATGGTATTATAGAGGGTTCCGGTCTTGTGCTAGTGTTTTTTTATTGTGTTTTGGCAGTGCACCACCAGTTGTAGTTGCGCCCATTTGTCACTTTTTGCCTTGTGTGAGCCTTTCCCTTCTTGTTTTATTTATGATTTCTTGTGTTTTAATTCTTTTAGATAATGGCAAATATTTACAATGAGAATGAAAATATTATAACTCAAGCAAAACCTGATCAAACTATTGTCCATGCTCCTACAATAAGGGCAGTTTTAGATATTAATTCACCATTTTATCTCCATCCCTCTAATCACCCGGGGTTGGTTTTGTGTAAAATACTCTTAACTGGGCATAATTACCAATCTTGGAGAAGGTGAATATATAACATTTTCAAGGAAAAATGTAAGATTGGTTTCCTTGATGAAAGCACACAAAAACTGAATGAAGAATCATCAAATTTTAAAAAACGGAGTACTTGCGACTCCATGGTCTCAACTTGGCTTTCTAACTCTATCTTTAAAGAGATAAACAAAAGGTTCACCTATTTGGCAATAGCCTGAGACATTTGGTTGGACTTGCATGAGAGGTTTTCACAAGGTAATGTTCCACGTATCTATAAATTGAAGCGCAATATTTCTCATCTGAAACAAGAGAATTCGCCCATGTCCACTTGCTATACCAAATTGAGATATTTTGGGGATGAGTTATATACTCTCATTGAAATACCACTTTGTGCTTGCAAGCGTGCTAAAGGCTTTTTAGTAATATGTGACATGAAAAAACTTTTGGATTTGTTGATGGGCCTTGACCTGCCCTTTTTCACTATTCGCTCTGAACTAATGAATACAAAGCCTATAACCACTGTAGGTAGCACATATTCTGTTTTATGTTAAGAGGAGAAACAACAGAGCATGGCCACCGGTTCTGTCATAATAACAGAGGTTGCTGCCGTGCTGTCAAGGGTTTGACCACCACAGGGGGAGCCGCTTCTGTCATTGAGAATAATCCTTGTCGTACTAAGTGTTTTACTTGTTCTCAGTATAAGAAACATCGAAATACCAGGGAGCAGTATTTTGAATTGACAGGTTATCCTTCGGGTAGGAAAAATTAAGCATTGGGAGCATGGGACAATAGTCACCCTCCCTGCCGAGTCACTGTCAACTGCTGACAGCCCCATGGCGGGACTATCCTCCACTCAATACCAGCAACTTCTAGGTTTACCTGGACCTGTTTCAACTTCTCCCAGTGTAAATCTGACATGTCAAGTTTCAACTTCTTATGATCGAATTATTGATAAAGGTACCACAGATCATATGGTCCCTTCCTTATCCATTATGTTTGATGTAATGGTTAACAACTCGGTTGGAATTGTGAAATTACCTAATGGCACTAGTTTGATAGTTACCTATGTGGGAAGAGTTCAAATTTTTGAAAACTATATCCTCAATGATGTTCTTCACGTGCCTGGTTTTTGCTATAATTTGTTATCAGTGAGTAAGTTAACTCGTGAAGGAAAATGTGTGTTGACTTTTCATCATGATTTTTGTTATGTAAAGGACCTATTCTCGAGGAAGCTAATTGAAGTGGGTAGATAAAGAGATGAGCTATACCTGTTAGAAGTGCAACTGGTAGCTCCCTTGGTTTTCTCTGTTTAGAGCAATAAAGAGGCTGTTTTGTGGCATTATCGTTTGGGTTATGTGCACTTTTCCTCGTTTGGTTGTTAAGAAGGCATATTTTGTTTATGATTCTTGCCAGTGTCAAGCAGGCACGTTTACCTTTTCCGTTGTCAGTTTTAAAAACTCGTGTCTGTTTTGAATTGATACATTGTGATATTTTGGGGGCCTTATCGGATATTATCTTTGATCGGTGCTTGGTACTTTCTCACTATTGTTGGTGCTTACAATCATTGTACTTGGGTTTATTTGATAAGGGAGAAATCCCAAGCACACAAAATTCTTATTGACGTTTGTCGTATGATTAGTACACAATTTGGATTTCAGGTGAAACAAGTGTGAAGTGACAATGGACAAGAATTCATTAGAGTTTTACGCCAAATGTGGAATTCAATTTCAAACATCTTTGACTAGAACACCTCAAGAAAATGGAGTCATTTAGCACAAGCATAAGGATCTATTGGAAGTCGGTTGAGCGCTTCATTTTCAAGCAGGTCTTCCTAAGAAATTTTGGCGTGAGTGTATTTTAACAATAGCCTATTTTGTAAATTTGATGCCTTCTCCTCATCTTAAAAACAAAAGTCCTTATGAAATCTTGTTGGGAAAAGTTCTGTCATATGACCACTCACTAGTTGTTGGAAGTCTCCGTTATTATCATGTTAAGGACATTTTAAAATCATACTACTCTGGGAATTTTTGTTAGGTATCCCAATGGTCAAATAGGGATACAAAATCTATAGTCGTGAAGAAAAAAAAAATTATTGTGTCAAGAGATGTCCGGTTTTATGAGAACTCTTTTCCGTACCTTAAATCTGATGTTAATGTTTCGATTCATAGTTATGATTCAACAAATTACACTCTAGTAATTTCTATGAGCCGATTCATCGAGAAATGGCTGTTGTTTAGGATGGGTTGGCCGACGCACAGTTGGCTGAACCTGTTACTGTCGAGCCAACGACTGGTGATGCTGTTGACTACCAATCAGACCGCGTGGAAGGTGAAGGGACCAAGCCGGGTCCCAAGGTTGTCAGAAGAAGTGGTCATTTACTTTCTAGCCTGTTAAGTATCAAGACTATATCTGTGATATGCCCACTTTTATAGCCCATGCTTCTGCTTTCACTCTATGGGCTAACTCTTGTCTAGCATCTCCTATTTCAAATTTTGTGTTTAACACGCATTTTCAAACTCTCACTGCAATCTTTTGAACTCCATCACTTCTTGTGATGAGCTGAAAACTTTTAAAGAGGCCGTTGAGTTCAAACATTGGAAGGACGACATGGAAGATTACATTAAGGCTTTGGAGCAAAATCACAATCACACTTGGACTTTAGAGACACTACTCGATGGGAAGAGGGCGATTGACTCAAAGTGGATGTATAAATCAAATGGTTCCATAGAGCGTTACAAGGTCCGCTTGGTCGCCAAAGGATTTACGCAAGTGGAAGGTACATATTAGCATGATATTTTTGCTCGCAAAATTGTATACCGTTTGTTGTGTTCTAGTCATTGCCATTGCTAGAAGTTGGATAATCCAACAATTACATGTTAATAACACCTTTTTTCATGGCGACTTAGATTAGGAAGTTTACATGAAACTTCCACAAGGTTTTGAACAAAAGCATAAGGGTAAACTGTGTCGTCTTCAAAAATCTCTATATAGACTTAAACAAGCCTCCCATAATTGGAATCAGAGATTCACTTCAACCTTAAGTGATATTAGGTTCCAACAATCTAAATCAGATTATTCGCTTTTTACATTCTCTAGTGGAGATGTTTACACTGCAATATTAAATTATGTTGATGATGTCATTGTAACTGGAAACACATGGGCCATATCCCCAAAGTCAAAGGCGTTTTGAATGAGTCTTCTGGGATCAAAGATATGGGACCCATAAAGTATTTCATAGGCATTGAGGTAGCTCAATCTCCTGAGGGAATAATTTTGAGTCAAAGAAAGTATATTTTAGACATCTTAAGTGAGGCCGACTTATTAGGAGCAAAACCAGCTCCTACCCTAATAGTGCAAAATCATGGATTAGCGGATCAAGTGGGAGAACGGGTTGTGGATGGAGGGCCGTATAGGAAGTTGGTTGGTCGTCTATTGTATCTAACTATTACACAGTATTAGTTATGCCTTCCGAATTTTGAGTTAGTTTATGCATGATCCGTGTGGTCCTCATCTTGAAGCTGGTATGCGTATTTTGCATTACCTTAAGGAATTTTCTTACCTTCCAAGAGTGATTTTACACTTCATGGCTATTGTGATGCCAATTGTGCCGGTTGTCCGACTACTAGATGCTCAATTTTGCATTTCATGGCGCTCGAAGAAGCAAACTGTTGTGTCTCACGCTTCGGTAGAGACCGAATATCGATCTATAGCAACTATAACAAGTGAACTTGTTTGGCTACAATGTTTGTTAGTTGTTCTTATTGTTACAATTAATGATGCTTATATTTTAGTATGTGACAATCAAGCAGCTTTACATGTTGCCTCTAATCCGGTTTTCAATGAGAGGACAAAACACATTGAGATCAATTGTCATTTTGTTCAAGAAAAACTTTTGACTAAGGAGATTGTAACGTCATTTGTTCGCTCCTCGGGCCAAATTGCTATTGTTTTTACCAATACTCTAGGATGTTCACGCTATGCAGCTCTCCTTCACGAGTTGTGCATCGTTAATCTACATGTTCCAGCTTGAGGGGAGTGTTTATCCTTATACTTTCCAACTGTATTTTGTTATGTATTTTATACCTAACATATTCTTAGCATCTAGTAGTGTAATTAGTAGGGAATAATTCCCCTCCTCTTGCTTTCCATGTAACCAACCCTTAAAGGCCTTTTATGTCCTTCATTGCTTCATTTAGTTAGGCTCTTCAGTAGCTTAGGATGCCAATTAGTCCTGGCTTTGTATTTGCTTTGTATTAGTATAAGTAGAGGCTATTATATACTTGTCTAATCATCCAAGTAATATATTTCTTTTTTTCCTTCCTACTTTGTGTTGAATATTTGGTTCAATTTAATTTTACAACCCAAAACAAGGTATTCTTTTCCTTTTATTTATTTTCTTACACAATGTAATGAATATACTCAAAGGAATACCATAATTACAACAATGCATTATAACATGAAAATTTTTACCGTAGAAAAATTTCATTACATTATCATAGTACACATTTTCTCATCATTCGTATTGCAATAAGCATGTAGCATAACATGGTAGTGGCAGTTATTGAGACGCAGTAATGATGTGTAAATTCAATGCACAAGGCCACTGATGTAAATTAATTAATCTTGATGTAATGCTATCATGCATAAGTATTTTCATGTTACACTATCATAAAGAATGCATTAATTAAAATTTATACGAAACTTTAAAATCGTTTCTGTTTTCTTTTTTCTTTTAATATTGTGGCAAATATCATAACTTTGTTATTCAAACAATGTAATACACAACCCCATTCTCATAAAGAATCTTCGTAATTAATTATGGAAGTTATCTGTTAACAATAAAAATAACCGTACTAATATTAAAATAGGATAATAAAACAATAAGTTTAAATTAAATAAAAAAAAAGTAAAAAAAGACAAAAAATAATCACCCCCTAGCCTTTCACTCTCTTCCACGTGCTTCCCTCTCTCTCCTCTCCCCTCTCTCCTCTCACCCGCCACAACCTCTCTGTCCTCTCCCCGGTGCCGCCTGCCCAAGCCACCAATACCGTCCACCACACCAATATCGTCTCCCTCACCACCTCGCCGGTACCGTCCCGGTACCGGCTCCCATGCCACCGATACCGCCTTCCCCATCTCTCTCTCCTTTCTCTCTCCTCTTTCCTCACACCCCCAACCCCTACCGTCTTCCTCTCCCCCTCCTACCATCTCTACCGCTCACCATCTTACTCTCTCTCTCTCCTACCGCCACCCTTACTACCACTACTGTCCACCACGGCGCCTACCGCCTCCTACCACTGGGGTACCGCCCGACCTTGCCGGTACCACCTAACCCACGCCGGTACCGCCTCCAGCCACCCTCTATAAATACCCACCGCTCCCCCAACACAAGAAAAAATGACAACCACCACAACCACCCAACAACACAACAACACAACAGCCCATTTTCTCTCTCCTTTCACTCCGGCTAACCTCGGCCACCTCGCCGCAGTCCCGTCGCTAGTCTCCACCTCGCCTGTGAAACTCCGGCCACCTCTTCGGCAGCCCTTTCTCCTCAAGCCCCAACCAAGTACTTTCTCTCTCCAACTTACAACAACCCCTTCTCTTCTCTCCTTCCACTCCGGCCGGTCCCAGGTATAACTCCGGCCACCAGTGTCGCGCCCCTCTCCGTCCACCTCACCGGACAGCTCCGGCCACCCCACCGGCACCAACCCCTCGAGTCTCTCTCTCACCATCTCTCTCTCGGTCTCCCACAGTCTCTCTCTCTCCTCTCCCGCCAGGCCCACAAGGTCCCCGCGCCGGCCACCGACCACCGAGGACCCCATCTCCTCCATATACGATAGGTATTTATTATTGTTTACTCTACGCTATTTACTTACCGTATATTATTGTCATGCCTTTACTAACTTAGGCATCGGAGGAGTCCCCCGCGGGCAAACCCGTGGGTCCCTCTGACGGCTTTCTTCATTTTACAAGGGAGCCCGGGTTAAACGCGCCAGCAACTGCTTTCTCAAGTGAGGGTTGAGTCCCGCTTTCATCTAGAACCTACAAATATTTGTTGCTCGGAATATTTGGGTTAGCTCACTGACTGAACCAAATTTAACCGAAACAAAGGCACCGTCTGTGGGAAAGATAGCTTGCTAGCGTTTAACCTAGTATCCCATGCAAATCACCTAAGACCCTCACAAGACTGGGGGCTATGGTACATGTTCAAACATCAGATAAGTCTTTAGTTTCAATTTTTCCTTGTGCATTTACCTTCTAATACCTCTAAATTAGGATTTTAGATCTACATTGTTGGTAAATTTGAGGCAACTTTTAAATTTTTTAAAAAAAATTCGTAGCGTAAAAAAAAAAGAAAAAGAAAAAGAAATCAGATAATAAGGGTACGGGGTAAAAGAAGAATAAGAGATGAAATCTGGGATATCTAAAATAAATTTTAAATATTTGTCTAGCTTTATCTAATATAAATATTTATGTTATCGTTTATACAGCTAGAAATTTTGGTCCTTCAATGTTACAGTAATTACCCGTAAATTGCTTTATTAGATTTCTTGTTCGTGGCAATGTATGAACTATATTGTCACTGTTTTTCATAAATTACTCGCTAAATTTTTCTTTATCTGAATGAAGCAACTTTAAGTTAATTCTAACCCCACTCATAGTTTAAGTATGCTTGTTTCTTAATTTTTGCTTAAATTTTAGCCACATGTAGATTAATTAAAAACATACTCCATTATTTAAAACTTTATATACATTAAGGGGTTATATCTATCAATTTGTGGTACAGAAAAAGTACAAAAAATGAATGAGAAAAAAGTGCAGAGAGTGGAGAAAAATATGGTAAAAGATGAGATAGAACTAGAGAAAGTGTATTTGTTGTTTGATTAACTTTTCTAACGATCCTTAATACATTATTTACACAATTATAACTGTTTATTAATTCCTACATTAGCCATGTCAGGAACCTATAAACACAAATTCCTATAAGTTAAACTTTAAGGATTTTTGCTATATTTATTAGATTTTGCTTTTTCTATTAAGTATTAGTGTTTCTCCTCGAATTTATATTTTACCCCTTTTTAAATAAAGTCAAAACATGTTGCTTAAATTTTTTACTTGAGTTAGGTTAAATATAAAAAAATGGGGGTCACAAGTTCAATCAATAATCTAACGAAAAACTATAATCTTGCCATCTATTTAAGCCAAAACTCTTTTATAATTGACCCATTTTGAAATAATATAAATGATTTGAATATGCTAGGCTGTAAATCCTATCTTATATTCGTTAATACCGAAACTATTTGGAACAAATTAAAATTTGTCACTATTATATAAACATCCAATTACTTTTTATGGTGATAAGTTCATAATTTGGTAAAGCAAAAATGCAAGATAAGACAAACCCAAGTATGTTTGAAGATGTATATTTGGGTTAAGAGAATTGAAGAAACATATTAAGTTTTTGAAGGTCCTGCTTTTCATATTCTCGTGTACATAATGATGCCCTGTAGTTATACTTTAGCGGAAATTATGCGGCATTGTAGTTGGTGAATACAAGTAAACTTCGAAAGTTAAATAAGAGAACAGATAAAACTATGAAGTTATACCTTACGGAGTAGAACAAGTTAGATTAGATTTTGACCGAACTGATTAAACTTGACCAGGTTTCGCCAATCTATCCAATCCTAACCCTAACTAAACCGAGCCTGATCTATTTGACCGACACCAAACAAGCGTCTTCCGGTTTAACTGCTTCAACAAACGTAGAGGCAATTAAGTTTAACCGTGTTTAGCCATGTTTCAGCATATTTTTGCACATATGACCAAACTCGCACATGTAACTATCAACCTATGAGACAACACCTTGTTAAAGTGATTTGAATAGAAAAAAAAAATGAATAAATAAATAAATGAAATAATAAAAATAAAATAAATAATAATAATAACAATAACAATCATAAATAGAACAAAAATTAACATATCCTTGGTATGAGTCTTGAAGAATACGAACTGATATCAAAAGTGACCACCTCATATCCTCTTAATTTTTTTGTCTAGTTGAAAAGATTGCAGGGTTTCAAGTATAAGCTCGTCATCAGCAAGTTCATATGTTGGGTGAAATGGTGACCACTTGATCAAAAAAAGCTACTCAACAATCACATACCGGAACCATTTACCTTGAGCCCTTCTCAGTATCGCCACATTCTAGCCATAAGCCCTTCTCAGGCAGGTGATATTCAGTCAAGCCGTAAGCCCTTCTTAGGCAGGCATGTTTCCTTATGTGATTTACGTTTAACCCAGTCCCTAGCCGAGGGCTGGGGGCTTAACATTCTCTACGTGATTTATGTTCCTTATGTGATTTATGTTCAACCTAGCCGGGGGCTGGGGGCTTTGCATTCTCTATGTGATTTATGTTCCTACATGGTCAACGTTCCTTATGTGATTGGCATCCCTTACGTGATCCATGTTAACCCAGCCCTAGGCCGGGGGCTGGGGGCTGAGATTGTTATCCGTGGTAGACTCCCAGTATAATCGGAAGCCCGTGATGATGTACGCCCCATTGATACTGGGGCTGATGTTGGAATTTGCTCCAAGTAGCATTGGGAGCTCGGAGACAAGGGAGCCGTAAGCCCTTCTTAGGCTGGCAATATCTAGTCGAGCCATAAGCCCTTCTCAGGCAGGTAAGACACATTTACCCTATAAGCCCTTCTCAGGCTGGCAATATTTACTCAAGCCTTAAGTCCATCTCAGGAAGGCATACTACCCCTCACACACAGGGGGCTGGCAGTTGTTTTTGCTCCAATTGAAATGGGAGCATGAAGTATTCAGGCGTGGTAACTCTCACCTAACGTGAGAGCCCGCGGTTATCTTGGGTCCCCTCCCGCACAAGGGGCTAGCGTAGGTTTTGCTCCAATTGAAATGGGAGCACGGAGTATTCGGGCGCGGTAACTCTCACCTAACGTGAGAGCCCGCGGTCATCTTAGGTCCCCTCCTTCACAGGGGGCTGGCATTGTTTTTACTCCAATTGAAATAGGAGCACGAAGTATTCAGGCGCAGTAACGCTCACCAAATGTGAAAGCCCACAGTTATCTTGGGTCCCCTCCCGCACAGGGGGCTAGCGTTATTTTTACTCCAATTGAAATGGGAGCATGGGGTATTCGGGCACAGTAACTCTCACCTAACGTGAGTGTTGGGAAAAACATATGAATTTTGTTGGAAAATAAACTATGATGCCGACTATTGGGTTCACAGTTCTCAACTATGGTCACAACAATAGGCACCTATTAGAGCACTTAGAGTAGGAGACTCTTCTCTCTACCTAAGCCCCCGGTCGGAGAGTCACGCTTCGTGACACCTCAGGTGTGAGAGTTCCGGAGAATTGGTTTATCTCTATAAACCCTTTGCCCTAATACCGGCTGTTGGGATGAATTTCAAAAATTCTCCTTAAAGATTGCGCAGCGAAATAGGTTTAGAAGTCATAACTCTAAACCTAGAGTTGATTTAAAATTCTTAATTTTAAATCTGCTGACTTAAATTCATAATTTAAATCGACAGATCTAGATTTTTAATTTAGATCTATAAGCCTTTTGCTCTAATACATTCATAACAATATATAAACTTAAACAGGCATAATAACGGATACTATAAATAAATAGAAAAGCGAAACTAAAAGAAGAAGGAAAGAAGAACATACCTGAAATTGCTCCTATACTAAAGAAAACCAGAAAGACAATAATATTCTTCAAAATCGAGACCCCGAGACCTTCTACGTAATGACCTCGAACTGCTCGGAGGGTGGGCTCCGAAAAAAATTAAACTAGGTCTCCGAAACAATTTCAGAAACCCTAAAGAATTATTTTGAACTCTAATACCAAACCTCAGAATAAGCCCCTCTATTTATAGAAATATACCAGAGTGAAAAAATCTAATTATAATAGAAGTGGGATTGCACAGTTTAAAACAAAACGCATCGTTTTAATTAAAAAATTAGTTCAAACGCTGCGTTTCAAACACTGTTTAAAAACGCGAGTCTTTTTAATTCAAAACGC
The DNA here is from genome assembly GCA_018398585.1 of Simmondsia chinensis. Lineage (NCBI taxonomy): Eukaryota > Viridiplantae > Streptophyta > Magnoliopsida > Caryophyllales > Simmondsiaceae > Simmondsia > Simmondsia chinensis. The sequence goes on along the minus strand of JAGTTD010000003.1, from coordinate 28,166,705 downwards.
GTGCCACGTGTCACACTGTCATTGGTCCAAAGCGTGGCACACGGATTCCTCCCCTGGGCAGCCCAGCGCGCGACACGTGTCGGGCGCTGATTGGCTGCCTGGGCGCGTTGCGGATCGCAGGCTGTTTTAAACGCGATTTATTTATTTATTTTTTTGCTTTGTTTCCCACATGTAAAAATTCATCTTATGATATTTAATTTTCCAAAATTATTTTATTTATAATTTTTAACTTTTATTCATCTCATGAATAATGTTTGGCAAAATAAATTTACCCATCTTATGGATAAATAATTCACCTCATGAATTCTTTAATATTTTTCTAATGTCAATAAAATACAGAGGCTCGCGTAGGGACCTCGGGGATAATTTAAATCTAGCTTCAAATGGGTTAAATTAAATCATCTCATGATATTAATTTAATTACCATTTAATGAGACTTAATTCCACTAAATAAATCTCACTGCACTCCAGACTTAAATTATTTATTCGATATCTCCCTAATAGACTGTATTGATGACAACAACCCCTCCACTAGATGTCCATGACAAAGGATAAATATAACCACTACCATTATCCTTCTCACATCTTCTCCATTAGTTACCGACTAGCCCTTCACTGAATAATTCATTTATACTTGAACATATTTATAGTATAAATTCCAAATGTCAAATACTTAGAATACCTTGGCCAAAGTTTTCGAACTATTCAAATATTTACGAATCAACTAAGGGGACATCTGTATCTCATAAGAGACTATAGATTCCCTATTGAATACTTGATCCTTGTCACACTTCACGCCACTACCAAGTGTACGTGGGATTTCAGTCATTCGTTTTAGACCTTACTTATAGTACACCAAAGTAACTAACGCTCCATGCACAAGTCCAGATTACCCTCGGGATTAAGGGTCGTCGTTCAAACAGTACAAAGTGAATCACTCATCTCCGATAGTAGTCTAGAAATAAGTAACTCACATGATCCAACTCAGTGTGTCAAACACACCAACCTAACACTTTTGGATCTCTATCCACATGACAAAGACAAGCCATTTAAAGTGTCACATTATAGTCTTAACATACAAGTGGTCCAGACTTGTCTTCGACTACGAGTCTTTCAAACAACAATCCATACCATTTGTTCCAAGTCTATATGTGGCTTAGTCTCATAAACCACTTATAAAAAACATGTAAATTGTAGTCTGAGGACTACACCCATCTCATGGATGTTTCCCAAAAGAAAATCACATGCAGTATAAATGCTCAAATACACAAATTTAACTAGGAAACGACTGGGACTTCAATTTTATTTATTAATTAAAATAATATATCCAGAATAAATCTGAATTTCAGGACACTGTTTCTAACAGTGAGAGCCCATGATTATCTTGGGTCCCCTCGTGCACAGGGGGCTGGTGGTTGTTTTTCCTCCAATTGAAATGGGAGCACGGAGTATTCAGGTGTGGTAACTCTCATATAACGTGAGAGCCCGCGGTTATCTTGTACCCTCTCCCAGGCTGGCGTTGTTTTTGCTTCAATTGAAATAGAAGCACAGAGTTATTCGGGCGTGGTAACTCTCATATAACATAGTCCCACCTAACATCGAGGCGAGCGGTTGTTCTGCTCCAACCCATATTGGAGCACAATTTACGCTCCATCCGACATAAGGAGTACGAAACAGAATACGCTCCAACCCGACCCATGGCTGGGGGCTAGGACTTAAAAATATTCACAATAGGCTCTAACCCGGCCCATGGCTGGGGGCTAGGAGTTAAAAATGTTCACAATACGCTCCAACCCGGCTCGTGGCTGGGGGCTAGGAGTTAAAAATATTCACAATACATTCCACCTCAACTTTTAAGAGGCCAAATACACAGTTATTCATAAGCTGGCTCAACAGCCAAAACTTGACAAAGCCTCGAAATTAGAAACTCCAAGTGACCGCACCAAAAGCGAACAAATTAGGTGGGACAACGTCTTCAATAACCGCTGCTCGACCATGAATAACGCCTCCAATCAGAAATACAATTCCTAGAGGCCATACCAAAAGTTAACAAGTTAGGTAGAACAACGTTATCAACAAAATCTTTGACAATGCACATATTGACAGAGCATTTGGATATTATACACTCCACGACTGAATGTGAATAGGTCCCCATTCACCCATAGAGTGGGGGGCTACTTGTTAACAATAAAAATAACCGTATTAATATTAAAATAGGTTAACAAAATAATAAGTTTAAATTAAATATAAAAAATGCACAAAAAGACAAAAAATAATCACCCCCCAGCCCTTCACTCTCTCCCACGTGCTACCCTCTCTCTCCTCTCTCCTTTCACCCCCCACAACCTCTCTTTCCTCTCCCCCATGCCACCGGTGCCGCCTGCCCAAGCCACCAATACCGTCCACCACACCAGTATCGCCTCCCTCACCACCTCGCAGGTACCGTCCCGGTACCTGGCCCCATGCCATTGGTACCGCCTTCCTTATCTCTCTCTCCTTTCTCTCTCCTCTTTCCTCACACCCCCAACCCGTACCGTCTCCGTCTCCCTCCCCCCCTCCTACCATCTCTACCGCCCACCATCTCACTCTCTCTCTCCTACGGCCACCCTTACAACCACTACCGTCACCATGGTGCCTACCGCCTCTTACCACCGCGGTACCGCCCGACCTTGCCGGTACCGCCTCCAGCCACCCTCTATAAATACCCACCGCTCCCCCAACACAAGAATAAAAGATAACCACCACAACCACCCAACAACAAAACAACACAACAGCCCATTTGCTCTCTCCTTTCACTCCGGCTACCCCCGGCCACCTCGCCGCCGTCCCGTTGCCAGTCTCCACCTCGCCGGTGAAACTCCGGCCACCTCTCCGGTGGCCCTTTCTCCTCAAGCCCCAACCAAGTACTTTCTCTCTCCAACTTACAACAACCTCTTCTCCTCTCTCCTTCCACTCCGGCTGGTCCCAGGTACAACTCCGGCCACCGGTGTCGCGCCCCTCTCCGGGCACCCCATTGGCAACAGCCCCTCGAGTCTCTCTCTCACCATCTCTCTCTCGGTCTCCCACAGTCTCTCTCTCTCCTCTCCCGCCAGGCCCACAAGGTCCCCGCGCCGGCCACCGACCACCGAGGACCCCATCTCCTCCATATACGATAGGTATTTATTATTGTTTACTCTACGCTATTTACTTACCGTATATTATTGTCATGCCTTTACTAACTTAGGCATCGGAGGAGTCCCCCGCGGGAAAACCCGTGGGTCCCTCTGACGGCTTTCTTCATTTTGCAGGGGAGCCCGGGTTAAACGAGCCAGCAGCTGCTTTCTCAAGTGTGGGTTGAGTCCCGCTCATCCAGAACCTATAAATATTTGTTGCTCAGGATATTTGGGTTTAGCTCACTGACTGAACCAAATTTAACCGAAACAAAGTTATCCAAACTTTAACCGCCAAAATCTTCACGGATTCATAATACCAAAATCATCGACATTTATGTATACTTCTGTTAAATCATGCTCAAGAAGGCAAGTGGTTGCGTGGACAAACACATTCATTGATTCTCTTGCAGCATGGGTTCGACTCCCATTAATGGCATTTCTCATTCTAATATTGCAAAATCGACATGGTTCCCATTGAAACCATAGCCAGTTTTTCCTTTTTTTTTTTAAATTTAATTGCATTGTCATAATGGACTACCATTTAATCAAATTCATGTGCGATTGAAAACCCTTGATCAAATATTCATGTTACACAACCATAAAAATAATGTTCATTTGGAAAATCATGAGGTTTTAAAATTTTGACTTTATATACTATATGCATACTTAATCATATAAGGTTTATTTACTAAGCATTAATGCACTAGATCTCATTAGAACTCTAAAGTTAAGTGTGCCTGGTCGAGAGTAGTAGCAAGATCGGTGACCTCCGGGGAAGTCCTCGTGTTGCCAATCCTATAAGGTTAAGGGTCCTCAGAAACAGCATCTTGGTGGGGTTACACCTTTAAGGGGTAGGGCTACGTACATCTACTCCCCGACCCCCCATAGGCGGGAGCCCTTGAGGCACTGGGTCTGTTATTGTTGTTGTTGTTGTTGTTGTTGTTGTTGCATACTTAATCATATGCGTAAGAAACAATTTAATTCAACACGGATTCCAAATTGAAGATCATCAATCTTAGGCAACTTAGAACTTCACAATTCTTACATGTATTTGAATAGGAAACCTTACCTTGGTCCATTGTGATCCCTCTCTTAATCACTTTCTCCAATCTCACAAAGTTCGCTATTGTTACACGAAGAGAAGAAGTCATTTTCATAAACGAACATAAGTCTTAAGATTGTAAGGGAAATATATAAAATAGTTATCAAATTCAGTTACCGGTCTCAAGGCATATAGCGAACCATTTTCTTAAGACTTATTACATGGATGCTGAAATAGTTTAAGGGAAACAATGAAACCCAAAGTTCAATTGAGAATAATAGCATAGAGAGGATGGATGATTGTCACGATCCTTGACCGTGACCTTGTCCTAGCAACACATCGAGACGCCTATTAATATTTTATCATAATTTTTATGTTTTAATTTTACCTGGGATATTCTAGAATGCTCCAGAGGCTTCTTGAATAGGCCCTCATATGTAAAAATAAGCTAAGTAATAGAACTACTCATGGGATGTCCAAGCCTTGCCGTAGGCCCAGCCAGGTCCGCAGCCCATAATCTGCATGTGCAGCCCAAGTCCAAGCCCATCCACATGTCCAGCCCATCATCCGCAAATCCAGGCCCATCCGCATGTCTAGGCCCACGCCTGGGTGCACTGGTTCAAGGGCCCAATTCACTTGTCTTGGCCCATTTGATCACAAGGTTCCAAAGAGGCCCATTCCCATGAAGTCTTCTAGAAGCTTATTAGAAAATATATTGAGAAGCTGAAATGTTTTCCCTCCACTTTTTTCATTGCTCCACACATGAGCCTTGAAGGTTGAGCAAGCCATTAAATTAGATTCATGTATCAAGCTCTAGTCATTAAAGGTTGGTAGTTGGTGTTAAGCACTATATATATGTATGAGCTATGTAATGTATGAATCATCTATCTATCAATGAAATCAAATATCAAAAGTGAAGAGTAATTCTATTACCTTTTTCTCATCTCCAAACTATTCTAATTTCTTTATCTCATCTAAGCTCTAATTCTCTATCTCATCTAAACTCTATCTCAATTTCTCTTTCTCATCTAAGCTCTCAATACTATCAAATCTCAACCGAGTTCCATCCGGACTCAAGTCACAACTCTTAAGATTGTGACAATGACCGATACTTAAAGAATGAAAGAATGATATTTTTCAAGTATCTTTCACATGTCTTTGGTGGGGCTTTATATGAACATTTATGTGCCTCTTAAAAAGTGACACATCTCTTTATGGTTTTTGGCCGGAGACACAACCCTTTAAAACATATTAAATTGATTTCCCAAAAGTCTAAAAACCCGCACAAAGTAGCGGCCATAATTACCCTGTGGGTCAACACACAGACCCAATCTCTGGGTTGTATAAGATTGTGTATTGACTCATAGATTCTGTGTATTGATACACAACTTCCACACTTAATATGTATCGACACACAACATGTTTAAACCAAAATACATCAAATACTTATCCGAAACACTTTATTTTGAGAATACACCAACAACTATCACTTGTCCGAACATCTCTTTTGTGGTTGGAAATCTTAGTCGGTTCATGGCTCAAACTCGGGACACTCACTTGGCTGTTGCTTATCATGTCCATCATTATTATATGGGCATGGCTGCGCAAGGAAAATTTTTTTCTTTTTCTTTTTCTCTTTTTTTAAAAGGTATTCATGATGCTGATTGGGTTAGGTGTTCCAATTCTTAACGATTTGTTTTGGGGTTTTGTATTTTTCTTGTTGACTTTTTTATATCTTGGAAAGTTAAGAAATAGACCACCTTCTCTCAGTCCTCTGCCAAAGGCAAATATTAATGCTAGTGGTACTTGTGAAATTATTTGGCGAAATGGCCTTCTCTCCAACTTTGGTATTTGACATGACTTTCCTATTTTGTTATTTTACGACGGTCAGGCTACTACTCAACCTTCATTTTCACAAGTGAACTAAGTAGCTTAATCACTTAGTTTGTGACAAGGTTCTTGAAGGTGTTCTCAAAGTGCTTCATCTTTATTCTCGACCTAGACTTGCATATTGTTTGACTAAATCGTTACACTCTTTTTTGTTTCATTCATTTATTTCTAAGTTGCGTGTGTTCATAATATAGGATGTAGCTTGCTAGGTGAGTAACTCATACAGACAATAAATCGACTATCTATAAATCCTACAAGTCCTGTTCCTGTTACAAGCCATGTACGTGTTACAAGCCCTATATACGTTACAAGTCATGTACATGTTACAGGCTTTGTACTTGCTACAAGCCATGTATATGTTACAAGTGCGGTACCTGCTACAAGCCATGTACATTACTAGTCATGTACCTATTACCGGCCCCGTACTTGCCACAAGCCTTGTACATGCTACAAGCCTTGTACCTGCTACAAGTGTTGTACCTGTTATAAACCCTGTACTTTCTACAAGCCCTGTACATGTTACAAGACCAATACTTGCTACAAGCCTTGTACATGTTACAAGCCTGGTACCTACACTCCTGGTACTTATAGCCTCAATATTATAAATGAAATAAGCATGTAATCGATATATAAAAATTAGGTAATAATAAACTGGACTTAAATTAGAAACTTGGGCCCTAAAATACCAGATAAGCCAATTATCCTAGAAGATGGCATGTGTCACTATCTAACAAGTGGCACACAGAGAGAAATCCACCCCATTTTACAAATGGAGTGCATGTTCCTTTCATAAGAAGGGGGGCAAAGCTAACCCCAAGTATGATCGATCAGCACTGACCCCAAACATCATAAACAACATGTGATTAGCATTTGTACTCCAACTTGAGAGTTAGATATTTATTATTTTCCAGTATTTATATATTTATTATTTTGGAGACATTTTGTTTTGGGTATGTTGTTAGGTAGTTTAGATATTTTGGGTTGTATATATCTTATAGACTGTATTTTCTTTGCTATCTCAGTGAGAAAATTAACCGTCTAGAGCGCTCATTGCTCCTTCATTTCTCTCTCATCTCTTCCCTTTTTCTCTGTCATCCCAAAGCTTGATTCTAGACCAGTGTTCTTCAATTTAGCTTGATTTTCTTGCTGCACATATTGGTGTTATACTCCTAAAAATGATAGATAATAACAAGTCTTATTAGTGGGTCAAAGTTATGGACAAGTTATAGGTAGACGTGGACTATATTAACGATAAAGCATGGTGGTGGACAAGCCAAAATTATAGGATTGACGAGTGATGGTTTGTGATGGGCACATTGGTGCATGGTGGGAGGCGCCATTATGGCGGATGATATAGATAAGTGATGGCTATAGTGAGAAGGTGGTGACGAGTCATGGTGATTAGTATTGAATTATAATAAGAATTAGTAAGGTTAGCACATGATGGTAATGTAGCAAGTCGTCAAGTAAAATTGGTGGTGGTGGGTGCTGGTTGTGATAGAAATGCAAGCGGGTCATGGTAATGAAAAGTTAAAGCTAAAAAACATATTTTTAAAACATCTTTCTAAATAAATTGTAGAAAATATCAAATTCTGCATCTTGCTAAGATTAGTTATAAAACAATTTATTTATCATCCAATTTGAGTTGTAAAAAAAATATCAAAAGATCTTTTCTATCAACAAAACATAAACCTAGTAGTCAACCAAAGATTTTTTTATAACTTTTATCTGATAAAAAGTTGAACCAAATGTTGTCTAAAAAACATATATTTACATCAAACTTGAATAATGTATACCTAGAGTTTCTACCCTTCCATAATATCATAAAATCATTTTGAGACTAAGATTAACCAAAGAGGGTACCAACACGCTGTCACCGGATCTAATTAGAACTCCAAAGTTAAGCGTGCTTGGGCGAGAGCAGTACCAAGATGGGTAACCTCTTGGGAAGTCCTCACCCTCAGGTTTGGGGCACTCGAAAATAACCTCTCTTCAGGGGTAATACCCTAAAAGGGGAAGGCTGCGTACATCCGCCTCCCCCATACCCTGCTTAGGTGGGAGGCCAAAAATGGGATTTTCAATAAATGGGGAATTTTTTTCAAATGGTCCGATCAAATGACAAAGACATTGTTGAGAAAAAGATGGCTTTTCCTGGATGAAATGAAAATTGGATTCATTGGGTATGTTGCTTTTGCTTATTTTGAGACTAAGATTGCATTTCGTTCAACTTTTTAACAACTTCAAACTGTAAAAAAGCTCTAATTGACTATAACACTTGCGTTTGGTTGATATAAAAGATTTTTTTTACATCTTTTTCACAGCTTAGTAGAAAGATGAAAAAGTTGTTTCATAACTAAGCAAAAAAAAAAATGCAAAACTAGATCTTTTTCATAGTTTATTTTTAAAATGTTTTAAAAATCTATACTAGTATTAAATCTTCACTAATATAACTTACTTTTCCTTGTTATCATCACCCCTTCCCGCCATCAACTTTACCTCCATGGGTTGCTACACTCACAGCTCTCCCCTATATTGACTCACTATCATCATGATTCTCTCATGTCTACTATTATTAATTAGCTGATATATTGTGAAGTTATTTTTTGTGATTATGATAAATAAGTTGCTTTTTAAAACTTATATCCAAACACTTTATTATGTAAAAATGTATCTTTCTACAATGCACAGCCAAATACTTCACTATAAAAAGATACATTTTTTAAATGGACAAATTTTATTAAAACAAATAAGTTAAAAAAAATGAGTTAAAATAAGTTGAATAAAATATACCCTAATATTTGAAACGTGTGAGGGCACCTAACTAAAACAGCTTGTAAATTATGAGCAGCAATTGTTGTTATGTGGCCTCTTCATTATTATTTTAATGGTTTGCTATGTGGATAGGTGAAGTACGCGAGGCTTAACTAGGGGTGGTAATGGGACGGGTAAAACCCGTTATCCATAGGTATCCGTCCGATTGGGGCAGGTATGGGTATAGATGATACGGGTAACGGGTACGGGAAGGGTACACATTTCAATACCCGTCACAAGTATGGGGCGGGTACGGGTATAGGATTGTACCCGCCTCATACCCGCATGTATCCACCCCGCTTTTCCCCGTACCCACATATCCCCGTTGTGTTATTTTATATAAAATAAATTTCTTAGGCAATTTATAATTATAACGTCATGGTTATTATTGAAGGGAAAAAGAAAAAAATTTTATGTGTAATAAGTTGGACAATGGATAGGTAACAAGGTGGGTACGAGGAGCGGGTACGGGGCGGGTTGGGGTGGGTAGTGGGTATGGGTTTGTACCCGCCGGGGTGGGTACGGGTACCCACTTCATACCCATGGCAGATAATGGGGCGGATACGGGTATAGAATTTGTGTGGCAGATACGGGTATGGAGGAGGCGCCCCCCATACCCACGCCGCCCCATTGCCATCCCTAGGCTTAACATCTTAAGGCCAAAAAAGCAACGACAGTAAATAAAAGATCAAATTACTTGGGGATTGAAATATCTCCTAAAACTAGAAGTTTGGGCAATTCATATTATTTAATTCAGGATCACATCTGTCAAGGAATTAACTGTCTAAGAAGTTTAAATTGATGGGTGAAGATTTAAGAATAGTTTAATAATTTAACGTGCCGCTTTATGCTAATGCCAATTAGGCTTGAAGAAAACGCGACAACTAAAACAATGAAAATTCAACGAGAAAAATAAATAATAAACACACAGATTTACTTAGTTCAGCCAAAATGGCCTACTTCTACAGAGTTGTAGGAAGAATTTTATTGCTTTGAAATTTTTACATAGAGTTTTCTTCAATTCGCTCTACTCTATCAAACCCTGGAACCGGGTATAAATAGGCACATCACGTGAAGCCCTAATTTTTTAGCTGAGATCTCCAAAATGGGCCTGGACCTCAACCTAGGCCAAAATCGAGGCCCAAAAATTTTCTGGGGTCTATGCCTCTAGACCCCTATGTAGAGTCAGCGTATACCAATCCTCCACTCCATCAAACTGAACCCATGCTTATGAAATGTGTACCACCCGAAATCCGAAGCATAGGAGATCTAAACAAAGACGATGAGAACAAAATGTAAAAGTATATTAGACTAAATAATAACCGGTCTTATATTGTTATCGTATAAAACTATTATTGGGTCTTCACGCATTTGCTTAAGATTTTAGGAAAGTTGGTTCCTTAGCATAGTAACAGAGCCTTATCAACCAAGAAGTCATGAGTCCAAATCTTAACAGCCCCCACTTTTAATATTAAAAAAATTTAAGCAAAAGGTATAAGGTAAACCTGTGCACTTATTGTATTTATCTTTACAATTTTTTTTTAAAATTTTAAAAATATAGTTTGATAATGATTTTATCTTGTTTTCCATTTTCTATTGTTAGTTTTTTTTTTTTTTTTCCTATTTTGAACCACAACTAACAAAAGAAAATCAAAATTAAAAAAACTTATTTGCAAAATCCAATTTTTAGTTTTTTTTTTTTTTTTAATTACACAAGAAAAACAATATCAGATTGGCCCTTAGCTAAAATACTTAACTTTTTGGAACAATTGATTTCTTGGCTAGTTTTAAAAACACTTCTTGAGCCTATTTTTGAACTAATAAGTCTTGAGTATAAATTCCAAATTCCAATGTAATCCCTTTCTTTTATATCCAAATAAAATGTAACATAAGGCATGGAGTGAATTTGTGTACTATATACACTTTAAATTTAATCGTCTTTCGCATCTTTAGCGGTGTCAGATAATACACGCATTCACCTAATTTCAACTTAGGTGATATTCAATTTATGAACAATATATAGAATGAACTTGAAGTGGGCCGAGTAATCCATTTAGAAACCAAATTATAGCGGCTATTATTTCTTTCACCATTTCGTCTGGTCATATGTTCTCAAGCTTAATTACACTCAATCGAATTCTAGTATAGACCAATGAACTGCTACAAATAGTTGTCCACCTAACATGTACCGTTCTTAAATTTGAGCACCGTGCATAACAACATCACTTGTTCAAGTGAACAAATTTCATCTATAAAAGGCCAAGAAGTGGTCTCCCTACTCACTACAACTAAACACCAAACCTGAAACACCTTCTAGACACCTTTGGAATCCTCCCAACTATGGCTCGTTTCCATTTCCTTTTCTCGGTTCTCTTCTTCATCCTATCATTTTCTAGCCTTGACATGAGCCTCGGGGCTCGATCCCTTGCAGAAGTCTCCAACCCTAATGAACAATCCTTATTTAAAGCAATTCCTAAGTTCAAATTGCCTCTAAAAAAGCCAATTGTAGAACCTACATTAAAATTTCCAATAAAGAAGCCTGTTTTAGAGCCTAAATTCAAGTTTCCTTTGAAGAAGCCAATTTCCAAGCCTATATTCAAGTTGCCAGTTCCTGAGAAACCTAAGCCCAAGTTTTTCTCCCCTCTTCCCACCCTACCTGTCAAGAAAAATGACGAATCTTTGTTCACCAAATTTGTTCCTAAATTTAAACTGTTCCCAAAAAAGAAGCCATTTATTTTCCCGAAACAAAAGTTTCCTATAGTTCCACCGAAAACCAACGAGAAACTTAATGAACAATCCTTAGCCACTTCACCCGCCAGAGCACCCGAAGTTTCTGGCTTCCCGTCGTTGCCATTCCCAGGCCTCCCGCTCGTGCCAGCGGTTCCTTTAACTCCTCAGGGGCAGGCCAAAGCCAAAACTACAACTACCACTAGGCCTTGAATCGCATCTCTGATCAAACTTGGCCTAGGGACACCATTGTTACGGATATGAATGAGTAAAACATTCTATGTATGGGCCTAAAATTCCCACTAAATAAGACTTCTAAATGTTTTCACCAATGTACTTTATTATTGTTACTTCATAATCATCGTCATCATCATCATTATTTATTATTAATGTAGTTATTGTTATTGTTATTATTATTGTACTTTTTATTATTACAAGATTCATATTAAAGTTGCTTAAGTCATACTTTGTATACAGAAGCCTCTTGTTTTTATGATATATGCAATAAGGATTGTTGAAATGAAAATATGAAAGGTAAGTACATTTGAAGGGTCAGATTGCATGTCATAGTAATTAGGCTTATTTTCAAGTCACTTATATATATTTAAAGTAGCTAATAAGGTTGCAGTTTGGACAATAAAGTTTGATAATTTTTATATCGAGAGTTAAAGATCGGAATTTCCTCCATTATAGATTTTTGTTTGATTCCGATTTGGCAATGCATTAAGTTATTATTTTCAAATAAAAGGCACTTGATTTTCCTTCCTTACATTCATTAAAAAAATACTTAGGATCATTTTGTTCAATGGATCCTCTAACTTATTATGTGAACAACTAATAATACAATGAGAAAATATTTTACCGTGGATGCAAAAAACATAAACATATTCATTTTTATAAGTGGAAAATTCTTCTTTTATTCTAATGTTACATCTTTATCATCAGATGAACTTTAAATGACCGAAGAAAAACATAAATTTATATAATAAAACTAATTGTGTAAGCCAAAAGAAAATTTTAAAGAAAAAAGTTAGTTCAAACATCTTGAGGTGAAATAAATTTTAGAAGGAAATAATCTTTTCTCCAACTAACCCAAGTGAAGTTTACTTTGTACAGATGAATACTGTTGTTCTTTCTCTAATAGATGAAGAGCTTTTATTGTTGAAAAAATTATGTATTTTATTGTCTAATTAAAAAATTATTTATTTTAATATTATCTTCAAAAAGTTTTCTTTTTTACAGGAAAGATATTTTATTTTAAAAAGTTAAAATAAATATTTTTGAAGATACAGTTGTTGTTGAGAGATTCTTGGAAGGAAAATTATGGCCCATTTATTGGGTCTATTTATCAAAAATCAAGGACATCAGTTCATGATATTACAATGCGGTTATTTTACATAAGTTATGAAAATTAATTATATATATTTTTTTTTTCTATATATATGGCTGAGAATAGTAGTGGAAAATAATGAAAAAATGAGAATACTATTCTACACTTTATTTTCTCTGTACTTCTTCTCCCACGGTTTCTGAAAACATTATGTGAGCTATGGTGATCAAGGTTTAGGGATCTTTTATTGTTGCACAAATTGAGATCTGACGCGTTGTTGAATCCTGAGAAAGTAGCGCACTTAATTGAAAGATCAAACTCGTGCAGGAGGGGCATTTCCTTTCTAAGGAGAGCGCCTTTCGCGTGCCCGAAGATATGTTTTCTCTAAACTTTCTCTATCCAATTTATTTTTGCCATTGATGTTTGTACTGGATTGTCAGTTCATGTTTTGATAAAATTCATATACTATACCTTATCCCATTATGATATTGTATTATTTATGTTTGATTGGTGTAATTGTGTTCATGTAATATACTTATTTAATGTATATTATGAAAAATATTTCCAACATGTATTTTCTAAGCCTGTTTGATATTAACTTTTCTACGAAAATTTTTTTTTTTAATTTTTGAAATTTTAAGAATGTTTGGTCAAAGTGAAAACCATTTTTTATTAAAATTAGACACTATTCTTTTGCTTTTAAATAGAAAAAAAATAATTTAATGCTTCTTATTTGAAGCAGAAGTAGAACAAATATTAAAAAAAGAAAAGCACCTAAGATATTTTGATTTTGAAACCTCAAAATTTGGTAATTATATATTTTTTTAAATATTGGGAACATGGTTAATATATTTAAAAAAAAAATTTATATATTAAAGTATATTAAATATGCAAAAATGTTTTAAAGTTTTGTAATATATTTATGACATTTAAAACTATTGTAAACTTGTAAGAAAAAGATTTGATATTTAAAAATTTTCTAAAATTTTTTTAAATATTAAAAAGTATTTTAGACATTTAAAAATATATATAAGAAAAAATTAATTATTTAAAAATATAAAATTCAAATTGAAATATTTAAAATATGTTTCATATGTTTAGAGAATATATTATACAGTTATAAAATATTTTAAGTAATAAAAGATATTTCAAATATATAAAAAATACGTTAAATTTCATATAAAGATCACAATTGTGGGATACCATGTAATTGTTCCCTATACTATCCCCTATAACTTCAATTGTCTTTCCATTGCCAAACCTCCGGTAATTCGTAAAAAATTTTAAGGCTAGTGTTGAGTACATTTTCTGATTTGATTCATGCAAGATGTGTTTGGGTTGTATATTCTACATGGCCCATGTATCATGAATGCGGATACCCTTTCATAGGTCAGATGGCCCTCTTTTTTATTGGGTATTTCTGCACATATGTAACAATCAATTTCTTCTCGGCACAATGGCTTATTTTCACTAGGAACTGTCAGTAAGATGTGTGAATAGGGAGGCCTCGTTTGTGGAACTCGATCACATGTATTTTTGCAATGATTCAATTGATATAGTTAGCATTTGTTCGACTTGTACATCTTATTTAGAAAGTTAAAGAAATATGTATCCGAAATTGGAATTGTTTTTCCAAACATTTGTCGCTCTAGATGTCGAAGAAGCTCTTTCAATTTTATTTTGAACACTCTAGGGCTTATGTCTAGTCAATCCGCTGGCCGTTGTGTAGGTGTTTGGAAGATTCTCAAAAGATCTCAAGCCAATTAGGATTGTAAGTGAATGTGATGGCATAATTCGGTGGCCCCATTATACGACACATTGTCATTGCATCATGTGTCGTGGTCCTCATTTGGAACCAGCTGGAAAAATTTAGCGTCATCCTAGTGCCCTTGAATCAACTTCTCAACCAGTGTATGCATCTTCAAATAGAGTGCATAATTCCGACCTCAACTTACGTTTATTGAACTGCAAATATTTTAATCTAGATTGCTCAATGGTGGCATAGCAATCAACGACAAATTATTGAGATAGTCAAACACCTTGTCAAAGGTTTCTCCCTTCTAGTTTCTGTAGTTGTGTTCTATAAGCATAAAATTGTCTTTGTGTGACTTTATCACTATTTTGGTGTCTGTTATGTGATGTTTGTATTTGGGGTGCCATCCATATTTTCCATATAAGAAGAGTAGAGGATATAGAAGAGGCACGTATGACAAGTGTATCTTTTTTGTAGCCCTACTACTCTTTCGTCAACAACAATATCACAATCGAAAATTGTTCAGTCACTCTCTCATTCTATTAATACTTCCATTTCATTAGCTATTGGCAACGAGTATTGTCTCCCACTTCTTGCTTTAATTTTTCTGATTTTTAGGTCTTGAACATCGTTACTCTTCATAAGACTTAGTGCATTTCTAAACACTCTAACGCAAGGGTTGATATCACCCAACATCCTTTGCAAGCCTTGCACCCATGTTATTTGTATCTTTGGTGTGGCAGTGATATGTCTAAGAGTGGTGCACCTATTCTGTACATCATTCTCTGTGTCTTAGATGTACGGCTAAGCTGCCCCTAGTTATGGCAGCAACGAACTATTACGGGTGTAAACGAACTAAGATGAGTTACTCGTGTTCGAAATTGATTAAGGCTTGTTCATGTTCATTATAGGGGCTTGATAGCTTATCAAGCGGAGTTCGAGGAGGCCCGATAAGCTTAACGAGCCAAATTTGAGCAAAGGGGTGCTCACCTTGTTAACATTCATGAACAGTTCGATAAAAGCTCGTTAAAGGCTTGTTAACATTTGATATTAATATGAAAGTGGTTTCATAATGGCTCGATAGTAATCTAAAAAGCTCGGCTCGGTTTTAAGCTCGATTGGGGTCACTAATGAGCTCAGCTCGACTCAATAATGAGCTCTACTTGGCTCGATAAACCTAACAAGCCGCCGAGCTAAGTATCGAACACAATAAAATCTTATAAAACCGAGCTCGAACAAGGGTTGGAAAAGCTTGATAAAAGCTTGGCTCGAACTCGAGCTCGTTAAGTGTTATCGGGCATGCTCAGCTCGACTCGGCTCCTTTACATCCCTAGAAAAAATTCAGTGGTAGTTAGCTCCAAAAATTCTGAAAGAGTATGTCTTGAGGCCAGGATGCACAGTCTGATAAATCTTTTCCTCACATTTATGGTTAATGAAATGATGTTGTATGTTTGAATCTCCATTCTAAAGTTAGCATCTTGTAATAATGAATAAAGGTATGCAGGTATTGCTAGGAACGTCGGGGGTTTCACTCGGCCATTGCTACAACAAAGATTGAGCATTGGGTATTTTGTGCTACTATCACTTGTCTGTTCCTCCATCCCCATAATTGTTTCACAATGCTGGCACTTTGATTTCGTATTGCCGAAGTTCTAACGGTCTAGCCTTCTACATTATCCCATATGTATTATTTCTATCTTTGCAAGTGTTCTGGAAGTTGGTGTATGTTTTGTTGCCCCTCTGATATGATCACTATCAAACAAAAGCGGGCCTCTATCCAATGAGAAATTTAGAACACAACTAAATATACACAATACATAATACATATATTAGTAGAAATTTTTTATAAAAAAATTTCAGATAAAAATTATTATATAGTTTTTGTAAATTTAAGCCAAGTAGAATTATAATTATCCTATAAGTCCAATGTTGAAATTATTTAGTCCCATACTTTTTATTACAATATGTCTGTAACAATAACTGCATGCATGTACATATTGATATATATAAATACACTATATAGTATGTCAACAATAGTAAAATTAATAAAGATACATACTGTAATTAGCTAAATTAAATATTAATTAA
The DNA here is from genome assembly GCA_018398585.1 of Simmondsia chinensis. Taxonomy (NCBI): domain Eukaryota; kingdom Viridiplantae; phylum Streptophyta; class Magnoliopsida; order Caryophyllales; family Simmondsiaceae; genus Simmondsia; species Simmondsia chinensis. The sequence goes on along the minus strand of JAGTTD010000003.1, from coordinate 28,149,912 downwards.
ATTAACTAGATTTTGAATTATAAAAAAAAAAAATTGAAGCTTAGTCTAATCTTAGCATTTTCAGTATTGTACGTCTCTCAGAATTTCAAATAAAGGCAAGCAATCGTAATTAATTATTGAATCACTAAATTAAAGTATTGCAAAATAATAACTCAGAAGGGAGGACTGAAGCGACCTTGCGAAATCTACATAATATTGTTATGCCAAGATTCGTTGGTTCAAATTCTATTCCACACTTATATATGACATGTACTAGTATTGTTTTATCCATTACCAAGATTCGTAGGGTTATGTTTGGGCTAGAATCGATAGAGTTTGAGTTCATTTAGGTTATTTCGAGCTTTGATCATCTTAGTTTCCGCCCTGACAGGTTGTATCATGTCGATGTATTTTCAAAATGTGCATTGAATAATATGTAAAATGTTGTTCAATATTTATATAAATATGTTTAAGATTGTCCCATATCAAATTCTAAGTGTTTATAGCTTGTTAGGGGGTGTGTCGACACATGGGCAATGTGTGTCGATACACAATCCAACAGAGCCGCAGAAAGAAAGCTGTGTGTCAACACATAGCCTTTTATAGAAGCGCACGGGAAAAGCCTATGTGTCGATACACAGGTTTACAATACCCTGTGTATCGATGTGTGTGTCGACACACAGCTTCGACACACAGGGCAGTTTTGACAGTTTTTTACACAGTTTTTTTTCAGTTTTTTGCTGATCTTTTTGGGATGTTTTGGGACGTCTTTCTTCATATAAGTATACATATATTCCCCCTAATGTGGGACACTTGGTTTTGCATTAAAAATAAAGAAAAAATAAGAGCAGAACATTGAATGTTCTAGTGTTCTTAAGACATTGTATTCAAGTAAAGTTTGCAAAACTTCAATCTTTCTGCATCTCTCTCAATCTATCCCTTTACACATTCTCACTTCATATTTGGTTGTTTTTGTATTGTCGAGGATATTTCATATACTGAAATAAATCTTAAGGAAAGTAATTACACGGCCTCAACACCTGAGAGGGAAAATGTCCCTGAAAGTGCTCTAGAACTCTGAAGGAGTGAGAGAGTAAGGAAAGAGAAATCTTTCAGTTTGGACTTCTACTCGTTTTTGGTAGAAGGTTCGAGGAACAATATGGACCAAGTGGTTCCATATTGTTGTGTCATGGAAGCTGATCTCACGACGCTTGATGAGCCGATGAGGTCTTGTGATGCCTCCTTTTGACGAGAGGCAGTGAATGATGAGATAGATTCCATAATTGATAATAATACATGGGTCCTAGTGGACCTTCCACAAGGTAGTAAGCCCATCGGGTGTAAATGAATCTTCAAAATTTAAATCAAGGTCGATGGAACGATTGATAAGTTCAAGGCCCGATTAGTGGCTAAAGGGTTCACCCAAAAATATGGGTTGGACTACTTTGACACATACGCCCCCGTGGCAAAAATATCGACGATAAGGGTTTTGATAGCCCTTGCATCAATTTATAAACTAGCGATTCATCAAATGGATGTCAAAATAGCATTCCTTAAGGTGAACTAGAATAGGAAGTGTACATGGAACAACCCAAGGTTTTGTTGTTCTGAGCCAAGAGAGAAAAGTATGTAAACTCATATGTTCTCTGTATGGGCTCAAGTAAGGCCCAAAAGCAATTGATTGATCAAGTTGTTCTTAACAATGGATTCGTTATAAATGAATCAGATAAATGTGTCTATAGCAAGTTTGATGATGGCAAAGGGGTCATTATATGTTGTATGTCGATAACATGCTAATATTCGGTACTGATGTGGAACAAGTAAAGAAAACTAAATAGTTTCTCTCAGAAAACTTTGCTATGAAAGACATGGGTGAGACGGAGGTAATCCTCGGTATAAGAATTGTAAAGAAAGGTGATGCCATTTCCTTGACACAGTCTCACTACGTTCAAAGTGTTTTGAAAAGATTCCACTTTGATAAGTGTGCACCGGTGTCAATTCCAAAGGATCCTAGCGTGAAAATTGTACCGAATGAGGGGGCTCCTGTCTTTCAATTGAGATGTGCCCAAGCCATTAGTTGTCTTATATATGCCATGACAAGCACAAGGCCTGACATAGCCTTTGCTGTTGGAGAGCTGAGGAGGTATACCAGCAATCCAAGTAAGATATATTGGCATACTGTGGATTGTGTACTGAAGTACCTTAAGAAGGCTATCAACTATGGTCTTTCTTATGTAAGGTATCGTCTTATTTTGGAGGGGTACTCTAATGCGAGTTGGATCTCCGATGTGGAGGATTCTGCATCCACAAGTGGATCGATATTCCTGCTTGGTGGGGGTACGGTTTCTAGGGGTTCCAAGAAACACGCTTGCATATCTGATTCAACTATGGTGGCAGAGTTTATAACTATTGCATCTGCGGCTTAAGAGGCTGAGTGGTTAAAGGATCTCCTGTGCGAGACACATTGGTGTAAGATAAACTATAATGAGACACCTTATTCGAGAAGGTGTTATCACTGTGGACTTCATGAGAACAAGTCAGAATCTAGTGGATCCGTTTACAAAAGTCCTGGCTAGAGACTTAGTTCTGAAAACAATTGAAAGAATGGGTTTGAAACCTGTCATTATTATTAGCCCGTGATAGGCCCTCAACTCGATGCCTAGAATGATGCTAGGTCTCGGGTTTAATGAGAGAGACATGTCATATGTGTGATTGCAAGCACTAAATGAGAATTTTTCATTCCGAGTGTGAAGTGCTTAGTACCTGTGTTAGAGACTCTAAGAGGATGAACCATGCTCTTAATGGACCTGGTTTTAGAACTTATCGAATGTCGCATCGCAGGTACATGATAAATGAGATCCACCTTCGTGTGTGTTAAAGTTTGGCCACTTCAAATGGGTGATTTTTGACTAAGAGTTTGGCCCTGAAGAACTCATGAAGGATACAGGACACAATGACATAAATGTGCCAATCTGGGAGTTGTAGGGTGTGTATGGGGAGTATGTCTTGTGTGTGATTAGATAATCGATTAGTCAAATGGGTTGCATAGTTCAAAGCTTGGTCTACCATTTTCAATCCGATTAACAGTATGGTCTTTTCACTAGCTGGGGGTTCAATCGGGAGACACCCCCATTGTTGCACAATAAGACGTCCTTTTTTTAAGATGTTATTATTTGAGACCGATTATATTTTGAAAATGGTGGGAGAATGTTTATGTATTTCCAAAATGTGTATTGAATAATATGTAAAATATTATTGAATATGTATATAAATATGTTTAAAATTGTCCCGTATCAAATTCTAAATGTTTATAGCTTGTTAAGAGTGTGTGTCGACACATAAGCCATGTGTATCAATACACAATCCAACAGAACCGCAGAAAGGAAGTTGTGTGTCGACACACATGGCCCGTATATCGATACACAGCCTTTTATAGAAGTACATGGGAAAAGCCTGTGTGTCAACACACAAGTTTACAGCACCCTATGTGTCGATGTGTGTGTCGACACACAGCTTCGACACGCAGGGCAATTTTGACAGTTTTTTGCGAGGTTTTTTTTTTCGGTTTTTTACTGTTCTTTTTGGGATGTTTTGGGACATCTTTCTTCATGTAAGTAAACATATATTCCCCCTAATTTGGGACACTTGATTTTGCATTAAAAAGAAAGAGAGAAAAAGTAAAAGAAGAACATTGAATGTTCTAGTGCTCTTGAGACATTGTGTTCGAGTAAAGTTTGCCAACTTCAATCTCTCTACATCTCTTTCAATCCCTCCCTTTACATATTCTCACTTCATATTTGGTTGTTGTTGTATTCAAGAGGATATTTCATATACCGAAATAAATCTTAAGAAAAGTGATTACACAACCTCAACAGTTGAAATCTTTCGATTACCCGTTTGCAAGTATATTGAAGATTTGCTCTAACATGTCATTTCAAATTTTAAAGTCATCTTAGATTGAGTTTCAATGGGTTGGGTTATTTTGGGTTCGAGTCAATAATAAGTTTTGGGTTAATTTGATCATGTCATTTCCACTTTGGCTCTGCTTGTTTACATCACATTCAGGTCACGTTGTTTTATTTCCTGGGATTTGAGTCAACTAGAGTTTTGGGTCAATCGATTGGGTCATTTTGGACTTTAAGTGAACTAAATTTTGGTCACTTCAAGTTCAAGTCAATTGATTTAGGTGATTTCAAGGTTCGAGTTAAGTTTAGTTTGTGTCCAAATCATTCAAATTTGAGTCATGTTTGGATTTGGGTTAATCAAATAGGATCATTTTAGGTTTCATGTCAAAGGACTTAATATGGATTGGAATTCTTTACGTTCCCTATTAAGAAATTGGAAAGTATAATTTTCAGTTAAAATATAGTTTCCCAAAATTGTGCAGCAAAATTATATTTCCAATTCCAACTGGTGAACCAAACAACATAATTGAAATTTAGGGCCCTAATTCTAGTCTTAACACCAGTTCCAGGCTCTAATGGTGACCTTAGGATTCGACGGCCAAGTCTCAAGCTTAATAGTATTGCTTCTAATCCAGTGATCCGAAAATAGTTCACCCCATAAAACTTTTTGTTAAGTTCGCTCTTGATTGAGTTATCTTGGGTTAAGGATGCGGGGAATAGATTTCTTGACTTGAGGTTGTCAAGCTCTCAAACATGTCTATGTCTCCACCACGATTTCCAGCATCTAATTGTTCGAGGTAAGGTGTCTATGAGCTTTATTCCATCACTCCAACTACCGTCTGCATTGAGTCTATATCAATTTACATTTCTCGCATCACAAACACCAAAAAGACTGGGAAAAAAAAAAAATACATATACAAGAGTCACCTTAGTTGGAGCATTGGCTGAATCCACATAGTAATTGCAAATCAAAGTCACATTCAACTATATTATCAATGCTCATACCTAGTGATGATTTGAGGGCACACATGTGGCGTTCAAAATTAACTTATTCTCAAGTCATGGTAAGTCATCGAGCACGTTTGTTTCTATCTAATTACAACACCTTTACATGACACTAAACAAGCAACCAAAAGAAACATAATATTACACTAATAAGTTCTTAAGCTAATAATCTATTCTCATATTTTTACAATTAGATATAGACCCAAAATGGGAGGAAGCAGCTATACAACAAGACAAAAAACAAGAAATAACCACAAAATTCCAAAAAAAAAAAAAAAAACAATCAAATAGAATAAAAAAAAGACCTCATCAAATGAATATCTTCACATCGATCAGACCACCCAACAGCATCACTCCAAGTCTTCTACTCACAGAGCCTCTATTAAAACAATCTGTTGCTCGCTTACAATTTTGTTCACGACAAAAAACGTTCCAGGTTTCTAGCAAATAATTACTAGATAATTGTTTTTTCATAGGTATAAATTACTCTTTTTTTTTTTTTTTGGTTTAGAAATTGTCATTTTTTACTTAACCACCACAACTTAAAATTTTTTTAGTGAAGTACCTCAAAAGGTTTAAAATTTTTCAACGAACCACCTTAAATCACATTGTAATTAACTACCCCTCAAATAGTAAATGACTTCAACATGGATTTTAACTTAGTTTTTCATATTTTTCTTAGGGTCATGAAGCATAAGCTGAAACTTGTGTATTCACCTATCCCCCTCTAATGTGTTTTAAAAGTGTGAATTAAAACCATTTACTTGCAAGAGTATGGGATCATCATAGCTTAGTCAGGTATACAACTGTCATATCCACAAGGAACCAATACAACAACAACAACAGACCCAGTGCCTCAAAGGCCCACGCCTAACCAGGGTCGGGTTGGGGGGTGGATGTACGCAACCTTACCCCTTCAAGGTGTAACCCTATCGAAAGGCTGTTTCTGAGGACCCCCAACCTTATAGGATTCGCAATACGAGGACTTCCTAGGAGGTCACCCATCCTGGTACTACTCTTGCCCAAACACACTTAACTTCGGAGTTTTAATGGTATCCGGTGCATTAGTGCCTGGTAAATGAACCCTATCCACAAGGAACTGATGTTAAGTCAAATTCAGTTATTAATGAGTGGGCTGAATTGGGTTTGTTGGTGAATTAAGTGATTGGAAAAACTAAGGCAATTAAAGCAGTAAAAGGGCTATTGAGTCAACTGAAGATAGTTTATGGAACTAATTCAGGGTAGCTTAACTCGTATCCCATTGATATATTTTATTTATGACAATGATTTAGGAGGCTTAGGCTATAAGTAATAAGCTTAAGTTAATATTTAAATTAGGGCTTAGGGTAATGAAGTAGTCTAAGGGCATAATCTATTGTATCACCCTAAGTGTAGCATAAGTTATCTCAATAGAACTACTTAATTCCTTTCTGACTTTGAATTCAATGTTAACTTATATAAAATATTATATTCAAGGTTGGGTACAACCTCAACCTTGACCATGTGTGAGAACTTGTTATGTTATGCCCTTGCTACAAGCTCGTAGACAATTGCTTATAAGTTTAACATTGCTACAAGCACACAGAATGATAACCAAACAACAATCAATAATACCCCATTGGGGTGCAAAAATAATATCACACAATCATTTTCAAAAATATAATACAAATCTGGATATAGATGGCTATCCCTCATTTATCCCTAAACTAAAAAAGTCTGCTCCTCCATGGGACTTTTAAACATCATGAAATCTAAAAGAAAAAAACGATTAGTAAAAACTAGAAGTGAAGACTCCTTCAATTGACGTGAGCAATGATCCTTGCTTTGATTCCTCCAGCACTTCAACCACCTGCTCTTTAGAGTTTATGAACCCTTGGATCTCATAGCGGTTTCGAGAACGAGAGAAAAAGAGGAGATGAAGCAAAAGATCTAAAATGTAAATCTCTCCTTTATATTTATACTCACAGCATGACCTAGGTTATGCTATGGAATTGATCTGCAGAATGGGCCAATCGATTGGCTCCACGATCAATCAATCGGTTGGCTTTCTACAACCAACCGATTGATCAGCCCTGTTTTCTGAACGATCGGCAGTGCCATTGTAAGCTCCGTCTACTGTGGGCTACTGACCGAACTAGACTTCATGCTGATTGATCATTTAGCATCTGAAACTCTACGAGATCTATTCAAGTTACCAAATTACGACTCGATTGGTCCTTCTTTTGCACACATGGTCGAGTTTCTTGATGTAGTCTTCAAATATGCCTCGATTTATGCTTGATTTCATCGCTTTTCAACCATTACTTGCTCTGTTGCACTCCAAGCCTAAATGTACCTAGATTAGGACAAAATGCATATATAAAAACTGAATATGTATTAGGAATGAGGAATAAAATATGTAAATACAAGGCATATCACCCTCCCCCACTTCAGGTTAATCTCAAGGGGGTTTGAAAGAGGAGAGCTTCGAGCCTTTGTGGGGGGAAGGATGAAAAGTACATTTCGAGTTTAGGTACTTTAAGTCATGTCCAATGGACGCTCTAAAATCTATGGAAGAGCTGTTAGGAGATAACGAACAATTAGCTATGTGATTTAATTTGGTTAATTAAAAATTTTCATAATATTAAGAGTAAAAAAATTAATAAATTTTGAGGGTAATTTACGTTTTACTACCTCTAACATTTTTGGAAATAATAAAAAAGAGCCTGACCTTTTTAAATTATTAAAAATGCCCCTAAGTTTTTGTCATATTAATAAGACAACCCATAAATTTTTGTCATATTAATAAAGGACCAATTTCCTGCATGATGGCAAGATTTTCTATCAAAACAACTGGTGTGGCGACTGCTTTTTTTTTTTAATGTTACAGTTAAAAAAAAAATTACCCGTTGATCACCATATTTTTAAACAATTATGTGAAAATAGTTAGTTTACACACAACACAACATCCCGAATTTCATGCTTATAAAGTAATAATAAGAGTAGTAAAGGGTACTTTTGTCATTTTATTTTAACAATACTAAAAGAATAGTTGTCAGTTGTCACATGAGCTCTATTGGTAGAAAATAATGTCATCTTACGAGAGAGGGGGTCTTTTTATTAATTCAAAAATGTCAGTTTTCTTTTTGTTATTTCAAAAAATATCAAGGTACTAAAAATTAAATAATCCAATTTTTGAAGGAGATTTTGTTTTTATAAGAACCCCTTACTCTATTTAACAATTGTGTACATCCATAGTTCTTCCGGTACCCGAGCCCGTGGATATTTCTACGGCCTTTGGGTCCTCTCTCCCATCAATGTCTTTCACACCTTGTTTTCCAACCATTTGCCATTAATGCTGTTCTCCTTCCTTCTTTAATACATTCTACTTATTTTCTCCTTTCATTCACCAAGTGCCCTGGTGGTTGTCCTAATTTAAGCTTTTTGTTTTTAGCTTAGGCTCCTGTGGGTTTGCCCTTTTTCACACAAGACTTGGCCCAATTTTTTGTTTTCCATCAAGTATGGCTTGATTCCTTGTGAAGTTAGGTCAATTGGGTGGTCCTCTATACTCTCTTTGCTTAGTTGGGTGTGAAAGAATGAGGAGATGAAATAATGAGGGGCACACCAAAATGAGGAGGTCCTCTCTCATATTTATAATAACATAATCTCTTACAATATATAGAAACATTTACATATTTAACCTATACAGTATACGCTTTCCATAGTATAATATATTCCAACAATATATACTTTCCATAATATAATATATTCTAACAATGAAATCTTTCCATAATATTATTATATTCTAACATTATTCTGACATCCCCCCTCAATTGAAGCAGGAGGTAACTGAATGTGAAGGTTGGACTTAAAAAGCAGAAAGAGATGTCGCGGAAGACTCTTTGTGAAGTTATCTACAATTTGTTCAGACGAAGGTATATGAAAAACTCGAACAAGGCCCATTTGAACACGTTCTCTTACGAAATAGATGTTAATCTCGATATGCTTTGTACGAACATGCTGAACAGGATTCGCAGACAAGTACATGGCAGAGACATTGTCACAATAGACCAAAGTAGCCCGAGGAAGAAGAAGACTGAGCTCACTAAGGAGGGAACGAAGCCAGCAACATTCGGAGACGGCATTGGCAACGGCACTATGTTCGGCCTCTACACTGGAACGAGAGACTGTAGGTTGTCGTTTAGAGGACCAGGGGACAATGTTGCCCCTAGAAAAACACAGAATCCAGAAGTAGAACAGTGAGTATCTGGGCAACCAACCCAATCAGCATTGGAGTATGCCACGAGTTAGTCCAAACGAGTAGGGGAGATAGTCAGACCATGATCAATTATGCCCTTGATATATTAAAGGATGTGTTTAACAGCCATCCAGTGGGATGAGCGTGGAGTATGCATAAATAGACACACCTATTGCATTGCATAAGAAATGTCAAGACGAGTAAAGGTGAGATATTAAAGGGCACGAACAATGGACCTGTATAAGGTAGGATCAGTCATAAGTTCGCCGTCTTCTAAAGAAAGCCTGGACTTGGAATCTGTAGGTGTAGTAACAGGCTTGCTGGAGAGCATGTCAGTATGGACTAGAAGATCATGTGCATATTTAGATTGAGACAAGAATAACCCTGAAGAGAGCTGAGATACCAAGATACCGAGAAAGTAATTAAAGCGCCCCAAGTCGGTCATATCAAACTCAGAGTGAAGAGAGCGAAGTAGAACATGAAGTAGTACATGAGAAGAGGCAGTGAGAACGATATCATCAACATAGACCAATATTATAGCCATATCATGTTCACGATGTAAGACAAATAAAGAAGAATCTGACTTACAGCTTCGAAAACCCAACCATTGTGAAAAGGTAGCAAAACGAGTGTACAGGCACGAGATGCCTATTTGAGTCCATAAAGAGACTTATTAAGCTTACAGATATGATCAGGATACTGAGAGTTGATGAAACCCAGTGGTTGCTTCATATAGACCTCTTTTTTAAGTATGCCATTAAGAAAAGCATTTTTGACATTAAGCTAATGAATAAACCAGTGTCGAGAAGTAGCAATAGTTAAAACAGTACGAACAATAGCAGGTTTAACAACAGGACTGAAAGTTTCACGGTAGTCGATGCCATACTGCTGTGTAAATCCCTGAGCAACTAATCGAACTTTGTACCATTCAACTTGACCTGTAGGTGTTTGTTTAATACAAAATACTCACTTGGAGCCAACAATGTTACCATGAGGGGGCGAAGGAACAAGATCCCATGTCTTATTACGAATAACAGCATTAAATTTGTCGAGCATAGCATGCTTCCAGTTCTCATCAGTAAGTGCTTGCTTATAAGAAAAAGGTACCTCAGGCGAAGTACTATGAGCAATCATAGAAGGTTTGAGAGGAGGTTTTACAACACCGGCATGAGCACGAGTTACCATGGGATGAATAGAGGAAGTAAGGGGAGCCAAACCCGGTGCAGGCGGATGTGCAACCATGTTTAGTGGCATGGTTGGAGGGGCTATAGGCGCAACAGGTGGTACAAGAGCCGTGGGGGGCGGTGCGGCAGCTGCGATGGGTGGGGCTGCAGGAGGCAGCGGTAGCGATTGGAGGCCCATGAACTGTGAAGACGTGAGCGGAGGAGAAAAGACTTGATGAAGCCGGGTCATTATACCTTGACAGAAAGTGCCCAATCGTGCAAATGGAAAAATTTTTTCATCAAAAATGACATGCCTCGAAATAATCATGTTATTAGTAGAAAGATCCAAACATTTATAACCTTTGTGATTCTATGGGTAGCCCAAGAAAACACATAAGGTAGAGCGTGAAGCAAGCTTATGAGACGTGGTGGCACTCAGATTCGGATGGCAGGCACTACCAAAAACCCAAAGATGATCGTAATTAACTTGCTTCTTGTACAAACATTGAAAGCGGATCTTTTTCTTAATAGAAGTGGATGGTAGAAGGTTGATGATATGAGCTGCAATAGAAACTGCTTCAACCCAAAATTCCAAAAGCATGCATGCTTGAAACAAGAGGGAACGCATCATGTTACCAGTAGTATGATGCATGCATTCAGCTTTCCCATTCTGTTGGGAGGTGTGAGGGCAGGAAACCCTACTGAGAATGCCCCTTTGCAAAAAAAGACTATTAAAGTCACGGTTGATATATTCAGTGCCATTATCACATTGAAAATGTTTGATTTCCACACCAAATTGATTCAACACAAGATTAGAAAAATGAACAAACAGGTCAAAAACCTCAGATTTGCCGCACGTAGGATAAATCCATACAAAATGAGAATAATCATCCAATAATAGCAAATAATACTTAAAACAACTGAAACTGATAACAGGTGATGTCCATACATCAGAATGAACAATATCGAAAAGACGTGTAGTACTAGTGACAGACTTTTGAAAAGGTCAACGACTATGCTTGCCGAGTTGGCAAGTATGACACAAATTGGACTCTGAAGAACTCGAACAAGAAATAAATTTTTATTTGACTAAAGTGGACAAGACAGCCTCCCCGGGATGGCCAAGTTGACGATGCCAGAGAGGTTGTGTGTTTTTGAAAGCAACTAGGGAAACATGTGCGGAGGATGCCACGGGCTGTCCGCGTTGACCAAGTTGACTAACTGCATTTGGTTTGGGAACAGCGAAAAGAGGCCCCGAGCTAGCACAACGAATAATGAGGGACATTGTTTTAGCATTTTTAATGGAGAAACCACCCGAGTCAAATTCTAAAAGGCAACAATTATCTTTACAGAATTGACAAACAAAGATTAAATTAGTGGAAAGACCGGGAACATAAAGGACACTATGCAAATTGAAATGACCAATAGGTGTTATAAGAGAACCAGATCCAATCCCAGCAATCGATAAACAAGCGCCATTACCAACTAATATTTTATTATAACCATGATAAGGACGAAGAGACGTTAGCAAACTGGGATTATTAGTCATATGAGACGATGCACCACTATCCATTACCTAGGAAAAATCAACCATAGGAGTAGAATGAGTAGCTAGAGATTGAAAAACAGCTTGAGGAGATGCAAACCCTGAATAGAAATTAGAACCAGTGGCATAAGTATTAGTTGCAGAATGAAAAAGTGGTGGATATGACATATTCTCACCATAAATAGGAGCACTGAAGAAAAGTAACCCGGGTTGTGAGGTAGAACCAATCATTAGGCTGAGCATAATCATCAGCAACCAGCAAACAAAGACAGTGCAAATCAAATCGTACACCACGAATAAAATACCGTTTTAAGGCTAGGGTTTGCCTTTACGAGAGGGCTCAGGAGAGCTCTGATACCATCAAAGAATGAGGAGATGAAATAATAAGGAACACACTAAAATGAGGAGGCCCTCTCTCATATTTATAATAATATAATCTCTTACAATATATATAAACATTTACATATTTAACCTATACAATATATACTTTCCATAATATAATATATTCTAACAATATATACTTTCCATAATATAATATATTCTAACAATGTAATCTTTCCATAATATATTGTATTCTAACATTATTCTAACAGGGTGGTGTTTGTTTTAGGCTGTGGTTTTTGGTATGCTTCTTTAATATTTTGTGACATTTTCTGGTTAGATTGTCTTTCCTTGCTGTCATGCAGTGTTCGATAGTTCAAATTTCTTCAGGGTTAGAAGGAAGTGGCAAGATTAAAAGTTGAGGCAGATTATTTCAAAACCCTACACCTGCTCCTCTTCGCCGAACACATAAAGCATGTTGGAAAAATGATACAAGCTAAACCTAATCTTGCATTGGAAATGCTAATGAAAATTGTAATCACTTACTAAGAATCCCACATAGGAAAAATTGCATTGGAAAAAGAAGGAAGTTTTGTAAAGTTTAAATAGGTATATGTAAGCCTCACATTTGAATTAAGTCATGGTGAGAGAATGGACACCATGCATGCACCGCCCGCTGTGCCATGCTCTGGCATGGGCGTGGGTCATTTTTTTTTATGAATGGGTACATTTATTTTTCAGATAAAATAAAATTGTTATTAATGGTGGAATAAATATGATACAACGAGATCTTTGACCGATTCAATTCTGGCCTCTGCCAAACCGTTTCTAGTTGTTACTCGCATGATTCAGGCCGATTTCTCTCAAGGTGGTCTGCATAGCTCACCTCTCACAGTTTAGTATAACTGGGGGGTGGGGTTGGTTGTGCCTTCTGCTTTTCATCAAAAAAATAAACAAGCATTTTCTTCTCTCCTTTTCATTCTCTTCGTTCTTCTCCCTCTCTCTAAACTTTTGGGCAAAGTTCTTTGACTCTCCTACCTGGCCATTAACGAGTGTACGTTAATCGTCGAATCGTGTTAATCCTGGAGGACGGCCGCCTATACTACTGTTTGCACCAGAGCAACAGCAAATCGTCTTTGAGGACAGTGGTATTTTCCATGGCACGGTATCTTTGGTATTCTAGTCAATTTCTCCGCTTTTGGTATTACTTGATTGTCGTGTTTAGGCATTTCAAGTGAATTTCTCACTGCAGTTTTATCAATATTTTTGCTGGAATTTTTGCTAGAACTTCACTGCAATATCATACTATAATTTCACTGGTTATGTTATTGCATATTATACTGCAATATTCGCTTTTTTTTTTCATCAGTATTTTACTGATTTTCCTCCTTTATTTTCCTACATTTACAAAAAACAAAAAGATTTGGTCATCATCTTATTGCGGTTTTAATTGTTCTTGTTGTTTCGTATAACAATCTAAAAGACCATTTAATTAATCAATGACAGAGTAATTAGAAATTTGATATCTGCTTAAACTTGAATGGATAATTAACAGACCTAAAAAAGGGGTTCAATTTTTAAATTTTATATTTCAATCTTTGGAGAATTTTCTTGACTCTGTTTTTCCGCCATCACAGTCTACATTCACTCTAAGAACACAAGTCTGGGTCTTCAAGGAATCCTGTCACTCAATATTTAGACCTCCGGGTGCTGTAAATTTGAGCAAAATCTTCAACTTCAAAGGGTTCCTCTCAGCGAATAATTTAAGGCTTTTCCCTCCTTTTTATGGGGCATGAAAAGAATTTAAATAGAGAGAGAGAGAAAATTCGAGAATCCAGACTCATATGATTTAAACCTAATTGAAGTTATTATTCAAAATTCTCGATTTTGTTTTAAATCTGTATCCTTATTATTAAATGTGATATCGTTTCGTTACTGTCGGTCTGCATAATGAATGTGAGAAATGTGCTTAGTTAAAATTTGAGGTCTTGGCATTTAGATCTTGCATTTATCACTGATGTGTGAGGAATTGACACTTGTAACTGTCGATTTGCTTTGATCTAGTTGGGATACCTGATTTTTAATGTAATTATTTGCTTAGATCTATGTTTTTGAATCGTATTCGGATGGTAAACTTAATTTTCAAATGGTATTTGGTCTAAATCCGAAGTTCTATAGAGATCAAAATAGATAAGGGTTCATATGCTTAAATCTGTAAATTGATATGACTCTGTTAATATTAATTTGAACCTCAAAAGCTAAATCTAGTTGGTAGAGGCATATGACAGAGTGAAAATGAGAGAGACAGGCGGATTTTCGTATACGTTGTGATGTTGTCGATTGATGTAATATAACTGGTGCAAAGGTAGGTCAGCATTATGAAATCTATTTACAATTTGAACTCCCTTGACGTTGCAAAATCTTCAATATCGAGCAGTGAAGGTCTTTATGAAACACTGGGATATAATCATTTGAATGCATTAAGTATATCAATGTATCATGACAATCTAATTCATCTTCAAATTGAGAAATGTAGATTGATGCATACGTTTATCAATTGTCCAAGTGAGGGAGCCTATCATTGAAGGGTACTACCAAAGGCAAGCGTTGAGTTTGAGTGCCCTTATATGAGACAAATTCTTGTGTCACAAAAAAAAAAACTATTTTAGTCATAATCCTTTTCTAATTTTTGTGAGTTTATCAATATTTGCTAATAGCTAGTAGCCTATGTGGAGTGTATTATGGTAAAATTAACAAAAAGGAAGTTAAAAATTAACTAGATCTCAAATCAAAAGGATTAAGTGACCTAGATAATATGGATTTCTCACTGTATGTGTGCGTGTGTTTTTAACATCTTTTGGTTTCCTTTTTGTGGAAAAGATATTTATGCTTGAGACTAACGGTTTGTCTTGAAGTGAGAAAGCTCTAGCTACATCTGATCGATGGAGCGATTCGATATTAGTCGCTTGTTGGGCCTCATGTATGGTCAGTTGAGCATCTAGTGGAGATTCTTGTTTTAGTGGAGCAATTTCTGAGTTAAATTGCTCAAACCTGACACTGTTAGTGTTTGAGTTCTAATCATGAGTTTAGATCTTGTATATGAGAATTGGATTATCTAACAGCTGTTTTGAGTGACCTATTGCAACATGTAAAGTGCTAATCGGACTGTGAGTTCTTTTGAAAATCTATATGAGATTTGTACATTAATCTCCACGTTAATGTGTCTCATGTGTTTCCCATGGCTGTGTTTGAAGCAAGTTGAACATATGTTGTTACATGTTACTTGAAACGTTGAAAAGCATGTTGGTTTAAGTGTTGAAACATGTATCTTTCAAGCTCAATATACTGCTACAGATTGTGAGCTGTAAGATGCTGATGTCCATGCTGCTGCAGACTTTTACTTGTTGAATTTTGCAGTACTAGAGTAATACTTGCTGTTTCTGATGTGCAACTACTGTATGTTATGTACATACCGCAGATTATGACTGTTAACTGCTGAATTTTGTCTAGTACTAAATTTGTTCTTGCTATAATATTGCAACTGTTGTCTTTTGGGCAATATACTGTCATTTTAAGTTGTTGGAAAATGCATGATATGTTTGAGTCATATGTGGGCTTGGTGTTTAGCTTGTGTTTAGATACTTATTTGGATTATTGTCATATGTTGAATACTCATGTTGGTCATTTGGATGACATGCTGTATAAACCTAGTGCACTAATTAAATTGTTGAGATACTAGTGAAGTACTATGAATGTGGTCTATATTGTAATAGACTTTTTGTTGTATTGGGTGTTTGATATCATTGAGAGATAATCTACTAATTACAACATATTTAAGCCCATTAGTGAGCTATGTTTTTTAACACCCCTCTGAAACCTGCATATTTTAGCTGTCCTTAAGCACTGAGTTGGCAGGTAGAAAAATTCAATGGCTTAGGAATGTAGTACGAGACATTTCATTGTGGGAGGTTGTAAGAGCACTCGGGAGCCTACGAGGTATGTTTTCTGGTCATAATCTTTTCTGATTATTATACTTTTGCCAATGCTTACTAGTTATAGCTAGTGTATGAAAACTGATTATGATAGAAATATTATTTTAATGACTGTCCAAAATTAGTGTGAATAGCTTGATGATGCTAATACTTGGACTTGAAAGTCCAGCAGAGGCTTGGTTGCCTTAAGTTAAAATTGTAAAAGGCATCTTGTGAATTATGGTTTTCTGTACCTCCTTCTCTTAATATCACCAAAATTTGATATAATATTAGTAAGACATGTACTACCCTTAATAGTAATAACGCATGTACGCTAAGTACGATAAGAATGGGTATATGGTCCATTATAACCTAAAAAGGTGATAATGTTTCACAATTGTGATGAGATGTGAAAGTGACAAATTGCGGCATATGTCTTTCATGCCAACTGCATGTACGATATGTATACCATGTGAGTACTTGGGGTGGAGATACGATTTTACGATATTTGCTCCACTATTGTGTTATACTGACTTTTATTGAAGATCGGCAGGCGATGGAGCTAGTTGTTTAACAAATCATTGCAGATACCTCAATGTGGGGGTGAGAACAACTTCTGATTGATGTTGGTAGCAGCCAACTCTCAAGTACCGCTTTGTTGCAATACAGTGTGAAATGTAATGTATGATGGTTGAGCACGATGCTTTAACCTAATCCATAGTCCGTGACTGGTGGTGTGGACACTGCACATTTGATGGGTTTGGCAAGAGGAGACCTATTCGTCTCAAGCATAAGATCGTAAACGATCTACTCGAAAGAAAGTGATATCACTAAATTGTGTAAGGTCTGAAAAGAAACTTGTGAGACCATTGATTGTGAAAACATCGAGGGGAATGGGACTAAAGTCCATACATGAATAAACTGTGATGTATCCAACCTGGTCTTAATAGATTCAATGTGAAAAGTCATAGTTTTTGTTAGAGGAGAGCACTGTGTTTTATATTGTCCCTCCCTATGGTGTGATAGTGCGGAGACGGGTTTATAGCCATACATTTGGTGGTGTAAGCGAGGCTTGCACTTGATGGACACTGTCTGTATGTTAACAAGGGGTTAGGTTGAGCTTTAGCTCGTAATGGATCCATATCCATATGTTTGGTGGTGTGCGGGTAACACACCCCTGATGGGATCCACCTATATAGGTGTGGGAGTGTGGCCACTCCCTATGAAGGTCTAAGACTTGCCTTCTAAAGCGCCCATGAATATCTCGGACGAGCGAATGGCAGATAAAACGTGCCAAATCACAGGAGTTGCCGAGGTCTAGAGTTGGGTATGTGTCCAAGTGGAAGGCTATACAACCCCTTGTGAGACGAAAGTCACCTTGCAAGATGTTGGTTCTAAACTTAGGTTACACTAGGTGACGATTCAAGTCGCTAGACATCAGCACTGAAAAACTTAACTTCCTTTGCCCAATCTATTCCTATCTTTCTCTTCCGCTTTTATCCTTTGTGGGGGATTTTTGGAAAAATAATACAAGCTAAACCTAATCCCGCATTGGAAAAGCTAATGAAAATTGTAATCACTTACTAAGAATCCCACATAGGAAAAATTACATTAGAAAAAGAAGGAAGTTTTGTAAAGTTTAAATAGGTATATGTAAACCTCACATTTAAATTAAGTCATGGGTGAGAGAATAGACACCACGCACTCGCCGCCCGCTGTGCCGTGCTCTGGCGTAGGTATGGGTCATCATTTTATAAATGGGTACATTTATTTTTCGAATAAAATAAAATTGTTATTAATGGTAGAATAAATCTGATACAACGAGATCTTTGATCGATTCAGTTTTGGCCTCTACAAAACCGTTTCTAGTTGTTACTTGCATGATTCAGGCCAGATTTCTCTCAGGGTGGTTCTGTATAACTCACATCTCACTGTTTAGTATAAATAGGGGGGCTGTGCCTTTTGCTTTTCATCAAAAAAAAATAAACAAGCATTTTCTTCTCTCCTTTTCATTCTCTTCGTTCTTCTCTCTCTCTCGCTCTAAACTTTTGGGCAAAGTTCTTGGACTCTCCTACCCGGCTATTAATGAGTGCACGTTAATCATCGAATTGTGTTAATCCGAAGGATGGTCGTCAGTACTACTATTTGCACCAGAGCAGCGGCGAAATCGTCTTTTAGGACAGCGGTATTTTTCACAACACGGTATCTTTGGTATTCTCGTCAATTTCTCCGCTTTTGGTATTACTTGATTGTCGTGTTTAGGTATTTCAAGTGAATTTCTCACTGCAGTTTTATCGATATTTTTGCTGGAATTTTTGCTAGAACTTCACTGCAATATTATACTACAATTTCGCTGGTTATTTTTTTGCCATATTATACTTCAATATTCGCTTTTTCTTTGCCGCAGTATTTTACTGATTTTCCTCTTTTATTTTCCTGCATTTACAAAAAACAAAAAGATTTGGTCGTCATCTTATTGCGGTTTTAGTTGTTCTCGTTGTTTCATATAACAAAGCATACTTCTACTATTCTAGATTTGATCAGGTATGAATCTCCTTCATTTCAAAGGTTAGTGGAGGTTGACCTGGTTCAACCGCCTCGGGGGCCATGATCATCAACTATTGGAATTGTCGGAGGCTCGGCTAGCCCTTCACAGTTGAAGCATTAAGGGAGCTTATCTCTATTAACGAAACAAAGAAATCTAAGAGTTATATCCTCTCGGTGGGTTATTTCTTTGTTGACCCGAGAGGGAGGTATGGGGGTCTCGCTCCTTTTTGGAGTGGTAGTATGCCTGTTTCAATTGATTGAGTTATTAATAGATATATTGGGGCCTTAATTACTGAAATTGGGTAGGGTATGTCATGGTATCACATTTTCATTTATGGGGAACCCGAGAAAAGCAAGAGGCAAACATTTTGGAGGCACATGTCTTCTGAATTTGCGGGTCAAAACCATCTGTGTCATTTTTGGGGACTTCAATGTCATTTCCTCATCCTAGATGAAGGTTTTGGCTGTCCGGTTTCGGATGCGCAACTTACATGGGCCTTGGACATTTTTTTTTTATTTTTTTACTGTTGTGGATTGGTGGAATTGTCTTTTAATGGGTGCAAATATTCCTGATCAAACAAGCAAGAGGAGGATTGTCATGTTAAGGAGTGTATCGACAAGGAGGTTGTTTCTTTTGAATGACAAGCTCTGTTTCCTCATGCATTGAACTTTTGCCGCCATTGGATCTGACCATTCCCCTCTTATCATTCATTGTTATGGTAGGCTGAGGGGTTACCATCACGACTTTAAGTTCGAATCTAAGTGGCTTCTTGAAGACGATAGCAAGGAAACTGTTAAAAAGGTTGGGCTTTCAATGAAAGGGGACCATCCCCATTTCGGCTCTTAGGGGGAAAAATAAAGCCAAAGTGGTGGAAGAAATGCACCTAAATGACAAACTCAAAAAGTGGTGGGAGGTTGAAGAAAAACTTTAGCATCAAATATCTATAGTCAATTGGGCCATACATGGGGATAAAAACACTAGTTTTATCATGCCTTTGCCCTTCATAGGAATAAAGCTAATGAAGTGAGAAGACTTACAGTTCCAAATGGGAATTGAGTGGAGAACTCTGATCGAGTCAAAAGAATGGTGGCTTAGCATTTCAGATCACTTTATTCCTCTAAAGGTACAAAATACATAAATGGAGTGCTTATTTTTTGCAACCTAAAGTGACCGCCCATATGAATCATTTTTGGACTTTACAAGTTACTTGTGAGGAAATCTGGGCCACTGTGAATCAGATAGGCAGTCTGAAAGCCCCAGGTCCCGATGGTTTTCTTGGCACTTCTTATACGAATTTTTGGGACATTATTTCAAATGATGTTTGCGAAGCGGTTTTTAGTTTTGTTAGAAAATGGAAAAATGTTTAAACACCTTAACAACACAAATATTGTGCTCATTCCTAAGGGTCCTAGACCTGTATCCCTTAATTAGTTTTGACCCATTAATCTTTGTAATTTTAATTGCAAAATCATTTCTAATCATTTGAAACCATTTTTTAACCTTCTCATTTCCCCTTTTTAGTAAGCTTTTATAAAAGGAAGACAAATTCAAGACAATATTTTTGTGGCCCATGAAGCTTTGCATGCATTGTAAAATAAAAGAAAAGTAGGAAAGCATTATGCAGCCCCTTAATATCAACCTTTCAAAAGCCTATGATCAGGTGGAATGGTCGTTCCTTCAAAAGGTGTTTAAAAACTTTGGTTTTACTAATCAAATTGTGGGATGGATCATGGAATGTATCTCTACTATCAATATTAGTCCATTGGTCAATGGTGTCAGAGTTGATAACTTCGGAATCTCTAGGGGTCTTAGGCAAGGGGACCCATTATCCCCTTTCCTTTTCCTCTTCGTTACGGAGTGTATGTCGTGTCTCATTGAGAGGGCTGAGAATGTGGGGGAGTGGATGGGTGCAAAATCAAATCATCATGTTCAAGTCTCTCTCATCTTTTCTTCGCTGATTACTGTGTCTTCTGTTTTTAAGCGTCGCCCCGTGTGTGTCATCATGTCATGTTGGTTTTGAACCTTTTTTGTGGGGTGTTGGGGCAAGAGGTCTACTTCCAAAAATCTCATGTTTTCTTCTCCTCAAATTCCCCTCTGCATGTTAGATAAGAATGCATGGCAACTTTGGGAGTGAACCTTTTAAGAGAGGAAGGCAGATATTTGGGTGTGCATGTCCTTTACTGTCGTTCCAGCAAAACCACTCTCAATTTCCTCTTGGACAGTATTAAAAATAGAGTCCAAGGAGGAAGTCAAAACTTCTATCTCATGCGAGCCAGGAAGTCCTTGCCAAGTCAGTTGTCTCCTCCTTTCATCTTTTGTCATGTCGTGTGTCAAGATCCTGTGACATTTGCTAAGAGAGGGTGGAAGGGAGGCTCTTTAGAGGATAGAGTTGTTCATTGGGTTGGGTGGAGAAGAATGATTAAGCCTAAGGATATGGGGCGTCTTGGGTTTAGAGATCTTTCTAGTGTTATAATTGCTCTGATTGTGAAACAATTGTGGCGGGCCATTTAGAACCCAAATGCTCTTTGGGTTCATGTTCTTAAAGGAATTTACTACAACGATAAATCTTTCTTCAATGCTACATTAGGCCACAATCCATCTTGAGGATGGAGAAGTTTCATTGAAGTATAGGATTTTATGGCCAAAGGTCTTAGGTGGAATGTTCATAACGGTGTCGATATAAAGATTTGGGATGACAAGTGGATCTCGAGTCTTCCTGACTTCTCAGCTGGTTCTATGCCCAGAGATGATGATGGGGCTTTTAGGGTCATAGATTTTATTGATAGGCTCCATGCCCTTGTTTCGGAAGAGGTGGTCAGTGCCATCAAGACCAATCCTGTCGGTTGTCCTAACCGAGGGATGAGATTGTGTGGTATCTTATGAAGAAGGGTACTCACTGTCAAGTCCGGTTATCGAGCTTGGCCCCAATAGCAGCGTTTGGATGGGCTCTCTTCGAATCCATCCTCCTCTTGTGCTCACATGGCTCATTGTTTCCGCACCATTTGGTCCCTCGCTATTCCTCCTAAGCTCAAACATGTCATGTGGAGAGCCCTCACAAATGCTCTTGCTACGAATGAGAATCCGTGGAAGAGAAAGTTGTCCCCTTTTCCTCTTTGCCAATGTTGTGAGAATGACACCGAGACCATCGAACCTCTCCTTTTCTTTTGTCATTGGGCCAAGGTGGTGTGATTTGCTTCTAGCTTGGGATTTTAGCTAGTCTTGGATGGAAGCTTCCAATGATGGTGGAATACCACTTGCTCTGATCCTTTTTTCTCTCATGATGATCTCAGTAGGATTGCCTTCTTGTGTTGGGAGATCCAGAAAGGTAGGTGGCATCTCGTTTTTGCGTTCTCCAACCCCCTCCCTATTTGGGTGGTGATGGGAGTTGCACAAGCTTCTGAAGACCTATCCATTAATCCTCCTCAATGTCAATCAGCTGCCGACCAAAAATCAAGCCCTTCGCAGCATGGGGTGCCACCTCCCCATGGTGTGATCAAAATCAACTCCGATGCAGCTTTTGATGGGTTTGATTGTGTTGTTGCCCTTGCATTTGTAGCCTGTGATTGAAGGGGTGATATTATTAGTGGCTAGTGTGGTTCGAATCATGCTTCGTCCCATTTAGTTGACGAGATTCTCACTCTCCGTGTTGCTTACTTCTTGGCCATCTCATCTGGGTGGAACCATGTTAATTTCAAATCGGATTGCAAACAAGCAATCGACTTCATTAACCAAGTAAAACCCACTTCGTGGGAGTGTAAGTCCATTATTGAGGATATATGTACGTTATTGTTGTTTGGTTTTTTTGACACGTTCGACTTCCCTAGACACTGTAATAGGATGGCTCATTTTATTGTTTCTTGTCAGTTTTATTATAATTGCTGTAAAAATCAGTGGGTTGTGATACCCATCGCTTGTTTCTCTCATAGGCTTTGATCGTTCAATAATGGAGTTTTTTTAACCAAATTAACACATTTTTTAAAAAAAATTACCAAAATGGCACTTTTGGAAAAATATTTACCAAATTAGCATGGTTTATTGTTCATTTTCTTAAATACGCCGTTTAAAAAGACGTTTTTAGGTTGTATGTATTAAAAATGCCATTTAAAATGGCATTTTATATTATTTTTTTTGGGTAAGTATATAAAACGCCATTACATTAAGTATACGGCATTTTATATTAAACCCTTTTTTGGGTAAGTTTTTGGTAAGTTATATTAACGGTGTTTTTATATTCAATAATATATTGCTAGAAAAAAAAAATATTATGTTATATGCTTATATGCTATATTTGAATATACTTGTGATTTTGATGGCTTTTATAATTCTTCAGTGTTGCACTTTAATATAACATCATTAAGATCCGTTTATTTTTTATTGTATGATATTTATAAAACAATTTTTTTTAAAATTATCTTTTAAAAGTTTGTAATACTTTTAGATATTTAAAATATTTTATAGAAATATTATAATTATTTTAATATGACTTTACAAAATTTTTAGATATTTAAATTTGACTTTATTTAACATTTTTTACATTTACAATTATTTTTTATATATATTAAAATTATTTTAAAGTGATTCGAATTTTTAAGATAATAAAAATTGTTAGAGAAACTCTTACGTTATATGTTTGTATGATATATTTCAAAATATTCATGCTGTTGGTAACTTTTGATATTTCATTAATTTTGCACTTAAAATGTTCGAAATTATATTTTTAAATATGTTATTATAATTTAAATTTTTGTAATACTTTTACATAATTTACATATATTTTAAACATATTAGACCCATCATGATGGTGTCTCAGTTGGTGGCGTCTCCTATCCATGAGGTCATCGCCTAAGGTTCAGGAGTTCGGTTCTTACTGAGAATATACTCATGACTTACCTGCTCATGGGTGGTTGTTGGCCTCCTTATTGGGCCAGAGTTAACTGGGGCAACCCAATCCCTCATTACCAAAAAGAAATTACAATTGTTTTAAGTGAAAAAATTTTGGTATTATAAATATATATTTGAAAATTTGAATTTAAATATTTAAAAAATTTGTAAAGTCAAATTAAAATAATTATAATATGTCTACAAAATATTATAAATATCTAAAAGTATTATAAACATTTAAAAGATAATTTTACAATTCAAAAAATAGTTTTCTAAATATCATACAATCAAAAATAAATAACTATTAATGGTGTTATATTAAAGTGCAGCACTAAATAATTTGCGGAAAAAAAGAGCTTTAAGTACTTGGGGTCCATGATACCGCACAACGGTGAAGTTGGCAAGGATGTCAACAACTGAATTAAAACGGGATAGCATAGGCGGAGGATGGCCTCCGCGGTACTTTGTGGTAGAAAGTTCCCCTTGAAGCTAAGGGGAAGATATTATAAGGTGGTTGTGAGGCCAGCCATGACGTATAGGGCGGAGCGTAGGGCGATGAAACAACAGCACACACAAAAGATGAAGGTGACGGAGATACGAATGCTGAGGTAGATGTGCGAACACACAAGGAAGGATAGGATCAGAAACGACGTCATAAAAGGCAAATTGGGCATAGCCCCCATTGAAGATAAATTGAGAGAACAACGTTCGAGGTGGTTCGGACATGTTAGAAGGAGATCGGACAACGCTCCAGTAAGGAGGTGCGAACAGCCCCTTACTACACTAGGTAGGAGAGGAAGAGGTAGGCCAAAGAAGATATGGATGGAGAAGATCTGACAATACCTCACCCACCTAAACCTTCGGGAGGAGATGGCCTTAGATAGGGCCCAATGGAGGACTAGTGTAGGGGTTATAAATGCTACAATTGGAGTAGGGTAGTCTAGCTTACTTGTGCTAGGCTCCGTGATATCCTCCTGGTGTACTTAGAATGTGTACTTGCTCTCATGAACTACTACTTGCCTGCTTACCGGCCTACCTATCCTTTGTTTTTTACTTGATGTGGCTTACTTTGTGTCTGTTGTGTTTGTGTTTGCTTTGTGTATGTTGTCTTGCTCGCCGTGTGTTTTGCTCTACTCATGTTTTGTTGCTCTCCTGCTGCCAGGTCACATGCTCTATGCTGCAGACCAGCCTTTTAGGTTGGGGGTCCTCGAAAACAGCCTATCTTCAAGGTAGCCCCTTGAAGGGGGAAGGCTGCGTACCCCCCCCCCCCCCCCCCCCCCCCCCCAAAAAAAAAACCTTGCTTTTGCGGGAGCCCTTGCAGGCACTGGGTTTGTTGTTGTTATTGTTGTATTGAATATAAAAATATTATTAATATAACTTACCAAAAATATCATAGGGTTTAATATAAAAACTTACCAATAAAAAGGTTTAACATAAAATGTCATTTGTAATGATGTTTTAATACTTACCCAAAAAAAAGTATTATAAAACGTCGTTTAGATTATAATCACTTAAATCTGAATGAGTATCCTATACAAAAAATTTACATCAGTTGTGTCCCAATGTACATCGCTCAGACTATAATCACTTAAATCTGAACCAGTATCCTGTACAAATTCCACCCGGACATCCTTATGTGGTAAAATTCGATCTAACATATCTACCGTTGACGACCACCTAGTTGGCGAGTCTACTTTAAATTATTTATACTCTAAGCCATACATCCTACATAGAGTTCTAAATCTTTTCTTTTTGATTCCAGATGATGTTATAGCTATTGCTACATCTCTTAAGGTGGAAAGAGAAGCGTTTATTAAATGTAGTATGTGTCACATGCAACGTAGATGAAAACATCTAACACGGGTCTCATATGCCTAATTAATTGTTTAACGGATGCATTGTTATTGGCAGCATTGTCGAACGTAATACTAAAAATACGTCGCTCTATGCCCCAATCGCGGACTGCCTCCATAATCACACCCGTGATTATGTCAGCAGTGTGAGAGTAATCTAAATTTGCAAAATGGATTATTCTTTTTTGAAGGGTGAAGGAGGAATCGATCCAGTGTGCTGTTATGCATAAGTAAGGCACACCAGGTTTCGACTTTCGAGTGTCAGACGTCAACGAGAACATGCTCATGTTCATCCTAAAAAGTTCAAAGACCTCAGTTTTCATCCTTTGGTAATCTTTAAACGCGTCCTGCTTTAAGGTGTTCCGAGAAATCCTTACGATGGCGGGGTTCATTCCTGTTTGCATATACCTGACGAATCTCGGGTCTTCGCCAGTGCTAAAAGGCTTTTCAGCCTCAATTATGTACCTAGCTAGCTCCCGTCTATTAGTTTCCTGGGAGAATTTAAAGTTAGCAAGTGCATCGGTCGCTTGCTGTACCAATCATTGTTGGGCTCTTTCTGGGTCTTGTTCGGGGTGGAACCTAACTATATGTCTACTTAATGTGCCCGTTCCACTGCCAGGTGGATGACTAAAGGCCTTGGGTGGGTTATATAATTTACAAAAAGCTTTATTAACTTCCCTATCTAAGTTAAAATGCTTCCAGACTCTGCTAGTACTACGCCTAGTAGTACTAGTTCTTGAGGGATGCTGGATTTCTATGGTGGGTGTGGGCTCCTCTCCGTTTTGTGAGTTAGGACAATCCTGCTCGTTATAGGACTGTTGCTCAAAGTCCCAATCTATACTGTCAGTGTATGGAGGTGATAGCCCTGGTTCTAGAAAAGCTCGTTCCTCAGTATTAAGTTCGACAATTCTACACCTCTTAAGTATTGTAGGCAGTCATTGAGAAGAACTAGAACTCAAACGAACGGCTCCAGACGATGATGTGTTGTGTACCATGATGATAATATTACTGATTAGTATTTTAAAAATATAACTATTAATGCAAAATTATGAAATTAGGTAGATAACTAGGAGAAAACAAATAAAATTTTGATACTAAAATTACTAAAACAAGCGAAGCGAACTATGAAATTTGAACTTGAGCGAGATTCTACTAGCCGAACGCTTTGTCAACAACGAACTTCAGAAATTTAGAGCACAATATTGCAAGTAGAAGAAGTATGTAGATGGATGTATAAAGAGAGAAGAGAGAATAAGAGATTTGTTTGTGAGGAAAATAAAATGAATGGGTTTGATAGTTATAGATAAAAATAAAGTTTTTTTTTTTTAATTGATTTGGAGGGGGAGCATTGCTCCCCTTCAAACGGCTCTTTTAAGGGCCGTTAACAGGCCCGGGCTTGGCCGGGCTCGGACCCCATTTTTTGAGGCCCGAGGCCCAGCCCTCTTGGGGACAGGGCCTTGGTCCATGCGAATCGGGCCGGGCTGGGTTACGGACCGACCCGGCCCATTGGCCACCTCTAGTCCCACTCTAAACACGCTTATGTGTATTTTTTGGGGGGGGGGGGGGGGGGGGGGGGGGACAAAAACACGTTTATGTTCAAACAATAAATAAAAATTCAATACATTATTTAAATTTAGTTTAAGCAATATAATTATTTGGTATCAAAAACTAAGCAACTATGTTAGTATCATTAAAGTTCTTACCAAAAAACAAAAAAAACAAAAAAAATGATAGTATCATTAAACAACATATTTTATCATATGTTTATGTAATTTGAATGCATTGAACATCATTTTACCTAAACTAAATGCTGCAATATGGAAACTTATTCCTACTTTTCTTTGTCACTTTTGTTAAAGACTTTATATGTGAGTCTAATAAAATTTTATATTAGAGTTGTGATAGAAAATATATCAATATTCTAGTAAGTTATTTTATCTAATGCCAATTAATTTTAGGATGGAATATTACTTAATCTTTTATGTAGACTTTATATATGTCAACTCTATAAGACATATGCCCAAATACTGATGAAGTTTAACATTACCTTCTTTCTCTTATAATTCGGAGTAAAATAATTCAATATCCTATTACTTATAATTATAAGCTGCAAATTTTCATCAATGGTTTATCTACTAAACTAAATTATTGTGACTATTTTTTTTCTTTTTCTTCTAACATGTATTATATATATTTAAGCAATTGTCATTCACATATTAATCAATTCTAATCTATTATTGCAAAGACTCTTCTCCCCAAAAACCTTCCAACCCCTAAATCAAGCAATTTGAGAGCCCACTCTTAATATTCCACTGCTATACTAAATATACCTAATGTTGAAACCACTTTTAATGCTAAAATCATTCTTAAAATTTCACTACACCTCAATTTTTTTCAAACTTAAATAAAATCTCATCAATTGAGTTATAAATTAGTATTTGATGCAGCCGCCAAATATCCCTTGGCGGGTTA
The DNA here is from genome assembly GCA_018398585.1 of Simmondsia chinensis. NCBI lineage: Eukaryota > Viridiplantae > Streptophyta > Magnoliopsida > Caryophyllales > Simmondsiaceae > Simmondsia > Simmondsia chinensis. The sequence goes on along the minus strand of JAGTTD010000003.1, from coordinate 28,122,031 downwards.
TGTGGAACAAGTCAATGAATCTCAAAATAGGCGTGAAGAGGCAGCCCCGCGTCCATGAATGGCGCATTGCTTGGCAAGGAGTTGGTATGGACGTGGCGGCTCAAGCTTGGTGGCACCAAGGTTGGCGGGACCAGCGATGCGGGATGACAAAAGACCAGAAGATGCGGAGGTTGGTGAACATAAAGTTTGGGTCTATCTAGGATTAGTTTAGTTATTTTTTTTAAGTGCTTTACTTATCTTTAAGCATTTATAACTATCACTTAGAATTTTATTTATTTTATTTTATGTCAATTAGCCCTCTATAAATATAAGAGGAATTAGGTTGTTTTAGTTAGTCAATTGTTCTGAAATATTTTATGAGTTTTGGTTCTTCTAGTCTGGAGTGTGACAATTAGGATGAATTTTATCTTTCCCATTGTAATTTTTATTTTTGATTAATAAACTTAAAGGGAAGGCCGTTGAACCTTCCCGCTCCCTAAAATCTTCAACTACGTGCTGCATCAGTTGGTATCAGAGCTCATAACTATTTCTGAGATGGCCCGTCATCGACAAAGGAATGCAGAAGTTGAGGAAATTTACGAATGGGACTTCCAAAGGCGGATCATGCGGAAGTTTGAGGAGTTGGAGGAGAAATTCCGACGAATCAAGGGTTGCTTGATTCAATTGGGGGCGAATCCCGATCTTGAATTGGGAACCCAGCCGCAACACCCATTAATAGTGGGTGTTAATAACGGTATGGACGAGAGCTTTCAGAATCCGTTCTCGGATGCTGAGCTACCGAACCGAAGGTAGAGGAGAGCTCGGCCTTTTATCGATGACGCCGACAATTTTGACGATCAGAGGTGGGAATCCGGTCTCCGGATTAGGAACCCGGAGTTTGAAGAAGAGAAAATCGCCACAATGTTGGAGGAAACTCAGGACGAAGCTGGCGAGTCAGAGTTGGCATCTACACCATTAGGCTTCACTAACGGAGGGCCTATCTTTGGTGAGGTTCCATATCTGGACTTATCTTCTCCGCCCATATTTGATGAACCCATATTTGATGAGCCCATATATGACGAGCCCATCCATGACAAGGAGGAGGTAACGGTTAAGGTTGGGAGTCTATCGAAGGGGGTGTGTCTTGTTGGGATGGCGTATAGCTTACCGCCAACAAGGGAACCACAATACCGGCTAGATTAGGTTCACGACAATGTCTTACCAAGAAGCAAGATCTCTTAGAGAATTCGAGGATGAATTCTCTCCAACTGAGAGAGAATAATGTAGCCGCAAAATATCCCTTGGCGGGTTATGCAGAACAAGACAGTGAAGCTCAAAATAGTCATGAAGAGGTAGCCCCGCGTCCGCGAATGGCGCATTGCTTGGTAGAGAATTGGTATGGATGTGGTGGCTCATGCTTGGCGGCACTAGGGTTGGCCGTACCAACGATGTGAGATAACAAAAGACCAGAAGATATGGATGTTGGTAAAGATAAAGTTTGGGTCTATCTAGGATTAGTTTAGTTATGTATTTTAAGTGTCTTACTTATCTCTATGCATTTATAATTATTACATAGAATTTTATTCATTTTATATTATGTCAGCTAGCCCCCTATAAATATAAAAGGAATTAGATTATTTTTGTTAGTTAATTATTTAGAAATAGAATTTTATCTTTCTCCTTATAATTTTTATTATTGATTAATAAAATTAAAGGGAAGACTGTTGAACTTCCCGTTCACCAAAATCTACCACTACACGCTGCATCAGTATTCACCCAAATGAACTTCTATAACAAGAACAAGGCTAAAATCATTCATGAAATTCAAAACAAAAATGATATAAATGAAATTGAAACTGTGAGAATATGAGCTAGTGAAGCATACCCAATAAGGTTGCTGAGGCATATATTTATAATAAAGAGTACAGGAATAATTATAGAATATTATCAGAATAATATCATAATAATATCAGGATAATATTAGAATAATATCATAATAAAATTAATATAATATATTCTAATAATATATCCTAATACGCCCCCTCAATCTGTGCAAGGGGGACCTACTTGCAGATTGGCTTTATGGAAGTGGAAGGGATCAGCAGCCAACCCTTTTGTGAATATGTCAGCAACCTATTTGGTAATAGGTGTGTATCGAACCTGGATATTACCCTTAACAACCTTCCCACGAACATAATGAAAGTCAACATTTACATGCTTGCTGCGATCATTAAAAATAGGATTAACAGCCAGGTAGGTGGTGGAGACATTATCACAGTAGACAAGTATCGGGCTAGTGTGGCGCAGACCTAAGTCACGCATAAGGTATCTGATCCAATCAAATTCAGCAACAACCTTAGCTACAGCACATCAGTGGAAGATTTAGCAACCGTAGGCTGCTTCTTCGCACGCCATGAGATGAGATTAGGGCCAAGGAACAAAGCAAAGCCTGTGGACGAGCAGCGGGTGTCAGGACAACCACCCTAGTCAGCGTCAGCATATGCCGTGATAGAGGTGCATGACCCCAGGGGCGATGGTAAGGCCATGATGGGGCATGAGCTTAAGGTACCATAGGATGCGTTTAACCATCTGCCAATGAGAAGTAGTAGGAGAGTGCATAAACTGAGACACATGGTTAACTGCATATGCGATGTCTGGACGAGTCATGGTGAGGTACTGGAGGGCACCTACCGCACTACAAAACTCGATCGGATCGAGTAGGAGAGACCCATCAGACACAGACAACTGGACCCGAGCCGCTAAGGGAGTTTGCACAGGTTTAGCCTCAAGCATGTCATACTTACTCAAAAGATCCAAGGTGTATTTATGCTGAGAAAGAAACAGACCATGTCTGGTGAGTTTGGCCTCTATTCCAATGAAGTAATGAAGGGGGCCAAGATCTTTCATGGCAAACTATGTGGAGAGAGAAGCTGTGAGGCGTGTGAGTAGAGAGGAGTTAGAACCGGTAAGGATAATATCGTCCATATACAAAAGTAGGCAAACGATGCTACTGGGGGAGCGATGTATAAATAAGGAGGGATCAGCCTTACTACAGTAGAACCCAAGACTATAGAAGAACGTACGAAACCTATGAAACCAGGCTCGAGGGGCCTGTTTGAGGCCATAGAGATCTTTTCGCAGGCGGCATACATGTGTCGGGTAATTCGGGTGAACGGACCCTGGAGGCTGACATATATATACCTCTTCTTTGAGAAAACCATATAAAAACGCATTTTTGACATCAAGTTGGTGAATGGACCACCCATGAGTTACAGCAAGAGCAAGAATGAACCTGATGGTGGTAGGTTTAACAATAGGGCTAAAAGTTTCAAAGTAGTCAAGGCCCTCACGTTGATGGAAACCATGAGCAACAAGGCGGGCCATGAATCAATCAACATAACCATCAAGTTTATACTTGACCTTATACTTCCAAGTACTAGCAATCACATCTTGAGAAGGTGACGCAGGAACTAAGTCCAATGTCTGATTTTGAATGAGAGCATTGAACTCCTCAGCCATGGCTTCCTGCCACTGGGGATTCTTAATGGCCTATGAAAAACATGTTGATTCCTGTATGACAACCACAGAGCTAAGAGATGGTATGTGTTTGGACTTGCGTATCCCGTCCTTGAGGCGGGTGCACATGGGGTGGACATTCGAGGTGGGGGTATGGCAGTGGGGGTAGGCTGAGGCTCGGGGTGACCATCCAAGAATGTCACAGTGGTGTCAGGGTGAGGATCCTGATGTGCGGCCCCGGAGTCGTGGACGGGACCCAGCTCGGCCGTGGGAACAACGGTGTCGAGGCTAGGCAACCCAGCTTAATGTGGGGAGTGAGGGGAAGCAATGGGGATCCATGGTGGCGTGGGCGGGAGAGAATTCTAGCCCGAGACACCCGAAAGCCGTGCAACAGTACTAGGGGCGGTCGTGGCATTGGGGTAAGCCAAAAGCGGGCTCGGTAGGGGAACGTCCACAACCGTCTGGGACGGCGGTGCATGCAAACTAGACATGAGATCGGGATAAGGAAATAAATGCTCAACAAAATGGACATGACGTCTAGTATAGACTCTACCAATAGTGGGGTCTAGACAACGATACCCATTGTAATGACCTGCATAACCAATAAAGATGCAGGGGACAGATCTTGGGGCCAATTTATGAGGGGTACGGGATGTGATGTTGGGGTAACATGCACACCCAAAGACCCGAAAAAAAGTTATAGTCAGGCGCCTTTTTAAATAGTTTTTCAAAGGAAGAAAGACTTTGTAAATTTGGGGTAGGCAACCGATTTATAATGTAACAAGCAGTGCAAGCAGTATCAGCCCAAAATTTAGGTGGAAAACGCGCCTGAAAGAATAGGATCCGTACCATTTCACTTAAATGTTGATGCTTTCGTTCCACCACCCCATTTTGTTGTGGGGTATCAGGACAAGGGAGGCGGAAATGAATACCATGAGTGCGACAAAGGTTAGCCATGGACCTATTGTCAAACTCATGGCCTCCATCACTTTGAAAACATTTAATTGTGACATTGAACTGGTTTTTGACAAAGACCTTAAAATCAGTAAAGATGGAGTACACTTCATCCTTCCTTTGCATCGGAAAGCCGGGTAAAGCGTGTATAATCATCAACAAATAACTTATAATACTGAAAAGCAGATTCAGACACAACAGACGATTGCGAAACATCCAAACGTATTAATTGCAAAGGCAAAGTAGTAGTATGTAACACACGCAAAAATGGTAAATGACGCGACTTTCCTAGACAACATGCATGACAATGTTTTATTGAGTTAGCACTAGAAATAGAAGAAATCAAAGAACGGGTGCGTAAAGTATCCAAAACAGAATGTCCTAAATGACCTAAGCGCCTGTGCCAAAGTTCAGCTGGGACGGTCCATGCTATAAGTCCAGTAGGGTGTAGAGAAAACCCATAAAGCGGTCCTTCACTGCGTATCTTGAGGAGGGGCATCCCCCTAGCCTTGTCCTTGACACAAAAGGAAGAAGAGTCAAACTCCACAACACAGTTATTAACGCGACACAACTGTTTAATAGACAATAGGTTGTATGTAAGACCAGGAACCAACATAACATTAGGAAGTAACAGGTCACGAGAGTTAGTGCAAATTTTTGGAAAACCAACATGAGTGACTGGTAATAGGGAACCATTGCCAACTTGAATTAATTTTGAACCACGATAAGCAGTATGTTTAGTTAAAATACCTGCATTGGAAGTCATATGGTTAGACGCCCCAGAGTCAGGGTACCATGTAGGATCAGCAGAATTGTTAACAGACATGGCCGATAGAGATTGGGAGAGATCAGAATTAACATAGCGGTGAGGACAGAGAGAGGCAGCATGACCTGCTTGATGACAAATCTGACAGACCAATGGATCGGCACCGAGTATATCCTCATGAGGCTGACGAGAATGCGTACCTGAGTTGCGACCCCAAGTTTGTTGATGCGGAGGGAGACCACCAGTGGGAACCATACCTGTACCAGGAGGATGTTGCAGTTGACCGTGCGACCCAACCACAACCCCTGGAGTTCCCATTGTGATTTTTGTTGTGTCCACAGCCCTGACGTCCACGTCCATCGCAACCTCGGCCCGAGCCAGAGGAGTCCGCGAGAGGAGGAGCGGCTGAGAGTGCAAGGCCATGATCTGTAGAGGAGCGAGCGGTGAATGTGAGCAAGAGTAGCCTCTTCATCTAACAGTGCAGTCTTGAGTTGTTCAAATGAGAGATCACGAGATGACTGGCGGGTAAAAGAGTTGAAGGCGGCATACTCCGGAGGGAGACCGAAGAGAGAGTAGTGGAGGAGCTCATGGTTAGAGACAGGTGAGTCTATGGCGGCCAGGTTATCGGCTATGGTTTTGAGCTCGGTGAGGTAGGTGGTCATGAATTTATTTTCTTTACGTAAGGTGACAAGTTGAGAGCGAAGGTCGAACTCCTTAGCAAGGGAGTGGTCACGAAAGCATTTGGCTAGGGCGGTCCACGTGTCTCGGGATGTAGCGTGGTGGATGACATCATTTAGGACTGGGCGAGCGAGAGAGGCAGACAGACATGCCCTAATACTTTGATCTATACAGGACCATGTTATAGCGTCAGGGTTGGGGATATATTGGCCCATGGGTGTTGGAATTTGGCCGGGGGGGACACGGATGTGAGCCATCGACGAAGCCCATAAGTCGATGGGCACGGAGAACCATGGAGACTTGTTCCCGCCATGTGCTATAATCGGTGGGGGGTTTCTAGTTTAATAGTAACCAGACTTGTAATAGAAGAGGGAGAAAGGGGAGTCACATGGTGGGGGGGGGGGGGGGGGGGGGGGGGGGGGGAGCCACTAGGGACGACGCACCAACCATGAGGGGGACAAGTAACTAGAAAAATTAAAAGAGGGTAAGGGAAGACTAATACTATACCCGGAGGAGGAAGCACCTATATTAGCAGGTGACAAAGTCGGTTCGGCATGAGAGGAGGAGAGAGAGGGAGCGAGAACCCGTGGGTGAGCCCAAAAGAGAGAGGGGCCGCCATGGGCGCAGCAGAATGCAGGGGTCGGGGTGGTGGTTGCGGGAGGGAGATCGGGCGCTGAGCGGCAGTTGTTGGTGCCGGTGACAAGGGGGGGAAGGCGTTGACACTGGAGAGAGAAGGAGAGGAGGAGGTAGCAGCCATGGGGTTCGACACAGTGGTGACCGGCGAACACGGATGACCGGCGACTTGGGAGAAGAGACGGTGGGTGATGGGTTCGACACGAAACAGGGGCAGCCGGAGTGACGAAGAGAGACGGCGAGCCTGGGGCAGGAGCGGTGGCAGAGACACTAGCACGACCCGATGGGGAGAGAGAGGAGGTCGCCGGTGGTCGCAGCATTAGAAGCGGGGTGGGGATGGCGGCTAGGGTTAGGGTTTGTCCCTGTTCACAGTTACTTTCCCCTTTTTTTAGTTAGGGTTGGTATGCTCTTATACCATGTGAGAATATGAGTTAGTAAAGCATACCCAATAGGGTTGTTGATGCATATATTTATAGTAAAGAGTACATGAATAATTACATAATATTATCAGAATAATATCATAATAATATCAGGATAATATCAGAATAAAATTAATATAATATATTCTAATAATATGTCCTAATAGAAACCCTAGAAGGATAATTACAGGGTGTAAATGAGCTGAGTCGGCTCCTAAGCCCTCGCGAGCTAGCTCGTCATAAAGCTCAAACAGCTCGGCTTGCTTTGAACTTGAGCCAAGCTAGCCAAGCCAAACCGGCCCGGCTCGTTTACTCTATCAAGCCGAGCCCGAGCCTAATGAAGCTCGAGGATCATAGGCTCGCGAACTTACACAAGTCTAAATAAACTTTTTTTAATATCATATATTTGCTTAAATATTTCACTGTGATGCTATATGGGAGCTTAAATGAGCCGAGCGTGAGTTTAAGCAAGCTTATATTAAACTTAAATGAGCCAAAATATTGCAAACTTAATTTGAAACTCACAAAGCTTAGATTGAACCAAGCCGATGTTGGAAAAATGATACATGCTAAACTAAGTGTTATATAAAAATTACATCCCACATTGGAAAAATAATAAAAAGTGTTCTAGTTATATAGACTTATGCAACATCACCGCTTGAATTAAATAATGGGTGAGAGAATGGTAGAAACCACACGTGCACGCCGCCTGCCCACCGTGCTCGGGTGTGGGTGTGGGTAATCTTTTTAACAGGTATATTTATTTTGCAGAAAATAATTTTCAAATCCCATATTTACTACAACAAATTGCAAAATTAATCAAAATATTTTGTTAAGCGTTTAGTCAAGTGACAGTGATATTTTGTTAAATGTTAATCCTAGAGGATGATTGCCGATACAGCTGTTTGCACCGAAGCAGCTGCAAAATCATCTTTTAGGACAGTGATATTTTCCACAACACCGTACCTTCGGTATTCGAATCAACTTCTCCACTTTTCAGTATTATTTGATTATTGTGTTTAGATATTTTATTACTGCTTTTCGCTGCGTTTTATTGCTGCATTTTGTCGCTGTTTCGCTACTGAATTTTCCTATAATTTTTACTGCATTTTTACTGAAATTTAACTACAGATTTACTGCAAGTTTACACTGCAGTATTTTTACTGTATTTTACTGCAATTTACAGTAATTAAAAGATTTATTTTACTACATTATCGCTACGAATTTCTACTATAGTTTCGCTGATTTTTACTGAAATTTTTGTACAAAATTTCACTGTTATCTTGTTGTTCCCATTGTTTATTTCAACAACTAAACCCGAGCTTTTCACGAGCCATGCTCGAGCCTGAACTTTCAAAACAAGGTGAGCTTCGAGCTGAGCCCAAGCCAAGCTTAAAGCTAACGAGTTGAGCGTCAAGCTTGATAAGCTCGGGCTCGGCTCAGATATACCCCTAATTACAGCCAAGAAAGTCAAATTAATGTGATTAAAAGAGTATTACACCCCAATAAAATTCCATAACAGAAATATACCATTATAGTAACAGTAAAAAAGGCAACATACTCTTTTGATTTGAATAACCGACACATTGAGTAAAATCAATAACCCTCACATTTAATCCCCATAAAAAAAACAACCACAATAAAAACCAGTGCGGCCACAACAATGTGCCACAATTACACACCTCACCAAAGCCATCACATTGGAAAACATGGGTTTGGACTTTTGATTGGGAACATAATAAAAAAAGGAAGTAGAAATTTAAAATTTAAGGCATCTCAAAACAGCGAAAATAGTTTATTCTCACATGCCACAATATGGCTTCATGGTCGACAGTAAAAGAAAATAAATTTAGTATTCTATATATATAATCTACTTTTTAAAAATCTAATTATATTTTGTGTATATTAAATTTGAGCTAATTACGTAAAATGCTCTTGCACTTCATAACAGCCTCTCTTCCACTCGAAAGGGGTAAGGCTGCGTACATCCACCCTCCCCTGACCCTAGTTCTGCGGGAGCCCATGAGGCACTGGGATTGTTGTTGTTGTGTGTTCTTGCACTTCATCCAATTTGTCAATTTAATCCTTTTCTTTTTTTAATTATATCAACTTAATCCTTGTACAAATTAGTAACATATTTTTTAAATCTTTTGATCGTATTTGATGCACATCCGAATGTAAACACACTCTTTAACTTAATTAAACTCACTTGTGACCGACCCACTACAAAAAAAACGACCTTTGGCAACAACAAAAGTCATTGCGAAAGATACATTGTCGTTGCGAAGCCGTTGTGTATGATCTTGTTGTGAAAGCACTACGGCAATGACAATTGTGGTTGCCACATATAATGCTTTTTGGCGACGACAATTTCTGTTGCGAAAGATACATTGTCGTTGCGAAGCCGTTGTGTATGATCTTGTTGTGAAAGCACTACGGCAATGACAATTGTGGTTGCCACATATAATGCTTTTTGGCGACGACAATTTCTGTTGCAAAAGATACGTTGTTTTTTGGCAACGACAATTGTCATTGCGAAAGATGATATGCTTTGGCAACAACAATTATCGTTGCCAAAGAAAGCTTATCTTTCGCAACGACAATTGTCGTCACCAAAGACCATTTATTTTTTGCAACGACAAGTGTTGTCACCAAAGACTACTATGTTTTGCAACGAAAATTGCCGTTGCTAAAGAGTGTTACTTGTTCCAGCAATTTTCCTAATATTATTTCTATTACATTATTAAAAGCTGTCAAACGTAATTTACATTTTAACTCATAGAAAATGTTTAACATAAAATTTAACACTAAAGAAAATTCATTTATATTGAGACATTCCAATATAACCAATATTGTCACTGATTCTTACAAATATGAATACAAAACATACGAGACATCCATATTTATAGTACAAGGTAAATACATAACAATTACAATCAATGTATTTTAATCCCAAAATTTACATCATGATTCCACAAACATCTCATTACAGTTGACAAATGTTTTTGTTCTCTTCAAAATCTAGGTGACCATCTAGAGCTTCCAACTTGTAACTCTTAGTCTCCTACAACAATGAATATAAAACAAATTAGTTCTAAGACAAAATAACCAAAAAAAGTATTACCACCCATCATGCAGATCAATAGTAAACCAGCTACATTCAGAATTACCTCCTAGAGTTAGCGAACATTTGGCATCATGTTAGCTTGAAGAGATTCTATCAACAAACTTGGTCATCCTTTTACTTGCCCTATAATGTTAGCTTTTATTAATATTCTTAATTGAAACCAAATACACTTCAAAAGAACAACAAAATTGAATCTTTTTGCATCATGTACATACTACACTAGAGCCCACGCTTGAGGTTCTATTTGGCGTTAAGTGCAACCTACAATTGGGGTTTATAATTTCAATTTTGTGGTTTAGTTCACCAATTAGAGTTACCAAAAATAGCACCAACACGCCGTACCGGATCCCATGAGAACTCCGAAATTAAGCGTGCTTGGGCGAGAGCAGTACCAGGATGGGTGACCTCCTAAAAAGTCCTCACCCTCAGGTTGGGGGCACTGGGAAACAGCCTCTCTTCCGGTTAATACCCTGAAGGGGGAAGGCTGCGTACATCCAACTCCCCCCCCCCCCCCCCCCCCCCCCCCCCCCCCCCGCGCGACCCTGCGTAGGCGGGAGCCCTTGAGGCACTGGATATGTTCTTTTTTTAGTTCACCAATTAGAGTTGGAATTATAATTCCACTATCCAATTCCAAGGAATTAGGTTTTAACTAAAGATATAAATTCAAATTCTTGGAGTGGGAGAAAAGAATTGCAATTGCAAATTAACTACACTAACACAATACCCGAAGCGACCAAGCTCAATCGACATAAAACCAAAGACGACTACAAACCAAAAGAACCAACCTGACCTGAAATTTGACACAAAACTAGAGATGACTCGAATTGTCGTGGAATTTATTCTAACCTATGCTTCGTTTAATTGTCCAAACAATGTAATTACAATGTCACAATCTAATTCCAATCCCAAGCATCAAATAGACAGAAAAAATCAACTCGAACAAAGATGGCCAGTAAATCAAAAACTACAATGACATAAAAATCCCAACAAATCTCATACAAACAATAGACCCATAATCAAATTCAGTATCAATATCCGTCATACACTAATCAAAAAGAATAATCAATACTCACGATGAATCACCTACCACAGATATTATATTCAGCCAAAAAAAATTTCTCTATCATCCTTCAAACTAGTAATTCTCCCAAAGTACTCAGCATTGACTGAAAATTACAAAAAAGGAATCAAATTTGCAGCACATGAATAAAATTTAAGTACAAAAGAGCAACGAAATTGGTAAGATACCTAACCTCAGATAATTGAAATTTATGCTAAACATGTATGGCTTGTGAAATTTTTCCTGATATTCTTAATAAACAACTTCCACTATATGTTATCTTAAAAGATTTTTCAACTCAAAGATAGCATTCCATGTGGTATAGACTTGAGAAAACTCATATGTTAAGTGTGTACAATGAGCTAAGTGCATGCACACACACAACCGTACTTTGAGTTAAAATTGAGAGGTTACTTACGTGAACAAACTCAATGAATGCAAGGTGATTGGAATGATGATTGTCTCCCAATAGCCTAAGACGATGGACATGGAAAGAAAATGAACTTACTAAATGCTTCAAAAGCTTAAAATCCAAAATTAAGTTCCTCTTCTTTTCTTTGTCTCCTAGAGCGCCATTAAATCCATAATTAAGTTGTATGAAACATAACAAACCTCTCCATAAAGTGATTCAGAGAATAGCTTGACACCTACAATTTAGAGATGAAAACTCACTTTAAAGGATCCCGAAAATCTATCTTCTAAGTAGCTTGAGGGCTAATCCTTCTTGCCAACATCTACAATTTTCAAATGCACCAATACATATTTATTACAAAAACTTAAAAAAGCTTAAAGGTTCATAACTCTTTTCAAGTTTGTTGAACATTACACTATCCCTCTCTTAACTACTTATAAGGTTCATAATATAGCTATTAAGGCCTCAAATCTTTCTCAACCCTTTGATAACACCATGGTTTAGCTTGAGGGCATTCAATTTCTCAAAAATCGTAACCTAATGGTTCACAATTTGCTGTCAGAATGGAATTTAACTCGTAGTTCAATTCAAAGTTCATATAAATTCGAATATTACTCCTAAAATCATGAAATTCACAACTAACCAAGCAAGGATCTAGCTCAACCACCGAGATTGCATATCATGAACTTAACATGCTGCTACATAGGTCAAATACGTTCAAACAACTGAAATCTATAACTCAAAATCACACAATTAGGAGATATAAGCTTACCACAAAAGGAGAAAAGAGCAACCTTGAGAGGTCATCACCAATGTTGGTTTTGTCTTTTGGGAGCTGTTTCAACTTAAATTAGCAAAAATAAAGAATAACCTAAGAAAAATAGTGAAATGAGTTAATTAGGGTTTACTTTCACAAAAAGGAGAAATCGTTTCATATCAAGAGTTGCAAAAGGTTGAGGGTTCGGATTTTTTGACCTCAAAACAGTGTCAAGGGTTCAATTTTGAGACATAGCCAACAATAATATGAAAAATCAACAAAAATCAAAGAAAAAACTAACAAAAAATGAACGAAAAATGGAAGGAAGAGGTGCGAATAGAGAGAGAGGAGCCGTGAATGAGCGATGAAGGTGGACGGGTGGCGAGCGGCGACGGTGACGAAGCGGCGAGGGCGGAGGTTGAGTCGAAGAGAGAGAAAGATGGGAAGATGACGGAGAGAGAGTAGGAGAGGAGTGGTAGTGGATGTATGTGAATACACTGAAGAGTAAGTTTACTTGGAGCTTTGATGAAAGTTCAATTAGCGATAATTTTTGCTAAACAAATCATTTCTGGGTGTTGATAAAAAAAAAAAAAATCATTTCTGGGTAAAATTAAATTTCTAGATAAAATTTTGTAAATTATATATTAATGTTTTAAAATTTGAAGTAATAATTTTTTTAGTCTATATATTATATAATTATATAACAACAGTCTCAGTGCCTCGCGGCTCTCGCAATAAGCAATGTATGGAAGGGGTGGATGTACGCAGCTTTACCCCTTCCGAGTGAAAAGAAGGCTGTTTCCGAGGACCTCCAACCTGAAGTGTGTGTAAACCTGCAAGTACAGAAATCAATTTATCACCAATGGATTTAGTAAAAAAAAAAGAAGGTACCACCTGAATTAAAGGAAAAGGCGTGCAAGCATTTAAGTGTGTATGTATGTATGCCAAAACAGATGAGTAATCAGCACTAACTAAATAGTATGAAAATGCTAGCCTAGGGATCTTAAACTACAAGTCACTCGCCTCGCTATCCTCCGCTGCCACCTCCGCTATCCTTATACTAGCCCTCCATCGTGTCCTATCTGAGGCAATCTCCTCTCTTAGGTTTAGGTGGGTTAGGTCGTGTCTAATCGTCTCCAACCAACTCTTCTTTGGCCTGCCCCTCCCTCTTCTTCCCAGTGTCGTTTGTAGCTGTTCACACCTCCTAACTGGGGCTGTGGTCGGTCTCCTGCTAACCTGTCCAAACCATCTTAAGCGGTGCTCCCTCAATTTTTATAGTATATATTTTTTGTGAAATACTAGTTTAGTTTAAAGTAAAACATATTTAGTAAACTAGTCTAAATAACAGTGTACAATTTAAAAAGGTAACAGTTTTATTAGCAGTGTCACAACATTATAATTCGTGCTTATAATGAAGGTAGTTATAGCAAGAGGATTGTGAGTCTACTAACTAAAAATGACTACGCTTAGACATTTAATTTTAACTGTTTTATTAAATATGTATAACTTTTGAACAAAAATACTACTTCACAAAATTTGTATACAATAATTAATACACAAAATCTCAGAGTATTGATATGTAATTTACTCTCAAAATTTTGATTTTAAAACTATTTGGTTCTCATGTATCAACATATAAATTATTAAGAAAATGAGAAAGGTTTAGGTACGGATTTAAAGTGTTACAAAATACAACAAATGGAACACTTTACAAAAATTTTTGCATATAAAATAGTTTATGTAATAATTTTTTTTAAATGTTACATTAGGTACAAGCAAATGCAACAGTTTTCCAAAGCATTACATTAGGTACCAAGCAAATGTAATAATAAAAAAAAAATGTTACCTAAACACTATCTATGGTAACATTTTAAACAAATGTTACAATTCAAGTGTTACCTAAAGTCAATTCTGTTGTAGTGAAATTCACATGTTTTGAACAAAATAAAATGTAAAATGTATATAAACGCTCATGTTTATACCAAAAATTTAGGGCACTGAGCCTGGCACGAGGGCTTTCGAGTCAAGCCGGAAGACCCAGCAGCGGTGGCCAGCGTGGTGGTGGTCGAGTCGACGTGGCCGGCGTGGTGGCGGTCTAGTCGTCGTCGCCGGCGTGCGTGTTGGAGAGATGATGCAGGTGAAATGAAAAAGGGAAATGAAGTGTTGGTGGGGGTGTGTTCTGGGTACTTTACTTTAGTATTATTTTTACTTTTATTTTTATTTTTAATCAATTACTAAGTTTATTTAACTATTAAATTAATTTTAGGTTAGAATTGCAAGTATTGGGGAAAATTTTGAGAGGAAAAATAAAAATTTGAGAGATAAGGGAAAAAATTAAAGAGGAAATGAAAATTAAGGAGGAAAATAAAAATTGAGTAAAAAAAAAAAATAAGTACTATTAATTTTTTTGAATTTAAAACTAGTGAATTTGTTTATTGATAATGATTGTTTTAATATTAGAAGAATAATACTAACAATAAATTTATCTATTAGTAAATGTCTCTATCAGTATTGGTCTAATACTAAAAATTTATTTATTGGTAATATGATTTCATCCTTTGGTAATAGTTATTGGTAATAAGTAAAGTACAAATATAAAAATAAAATAAGTAAATAAAATTAAAAAATGGAGGGAAAATGAAAGTGAAGAGGAAAAATTAAAACATTTGAAAACATTATTATTATTATTATTATTATTATTTTATTATTTAAAGATAATATTGTTTAAATATATGTTCAATTATAACTTATTACTATTATGAGGTTTAGTGTACTAAGTTTTCAGTTTATAAATTTTGTAAAATAATGTTTTAATACAACAAGTTACAAATATTTTATAAAATCATCCGAATGACGGTAAGAAAGAATAAAAATGGGGCATTGTTACACCAATACAGATTCGTTATTTAAACTATTTTGAAATTTTTGTGAAAATTTATATTTTAGTTAACTATTTGAGTATATATATATATACATATAGTAGATTCCAATATTGTAAATTTTGAACATTTTTTAAATTCCCAAAGTTGGTAATGGAGGAAACATTTTATTAAGAAAAAAAAAAAGCAACATTTTCGGTGTTGCAAGGACTCCCGCCTAAGCAGGGTCTAAGGGTGGATGTACGCAGCTTTCCCTTATCAAGTATTACCCTAAAAAAAGCTATTTTTGAGTACCCATAACCTGAGGGTTGGGGACTTCCCAAGAGGTCACCCATCCTGATACTACTCTCTCCCAAGCATGCTGAACTTCGGAGTTCTCATATGATCCGGTGCTTGCGTATTGATATCCTCTTTGGTTTTAAAGAAAATTTTATTACATGAACCTTAATAATTACAATAAAGAATAACCTATTTTTGACAACGACAACAACATAATGTTGTTGTTAAAGAACTTATCTTTGCCAATGACAGCCAAATGTCGTTGCTAAAGTACTATTTTTTGCAACAACAATTACTGTCGTTGCTAAATACATGCTTTTTGGCAACAATTGATCTATATCGTTGCCAAAGACAAATTCTTTGGCAACAAGCGCTGAGTGTCGTTGCAAATAAACAAAGCAGCTTTCGTAACGACAATAAATGTCGTTGCAAAAAATATATTTTTAGCAACAGATAATTTTGTCGTTGCCATAAATGCGTTTTTGACAACGATGTTGTATTGTCGCTGCGAAAAATACATTTTTCCCAACAAAATTTATTTGTCGTTGCCAAAGACAAATTCTTTGGCAACAAGCGCTGAATGTCGTTGCAAATAAACAAGGCAGCTTTCGCGACGACAATAAATGTCATTGCAAAAAATATATTTTTAGCAACAGATAATTTTGTCATTGCCATAAATGCGTTTTTGACAATGATGTTGTATTGTCGTTGCGAAAAATACATTTTTCCCAACTAAATTAATTGGCTAAATTAAAAAATGTTTTCACCACCTTGACATTAATTTTATAGAAGGAAAAAATTAATTGGCTAAATTAATTTTTAATTAGGACCACGAGTAAAATTAAGCTAAATTAATTTATTTGTTGATCGCAAAAAAATAAAATAAAATAAAATGTACCCTAATTAATTTGGTCCTATCTATTCTTAACTAAAGGCAAGAAACAATTCAATTTCATTAATTCAATGAAAAAGTACCAAAAATAAAAAAAAAAACTTTTCATATCTTTCTATACATAATTAAATAAAAACCACAAAAAAATTAATTAAAATAAATAATATAAAATAAAAAAAAGTGATGAATAATTAATTCTTTTACAAACATTAGAAATACATAAAATTAATTTTATTTTAAAATTTTGAAAATTCATAACTACATAAAACATGTTAAAGAAACTATTCATATCCTATAATTCAATGAATCAATCATAAATAATAAATCAAAATAAATACATTAAATAATATAAAATATAAACATGTAAAATAAAATAATGAAAATCAATAATAAAAATTACAAAAATGTAATGAAATAATTAATTTTATTTACAAAAATCTAAAAATTCATAACTACATAAAATTAATAATAAAATAATAAAAATATCAAAAAGATGTCATTACTTAATCTACGGTAAGATACTATTCACATCCATTACTTCTATGAAAAATGCCAAAAAATCTTGTCCTATCATTCCATATATAATAAATATGTAAAGTAAAATAAAATATAATCACATAAAATAAAATAATAAAATTACAAAAAAAAAACTTTTGATATATGAAATAAATGAATGAGAATAAATACATTAAATAAAATACTAGTACTTGATCTAGGGCAAGAAATTATTCACATCCATTACTTCAATGTAAAAAATTCCCCCCAAAAAAACCTTTTCATATCCTTCCATACACAATAAGTATGTAAAATAAAATAAAATAATTAAAATTAATAATTAAAATACCAAAAATAATTTTTCATGTCCTTTACTTTTCATATATAAAATAAATGAATAAAAATAAATACATTAAATTTAATAAAATATAAACACATTAATTAAAATAATGAAAACTAATAATAAAAATTATCAAAAAAAATTTTTCATACCCTTTCCTTATGATATATAAACTTAATTTCCTTTTATAAAAATTCAAAAATTTATAAATACTATTATAAAATTCAAAAATTTATAACTACCTAAAATAAAACTATAAAATTAATAATAAATAAAACTAAAAATAAAAAAAAAATTCAAAGGATCTTTCAATATTATTTCACTTGGTGTTTAGGATTTTTGAATATTATTTCACTTAGGAGTATAGATATTAATGTTAATAATAATAATTAATTTGAACACAATATTAATATTATATAATTGAAATTCAATGAATAAATATCAAAATTATTGTAATAAACCATTAATACCATATTTTAAAATTTACAATTTATAGTTATGTTTTTTTGAAAAAAAAAAAAAAAAAATCTTAAAACTGTTGCAATAAATCAATACACCCCCATTTTAGAAAACCAAAGGCTACCACTCGATTTTTTTCAAAAAATTGCACAAACATAATCACAAAAAACTCATTGCTTTTATCGTTACTTATCATCAAAACAAGGAAAAGAGGCATTACCATGCAATTTGCAGCATTCAGCATGCCATTTGCCATAAACGAGATATCCTACAAGGCTAGCAATTACACATTATTCTTTTTTACTCTTTGGTAAACATATGTGAGTGTGCAAGATTATAGAAAATAAAAATTAAAAAAATATATATATATATACTTTGGGAGAAAATTTAGGACATTATAGGGTATTTTATGAAAATATAGCTGATTACAAGACATGTAGAAAGAAGAACAAAGTGAAGTAAAGGAAAAAAAAAGAATATGAAAGACTATAATTTTAGGGAGGAAAAAAGAGAAATAGTAATTTAAAATTATACCCATTGTACACTAGAAAAAATTAGGGCATTATAAGATATTTTAGGGAAAAAAATTTAGGACATTATAAGATATTAAAAAACAAAAAATTATGTGGCAAAAGAAAATGAGAAAATATAATTCTAAGCAAAAAAAAAAAATGACAATATAGTGATTTATGTGAAGTGAAGGAAAAAAATAATATGAAAAAATGTAAAGGAAAAAAGTAATTCTAGATTTTTGTATGAATACTATTTATTTCTTACATAAAAATAGTTATAGAAATTATTTTTCCTTACTTAAAGACAAAATTAATTATTTTTTCATACAAATATAGTCTTTTAAAATTATAACTACTGTACTTTATGGAAGAAACATTTAGGACATTATACAACATTTTAGAATTTGGAAAGATTTTAGAATTGTAACTATTATAAGATATCGTAACCAATATTTTTTAGCATGTTTTATGTAATTATAAAACACCATTCCTAGTTCGCCAAGGCCTCCCATCTACGCAAGGTCTAGGGGAGTAAATGTATGCAGCCTTCTCCCTTCAGAGTAGCACCCTGAAGGAAGGCTGTTTCTGAAAACCTCTAGCCTGAGGGGTGCAACACGAGACTTTCTCAGGAGGACACCCATCTTGGTACTACTCTCACCCAAGCATGCTTAACTTCGAAGTTCTAATGGGATCCGGTGCTTGCATATTGGTGCCCTCTTAGGCTGTTTTATGCAGTTATGAATTTTAGAATTTTTTTCAAAGAAAATTAATATTTCATTATTTTTTGGTATTTTTTAATTTTATATTTTGTTTTATTTTATGTATTTAAATATTAAAGAATATAAAAAAAATTGTAATTTTTTCAATGCAGTAAAGAATGTGAATAGTTTCTTGCCATAGGTGGAGTGTAGAATTTTGATAGAAATCAGTTGGGAGAAAAGCTAAAGGAATACATAGACAGGACATGAATTTTCTACATTGAAGCTCCACAATAAGAGGCCGAAATGAGAAATTGAATGGTTGAACTCATCACAAGCGTGTAGTAGGAGGAGGAATGTTTTATAGCATAAATCAAATCAGAAATTTTGAATGACAACTATAAACAACGTATTGAAATAATCTTTACATTTTATATGCGTTTCAAACAAACGTTGTATTGTAATTAGAGGGTTGATATGGTCGGAGTTGCTTTCCGATCAAAATTGCAATTTAAATTTTCTATTTTGAACACATTCATGGAACTTCATTTGCAATCCATTTCAATATTCCAATTGGTATCATTAGATGATGTTTATTCCATTGTATTTAGTTATTCGTTTTCCCCAATGATTATTAATTAAGCCATGTGGACGCCTACTCTTACCAAGGGATACTACATGCACCCATTTTGGATTTCACTAACTCAATATTTGGTTAGGTTATTTTATATAAATTACTTAAATTTGGATTATGTGGATGAATGCAAGCAAGGATTAAGTCAAACACAAAAAAATATACTTCAAAATAGATCTTAGACTTACTGCATGAGATTACACATATGTCATATGTATTCATTAGCAGTTTAATACATCCAACATATACAAATATATACAACATTCTGCTAGTTATAAAATAATATCAAGGCGGTCAAAAAATTTTTAATTGTTGAGTCTTAAGTGAGTTTAATTAGGCTAAAGGATGGATATACATTGGGTCATGCATCGAATGTGAGCAAACATATTCACTAATTTGTACAAGGATTGAGTTGATATAATTAAAAGCAAAATGACTAAATTGACATATTTGACGAAGTGCAAGAACATTTTACGTAAATAGCTCTAATTTAAATATACATAAAATGTAATTAAGTTTAAAAAAAAATAGATTATATATATGTATATATATAATGCTAAATTTATGCCCTTTTATTGTATAATTTCAAATTAATTCCTATATGATGTTTAATGCTTTTCTTTTACCGTAAAAAGTTAAATGCTAAAAATATTTTTGGGGTATAATTCAATACTTTTTTAATATTTGAATGCTAAATTTATTCTTTTTATTGTACAATTCCATCAAAGAGTTAAATACCAAAAAAAATTCTTTGAGCAATAATTCAATACCTTTTTAACATGTTTTCCTATTTTATGTGGTGAACTATCTTTAACACATCATTCATTATTCAATTTGAATACACTAATCTATTAAACTTTACTCTTGATAAATCAATGATTTTTATTATCAATATTAGAATTACATATTTACATTAGCCATATCTATCTATACAATATATTATTATGAAGTCTTCCCTTCTAAAAAACCTCCAATATCTAAATCATGCAATTTTAGAAGGTCACTATTCAATTTCCTCTTAGAATACATGTTTTGTTTATCGAAAAAAACAATCCCATTGAGAGCATCTTTGACAAAAGTTCTTTTGCAGCAAGCATTTTTTAAAACTGTTTTTCTACAACAAGTATTTTGACAAAAACAATCCCATTGAGAGCATCTTTTACAAAATGCTTCTGCAACAAGTATTTTTTAAAACCGTACTTCTGCAACAAATACTTTTTTAAAAACCGAACAATACTACATATTACATAGAACCTAAGAGGGTACCAACACGCAAGCACCGCATCCCATTATAACTCCAAAGTTAAGGGTGTTTGGGCAAGAATAGTACCAAGATGGATGACCTCTTGGGAAGTCCTTGTATTGCACCCCTCAAGTTTGGGATTCTCGAAAACAGCCTCTCTTCAAATGTGGCACCCTGAAGGGGCAATGCTGCGTACATCCCCTCCCCCTCCCCCTCCCCCCACAAAAAACCCCTGCTTAGGCGGGAGTCTTTGAGGCATTGGGAATGTTGCTTTGATGTTGCTACATATTACATAGAGAAACTCCTCATTTAATATGGGATTTATCATATCTCCCATTTGACCTCCAATTGTTACATATTCGTCTTCCTCTTCCACATCCACGCCCTCTAAATGAGCTTTGGCTTTCTTCCTCATTTTTAGATGGATTTTGACCACCACCTAAACCTTCTCCATGTTTGACGTTCACAATTGGAGGTCAAATGGGAGATATAATAAATTCCATATTAAATGTTATAATTGTCAAAAATATGGTCGTTATTCATGGGAGTGTTTGAAAACAATGGAAAAAACTAGTGAAAAGGCCAATTTGGTGGAGACAAAACAAGAGCCGGAGGAATCAACTTGTTACTGGCTCACAAGACAAATGAAAAAGAAGGCAATGATTGTTGGCACCTTAACAATGGTGCCAGTAATCACATGTGTGGAGATAAGAGTAAGTTTGTAAAGCTCAATGAATATTTCGGTGGTGATGTCACCTATGGAGATTCTCCCCAAGTACAGATCAAAGGCAAAGGTACCATTTTAATTCGTTTGAGAGATGGTGATCATAGACTCATTACTGATGTCTATTATGTGCTAAAATTGAGATGTAATATTTTGAGTTTGGGGCAACTCCTAGAAAAGGGCTATGAAATTCATATGAAAGATCATAGTCTTTTCTTAAGAGATCATAATGCCAGTTTGATTGCAAAAGTTTTGATGTGAAAAAATAGAATGTTTCTATTGAACCTACATGTAGACAAGGCCAAATGTTTGAAGACTTGTGTCAAAGATTCGTCTTGGCTTTGGCATATGAGATTTCGGCATTCGAACTTTGGTGGACTCAAGATATTTAGAGATAAGAAGATGGTGAAAGGTCTTCCCTTTATTGATCATCCACATCAACTTTGCGAAGCATGTATCCTTGGAAAGCATGCTAGGAAAAGCTTCCCAAAGCAATCACTTTCAAGAGCAACAGAGCCAACTTGTACATGCTGATGTTTGTAGATCCATTAAGCCGTGTTCACTTGGTAAAAGCAATTATTTTCTGCTCTTTGCTGATGATTTTAGTAGAAAGTCCAGGGTTTATTTTCTTAAAAAGAAATTTGAGACTTTTGGAGCATTTAAAAATTTCAAAATATTGGTTGAAAAATAAAGTCGTTATGTGATTAAATCCTTAAGGACAGAAAGAGGAGGTGAATTTACTTCTAACGAGTTCAAAGATTTCTGTGAAATGCATGGGATTCGTAATTCTTTAACAGTATCAAAATCACCACAGCAGAATGGCATGGCAGAAAGGAAGAATAGAACAATTCTTAATATGGCTTGGAGTATGATGAAGAGTAAACAAATGCTAGTTGAGGATTGGGCAGAAGCTATTTCTTGTGCAATTTATCTCACCAATAGATGTCCTAAAAAAGTCTAATGAACCAAACCCCTTAAGAAGCTTGGAGTGGAAGGAAGCCCGATATCTCTCATTTCCGAGTGTTTGGAAGTCTTGCATATGCTCAAGTTTCAGAACAAAAGATATCAAAACTTGATGATAGAAGCAAGAGGTATGTGTTTATCGGGTATGAATCTAACTCCAAAGGATACAAGCTGTTTAATCCAGAAAATGGAAAGATGGTAGTTAGTAGAGATGTGGAGTTTGATGAAGAAGCTACTTGGGTTTGGAATGAGCAAAAAGAAGATTCATATGACTTCTTTCCATATTTTGATTAAGATAAGATGCAGCACAAGCTATAGATCCACGCACTGAAGAGTTATCAGAAAATCCTGAAGGGGCTGCAAATGAAGATGAAGCCACTCCTATAGTTCGAAGACTAACAAGGGAGCGAAGAATGCTAGAAAAGTAGAAGGATTATTATTTAGAAGATAATGATAATCCTTCTCTTTTCTATCTATTGACAGATAGTGAGCCCTTAAATTTTGAAGAAGCAACACAAGATGAAAAATGGCGACGGGCTATGGATGAAGAAATTGGTGTCATTGAGAAGAAAGAGACTTGGGAGCTATCCACCTTACCTAAAGGTCAAAAAACCATCGATATGAAGTGGATATTTAAAACAAAGAGGTCTTCCAATGGCGAAGTAGAGAGATACAAGGCAAGGTTCGTTGCTAAAGGCTACAGTCAGAAATAAGGAATTGACTACAATGACGTATTTGCTCCAGTTGCTCGCATGGAAACTATCAGATTACTAATTTCTGCTGCTACTCAGAATGGATGGAAGATACATCAACTAAATGTCAAATCAGCTTTCCTCAACGGTTTCCTTGAAAGATGAAATTTATGTTGAACAACCTGAGGGCTATACCATTGAAGGTCAAGAAGAAAAGGTTTTGAAGTTGAAGAAAGCTTTATATGGGTTAAAGCAAGCACTGAGGGCATGTAATAGCAGAATGAATAAGTATTTTCAAGATAATGGATTTTAAAGGTGCACTCATAAATGCGCACTTTATATTAAAATCCAGAAGAATGATATTTTACTTGTCTACCTCTATGTAGATGATCTCATTTTTTCGGGGAACAACCCTAGTTTAATCGAAGCTTTCAAAAGGATCATGGCAAAAGAGTTTGAAATGACTGACATAGAGCTTATGTCTTATTACTTAGGTATTGAAGTGAAACAAACTGGGCTGGGATTTTTATTTCTCAAGTAAGCTATGCCAAGAAATTGCTTGAGAAATGCAATATGATTAATTGTAAACCCATCAATACCCCTATGAAAAGTGGAGTAAAGCTTTTAAAGTTTGATGATGGAGAAAAGATAGATCCCACTATTTTCAACAGCCTCATAAGAAGTTTAAGATACCTTGCTTGTATAAGGCCTGATATTCTTTTTGGTGTTGGACTTGTCTGTTGCTTCATGGAAACCCCCACTTCTTCTCTTATGAAGGCAGCCAAAAGAATGCTACGATATGTTAAAGGCACACTTGACTATGGATTGTTTTACACATCAGCAAACACTTTTGAACTTGCAAGATATTGTGATAGTGATTTTGGTGGAGATGTGGATGATAGAAAAAGCACGAGTGGTTTTGCATTTTTCATGGGCACTACTGCTATTTCTTGGAGTTCGAAGAAGCAATCAATTTTGCACTTTCAAGATGTGAAGCTGAATATGTCGCTGCTACATCTTGTGCTTGTTATGCTATCCGGCTTAGAAAATTGCTAGAGGAACTACGGATGACACAAGAGGAAGCTACGGAGATTTTTATTGACAACAATTCTGCACAAGCTCTTGTAAAGAATCCCATCTTCCATAATCGAAGCAAACACATAGAGACAAGATATCGCTTCATCCACAAGTGTACTGAAAAGAAGGAGGTGGCACTCAAATATGTTAGGTCTCTTGATCAAGTTGCAGATATTTTTACAAAGCCTCTTAAATACAATGTATTTTGTAAATTTCGAAGGATGCTTAGAGTAATCATGAAGAATCAAGTTCAAGGGGGAGTGTTAGAAATTAAACTTAATTATAATTTAAAAAAAAAGAATGTTTAATATTCTATGTGATTATGAGAATTTGTAGGAACTTTACATAAAATTAGAGGTAGGAATTTATGCGCTAATTATGTATATTGGGGATTAAAAATTGTTATAAATACCCCGTCTGCCAACTTTTAAATGCAACAAAAATAGAATAAAATAGAGAAGTTTTTTTTTTCTCTCCCTTGTTTATTTTTTCTCTCTCCTCTTCCTAGTTTTTATTTCCAGCACAACTCGCTTGTAGTTTGGCTTGGGAAATAATGGTTACTAGGTTTTTCCCGTGCTCCGCACGGGTTGCTGTATGTTTAGTTATATATATATCTAGCATCGGTTGAAATCCATGCTACTGCTTTGATTTAATATGGTTAAAAAAGTTTTATGTACATAAATTGCATCTAACTAAAAATAAAAGTAACGGTTTCAAAAAAGTATTTCCATAAGTCTTCATTTTTGCTGCAGTTGTGATGCCTTTTGTTGCCTCAATGAATAGAAACTTTGATTATAAAATCTTGCATACAACAAAAGCATTAGGATTGCACTATGGTATTGAACAATATTTTCAGCAGTAAAAGGCGAATAAAATTTCAAAAATTCACAAAATGACTACTACTAAACCAAATTACCAAACAAATACGACTTATGCATCGCACGTGGAAAACCTACTAATATTATTACTATTAATATTATGTATTATAGGCATCATATGTATACATTAGAATGGAAAATGTGAGTATATGTGGAAAAATTTTTTTGATATTTTTTGTAATATATAAATATATATATATATCAAGGAACTATCTATCACAAAAGCTTAAGCTGATGGGTGAAGGTCTAGGATTGGTTTTATACTTTAACATGCCCCCTCACGCAAATGCCTGTTTGGGCTTGAAGTGTGGATAATGCACAAGCCCACCTCTTACCTTGTGCCTAATTGTTTTAATATTGAAAGTAGGGACTGTTGAAATTCGAACTCTTGACCTCTTGGTCATCAAGGCTCTGATACCATGTCAAAGAACCATCTATCCCAAAAGCTTAAGCTGATGGGTGAAGGTTCAGGATTGGTTTTATACTCTAACAATATATATATATATATATACATATATATATATATAAAGGAAAAAAAGGTAATATATTTTTATTATATATGTTTTGGGATATTTTGAGAAATAGAAGATAATATTTTTGGTTACAGAATGAAATAAATTAATGAAATTTGGCAATATATATTTACCAAAAGGTATGGTAAATGACAATAAAATAAAATTTGTCATTATATGTGATTGGAACAAATGAATTGTATAAAATGAGCACCAACAACATTCGGATTACGCTGAATTTTATAATTTGATTGGGAAAAAATTATTTACTGTATTAGCATAAATTACGTAATTGGTATTGTAGTAAATTACGAAACTATGTACTCAAAGGATTACATTATGTTCCCCTTTATGGTCCCACCTCGATAATTTGGATTGCTTCTCTATAAAAAAAAAATATGTTGCTATTAGTAGATATGTGTTTGTTTTTTATAATAAAACATACGTATTTCTAAAATCATGTGAATTTTTTTAGCCTTTTTGTTATTGATTTTTGTTATCTAGGTGATAAGACAATTATTTTATTTTTTATCTTTTTATTATTTGTCCTTTTTATTATAATTAAAATATGTTTTAACTATTGGGATTATTTTGGTTCCTCTTGATTTATGAAATAATTATTTTTTTGTCATTTTAAATTATGAAATTGATTGAAATTCTTCTTTATAATTCTTTTTTGGGCAAATTCGTATATTGTTTAAAATTTGATTCTCAAAGTTGTATTGTGTTAAGGAATTATGATCATGTTGCAAAGATAAGATTATAATAAATAATTTCTTTTTAATTTTTTCCAAAATTTAAGAAGAATTATTAGGAGAGGTGAATAGCTATCTTTTATTAGGAGAGGTGAATAACTTCTTTAAGATGTACTTGTATTGCTTGAGTAGTAAAATGATGTGTTTTGGGGTGCTTGATTAGTGAAATGATGAGTTTTGGGGGTGGTGGATTTTGCTCTAGAATTGCTTAATTAGTGGAACGAGGGCTTTTGATAGAAGGGAGTTTTGCAATAATATAGTAGATAGATAGTAGCTGCTATAATTCTGGAAGGACTCATTGATGTATGCTAATTTTGTAATTATTGTTGAATGATGTTTAAGTATCCCAAAAAAAAAAAAAAAAAGGAAAGAAAAGAAAGGTAGAAAAATTTAGCTTACCTAAAAAGGCATTTCAAAACTACCAAATATTACAGCATCTCAACTAAATTTGGTGAATTATCTTTTTTTAATGTTCCAGCTATACTCGAAGACATAATTGAGCATCCAATAGCACGTGTCCATTTCCTTTTTGTTAGAATATAAAATTATTTATGAGTGTTTTCCTACCAACTTAAGCTCTTAGGATCATTAGTTACTTAATATGGTTTAAAACTTTGTTAACCAAGAGGTTACCGATTCGAATCCTAACAACTTTACTCTAAATATTAATCTATTTCAAGCACAAAGTACGAGTGCACATGTGCATTATCCATGTTTTAACGTGTGGAGGCATGTCAAATTATAAAACCAATCATGAGTCTTTTTTCATAAATTTAAGCTATAAGAAGAGTTGATTACTTGATATGTTACTAAAGACTTATTAGTCAAGAGATCATGAGTTCAAATCCACACAATTCCTGTTCCAAATATTAATATATTTCAAGTACAAGACATGAGTGTGTATATGCACTATCCACGCTTTGAAAAGTTTTAATTCTAGAAGGAATTGAATTCTAAATTTTTCATTGAATCATAACCATATGATCATGATACAAGCCTTTTATAGAGTACAAGTATATCAAGATAAAATTGCACAAGAGATAAAACAAAATCAAGAAAAAGGAACATAAGGAACATATCCAGTGCCATAAGGGCTCCCGCCTACGCAGGATCTGGGGGGACGGATGTACGCAGCCTTCCCCCTTCAGGGTGTTAACCTGAAGAGAGGCTGTTTCCCAGTGCCCCCAACCTGAGGGTGAGGACTTCCCAGGAGGTCACCCATCCTGGTACTACTCTCGCCCAAGCACGCTTAACTTCCGAATTCTCTTGGGATCCGGTGACAGCATGTTGGTGCCCTCTTTGGTATGTTTATCTGGTGCAACAACCAGATTTGTTTTAGATTGTATGAATCAGCTTCAACTGACATGCTTTGACATTGGCAGGTGAAAACATGTCAAAGTATAAAATCGTTGATGAACCTTTCTGATCTACATAATCCTTTGAGATAGTTGGCTACATAACAATTTGTATAAGGGAATGTTATTGTCAGAGAAATATTATAGTTTTTAAGATAATTTTATAACTCTTACTTTTTAAGATATATTATTATTTTAACAATAATAATTTTTACACTTATAATAACAATCCTGTACAAATGCAACGTGGAACTTAATCTGTGCATCTCGTTTTCTGTCTCGATCATGACACTCTGTCATGTACTCTGATGAGTTCCCATTTGCGTTGCCAATTGGTCACTAATTTACTCTGTTTCCATTTTATATGCCCAGTACTTCTCTTCTTTTCCACTCTGTTATTAGCTTATCAGAAGAATTTCCATAGCTTAGAGGTATGATTCCTCCCTTCTATTTTGTGCCTAAAAATTCCCTTTTTGTTTTTCATTTTCTATTTTGATACTCGAATTTTGCATCTCTTTATATTTCTGCTTTTTAATTCCATGATCGATGTGTTTTTTCATCAGAAATTTTACAATCCATATGCTTCCCCTCCCTTTGACTTTATAAGGGTTCATTTAGGGATTGTTTTCTATTTACAGTTTTGGAAATTAACATTATATTTTAAAAGTGAATTTTTTCTATGTTTGATTTGTCATTTTTACATTTTAATCAAACTAAAAGAATTGAAAAGGAAAACAAAGAAACAAAAATAATATTTTTCATAATAGGACTTTTGTTTTCTCAAAAACCAAAAATTATAAAGAGAAGTTGATATCAAACAAGCTGTTAGTATTTATAAAGAAATTGTTTGGATATTATTATCGTGAAATTAGACCATTAATTAGTTAAGGAAAAAAATGTAAGAAAGGATTAGGATTATGTTTACATAGACATTTCTCTTTCATAGTGCTCGATTGCGTGAATTTTTTCAACAGAAATCGATATAGGAAAAGAAAATCGTGGGAATTAATTGATTTCAGCTGGACTGCTTAGTTATTATATTTAATTCTCCAACGGATTTCTTTTCAAATATTTGTACAGATTAGCTGCGTTCCTTCAAATTCCTGGTTGGTCATATCAAGGAAGATTCAGGAGAAACAACAAAAAAAAAAAAGAAAAAAAGAAAAAAAAAACCCTTTTAAATCCAATTTCTGTGGTACTTAATTCCTTGATGCAATCAAATGGGAGCACAAGTTTCACAACAAATCGAGAGAAGAAAAACACTATCAACCCAGAAGAAAACTCTCTGTGATCTTCAAAATCAATGTGGGTGTGATTTCCCAGGATGTGATTATCACCCACAAGATCGCAAGAATTGGATGGCTGAGATTGATCCACATAGGCTCACAATAAACAAGATCGTCTGGCCAGGAACCCACGATTCCGCCACCAACAAGATTGGCATCCCCTTAGTCTCTCGTCCTTTTGCTCAGTGCCAATCTATGTCAATTTACCAACAACTCGTAATGGGTACCCGGGTCATCGATATTCGGATCCAAGAAGATTCTCGGGTTTGTCATGGGATTCTCAAGACGTACAATATCGATGTTGTGATTGAAGATGTCAAGAGATTCTTATCAGAAACCCAATCTGAGATTCTGATTCTTGAGATCAGAACCGAGTTCGGGCATAAAGACCCACCTGAGTTTGACAAGTACTTGGTTGAGAAACTGGGTGAGTATTTAATCAACCAGAGCGATGATGTTTTCGGGAAGACAGTGGGGGAGTTACTCCCTAAGAGGGTTATTTGTGTTTGGAAGCCGAGAACGACTGCAGCGCCCCCGCAGGCAGGTGGCGGGGCCCTGTGGAACGGGGCGAAATTGAAGGATAATTGGATTGACACGGATTTGCCCTCGACAAAATTTGAGAGTAACTTGAAGTTCTTGGGGGAGCAGGCGGCGGTAGTGACGAGGAAGTATTTTTACAGGGTGGAGAATACGGTGACGCCTCAGGCGGATAATCCGGTGTTGTGTGTAAAGCCGGTGACAGGGAGGATTCACGGGTATGCGAAGTTGTTTATCAAACAATGTATTGAAAGGGGATTGATTGATCGATTGCAGATTTTCTCGACAGATTTCATTGATGGAGATTTCGTTGATGCTTGTGTTGGGGTCACCTATGCTAGGGTTCAAGGCAAGTTATGAGCAAATTTGAATACATTAAACAACCAAGTATTTGCACCATTTTTCTTATGGGTTTATTTACGCTATAAGTTAGTATACTTTGTTTTGTTAATTTAATCTGTTTGCTTTTAGTTACGTTAATTTAGTCTATATAAAATTTACATTGTGTTAATTTAATTGTAGAACAAACTTGAAGTTAAGTTGGCTTTAGAGTTTCTAGTGCTCCGGTGATGGATGAGTTTGTATTCAATTATTTGCATTTGACATGACCGGGTCATTAGAAATTATGTTACTGACTTAACTTCTATGTTACCATAGAGCTAAATTGACACAATATAAATTACAGAGGGACTTAATTAATACAACATAATAGACAAAGTATAAGAACTTTTGGTGCAAATGAATCTAGTATTTTAGTATATGAATGCTAATTAATGTGGCACTCACTTCAACCATTAAATATAATTACCTTCTATGTTTCTATGTCTTGAACAAGTGCTACTAAATTAGTGTACATGTGCTAAGGATTTCATTATTGTGTATATTATTATTCAAGATTCAAATGCTTAAGAATGTGTCGAGTTCAGGGGGAAAAAAAAAAAGAAAAAGAAAATTGGTACATATTTATGGTTTTTTTTTTTTTGAACATAATATTTTTGTATGGTTGAAAGGTTGAAGTGTCATATTGTATTTTACTATTTGGGTGTTGTATATAATTATTTGAAGTTCGGAGTGGTTAAGAATAAAATTTTTGTATGATTTCTGATATGTGCTTCTTAATCTATCTTATATATTAAGTAGAATTATTTCTCCCATAACTTTTTAGTTTTCAATTCAAACGATCTCAAAGCATTAGAGAAAAATGACCCCAATACCTCATTAAAATGTACAATTTTATTTCATAAAAGTATCCACTACAAAAAGGGAAGAATTAATTTTCTCATTTCTCATTTAAGTGTAAAAAGTATAAAACTGTCATATAAAGTAGGTGGCACTTGACTTTCATATAAGTATATCCATTGCATGCTCTCACTGATAGCGGCTCAACACATAATTGTATTGATGAAGGTCTCGCCCTGAGGTCATCAATTACATAAGATACTGCACTTAGCCATTTCAGCTTCATACCCTGAATGGGGAAGGCTGCGTACATCAACCCCCCAGACCCTGCTTTTGCAGGAGCCCTTGAGGTACTGGGTTTTTTGTTGTTGTTGTTGTTGTTGTACTGCGCTTAGCCATTTCGATAACATATGGAAGCAAAATGGTGTGGTACTCCTTATACCGTAATTGGACATGAACGCTAAATGGGATACCTTTCACTGCTGGTTTTATTTGGGTATCCAATGGTTATCTATGCTATTGGAAATACTATGTAACTTTAATCCATTGAGAATGGAGTATAGGATAAGTGGATGTAGAGCTTGCTTGAGAGGTGTTACTACAAAGGGTTGCAAAGCTGTAGATTTAAGCTATGAATAGAGTTGTAAATGCAGCATGGAATTCATCACTGTGGGCCGAGGAGGAGTAACACAAATTGAACTGTTTATATTGCAACTGGCAGGAAGGGAGCCTAACTCTGAAATATAAATAACAATACAGATTTCTCATCTTTTATTGGAACATCAAAATATTGAGTGCTTTATTGACATGGGTTTGACTCTGTTACCCTCGTGAAAGGTACGGGACACAGGCCTAAAATGTATTAGTCGAAGATCAGGTGTGCTATAGGGAATAAGTCTTGCGTGTGGAGACATGTATGGTTCAAAGCATAGTCTACCATTTCGCTCTGATTAACTATGGCGTGTCTTCACCAAGTGAGGTTTCAATCGAAAGAGACTCTCATTTATGCATAAAGACTTCATTTTATTCTGAGATAATATATAATTTGTATGAGAATGTATGTATTTTGTATTTAAAAATGGTGGGGAATTGTTGGTGTATTTTCAAAATAAACAAAAGATGATTTGGTATCTTTTGGGTGAAGAGGCGTGTTTCTTCGTGAAAGGGTGTGTGTGTTTGTGAAGAGATGTATCTCTTTATGTAAAGACACTTAAAAACTACAAATACCTCCCTCCTTTCTCGTGATTATGATGGAAAAACATGACTTGAAAACTCTATTCTCTAATTCTTTAAGCCTCGGACATTATTCCTCTCTACATTCTTACTCTAACTTTGTTTTGGGTTTCGTTGTATCTCTAAGTCTATTTCAGTATTCACAAAATAAGTCTTAAGGAAAGTGATTTGCTATATGCCATGAAACTGGTGACTGATTTAGATACCTGTTCTATTATTTCCCTAACAAATTTATGTGTTTTCTACAAATTGCACCAACACAAACTATTCTTTCTTCTTTTACCAAAAGGAAACTATTCTTCTTTTACCAATTCCTATCAAGTGTTCCATCATTAAAGGTTTATATTGCAGTCCAATTCATATCGATTTGATCCATATCTACACGCTTATTACCGCGAAGTTTATTATGCCGCTTGGAATCATGACTTCTGTAATTTTACAAAGGAAATCATTTTCCCTCCATTGGGAAAAACCTTTTCTATTTAAAAAATCTTTTCCAATAAAAAATGCGCGCCAAACAACGGAAAATATTGAAATCAATACCTTGAATTGTATTTTTCATCAAAACAAATGGAGTCTTAATATGACCCAAAGTCAACAATGGCTGGAATGGAAAATGCACAAATGCAAAGTGATCCAAATCCTAACTAGTCGACACGATTGCTGAGCCTATTTCTCCACAACTTTACCTACAAAGTTGTGTGTGGTTCTACTGGAAATAACTTTTAACTAAATTTTAGGGAATTTATTACATAGGTATGGCCTCTGCGGTACTTTGTGATAGGAAATTCCCCTTGAAGTTAAATGGAAGATACTATAAGATGGTGGTGCGGCCAGCCATGGCGTATGGGAAGGAGTGCAGGGCGATGAAACAATAGCACACTCAGAAGATGAAGGTGGCGGAGATGCGAATGCTGAGGTGGATGTGTGGACACACAAGGAAGGATAGGATTAGAAACGACATCATAAGAGGCAAATTGGGCGTAGCTCCCATTGAAGATAAATTAAGGGAGCAACGTTTGAGGTGGTTCGGACATGTCAGAAGGAGACCGGACGAAGCTCCAGTCAGAAGATGCGAACAGCCTATTACTACATTAGGCATAAGAGGCAGAGGCAGACCGAAGAAGAGATGGCTTGAGACGATCCGATAAGATCTCACCCACCTAAACCTTCGGGAGGAGATGGCCTGAGATGGGGCCCAGTGGAGGGCCAGCACACGGGTATTAGATGACCCGGTTAGAATAGGGTAGTCTCTATCTCTTTCTTTCTATCCCTTTCTTTCTTTCTATCCCTATCTCATTCTCTCTCTCGTTCTTTTCCCTTTCTCATCTACCGTTTTTTTTTGGGGGGGGGGGGGGGGGGGGTACTTATGCTTTCTGATATTTGCCATGTCTTTTGGCTGATGGATGCAAGACCATCAACTTAGGCTGGGGGTCCGAGGAAACAACCTCTCTTCAGGGTAGTCCCCTGAAGGGGGAAGGCTGCGTACATCTACCCTCCCCAGACCCTGCTTTTGGCGGGAGCCTTTGGTGGCACTGGGATTATTGTTGTTGTTGTTGTTGTTTATTATATAGATACTCGAGGTTTGAACATTTATCATGTAGGTATTTTAATGTTTCAACATTACAATGAGGCACGTGAGGTTAAAAATTTGTTCACTTAGATATTTTGAAATTTAAAACTATTATCAAATAAATATCTTAGTTAAAATTGGTTTACTTTTTTATGGAAAAATGTCAACGTGGAACATGATTGTAATAGTTATCATCTATCCTATGATTAGAATTTTTTTTACAAGAAAATGTGCACATGCTATATAATTTAGCCAATTTTCATATTTTGCTAAATTTTCATCAAAAATACTAATTAACTCATATAGTATATTATAATCATATACAATTTCAGCATTTTTAATGAAAAATTGTTCAAATTGTAAAGGGGGGGAAAAAATCACATATAACCGTATAGGAAACCTAGGTGATAACCACTCAAATCTTAATGTTCCTTAGCCTAGCTTATCGCCAAATATAAGAATACTTAGTGTACATCATACTGTACGAAGTATTTCTTCCAAAGGAAAGAAATTACTTAGTTATCTTTAAAATTTTCATGATTAGACAACAAGAAACATAGAGTTTTTTAGCAAATTATCACAATTTAAAAAAAAATTTAGCAAAATATCAGGTTTTTGAAAATATTTAGCAAAATATCACATTTTACTGTAGCACACTGGGTGCACGACATACAGGAAGGCGTGCAACATGTTTTACATCTTTAAAATTTAAAAAAAATAAAATAAATTTCTTTTTAATGTAAATTATTTTTATTTTTAATTTTATAATTTAAATCACTAAATACATATACATTTTAAATTAAAAGGTATATGTATATTATTATTTGAACTATTAATGAAGAAGATATAAATGAGGGACACATTTAAATGAAGATATGATGATATGTATATTATTATTTAAACTATCTCATACAGGAACTATGGTATTATAATACTATTAATAAGGAGGATATAAATGAAAGACACATTTAAATGATGAGATGTTGATGTTTCCAACAAAAAATCATGAGTTTACGTATTTGTACATTATTATTTGAACTATTTTATTAGATATATGATCAAAAACTAAAAAATTATTTCATATAGTTCAAATTATATATGAATTTTTAAAATATATTTTATAAACTATATGAAATAATTTTTTAGTTTTTGACTTATATATATTTAATAAAATAGTTCAAATAATAATGTACAAATGCATAAACTCGTAATTTTTTATTGGAAACATCAACATCTCTTCATTTAAATATGTCCCTTATTTATATCCTCCTTATTAATAGTATTGTAATACCATAGTTCCTGTATAAGATAGTTTAAATAATAATATACATATCATTATTTCTTTATTTAAATGTGTCCCTTATTTATATCTTCCTTATTAATAGTTGAAATAATAATATACATATACCTTTTAATTTAAAATGTATATATATTTAGTGATTCAAATTATAAAATTAAAAATAAAAATAATTTAAATCAAAAAGAAATTTTAGTTTATTTTTTTTTAAATTTTAAAGATGTAAAACAAAAAAAAAAATTCTAGGCACTGTTGCACGCCGTACCGGACGGCGTGCAACAGTGGGTGCACGCCTTCCCGTATGTCGTGTACCCAATGTACTATAGTAAAATATGATATTTTGCTAAATATTTTTAAAAATATGATATTTTGCTAAAATTTTTTTAAAATTGTGATAATTTGCTAAAAGAGTCAGAAACATATAATTATTCCGTACGTTACATTGCTTTTTATTTTTTGATTGGCTGATCTATTTTTGTTTGGGGCCTAGTGTTTGCCCATTTGTAATGAATCAAAAAAGTAACACAATATTTCTTTGTTTCCTTTGCAATAGTACAAGTTAAATGTTATATTTTTGAACCAAAAAAAAAAAAAGTTAAATGTTATATTAATGTCAAAAAAAAAAAAAAAAACTAATAATGCCAAAATTAAAACTTAAACTATTAGTTTTATATTTTAATAATAAATTTCCTTAAAATCTATTTACATGGTAAAAAATTTTAATAAAAAAAGCTATCTTTTGAGTTTCGATCAATTAAACTATTCGTTTGTCACATTAGTAAGGGGTACAAGAAGGAAACCAGTACTTAGAAAGGAAAAGCGATGAGTTTTGAATCTCAAACATCTTGCTCTAAAAATTGGATGGCAACCAATAAACTGGCACCTTTAATTTATAGTGAACTCATCATTATAAATATTGACAAGGCCACCTCTTTTGTGGCAAGGAAAAACATTCATAGAACCCTTTTAAAGAGTTGATCAATGTGTAATGTGCATAATAAAAAATACTTATATATATATATAAGATCGATCTAAACATCTGATGTGCCGATCTGACATGACCTCAGCCACCTAAACCTACATGAGGAGATGACCTTGGACAGAGCTCAATGGGGGACTAGCACAGGGGTAGTTGATGTGCCGGTTTAGTATTAGGGAGCATAGTTTACATAACACTAGGGACTCTAGATTTATATGTTTGTTTGACTGAGTGACTTGATAAGGGGGGAGCTGTTCTAATGCCTCCTAATGTTGCTTGATGTGTTTTTGCTTTCCAGTGCGTGCTCTGTGTCGTGTCTTGACTTTCTTGCTTTTTGGATGTCTTGCTTTCATACTTATTTGCTCTTAAGCATAGATCCCCACATGATGATTCTCAAGTCAGGGGTCCCCTAAAATAGCCACTCTTTAGAGTAGCACCTTAAAGAGGTCAGGCTGCATGCATCCAACCTCCCCCCCTGTTGATCGTACCCAACAATGCCAGATTAGGAGGCATTGGTTAAGACTCGTTGATTCTGCAAATACTTGAGCAATAATCTCAGAGGAGAGTTATGTAATTTTATATAATTCTTTCAAAATAAAATTCCAAAGATCAACTCATAATACGAAACTCATCAAAATAATTCAATAATTAAAAAAACCTTCCTAAAATAAACGACTACTAACATATTTGTAAGCACTACTAAACCATATTCTTGATTCAAATTAAATTTTAGAAACAATTACATTCTAATTCAAACTAAACCTAATATAATTTAAAAACCCTAAACCTTATTACATAAATCAACCAAGAAAAGCTAATTAAAACTAAACAAAATATCTAATCTTAATTAAACAAGAAAAAGCTAATGATATCTTTTAGTTCTTATTGTCAAATTTGGGTCCTCAACACCCTCGAGTCGAGTTTCTCCCTTTCTTGTCCCAGTCGGGTTAGTTTTGGCTCTATTTGTACTCGCACGCATGCACGCACACACGCACTTTGAATGTCACTTAGGATTATTTCGTATATTAAAGAAAGTGTATCAATAGCGTTGTTGAAGATAATAATTGACAAGCTTCATCATTGGGACCGCCAAAAAACCATTTGTCAATTTTACCGAAACTATTAGTGTTTGCCATCAAACAACTCATATTTCAAATACAACAACAACAGACCCAGTGCCTCGAAGGGCTCCCGCAAAATCAGGGTCTTGGGGGGGGGGGGGGGGGGGGGGGGGGGGGGGGGGGGGGGGATGGGTAGATGTACGCGGCCTTCCCCCTTCAGGGGGCTACCCTGAAGGGAGGTTGTTTCCGATGACCCCCAGCTTGAAAAGCTGGTCCGCAACAATGAGCCAAAGACCTGGCAACAGGAGAAGCAACAAATGCATGAGTATGGCACCAAAAAAAAGAGAGGGGGGGGGGGGGGGGGGGGGATAGAGATAGAGGTAGAAGAGATAGAGAATGAGAATGAGAATGAGATAGGAATAGATATAGAGATAGAGACAAAGATAAGGATAAAGATAAGTAGACAAGTAGCAAGTATCAAGTATCAGCACATGAAAACCAGAACACTGCACTACGCGTGCTCAGAGGACCTATCACTATTAAGCTGGGCTACCCTACTCCAACCGGATCATCTAATACCTCTATGCTAGCCCTCCATTGGGCCCTATCTAAGGCCATCTCCTTCCAAGGTTTAGGTGGGTGAGTTCTTGTCGGATCGTCTCATGCCATCTCTTCTTTGGTCTGCCTCTGTCTCTTCTACCTAGTGCAGTAAGGGGCTGTTCGCAACTCTTGACTGGAGTGTTGTCCGGTCTCCTTTTGACATGTTCAAACCACCTTAGACTTTGCTCCCTTAATTTATCTTCAATGGAGGCTACACCCAATTTTTCTCTTATGATGTCGTTTCTGATCCTATCCTTCCTTGCGTGTCCGTACATCCACCTCAGCATTCGCATCTCCGCCACCTTCATCTCCTGTGTGTGCTATTGTTTCGTCGCCGTGCACTCCGCCCCATACGCCATGGCTGGCCTCACAACTGTCTTATAGTATCATCCCTTTAGTTTCAAGGGGAACTTTCTATCACAAAGTACCGCGGAGGCCATCCTCCACTTATGCCATCCCGCTTTGATCCTGTAGCTGACGTCCTCGTCCACTTCGTCGTTGTGCTGTATCATGGACCCCAAGTACCCGAATCTCTCCTTCTTCGATATGGCCTCATGTCTAATCTTGACTTCTTCCCGACTAGGCGTGGTAGAGGGATCGAACTTGAGTTCCATGTGCTCGATCTTGGCTCTACTTAGTCGTAGAAACAACTCATATTTCAAATATGGTCCTATTTCATTAGAAAATATATTAAATTAAATAAAATATTTAGCATTAATAAGACTCGTAGTTTAAACTTTATTCATATTCTTCTAATAAAAAACCACTTTGGCCTCATGTAGTATGCATGAGGTAAATGCGGAAAGTGCAGATTTTGGCTTTTGTTTGATTGACAAGAAGAAGATAGAATACAAAAAGTGAAAATTGCTCAGCAATTTTCAATTTCTTCAAAATACAGGAAGTAACTTACCTACCCTCTCAAGGTAAGTTCTAATTTTTTTATGTTTAAATAACCTTCTGAAGGACGTTTTATTTACCGTCTCGAAAATCAAATATGTTTTACCTATTTCAAAAAAAATTAATACAATAATTAAATTCTTAAAAAATATAATTTTTCGGAGGAATTTAATGTACTTGACAACCAAACGAGGCCTTTGTGTTGATAGTGATCAACAACCTTTGTTGAAACTTATGATCATGTGCTGCTTCACACAACAGTCAAACCAATTAAACTTTTTTAATCATTAATCAGAACACATTAAAATAAGGGAAGATAAATGTGTTGACAATTTGTTTTCATTAAAAAAATAATTTTCACCAATCAAACGCGTTTTGGAAAATGATTGATACTCAATAGGAGAAAGGACAAGTGGAATGCAAGGCTGGACCTTTTAGATGGTGACTGGCCAACCAGTCCTTGTCCTAATATAATTGTCAAGGGTGAGAATTCCCGCCACAAAAATACAATTTTCCCCTATTTTTTAGTTTTTGAAATTATACCATACACATCTTATTAATGTTTTCTTCTATCTATTTTGATAATTGATAGAGAGGAAATGCTCCTCCAAAAATACAACGAAGAAAATTCAGTTGAGAAATAGAGATAGTAAAAAAAATAAAATGAATATCCATATATTAAAACCGAATCATTGATCAGTCATGTAGAACGATCCAACTTTGTTAGATTGTTTGCACTTAAGTAGACAAGCGAAGGTTAGGGGAGAAGACAATCATCCTAGATTTCGAAGAAGCTGTGCAGATTAACTTATGAGGATTCTTCATGTAATGATGAATGAAGTGTAAGATTAATACGTGAAATATGTTAGAGATTATAATACCGAATTAGATAAAGGTATAAGTGGATTAGAATGTACCGTTCACATCCATTAGAACGTACCGTTCACATCCATGTTTGTTATGTACTAAGTACTACCGACAATTAAGCATGAGACGCACATCCTCTTGCCTTTAACAATATTCACTAATCAGGAAAAGAGAAAAGATAGGAAAACTCTCTTATAATTCCTTTGATTTAGGAGAAAATGATGATTATAATTAATACTGTAGGGAGAGAGGTGGCCCCTTTATATAGACATACACATGGGCCTACTTATCACAAGCCCATATGTTATAAATGAGCCTTTTATCCACCCAAGCCCATGTCACAATGGGTCTAATACAGAATTACAGATAGGCCTATTTATATTATAACAAATTGGGCTTTTGTCATTATCTTCTCAGGCTAGCCCAATCGATTAAGTCTAAAATTCTAACATTCTCCCATTCGGATGTTATTGATTGGAAAGAGAAATATTTAAGAAATATAACAATCCCCTTTAAAAAATAGAAAAATAATTCCATTCTAAATGAATTTTGTTATAAATTTAAACCATAACACAATTACATAAAAGATGTTTCAAAAATAATTTGATCATGGCCAAATATAGATTACAGCCAAAATAATAAAAGCCTCAAATTACATCCATATCATTTTCAAATAAAATTGCTAATATTTGAACCATGGCAATAATCGCATATTTCAAAGGACACGACTCTTATCCATGATCACAGAAACTAGGAACTCCATCTGCATAGAACATAAACATGTGTCCTAAATAGTTTACAATTTCAGAAAAATTTATTACCCTTTTCTAATCAATGATATTGGCACCACTTAAAAAAGATTCCCTTTCTAATTAGGCAATCACACCTCATAGAAAGCATACTATGTCTTTAGACAAAGTTTATTTAATCATCTCCGTGGAGATCCTTGTGCTTTACTTAAGTAATCATGTATCCATGAAACAAAAAATATTTACTTAGTAAGCATTACAAGAATTTTACAACGATCTTATCCCACCAAAATTGGTGCCAAAAATATTAACAATAAGAATCTCACATAGACAACATCCATAAAAAAATAAATTATACAAAGACAATACAATATGTATCATATATGCAGAATTCATACTGCATAAAAGTATTTGTACATTAAAGTACAACCGACTCCCACTAATTAATTACATCAAAAGATTCTAAAACACCCATATTTTGTGTATGTTGCTTGAAAATAATTGGTCACAATCCTTTGGTCAATGGGTCAGCAAGCATAGTTTTAGTACTAATTTTCTCGATCATAACATCACCATCGTTTACCATGTCTCTAACCCTAAGAAATTTAAGAGTAGCATGTTTTGAACTTCTTGTTCTCTCATTATTTCTTGAAAAGAGTACGGTTGCATTGTTATCACAAAAAAAATTTTGAGTGGCTTAGAGATAAAATCTACCATCTCCAAATTGGAATGAAACTTTCTTAGCCAAATTGCATGTGATACAACCGCAAAACATGCTACAAATTTTGCTTCAATTTTGGAAGTAGCGGTTAAACCCTATTTTTCACTCTTCCATAACACTGCACCACCAAGTAACATGGATATATACCCTAAAGTAGACTTCATACTATCTTGACAACCTGAAAATCCGAATCTGAATACCCAACTATTTCAAGATTTTCAATATGTTTGTAAACTAACATGAAATCTTTAGTTCTTTGGAGGTATCGCATCACTTGTTTTGCAGCTACCCAGTGTGCCCAACCTGATTTTGAAGAAAATCTTCCAAGCGTATTTACTGCAAAAGCAATATCTGACCTAGTACAAGTTTGTATATACACCAAACATCCCACAACATTGGAATAAGATATATTTCTCACAGAATATCTCTCAATCTCATTCTTTGGGCAAGTTTATTGTCTTTAACAATAGGCGATTCTCTAGGTTTATAATCATGTATTTCAAAGGGTTTTAAGACTCGTTCAACATAAGCACTTTAAGATAAACCGAACAATTTACGCATCCTTTCTCTATATATCTCTATTCCAAGTACAAAAGAAGTAACCCCCAAATTTTTCATATCAAAGTGTTTAGACAAAAGTTTTTTTATTTCATGCAACATGCCCAAGTTATTACTAGCAAGTAAAATTTCATAAACATATAGCACCAAAATGATGAATCTACTCCCACTAATCTTAATGTATATGCATTCATCAACCTCATTTTCCATAAACCCAAGATTAGTTATAACTTCATCAAATTTTAAATACCACTGACAGGAAGTTTGCTTTAAGCCATATATTGATTTCTTAAGTTTACACACTAAACACTCTTTCCCTTTTTCTATGAAACCCTCAGGTTGAATCATGTATACTTCTTCTAAACTCCCATTTGAAAATATTATTTTCTATTTGATGTAACTCTAAATCAAAAAGTGCAACAAGACCC
This sequence comes from Simmondsia chinensis, assembly GCA_018398585.1. Lineage (NCBI taxonomy): Eukaryota > Viridiplantae > Streptophyta > Magnoliopsida > Caryophyllales > Simmondsiaceae > Simmondsia > Simmondsia chinensis. The sequence goes on along the minus strand of JAGTTD010000003.1, from coordinate 28,080,378 downwards.
ATAACTATTTTAAAAGCATCTTTTGAAGAAACCGAGGAAAAAGTTTCCTTATAATCAATTCCTTTTTTCTGAGTATAACGCTTTGCCACTAGTCAAGCCTTAAACCGATCTAAGTTTCTTTTAGGATCTTTTTTAGTCTTAAATACCCACTTACATCCAATGTGTCTACATCCACAAGGTAATTCTACCAAATCCCAAGTTTAAAAGGAGTTTTAGGAATGGATTTAAAAGGAACCTTATTAAGAATATAAATAGCAGTTTTTAAAGCCTCACTCCATAAAAATTCAGAGAGATTAGTCCTAGACATCATGCACCTCACCATGTCCATGAGAGTGCAATTTTGTCTTTCTGCCACACCATTCTGCTTTGGTGTACCCGGCATAGTGTATTGGCTAATTATCCCACATTCCTCTAGATTCTTAGCAAAAGGACCCTTATATTGACCAGACTCATCATATTTTCCATAATATTCACCACCACGATCAGACCACACAACTTTAATTATTTTTCCAAGTTGTTTTTCAACTTCGGTCTTATATATCTTAAATTTGTCAAGTGCTTCAGACTTTTCTTTAATGAGGTACACATAACCGTACTGACAAAAATCGTCAATGAAGGATATAAAATACTTATGCCCATTCAAGGATTTTATATAAGGTCCACTTCTATCAGTCTAAATTATTTCTAAAAAATTAGAACTTCGATTTGAACCTTTTTTTTGTCTTGGACTTTTTTCCTTTAATACAATCAACGAAAGTTTCGAACCCTTCAAAACTAAGTTGTGATAAAATATTATTTTTTATCAATCTTTCAATTCTTTCTTTAGGAATGTGATCTAGATGCCCATGCCATAAAACATAAGATTTCTGACCCACGGTGAACCCTTTGTAGGCAACACTCTCAATATTCATTGAGGAAAATTTTTTAAAAGTTTGTAGATTTAAACGATATAAACCATCAGTTGGAAAACCATCGCCAATAATACAAGAATTATAAATTAATTTAAAACCACCACTTTCAGATTCAAAATGATAACCACTTTTATCTAAAAGTCCTATAGAAATTAAATTCCGCCTCATAGATGGTACAAAAGTAGTATTTTTCAAAAGTACATAATTACCACCCCTAATATACAATTTAACAACACCTATAAAGTCAACCTTGACTTTAAGTCCATTACCCACATAAATATTGATCTCATCCTAATTTGGTTTTGGCTTGCTTAAGAAGTCCTACAAATTATTGGCAATGTGAATGGATGCACTACTATCCAACCACCAAGAATTAAAGGGAACATTTGCAAGACTTGTTTCAAAGCAAATAAACACAAAAGAATTACCTCCGTTTTTAGTTCTTGGTTGAGGGCAATCAACCTTCTTGTGGTCTTCCTCACAATTTCAGCACTTGATTTGCTTCTTAATTACAGGCGGGGATGGGCAGAGTTGTGAGATTGAAAATGACTACCACCAGGCTTGTTAAAATGCCCTCGATGACCACCTAGCTTATTGTTTTGACCATGTTTCTTGTTATATTAGTAGTGAGATTTTCCTTTTCTATGTTTTGAAAAATTAACAAGATTCACATTATTTCCACCCTTCTCACAATGAAGTCTCTCTTCCTCTTGAGCACACACAGAGATCAGATCATTTACACTCTACTTATTCTTTTGTGTAGTGTAAGTGGTTTTCAATTGACCTAATTGTTCAGGAAGAGATGTAAGAATATGGTGAACAAGAAAGTCATCAACTACAGTCACTCCTAAGTTGTTGAGTTTGGAGGATATGTTAACTATTTTCATAATATGCTCCCTAACACTCCCTACAAGTTCATATTTCATTGTAGTAAGTTTTTCAATCAATTCTCCAATTTGAGCTTTGTCAGACTCTAGGTGTTTCTGTCTTTTGGCATCTAAGAATTGTTTAGCACTCCCATCATCTTTAATTGCACCTAGACACAAACCTTTTCATAATCATAAGACTTAACTTATTAGCCTTCACCCATTTTTCATGCTTAATTTTTTCTTCAGTTGCACTTTCAAGGGTAAGATCATCAAGTTTTTCTTCTGTTAGCGCTCTATCCATATCCATCAAACTGAGGACTATCTCCACATCCTGTTTTCATTTTTTGTAATTAGTACCAGGCAAAGTTTCGATCGAGTTTAATTGGTTGGTCAACTAATTGACAATTGAAATAGAGAGCCAAAAAGGAGATAATAAAGGCATATTAGGACAAACAAAAAAAAATTTCAACAACAAATATAAGTTTACTACAATCAACATAAGAGCCTAAGTTGATCATTACACTTTTTCCTTTGAGTGGAAAATGAATCATCTCCTCTTATAGATTTACCATTTTTCCTTTGGGTGAAAAGTGCAATTGTTCCTTTCATTATAACAATAAAATATTATTTCATTGTCAAGAAATTAGTTCCCTTTGGGTGGACTAATTCACTTAACATTAGGAAACCCATATCTTGGTTAAAACAAATAATTAACTCTTTTGGGTGAATAATTATTTATCAAACAAAATTACAATTTTATAATTGAAGAAGGGAGCAATTTGTATTACTCCCGGGAAAGAAAAATAATACTAATACTAATACTAATAATAATAATAATAATAATAATAATAATAATCATTATAATAAGATTCACACCTTGTAGAATTAGGAAATAAACACAAAATATTCTATTAAAACTTATTATTATTGTGCAAATAACAAGATAATCTTTTCATCCAAATTGGTTAACACACGGCCATGAATTGCATGCATGCAACTGCAATTCTCCATAAGTGCATGCATTTGCATATGTATTTTTCCTTTTTTTTTAAATTCTTTATAACCGCCTTTTCTTTTTCATTTGTAAGGATAAGAATAAAATATTCATTCATTATTATTTTTCTTTCTTTCAATATTTTTTATCATTTTTTAATACTAAGACATTATTTAATATTTTAATGATTAAAATATCGTTTAATTTCATTACACACATCAATACTGAATTAATGATTCTTTTATCTCAAATCGTTTTTGGCATCGCTTCAACACCTGGTTTCAACAACCACCAAAAAAAAAAAAAAAGGATTTGTCATTTTAGTCACGTCATCATTTGGTTTTAACAACCACCCAAATGAGGATTTTCCCTTTTGGTCGCCGTAGATTAGCACTTGCCTTCAACAACCATCCAAAATAAAGATTTTTCTCTTTGGCCACTTCAGCGTTTATAATTGTTGTTACATAGTGACATACAACAACAACAACAACAACAACAACAACAACAAACCCAGTGCCTCCAAGGGCTCCCGCCAAAAGCAGGGTCTGGGGAGGGTAGATGTATGCAGCCTTCCCTCTTCAGGGGGCTACCCTGAAGGGTGGCTGTTTCCGAAGACCCCTAACCTAAAAAGTTGGTTTGCATCCATCAGCCAAAGACTTGGCACAGGAGAAGCATAAAAAATGCATGAGTATGGCCAAAAAAAAAAAAAAAAAAAAAGAATGAGAATGAGATAGGGATAGATAAGGTATAGCCAAAGATAAGGTAGAGACAAAGACTACCCTACTCTAACCGGATCATCTAATACCCCCATGCTAGCCCTCCATTGGGCCCTATCTAAGGCCATCTCCTCCCGAAGGTTTATGTGGGTGAGGTCTTGTCGGATATAATTGTATATATGTTTTTCCAATCATTACAGATTCAAATATATGCAAGTTAATAATTATGGAGAACGGGGTCATAGTCTCTATTCATGATGGCTCTAATACCACATACAAGATTAATACTTGAAATATTAGAGATTATAACACCGAATTAAATAAAGGTAACATCTCATTCACATCCATGTTTGTTATGTACTAAGTACTACCGACAATTAAGCCTGAGACACACTTCCTCTCGCCCATAACAATTTTCACCAATTAGAAAAAGAGAAAAAATAGGGAAACTCTCTTGTAAGTCCCTTGTTTTGGGAGAAAATGATGATTAGAATTAATAATATGGGGAGAGGGTTGACCCTTGTATATAGACATATACATGGGCCTGCATATCACAAGCCCATGTGTTATAAATGAGCTTTTTATCCACCCCAAGCCCATTTCACAATGGGCCTAATACATATTTATATATAAGCCTATTCATATTATAACAAACCGGGCTTTCGTCATTATCTTCTCAGGCTAACCTAATCGATTAAGTACAAAATTCTATCATGAAGATGTCTGAGCAGCAAATTCTTATCAATTTTGGCAACGCTCAATTTTTTATATAACTATATTACCACTAACTTAATAGTAATTTTTTATTTATTTATTTGAATCCTATAAATTTGTTCATTTTATAAAAATTCTATTACTAATCATAGTAACATGTATAGTACATTTTCCGACATGAATGAATATGCAAATAATCACTAATAAAGTTAATAAGCAAATTATAGTGAAAGATTTCATTGATATAAAATTTATAGTTAAGAGAGTGTATATGGTAAAATAAAACGTTGAGAACGTGATACGAAATAGTAATTTGGAAAATGGTTGTGTTATTCATTATAGTCTTTCATGAAGATAAAGAATCAGCTTCTGTCCTAATGTGAATGACAACAGATCAACCATAAGAGGTCACCACAGAGCTTTCTAGAGCAATCAATGCTCTTTTTCCTCATTCTTTGCCCTAACTCTCAACATTTAGTCCATCTTTCTATTTGATTCCGTATTTCTCTCTCTATATGTTTTCTCTCCTCTCCCTTTATCTTTTCTTACTCTCTATACCTTGTGTAGGTTTTCCTTTGGTGTTGTATGTCTGCTAGTGAAAACCCTTCAAACTCGCCTTTGGAGCTTCAGGAAGAGGTAGTTGATTATCCCAAGTTATAAGGTGATGAAGCCACTCAAATCATGACCCTGATAGGTAGAGCCTTGCTAGAAAGGAGCATCAAGGTAGGCCCTGTAAGAACAATTTCATAGAAAGCTTTGGTGCTGAAAGAATGAAATCCACGAGCTCTCCGACAACATATTTTGTTTGTGTTCCATAGCGTGAAGGATTATCTTATAAGGAAATATTTGGTTGATTAATAATTAACACTTGGTCATAAAGGAACAGCCACAAGAAACATTACCATTGTAGAGATTAACTTCTCCTCCATGGAGTTTTGAGTTCAAGTACTTAGCTACACTTAAACATGATGATCTTAGATTATACAATCAAGATGGGGAATTGTTATGATTCGAGATCAATCTTGAATTATAACCTAGGATAGAGAAAGAAATTGAGATGAGAAGTAGAAGAAGGAGATGAGAAATAGAGAGAACTAGGGCTGAGAGAGAAGAATCAAGATATTTTCATTTACGAATCTAATTGCCAGTGAAAGCTCAATTCTTATACTAGAACAAAATATCTAACTAAACATTGCATCTAGACTAAGGCTTAAACCGACTTAATTTGAAAAGAAGAAGAAATACAAGAACACGCGCCAAAAGAACAATTCAGTCCCTAACTAATTCTAATCGCAGTTCTCGCCAAAACTCCCCTTTATTTCTAATTACAATTTTCAGCCAAAACACAGCTTGTAATGCTCAAAACACAGCCCGATCATAACAATGCTCCCCTCTTGAAAGCATTCTTGTCTCAAGAATGAATGAAAGGGAACTAATTTTGAATGAACTTCAATTCCTCCCTAGTCGAGTCTTCTTTAGCTATGTTATCCCATTGCACCAATACTCATCAATCTTCCTTCCCTGCTGCTGCATCACTCTAGACTCCAGAATTGTAGCTGGAGCTTGCAAAATATCTCCAATGGTACTTGCTTCTGGAGGAGTAGAAGAACAAGATTTTCCCTCTGCTGCATGCTTCTTCAGAAGTGACACATGAATGACTAGATGATCAAATGAATCAGAAGGTGGCTCCAGCTTGTAGGCAACCTTCCCCAGTTTCTCAAGCACTCTGTAAGGTCCAAAATAATGTGCACTAAGCTTAACATTCTTGCGCACTGCCACTGTGGACTGCCTATAAGATTAAAGCTTCAAATGAACCAAATATAACACTTCAAAAGATTTATCAGAATGCTTCCTATCAGTAAAAAAACATCATCCTTGCTTAAGCCAAATGCAAGTTGTCCTTGAGAAGTTGCACTTGCTTAAGCCAATTGCAAGTTGTCCTTGAGAAGCTGTACCAACTATTTACTTTGAAAAAAAGTTTCATTAACTTCTGCTGCAAAAGCTGGTGCCCCTTACACGCCATATGAGAGGGAGGATCATACCCATAAAGTGCCTTGAAAGAAGTGGTTCCCAAGGCTGAATGAGCATGTGTGTTGTACCAAAATTTAGCTAGGGATAACCAGTTGTACCAATTCTTGGGATAACTACATATCATGCTTTTCAAGTACTGCTCAATGCACTGATTCACCCTCCTTGTTTGTCCATCTATTCGTGGATGATAAGATGAACTTAAGGTAAGAGAGGATCCCAACAACAAGAACAACTCACGCCAAAAGTGACTGGTGAAAAGCCTATCCTGGTCTGAAATGATGGATTGAGGCAACTCATGGAGCTTGTAAATGTTATTTAAGAAGATCCTTGCAAGTTTCTCAGCTGAAATAGGATGATTCAAGGCAATAAAGTGACAAACATAGTAAATCGATCCACAGCCACCCAAATAATCTCCTTTCCTTTAGACTTTGGCAACCCCTCAATGAAATCCATGCTTATGCATTGCAAAGCTCGATCTGGTATTGGTAGGGGTTGAAGCAATCCTTGATACTGCCTATGATCAGATTTAGTTCGTTGACACACATCATAGGCTTACACAAATTCCACTACATCCGTCTTCATGTCAGGTCATTGGAAGTAAATCTTGAGCCTCTAATATGTTCCTTCTATCCCTGAATGTCCTCCCTAAGCTGAATCATGGGAAGCAACAATAACCTGCCTGCTCAAATCTATCATAGAACCAATGTACAATCTTTCATTCAATCTGATTATTCCATTTGCTACCTTAATCTCAGAATGTTCGGTAGAGGGAGTGATTTTGATACTAGATGCAGCAACACATTCTTGAGCAAAGCTGTCTCCATTATATGACTTATGCACCTCTTCCACCCAAGCAAGCACAACAACTGACACTTCACAACAAGAACTTGAATCCACCTCTTCTTGTTTGTGAGACAGTGCATTTGCTGCATGATTCTCCTTTTCGAGATACTCAATTGAATAGTCCAACCCAAGCATCTTCATTAAGCCCTTTGCATTGCACTCTTGTGGTAATTTTCTGCTGCAACGAATACTTAAGACTCTGGTCATCAGTTTTGATGATGAAATGATGTCCCTCTAGACAATGCCTCCACTTCTTAATAGCCATAAGGATAACAAGATACTCCTTTTTGTAAATTGACAGCTGCAAATGCTTGGGACTAAGAGCTTGACTATATTAGGCCACCAGTTTTCCTTTCCGAGATAAGACAGCTCCAACACCTTTTCCACAAGCATCTGTCTCAAGAACAAACCCTTCACTAAAATTAGGCATAGTTAAGGTAGGAGCTGAGCACATAGCTACCTTCAAAGCTTCAAAGGCCTCTTGAGCTGCAGTAGACCACAAAAAGGCATCCTTTTTGAGAAGATTGGTCAAAGGCCTAGCAATTACGCCATATCTTGCCACAAATTTCTTGTAAAATCCAGTCACACCCAAGAATCCTCTCAACTGATTGAGTGTAGAAGGTGTAGGCCATTCCTTCATCGCTTGGATTTTAGATGGGTCAGTAGATACTCCCTTGCAAGAAATGATATGACCCAAATCCTCCACTTGGGTTTGAGCAAAAGAACACTTAGAAAGTTGAGCGTATAGCTTATTACTGCGCATGATGCTGAATACCTACCACAAATGAATCACATGGTCCTCAATTGTAGGACCGTATATTAGAATGTCATCGAAGAAAACCAGAACAAATTTCTTCATAAATTCCTTGAACACATCATTCATCAAGGCCTGAAATGTTGCTGGGGCATTGGTCAATCCAAATGGCATCAGTACAAACTCATAATGCCCGTGATGAGTTCTGAAGGTAGTCTTATGTATATCATGCTGTAACACTCGAATCTGATAACATCCCTGCCTTAAATCCAACTTAGAAAAGTACTGAGACCCATCAAGCTTATCCAAAAGGTCATTAATGATCGGAATTGGGAACTTATCTTTGATTGTCAGCACATGGAGCTTCCTGTAGTTTATACACATTCTATAAGTCCCATCCTTCTTCTTGACTAGTATTACTAGTGAGGCAAAAGGGCAATGGCTATGTCGAGCAAAATCAGTCTTCATTAGCTCATGCACTTGCCTCTCTATCTCACTCTTTTATGAATGAAGATACTTGTAAGGTATTGAATTAACTAGGTCTGAATTTGATTTCAGAGGTATAGCATGATCTGAGGACCTTTTAGGTGGAAGGGAAGTTGGCTGCTAAAATAAGACTTTTATAATCCTCAATCAATAGGCTAATTGCAGGACAAGAATTCACCTAAGCAACATCTTGCGTGGCAGAAATGGAGAACAATTTCCCAATCCACTGATAAGCTCCCTTCTTGATCACCTTCCTTGGCCCTTTGCCTTGCATCATCTGAAGCTGAGCTTGCTCCACAATACCTTATAGTTTGACAGTACTGCCATTCATTTCAAAAGAAACTGCTAGCTGAGAGAAATTAAACACCAAAGAACTAAATGTCTTCATCTAGTCCACCCCGAGCACCATATCATAGCCACCTAACTGCAAAATTCTAAAGTCATACACAAATTCGTGGCCCTGCATCTGCCAATTGAATCGCTTGCACTTGGTCAGAGTAAGAATCGAATTTCCATTAGCCACTGTCACCGCCAAAGGACTTGTTCTGATTGCTTCATGTCCCACTCTCCTGACAACTTTGGGATCAATAATGCTATGAGTACTCCCACTATCAAGCAATATCAAAAGAGGCTTGTGGCGTGCTTCCCCTTTGATTCTTATTCTGTTATGAGATCCATTCCCAGTCAAAGCCTTAACAGAAATTTCCATTTCATCGTCCTCAAAATCATCCTGCAGTTGTTTAGCTTGATCATTTACTCCTGTCTCCACCTCCAGATCTTCATTGCCTTCCTGAGTTTCAACTCTTGTTGCTGACTTAAAGAGCTTTGAATTGAACTTATGCCCAAAGAAATACCTCTAGTTGCTTTTGAAACACAACCTTTGAGCCTTCTTTTCCTCTAAACTCAATGGTTTAGGCTTCATAGTCATACTTAGCTGTCGAGAAGAGGTAGCTTGGCCACTTTTACTTCTCTGTCCATCAAAAGTAACAAGTACTGCGGATTCAAACAATTTGGCCTTCGCATAAGCTTTAGACAAGGTTAATGTACTCAAATTCTTGACAAGGTTCCTAATTTTTGGCTTAAGGCCACTTATGAAGCTAGAAACGTAGTAAGCTTCATTGGCACCAAGATTAATAGTCATAATTTTTGCTCTCAAGTTCTCAAACCGTGTTATGAACTCCCTCAGAGAAGTGATCTGTGCTACCTTGTTGAAATTATCAATCACATCAGCAGGATCCTCATCACCATATCTATCACAAATTTCCTCAACAAATTCAAGCCAAGTGAGTGTAGGTTTGCTAAGAATCAGGCTATGGAACCACACTTCCTAATCTCCTTGAAATTATACAACTGCTAACTCAACCTTTTCAACATCTATTACATGATAAAAGCGAAATTACCTCTCACACCTTCTAATCCACGATTGAGGATGCAATCCATCAAATGTGTCGATCTCCACCTTAGGCTGTCAAAATCTGGTGCTCCTAACCATAGCCACACCTTCAGAACTCTCCTCAGATGCTCAAGGAAACAAAGGATTAGCAGGTCTTGTGTGCTAGCTTCCAAATGATAATATGCCAGCTCTAGGAGGCATAGCTTGACGAGATACTTGTTCTTGTAATCCTATCAGCTACCGCTGCACTTGTTGCTGTGATTGAGTCACGTCTCTAACCTTCTGATTCATTGATCTAACCGCTAACACCAAATCATTAATCTGCTCCCGGAGCTAATGCTCTAGTATTAGCAACAACATTAGCTGTAGTATCGGCCATTGTAGCAACATTCATGTGTCTGGCCAGATTGTGCATACTTTAAACTGTAAGCCTCAGGATTTGATCAATACAAGCTGATCAGATGATCTTGAAGCAATTTAAGCTTGATCGAATGCTAAGCCAATCGAATTTTATGCAATTCAACTCGATCGAAAGCAAATTCACAAGCTCTGATATCCATTGTTATGGTTCAAGATCAATCTTGAGTCATAAACTAGGATAGAGAAGGAAAGTGCGATGAGAAGTGGAAGAAGGAGGTGAGAAATAAAGAGAATTAGGGTTGAGAGAGAAGAATCAAGATATTTTCATTCATTAGTCTAATTACAAACAAAAGCTCAATTCTTAGAGTAGAACAAAATATCTAACTAACATTTCATCTAGACTTAGGCTTAAACTGACTTAATTTGCAAAGAAGAAGAAATACAAGAACACACACCAAAAGAACAATTCAGCCCCTAACTAATTGTAACCGCAATTCCCGCCAAAACTCCCCTTTATTTCTAATTACAATTTTCAGCCAAAACACAGCTTGTAATGCTCAAAACATAGCCCGATCATAATAGGAATCTTGAAGTAAATTAAAATAGACATGGATAATGTTGAAGAAACCCTATGGTTCAGGTTTGTTTGTATAAAGGTTGACGTGAGGTTAGAGAAAGCCCTCTTTAAAGGGGATTCTTTATCAAATGGCGACGAAGGGGACATATATGGGTTCCATTCAAATACGGGAGGTTCTAACGTTGTCTTTATGGAAGAAGTTTTTTCCTCGAACCCCTTGACTCCAATGATGGGTTCAATCTCCACTTCTATCATTGAGGTCGTAAAGCTTCTAGGAATCTTTCCAAACATGCCTAAATCTTCACATGGTCTTTCTCCCCAAGGAAGAGTTGGGAAGGATTCCGCCTTTGTAAATATATTTCACCTTCAAGAGTTGGACCTTCCCATTGGCGAACTATGTTCAGTGGTGAGCACCTCTAACCAAGGCTTGAGGGCAAGTGGCCAACCCTCAGGATGTTAGAGGCCATCAGGCTTTCGAAGATGCATGTCAGGTATGATTTAATTGTCCCTACAACTCTCACTTGCTTTTAGAATTTTTTCTATAACGCCTCTGTCTTTTAAGAGTGCTGCTTGAAGATCCCTCTGGAAGGCTTGGAAGCCTTGATAGGCTTTTCCCTTTCTAACCATATTCGTCTCAAAACAAGTCGTGTCCTTTTCTTTCAATTCTTTCGTGAAGTTCTTCCTTAAAGAATTCAACAATGTGAAGTTAGACTTCATGGAGGAAGAAATTTATTTTTACCTATTTTGGTTAGACAAGGCATTTATTTTGTAATGCATCCAACTCAGTCATGTGGTTTGCAAAAGTGTTTCCATAAACATTTCCTTTATCGATGATCCTCTAACTTTTGGACCATTATCTTCAATAACTATGATCCCACGACATGGTGCCTCTTCTCGTTTGTCAATCTATAAGGTTAGGCCTATATTTGTCCTTATGCCATAGGGGGACGTTCAGCCCTAATCAGCTGTTGTTAATTTCTATAAGGAGCACCTTGTTAGAATATAAGTCTAACTTCATCTAAGATGTAGAGTTAAGAGATGCGTTGAACTTCTTTCAACCCCCCTTCTTGGACAGTAGGTGTGTACCAGACTTCATTTCGGGAGAGGAAGTATAGTCCCCCATGGTTCAAGGAGCTTAAATTGTACCATGACATCTCTATGGACATCAACCTTATACTAGCTAGGAATCTTATGCCCATTTTCGTTTTACAATAAGACTCAATCTAGTATGGAATCATATGGGCTAGGCTTGTTTTCTATATAGTTTGGGACGGCTCAGGCCGTCCTCTTCCCCAATATTTGGACCATGAATTTCTTATAGGCTTAAAGGGCTGATTGTCATCCGGCCAAAGTTGAGGGTGTTTTTGGGTCAACCTAGAGATTAGGTGTGCATTTGGTGACCTTGCACCTAGGCAACATGTGCCATCTAAGGTTTCTAAGACTGGTATTTAACCTATTGGTCTTTAGTCCAGGCCATAAGTGCCATCTTACCGGTTCCCTTGACTGTGCTATGGCTCCAGGTACCTTAGTAGGTCTAGCACCTGTCTCACACGTAGCTCCTAGAGAAGCTCCTTAAGGTATTCATCTTTAACACATGCTTGCATTATAAGGCCTAAATCACCCTTCTAATTCTTGTGTCCTACTTTTATGCAGTTTCTTTGTCACAGTACTCAACTTAAAGGCGGGTCACAGAGGCAACTCTTGCCACCAAGAGCATTTTAAGACTCTTATTCATAGCAGAGATTTCTGAGATGTAGGATCCCAAAAGTAGTGTTCCTGCCAATTTGAGGAAGAGGACGTGGGGATCGTTGCCATTTCTAGAGGCTTTAACCATTGTGCAAAGAGAATAAGAGGATGATGCGGCATGTGTATTGGAAAATAAGGGTACAAGAAGATTCAATGGCCTTTCCTTAACTTTTATCAATTGATAATAAAAACTAAAGGGTAAAGATAACTCGTCTTCTCACAATCCGAGAAATGAGGTACAAATTCAAATTTAAAATTATGAATCAATAGCTAACTTTTCATACTAATCTTCCTCCTTTAGATAGACGAAGCAAGGAGCTAAAAGTAAGGAAAGAAATAACTAAAAAAAAAGGAAAGTTAAATCAACATTTGAAAGTTGAATTAAAATCGGGACCGGATCTCACGTGTCATGCCTTGAATCTTGCTGCTTGCCATGATTATCATCCCTTGTCACGCTCCGTGCCTTGCAACACCAAGCCTCTTGGACCCTACACTAACACCAATCCTTTTGATGCTGCCGGCAAGGCTTGGCGGCTTGTATCATCCTCCCCCAGGTTGGAGAGAATTAGTCCTCGAATTCACTTAGGGATTCGCACTGTTGTTTTTGCCAAAATATGAAGTAAGGTTCTTTACATTGAAGATATCAGAAGTTCTCATACCGGGTGGAAGCTGAATATGGTAGGCGTTGTTATTGATCTTCGCTAGAACTGCCAACGGGCCAATCTTGCGGGCTATGAGCTTATTGTACTCTCAAGCTGGGAATCGTTCCTGTGTCAAGATTGCCCAATCCTTGTCACCAACTTGGAACTGAACTTCTCATTGTTTCTTGTCACTAGCTGTCTTGTCTTTGGCAGTGGCCTCCAATAACTGTGCTCTGGTTTGTTCATGGACATCCTTGAGTAACAAGATAAAGTCCTCCACCTTCCCATGTGGATGTGTCAAATCTGGTACCGGCGTCAGGTCAATCAAAGAACGAGGAACAAAACCGTAGACAACTTGGAATGGCGTGAACCCTATACTCTGGTTTATGGAGCTGCTCTAGGTGAATTCTGCTTAATGGAGCTTTATTGCCCATCCCTTAGCGTTTTCTACAGTGAGGCATCGGAGAAGATTACCCAATGATGGGTTAGTGACTTCGGTTTGTACATATGTTTGAGGGTGATGGACGGTGCTAAAGGGGAGAGATATATTCGACATATTCCATAAAATTCTCTAGAAGTGATTCACAAACCAAACATCCCGATTAGACATAATGCTAGCCGGAAATCCATGCAACTTGTTCACTTCTCGGAAGTAGAGACCCGCTAGATGTATGGCGTTAGCAGTCTTCTTGCACCCAATAAAGTGCGCCATGTTGGAGAAACTGTCTACGACAATGAAGATGGAGTCAATCCCACCATTGGTCCTTGGTAAATCCAACAAAAACTCCATGCTAACATCTGTCCACGGCTAACTTGGAACCAGTAATGGCACGTAGAGTCCTGTGTTGGTCATCCTACCCCTCGAAATTTACAAACACGGCAACGCTTGACATACCTCTTAACTTCTTTGCGAATGGTAGGCTAGTAGTAGTTGGCGGTAATAAGTTTGAGCGTCTTGTGCCTACCCACATGCCCTGCGTTATGCTTCTCCTCTATGATCTTTGGCTGCCAACTTGAGTTCAGGATGCAAAGCTGATTCCCCTTGAACAAGAACACACCATGAATAGAGTAGTCGGGGACAAACCCTTACTGTGCTTCCAGCCATATCTCGCCAAAAGTGAGATCATCGTAGTATTGCTCCACCAACTAATCAATCCTGGTAATCTCACTCTACTCTACGCTAGGACAAAGTTCCACTAGCTTAGTGCATCCGCCACCTTGTTCATCATGCTTGACTTATGTTTGGTGACGAAGTGGAAGAGTTGTAAGTCGTTGGCCCCCTTGGCGCGTCTGTCCGAGAGGTTGTTTTAGCTATTGATGTATTTGAAAGTAGCATTATTAGAATACAAAATGAACTCTCGGTTGGCTAAGTATGGCCTCCAGTGCCTCAACGCTCTTACTGATGCATAAAATTATAGATCAGATTTCGAGTAATTCAGCTTGCTCCCATTGAGCTTCTCATTGAAATACACGATAAGCTTCCCATCTTGACTAAGCACGGTGCCAGTACCAATCTTGGAAGCACTCGTATGTAGCTCAAAAGTGTTCTCAAAGTCAAGAAGTGCCAATACTGGTGCTGTGATTAGCATTTCCTTGATTGTGTTGAAGGTGGTTTCTGCTTGTGGCGTCCACACAAAGGATCACTTCTTCAGATAATCAATGATAGGCTCCATGATGGAACTGAACTCTACACAAAGCGCCTGTGAAATGAAGCCAACCCATGGAACTACGAACCTCGCCGATCGTTCTTGGTTGAGGCCAGTCATGAACGGCTGCAATCTTCCCTTCATCAGCGGATATAATGTCCTTGGATACAATGAACCCAAGGAAGGTCACCCTATCTCTCATGAATTCGCATTTCTTAAAGGCAACAAACAAACTTTGGGTTCTTAAGGTACGAAGCACTTCCTCTAGATGGCAAAATATTTTCAATACGGTCCCGGCTATCGATCAAGATATCATCAAAATAAACTACAATGAACTTTCCAATGAAAGGGCACAGAACCTGATTCATAAATCTTGTGAATGTGCTTGGCATGTTGGACAACTTGAATGGCATGACCAACCACTTGTAAAGCCCTTTCTTGTCTTGAAAGCCGCCTTCCACTCATAGTCCTAGAAAGATGCAAATCTGGTGGTACCCACTCCTGAGATCTAACTTCGTGAATACCTTTGCACTTTGCAGTTGATTTAACAAGCCATCGAACCTCGGAATAGGGAAACAATAACACATTGTGATTTTGTTGATTTCCTTATTGTCAACACACATTCTCTAGCTCCCATCCTTCTTTGGTATCAGCAGGGCTGGAACGGCGCAAAGACTAAAACTTTCCTTGATGAGGACCCTGGCGAGCAGCTCTTCCACTTGGCATCTCAGCTCTTCATGCTCAGCTGAGCTCATTCATTAATGAGGCCTATTTGGTAAGGAAGCGCTTGGAACAAGATCAATGCAATGCTGGGTGTCCCTTGATGGCGGCAGTGTAGCAGGTAGCTCTTTCGGGAATACATTAGTGTATTCCTTAAACAGAACGGTAACTTCAATCGGTAATTCCCTTGAACGGATAGTGATTTCCTTTCCAATCAACTCAAACACAACTCTGGTATTGCCAAACTCTTCGGCAAACATGGCGCATCCTTGGATGTCAGGGTTCTGGGCTTCTGGAGCCCTCGGTGTCTCCTCACTTTTGGGCAGTAAGACGGTTTTCGTCCCCTCAAAGATGAAACTGTATGTGTTTTTACTCCCGTCATGAATGGCATTTCTATCATATTGCCAAGGGCATCCCAAAAGCAAGTGGTAGGCTTCCATAATAACGATGTTGCACCAAATTCTGACCTTGTACTTAGCTCCGATCAAAAAATTAACCAAGCATTGTTTTGAAACAGTCACCTGATTTCCTTTATTCAGCCATGATAACTTGTAAGGGTTGGGACATGCTTCCGTCTTCATCCCCAACTTGGCGACTGCCTCTTCCGATATCAAGTTCTTGCAGCTGCTTGAAACAATGACCATGCGGCACACCCTACCGATAATTGTGCATGTGGTCTGGAAGATATTGTTCCTCATCCGACCATCCCCCTGTTCCTCCCTAGGCACAAAACAAGTGCGCCTTACTACAACCAGATGCCCCTCGTCACCTTCCATGGCATCTTCTTCTCATTCCGCTAACTCCTCTTTGCTATCCTCGTCAATGGCCACGTCTTCCTCACCCCATGGTTCATCAATGAAGAGAGCCTTCCCCGGTCTGTCACCCTTTCGGTAGTCGGTGGCACGATGACTAACTTCTCCATACTTAAAACAACGTGTCCTTAACGAAGCCACCATGTCTTGAGTATGCTGCCTCCCAATGTTGGCAGGCAGTGGTATATTTACTGCTGTCTGAGTTTGAGGCACTCATGTTTGGTCCCTGCAGCCAACTTGTGCACTCCAAGTTTCGCCAACTTGGCGGCGCCTCTGTTGCCATTCCATGTTCACCATTCTCTGGCTTGCTTCAGACACGTTGAAGATGTCGAACATGTTCAGCACTACTTGTATAGACTCTCTCAAACCACCAATGTAGCGATTCGCCAATTGGTCCCATTACTCCACCAAGTCATTCTTGGCGACTAAAGAGTAGAAATCTGTCGTGTATTCCTTCATGGATTTTGAGCCCTGGCGCAACCCTTGCAGGCGTTGGTACATCATTCTGGCATGGTTGCAAGGCAAGAAAATGCCTCTCCTGTGATTCTTCATTTTCTCCCATAATTCGATTTTCGACTTTCCTTGGCGAAGCCGAATTTGCTTCAACTGGTGCCATCAGGCGACTGCCCTGCCCCGAAGCTGAGTAGAGATGAGCTGTGCCTGTTTCATCTCCGGGGCTTCTCTGAATTCAAGAACCTCCTCAACAGCGACGAGCCAATCCAAGAACTCTTCCGGACGTCCTTCTCCATGAAATTCTGAAATCTCAATCCGAAGGCCGGTTTCCCACCTCCGATTGTCATGATCATTGAAGTCACCGACATTGTGTCAATGGCTCCTCAACCTAGGCTCCGGTAGCTCTTCTTCCTGAAACAAGTTCGGAAAGCATTCGTCCACCACCTCTACCGTTGCGCACGGTGTCAATGGGCGTTGGGGCCGGACTCCGAGTGTAAGATTGGGGTTTGCCCCGAGTTGAATCAAGCATCACTTGATTCACCGAAATTTCTCCTTCAATTCCTCTATTCTCCTCTTGGTCTGCTATTGACGATCACGGTCAATAACTTCTTCGATGGCGACGTTCCTTTGACGTCCCCGAGCCATATCAGAAAATGTTATGAGCTCTGATACCAATTGATGCAGCACATGTATGGAAAAATAAAAGTAGGGAAGGCTCAACGGCCTTCACTTAACTTTTATTAATTGATAATAAAACCTAAAAGGGAAAGATAACTCGACTTCTCATAATCCGAGAAACAAGGTACAAACTCGAATTTAAAATTATGAATCAATAGCTAATTCTTGATACTAATCTTCCTCCTTTATATAGAGGAAGCAAGGAGATAAAAATAAGGAAACAAATAATTGAAAAAGAGGAAAATAAAATCAACATTTGAAATTTGAATTCAAATCGGGATCGAATCTCGCGTGTCATGCCTTGAATCTTGCTGCTAGCCATGATTCTCTTCTCTCGTCGCACCTTGTGCCTTGCAATGCCAAGCCTCTTGGACCCTCCGCTAACGCTAATCCTTTTGATGCTACCGCCAAGGTTTAGCAGGCTGCATCAGAAGAGGAGGTAGTTCCTCCTAGTATTCTTGTCAAAAAGAAACATAAACCCTTGAAGAAACAACAAAGGTGTTAGTGCTTACCGTCTTATTTCTCCCTTGTATTTTCCTTCCTGAAGATTTTCACTTCTCACTTTTTTGCATGTAAATGTTGGCTCAATCACCAGCTCAAGTGTTTCTCATATTATTAAAATTAGTAACTCTCTTACTAAGGATTGGCCTTTGTCCTCTAAACAAGTCTCTTATATCTGGCTAATCTTTCAAAGCAGGTGGTTGGACATTTTATTACCTTTGTCTTTGAGGAGGTAACGATTGACATCTTGGCGGAACCCACCATTATGATCAGTGAACTAAAAAGGCCAAGAAGTTTTCAGCTTGGATCCTGAATTCACATGCGTTTTAGAGGGTTGATTTTGAGGTTATGATATCTCATTCTCATGAATGCATTTCATAAAATGCTCAATTTAATTTTTTTTACTTGACCAAAATTTTGTCAATATTAGCTTCCGTGATCTTGCCAATAAAATCATGGAAGATCATGTTCATGGCCCTTTGATAGGTGTGTCCATATTTCTTGAGTCCCAGCGACAAGCTACCTATTCAAATGTACCAATTATCAGGTGGAACATAACACGATCTTATAGGGTATCAGCCAAAGCATTAATTACCTAGTAACCATTGTTTTAGGAATTTGTGAGATGGTTCTTTGTAAAAGGTACTAAGCTCAAGCCCTCCACACTTTACAAATGGTTTTTGCCTTGCCTCCAAAAAAGTGTTGGGGGGGGGGGGGGGGGGTTTCATGGCTTGGGGAATTTTCTTAGTCCACAAGGACTTGAAATGGGATTTCCTTAGTGTGTAAGGAATGACCAGAGGTTTGCTTAATGTGTAAGGATTCAAGTGTTATAGTGGGCCGCAAGTAGGGCAGGTAGCTTTAAATTGAGTATTGGTATTTGGGATATGCTAATAGAAATAAGGTCATTCTTTTGTATGCATCATTGCACGGTTTTCCATGCTTAGGTAGAGTTCCCTAGCCCGATGATTGGTACCCCGCGTCCGACCCAACCTTGCCCCTATTAAGCCGAGCGAGGTAGGCCTTCCTTAATGAAATAGTGGCTTGTCCCATTTGTATTTGCCTTAACCTGCCCTTGATTTACCAACTTGGACGAGGTTGAGATGCGTTACCAGAGCTTTCCTTCAACTCGGATGAGGGCACTCTAGCCCGAAGGTTGTAGGGTGCCTTACTCGAACCCATCCTGGGCCGAGTTAGTCCTTTTAACTTGAGACTATATAGTGCCTTACCCAGGTTCGTCTGGGACCGATTAAGTTCATCAACTTGGGATTGACACCTTGCACAGATCTGGCCTGGGCCATGTAAGAGTGTTTGATAGGAGACAGCTTGGGAGGTTAGTTTGAGTTTGTTCCTGTTTACTTGGTTAAAAAGTGTTGTTGTCATCCTTAACACCCACAACACTGTACATGAAGGATGATATCTCAGTCCTCGAAATTGAGTCATTTCAAACATTTGTTATAGGCATTGGGTATCGTTCTTGGGTTTGGCCACATTTAGATCACTAAAATCACAATAGACTCCATTTTTGAATTTTTTTTTTTAATAAACTAGATGTACAACATTTGCTAACCACATAACGTACAAAATAGTTAGGACAAACCTGGCCTTAAGAAGTCTCTCAATTACCTCATTGATCATGTCCATAATCTCTCGAAATATTCACCCCTACGCCTTGATAAAGGCTTTTATTGTTGGGAAACTTTAATTTATAAAACAAAATTTTTCTAGACTGGCTAAAGTAGGTGCAGTGGGTACAATTTTAAAATTCTTTTATTTTTAATCTAAAGGATCTCTAATCTAATATATTTATAACGACATAGAATATCGAAGCATAATAAACAAGAAAGTAGAAGTATAAATAGAAATGCGAAAATTAACTAAAAGCTTTAAAAAAAGAAATAAAATGTACCTGGATTGTAGACTGCAATTGTTGCCTTGGAGGAATCATCAAAACCGTGAGATCTTTTCCACAATGACCCCTTGACACTAGGAGTGTGGTCTGCAAAAATATTTACTAGGAAGAATTTCAAAGAGAAATTCCTCCTTTTTAATTTTTTGACAAATTAAAATTTTCCGAAAAATATTGGATGATAAGCCTTAATTTGAAGATAGCTATTTATAATAGTGATTTGGGTAGAAAAAATTTCAAAAGTTCAATGCGGAAATAGTAGGAAAAAAATGGGCTTAAAATACTAAAAAAACGGCATCATTGTTATAAATATTGAATATTTTTTTGGTACAAATTTTAGAGCCGAGTTTGGATGTTATTAAATATTATAAAAAATTAAAAATTATGTAAAATACCTATTATGTATATACACATACATATATATATATAAATGGGTATTGTGACACTTGCCACAATGATGACTCATCACCCCCATCCCCTTGTATATATATACATACACCAGGCACAATAGCAGCAACAACTAAAAGGAGAAAAAGAAAAGAAAAGAAAAGAAAAGGAAGACAAAAAGAGGGGAAAAAAAAAGAGAAAATCATAAATAAAATAATCTCGTTCTAATACAAAATACTTATTATTTTTTGTTAATTATATTTGAGTTTGTCTTTTTAATATCTTCTTATAGAATACAATATCTCTATAGTTTTGTAACGTATTATCAGCATGAGTCTCTAGCCAGACAAGGATTATCATAAGTTTGAGGTAAAGTTTTTATTTTATAACCCTTTGTTATTTCTAATGGCTAATCTAACAAAGCTTGACTTTACTGCTCTTGATATAAGTGGCAAAAATTATTTGCCTTGGACCCTTGATGCGGAGATTCACCTCGATGCTATGAATCTTGGAGATACAATTAAAAAGGGTAATAGCACATCCCTGCAGGATCGCGCAAAAGTAATGATATTTCACAGACATCATATCCACAAAGAATTGAAAGCAGAGTATATTACTGTAAAGGACCCGCTTGTCCTTTGGTTTAATTTAAAGAAGAGGTTTGATCACCAGAAATATGTGATGCTCCCTAAAGCTAGCTATGAATAGATTCACTTGCGGCTGTAGAATTTTAAAACTGTAAGCAAGTATAACTCTGCGTTGTTTAGTATTACCTCCCGATTGCAATTATGCGTTGAAAATATTACTGAGGAGGATATGTTGGAAAAAATATTTTTGACTTTCCATGTCTCGAACATGCTCTTGCAGCAGCAATAACGAGAAAAAAATTTTAAAAAAATACTCCAAGTTAATTCAATGCCTTCTTTTTGCTGAACAAAACAATAAATTGTTAATGAAAAATCATCAGTCATGACCAACTGGGTCAGAGCCATTCCCTGAAGTGAATGCTGCTTTTCATGAAAACAATACATATAACCGTGGCCATGGTCATTGTCGTGGCCATGGCCGTGGTCGTGGACACGGTCGTGGTTGTGGACAAGGTAATCAAAACGGGCAAAAATCTAAGGGGTCCGGCAACAATGAAGAGAAAAATAAAAGGGAGAAAACCAATCAGCCACATTCGTCGAAAGATGCTGAAACAAGTTGTTACCGCTGTGGCACAAAAGGCTACTGGTCGTGTACCTGTCGTATGCCTGATCATCTGGTGAAGCTATATTAAGCATCATTAAAAGGAAAAGAAAAGCTCCCAGAAACAAATTTTGCTGAAGATCATTCTCCACTTGATGTGACACATCTTGATATCTCTGATTTATTTGAGGATCCTAGTGGAAGAATTAATCACCAGATAGGCGATGGAAGTGTTAAATTGGAATAAAGTTTTATATTTGCAGTTATGCCTTTTGTACTAAATTTGTCCTACTTTTGATGTAATAATTTAGTTTGGGGTGTGTGTAATAAAATAATATATTTTGGTATTTTATTTTAATGAGTTATTTCTAATAAAATTTTAAATGAAATCCCACTAATACATATGTATTTTATAAAAACATGGATTTGATCAAAGACGGAGATTTATGTCTAGCAAACAGTGGAGCGACACATACTGTCCTCAAAAGCAAAATGTATTTCTTTCAACTACGATTAGTTGAAGCAAATGTCGATACAATATCGGGTGTTTCAAATTTAGTTGAAGGCTCCGGAAGAGCACATGTTGTGTTCCCTGAAGGGACAAAACTAAACATAAGCGATGCTCTATTTTCCAGCAGATCACAGAGAAACCTGATCAGTTTTTGAGATATTTGTTACAATGGTTATCATATTGAGACAATAAATGAGGGCCTAGAGAATATCTTTATATCACATCGCTTATCTCAGGAAGAAAGAAAATAGTGAAAAAATTGTTAGCACTTTCTTTTGGGTTATATTATACTTACATAAACCCGATTGAATCAAACACATTGGTTAGCCAGAAGTTAACTGATTGTAAAACGTTCACCCTGTGGCATGACTGTTTGGGCCATCCAGGCGATGATGAGAAAAATTATTGAAAGTTCTTATGGGCACTCATTAAAGAACCTGAATATTCTTTCTCCTGATGAGATTTCATGTGCTGCTTGTACTCAAGGCAAAATGATTACTAGACCATCCCCAACCAAATTTGGGATCTAGAAAGAGCACAAGGAGACATATGTGGGCCTATTGTTCCATCATGTGGACCATTTCGATATTTTATGGTGTTAATAGACGCCTCAACACGCTGGTCACATGTTTGTCTATTATCTACTTGTAACGTGGCATTTGCGAGAATCCTTGCACAAATAATCCGACTGCAAGTTCAAGTTTCGGATTACATGATTCAGAAGATCCGTTTTGATAATGCAGGAGAATTTACGTCCTAAGCTTTTAATGACTATTGTATGTCAATTGGGATTACAGTTGAGCACCTTGTGGCTTACCAGCATACACAAATTGACCTTGCAAAATCTTTGATTAAATGTCTACAGCTAACTGCTAGACCATTGCTCATGAAAACAAAGCTGCCTAGTTCTGCATGAGGACATGCTATTTTGCATGTTGCAGCACTTATTCGTGCTGGGCTAGCTGCTTATCACAAATACTCCCCATTGCAACTTGTGTCTGGTCAAGAATTAGATATATCCCATCCATGGATTTCTGGTTGCGCGGTATATGTTCCAATTGCTCCACCCCAGTGCACAAAGATGGGTCCCCAAAGGAGACTGGGAATTTATGTTGCGTTTGAGTCCCCGTCAATTATAAAATATCTTGAACCATTGACTGGAGATATTTTTACTGCATGATTTGAAGATTGCAAATTTGACGAAACGATGTTCCCAGAATTAGGGGGAGAAATATTAAAGCTGGAAAAGCTTGAAATTGTGTGGAATGCATCATCTATATCACATTTTGATCCACGTACGAATCAATGTGAAATGGAAGTCCAGAAGATTATCCATTTACAAAATATTACGAATCGATTACCAGATGCATTCGTTGACACGAAAAGAGTGACCAAGTCACATGTCCCGGCTGTGAATGTTCCCGTTCAAATTGATATTCTGAACGAAAAATCTTCTAAGACATTGGCAAGTACGTCTACTGCATGCCAGAAGCGTGGTAGACCTGCGGGTTCTAAAGATAAAAATCCAAGAAAGAAAAGAGAGCAACATAAAGAAGTTGGCTACTTTATTAAAACTCCTGAAGAGAAAACCCCTTGAAGTGGTACAAATGCAAATCCAAGAAAAAGAAACAAAGGGCAAAATGGCTCCTCGAGGGTATCAAATACCTGAGAATTGTAAAAGTGATGAAAGTGTCGAGAATGAAGAAATCTCGATAAACTGTGCTATTACTGGCATACAGTGGAATCGAAATGAAACGATTCTCGATCACGTGTTCGCATACAACGTGGCCATTAATTTGACCACAGAAGGTGAAGATCTTGAACCTAAATCTCTTCAAGAATGTCAAAGAAGAGATGACTGGCGGAGTTAAACTCACTCACTAAACGTGCAGTTTTTGGACATGTAGTCCAAACGTCTGAAAACACAAAACCAGTAGGCTAGAAATGGGTTTTTGTGTGAAAAAGAAATGAAAAGAATGAATTCGTGAGATATAAAGCACGACTTGTAGCTCAAGGCTTCTCACAAAGTCCAGGAATTGATTATAAAGAGACATATTCGCTTGTAATGGATGCAATTACATTTAGATTTTTAATAAACCTGGTGGTCTCTGAAAGACTCCACATGCGTCTTATGAACATAGTAACGACTTATCTGTATGGATCACTTGATAATGATATCTATATGAAAGTCCCTGAAGGGCTACAAATGCCAGAAACATATAGCTCAAAACCTCGAGAGCTGTGTTTAATTGAATAACAGAGATCACTGTATGGATTGAAACAATCAGAGCGAATATGGTATAATCGTTTTAGTACTTACCTTCTGGAAGAAGGATATGTGAACAATCCTATTAGCCCATGTGTTTTTGTTAGCAAATCGAATTTTGGATTTGCTCTAATAGCAGTCTATGTTGATGATTTAAACATCATAGGAATGCCTGAAGCGTTTAAACAAGCTGTTGCATATCTGAATAAAGAGTTTGAAAATGAAAGATCTCGAAAAGACAAAATATTGTCTTGGCCTGCAAATAGAGCACTTATCCGGTGAAATTTTAATCCATCAATCTCCTTATACAGAAAAAGTGCTTCAACGTTTTTATATGGACAAGGCACATCCGTTGAGCACCCCTATGGTCTTTCGATCACTTGATGTGAATAAGGACCTGTTTAGACCTCGAGGGGATGATGAAGAAATTCTTGGCCCTGAAGTGCCATATTTAAGTGCAATAAGTGCATTGATCAAAGGTGGATACATTAAAGGCGACATAACTAAGCATATCTCACCGAAGTTCTTCTTTACACACGAGCTTTAGAAGATGGGTCAAATAGATGTTCAACAAGTTCGCTCAAGTAAGAATCTGGAAGATTTGTTCACGTGGGCATTACCGACATCAACTTTTGAGAAATTAGTTTATAATGTTGTTATGCATCGACTTAGAAATGCCTCTTACTAATATGTTCACATGAGGGGGAGTTAAATATGAGCTGTATTTTTTTTTTTTTTTCCTTTGCAATGGTTTGTCCCACTGGGTTTTCCCTAACAAGGTTTTTAACGAGGCAGGTGTATTTGGCTTGGACACTGTATCCTGTTATAACTGAAAATATCCAAAGGCGGAGTGTTGTAAATTTTGTATATTTTTCGGGTGCAAATTTTAGAGTCGAGTTTGAATATTATTAAATATTATAAAAAATTAGATATTATATAAAATACCTATATATATATATACACACACATATACATATATATAAATAGGCATTGCGATATTTGTCACAACTTGAGTCATCCAAAGGATGACTCATCACCCCCACCCCCTTGTATATATATACATACACCAGACACAACAATAGCAACAAGAAAAACGAGAAAAAGAAAAGAAAAGAAAAGGAAGAGAAAAAGAGAAAAAAAAAGAGAGAAAAAAGGGAAAATCATAAATAAAATAATCTTGTTCTAATACGAAATACTTGTTATTTGTCGTTAATTATATTTGGGTTTGTCTTTTTATTATCTTCCTATCGAGTATTACATCTCTATAGTTTTATAACAATCATATAGGCAAAAATAACACACTGCCCGTTGAATAGGTCAAAAGTCGCCATGTGGCAGCTCCTTATTGGTCTGAGCGAACTCGGGTGGACAGCCTAGGGAATACGCTGGATTGCAACACATGTTGCACGCCCATTGGGGAGCGGCCTAAGCCTTGGATTGCTAGCTTGATTTTTATTAGTTGTGTGGCCTTGTTGAAATTCCCTTTTTCTTTTTTTCTTTTTTATCTTTATAGTTTTTCAATTTATTTAAATTCTCATATGTATAAATTCATCTCATGAATATTATTTGACATAATAAATTTATTTATCTTATGAATATATAATTCATCTAATAAATTTTGTTTAGCAAAATAAATATATTTATCACATGAATAAATAATACATATCATGAATTCATTTGAAATAATTTTTAACTAGTGACTTCTAGACGTTTGCAAAGGGACCTCAGAGATAATTTAATTCTAGCTCCACATGGGTCGAATCTAATTATCAATACTTGATAACATTCATTACTATTTAGTAATATTTAATTCCACTAAATAAATATTGCTGCACTCTAGAATTAAATGTAACTATACAATAATTCAAAAATAACTTTTATTATGACAACTAACCCCTCTATTAGATATCTATGAAAAATATAACTTTAACTACTATCATTATATTTCTCACCTTCTTTATTTTAGTTCCAGACTTGACCTTCTCGAACAATTCACTAATACACAAAACAACTTCTGTACTAATTTCAAATGTTAAACATATGGAATACTTTGGTCAAAGATTCTTGATTTTGTTCGTATGTTCACAAATCAACTAAAGGGATGTCTTTATCTTGTAAGAGACTATCGATTCTTAGTAAAATAGATCTTCTCGCTAAACTTCATGTCGTTCCCCAATGCACGTAAGATTTCAGTCATGTGTTCTAACTTAATCCTTTGAGCACATCAAAACAACAAATATTTCACGTACGAGTTCAGAGTATTTTTGAATTTAGAGTTATTGTCTAAACATAATTAATTATTTCTGATAGTAATTACAAAATAAATAATTCAGGTGGTCCTGCTCAGTGTTTTAATCTTATAAACAATACCAATATAACATTTTTAGATCTCAATCCACATGACTAAGACAAGTTATCTTACGTATCGTATTATAGTTTTATTAGACAATTTGTCCAAACTTACCATTGACTACGAACGTACTTCGACGACAGATCACTAATTTGATTTATACTTCGAAAACAGATCACTAATTGGATTTAAGTCTATTTGTAGCTTAATCTCATTGACCAAACCCAACATATTATCTTAGACTATGTCCATCTCATAGAACATTTTAGAAAACAATCACAAGTATATTTGACTCGTGAAACATAATTAGACAATAAATAATAAAATAATTTTATTTAATTAACCAAACAATTTGATTTTCAGTACACTGATTCAAACAATCTTCCACTTGTCCTAAACCCAATTGGCCTTGTATTGCATAACTATCCCAAAGGGATATGTCAACTCTCACTGTCATATTTCTTTGCTCACAAGCTTTCGTTTGTTGAGATCCTTCTGAGTCAACTAGTCTACTTTAAAACTTCATAAGTTGTCTAGTACTAGACGTTCATAGTAAACTAACCAATACAAGATTCGTTCACATTTTACCATTTAATTACTCTCACTCCTAGGGTAAACATTAATTTTGACGTCTAAAGTCTGATTTCTGACATTAAGAATCCATTTTAAAAGAAGCAACCCCCGATAAACTCAACATCCTTTCTTTGAATCTTGCTAAAGCTCGATCTTAAGAGCATAGTTGGCTTATCTAGGTCTTTTACTTTTAAATATCTAGACAACAAAATCTTAATATCTCATAACAATTCTACGCCATTGTGAGAAGTGTTGCATTTTTATACAATACTTTGAAAGTTACTACATTCTAGCGATGCCATTCATACACTCATGGTTCATTAACCATTGATTGAAATCCCTAAGATTTGATAGGCTTCATCAAATCTACTATTCAATGAACAAGATGCATATCTAAGCCTATGAATAGACTTCATTATTTGCATACTATATGCTCCTAACTTTTGGCAATAAACTTATCTAATTGTATCATACACGTAACTTTCTCAAGGTGACCATTCAGGAAACGTTGACTTGACTTCCTTTTTTTTATATCTCATCAGAATGAGATACAATGGATAAGAGTATTGTTATGGACATAAACATAGTATCTGGCTAGAAGGTATCATAAAAGACGATTCCTTCCTTTAGTGTATCAACCATTGCCATCAATTAGCCTTAAAAGGTCTCAACCTTCTTGTCTACACACCCTCTACACTCTTGTAGATCCATTTAGATCCAATCTAATGAACTTAATGTCTTTCGAAACCTCTACAAAACATCAAACATTGTTAAAATACATTTATTCTAACTTAGCTTTTATTGCTCTGACCTATTGGTCTGCATCAATATTCTTAAGAGTTTTATTGCAGTATAGAGGATCATATTCATTATCATATCCAGCCACTATGGATGACCACATGTATTAGTTAGGTGTCCTAACAATCCTCACACTACACCAAGGCTCTTATGCATTAAGTGCAACATTAAATTGGTTGAGGATATATGTAATACATCATCTAAACTATAAGTTGTATCATGCTGTTGAGATGCAATATCTCATATTGTCATTTTGTCTAACACAAGCTTGCTATTGAACTTATTGGGTTACTTTTAAGACCTCTTATATAACAAACGTTTTGATATGTAAACGTGACTCATTACATGAATCCAACCACAAACAATAACACATTGTTGATACTTTTTACGACACTTTGCAGAAAGAAAAATTAAGAATTCTCCTCAAATCCACCACTTCAATCCAATGAAAGTGATTAGATATAATTACCTATCTAATCCATACTTTAGTCTTTAATTCTTTGAATTTTTCAAAAGATTCATGACTTTAGTCTTCATAGGTATGTACATATGTCAACTTCTTGAGCAGCCATTCATAAACTTTTATGAAATACCCACAACGTCTACTAGTTTGAACTTTAATTAGTCCGTAAACATTTTCTGAACACTTTCTATTAGCTTAGCGACTCTATTGCCTTTACTCTTAAATGCTCTTTTATTCACCATTCATTCGAATATAATACGCATACTGGTTATCATTTTGAATCCAATGATCCAATAAGACTATCTCGAACAAGTGTTTGAATCATATTTGATTAATGTGACAAATAAATATCAATCTATTTTCAGAAAAATAATTGAACAAACTATTTTTAAAAGAAATAATAAATAGAAATAAAATTGCTAAAGAATCCGGTACATTGAGATAATTATTCCAAATCAAAACTACATTCATTGATTTAAACTACAATCTCTTGGTGCCCCTATTGGCAACAACAATAGCTAAATACCTAGGCAATTTCTTTTAAATACAAATATCCAGAAATTTTGAGAAAGAGACAAAATATTGTGACTTATGCTTTATTTTGCCCTTTAGAGGTTTCTAATTCCCTGAGATAGAAGCCTACACTAAGCGGGCTCTTCCCTTAGTCCTCATAACACCTTCTCTCTCAAGCTATATTTTTATTAGTTTAGACAACGAGTAATATCTGTTATTCGATGTATCCGTCCTAAACTTATTGAAAGACCTTGATAGGCAACTTAGGATCATATCATGTTGAGATTGGCTATCAATATATGCATTAAGAATTCCAGTTCAATTAAATAAGCAATCATCATATGACACGCTCTTGAACTAAACTTTCTTAACACAATCGAGTGTCTGTCATCTTTCTCATAAGTTGTTCTCAGGCTACCTATTCATTTTACTAAACATTTCTAGCAAATGTTTCCTCATTATTTATATATTTGATGTTCAAGTATCTAATACTAGAACATATTCGACATCTAATGTTTGAATCTTGCATTTGACTAACTCATTAGTCTAGTCAAGCTTTCCAAATGCTACTTTCAACTTAATAGACATTTAAGCAACAATCTAGAGAACGTTGAGCATCTACAAGTGCTCTAGATGTACTAAGACATATTGCAGTTCAATGAGCAGACCATAATTCGCAAGTAACATACATCAGTATTGACTACAATGCTAAATATAACAAACAGTCTGAAATCATAATTATAAACAAGTCTTATAATATAGATGACTATTTTTCTTACTTTCAAACTATCAATGTACGGAGTTCACATTTCGCACTTACATGTATGCTGTGGAGACCCAACCAAACTGCCCGATACTCCTCGCCCACGGGGTTAAAATGAGATATTAGTAGGGTAAGAACATTTTTCAATAAATATGTTTTCTAGTAAGCTCTTACTAATAAAACACCACACTTTCCTTAGCCTTTAAGGTCATACAAGAGAACTCCTCGGGGAGGCTAATGTAGCAGCCTAGTCAAGTGTCCACCGCTACCTAAACATCCATACAAGTCCACAAAGTACTCCATAGCAGTGTGGTCATACCCATTTTCCTACACTTTAGTTTGTCTCTAAGAGGTCTAACATTGTACTCTACAAATGAACACCTTCCTCAAGGAGTAGCGCCCACCTACTATACTACTAGACCTATAATGGAGGCCATGAGCATTCAGTTAGAAGCTTGTTCTCACTTGATATTTTGAGTCTAGTGAACCTTTTAATTAAATTTTAGCAGACTAACAAAGTATGGTATTCACCTAACCATTATCTGTGTGTGCAATGATAACCAAACTAATCTACTCATTACTATCTCGGGAGCGCTATTGCACTGAGTTAGTAATAAGCTGAGA
This sequence comes from Simmondsia chinensis, assembly GCA_018398585.1. NCBI lineage: Eukaryota > Viridiplantae > Streptophyta > Magnoliopsida > Caryophyllales > Simmondsiaceae > Simmondsia > Simmondsia chinensis. Next base: position 28,050,191 of record JAGTTD010000003.1, on the reverse strand, counting down.
ACTATTATTAATTAATATATTTTCTAAACATAATTAACGCACAGGCTCTACCTTGGCTTCTAAGACAATATCACAATGCTCCCTAGGAGACTAATATACTATCATAGTCAAGTGTATATCATTTGCAAGACATAGGTACAAGAGGACAAGATACCCCATGGCATCATGGTCGCATATGTTTTCCTGTAGCTCTATATATCTTAAAGAAGTGTAAACAAATGCCCTCCTTGGGAAGTAGCGCCTGTCCACTACACTATTTGACTGACGTTAGAGGCCGTGAGGATTCAACTCCTGAACCTCGCTCAAACTTGAAATTTTAAATTGTAGATTTTCTTTTATGTTTGATTATCTCATAATGATTATTAGAATCATATTCTAAATTTGATTTAACTATTAAATAATATCCTAATCATATTAGGTTCCTTTAATTATCCAACCTTTATAATCTAATCTCATTAGATATTTTATGAGAATTTTCGTTTCAAATAATTCAATTATTGACTTTTCTAATATTAGACCTATTTAAAAAAATTCTTCTACTTAATGAAATCAAATGTTTCATAGAGTTGCATATTTTAATAACCTTCTAATTTTATTCACATCACACTTAATATTTCACTTATTTAAATAATATTAAACATGTGAATAAATTTAACTAAATGCCATGATATCAAACTATTTGAATAACATTACTCAAGGCCTAAGAAGGTTGGAATAATAGTTAAAGATTTTTCTAAACACATTTAGAAATGATTGTCTCATAATCCTTATTAGAATCTCATCCTAATATACTAGTTATTTATTTAAAGTTTTTTAAATTTTTCGCTGACATCAGCAGTCAGATGCTGATGTCAGGAAATTTTTTTTTTTAAAATAGTTAAAGAATTAATTAATTAAACTTGTTTTTAATCTCGTTAGGTTGTAATAGTTTTAAACAATTGAATATCTAATTCTATTAGACGTTTTTTATAATATTGTATATATCTATACCATTAACAAATTCGAATATCTAATCTCATTAAATTAATTAGAAATATACTCCCACTTATTTTAACTAAAGTTCATTGTAATTTAAACAAATTTAATTTGATGAAATAACAATCTCTTTATTTGACTCCTTTAGTAACAACAGTAGTGTATTCTTTCCTTTAGCTAAATTCTCAAATTTCCTCGTTCGCTGTTCTATTTATGACATTTTATCAATTATGAATATAATTAAAGATGACTCTGATACCAATTTCTAGAAAAATTTAATTTCTAAAATAAAAATTTTCGTGAATTGGCTAAAGAAGGCGCACAGAAACAAATTTAAAATTCTTCAACCCTAAATCTAAAGGATCTCTAATCTAAAATATTTATAACGACATAGAATATTTAAGCATAATAAACAAGAAACAAAAAGCACAAATAGGAATGTGATAATTAAAGGAAACTGTTAAAGAAACGGAATTCAAATACCTAGATTGTGGACTGTGTTTGCTCTATTTTGTTTCAAGTGTTGTATGTGGTTGCCATATATGTGTCAAAACAAAACAAATATGCAATCGGGGCTCTTACGCAACTAGAGGGTGAGCCTAAAGACGAACCGCACGTCTTTGACCTCACTCACTCACCGTTTTCGAAGAAAAGATTGTGATACATTTATGCATTCGACTTCACTTATACTGCGAGTTCTGTTTATGCTTCAATTAGGAAGACTTTCATATTTTTGTGGATTTTTGTATTTTTATTCAAAGAAAATAAAGTGATATGGATCTAACTCAAGTGGCAGCTATAGTGACGGAGTAGGGCCTATAGACACCTTTCCTTGTACACTTAAAAGTCAGAAACTGAGGTGGAGATAAACACGAGAGCTCAGCAGTCCACTTACAAGCCCGAGTCGATGAGGTTTTTAAACCTGACACCCTTGACTTATAATAACTCAAATGAGTTTAGATCTGACAAGATTAAGGTCGAGCAAACCATATTTAGGACATTGGACTAAGACCAACGCAATCAAGAGACAAAGCTTTGGCTGTCAAAGCCCTAATCTATGATGCGAACCTAAGTTTACCTTACATATTAAACAGTGATAATAGTGTTTTTACTAGTGCAATAATGGGACTAAGCCTTGGCCGTTAAAAGCCATAAATTAAAGCCTCAATTCTTTACTTGTCGAATTTTGGGAACAAATTAAAATTGGAGAGTCATATGTAAAGCCCGAAGACTATATTACAAACGGAAGTACGTACATCAGTTGATCTACTTTAGGGTACACCTAGTTAAGTTATGCTACTCCGAGGGAAAAAGCACAAGTGTGCTGTGAAAAAGGACGAAAAACTTGTCAAAGTTTTGTATGAGTGTGTTTACTACTTTGGACTGACGCAGAGTCCTTTATTTATAAAAAAAATTAAAATAAAACTAACGACTGCTCCTATTTTCATGTCTGGCCACTAAGTTGTTCTCTTGTGCACGGTTGTTCTCAATGTGCCTTGAGTTATGGAGGGAAATCCTTGATTCCCACATATGTAGATTCTGGTAAAGATCCCTTCTAGAAGCTCCACATATTCTTGAATTAGGCTTGAGGCCCAAGCATCTGAAATTGCACTCCAAGAAATTTGCTGGAGCTTAGAAACCACTGTTCTTATGGCCTTCCTGGTAACCCCTGGAGCTCAAGCTTATATCACCCTCTAGCTGACTTAAGTCTCAAGTAGTTGTTACATTTAGCAAAGGCATAGATGCTTCGAGTACTAGGATCGAGACGCTGTCATCATAATATCCAAAGGTTAGACTCTCCTCGAGGATGACCTTACATGATGTCCATATGGCATTCTATCTAAACGGTGTCATCCCAGCCTTTGCGAAATTAGGATGTAAACAAATGCCCCCTTTTAGCCGTTGGTAAATTCAAATTTTCCATAGATAAAATAAGGTTGATGTGATCCTCAATGGCTACAGGGACCTCTTAAGAGCACGTGTTTTTTGCTCCTTCCTTCACGCATCTTTAAATATGACGGTTAGGGCTTGAAGTCTTCACTTTTCCCCTGTTCTCTTCCTTGCTGATTTCTTATGCCTTTCCCCTTTTTAACAATGGCTCAAGTCTTATTCGACATCCGGATCTTCCTGATGTTTTTCAGAGGTCAGTGGACCATACTTCTTCAATAGAAATCCTCTACATCCCTTGAGGGCATTGGAACCAATGTTGCCATATTTCCTATCTTGCTCAACATGCAGAGTCTTCTTCACAGGTGTCAATGCTCAAATCATAAGTTCTTAACTAGAGTAATATGCTAGCAACCACAAGAATATGGTGGACGACCTGGCTAGCTTTCTAGTAGAGGAGGGACTTTCGTCTTGTTGAAGGGTCCGCCTTGCTAGACCTTAAACCCTAGAAGCAAGTCAAGCACACAGATCCCTTCTTTGGAAGAAGGCCCGATAGTTATAAGTCATAATTAGGCATCTCTGTCTCCCAATGCGCCTCTCAGATCTTAGTTTTCAAAGAGTTTCTTGGTAAGTCCATCCATGAGCCTTGGTTTCCACCTTGTATTCTCTTAAAGCCCCATAATGGCTAAAAGGTTAAGCCCATAGCAAATAACTTGGCCATCTTTTCGCAGGACTTGTAAGATTTTAAGGGAATATCGTTGCATCCTCAACCCTAGCAGTGGTTATCGAAATCCTATAAACTCTAGAGTAGAAGTGACATCTAGGGAGAGTAGAAGATGCGGCTGGCTCCAATAGTGCAAAAGAAGCTTGCAACGAGGTTGATACTTAGGGCTGCCTAAAACCTAGAAGGTTTTTATCTTTTCTTTTTTATTGGACTATATTGGCTGTAATGGTTGCTACAACACTTTGTATTAGTAAGCCATGTAATCCCTCAGTATTAATAAAATAAGCATTGCCCTTATTCAATATGTCTCTCAATTTTGATGGTTCCTTTGTCTTTTGAGTTTACCTAAGGATCTTGGGGTAGATCTTCCACATACTAGTATTGAAACTGAGCCCATAACTCTTAAAATCTAAACTGAAGGACTTCCTTGTTCAAATCCCAGATAGATGACATATACTTCTTTAGGAACCTTCCATTGATGGCCCTTGGATGAGTCCTCGCATCTAAGTCTTGGACTAAATAAGCATTTCCCCTAAATAGTTCAATGACTCTAAATGGACCTTCGCAATATTGGGACCATTTTTCATAGACATGATCTTTTTGGTCGACGGGGTGAGACCACCTTCGAAACTAAGTCCTATATGACTCGAGCATGTCCAAAGGTCAAACTATTTGTTTATAGCCTCTAAGAGGTCCCCCATTTGAGCATTATTTACTCTAAGAGGGGATCCTGGACTTTAGCCCTTAGATCGTTCATTTTGGCTAGAGCTGCTCTTAGATGAGAGAGCCCCAACTCCTTATGCTGTGAAGCATGAGCTTGGAAACCATGAAATGGCTACTCAATCCATAGTTGATCCTCAGCATGCCAGGTAATGAGCTTAGCTAATGCGGAGGAAATGGCCTCTTGGGCCATTATTGGGAGGTCTCAATGCCTCCGCATGGAAATTCTGGAGTGTTTTGGTAATCCCCTTCTTTAAAAAGGCCGCATATGTATTCCCACGAGTTAGAGTCTTCAGACTCGAGCTCCACATGACCAAACTTAGCTTCTGTTAGTGGGTTGTCAAGGATGGCTATGGTTTTCGGCTTTTGGGAATGTTGCAGAGTGGCCCTTGATGCGTATTTTTTACTAGCAAGTGCACTAGTCGCTTCAAGTAATACAGAGTGAGTAGAGTACCGTTCTCACGAGGTTGCTGAGTGAGAACATAAATTAATAGCTTTAATACTATTTGAAAAATTGAAAAATTGGTGATTTTGACATGAACTAAAATAAAATAAAAATAAAATAAAAAAAAAGTTAAAACTAGACTAGTATGAGCCGATTTAAGATTTATTTTTTTAGTTAATAAAGTCTAAGGCATACGATTTCACCTTAATTGCATCAATACGCCTTTTCTATCCTTGATATTCAAGTTGTTACTGTGTGTTGATGGTTGAAAATCCTAATTTACTAAACATTCTCTTTCGAGCAACATTTAGCGTACTCTTTAACATATTAACCCATCACTTTCATGCATGAATTTAAATAAGAAAAGATTTATAAAAGCTCTATGATGTTCTTTTAAAAACCACACAAATCGCGTTAATCTCTCTGGAGCATTCGCCCAATTTGTGGTGCTTATCACCTCTGCACTCATCATAAATCTCCTTTCGGTCTCATTATGAATCATTATAGGCCTTAAATGGTGATCAAGAATTTAAAACTCATGAAGAACAATGATAAACACTTCAACAACGCAATAACATAAACATTGAATACCTTAAATTAGAAATAAGCGTATTTTACAACTTAGGCTACATCGTAGCCTTAGATTAATAAAATTAGTTCATGTTAAACTTAATATTAAACATAAAAAACATCAAAATACATGAACTAATGAAGAAAAATGAAAAAACAAACAAAAAATTAAAAAAAAAATGAAAATTACCCAGAACAGGTCAGGGTCTGCCTTCCCAGACCCGACCTGTTCTCCACCCTTTTTCACTCGATTTTTTTGTATTTTTTGGCCTAAATACTTGATTCTCCTACTCCATGAATCCTACCCTATTTATAAAAGTAGATTTTGGAATAAAAAACTAAGAGAAAAGCTCAAAAATCAGCTCCCAATTGTGCTTCCCAGCTGCAGCTGCTGTCTGTCTGCGAGTTGCTGATTTTTTATTGATTTTCTTGATTTTTTCTACACTCCACCGCCCAAATTCTGCTCGAAAACATCATATTGATGTTGTTTCATGTTTTTACAATGAATTTGGCTAAAAAAAAAAGTTTTAATTGCTAAAATGCAAGTTGTTTATGAAAATCTGAAATCTGTCAAAATTTCTGCAAGTTGATTTTCAGCTTGTTTTTCTCCATTTTTTTACGACATTATCCACCCAAATGCTGCATAAACATGTTAAAAAGATGTTAAATAACTTATTTAAGCTTTTTTTCAGTGAATTTAGTAAAAAAAAATGCTAACATCGAGCTCCAAAGTGACATGCTGCAGCAGGTGCAAGTTGCATTGCAACTTGTAAAATTTTTTATATGTTTTCTGGGTTTTTATGTTAAAGAGTGCTTGAAATGTCTTCAAGTAATGTTAAATTGTATTATACAGTACATAAAAGATGAATAATGAGGATAAAAGCTTAAACTTTGGCTAAAAATTGATGCAAAACTTATAAAATAGGGTGTAAGTTAGGTGTTCTTAGTAATTTTGTACAATTTTTGTTATTATTTTGCAATTTTTTTTATTTATCTTGCTTTTATTTGTTGATATTAATGATAAAACTAGCAAGATTTAGTACAAAAATGGTGTTTTTACAAGAAAATTGCAAAATTCTGCAAAATGAGCAAAACCGGGCAAAATTGATAAAAATTATAAGTAAAATGGTTAAAAATGTATTAAAATAATATAGATAAATATATACTAATTTAAGGTTATCAAAATACCCCCAAACTTAAATCTTGCTCGTCCTCGAGCAAGGCTGAACATTTCAGCACCATATCTCATGTTTTTCAAGAATTTTTCTACTGTTTAAAGCGAATGTACTGTAATTCAGAAATGAATAACCGAAAACCGACGTTTAAGGCTCTAAAGGCAAAAGCATCCTTTCTAAGGAAAAATCTATCAATCACCTAGGTAGCCAAGATTCCGAAGTTAGGAAAGCAGATTATGTTTGTCTGATCTTTCAAATCTCGAGATATTCAAACAGATTAGAGGAAAAAAATTCATACCACTCATAACAAGCCTTATCAAGTATGCCCAAAACTAAAACACTTTTACTAAATTTTTTTTTTTTTTTCATACGAACTTATTTACTCAAGTCACTTTCGGCTTATTAGTTTATCTTCAGCGAGAATCAAGCTCTGACTCCTGAGCGATGACCCATAAGTAAGAGAAGCCACCACTGAGATGTCCCCGATATTACCGAGTGAGTATATCTTCAGCGAGAATCAAGCTCCGACTCCTGGGCGATGACCCATAAGCAAGAGAAGCCACCACTGAGATTTCTTCTCTATGACTCCCCTGAGTTTATCTACAGTGAGAATTAAGCTCTGACTCCTGGGCGATGACCCATAAGTAAGAGAAGCCAACACCGAGACGCCCTTAATATTGGGTAGCACATATCTTTATTTATGTGAGATAGTGGTGCTAGAGATACAATTTCATCCCTTTTTTTTTTAATTTATATACCATATTTTTCTTTTTAGATTCAGACATAACTCTTCAAAGCTCATTATAAGATGATAATCCTTAATGCAATCTATTCGAGTTTGAATATCTTTTAATAAGAAAGAAAGGTAAAACAGCTATGCTACCAAGTGAACTCAAATACCATGGTTTTATCAAGATAATGCCTTAGATTTTTGTTTCACTATTAAAGCACAAAAACAATCAATTCTTAGGTTATTCCAATTAAATTACAGTAAATGAGCTAAGAAAGAGTTAAAAAAATAGCCTAAAAAGCATGATGATAGCTTTTCAAAATAATAGGGGATTTTTTTTTTTAAATTTATTGCTGTTATTGTATTATTATTATTCAAAATGCAGTAAAACTTAAAGCATAGAAAATTTTTTTGTTGGCCGACCCTATTTACATCCCCATACAAAGGCTTCGAAATCTGGGAGGCACTTAAGCCGACTCCAAAACATAAGACTGGAAAACTTTACAAAAAATATTTAAAAAAAAAATAATATTATAAAAACTGCTTTTCCTACTCCTAAACATAGAATTTAACAATGATTTTTTTGTAATTAAAAGGAATATACAGAGCAAGCGGGAGAGAGATACTTCCCTGGTTTGAGGATTGCTCTTTTGATGGTGCATGTGGACATCGTGCCATCCCCAAACTTTTTGCGAAATACCTGTTTAATCAAGAATAGATATGAGACAAAATAAAAATAATAAAAGAAAAATTAAAATTAGATAAATAAAGATATAAACACTTGGGTTGCCTCCGAAGAAGTGCTTAGTTTATAGTCGTTCGCTCGACTTTGTGGGTTGATCTAATTTTCTAAATGGATTTAAAAATTAAGAAAAAGTTAAAATTAATCAGAAAACTAAAAAAATAACAATCTACAATAAAATAAAATAAATGAATGAAGATTAATTTTTCAACAAAATTTACAATCTATCAACAATTTCAAATTATAAAAACAAATAAAATAATTTTTTCTTTTTATACACGAATTTTTTTTATTTAATAAATTTTTTTGTTTTTTTTAAAGAATTATCTTTACAAATAAAATGAATAAATGAAAAGAAATTTATATTTCAAATTTAACAAAGTTTACAAATTATTAACAATTTTAAATTAGTATCAAAACTATGTGGTATCAATATCACTCAATTACAGACAATCCCCGGCAACGGAGCCAAAAACTTGCGTATGTTTTACTAGCAAGTGCACTAGTCGCTTCAAGTAATACAGAGTGAGTAGAGTATCGTTCCCACGAGGTTGCTGAGTGAGTACTGAAATTAATAGCTTTAATACTATTTGAAAAATTGAAAAATTGGTATTTTGATATGAACTAAAATAAAATAAAAATAAAATTAAAAAAAGTTAAAACTAGACTATTATGAGCCGATTTAAGATTTATTTTTTTAGTTAATAAAGTCTAAGGCATCCGATTTTACCTTAGTTGCATCAATACGCCTTTTCTATCCTCGATATTCAAGTTGTTACTGTGTGTTGATGGTTGAAAATCCTAATTTACTAAACATTCTCTTTCGAGCAACATTTAGCGTACTCTTTAACATATTAACCCATTACTTTCGTGCATGAATTTAAATAAGAAAAGATTTATAAAAGCTCTATGATTTTCTTTTAAAAACCACACAAATCGCGTTAATCTCTCTGGAGCATTCGCCCAATTTGTGGTGCTTATCACCTCAGCACTCATCAAAAATCTCCTTTCGGTCTCATTATGAATCATTATAGGCCTTAAATGGTGATCAAGCATTTAAAACTCATGAAGAACAATGATAAACACTTCAACAACGCAATAACATAAATATTGAATACCTTAAATTAGAAATAAGCGTATTTTACAACTTAGGCTACATTGTAGCCTTAGATTAATAAAATTAGTTCATGTTAAAATTAATATTAAACATTACAAACATCAAAATACATGAACTAATGAAGAAAAATGAAAAAACAAACAAAAAATTAAAAAAAAATGAAAATTACCCAGAACAGGTCAGGGTCTGCCTGCACAGACCCGACCTGTTCCCCACCATTTTTCACTCGATTTGTTTGTATTTTTTGGCCTAAAGACTTGATTCTCCTACTCCCTGCATCCTCCCCTATTTATAAAGTATAGTTTGGAATAAAAAAATAAGGGAAAATCTCAAAAATCAGCTCCCAATTTTGCTTCCCAGCTGCAGCCGCTGCCTGTCTGCGAGTTGCTGATTTTTTATTGATTTTCTTGATTTTTTCTACACTCCACCGCAAAAATTCTGCTCAAAAACATTATATTGATGTTTTTTCATGTTTTTAAAATGAATTTGGCTAAAAAAAATCGATTTTTAATTGCTAAAATGCAAGTTGTTCATGAAAATCTGAAATCTTTCAAAATTTCTGCATGTTGATTTTCAGCTTGTTTTTCTCCATTTTTTCACGAAATTATCCACCCAAATGCTGCATAAACATGTTAAAAATATGTTAAATAACTTATTTAAGCTTTGTTTCAGTGAATTTAGTAAAAAAAAAAATGCTAAAATCGAGCTGCAAAATGACATGCTGCAGCAGGTGCAAGTTGCTTTGCAACTTGTAAAATTTTTTATATTTTTTCTGGTTTTTATGTTAAAGAGTGCTTAAAATGTCTTTAGGTAATGTTAAATTGTATTATACAATACATAAAAGATGAATAATGAGGATAAAAGCTTAAACTTTGGCTAAAAATTGATGCAAAACTTGTGAAATAGGGTGTAAGTTAGGTGTTTTTGGTAATTTTGTACAATTTTTGTTATTATTTTGTGATTTTTTTTATTTATCTTGCTTTTACTTGTTGATATTAATGAAAAAACTAGCAAGATTTAATACAAAAATTGTGTTTTTACAAGAAAATAGCAAAATTCTGCAAAATGAACAAAATCGGGCAAAATTGATAAAAATTATAAGTAAAATGGTTAAAAATGTATTAAAATAATATAGATAAATATATACTAATTTAAGATTATCAGCCCTTTTGACATCCAAAGGTCCTACACCATCTTCATAGAATTTTGCCACAAGATAGATGGAGCAAGCATGAACAGCCTGTCATCTGCCATGACAACTTCGTATTTGTCATGGTTCCAGAAGATCAACTAATGTAGTGAAGATGGAATGAAATAATTAGCATGTAGCCAATCCCTATCGGGCAAAGCATTATAGCTCGAGGCAGTCTCTACCATAAAGAAAGTTGTCAACTTGCTTAAGTTGCCAACTATCAAGTTAATCAGGATGACTCTTTCAGACTTGGTGGTAGCCCCTGAGAAGCCGCAAATGGCCACATATGAAGTTATCAAGTCCTCTCGAGACTTTCCAATGACCCCAACATATATGAAGGCAGTACGTTAATGGCCGTGCCACTATCTACCAGGATCCTACTTACTGAAACGCTATCAAATTTGGCTTTGATATGTAAGGGCTTGATGTGTTTATTGGCGATGTTAGGTCCATCAAGCATCATCCCCATTATGTTAGGTTGGTCATCTGGTAATTTGGGTGTTGTAGCATTAATTTTAAAAGATAAGGGATTGATTGTACCTTTGGTGGCTGCTACTTCTGCCACGTGCTCCACTTGAGACCTCGCATCTAATGCTATCACATCATCCTCAAGACCACATTGGTCACCAGCTGCCAAGAATTCCAAAGGAAGAAGCAAGGAAGTTCCGATGTCAACCTTCTTAGGCAGCATCCCAAATTGAATCTGGGCGAGTCTTGTTCGAGTTGTTGAGGACTGCTACTAGACTGCATGTCCTGCTCTTGAGGTTGTTTTTTTGGTTCAACCACTGAAATTCGAGATTCCTCCATTGAGGGAAAACTCCTTCATGGAAATCATTCTCGTTGTCAGACCGCGTTGGGTTGACACAATCCAATGGTTCCTCTTAGTTGATACTGAGAGGGGAATATTATTCATTGTCTTCGTTGTTCTTTCCAACTAGGGAGCCCTTGGCAAGGTGATCCCACCAAGATTCCTGCCCTTCTGAATACAAAGGACTAGCCCCTCTTTCTAACTTTTTGCGAGCTAGCGACTTGTCTGCATTGACGGGCCTAGACTCATCCTTGAGATCTTTATGCTTTGCTTGCTTGCCTTTATGGACCTCGACTTCTTCCTAAGAGAGCTTGGTTAGGCAAGATCCGAGTGCCATTTTCCTTTGTGCTGCCTTTTTCGGTAGCTGTCTTCTTTTCTGGGCTCGTGTAAGGTTGGAAGATTCAACTGCCTATTGTCTAAGGTTATTCCTCCTCCACAAATTATTGAACTTGATGCCTGAAGGTTGGTACCTTGCCTATTGTTGTGCCAAGCTGGTGTCCACATCTAGTAAGGTTTGTTTGGGATTCATCTTAGGGTGTTCTATCCTCATTACAATATGAGTTTTCGACATAGTCCCTTGCAAGTATCCTAATGATGAGATTTTCACAAAGGGCCTCCTTCTTTCCAATGGAAAAAGGTTTTCCTCTCTCATCTCGAGTACTAGCTTGTGCCCACAGCCTCCACAGAGGTCATTAGTGACATGTAGGAGCTTCATGGATGCCTCTTTCATAGAGGCAAAGACTATCTACCAGTTGTCATCAGTGAGAATTGCCATGGCCACTTCTTCTTCTCTAGAGAGGAGTATAATGCCTTCCTCTAATTGTTGCTTTATGAACCTCCTGAGCATTTCACAATCATAAGTAGTGTGCTCAACCTTAGTGAAATTAGGGAGTAAACACATGCCGTAAGCCAATGGTTAGAACTAAGAGGTCTAGTGTGTTGGGCATGAAGAACCTGAAGGTTTATCCCTCATTGTCTCCCCTCTCAAGCACCCTCTTGTGCAAAGTCCTTGTCTCGAAGGTATGAATTAAGTCACAGCCATGCTACTTATTTGGCTTGATGGCCATTCTCACAAGAGTTTTATGGCTATGCTCAAACTTCGTCTAGAGATAGTGGACCAACGAGTCCAACAGACTATGATAGACTTTTGAGGGGCACCGTGCTAAAATAAAGCACAATGTAGAGGCTCAGTTTGAAAACTCTAACGCCATGAGAGTCGTAATAAATGACGTTGGAACCTCTATGAACGAAAGGCTTCACAAAGACACTGATAGAGTCTTGGAGGAGACGAACTCGATCTAGTCTTCTACTGCTACCCTTAGTGCTCAGGATGTGGCGAGACAAACGGTGGTTGAAGTTGAACCAATCTTGGTCAGACAAACTGAGGCTAATAGTGGTTTAGTTCAAGCCATTAGGGAGAATATTGGGCAATTAAGGCCTATTCCCCCACCATCAGTACCTGCTCTTTATCCTTATGAGGCTCCCTCGAGCTCATAGTTACCAAGTTTTTAGATTGACCATACGGTCCCTGAGAGGACGGAAAATCCCTTTATGGCTACTTCGGGTGTTATACACATGAGACCCAACCATAGAAACGATAATGTGCCTTTAGGAGCTGCAAGTCCTCCAAAATAGACTCTCTCTGTGGCTTCGAGGGATCTTAATCCTACTACGCCATTGTTCCCTATTCTCGAGATAGGGACAAAGCCATACATACCCTCCTCAAGCAGAAGAGGTAATCCCAAGGCCCGTTTAAGGCTTGGAACTAGGAGCGCAAGGTCAAGTTCCCCACTCAAGGGGCCAAATTGCACAACCCAGACCTCTTCATGCTTTCCACTCTCGAGGGAAAAGTGGGCAAAATAATAACCCACTCCCTCAAGACCATGACTTGAGGGTTGTTCAAGTAAGGATGAACCAATAGCTTGCTAGTGTTGGTATGCTCTCAAGCATGCCACATAACCAAGGACGTGCTGGGGTAGACTTCATTGCCAATAGTGTACATGACCATTATGACCAAGGGAACTACACAGAATTTGGGGGGCAACCGACGTTCCCATACCCAATTGTGATGGGTGCTCAAGGGTATTCAGCTGATCCCCCTCAAGATCTTGAGGCAGTTGGGGGCAATGGCAGGCGCATCATTGTGTGCCTAGCCTTCCCCTCCAGGACCAACTGGCCGCCCTCATCAAATAGATGTAATGGCCGGGCCTCACAAGGGTCAATAGACCCTTGGTTAGTAAACATTACCCTGGCTACATAAAAAGGGATTGCCCATTTCCTCAAGGATACAAGATCCAGAGTTTACCCTTTTCTTAGGGGAAGGGACAGTTTTTGCTCTCGAACACTTGGCAAGATTTAATTGCCAATGCAGGGAAGCAGCAGACAACCCATATCTACAGTTAAGGTTGTCCTTAGCTTGTTGACTGGAACTGTCTTCCAATAGTATATTAGTCTTCCTCCTAATTCTGTCTTCTTTTGGGATGATATGGGCATACCATTCTAGGCTGAATTCCCAAGAACGGAGTTAGGAACATCCATATTAAACTTGGCTTGAATGAGACAAACTCTAGGAGAGTCGATGGAAGAATAAATTTACCGGTTCAAACGAGCCAGGTTAAAGTGCACTATTGCACTTCCTGAATTTGAGTGTGCCAAGTTGGCCGTTAATGGCTTAGATTTCAAATTGATGAAGAAGTTTGAAGGCTCTAACTTTACAACGCTTCTTCAGTTACCAGAATGCGCCGTTAGATATGAAGCCGTCTTCTTAAGAAAAATAGCATGTGTGGGACTTATGTACAAAACCAGATAGAGGAGGAAGACAAACTGCCTTATGAGACTGTCGCAGTTGAATATGTCAAAGGCCCTCCTATGGTTTGCAATCCTTTAATCAAGAAGGATGTCAATGTCAGGAAGTCTTAACAGTCCCAGGATTTGAGGAAATATTCGTTTAACCTTTCTAGAGCCGATATAATATTTGTCTGGCTCGAGGCAAATAATATACTTAAGATCAGGGTAAAGCATAGAAAGCTGGACCATGATACAAGTAAGGGGAAGGTATACTGTAAATGGCACGACTGATTGTCTCACTCAACAAAGAACTGCATAATCTTTAGAAACATGGTTCAGGATGCCATAGGAGCGAGGGAGTTAATTTTCCCATAATAAGGACAGGTGGGTGTCAATAAAGACCCGTTTCCTAGTCCTTTCCAAGTTAACATTGTCGAAACCTTTGCCAAAAATGTACCTTATTGTGTCCAGACTAACACTTTTTCCTTGTAAAGGAGAAAGAAGGTCCTTTGTCACAGCAATAAGGCTAATGCGGCCAATCACCTTTTTAAACTACTTGTCATTGAAGATATACTCAGCTTCTCGAGAGTAGCATGCACTTTGCATGGGAATATGCCGATGGTACATCATTGAGCTCCACTCTACTAGTAAGAGCGTTGTTTTTAAGTATCTAGTGGCCAAGCTCGACAGTGATTCCGCCATCATGTTGACAGTGGCGGAGGAGTTGGCAATGGGAACCAGTGGTAGTTTGGGTCATCAAAAAATCTAACCCGTTGGGAGTTATTAAGGTTAGGAGAAGATGTCTTATTCGGCATGTGACCAATGTTGTGGGAGAATACAAGCGAGAATGAGGAAGCTCAGGCTGCTTCCCCAGTACAAATCTGCAATTGACCCTTTGTTATAACTGAAGATGCCATATGATAAATCACAGGGAAGCGATCCAGTCAAGGATGCCCCTTCGAAATCTCAGATTGCGAAGAGGACAAGGCACCCTTAGAGGAATACCAAACATTCCTTACCAAATGTGGACACCAGCTTGGCACCGAAACAGGCATGGTACCATCCTTCAGGTGTCAGGTTTGGTAATGTGTGGAGGAGGAATAACCTCAGCAAAAAGGTAGTTGGACCTTCCAACCCTAAGAAGGAGCTGAACTAAGGGGTCCAGATTCAATTCGGGACGCTATATGAGAAGGTTGACGTCAGAACTACCTTGCTTCTTCCTCTAAGATTCTTGGTAACTGATGACTAGTAGGGTCTCGAGAGTGATGTATAGCATTAGATGAAGAAACTCAAGTGGAGCTCGTGGTAGACGTAGCAGCCACCAAAGCTACACTCGATCCCTTGTCTTTTATAATTAATGTTACAACATCCAGATTGCTTGATGACCAACATAACATAATGAGGATGATGTTTGATGGATCTAACACTGCCAAAAAAAAAAAGCCCTTATATATCAAAGCCAAATTTATTGGCATTTTGGTAAACAGAGTCCTGGTGGATAATGGCACGGCCATCAACGTACTGCCTTGATATATTTTGGGGGTAATTGGAAAGTCTCAAGAGGACTTGATAACTTCAAACGTGCCATTTGTGCCTTCTCAAGGGGAACCACCAAGACTAAAGGAGTCATCTGGATTAACTTGACAGTTGGAGGATTAAGCAAGCTTACAGCTTTCTTTGTAGTAGAGACTACCTCAAGCTCTAATGATTTGCTTGGTAGGGATTGGCTACATGCCAGTTACTAGATTCTGTCTTTATTACACAAGTTATTGATCGTTTAGAGTCACGACAAATACGAAGCTGATGTGGCAGATGATAGGCCATTCATGGCTTGCTCCAACTATGTTGAGGCAAAATTCTATGAAGATGGTGTAGGATCTTTGGATTTCAAAAGGGCCGCTCCGCAGTATGCTCAATAGCCGGAAATCATTGCCACCCTTGATAGCCCATTAATAGAAGCTGGTTGGTCAAGTGGAGCTCGTTTCTAAAGACTCTAACTTCTGGGGATATGTCAGCGCACTTTTTAAAGAAGGGGATTTCCAGAACGCTCCAAAATTTCAAGGCAGAGGCACCATGACCTCCCAATAATAGCCCAAGAGGCCATTTCCTCTACATTAGCTAAGCTCATGGCATAGCATGCTGAGGATCAACTGTTGATTGAGCAGCAATTTCATGGTTTCTAAGTTCACATAACAGAAGAGAAGGAGTTGGAGCTCTCTGATATAAGAGCAGCACTAGCAAAAATGGAGGATCTAAGGGCTAAAGTCTAGGATCTCCTTCTAAAGGTTAACTTGGATTCTGTAGACAACCCAAGACCCATGTATCTGAGCGCTCTGCTTTCTAAAGAGTTGAGAAAGCAGTACTTGACTTTGCTTCTGGAATTCAAGGATTGCTTCGCTTGAAACCATCACTAGGTGCTTTGTCTAGATAGAAAAGTGGTTGAGCATAGGCTTCCTATCAAGCCAAGCACAAAGCCTATCATTTGAGGCTAGAGGAGGATGTCCCAAGAAGTAATTGATTTTGTCAAAGAGAAGATCAAGAGGCTTATAAAGGCCAAATTTATCAGTGCCGCCAACTATGTTCAGTAGCTAGCTAATATTGTCCCAGTCACGATCAAGAATGGAAAAATTAGGGTCTGTATTAATTTTAAAGATCTGAATGCAGCCACCCCAAAGGACAAGTATCCAATGTCGATTGCTGATGTACTCATTGACTCAGCCTCAAGGCATGAGGTTTTTTTTCCTTTATGGGTGGCTATTGTGGGTATTATCATGTAATTATAGCTTCGGATGACACCCACAAAACAACATTTAGATGGCCTAGGTCAATAGGGACATTTGAATGGGTGGCCATGCCCTTTGGTTTAAAGAATGCCAGCGCCACCTATCAAAGAGCCATGAACAAGATCTTTCATTACCTCATTGGCTAAACCATGGAAGTCTACATTGACAACATTGCGGTCAAATCAACATCCTAGGCTAAACACCTGGATGACTTGAGGAGTGCATTTCTTAGAATGTGGCCCACAATCTTAAAATGAATCCATTAAAATGTACTTTTAGCGTACAGGCTGGAAACTTTCTAGGCTTTTTGGTATACCAGAGGGGCATTGAAGGGGACATTAATAAAACAAAGGCCATTCAGATGGCCAAACTGCCTTCGAACAAAAAGTAGTTTTCTTTGGGCAGGTTAACTTCCTAAGACATTTTATTTCGAATGTCACAGGAAAAACGAAAGTCTTCTCTCCATTATTGAAGCTCAAAACTGAGAGCGATTTCAAGTGGGAGGAGCCACGTCAAGCAGCAGTCGAGGCCATCAAAGGAAACTTGATTAGGCTACCAGTATGCATTCCACGAAGTAGGCAAGCCTTTGACGATCTATGTCTCTGCTTTTGAGGAATCTATTGGTTGTTTGCTTGTACAGGACAATAAGTAGGGGTTTGAACAAGCTGTGTTCTACCTCAGCTGTTGTTTGAATGAATGTGAACTAAAGTACTCTTCTATTGTGCCTATCTTTATTCTATGCATCCACCAAATTGAGACATTATTTCTTGGCATTCACCATATATGTGGTTGTCCAAACTAATGTCCTTAGGTATATGCCCGATAGGCCTTTCTCGAGATGAAGGCTCAACAAGTGGAACCTAGCTCTACTTCAATTTGAGTTGGTTTATATCTCATGAAAGTTAGTAAAGAGGGAAGCCCTGGCAGATTTTTGGCAGACCACCCAAATATTCAAATTGGCGTGCATAACGAGCCAAAAGAACTCCTAATGATGCAACTAGTGCCTTGGACATTATTCTTTGACGGATCGAGGACCAATTCCAATGTTGCGGTAGGAATCGTGATTTAGTCTCTAGAAGGAGTTCTCACGAAATTTGTTGTCATCTTGGTGGGCAAATGCTCTAATAATATGGCCCAATATCAGGCCCTTATAATAAGCTTACAAAAACCCTCTTAGCGATGCAAATTCAAGATATCCTTGTTAAAGGGGATTCCCAATTGCTGATTTGCTATGTAAATTGGGAATTCCAATGTTTAAGTGATACCTCGAACTGGTATTTATCAATGGATCACAAGCTATTGAATAAATTCAATGAGGTTCAATTTGAACGTATCCCTAAAGATTAGAATAAGGCAGCCAATGACTTGGTTCAGTTGGCTTCAGGGTACAAGTTATCTAGAACCTGGTGTGAAGAAACTGTGGTCATCAAGGCCAAGGTTTTGGTTCAGGAGATTAAGCATTCAGAGCCCTTCGAGGGTACACCAATAGGACCTTTGGAATAATTTGAAGCTCACCAGGCTATCACGTGCCTAAACCTTTAATGGATTACTTCAACAATCCTCAAAGTTACACCAACTACAGGAAATTAAATTCAGAGACTTATTGAATGAGTGCAATGCATATTTCATTTATACTTAGAAATACATGGCTTTCAAAACACTATAAGTAAGCAACTTGTAAAAGCCAAAAGTCTTTTTATAAAGAAAGTTGAAAGATCCTAGTTTTGATTGTCACTAGATTTCCAATGAAAGACAACTTGTTGGTGGCATCATTCAGCTCGAGATCCAATGAAAAGGCTTCCTCTTGAGCAGCCTAACCCTTATTTTGGGTTTCCATGAGGGCTTCCTTAAGGCTACCAACTACAAAACCTTGAGTGGTGTACGGTGCCCTCAAGGTAAGCAGTTCCTCTTTGAGGTGCTGTAGTCTATCCTCCAGGGTATGGATCTCTTTCTCCAAATATGCCTTGAGTTTTGTTGATCTTGAACCTCTCTGGCTGCTTGAAGATCTTCAACCAAAAGTTGCATGCCTTCTAAGACGGCTGAATGCCCTCAAGCCCTGATGGCATCTTGGCACTGCTGCTTTCTCAAGTACTTCCTAGATCTTCACAAGTACTTCCTCAAGGGCTATCAACTACATGGAAATGGTAGGGGCCACTCTCTTATCTTCTTTCAAAGCATTCACAGAGACATGGCCTCTTCAAAATGAGCTTCTTCTGCCAAGGCCACAACAAGAAGGTGGATGATCTCCTTTAGCCTTTAAAGCATTGGTGATTCTTGGTCCAGTTATTGAAAAACCAGCCTGCTGCTTGCCCTTAATTTCTCCAATGGAGAAACCATCTCTGCTCACCTTGGTATAGGATCGGCTCTAAGAGGGCTGATCTATAAAAGGTCAGCGAGATTAGTCAAGGCCTTGAATTTGGGAAACCAGTCAGAGTTCAAAAGGAGTCACTTTACCTCTAAAAGCTCACTCTGAGATATGGTAGGTGATGGTGCTGGGTGGGCTCCCAATGGAGCCGTTGACAGTGTTCCTATAGTAGAAGGTGCTTCAACTAGTATGGCTGCTCTTAGCATTATGCCTTCCCTAAGGGGCATTCCTAAGTGGACACTTACATGTTAGGGCCAAAATGTGGTTCATGGCATTAAAAATGTAGTAAATTCATACCTTCGGGGAGTTCCTCCACGTAAATCGACTCTCTTGGAAGGAGGAATTAAACCTGACAAGGCCCTAAAATAGAGTGAATGGAAGGATCTATTCTTCAAGAGGAGAGTTTACAATAGGCTCCATTATTGAGGTAGCTGCATCTCCCACGTCTCTAGTGCTCGAACCCCGCGACTTCGTGTCTTGAGGAGGCTCTGATGTAGCCTCTAGGATGGAGGATCTAGAATCTCCACAATGTAAGGAGCAGACTCTTCGTGTGGTTGGTCATGGCCATGTTAGAGGATGTTAAAAATAGGTATGAGTGAGAATATAGGTAGGGGAAGACTAATACCTCTACTAAAGGGAGCCTAGTTTTATTTTTTCTCACCAATTGAGAGAGGGGCACCTGTTCATCTTCTTTTTCTTCTCTTTCTATCACAGAAGGGAGGGCTGGAGGGGCATCATCTTTTTTCCTCGAGCTCTCGACTTTGGAAGTGGATGAGGTAGCAACTGGAGGAGATTCCTCAAGGAGAAATTGAGTAAAGCTTCTTATCCTAGTGCCTCTAGGGGTCAATTTGACAGTTATGAAAACAAAAATTCAAGGGTTAGGCCTTAGGAACAACCACTGGCAAATTGAAGCGTGCTTCAAGAGTGGTAAAGCTACTTGTTTGTGTCTCCTGTGAACTAAGCCCGGGAACTATTGCCTGGTTTCTCCTGACACTTGGACCTGTAAGCTCGGGCAAAGATATAAAATGTTGCTTGGCACCTCTGGCCTCCAAAGGGGTTCAATAGGCTCGGTACCAAGCTGAAAAATGTGTTGTGGCTAAAGGGGTATATCTGCAAGCAACTGGATACTCGTAAAAGGACTTAATCTTTTAGTTAAGAGCATGAAGTTCTAAAAGCTGGCTCAGAGGAAGAGAGGCTCTCTTGGCCCACCCAAGGTTCAAAGTCCTTAGGCTAGGAAAAGGTATGTCCTGAACCATGCCAAATTGCCAAGCAAACTATCCAAGCCTATATGTCTCAACACCTGGTGGATCTAGTGATGAAAGAATAGATCTTGGGGGCACATAATTGCTTGCCAGATTTGGGAATTAATGTCTGTTGAGGCATTATTATGAAGGTCCAACTTCCTGAACCACTATAAACCAAGGTTCCTTTCCTTGAAAGGAGTCCATTCAGGTCCCCGCCTCTCTCGAGGGGATAATTGCTTCTCAAGGCATTGGTAAAAAGACCATCTTAGAGGGAGTTGAACTGCTCGGCGAGCGGCGCACTCACCAAAATAAGAAACCCCCTTTCCTGTTGGAGTGTAGGGGCCTCTGGGGCTTAACTCGAGGAAATAGGCTTGGGGCCATAACTAGACCAACCACAGGGGGCCACCTACATGGAAGCCATAGTTTTTGGGGATGATGTCCCTAAGACATCCGCACACCTAGGCTAGGAACAATGGTCCCAAAGACAAAGCACCATTACTAAAGGCCAGAGTAATGGCCATGTTCTTTAAAAACTTGAGGACTAAATTGGAACAATTTGGAAAGAAGAACTTGTTTAACCAAAACAAGTAGAAGCATACCTCCTCTTCTCTTGAACCATGGCCAAAGTCATGGTCTTCTCTTACGAACCTCTTAACCAAAGACTTAAAGCCTCTAAGAAGGTCCGTGACAAAGAAGGAGGAGGCAAATTCTTCGGCTTCAAGCGAAATAAAAGAATCTAGTGGTACTTCTTCTTCCCTAGAGTAAAGACCCATCAAGGCTGCTATGTCTTCAAGGGTTATGCACAAAAAACCCTCAGGGAGGACAAAACCATTGTTACAGGTGTTCCTTAGCATGTCAATGTTATCATTATTAGAAAATCTTACCTGAATGTGGTAGTGGCAAATCTGATGGCTTCGTATGTATGAGACGCTTCCACTTCTCTCCATAAGTCACCGTCAAGCCAATCACCTATTTGGGGTATTGTTTTATGAGAAAGGTCCATTCTTTGAAAGGCACCACCTCCTTACAAATGTGCTTGCCTCCCCAAGGATTGCTTAGAGGCTGCATGAAGCAGAAGAGATTCGTCAGTGTCTTGGAATAATCTATCCAAGCTGGATCATTGTGAGATGGAGCAAAGATTGGCCCTAAAGCACAAGAAGGTAATGAAGAGACTTCTTCATGAAGCCAAGAATGGTCCTCCATAGTAGTATTGAGCTCAACCGAGCTTTGGAGCGCATTAGAGATGGCTGAGTGGTCAGACTGAAGGAAACAGGTCAATTATTCGATAGGACTGTCCACTTGAGGAGGGGGAATAGCCACGTCATATGAGAGTTGTGACATTGCCAAGTGTTGAAGAAGTGAAGAAATGGATGGCAGAAAAGATCAAAGGATCAGTGTTTAAAAAAAAGGGAACAAAGATTGCAAGTGCTAAGAAATCAATAAAGGAGAAAACAGAGCAAAAGTGAAAACTTCAAGCCCCAACAGTCATATTTATAAACACGGGAAGGAAGGAGCAAAGGATGCATCCTCTTAAGAGGTCCCTGTAGTCATTTAGGGTCAAATCAAACTTATTTCACCCTTTTAAAAATTTGAATTTACCAACAGCTAAATGGGAGGCATTTTTTACACCCTAATTTTGCGAAGCCTAAGACGTGCCATTTTAGATAGAATGCCATGTGGACATCACTTGAGGTCATCCTCAAGGAGTGTCTAACCTTCGGATATTATGATGACGGCGTCTCGAGCCCAGTACTCGAAGCATCTATGCCTTCGCTAAAGGTAGCAGCCACTAAAGACTTGAGTTGGCTAGAGGGTGATATGAGCTCAAGCTCGAGGGGATACAAGGAAAGCTACAAGAATAGTGATTTCCAAGATTGAGCTAGTTATTTGGAGCACAATTTCTAATGCTTAAGCCTTAAGCATAATTCAAGAAGATATGGAGCTTCTGGAAGGGATCTTTACCATAATTTATATACGTGGGCATTAAGGATTTCCATCCAAAACTCAAGGCATGTTGACGATAGCCGCACCCAATAGAGCAGCTTAGTGGCCATACATGGGTAGAGTTTCTATGAAAATAAGAGCAACTGTTAGTTTTATTTTTCAAACTGTAAAGGACTTTGTGTCAATCAAAAGTAGTGCACACACTCATACAAAAATTCGATTAGTTTTTCATCCTTTTTTAAAGCACTCTTGTGCTTTTTCCTCTAGGAGTAGCGTAACTTAGCTAAGAATGGCAGAGTGTAGATCAACTGTTGTAATTATTTCCACTTGTAGTATAGTCTTCGGGCTTCAAGAATGACTTTTCAATTTTTAATTTGTTCCCAAAATTTGACAAGTTAAGAATAGAGGCTTTAGTTTAAGGCTTCGATGACCAAGGCTTAGTCCCTTGATTGCGTTGGTCTTAACACCACTATCACTACTTAATATGTTAGGTGAACTTAGGTTCGTGTCATTGATTAGGGCTTTGATGGCCAAGTCTTTATCCCTTGATTGCATTTGTCCTAGTCCAATGTCCTGAATACGGCTCGCTCCACCTTAATCTTGTCAGACTTGAACTCATTCGAGTTATTATAAGTCAGGGGCCCAGGCTTAAAAACCCAATTCACTCGGGCTTGTAAGTCGACTGCTAAGCTCTTAGATTTTGTCTCCAACCCAGTTCCTGACTTTTAAGTGTACGAGAAAAGGTGTCTGTGGGCTTTGCTCCGTCACTGTAACTACCACTTGAGTTAGGTCCGTATCCCTTTTTTCTGTCAATAAAAAACAATCCACAAAATATAAAAGTCTTCTTAATTGAAGCATTAGCAGAACTCACAGTATAACTGAAGTCGAATACACCGATATATCACAACTGTTTCTTTGAAAACAGTGAGTGAGTAAGGTTAAAGACGTGCGGTTCGTCTTTAGGCTCACCCCCAGTTGCGGAAGAGCCCCTATTGTATGTTTGTTTTGTTATCACAATATACGGCGACCACATACAGCACTTGAAACAAAATAGAGCACATAGTAGGCAATTACGTATTGGTAATCCACAATGGGCTAAAGACAATGAAATCTTGTTAAAAGCCTCCCATTGTAGTTTTCAAAAAGCGGTGTTTGCTCTATTTTGTTTCAAGTGTTGTATGTTGTCGCTGTATATGTGTGAAAACAAAACAAACGTGCAATAGGGGCTCTTCCGCGACTAGGGGGCGAGCCCAAAGACTAACCGCACATCTTTGACCTCACTCACTCACCGTTTTCAAAGAAAAGGTTGTGATATATTCGTGTATTCGACTTCCGTTATACTGTGAGTTCTGCTTATGCTTCAATTAAGAAGACTTTTGTATTTTTGTGGATTTTTGTATTTTTATTGACAGAAAATAAACAACAGACCCCTTTCCTCGTACATTTAAATTTCAGGAACTAGGGGTGAAGACGAAACTAAGAGCTCGTCCATCCATTCACAAGCCCTTTTCAATAAGGTTTTTGAGCCTGACACCCTTGACTTGTATTAACTCCAATGAGTTTAGGTCTGACAAGATTAAGGTGGAGCAAACCCAAGTCAGGACATTGGACTAGGACAAACGCAATAAAGGGACAAAGCCTTGGCCGTCAAAGCCCTAATCAATGATGTGAACCTAAGTTCACTTGATGTATTACGCAGTGACAGTAGTGTTAAGACCAACCCAATCAGGGGACTAAGCCTTAGCTGTCAAAGCCTTAAACGAGAGCCTTAATTCTTAACTTGTCAAATTTTGGGAACATATTAAAACTAGAAAGTCATACCTTAAGCCCGAAGACTGTATTACAAATGGAAGTAGGTATCGTAGTTGATCTACGTTAGCCTACGCCTGGTTAATTACGCTATTTTTAGGAAAAAAAGCACACAGGTGCTGTAAAAATGACGAAAAACTTATCGAAGTTTTGTATGAGTGTGTGTACTTTGGATTGACATAGAGTCCTTTATTTATTGAAAAATAAATCTAACGGCTGCTTCTATTTTCATGGAAACTTCACCCACGTTTGGCCACTAAGCTGCTCTCTTGCACGTAGTTATCCTCAACGTTCCTTGAGTTTTGGAGGAAAATCCTTGATTCCCAAATATGTAAATTCTGTTAAACATCTCTTCTAGAAGCTGCACATGTACTTGAATTATGCTTGAGACCTAAGCTACTGAAATTGGACTCCAAGTAATTAGTTCCAGCCTGGAAGCCACCGTTTTTACAGCCTTCTTAGTATTCCTACGAGCTTGAGCTCATATCACTCTCCTCAAGCATGACCTCACATGTTGCATTCTGTCTAAAATAGTGTCGTCCCAGGCTTATCGAAATTAGAGTGTAAATAGACTGTAATTATCATTGGAGAGGAATCATCGAAACCGCGAGATCTTTTCCGCAATGACCCCTTGACACCCAGAGTGTGGGCCCAAAAATATTTCCTAGGAAGTATTTTAAAGAGAAATTCCTCCCTTTCAATTTTCCAAAAAATTAAAATTTTCTAAAAAAATATTTAAGATCCTATTTATAATTTTGGTTTGTGTAGCAAAAACTTCAAACATTTGATGTAGGAATTGTATAAAAACAAAAACGCACTTAAAAGACTCAAAAATGGCGTTTTATCGGCAAAAATAACACATAGTCCTCTGAATAGGTCAAAGGCCGCCACTTTGTGGCCCCCTATTGGTCCACACAGAGTTGCGCCAATAACCCAGGGAATGCACTAGTGTGCGATAGCAGCGGATTGCCTACTTGCTTGGCACTGTGCGTTGCAAGTGCTAGTTTGCTTTTATACGTGCGATCCCATTGAAATTCTGTTTTTTCTTTTTTTAGTTTTATAGTTTTTCAATTTATTTAAATTTTTGCATTTATGAATTTATCTCATGAAGATTATTTGGTAAAATAAGTTATTCCAAATAAATTTATTCATCTTATTATAAATAATTTGTCTATTAAAATTTTCATTGCATAAATAAATAATTAAACTCATGAATTTATTTTAAATATTTTTCACCCTGTGTATTCCAGAGGCTCGTAAAGAGACCTTAGAAATAATTTAATTCTACCTCTAAATGGATCAAATCAAATTATCAACACCTAATAAAATTGATTACCATTTGGTAATATTTAATTCCATTAAATAAATATTACCATACTCTAGAATTAAATCTAATTATATAATAATTCCCGAATAACTTTTATTATAATAATTAACCCCTTTGATACATATCCAAGAGAAAAAAAAAAATTTAACTTTTACTAATATCATTATTTTTCTCACCTCTTTTTCCTTAGTTACGGATTTGCCGTTCTCGAACAATTCATTAATACAACAAATAATTTCTGTACTAATTCCAAATATCAAATATATGGAATACTTTGGCTAAAGATTCTTGAATCTATTTGTATGTTTGTAAATTAATTCAGAGAACATCTTGTTAAGATCGAAATTAAATATTGATCTTAACCTAAGACTTAAGAGAGTATCGGATGAGGAAGAAGTGAAAGAGATGAGAAATAGAGTTGAGAATTAGATGAGAGAAAGAAGTATCTCATAAGAGATTGAAATGTATTTTTATTGAATGCCTTCCAATTACATAAGACAAGCTACCTATATGAATCAAAATACATTGGGCTTGGACTTACTAGCTTAACCGACTCACACAAACTATCGCCAAAGCTAACCGGTTAAGAGTAACCGAACAAACTAACTTCCAGATTTTGGCGCCAAAGAACTAATTCAAAATTACAAAGCACAACACGCCTTATTACAACTCGAAGGACTAAGAGACATAACAATCCCCTTCCCTTCAAACATTCTTGCCCTCAAGAATGAAAAGAAGGAAATTGGCTCAACAAAAATCGTTTCTCTTCCCAAGTGGTGAAAGATTCATCCAAATTGCACCAGCACACTCGAACCTCCTGTCTGCTCGCTTTTGCCTGTTTTCCACTATAGCTGCAGGCTGCAGGACCAAGGATCCATTGGAAACAACCTCCAGAGGAACTGCAGAAGAACTTTGGCCTTGTTTAAGCTGTTTTTTAAGAAGTGAAACATGAAATACAGGGTGAATATAAGAGTCGGGTGGAAGCTCCAGCTTGTATGCCACTTTGCCAATTTTCTCCAAAACCTTCTAAGGTCCAAAGAACCTTGCACAAAGCTTAACATCTTCCTCATAGCAGCTGTGGACTGCCTATAAGGCTGCAATTTCAAGTACACCATGTCGCCCACCTCAAAAGTTCTGTCTACTCTCTTGCGATCTGCATAAAATTTCATTCGAGCTTGTGATTGTAGGAGATTATCCTTCAAAAGTTGCATAAGATGCCTCCTTTGCTACACCAGCTCAGTGACCTAAACCACTTATGAAACAACTCCTTGCAGCACCAAGGGAGTTGGTGGATCAAACCCATACAATGCTTTAAAAGGAGTAGTCCCCAAGGAAGCTTGTCCCTGTCAGAGACTGTGGACTGAGGCAACCCATGAAGCTTATAGATGTTATCAAGGAACACAAGAGCCAATTTCTCAGTAGTCATAGGTCGAGCTAAAGCAATGAAGTGACTAAATTTAGTTAACCGATCAACTACTACCCAGATCACTTCTTTCCCTCGGATTTAGGCAATCCCTCAATGAAATCCATGCTTATGTTCTACCAAACCCCATCTGGAATAGGTAAGGGCTGGAGAAATCCTTGATATCTATGATCACTAAGCTTGGTTTGTTGACATATCTCATAACTCTGCACAAAATCAGTCACTACTTTCTTCATTCCCGGCCAACTGAAGTGAGCTTTCAGCCTTTGATATGTCCCTTCCATACCTGAGTGACCTCCCCATGATGAATCATGAGAAGCACTAATAATTTGATGCCTCAGACCAGTAGCAGTGCCAATATATAGCTTCCCCTGAAGTCTGATAATACCCTGGGTCACAGAAACATCTGCACAAGAAGCCAAATTTTGTGCCTTGCCAATACTAAAAGCTGCTATACATTCTTGTGCAAAAGGGTCATTCTCATAGGACTGATGTACTTCTTCTATCCAAGCAGGTAAGATCACTGAAATTACCCCACAAGAGCCAAGCTCACAGTCTTCCAACCTGCGCGACAAAGCATCAGCTGCAATATTTTCCTTTCCTTTCTTGTACTCAATATCATAATCAAGACCCAACATCTTCATTCGGCATTTTCTCTAAATTCTTGTGACAATTTTCTGCTCTAAAAGATGCTTAAGACTTTGATGATCAGTCTTGATGATGAAATGATGTCCATCCAAGTACTGTCTCCATTTTTCCACAGCAAGCAAAATAGCGAGATACTCTTTCTAATATGTGGAAAGTGCTTGATGTTTAGCACTCAATGCTTGGCTGAGATAAGCTATAGGCCTTCCTTCTTGTGACAACACTGCCCCAACACCATTCCCACACGCATCAGTCTCCGATATGAAGCTTGAAGTGAAATCTGGCATGGCTAACACAGGTGCTCTGCACATTGCAGCTTTAAGAGCTTCAAAAGCCATTTGAGCTCCATTTGACCACTTGAAGGCATCTTTCTTCAATAAATCTATGAGGGGCTTGGCTATAGCTCCATAATTGGCAACAAACTTGCGGTAATATCCAGTTAGGCCCAAAAATCCTCTCAACTCTTTCAATGTTACCGGAACAGGCCATTCTTTCATGGCTTGGACCCTTATGGGGTTAGTAGAGACTCCCTCAAAAGATATCACATGGCCAAGGTATTCTAAATGAGTTTGAGCAAAAGAACATTTGGCCAACTTAGCATACAACTTGTGCTCATGCATGACTAAGAACACTTCCCTCAAATGCTTCAAATGTTCCTCAAATGATGCATGGTAAATAAGGATGTCATCGAAGAACACCAACACAAACTTCCTAAGGAATTGTTTGAAGACATCATTCATAAGAGCTTGAAAAGTTGCTGGTGCGTTTGTCAAGCCAAAAGGCATGACTACAAACTCAAAGTGTCCATGATGTGTTCTGAATGCCGTCTTATACACATCTTGCTCCACCACCCTAATTTGGCGATAACCTTACCGTAGATCAAGCTTAGAAAAAACTTGAGCTCCATGTAACTCATCGAGCAAATCATCTATAACTAGTATAGGGAACTTATCCTTTACCGTCATAGAGTTGAGCTGCCTATAATGAATACACATTCGAGCTGTGCCATCCTTTTTCTTGACAAGAATAACCAAAGAGGCAAAGGGACTGTGACTTTGCCTTATGAAGTTAGTCTTGAGCAAATCATCCACTTGCTTCTCAATTTTCGTCCTTTGAGCATGAGGGTATTTGTAATGCTTAAGCCTCACTGGTTCTGCATCAAATTTGAGAGGAATAACATGATCTAAACACCTATTTGGAGGTAGAGACTTGGGCACCTCGAACAGATCCCCAAAATCCTTAATCACTACTTGCACTTCAGGCTAGGTAATCTTCATAATCTCAGTAGGTGCTATAGCAAACAGCTGACCTACCCATTGAAAAGCACATTTCTTGAATCCTTTCTCCAACTTCCTCCCCTTCATCACTTGCAAGTGAGCTTGCTCTGCCATCCCTTGCAAGGTGACTTTAGAACCTTGTATCTCAAAGGAAACTGTGAGTTTGGCAAAATCAAACAATACTAGGATATAAGATCTCATTCAGTCGACCCCAAGCACCATATCACACCCTCCTAATGGAAGGATTCTAAAATCATAACTGAATTTGCGGTCTTGCATATACCAATGGAATCCTTGGCATTTGTTCTGAGTCATTACCGAATTCCCATCGGCCACTGTAACAGCTAAGGGATGAGTTTTAATCACCACATGGCCCACTTTCTTGACCACCTATGGATCAACAAAACTGTGGGTGCTTCCACTATCAATAGGAATGATGATAGACCTTTTTCCTGCCTTTCCTTTAATTCGGATTGTGTTATGAGTCCCATTACCAGCCAAAACCTTCATTGAAATTGCAACTTCATCATCAATAAGGTCCTCCTCATTGTCCTGATCTTAGTCATCTCCATCAGTCTCAATCTCCTCACCTTCTAAGAGCTCACCAGCATTGACCCCATCAGCAGACATACGGAACTTTGGATTACACTTATGGCCAAATTGGTAAGGTTGATTGCTCCTATAAGACAACCTCTGAAGTTGCTTGTCATCTGATCTGTTGGTCCTGAACTTGACAGATCCTTTCTGTGGCTTGGAGCTGCTACTACGAGGTCTGGAGACATCACTTGAACCTAAAACAGTTGCTTCAAAAAGCTTGGCTTTAGCATAAGCCATAGACAAGGTTGGAGGGCCAACCGCTTTAGCTAGGTTCTTCACCCTGGGCTTCAATCCACTTATAAAGCTTGAAACATAATATGACTCTGAGGCATGAAGAATTTTAGTTATCATGCTAGCTCGAAGGTTTTCAAACCTTGCCATATACTCCCTCATAGATGTCTCCTGTATCACCTTATTGAATTTATCCACAATATCACTATAATCTTCATCACCATATCGATCACACAATTCTTTCACAAATTCAGCCCATGTGAGGGAAGGATTACTTTTTAACAAACTATAAACCACACTTCATGATCACCAAAAAGGTATACAGCAGCAATTTGTACCTTTTTTGCTTCCTCAATATGGTAGAAGTGGAAATAACAATCACACCTCCTCAGCCATGAATGAGGTTGCTTTCCATCGAAGGAATCGATCTGCACCCTAGGCTGTCCGTAACCACCATTTTTGCTATTGGATGACACCTCATTACTGCTAGAACGTTGCTAATTCCAATGATTAGGCGGTCTATCCAATTGCTCCACATTCAATTCTCCCATTCTGTGAGTATCATCAGCTTCAGGAGCTCGAACATCTGGTCCTGCATTCCAGTTTGAAGGTCGTGACTGCACATGCTCACTGCGACCATGTCTATCAGTTATCTCAATTTCATGAACTCGATCTTGAGTTATAGTTTTAACATTAGCATTAACCATCGGAGTGTGATGTCGATGTCTGACAGCCTCACAATGTATTTGATGACTCAATTCTTCAGGAGGCCTCATCGGCTGATTAACTTGTAACATGCTAGCAGGTAACAATGGATCTGGAATAGCAGGAGCACTTGGCCTTCTAAATTGCTCTCGTAGTTCAGCTAATTTCAATTCCAGTTGCTGTATTTGTTGATCAAACCGCCTGTTAAACCTTTCGTCCAATTCCTGTGATTGAGAAACAACCTAATCAGAGATCTTTTCCTCAATCTGTTGAGCTCGCTGATCAACCTTGTCATTGAGTTGCTGATTAATTTGAAGTAATGCTTCTGTATTTGATTGCCTAATTTGAGCAACTAATGCCTTCATATGAAGATCCAGTTGAGCATTCGTGACCACATCTTGACCTGCTGCATCACTGCCACTAACCACCTCGGCGTAAGTAGATTTGGCAGCTGCTTTAGTAGCTGCTGATCTGGTGGTAACTCCACCAATCAATGCGATCTCATTCGAATCCGTTCGTTATCACTAGTTTTTAAGTATTTTTTTAACAATTTTTATATCAATGCTTCAAGTAACCCACAACCAAGAATTCAGAATTGAATTCTTAAGTAAAACGATGCAATCAAAGGATATTTGATATCAAATCACGTTTAATTTGGAAGCCAACGAGGCTCTGATACCAATTGTTAAGATCGAGATTAAATCTTGATCTTAACCTAAGACTTAAGAGAGTATTGGATGAGGAAGAAGTGAACAAGATGAGAAATGGAGAGAGAATTAGATGAGAGAAAGAAGTATCTCATAAGAGATTGAAATTTATTTTTATTGAATGCCTTCCAATTACACAAGGCAAGCTACTTATATGAATCAAAATACATTGGACTTGGACTTACTAGCTTAACCGACTCACACAAACAATCGCCAAAGCTGACCGGCTAAGACTAACCGAACAAACTAACTTCCAGATTTTGGTGCCAAAGAACTAATTCAAAAATACAAAGCACAACACGCCTTATTACAACTCGAAGGACTAAGAAACATAACACATCTTTATCTTGTAAGAGATTAGAGTCTCCTAGTAAAATATCTATTCCTTGTACATTTCATGCCATTACCCAATGCACGTAATATTTTTGTCACGTGGTATTGCCTATCCTTTTAACACGTCAAAACAACAAACATTCAACGTATGAGCCTAGACTATTTTCTTGGTTAGAGTTATTGTCTAAATAAAATAAATTATTTATGATAGCAGTTAATAATTTAGGTGGTCTTGCTTAATTTTCCAGTCTTATAAACATTACCAATGCAACACTTTTGGATCCCTATCCACGTGACCAAGATAGGTCATTTAAAGTATTATATTATAGTTGTATCAGACAAATTTTCCAAACTTAGCACCAACTGTGAATATATTTTGACAACATATTACTAATTTGATTTGATTCTATCTGTGGCCCAATTTAATTGACCACTTAAACCAAACCAAATATATTATCTTAGATTACGTCCATTTCATGGGAACTTTTAGACAACAACCACACATATATTTGACTCGTAAAACAAAATCATACAAGAAATGAATAAAATAATTTTGTTTAATTAGGCCAATAATTGGGTTTTTTGGACTCCTATTCCAACATTTACCCCTAGCTTGATTGGAAGCCTACGGTCGGCCAAACTCCGAACTATACCCGACATCATCATGATACTCACTAGAGAAGCAGTCTTTGAACTCATAGTGACAACTTATATACGCATCCCCTAGCTCACAAGATAGCAACTGACTTACGTAAGTTGGCGTTGGTTTGTCTTTACTCTCTGGGCTTACCTCAATTAGCAGGACTTCAACATGAGGTCTTAAGTCATCCAATTGGTCGGGAATGCTCTTAGGTAAACTAACCTCATTTTGTTTTCGTGGGTAGTGTGGACTTCACAGTCACATTCAAATGAACTCGGCTGATCCACCTAGAGTTATCCTCAGCTTGAACCAAGAACTTTCTTCTCACAAGGGACACTAGTCATCTGGCCACATGTTAGAGGTGTTGCTTTCCCTCAATTGAGGATCTTTGGTGCCCTTGGCTCCGTTTGCTCATTAGGGTTCTCTTGAAGTTTAAGATGTGACCCAAGGACTCATCCCGTGATTCTTCAGTGTCCACCACAAGCACCACCATCGTTAAAAGTGTTTTCATGCTACCGTCTGCTTAGATGTTATTCGCTGTCATTTTGGAGTGATTGATCTTACTCATTGATGCAGCGCGTGAATGGGAATTAAGGGTTACGGGAAGGGTCAACGGCCTTCCCTTTGTATTTTGTTAAACCCAATATTAAAATGAACAAAAAAGGGGACAGTCTCGAGTTCTCACACGTTGAGAGATGAGTCAAGAAAATAAAAACAATTTGAGAATCTAATTAGAAGCTACTAAACCAAATCCTAAGTCTTCCTTTATATAGAGAAAGAGAAGCACTAAGGAGCGGGAAACATTCAAATTCAAAATAAGAATAAAATAAAAATAAAATCATATTAAATCTTGCCAAAACCGTCTTCCCACAATCCTTGCTAAAACCTTCCATAACTGCTAGTTGAATTCGTGATCTACGTGCTAAAATGGTCTACTAGGCGATTCTGCCTAGTTATGTAACACCCGGGCTGGCGCCAAGTTAGGTGGCCCCAAGTATTGCTCCGCGTCTCCTGTGGTTGGTACCCTTGCTGCATCATCCGGGTTGGGGAGAATTCGCCCACGAATTCACTTGAGGTTTTGCGGTGTCGTTTTCACCATGGTATGGAGTGAGGTGTTTGACATTGAATACATCGGAACTCCTCATACCTGGCGGAAGTTGTAGGTGCTAAGCATTGTCATTGATAGTAAAAGGACCAATCTTCCATGCGGTGAGTTTATTGTATTCCCATGCGGGGAATCTTTCTCGAGTTAGGATAGCCCAAACCTTGTCATCAACATGAAATCGTACCCGTCGCCTCTTCTTGTCATTGTCCAGCTTGTATTTTGCGGCAGCTTCTGACAATCGTGCTCGCGTTTGCTCGTGCACATCCTTAAGAGCAGAAATGAATTCTTCAGCCTTGCCATGGGATCTAGTCAGATCAGGAGTTGGCATCAAGTCTATTGGAGCGTGAGGAATGAAGCCGTAAACAACATGGAACGGAGCAAAACCGGTACTTCGGTTGATTGAGCTGTTGTAGGCAAACTCTGCCTGGTGAAGCTTGGTCTCCCAACCCATGGCATGTTCGGCGACTAGGCAATGGAAGAGGTTGCCAAGGGAGTGATTGATCACTTCAGTTTGTCCATCTGTCTGAGGGTGATGAACGGTGCTGAATGCTAAGGAAGGGTTGGCCATTTTCCATAAAGACCTCCAGAAATGATTGACAAAGCGAACGTCTCCGTCGGACATGATAATCATTGGCAAACCGTGCAGCTTGTAAACCTCCTTAAAGTAAAGTCCCGCAACGTGAATGGAGTTTGCAGCCCGCTTGCATCCAATAAAATGCGCCATTTTGGATAAACGGTCGACCACAACAAAAATGGAATCAATCCCTCAAGTGGTTCGTAGTAAGCCCAACACGAAATCCATACTGACATCTGCCCAAGGTTGGCTTGGAATGGGTAGCGGCAAATACAGGTCGGCGTTGGTGACGCTTCCTTTGCAGGTTTGGCAAATGCGACAGCGTTGCACAAACCGTTTGACTTCACGAAGCGTTGGCCAATAGTAACTGGCTGAAATGAGCTTAAGCGTTTTGTCTCAGCCCATGTGGTCTGCGTTGTGTTTCTCCTCAATGATCTTGAGCCGCCAACTGGACAGAGGGACACACAACTGATTACCCCTGAGAAGGAATCCACCATGAATGGAGTAATCCTGGCTGACGCCTTCTTGAGCTTCATGCCAAATGTTGCCGAAGGTGGGATGATCATCATACAGGTTTGCCATGTGTTCAATGCTTGTGATCTCCCCTTCGCTTTGTGCCAAGATCAAGATTTTTCTACTCAATGCGTCTGCAACTTTGTTTAGCACGCCCGACTTGTGTTTAATTGTGAAGTGCAACTGTTGAATGTAACTAGCCCACTTGGCATGTCTATCAGAAAGTTTATCTTGGCTGTTAATGAACTTGAGGGCCACGTTGTCTGAGAATAGGATGAATTCACAGTTTGCTAAGTATGAACGCCAATGCCTCAAGGCTTGCACCAAAGCATAGAACTCCAAGTCATATGTTGAATAGTTCAACCGGCTGCCATTCAGTTTCTCACTAAATTAGGTGACTGGCCTGCCTTGTTGGCTGAGGACAGCGCCTATCCCTGTCATGGAAGCGTCAGTGTGTAACTCAAACATGTGCTGGAATTCTGGAAGCGCTAGTACGGGGGCTGTTGTTAACTTGTCTTTGATTTTTGCGAATGCAGACTGCGCTTATGGAGTCCAAGCAAGAGTTCCCTTCTTCATGCACTCAGTAATTGGCGCCATGATGGTACTAAAGGATTGAACGAAGCGCCTATAATATGACGCCAGGCCATGGAAGCTTCTGATCTCGCCAATCCTCCTTGGCTGAGGCCAATCTCGGATGGCTGTCACCTTATCATCATCAGCGGAAATTCCGTCCTTGGGCACAATGAACCCAAGGAAGGTCACTCTTTCTCTCATGAATTCACACTTCTTGAGGGTGGCGAATAGGTGCTGAGTCCTCAAAGTTTGAAGGACTTCCCTGAGGTGACGAAGATGATCACCTTGGTTCTGGCTGAAGATGAGGATGTCATCAAAGTATACGACAACGAACTTACCAATAAAAGGGCGCAAAATCTGGTTCATAAACCTCATGAATGTGCTCGGAGCATTGGATAACCCAAACGGCATGACCATCCATTCATAAAGCCCTTCTCTCATCTTGAAAGCTGTTTTCCATTCATCGCCGGGCATGATGAGGATCTGGTGGTACCCGCTTTTGAGGTCTAGCTTAGAGAATATTTTAGCGCATCGAACTTGGTCTAACAAATCATCAAGTCTCGGAATTGGAAATCTGTAACATACCGTGATCTTATTTATGGCGAGGCTATCCACGCACATTCTCTAAATTCCGTCTTTTTTTAGCTTCAGCAAGGCCGGCACAGCATACGGGCTTAGGCTCTCCCTGATGAACCCCTTGGTGAGGAGATATTCGACTTGGCATCTTAATTCTTCGTGCTCGGCAGGGCTCATCTGGTAGTGAGGGCAGTTAGGTAGAGAAGCGCCAGGCATGAGATCAATGTGGTGCTGAACGTCCCTCAAAGGCGGAAGTGAGGCTGGGAGTTCGTCTAGGAAGACGTCAGCATAATCTTCCAATAACACCTTAACTTCTCTTGGTAGTTCCTTGGAGATCACGGTTACCTCCTTGCCAATCAAAACAAATAACAGTTTGGTCATGCCAACCTCTTTGGCGAACATTGCACGGCCTTGGACATTCGGGTGCTTGGCGGTAAGAGTTTTTGGCTTCTCCTCCCTTCTTGGATGTAGGACTGTCTTAAAGCCCTCATGAGTGAAGGTGTAAGTATTCCTTCGTCCGTCATGAATAGCTCCTATGTCGTACTGCCAAGGGCGTCCCAGCAACAAGTGACAAGCATCCATTGTCATGACGTCACACCATACGCTTTCTTTGTACTTGGGGCCAATAGAGAAATTGACTAAACAACGCCTTGAAACTGTCACCTGGTTTCCTTTCTTCAGCCAAGACAGCTTATACGGGTGAGGGTGGTCTTCCATTTTTAATCCCAGCTTGGTCACGGCGGATTCGGAAATCACATTTTCACAGCTCCCCGAGTCAATAACCATTAGGCAGACCTTGCTGCCAATATTGCAGAATGTCTGGAAGATGTTGTTCCTCAGCCAACTATCTCCGCTTTCCTCTCTTGGCGTGAAGCACGCACGCCTAACCACAAGTCCCAAAAGTTGCCCCTCAACTTCAATGCCGGTAACGTCATTGGCGTTTGGATCCGCCAACTCCTCAAAGCTATTTTAAACGACTACCTCCTCTTCTTCATCCCTCTGTTCTTCAATGAGAAGGGCCTTGCCCGGCCCATCTCCTTTGTGGCAATCCGAAGCTCGATGTCCCGTTTCTCCGCATTTAAAACAACGAATCCTGGAAGAACTCGCCAAGTCCTTGGTTACCGGTCTTATAGCATTGGCTGGTGGTGTTCTGAGCTAAACATTATGATTTGCCATTGCCTAGGTCTGCTGTCTTCCTCTAGTTGGCGTGTTCCACGTGCCGCCAACTTGGCGGCGCCTTTGCTGCCTTTCCACTTGGGCAGCCCTCTGTGCGGCCTCGGATACCATAAAGATGTCAAACATGTTGATAACATCTTGGATACTTTCCCTCAAGCCGCCTATGTATCTGTCAGCCAGTTGCTCCCCTAATTCCGCTTGGTCATTTCTGGCGACCAAGGCATGTAACTCAGATATGTAGTCTTCCACGGTCCTCGAACCTTGGCGAAGGCTCTGTAGGCGTTGATACATTAATCTGGCATGGTTATGAGGCAAGAAGGCGCCTCTCAAATGTTTCTTCATCTTCTCTTAAGACTCGATCTTGGGTTTACCCTGTCTGAGCCGGATTTGATCTTGTTGGCTCCACCAGGCGGCCGCTCTCCCACGAAGGCGAGTTGCCACCAGTGCCGCCTATTTTCGTTTCGGGATCTCCTAAAACTAAAGAATTTCCTCAACAGCAACAAGCCAATCAAGGAACTCTTCAGGGCGCCCTCCTCCATTGAATTCTGGAATTTCAATCCGAAGTCCAGAGCCCCACCTCCTGTCTTCACGATAGTAAGGGTCACCATCGTCGTGCGGTAAGCGCCTCATCTTGGGCTCCGGCAGGTCATCATTATGGAATCGATTCAGGAAAGGGTAATCCCTATCTCCACCATTAATGCCAGGTGAAGGATGGTGTTGGGGCCTAACTCCGTCCATCTGGTTGGAGTTTGTCCCGAGTTGGATCAAGCGTTGCTCGATCCGGAGGAGCCTCTCTTCCAGGTCCTCATATCTCCGTTCATATTGCTGGTGTCGGTCATGGTCGGTCACTTCGTCAACCACGGCGGTCCTTTGTCATCTATTAGGGGCCATCATTCTATTCTCAAGAAGCGTTCGAACGCTCTAATACCAACTGATGCAGCGCGTGAATGGGAATTAAGGGTTACGGGAAGGGTCAACGGCCTTCCCTTTGTATTTTATTAAACTCGATAATAAAATGAACAAAAAAGGGGATAGTCTCGAGTTCTCACACGTTAAGAAACGAGTCAAGAAAATAAAAACACTTTGAGAATCTAATTGGAAGCTACTAAACCAAATCCTAAGTCTTCCTTTATTTAGAGGAAGAGAAGCACTAAAGAGCGGGAAACATTCAAATTCAAAATAAGAGTAAAATAAAAATAAAATCATATAAAATCTTGCCAAAACCGTAAAATCTTGCTAAAAGCGTCTTCCCACAATCCTTGCTAAAACCTTCCATAATTGCCAGCTGAATCCGTGATCTACGCA
This sequence comes from Simmondsia chinensis, assembly GCA_018398585.1. Classification (NCBI taxonomy): domain Eukaryota; kingdom Viridiplantae; phylum Streptophyta; class Magnoliopsida; order Caryophyllales; family Simmondsiaceae; genus Simmondsia; species Simmondsia chinensis. The sequence continues at coordinate 28,012,467 of JAGTTD010000003.1, read as the reverse complement.
CTGAAGTGGTCTACTAGGTGGTTCCGCCTAGTTATGTAACACCCGGGCTGACGCCAAGTATTGCTCCGGTTCTCCTATGGTTGGTACCCTTGCTGCATCACTCATAAGAGTAGGTCCCAATCTATCCATGTAGAATTTAGCCTCTAAGCGTTGGAAGAAGCCATAAATCATTTGACATCTGTCATAATAACCTTGTATTTGTCATGGCTTCAGAAAATCAATAATTGGTGTAAGCAAGATAGGATACAATAATTGACTTGTAGCCAGTCCCTCTAGAGCAAAGCATTGTAAGTTGAGGTTGTATCCACATTAAAAAATATTATCAACCAACAGTAATAATTTGAGATTTATAATTTTACACTTGCCCTTTAATTTGAGTTTATTATGCTCTTCAACCCAGTGGAAGATCGTTCCCTTGCTTTTGATGACATCCTAAACTATGTTTCTGAAAGTAACACAATTCTTGCTTGAATGAATAAATGAATCATGCTATATACAATAAACTTCCCTTTTAATAATTTTGGATCTATCATTTTATACTTAGCCTTTAATTTGAGTTTATTATTCTCTACGAGCCAATCAAGGGTCATGTGCACTTGAGTCAAGTCAAATGAATGTTTATGGAGTTCCTGAGTCTGGTTAGATTTCCTAGCCTTAGAATTCTGCGTTACAATGGGTTTATAGACTACTTGAGATAGTTTAATATATTAACCTTTGTTAATTACATACAAAGTTTCTTCATCCTCCTCCTTTACCTTATATACGTATGTTCCATAAACACGATTTTTCTTATGGGTCTCCTCTTTAAAGACTACCTCGCATTTAGTAGCGTCTTCTGCTAATTGAAGTAAACTAGTGAAGTTCAAGGCCTCAAACTTATTCCATTAGCCAATATCCAAACTATTCAAGGCTAGTTTGGAGTACTCAATTTCAAGTAAAGCCACAATGCATCTTAAGCTGTCTTTCTCAAACCAAACGGAAAAGTCTTCAAAATACTTACCTAAGTTTGTTTTAGCTGAGCCAGATTGGATATAGATTTTCCCAACTCTATCATCGGGAATCGGCCTTTGAATTATTGAGCCATGTCATACCACTGAAAGATTATTCTAATAGCCTCATCTTTAGATATAGGTTTTCATTGTCCCTCTACATTGGTAGTCAATCCATACCAAGTGCTCGAGGATAGACATTCTGAAAAGAGGTAAACTCAGGTATTTCATACCCCTGAGGACGGATAATCATGATCTGGAGAGTTTGGGTGTTGTTTAATAGATGGGCCTATGAACTTATTATAAGCTTGGGCCATACATTTGCTCAATGTTGTTGGCCAGTTGATCTTTTGGGGGGGGGTGGGGTGGGTGGGGTGGTGTGTTGGTTTACCATTTAGTGGTTTATAGGAAATTTTCCTCCGTAACTTAATCTATTTCTCAAAAGATTTGTTGGATAACCTTGAGTTCCTATAATCATGGGATTGGAGCACAAAAGGTGTCCTACATATGCCAGGTTTTGATTTACTAAGCCAAAAAGATCCTTTCAATATGCTTAGGTCCCTAGTAGGTTGGGTTTGCTCTCAAGCTTTACATCTAGGAAAAACTTGAGACCCTAACACGGTATGAGTCTAGTTGGTACTTGCAAATATCTCCAGGGCTTGAGCTTTGTGAAAAGCTCCATGAATGATTTAATCTACTTGCCAAACCTTGAGTTCAGCTGGCAGTTTCGTACCGCAAAATCTTAAAGACAAGCTCAAGCTGGGGACAAGGTTCCGGTTCCTTAAAGTGGAAGTATGTACATATACCCTCTAGTCTCTTTAATTTGCTTGAGCAAGGGGATATGTTCAGGTTCCCCGAAGTAGAAGCCTATCCATGCCCCTAAGTGCAAGTCCATAGGAAAATCATATCTTAAGCCATTATTGACCCTAACAAATCCTACTCTATTATTTGGCAAGGATCTCTAGCCTTCGGGGCTTCCACGTCCTTAATCTAAATGCCAGTTTGGCCCCCATTTCTCAAAGAGACTATATAGGCCTACCTACTTGGTGGGTCTTGTATAACAGAAGGGAGGCCTGACCTCAATTTACTAACGTCCTCCCACATTGCCTTAACCAATCGGGCTTCACACTACTTTAACAGATTAGGCTCACTTCTTACCATTGTCTGCCATGCAACATCCCTAGTTTTGATGATCGCATTAGAAGACAAAGTAATGCTTATTCAAACCATGAGCCTGTCCACTTCTTTGTGCATCTGTTCATTCATAAAGGCACCCACACCATTGGCAACGTTACTCAAGATTGTCAAACTTTGGCATGGGCATACCAAGGTACATTCAAGCTCCACGCATTGCCTTTCAATGAAGTCACTCATGCCTTCTTTACATTATCTTCCATCTGGATTCTCGTGAGCATGGCTATAGAACTCTTACGAGAGTAGTCGCCAAGATTGGTCTAAATGTGTTAGGGAAGGTTTTCATAACATACTATTATATGTGTGATTCATCATCTTGCTACTGTATAAAACGGAGTAAGTATATACCCAAATCCAAGCTACAAGTCCTTGATACTGACGTCCTATCACAAGTACTTCATGCCAGAAGCCCTATCGTAAGTACTTCATGCCAGAAGCCTAGTTGCATATACTTCAAGCCATAAGCTCGATTGTAAGTACCTAAAGCTAGCAGCCTTGTCGCAGGTACTTCAAACCAGAAGCCCTGCCATAAGTACTTCATGTTATCAGCCTTGTCGCAGGTGCTTCAAGCCATAAGCCTTGTCGTAAGTAATTCAAGCTAGAAGCCTATTATAGTACTTCAAGCTAGAAGCCCTGATGCAAGTACCTCAACCCAGACACCTTTTAGCAGGTACTTCAAGATTAACGTCTTATCGGTAGGTGCTTGAAGCTAAACATCATGTTGTGGACACTTCAAACTAGACAACTTGTTACGGATACTTCAAACTAGATAGCTTGTTATTGGTTTTTGCCTATAAAAAGGGCCTCAAAGCCCATCATGAGTTCTCATGCCCTCCCTCCTCCTCAACCTTACTACACTCTTTCCTTAGCAATTATCAAGCCTCGTTCACTTATGTTAAGTCAATTATATATTGGAATCTTGATATATTTACCTAATTCTATTAATTTGTTGATTTTTCATTAGTATGTTAATTTATTGCCAACTTAATTATTATTTAATAATATTGGTACTGACTTCATCGTCGGAGGGGTCCCCCATGTGTTACTCAACGGGCCCCTCTAACTATTAGTTTGTCCTTATGGAAATATTCAGTCAGGCGCGTAGCTAGAGCTTGAGTATAACTCATCCGAATGAACCCCAGCTCGAACAAAACTTGAACATGATGAATAAGACACTTCCAAATTCATGGTAAATAGTTACTTTGTCAATTTCTTCTCAACACCCCAAGGAGTTGTGACCGCTTGAGTGGATTCTATTAGTACAATTTATAGAAAACACACAAATTTGTTAGGGAAATAATAGAAAAAGTATCTATAACATCCACTGGTTTCAAGGCACGTAGCGAACCATTTTTCTTAATACTTATTTTTGGATTTCGAAATAATCTATGGGATATAATAAAACCCAACAACAAAGTGAGAGTAAGAGAATAGAGAGAAGATTGATGACCGAAACTTTTTAGGGAGAAAGAGAGAATGAAATCAAATTTTTTTTTTTTTTTTTTTTGGTGTCCTGCAAATGCCAATTGGAAGCCTCTGTATAGAAATCAATACGTCTCTTCACAAGAGTCACATAATTAAACATTAAAATACATGTCAATTATCAAGGGACACATCCCTCCAAATTAATTAATTAATTTCAAAAAAAGAAAACTGGTGCCCAAAAAAAAGGGCATAACTGCTTTGTGTATGGATACATAGATAAGACTTTGGGTTCTGTAAATCTGTGCGTTGACACATAGGCCTATCTGTTGATACACAGACCCAAACTTTGGTTTCTGCATATTAAGCCAAAATATATAATAAGTAAACATTCGAAACACTTTATTTTGAAAATACATCAACATTCCCCACCATTTTCAAATTACATCCATTCTTATACAATTTAAACAACAACTCAGATTTAAAGAAAGTCTTTATGTATAAATGAGAGTGTCATCCGATTGAACTCTCACTTAGCGAAGACAAGTTACAATTAGTCAGAGCGTAATGGTAGAATAACCTTTGAACCATACTAGTCCATTTGACCAATCATACATGTCTCCACACACAAGGCTTACTCTACACAACACACCTCATCTTTGACTAATACATTTAAGGCCTTGTGTCCCGTACCTTTCATAAGTGTAACATAGTCAAACCATTGTCATCAAAACACTCCTTGAAAAAGCCAAACTTCAAGCTCATTTAGGTAAACCCCATTGATCATGTCCCTGCAACATGACATTTAATAATTTCCTCGGGTTTATTAAGAGTTTATGCTCAATCCCCTTTTGCCTTTGTCACAGGTTACCAAGCATTACACCTTGCATGGAATTTTACTTTTAGTGCTTGCAATCACATGGAAGATGGAACACTCGCATTGAATGCAAGACCTGGCGTTATACCATGCGTTGGATTAAGGGTCCATCATAGGTGACTAAAATTGACGGGTTTAATCCATCCCTTTACTTATTCATTTCCAAGTCTCTAGCAAGGCTTTTCATTAAGGGATCCACTAGATTGTGACTTGCATTTTCAAAATCTATAATGATCACCCAATCTTCCTTGAGTTGTTTCACAAACTATGTCTCACACTAATGTGTCCGGACTTTCAATTATACGCCTCACTCTTATACATTTGAAGGCATAGCCTCACTATCACATTGGATAGAAATAGGTGATATTGGCTTAGGCTAAAATTGAATCGTATACAATATATCCTTTAATCATTTTGCTTCTTTATTGGCAAAATCTAGAACAATAAACTCTACAATGATGGTACAACTAATGTATGTCTATTTCTTGAAAACCCAAAAGATAATATCCCCACCACTTAGGAATATACACTCGCCCATAGAAGCGTAGCCCTCTTCATCGAAGATACAACTAGCATTCGAGTGTTTTTATAAAGTAGAAGAATACTATAATCCATAACCATTTCAGTATCTTATGTACCACGTGCCAGTAAATTTTGCTTGAATGGCTAGTATATCCACTTAGCTTTCCAATAACAAAGGTTATACCAAACCTTTTCATACTCCAATTGTACTATTGGAATACCTTCATTTCATACTAGATATCAATACCAAATGTCAACATGTAATCGATATACAGACATATAAAGACTCCTTTATCATTATCAAATTTGCTATGTATGCATTTATCCTGCCTTTTTCCAAAAGCGACATCACACGACTTTCTAGCCTTATCATAGAATTAAATTCAATCATACAATAATATGGAACTTTAACATTCATATTTTCTCTAGTTCATTCCTCTAGATACATAGAGAAATACAGTCCATATGACTTTTCTTTTCTTACTCTTTTACTTCTTCTAAGTTCTAGAGCTTTTCAGGGATTTCTTTCCTTAGAACATGATTTTCATCATATGACAAAAACATGTCATTTTTCATCAAAATTCAGGCTTTTGATCTAGGAAAACTATTTCATCTTAATATATTTTACTTTATACTATCATAATGCATTATTGTTTCATCAATAAGAATGAAAGATTTAAAATTGTTTTTACGCACTCAGCCATATTTACATCCAAGAACTTAAATTTTACCCATAATGAAATCATATGAATCATCATGCCGGATAAGTCATACAATTGTCCACATCTTTTAGATTCACTTACTAATCATTTGACATCTAATTTTTATCACTTTTGCTCGCTTTTACTCTTTTTCATTCCTATTGTTGTTTCCTTGCAAAAACACTCATCTTATGCTAATTCTTGCTAGGTTTTATCATCAACATTAACAAATGAAAGCAAGATACATTAAACAAAAACCAAAGAAAAAGGGACAAACACACAAATCCTTACAGCCAAAGAAAACGAAAGAAGCAAGAACATGATCAATTGCATACAACTTGCAATTTTGGGCAGTTATTTGAACAAATCAAGTGCAAGAACTAATTAAACAATTGATACACAAGCTCAACTTGATTCCAAAAGTGATTTTTCGGTGGCCTAGTTGGAGAAAAATGAAAAATAAATAGCAAAGCTTGAAATTTGCAAGCATGGGTGGCAACATGAACAAATGAGGTTAAAGTATTTGTAGTTTTTTATTCCAAGCTTTCCCAACCTCAAATACTATATATAGGGGGTGTATGGGAAGTGTTTTACGATCATCCAAAAAAAAATTCAAAGCAAACAACTGTAGAAGTCACGATTTAAAGGAAGAAAGGAAGAAAAGAAAGAGTTTGGTTTGTGAATTTTTATTTCCAAGTTCTTTTCTATCCTTTTCTTCTTTAAGTTCATGAATTTTGTTTTAGTTTGTTCTATGTCATGTTTAACGTGAGTTGATTTTGTTTTTCCAAGGCTACGATGTAGCCTAAGTTATAATATATACTCTTTTCTAATTCGACGTATTCAAAGTTTGTTTATTGCGTTGTTAAAGTGTTTATTATTATTTTAATGCGTTTTGAATGCTTGATCACCATTCAAAGCCTATAACGATTCATAATGAGTTCGAGAGGAGATTTATGATGATTGCTAAAGTAATAGACACCACAAATTGAGTGAATGCTAAAGATAGATTAACGCTATCTGTGTGGTATGAAGTGAAAACCAGGAATCTTCGGAACTCTTTTCTTATTTAAATTCATGTAAGAGATCGATGAGTTAAAATGTAAAAGAGTATGCTAGGTATTGCTCGAGAGAGAATGTTCAATAAATTAGGATTTTTGACTATCAACTGCAATAACAATTTTAACACCGAGAATATAAAAGAATAATTATGCAATTAGGTGAAATCAAATGCCTTGGATCTTATTAAATCAGTAACTTATCAAAAAAAAAAAAATCAGTAAGCATCTTGGCGCATATTACTTTTCATATAAAATTGTGCTCAATTTGAGTATCTAATTTACAAGACACAATATTATTAGAACAACATAAAATATATAATTATGTCTTTCATGATCCACTAATTTCATTTCACTCAAATTTATACCACTTTTGTTTTTACCAAGTACACATAACGCATTCATGTTAACAATTACAATCACAGAAATTCAAGATTGCATTAACATGCATACACGCATTAATCGCATAACTGCATTAACATCCATACTTATACCTAAATTTTATTTCATATTCATGAACATGCATGTATTAATTACACTAATTGTACATTCATTAACCTTGTAACTCCATTAACATATAATCATACTTATACTCAAATTCTTTTCCATAAGTATGAACATACATGCATTAAACTTCAATTTAGTAACTCTTCATACTACAAATTCTTGAGTTTTACACTGCATACATAATATATAAATTATTATTATTATATTTACCAATAATGTATACATATTATTTTATTTCAACCATCATAATTCTACTAGAATTAAAATCCCGGTTATGTATTTTTACCAATTTGTAATGATCATGTATCCATAATTTAATATCGTATGGAAGTTAAACAAGGCACTATCTATCAATCATTACAAACATGTATCATCGACCACACACATATTTTTTGACTTTAGTGTCAACATTTCCGCATGCAATAATCAGTGGGGCATTACATTGCAATGTAAACGTGTAAATATTACATTATATTCACGTGAATGCAAATGTTTAGGAGAATCAAATTAAAAATTACTTACAAAGTGAATATGTGGTTCTCAACAATGAAAATCAAAATTTTGATTATTATTGCTTTACTCAATTATATATTCATACTATAAATTTAAACTATGAATACATTTTTATATTCCATGAAAAACCTCTTGTTTCTTTCTAATTATAATTGTATACCCAAATTTTTATAATGGTATAATATAAAGTTCACCACAAATTAAAGCGTGAACAAGTACATCTTTGAATACAAACATACATAAGATGTCACCTTATAGATATGATATATCTTCACAAGATATCTTTCTTTTTGCATGTAGATTTGGCATACAAAATTGCATGTAACATCAAAGCACTTGAATACTTTTTAAAAAGTATGTATAAAACATTTATAAGTAATAATTTCCTGAAATAAAATAATGTTATCATACACATGTATGTCTTTTCAACTTTTTCATACTAGCTATTCGTAATGATAATTCATCAAGGTTGTGATCATAATTCATTGTTTAATAGATTTATCTCATCAATTTAATTATCTGTACAGCCATAATATTAGAAATTGCTAATGAGATTCAACTATCAATTTTATAGCGAACATGTATTCACAATTTATTTACATTTTATTATTAGTTTTAGAGTTGTTCCGATGTCTGGTTTCAACAACAACGCAAAAAAGGATTTTCTTTTTGGCATCGCCTCAACGTCTGGCTTCAACGACCACCCAAAATAGGTTTTTCATATATAGAGAAACATCATGAATTATAGAAACAAACACAATCGATACTCTACCAAAGAGTAAATACTTTCGCATTATGCTATAAATCAATATTTTATTTTAAGCATAACAAAGGTAACGTATGCTTATATAATACATAAGTATCCGCATTGGGGCAACATCTAATTTTTTTGACGGTTAGTAAAATTGCAAAAAGTTCAACATTCTCCATACAAATTTTTGGCTTTCATTGCACCATTATTCTCCCTTATTTTATTTTATTATTATTATTTTTAATGTACCCAAATACATACATGTAAAATCTATTTTATATACAAAATAGACATCAATTCTTTCTTCATCCATGCGTAAGCGAAAGTCTTTCTAAAATGACGATAGAAACTTAAGTGCAGATTGGGTGATTTGATTATATTGCTTTTTCAATTTTATATATATATTCACTACAAGCAGCACGTATTAGAGGAATATTCTATACTAGATGCTTCAACTATTTTACATTTATGCCCCTTGATGTAGGTCAACTAAAAGGGGTGAGTTGTACTTATTTTCCCCATGTTTGCCTATAAATAGGCTCCATTGCACTCATTTTTATTCGTTCAAATATAATTACATTTTGCCTTTCCATATGGTATCAGAGCATTCACTTTTATCTTTCTTTTTTTCTTTTTGTTTTTTTTTTTTGCTTTCCGTTGTTAATTTTTTTCTCTCGGCATTGTGTTTAATTTTCTATTACTTTTTTTTCTTTAATCAATTTTCTTTTACAATGGCAACTAACCCTAGCTAGACTTGCCAAATGCTCTAGTTCCCTCCTCCTCTTCTCACGACGGCAACACAGGGCTCGGGCGGAGTCCGGCCAAATTAATGCCAGCACTCCACCTAGATACCCTGTCGCTGCTTCGAGACTAGTGTCCAACACTGTTCATGTCGGTCCCACCTCTTCTGGTGCTCCTGTTCTTCGGTCGGTCGATGCCGGTGTCGCCATTTCCGGTACTCCACTACCAATCGGGAGGCCTACAGTGAACCCGACGTTTCACCTAGGCATTCCATTTGCTTCCTCCCTCCCCTCTCTATTTTCAACCACTAGCGCTAGTCTAGCTGGGCCACCATCCCTTGACGGCACCACCAACATCGGCGATGGTAGAGCACTTGTCGTGATCTTGGATATGAGGTTAAGTACTAGGAATTCATTGGTTGTAATGAAATAGTATAAGTCATTAGTATAAATCAATTTAGTACTTCATTTAGTTGTTTAGCCAATGGCTTATATATGAAGGAGGGAAAGCCAGTTATTAGTTAATTAGAGGTAGTTCTTGTATTGTTTAGGTGCATTTCATAGTTAGATATTTTCTTGTTGTTCTTACTTGAGCTTGATTGTATAAATAGGGGAGGTTCATCATTGTAAAAAAGGTATTGAATGATAATAATCTTGGTTCTCATCTCTCAACCCTAATTCTCTCTACTTCTCATCTATATTCTCTCTATTTCTCATCTTAATCTCACTTTTTTCTCATCTCATATTCTTTCCCTTGGTTATGATTCAAGATTGATCTTGAACCATAAAAATTGGTATCAAAGCTTGTGAATTTGCTTTCGATTGAATTGAATTTCATTCAATTTGATTGCATTAGCAATTAATCAAGTTTAATTGATATCAAGTACTACTGTTCATATTGCATTCAATCCAGCTTTCAGTGCTTCGAAATTTCTTGTTCGAAAGCTTGCTGTTATTGCGATTTTTTTGCTGAATCTGTTCTAATTTGCTAAATTTACTTTAAACAAGGTTTAGTACATTGATTTCTTAGACAAAGTTGTTGTTCTTTGATTCGATCTAGCTAGATTTGCATACGAGCAAGGCTTTTGAGCTTAGGATTTTGCATCAGATGGTGTTGAGTTATGAGCTCAGTTGGCTGCAATTGCTTCTTATTCGTTGCTCTTGAGTCAGTTAGCTGACATTGTTTTGTATCAATTGTATTGCTTGCATAGAATTGTGATTGAAATGGATTAAATGTTGTTGCAAAATCGCTTCAAAAGATTAAAGATATAAACACTAATTTGATTAAGAGGAACCAAGAAAATTTCGAGCAACATTTTCCGAAGATATTGCAAACATTTCAAGAGATGATGACCACAATACAACTAATGTAGCAAACGATTGTGCAAGAGCAAATTAGCAAACAAAATGCACCTACTGAAGCGGTGGAAAGGCATAGACATGGATTTAAGAGCAGCGTTGCTAATCCAGTACAAAAAGTTACAGGATAGAAAGTTGCTTTGAATGCGGCAGCAGCGAGTTGGGTTGGTAACACAGTCTGATGTTCATGAGGTATTGGTGCAGTAGCAAACCTTGGAAACACAAGGTCGGATAATTGTGCAAGATCAATTAAAAGAAGTTGAAGTTAATTCAACTTTGAATGTTCATGGTAGGCCTCCTAACTCGAGGATTCAAAAGCTCATTGTTAAGAATACCAAGGATCCAAAGAAGGCTAATGTGATTTCATTTCAACAAGTTGTTCATGATGGAATGGAGGGGAAACAAGATGCCTGTTGGGAAAACATATAAATTTTGTTGAAAAAGAAACTCTGATACCGACTATTGGGTTTACAGTTCTCATATATGGTCAGAACAATAGGCAATAGGCACCTACTAGAGCACTTAGAGTAGGAGACTCTTCTCTCTACCTAAGCCCCCAGTCGGAGAGTCATGCTTCGTGACACCTCAATTGCGAGAGTTCCCGAGAATAGGTTTATCTCTATAAAACATTTGCCATAATACCGGTTGTTGGGATAATTTCTCAAATTCTCCCTAAAGTTTATGCAACGGAACAGGTTTAGAATTCATAACTCTAAACCTAGGGTCGATTTAAAATTCCTAATTTTGAATCTATTGACTTAAATTCATAATTTAAATCAACAGATCTAAATTCTTAATTTAGATCCACAGGCCTTATACTCTAATACATTCATAACAATACATAAATTTAAACAGGTATAATAACGAATACTGTAAATAAATAGAAAAGCGGAATCAAAAAAGAAGGAAAGAAAAGACATACCTAAAATTGCTCTAATAAAAGAAAAACCAGAAAGATAATAATATTCTTCAAAATCGAGACCCCGATACCTTCTACGCAATGACCTCGAACTGCCTGGAGAGTGGGCTCTGAAAAATATTAAACTGAGGAAAGAAAAATTTCAACGAAAATTTTTCTCTCCAATTTGGTCTCCGAAACAATTCCAGAAATTCTAAAGAAATATTTTAACTTGAATGCCAAGCCTCGGAATAAGCATCTCTATTTATAAGAGTATACCGGAGCAAAAAAATCTAATTTTTTCGATGTGGGAACCGCCTAGTTAAAATCAAAACGCTGCATTGACAACAAAATTAACCAAAACGCATTGTTTAAAACCTTGGCAAAAAATCGCGTTCAGAATCCGGGTACCATGTGGTGGGCCGCGATTGGCCTGCCCGTGAGCACGCGGATTACCACCATGCTTCCCAGCGCGTGACACATGTCAGGCGCTGATTGGTCAATAGGCGAAGGTGCGAATTGCCAGCCCTGTGTGTGATTTTCGTCCCTTTTTTTTGTTTTTGCTTTGTTTCCCACATGTAAAAATTCATCTTATGATCTTTAATTTTTCAAAATTATTTTATTTTATAATTTTCAACTTTTATTCATCTCATAAATAATACTTTAAAAAATTAATTTACCCTTCTTATAGATAAATAATTTATCTCATGAATTCTTTAATATTTTTCAGATAGCAATAAAACACGGAGGCTTGCGCAGGGACCTCAGGGACAATTTAAATCTAGCTCTAAATGGGTTAAATTAATCATCTCATAAAATAATTGAATTACCATTTAATGAGACTTAATTCCACTAAATAAATCTCATTGCACTCCAGACTTAAATTATTTATTTGATATCTCCCTAATAGACTGTAATGATGACAACAACCCCTCCACTAGATGTCCATGACAAAGGATAAATATAACCATTTCCATTATCTTTCTCACAGCTTCTACATTAGTTACCGACTCGCCCTTTATTGAATAATTTATTTATACTTAAACATATTCATGGTATAAATTCCAAATGTCAAACACTTGGAATACTTGGGCAAAAGATTCTGAACTATTCAAATATTTGCGAAACAACTAAGGGGACATCTGTATCTCATAAGAGACTGTAGATTCCCTATTGAATACCTGATCATTGTCACACTTTACGCTGCTACTCAGTGTACGTGGGATTTCAATCATTCGTTTAGACCTTACTTATAGTACACCAAAGTAACTAACGCTCCACACACAAGTCCAGAATACCCTCAGGATTTAGAGTGGTCATTCAAACAGTACAACGTGAATCACTCAATTTCGAAAGTAGTCTAGAAATAAGTAACCCACATGGTCCAACTCAGTGGGTCAATCTTATTAGACACACTAACCTAACACTTTTGGATCTCCTTCCACATAACCAAGACAAGCCATCTAAAGTGTCATGTCATAGTCTTAACATACAAGAGGTCCAAACTTGTCTTCGGCTATGAGTCTTTCAAACAACAATGCATACCATTTGTTCCAAGTCTATCTGCGGCTTAGTCTCATAAACCACTTAGAACAAACATGTAAATTATAGTTTGAGGACTACACGCATCTCATGGATGTCTCCCAAAAGAAAATCACATGTAATATAAATGCTCACATACACAAATTTAACTAGGAAACGACTAGAATTCAATTTTACTTTTTAATTAAAATAATATATCCAGAATAAATCTGGATTTCAGGACTCTGTTCCTAACAATCTCCCACTTGTCCTAAATCCAATTTATGACAAAGTCCATATTGACCCCTTTTTAAGTTTGAACCAAAAGTCTACTGAGCCTAACTCTTAGTGAGTACAATTACTTTATTGTGAAGTCAGCAATACAATACTGATTGACATTCCTCTCACTAATGGCTCCCACCCCAACGGTCAAGACATGCTTAGATGTTGAACGTCTATCATTTTTATCTGACTGGAAGTCTTAAATCAATATAGCCAACTTGAACCAGTTTGTCACTTTGAAAGATCAGCATAGAATCTCCAGTTCTTCTCAAAAACTAGAGAAAACACTTCACTGCCACCTAGTCCATTGGACTCATGTTAGACTAACACCTGCTTACTATACCATAGCAGAGCAGACATCAAGTCTCACGCACGACATGGCATACTTGAGGCTCCCACTTCCAAAGCATATGGAATATTCCTCAATTGCTCCTTCTCTTGAGGTGTCCTAGAACACTACTTAAAAAGAGAGGGACTCCATGCTATACCTTGACGTCTTGTCAATATAAGTGGCTAGGGAAAGACCCTACATCTTACTCTTACAACCTCCCAGAAGCTTAATCCTAAGAGTAGAGCTGGCTTCTCCTACGTCTTTCATATTGAGCTATCATGACAACCAAGTCTTTACAGCTAATGACACCCCTACATCATTCTCAATAAGTAGTATATCCTTAGACATATAACACTAAGAAAGTCACTACTTTCTCTTAATATCATTTGAACACACATGATTTGATCAATCAATTGCACAAAACTAGAAGACTTAATTGTATCATTGTGGCTAAAAAAAGATTAGATTCAATGCTGCGGTCAACCACTAAGGCTCCCGCTGTGAACCTGTCAGGTGCCTGACAATCCTCCAACCACACCTAAGCTCTCGCATGCCTGGAACATTTTCATTCCTATCAGTAGGTGCATCTAATACATTTACTATGTCTTAAGTTGTGTCTAGTTGTTCAGAATTATTGTCATTTTCCTTTAATACTATTTTGTTTTTTTTTGTTTTTTTGTAGCTTACTAGCAAAATCCTTCTCTAAGTGTTTTGCATTGTATTTAAAAACCCTTTTGATCAAAAGAACTATAGAAAAGACCGTCTTTGTTCCTTTTATCTGCAACACAATTCTATTGCGGTGTACCCAGAGCAGAAAGCTGAGATCTTATCTCATTTGCAGCTAGGAACTCTAAAAACTCACCTGAAAAATATTCACCACCTCGATCTAATCGAAGTGATCTAACTTGTTTACCTAACTGCTTTTCAACTTCGACTTTGTACTCTTTGAACTTTTCAAAAAAGTCCAACTAATGTCTAAATAAGTAAACATATACATATCTTGAGTAATCATCACTAAACGTGATTAAGTACTCATGCCCACCACTTGCCTGAACACATATTAGTCCACATACATCTATGTGAACCAGCTCAAGCAAGCCACCAACCCTGCTGCCTTTACTCTTAAAGACAGAATTGGTCACCTTTCATTCTATGCAGAATTCGAAAACTGGTAATGACCTCAAGTCCAAAACCTCTATCAGTCCGTCTTTCACCAGTCTTTGGATCCTGTTCAAATTAGTGTGACCTAAACATTGGTGCCATGTGTAGGCAATATCCCTTTCAAGGTGTTTTCTTTTAGAAGATTGAACAAGTGAGCTTACGTTAAATTCATTTAAACAATTACAATAATTTTGATAAGGAATTAATATGAATAAATAATTTATTCATGTACAAGTGCAAATAAACAATTTATTTCTCATATTAAAATTTTCATTATCAAAATCAATTGAATAACAATTATTCATAACACGAGATACAGAAATTAAATTCCTGTGCAGAGTAGCTACAAATAAATAATCTTTTAAAACAAAACTCTATTACTAAAGTCTAAGCTAACATCTCTTATACTTAAGACCGCTATTATTATACTGTCCCTGACCATCAGGTACAACATCCATCATGTAGCCTTTTTACCTGTAAAATATTACAAACATAGTCAGTTGAACCCGAGTCCACCCACTAGGAACCTGGTGGACTCTCAACCGCGTATGACTCAACTAAGTGAGATATCAACATACCTTCACCAAATGGCTTAGCAGTCTTTGTAGGAAGAGTGTCTATGTATTTAGTGTAGTTTCTTCTCCAATGGCCTAGTTTTTTTGTAAAAGAAACACTTTTCTTTTGCTGACTTCCTTATGGACTTGGTTGCTACAATAGCAACCTTGCCCTTATGAGTAATAACCACGTCTAACTTATTTTTTAAGGCAAAGTAATTTGGTTCAGTTAGTACATTATGTATTTAAAATCAAGCAAAGTTGGCCAGCCCTATCCATATAAAATATTGTAAATGCAAACATTTGTGTAACTGTCGAACAAGAGTCGTGTATAATGCAGTGATATATATTCTTTCAATTTAGCATACACAATAAGTCAGATATCCGCCAAACTGTACTATCATGTATACAATGATGACCCAAACACACCACTCCTTACTCCCGGACAGCGGGGTCGCACGAAGCTAGTTCAGGTGAGAACTATTCTCAATTAACCTGTTTTCTTGTAACTCTTACTAAACATGATTAACTCACCTTTTTTTTGGTAAGTCAGTGTGAAAATATCATATATGAACAAATATATGTACAAGTCTACGAGGGGCATACCCCAAGCCAAGGCCCAAGGCCTACATCAATGAATCAATCCGAAGAAAGAAATCAAAACAACGAAATCAAAAGCCAATATGGCCAAACAAAAAGGACAAAGCCAAAAAGCAAAAAAATAAAAAATAAAAAATATGCTAGCGCTCAATCCCCCACTCCTGCAGAAGCTGTGAGTGACGATGAGTGATTAACTCACCCCTTTACCTTAATATCTAACATGACACAACAGAGCTCCTCGGGGAGGCTAATGCATCACACTAGTCAAGTGTAAACCATTACCTAAACCTGCATACAAATGCATGAAATACTCCACGGCAGCGTGGTCGCATCGCTTCTTTGCACTTTGGTTTATCCTAAAAGAAGTCTAACCCTGTAATCTGTAAACCGACATCCTCGGCAAGGAGGTCTATCGATCTACTATACTGTTAGACCGGTAACGGAGACCGTGAGGTTACAACAATTGAAATCTCGCTCCCACTTCATTTTTATAACCAGTGATTTTCAATTAACATGCATTTACAACCCGGATTATCTCATAATCCCCTTTAGAATCACATTCTACCAATAACCAAAATTAATTAATTAAGTTAATCAAAAACTTTATCGTTTCATAGCATTGATTATCTCATAATCTTGCTTTAGAATCTCATTCTAAAACCAAATACATTAATACAAATTAATTTAATTTAAATCTTGTTATGTAAATTGATACCAAGATCTTGATTGTCTCATAATCTATTTTTAGAATCTAATTCTAAAATTAAATTAATTAATAAAATCAATTTTGGTTTTGTGCTTAAACTATCCCATAGTCTATTTCGGAATCTTATTCTAAAAATAAACAAAATTTAGACTATCTCATAGTCCATTTTAGAATCTTATTCTAAAATAATTTCAAATAACTTTTATTTAGAAAACACTGATTCACAACTTAGATTATCACATAACCTAAATTTAGAATCTCATTCTAAAATAAATTAATTGATAAAATAATTAATTTATAATTATGTAAACCAGTACTAAAGTCAAAACATTGCAAAAATAATAAAAAAATAAATTTTTTTTAAAATTAAAATATGTAATTTTAAAATAAATTGAATCTAATCTTGTTAGATCAATTTTATCCAATTTCGTATAAAATAATTGAATCAAATCTCATTAAACCAATTTTATCCATCATTAAAAATATTTGAATCTAATTTTATTAGATCAATTTTGTCCGATTTCGTAAATCATGACAGATAACGTACAATCTCATTATACGAACAACATGATCGCAAATTTATGTATTAAATCTTTTAACCGATTTAAACAATTTAAATCGATACTTTAAATAACCTAGTTAACTATTAACACTTTTAACCGATTTAAACAATTTAAATTGTTAATCTAATTAACAATTAATTAATTTGATGATTCAAACAATTTAAATCAAAAATACAAACAATCATCTAAATGAATCATTAATTCATTATTGATTTAAACAATTTAAATCACTACGTCAAATTAAACTAATTTTCCTTCTTAATAAAATCGCTATTTTATTAAATTGCAAATCTATTTATTTCGATCTTATTATATCTAGTCATGTATATTATGAATGTAACCAGAGGCAGGCTTTGATACCAATTGTTGGTAAAACATATGAATTTTGTTAAAAAATAAACTCTGAAGCTAACTATTGGATTCACAGTTCTCAACTATAGTCACAACAATAGGTACCTATTAGAGCATTTAGAGTAGAAGACTCTTCTCTCTACCTAAGCCCCAGGTCGGAGAGTCACGCCTCGTAACACCTCACGTGCGAGAGTTCCGGGGAATAGGTTTATCTCCATAAACCCTTTGCCCTAATACCGGTTGTTGGGATGAATTTCAAAAATTCTCCCTAAAGTTTACGCAGCAGAACAGGTTCAGAATTCATAACTCTAAACCTAGTATCCATTTAAAATTCCTAATTTTAAATCTACTGACTTAAATTTATAATTTAAATCAACATATCTAAATTCTAAATTTAGATCTATAGGCCTTATACTCTAATACATTCATAACAATATATAAACAGGTATAATAACGAATATTGTAAATAAATAAAAAAATAAAATCTAAAAAGAAGGAAAGAAAAGACATAACTGAAATTGCTTTAATAAAAGAAAAACTACAAAGACAATAATATTCTTCAAAATCGAGACCCCGATACCTTCTATGCAATGACCTCGAACCGCCCGGAGGGTAGGCTCCAAAAAATATTAAACTGAGGAATGAAAAATTTCAACGGAAATTTTTCTCTCCAATTGGGTCTCTGAACCAATTCCAGAAACTCTAAAGAAATATTTTAACTTGAATGCCAAACCTCAGAATAAGCATCTCTATTTATAGGAGTATACCGGAGCGAAAAATTCTAATTTTTTCGATATGGGAACTGCCCCGTTAAAATCAAAACGCAGCATTTGACAACAAAATTAAGCAAAACGCGTCGTTTAAAACCTTGGCAAAAAATCGCGTTTAGATATCCGGGTGCCACGTGGTGGGCCGCAATTGGCCCGCCCAGAAGCACGCGGATAACCACCGTGCTTCGCAGTGTCGTGCACTAGTTGGTCAATAGGCGAAGGTGCGGATTGCCAGCCCTCTGTGCAATTTTCGTCCCTTTTTTTTTTTTGCTTTGTTTCCCACATGTAAAAATTCATCTTATGAACTTTAATTTTTCAAAATTATTTTATTTTATTTTTTTTAGCTTTTATTCAATTCATGAATGATGTTTGGCAAAATTAATTTACCCATCTTATGGATAAATAATTCATCTCATGAATTCTTTAATATTTTTCAGATGGCAATAAAAAATAGAGGCTTGCGTAGGGACCTCAAGTACAATTTAAATCTAGCTCCAGATGGGTTAAATTATTCATCTCATGAAATAATTTAATTACCATTTAATGAGACTTAATTCCACTAAATAAATCTCATTTCACTCCAGACTTAAATTATTTATTCGATATCTTCCTAACAAACTATAATGATGACAACAACCCCTTCGCTAGATGTCCATGACAAAGAATAAATATAACCACTACCATTATCCTTCTCACAGCTTCTCCAGTAGTTACCAACTCGCCCTTCACTGAATAATTCATTTATACTTGAACATATTCAGAGTATAAATTCCAAATGTCAAACACTTGAAGTACTTTGGCCAAAGATTCTGATCTATTCAAATATTTGCGAATCAACTAAGGGGACATCTGTATCTCATAAGAGACTGTAGATTTCCTATTGAATACTTGGTCCTTGTCACACGTCACGCCGCTACCCAGTGTACGTGGGATTTCAGTCATTCGTTTAGACCTTACTTATAGTACACCAAAGTAACTAACCCTCCACGCACAAGTCCAGAATACCCTCAGGATTTAGAGTTGTCGTTCAAACAGTACAACGTGAATCACTCATTTTCAATAGTAGGCTAGAAATAAGTAACCCATATGGTCCAACTCAATGTGTCAATCTTATTAAACGCACTAACCTAATACTTTTGGATCTCCATCCACATGACCAAGACAAGTCATCTAAAGTGTCACGTTATAGTCTTAGCATACAAGTAGTCCAAACTTGTCTTCGACTATAAGTTTTTCAAACAACAATCCATACCATTTGTTCCAAGTCTATCTGTGGCTTAGTCTCGTAAACCACTTAGAACAGACATGTAAATTGTAGTCTAAGGACTACACCCATCTCATGGATGTCTTCCAAAAGACAATCACATGCAGTATAAATGCTCACATACACAAATTTGACTAGGAAACGATTGGAACTTCAATTTTACTTATTAATTAAAATAATATGTCCAGAATAAATCTGGATTTCAGGACACTATTCCTAACAATGCCAAGATTGCTGCATTTTGGGGTAGTGAAGATCAAATGAAGAGGATTCACTCAAGGAATGATCATGCTACGGTTGGAAGGCCAAATACAACAACATCTACTTCAATTAAGGGTGTAACTAGAGCATCACGATCTAGATTTGGTGTAATATAATCTGAAATTGGAGCATTACAGCCTGATGTGCAAGGTGTGGGACCACTTGATGTTGCTAAAATCAAATCAAAAGTGCGAATCGAGATCTTGAGCATCAGAAAGTTGAGGTTTAAGTTCAAATTGCAGCAGAAGATTGAGATCAAATTGGTAATTCACCTCAACCATAAGAAGTGTTATTTAAGTAAGAGATTGAGAACATTGGAAAGGCCAATTATGGTTTACAAAGGAAGTGCACCAGATTTCTTACTTCTTGAGGAAAATAAAAAGGTTCGTAAAGAGTTATACATGATCAAGAAGTTGCGATTGAAGCAGCCCAAGGTGTTGATTATGTCTATTGATAGATTTGGGGCATTCTCTTTGATCAAAAGAACTATCAAGATAACAAAGAAAAGGGGGATTTCCAGCTGCGATGGATCAAGTTCAGCAGCAAATCAGGGTATTCTCTCTGTAGTGCACTCAAATTCAACAAAGGAAAGGCTGTTACTGCTACGGTACCAAAAAATTCAGAACAGAATAAATCTATTACCTCTTTAATGCGAGCAAACGCTCATTTGTAGATGGGAGATATGCCAAATCAGACCCAATGGCAGGCTTTTTTGAGTGGCGCTAGTGCTTATTCTTCTACGAACACTAATGATATACCTCCTAATCTGAAAGAAGTAATATATGAATTCAATAAGTTGATGCAAGATACTTCCCTTAATGAATATATGATTTGATTTGAAGAATTGAAGGCTAGAGTGTTGTCCATACATTCAAAGACTATTGAGGATTATTTGGTGGCTCACTTTATTGATGATCTCCAACCTGTGCTCAAGTTTATAGTTAAGGCTATTAGTCCTCGATCGCTATCAATGGCATATGATAAAGCAAGGTTGTTCAAATACATGGTTCCTTCTTATACAAAGGGAGAATAAAGAAAGATTGATCCATTACCACGAGAGGAGCAAAGATTTGCCACTTTAGGGAAAATTTAGGCAGTACAAACAAGTGGGAATCATGAAGTGGGTTTGCAAGGCAATGTTGCTATAGTAAATCCAAAGAAAAGCACAGAAAAATAGTTCAACAAGTTGTTAGGGATGAATGACAGCAAAACAGTGGAATATCAACAAAAATTGGACATTCCAGGCAAGATTGTGCAAGCAAGGAATGAAGAGTGGTCTCCAAAGGTACAACCAAGTGTGAGACCTCCTGAAATCTTGTGGTTGATGTTTAAACAGCAAGCAGAAGATTAAGTTAATGTAGCTAGTCTTCCTCAAAATCAACCATTCAATCATGGAACCGGTTATGAAAGAAAACAAAATGCTGTTGCTACAGGGGAGCAGATGGTAGGAGTGTCACATTCAGTTGAAGAATTTGAGCAGTTACGCAATTCTCCACTTGTTCTTACTGTGTTCAAAGCTGCTAAGCATTACAAGTTGCACCACCAAGGATCGGTTAAGGTGGACTTAGAAGCCAAGAGACTTCATGTTTTTATCAAGAACGCTAGGGACTTCATAGTGAAACCTTGCAAATGGGAGGATATTTGCAAGTTGTTTACTCATATTGCTATTGCCATGGGCACGATGTAGATACATAGAAGCTACATGAGTGAAGTTCACATGCTAAAGCAAGTTGGCAAGCAGTAAGTTACTTGATAGCTCATATTCCATTATTCTTAGTTTAGATTAAGAGCAAGGTTGCAATAACTAGCTCTCTTCCAGCTGCAATTTCAGAATCTTTTAGCATCAAAAAGAGTTCTTCAAGTCACAATGCTTTTATTAGATTCTTAAGGCAAGAATCTTTTAAGGGGGGAGTATTATCATGATCCTAGATATGGGGTTATGTACTAGGAATTCATTGGTTGTAATGAAATAGTGTAAGCCATTAGTATAAGTCAATTCAATACTTCATTTAGTTGTTTAGCCGATAGCTTATATGTGAAGGAGGGAAAGTTGGTTATTAGTTAATTGGAGGTGGTTCTTGTATTTTCTAGGTGCATTGCATAGTTAGATATTTTCTTCCTGTTATTACTTGAGCTTGATTGTATAAATAGGGGAGGTTCATCATTGTAAAAGGGTATTGAATGATAATAATCTTGATTCTCTTCTCTCAACCCTAATTCTCTCTACTTCTCATCTATATTCTCTCTAGTTTTCATCTTAATCTCACTTCTTTCTCATCTCATATTTTTTTTCCATAAGTTATGGTTCAAGATTGATTTTGAACCATAACAACACTTCCCTCCTCCTATCAACACTCCCTAGTGTCTGGGCTGGGGGCGATGGCGTCACTGTTCTCCTCCCTCCATCACAATAGTACCCCAAACCCTAATTTCCTAAACTATAACCATCCCACCTCCCCCATAGTCACCCTTTCGCAAATATCACAAGTATTGTAACAATTAAACTAGAAACAACAGCATATTACCTCGCTTGGCATGAATAGTTTGATATGTTACTTCTAGCCCATCAATTATTGAGGTTTATTGACAATAGTTATCCCTGTCCCTATGCTCAAATAACACATCCAAATGGCATCACTTGTCTTAATTTCCACTATAAAAGATAGGCTCGTACGGATCAAAGTCTAAGATCCTGTATTGCTGCCACCCCCTCTTGTCCCTTAATCACTGACATTGTTCGCCACCCAACCTCAAAGGCCATGTGGGATGCCTTGGTTAAGCATTTTGGGGATCACTTCATGGCTTAGGAGTTCTATCCTTAGACCCAAATAATAAATCACCACAAAGACGGCAAAACAATGGACATTTACCTTTCTGAATTAAAATCAATCACAAATGACTTAGCTGCCATTGATCCACCTGTTTCCAATAGAGAATTCACACATTTTGCCCTCTATAGCTTACCCCCTAAGTACGCCACATTTGCAATGTTTGCTCGACAAACCTCCAAACAATATACCTATGAAGAGTTAAAAACAGCCCTCCTCAATAAGGAGGCTGCCCTTAATCACTACTTGGAAGGATTCAATATGATCAAACCCTTACCCTAATCACTACAGGTCAACCCAACCCTAGCTAACAACAGGGCCGCGGCCAAAACTAACGAGGTCACCATGGTGGCTGGCACAAACCACCGGGCCCACCGAACCCCCACAGAAAGCACCCAACCACCTCTCCTCCCTCGGTTCGTCCCCCCTTTGGACCCTCTTTTAACTCTACCCTCAACTGTGCAAATCTACTCTCAAACTGGCCATGCTGAAAACCTGCCCGCATCATTTTGATAGCAGCTCTTTCCCAGATCCATCCTAGTCTCTAGCCGCTATGACTATCAGGGAACCGCATGACTACAATTTGTACCCTGACTTGGGTGCTTCCAACCATATGACATTGAACCCAAGTATTCTCGATAATCTTCTCCCATATTCCGGTCATAAAGTGTTCTCATTGGTAATGGAGCTTTGATGCCTGTGACATATGTTGGATGTACACATAAAAGCCCAATAAAACTCCCTCATGTCATGCTTGTCCCCAAGCTCACACATAACCTTTTATCAATCAGGAAACTATGTCAGGACAATAATTGTATGATCGAATTTGGCACTAATCTATTTTGTGTTAAGGACAAGGCTACGGGGACGCCTCTACTTTAAGTACCCAGTAACGGTCCACTCTATAGTTTCTCACTGCATGATGTTGGCCTCATTGCTCGGGTCAAAACTGGCAAATTGTGGCATCACATATTGGGTCATCTTAGTAGTTTAGTTCTTGAGTTTCTATGTAATAAACATTATATTCCTGCTTCCAAATTTTCAAATAAATGTTCTTCCTATTATTTAGGAAAGTCCAAGAAACTCCCTTCTGAGCGTGTAATTCATAATACAACTATGCCTCTTCAACTAATACATTCGGATGTTTGGCAATCACTTGTTTTTTTTCTAAATTAACATATAAATACTATGTCCTGCTTGTTGATGGTTTTTCAAGATTCACTTGGTTCTCCCTAATGTAGCACAAATATGAAGTTTTTGGCATTTTTACCTCTTTTAAAGCCCTCGTTGAAAACCAATTTAACTCCAAAATTAAGATTTTTCAAAGCGGGGGGGGGGGGGGGGGGGGGGGGATGAATTTGAACATAGACGCATGAATGCCCTATGTCAAGAGGTTGGAATTCACTTCCGCCGATTATGTCCTGATGCCCCAGAACAAAATGGGGTGATAGAGCACAAGCATCAATATTTATCAAAAATGGCACGGATGCTCTTAATTCACTCGAAAATACCTTATAAATTTTGGGATGACGCTTTCTTTACTGTTTGTTTTATTATAAACTGCCTCCCCATCCCAACATTCTCTAATGCATCCCCTTTTCAAAAACTCTTCAATTCCAATCCCAATTACAAGAATTTTTGCATCTTTGGATGTGCTTGTTACCTAAACCTCACATCCCGTGCCCCTTATAAACTTGCCTCTCGGTCTTCACAATGTGTTTTTCTTGGATATGCAGCACTGTATAAAGGATACAGGTGTTTTGTTCCCAAAAATAATCGAATGTACATTAGTCGTCAGGTGAAATTTGATGAATTTCGCTTTCCCTATGCTGAACTAACCTCCTTCAACATGCCTATCTCTATAACAACAACAACAACAATAGTCCCAATGCCTCACGGGCCCCGCAAATGCAGGGTCTGGGGGGTGGATGTACGCAGCTTTCCCCTTCCAAGTGCAAAAGAAGATGTTTCCGAGGACCTCAAACCTGAAGATATTATTGTCCTGGAAGCATGACATCTTGAAAAGGGTTAGGTCATGTCGAAGACAGCTTCAAGGCACATAATAAGGCAAATAGTACAAGGCCAATACTAAGTACGTAAATTGAGAAGCAAATAAGCAAGCCACAAAGGATTAATCCGCGTTAGAAACCCTATGCTAATAGTGATACCCATCACTACTCTAAGCCGCTATATCGGCTACCCCTATGCTCATTCTCGAATGAGCTCTATCCAAGGCCATCTCCTCCCTTAGGTTTAGGTGAGTTATGTCCTATCTGATCGTCTCCAACCAACTCTTCTTTGGCCATCCCTTTCCTCTTCTGCCTAGCATAGTATGTAGCTCCTCACATCTTCTTACTGGAGCTGTGGTCGGTCTCCTTCTAATATGACCAAACCATCTCAAGCATTGCTCCCTTGGTTTGTCCTCGATCGAGGCTACACCTAATTTTCCTCTTATATCATCGTTCCTGACCCTATGCTTCCTTGTGTGACCACACATCCATCGCAGCATCCTCATCTCTGTCATCTTCATCTTCTGTGTATGCAGTTATTTCATTGGCCTGCCCCATACAACATAGCCGATCTCACTACTGTCTTGTAGTATTTTCCCTTTAGCTTTAGTAGGAACTTTTTATCACAAAGTACCCCAGAAGCCATTGTCTATTTCTACCAGCCTACCTTAATTCGGTTGTTGACATCCTCGTCAATCTCACCATCTGTTGTACCATGGATCCCAATTATTTGAAACTATCCTTCCTCGGTATGGTCTCAGATCCTATCTTGACGTTTTTTGTGCTAGGCGCAGTAGAGTGACTAAACTTGAGTTCCATCTACTCGGTCTTGGATCTACTGATTCGTAGGCTCTTCGATTCCAAAGCCCTTCTCCACAATTCCAGCTTCTCAATTATGTCTACTCGAGAGTCCCCCACCAAAACTATGTCATCTACGAAAGGCATACACCAAGGTACATCTCCTTGAATGTGCCTGGTGAGCTCATCCATGACTAGAATGAACAGAAAGGGGCTCAAGGAAGAACCAAGGTGCACCCCAACTGTAATAGGAAATGTGTTTGCCTGCCCTTCCCCTGTACGCACATTAGTTTATACATCCTCATACATGTCTCTAACATGCCTATCTCTGATGGCACAAATTCCGCACCCCTTATTGTTTGAGTCGCCCCTAACATCCTAGGTCACGCTAGTCTTCCCAACCTCCCTTCGGTGTCAACGGACGGTGCCAACCGCCGATTGT
Source organism: Simmondsia chinensis (assembly GCA_018398585.1). Classification (NCBI taxonomy): domain Eukaryota; kingdom Viridiplantae; phylum Streptophyta; class Magnoliopsida; order Caryophyllales; family Simmondsiaceae; genus Simmondsia; species Simmondsia chinensis. The sequence continues at coordinate 27,986,498 of JAGTTD010000003.1, read as the reverse complement.
CCGGACCCCTTGTCACTGACAACGCCGGCACCTGCACCCTTGAACCACCCGAACGCCCTTGGGTTCCCTCCCCCCACCCCCCCCCCCCCCCCGGTACTAGCCCCGACCCTAGCCCAAACTCGTTCACCGAGGCTCCCGCCTCCTCCCGAACCCAGGCACCACCCATATCAGAGCCAGCCCCACCTGACACCCTTTCTACCCCAGGTCTACCGATGGGCGATGACAACCACACCCACCCACCTCCCCGCCCACCCGATGTCCCCCCTCATCCAATGTCAACTCCCACCCTATGTAGATCAGACTTAAGGCATGTATACGTAAAATCAAGTATCCCTTTTCCCTTTCCTCCATTACTATGGTTCAAGAGCCCACTTGTTACTCACCGGCTGTTTAAAATCCACAATGGTAAGAAGCCATGGTGGATGAATTCAATGCTCTAATACTGAACACCACTTGGGACTTTGCCCCTATGACCCCAGTAAAAAACCTTGTGGGCAACACTTGGAAATATAAAGTTAAGTATAAGGCGGAGGGCTCTGTTGAACAATTCAAGGCTCGCCTAATGGCCCAAGGCTTCCACCAACATGAAGGCCTGGACTACAAAAAGACCTGAAGCCAGTCGTTCAACCCTCCATCAAATGCTTTATGCTTGCACTTGCTATTACATACAACTGGCCTTTATGATAGTTGGATGTCAAAATGCGTTCCTACGTGGTCATCTAAAGGAAGACGTTTATATGAAACAACCTCAGGGCTCCATACACCCCAAATACCCTAATCACGTGTGTCTCCTTAAGAAAGCATTATACGGTCTTAAATACGCACCTCAAGCATGGTTCCAACGGTTTAGTGCATCTAACTTAGTCTTGGCTTTATCTGCTATCGAGCTGACCTTTCCCTCTTTATCCATAAAACTAACACCCACCTCACATGTGTCCTTTAGTATGTGGCTGACATAATCCTTACAGGCACTAACACCTATCACTTAGACTTTTTGATTACCTTCCTTTATCACCAGTTCGCGATGAGAGACCTAGGACCCTTGCCTTTCTTCCTTGGCATTGAAGCCAACCATAGCCACAATGGATTGTTCCTTTCTCAATGCAAATACACTATGAACCTTCTCCACAATGTAAAAACCGTCAAAACCCCTGTTCCCACTCGAGCAAGCCTCTCCTTGAGTGAAGGGGAACCTCTAGATGACCCTACTGAATACAGAAGCGCAGTTAGGGCTCTCCAATACCTCACAATGACCTAGCCTGATATCTGCTATGCCGGTAACCTTGTCTCTCAATTCATGCATGCCCCTTAACTCAAGTCCACCCGGGACCATGGTCTATCGATCGTGCCCGCCTACTCCCCCACTATTATTGCCTTCGCTGACGTTGACTGGGGCAGCTGCCCCGACACACGCCGCTCCACAACCGGCTATGCCATCTACCTTGGGCCCAACCTCATCTTTTGAAGAGCAAAGAAACAGGTGACTGTCTCCAAATCCACCACTAAGTCTGAATACAGGGTCGTTGCACAGGTTGTGGCTCAAATTGACTGGGTTCGGTTCTTGATGAGAGACCTCAGCCTACGTGAGTCGGGTCTAATCATTGTCTTTTACGGTAATGTGTTGGCCTCATACCTAGCCGCCAATCCAGTCTCGAATGATAGAAGCAACCACATTGATGTCGACTTCCACTACATTTGGAAAGAAGTTCTCAAAGGTGACCTTCAAGTCCGCTACACTCGTACGACAAAACAGATAGCCGACATCCTCACAAAAGATCTAGCAGCCAATCGCTTCCTTGAACACAAGGCCAATCTTCATGTTCTTCTTCCCCGCTCAGATTGAGGGAGCCCATTAGAGGAATATTCTAGACTAGATGCTTTTGCTATTTTACATTTATGCCCCTTGATCTATGTCTACTACAAGGGCAAAGTTGTACTTATTTTCCCTATATCTGCCTATAAATAGGTTCCATCGTACTCATTTTTATTCATTCAAACATAATTATATTTTGCCTTTTCATAGCATGCGTATAAAATCCCTTCTGTTGCATGCGGATAAACATGTGGTTGTCATACAATTCACATGATTCTTACATCACTTGATCAAAAGTAATAACCGCATGATTGGGAATTTAATTCCTTTTTAAGTGCAATATTATATTTAAATAGAAAATCATGGATTTTCCAAATTTATGTGATCTAGTTCCACATATAAATTTAACTATATGCATAAACAATGCATAAACACAAATCCCATACATCTTAGAAATTCATGATTTTAGTCGTATTCAAATCAAAGAACATACATTGATCCCTAGCTATTTGTATAACAGAAGGATCAAAAAATACATCTCAAGTTTCTCTTAATCAATTACTCCAATCTCGGCAAAGGTTCCGCCATCAGCACACCCAAAGAAGCCATTTTCATGAACAAATACTAGTCTTAAGATTATTAGCTAGTGAAATTTGTAGAAAACACGCAAATTTTTTTGGGAAATATAGAACATGTATCTATAACAGCCATCGGTTCAAGGCACGTAGTGAACTATTTCAAATAAGACTCATCGCTTGGATATCAAAATAGTCTAAGAGATATGATGAAACCCAACAACAAAGTGCGAGTAAGTGTAGAGAGAAGATTGATGACTGAGACTTTTTAGAGAGAAAGAGAGACTGAATCTTTTTTTTTTTTTTTGTTTCCCCTTGTATCTTGCAAATGCCAATTAGGGGCCTTTATATAGAAATTAACGCGTCTCTTCACAAGAGATACATAATTCAACATTAGAACACATGTCAATTATCAAGGGAGACATCCCTCCAAATTAGTAATTAATTTCCAAATACAGAAAACTGACGAGCAAAAAATAACGGCCATAATTGACACAGACTCTGTGTGTCAACACACAGGCTTTTGTGTTGACACATAGACCTAAACTTTGGTTTCTATATATTTGGGCCAAAATATATAACAAGTAAGCATTTTAAATACTTTATTTTGAAAATATATCAACAACTTCTTGTGGTCTTTGCCTGTCAAAGTCACTATGTCAATTTGTTTTCCCTTGAGGGCTGCTGCTCTTCTTATTTTGACTATTTGTACATTGTAATGATTAATATTGTGGCCCCCTACTTTGGCTGCCAAAAAAAGTTTGTTGTTTGATTTATGTTCTGTGAGCGGTCAACGTAAATAGATTGAAACGAATGTGGCTAATGGAGTTACCACAACCTGGGGTTAAGTCAATTTTTAATTGCACACGTGTGCCTACAACTAATCAATTTGCACAAGCATTGATGTTACTAGTGAATTTTGACTTCAATTTACAATTATTATGTGGATTTAGTGAATGCTCTAGTAATGAATATTGAATATATAAATTTTTGTAGCTTTTATTATATTTATTATGCAAGGAAAAAGAAAATTGCTATAGAGCTCACCCAAGCGGCAGTTGGGGTGATAAAGTAAATCCCACATATATCTTACCTTGAACTCTTAAGAATTGAGAACCGGCACAGAGAAAAGTTCGAGAGCTCGCCGACCTCTCTTGAGCTTGAGTCAATTAGGTCTATCCTGGAGCCTTAACTGAAGATAACTTAATCAAGGTTGAATTTAACAAGATTTAGATGGAGTGAACTATTTTTGGGTAACTGGATTAGGACCGATGCTATCAAGCTCAAGACTTTGCGGTCAAAGCCCTAAAACTAATAACAAAAACTTAAATTCTCCTAACTCACTATGCTGTGTCACCAACATCAGATTAACGTTGTCAAATTTGAGGCTTGACTATCAAAGCCTTTGATTTAGTAGTGCTAAATTGTTTTGCCGAAGGGGATGGAGTTAGAAACTATGGCAAAAGGAGTTAACTTCTCATACATCGTTGAGAACCCATTGTATTTGCTAGAAGCATACAAGCTATAACTACGCATACCCACGTAGAAACGAAAAGTAAGAGCACTAGTGTGCTTTAGGAAAAAAATGAAGAGTTCTGTTAGGTTGTGTCTCAAATTTCTTTGATTTATGGAGAAGACCACAAGCAAGCAGATCAATCGGATGAGAAGCCGGTCGATCGGGAAAGTACACAGAAGCATGACGCGTCAAGGAAGGTCCCCGATCGATTGGGATTCCAAAACATGGGAACCCTTGTTCTGCTAGTATAAATATGAAGTGATGTTTACGTTTTAGGTATTCAAATAAAGAGAGAGCGCCGTCATCATTGAGAGAGAGAGAGAGAGGGGAAGTGAATCGTAATTCTTCCATCGTTTCATTCAATAAAGATTCTCAATCTCCGCCCACGGTTTTGCCCCCTCTCGATTGAAGAGGGGTTTCCACGTAAATCATTGACTTCTTCGTTTATTCTCTTTTATCCTATTATTTACTTCATATTTGTTATAGTATTGAATTGGATCCTGTTCTTGGGTTATTTATTCCTCATAAACTGTTATCAGAGGCCCGATTCGGTACTATGACATCCGCAGTAAAATCTGAAGTTGAGAAGTTCAGTGGTCAAGGGAGTTTTAGTTTATGGCATGTTTGCATTAAGGGCCTCTTGACTCAGAATGGTTTAAAGAAAGCGTTGGATGGAAAAGAGAAGAAACCAAAGAGTTTATCAGAAGGACAATGGGAGGAGTTAGACAAAAGGCTCTAACCGCTACTCAGAAGTGTCTTACAGATAACGTAGTTTTGGAAGTGAAAACCGCTAAGGAGTTGTCGGAGAAATTGCAGGAGATGTTCTACGTCAAGTCTGTCTCCAACAAATTCGCAGTTAAGTGTCGGTCATTCACCTTTCATAGTAACGAATTTAACTCTATTAGTCACTAGTTAAAATAATTGAATGATGCCCCTAAGAATGAAGATCAGGCCATGTTGTTATGTTCACTCTCTACTGCTTATAAAGGCTTTGTTGAAAGCATGATTTATGGTGGTAGAAAAACCATCTCTATATATGAGGTTAAGAAAAACTTGCTGAGTAAAGAAAGAGTTGATAAGGAATTGTCAGATCTTGTAAATGACTCCAGAAGTGGTATGTTTGTGAGAGGTAGAACTGAGACTAGAGAGTCTAATGGTGGTGGAAATAGGTCTGGGTCAAAGTCTAGATATAAAAACCTGTCGTGTAGTTATTGTCACAAGAAAGGGCACATAAAGAAGTACTGTTATAAGCTTAAGGGCAAACAAAAGAAAGATAACAGGAAAGACCAAAAAAGAAACGATAAGTCTGTGGAAACTAGTGTAGTTGAAGATGAGAATAATGTTGATGTTCTGCTAGTGACCGAATCTCAATCTAGATCTAAAAAAAATTGGATTCTGGATTCGGGTTGCTCCTATCACATTTGTCCCAATCAAGATTGGTTCATCACATATGAGTCAATTCAGGGTAGAGTTATTCTAATAGGTAATGATGCAGCATGCAGAGTTTTGGGAATAGCAACAATTCGTGTTAAGATGTTTGATGGAACTGTTAGGACTTTGAGTTAAATTCGTCACGTCCCAGATTTAAAGAAGAATCTTATCTCTTTAGGTACCCTTGATTTTCATGGGTACAAGTACATAGCTCAAGGTGGAGTTATGAAGGTCTGTAAGGGTGTTTTGATTGTGATGAAAGACAGACAAGTAGGAATCTTGTATGAAATTGTTGGTTTCGCAGTAACAGGATCAATAGCTATTTCTACATCATCTATGACAGATTCAGATATCACTAACTTATGGCACATGAGGCTTGGTCATATGGGTGATAAGGGACTGTTAGAGCTCAGTAAAAGGGGTTTGTTGTGTGGTAAATCAACAGGGTTGATGGAGTTCTGTGAACATTGCATTTATGGGAAGCAGAAAAGAGTTAGCTTCAAGCAAGCAATGCATCAGACTAAGGGAACGTTAGACTACATTCATTCAGACTTGTGGGAACCGTCCAAAGTTGCTTCCAAAGGTGGTTCCAGGTATCTTCTAACGTTTACTGATGATTTCTCAACAAAAGTTTGGGTTTATTTTCTAAAACAGAAAAATAAAGTTTATGACACCTTCAAGAAAGGGAAGTGTTACTTGAAAAATAGACAGGGAAGCAAATTAAAAGGTTGAGGACAGATAATTGCCTTGAATTTGTTGAGGGTGATTTACCAAATTTTGTGAGTATCAAGGCATTATCAGACACAGGACCTGCACAGGTTGACCTCAATAAAATGGAGTGGCAGAAAGACTAAATAGGACATTACTTGATAAGGCTCGCTGCATGTTGTCAAATGCAGGTTTAGGGAGAGTATTTTGGACAGAGTCGGTTAACATGGTGTGTTACTTAGTGAACCAGTCACCTCATTCATCACTTCAGCTAAAGATTCTAGAAGAGGTATGGTCTGGATCCCCTTCTAATTATTCTCATTTAAGACTTTTCGGTTGTCCTGCATATGCTTTATGTGAATGAAGGAAAGCTAGAGGCTAGAGCCAAGAAGTACATTTTTCTTGGTTATACCTCAGGTGTGAAGGGATTTCGTTTATGGGATTCAAAGTCTCATAACTTTTTGACTAGTGGAGATGTTACTTTTGATGAGTCGTCACTACTACATCCACCGCACACGCCCTCTGCTATTTGTGATTCGAGTCAAGTGCAGAAGCTAGAAATTGTTCAGATACAGTTAAGTAACACAGCTCAGCAGCAGGAAGTTCCCACAGAGAATATACAAGCACCTCTAGTACAGATTTCAGAAAGAGATGAAGTGGTGGAAACCAATCAACAGGTGGAGCAGTATACTATAACTAGTGGAAGATAGAAGAGACAAACTAAAGCACCACAGCGTTATGATTACGAGGAGATGGTTGCTTATGCTTTTTCAATAGCTGAGACTATGGAAGACAGTGAACCTTCCACTTATTCAAGAGCTGTGTCTAGATCTAATTTATAAAAGTGGTTGATGGCTATGCATGAAGAGATGGAATCGTTGCAGAAGAACCAGACTTGGCAGCTTGTCAAGTCTCAAGCTGGGAAGAGAGTTATTGGTTGCAAATGGGTCTTCCAAGGAAAAGAATGCATTCCTGGAGTGGAAGATGCAAGGTACAAAGCTCGATTGGTAGCCAAGGGCTACAGTCAGGTACGCAGTATTGATTTTCATGATATCTTATCACCTGTTCTTATACATACTTCTATTCGAGCACTACTTGCTTTAGCCATGCATGATTTAGAGTTACAACAGCTTGATGTGAAAACTGCATTCCTGCATGGTAAGCTAGAAGCGAGTATTAACATGCATCAACCTGAATGCTTTATTATTGAAGAAAAGGAAGACCATGTTTGTTTGTTGAAAAGATCTCTTTATGGTTTGAGGCAATCACCAAGACAGTGGTCCAAGAGATTTGATCAGTTTATGACCAGTCCTGGTTTTTTCAGAAGTGAATATGACAGTTGTGTTTATTTCAGGCAAACAGATTCAAGTTCCTTCATTTATCTTCTGTTATATGTGGATGATATGTTGATTACAGCTAAGGATATGTCGGATGTTGATAAGTTGAAAGCAACTTTGAAGAGTGAGTTCGAGATGAAGGATTTAGGAGCAACCAAGAAGATTCTTGGTATGGAAATTAAGAGGGACAGAAAAGCAAAAAAGTTATACTTTTCTCAAGAGAAGTATATTGAGAAGGTTCTAGATCGTTTTCATATGAAAGATGCTAAGCCAGTTAGCACTCCTTTGGCAGTTCATTTTAAGTTTTTAGCATTTGCTTCGCCTCAAACAGAAGAAGACATCACGTACACGTCACAGGTCCCGTACTCCAGCGCAATTGGTAGCGTCATGTATGCTATGGTGTGTACACGTCCAGATATTGCATATGTTGTTAGCAAGGTGAGTAGGTATATGGCAAATCTAGGTAAAGAGCATTGGCGGGCAGTTAAATGGAATCTCAGGTATTTGTCTGGCACTTCTGATGTTTATTTGGAATTTGGGAGGAGTAGAAGTTATTTAGTTGGGTATGTTGACTCAGACTATAGTGGAGACCACGATAAGAGGAGATCTAATTCAGGTTACGTGTTTTGTTTGGTAATAGTGCTATCAGTTGGAGAGCATGTCTACAGTCAGTTACCGCACAATTAACTATAGAAGCAAAGTATATGGCAGTAACAGAAGCATTCAAGGAAGTTGTTTGGTTAAAGAGTTTGGTCAGTGCACTCAGTATTGATTAGGGCACAGTTGGTGTTTATTGTGATAGTTAGTTAGCAATTTATCTAGTCGAGGATCAGATGACCCATCATGACATGACGAAACATATTGATGTCAAGCATAATTTCATTTGGGATCTAATTGAAGAGGGCAGGGTTAAATTGAAGAAGATTGGCACAGCTGATAATCCCACTGATTTGTTCACTAAAATTATACCCAGCCAAAAATTCGAGCATTGCTCGAATTTGGTTGGGCTTTCTATTTTGATGAGATAACCCCGATCGAGGGTGTTTTGTGGAGAAGGTGGAGAAGTTCTTTTGCTTGAAATTTGAGCCAAGGTGGAGATTTGTTAGGTTGTGTCTCAATTTTTTTGGATTTATGGAGAAGGCTGCAAGCAAGCCGATTAATCGGATGAGAAGCCAATCGATCGGGAAAGTACGCAGAAGCATGACACGTCCAGGTTGGTCCCCGATCGATTGGCAGATACCGATCAATCGGGACTCCAAAACACGGGAACCCTAGTTCCACTAATACAAATATAACGTGATGTTTACGTTTTAGGTATCCGATTAAAGAGAGAGCACCGTCATCATTGAGAGAGAGAGAGAGGAATTGAATTGTAATTCTTCTATCGTTTCATTCAATAAAGATTCTTCATCTCCGACCGTGATTTTTCCCCTTCTCGATTGAAGAGGGGTTTCTATGTAAATCATTGTCTTATTCGTTTATTCTCTTTTATCCTATAATTTACTTCATATTTGTTACAATATTTGAATCGGATCCAGTTCTTTCATTATTTATTCCTCAGAAGTTATGTTAGTGATGAGACCCTTACCAAGAAAGCCTTAGATGTCCTTTCTTGATGCCTAAGAAATTAACCAATGCATCCTTTCTAGGCACCAATTTCCATCCATGTTCGGCCTTAATGCTCCCATGACATGCTTGGGTTGAATTACGGCATTTGAAACATGTATTCCAGGTCAAAAGGCCTCCTTCCATGTTCACCCTCTTCCCTATAGTCGTCCTTGAGAGCCATACTTTGTTTGAGCGCTCTTGGTAACTCCCTCGAGTCAAAGGGCTACCTTTCTTGTGGCCCTAGTAAATACCTCATGCTGGAGCTTGGTATCCCAGTAACCACTTTGAGTGGCTATTTGTCACAGGTTAGTTTATGCTTTTCATTAATCCAAACAACCCGTTCCCAACCCTTAAATTCATAAGGGATCTCAATGGTCTTTCCACGTAACAATAACTTGTCTCATTAATCCAAACGTCGTCATTTCTATCCCTCGAGTTTAATTGTTATGTAAACACTGATGGCGTTTTACTTGAAAAATTAAAAATGTGGTGAATCTTACTGTAATGCCCGCAAATAATATAAAAATTTAGCTTAAACTAGATGGCCACCAAAATATTATCAATAAAGACTGAGAAACTTATCTAGAAGAGGCTTAAATACCTTATTTGTGAATCCTAAACACAACAGATTATTTATTCTTCCCACATCTTTAGCCGCCACTATGAACTAACAATATCTCGGCCTCAAATTAATTCCAAAGAATACACATGCTCCTGGTAACTGATTAGTTCAAGGTAATGGATATTTCCTTGTAATGGCCACTTAATCTATAACTAATATAGAAACTCATATTGTCATCCTTTGTTTCCACAATTTAATTGGTGTTTCGCAAGCTAAGGTACTGGGTATAATTTTGCCTTATCAAGCGATTTCTATAATCGAGGTTTTATTACTTTCAATTCAATTGGTGTCATTTTAGAGAGTGCCTTTGAGATCGATTTTGCATTGGTTACAAAAGTTCCACACTATATTCAACTTCTCTTTCAGGAGGTAACTTAGGAGTGTCATCAAGAAACACATCTGGGAACTCCACCAAACCACAGGAATATTTTCTAATTCTAATTCTCCATGTTTAGTCTTGATTACACTACATATAAATAATCTTCTCCTTTTGAGAACAATTTGTCATTATAAGTCCCTCGCTTCTATAACTTAATGAACTTGTGGTTACTCTAAAACAAGGCTTTCATAGAAAATACTTCCCACATTTTTTACCTTCTCTTAATCTGCATGCGTAATCTTATTTCCATTTCCTTTTATTTCAATAATATATTCTTAATTTGCACGATCCTATGATACAATGTTTGGGAATTATTAAAAACTATGCATTCTAATTGGCAACCATGAAGCACCTTTAAACCTATCAGTCCTATTTTGATCAAAATCATGTAGTATATCTAGATAATTTTGTGAACTTCTTTTTATATTGCATCACTGTCATCTATCCTTTGGTGAGAGAAACTCTCTTTGGGATTCTTGTACACACCATGAATATAACAACCCTTTCACTATATCCTTAAAAAATCATCCCAAATCTATTGTTCCTCCTCTTCCTAACACCTAATAGCCTTCGGACAATGCTCAGTTTTCGCAACAGATATGTAGGAAGCAAGCTTCGCATTCATATTTTCTGGAACATTTGCAATCCATAGCATCTTTTCTATTCTCTCCATCCACTTCTCAACTTTAATAGGATCAAAAGGTCATACAAACTCAACTGAATCAAATTGAAAAATTAATATAGTATCACCATCTCCCTCCCTTCGTTCTTCGTGTTGAACTTTCAATCAAATTAGCTATAACAGCACCTATCCTTGAACATTAGCTTAGAGGAAGTCATTCTATAAGAAGCTTGGATATAGGTCCAGTACTGGTACCACATCAAGTTCAAACTCAATCTCCCTATTTGGAGGCAAACCAAGGAAATCCTGTGGAAAGACATTAGGGACTGACAATCGGAGTCTAACTTCACATCATTCCTCCTTCTATCAAATACACGACAATCGTATCCTCGACATCCCTTTCTCAAGGATCTTCTAGCATTCAAGGTTGAAATCATCCTAAGAGGAGTCTTAGAGTCTTTACTCTCCATAGAAAAATCTAAACAGTTTCCATGATAAACAAACTATAGGTGGTTAGGAATCTGAAACACTATCCTTTCCCCAAAACAATTCAAATTTGCAAGATAAAAATACAATCAATTAATATCTAAAATCACATCAAAATCCTCCATAAGTCTGTTACTAACTCCATGTTACCTATTTTAATCACACACTCCTTACATACAAGATCCACAATCACATCATATACCCCAAAAAGAAATTTAATCTTAACCCATCCCTTAAAAGTTCTATTTCTATCAACCTAACAATCAAAACACTTTGGACACAATTCTTGTATTAACTATACAAGCTCCCCGTATCATTTATTCACTTCATAAAATAAAGGACCACAATAAATTTTTCAATACGAAACCCCAAAAGGAAAGATAATCCAACCTCAATTGTTTCAAATAGGTGGATAATGTTATGGTGAGTAATATTTCTCAAAATAGAAATCTTCGTCAAAAAATTCTCATTCAAATTCTTCTTATCAATCTCTTTGATTATGAATTCCTCCCCAATATAGCGATGCCATGACCTCTATGGTACAGCAAAAGAACCCGACCCAAGTCTTGGCCCAATCACATAATCACCAACTAAATGCCAACGTTTCACTGCCTCCAAGATCCATTAAAAAGGGCATAAATAAAACTCCATAGTTGATGTTGCAAAAACTAGAGCAAGTCAACTAAATTCCTTAACACCCAACTTAATAAATAATTAATAACCTAGGTTCTCATCTGAACACCCAAATTTCTCAATAATTAATAACTTGGCTCTAATATTACTAAATGTAATGCCCCCTAATAATATGGCAATTAAGCTTAAACTAGATGGGTTCTACACACTTGTACTATAATGAATCTCCTCATCATAGTACGAAGCCTGAAAAATCTTCTGATTCATAATTCCTTATAATTTTCATAAACATTCCAATAATTTATAATAGATCAATCCCAAATAACATCCAAACTAGCAATTAAACCAATAGTAAGAAAACCAAAAATAGAATATCTCAAATAGTCTATAATACCCCGCTACGGAATTTGTTTAATACTTAAACTGCGAATATTAAACTAATTCTCAAAATAGGAAGCTGTTCTATCTTCCTCGTCCTTTAGGATTTGCCATAAGTTACTAATCTGAAAAGTAAAGGAAATGGGTGAGCAAACAATACGCTCAGCAAATACACAACACACCCTACCTGGACCAAGGCTATTATTTAAAACAGAACAATACCATACGGAAACAAGTAAAACTAATTTATCTTCAATATTTAAGTTATAAGAAGCACAAATCAGCACTTTATACTTTAATTTATTTCACAAGAGCTCCTTGGGAAAATTCATAGATCAATCGAAGATATGGCCGTATTATTTCCATAACAGGGTCACAGATCGACATTCATATATTTCACATTCAAATCGATTCTAAGTCGATAGACCCATTAGGGTCAACGTAGTATCTGTCAGTTCAGAAGAACTCATAGATCAATCGGAGATTACATGCCGGTATTATTCCCGTGACAGGGTAACAAATCGACTTTCACATGTTTCACATTCTTTCGTTGATAGACCCCTCGAGGTCACATAGTTATCTGTGAGTTCTTCCCATAAAAACCTTTCAATTCAAATCACAAGTTCACAATAATTTCCTCACAATATCACAAGTACAAATTCTTTCGAAAATCACGTATTCTATCGTCGAATTAATGTATAAATCAATATATTTCAAATTGTAAGAGTAGTGATCACATAATCAATCAAATATATATGCCCGACCCTACTTTAACAAAATAATAAATCGCTCAAATATAAATCATATAAACAATTTTCATATTTCGCAAATAAGCAGGAGAAGTGGTGTACTTACCTTCACTATCTTCTAATCCAGTATTCAAACTCCTATTATGAATTAGCTTCGAAACCTATCAAGAGCGGAATAGGAAACTGCGGATTGACGAGAAAAAGAGAGAGACGAGATAGAGAACCGAGAGCCACCTAGGAGGGAGAGGGGAGAGAGACTGAGAGTTTGCTGGGGGCTCATTTTGGGGGAGGGGGTTATACATATATACATTTCAATGGGTCTTTCTAACATGTGCCGGCACATGTTAAGGTGCATTAATTGCTCTATATTCTAGCATTTGATTGGACCAATGCAAAGGTAAGAATAATAAATTTAGCATTTAGCCAATCAAATGCTAGAATATGGTACAATTACTGCTGGGCACGTATTAGAAATTTCCTATTTCAATTTGTCGAGTATTAGAAGTGGGCCCTTTTAAAATTAGCCAATCATATTTGTTTGTAACCGAGTCTAAATAATAGCAAGTTTTAATTGTATTATAATACCTAATCCAATTTAATTAAACCGGGCTTTATATATTATAATAACTAGTCCAATTTAATTAGACTAGGAGTTGCATTCTTTTAATCTATTAGTTTATTTAATCCAATTGAAATAGTAGTGAGTTCTAACTGTATTATAATGCCTTGCCTATTTGAATTAGACTGGGTATTACACTTACCATATGAGTTTTGTATTTCCGACACTTTCATTACGTATTTAAATTGCATTATGCTGTCAAATGACACTTTATGGGCAATTAAATGGAATCCAGATTTAGATTTCGAGATGCTTGATGCCCACGTCTTTAAAGTCGATGAATATTCTTTAAAAAAGGGATGGTTTGGAAGCAACATCAATGTCTTTGCCATACCTTTGGCATCCAATTAGTCGACAATTATTCATTTGACTTTCACTTTTATTGGTTAGCGTTTAATTTTTCACGATTCTTTATAAAGATTTTCACAAGATCTTCGTCACTGTGACTTACCTGTGGAGTACATGCTTCTACAAATCAAGATGAGATTACGGGATTATTTATTCTTGTCATATAAGTGTTTATTTTATTACATGATTGTTTTCGGTTGATATTGTTGTCATCGTCATTGTTGTTTTTGTTACTACTATGATCAAAATATCAAGCTAGCTTAGTTGATAAGATCTCAAGATCGTGTCTGAGATTTGGGATCGAATCCCGCCTTGATCGAAGGGAGAAGGTTAAGGGGAGGGCTACCACCTTGTGCAGCTCACTTGAATTACTTACAATATTTTAAGAACGTACTACTATTACCAAATTTTGGGCAAAATTTTGATTCCTTCCTTGCTACTTTATTCTTGGATGGAATATATACTCCTTCCACTTTGATCAGCCCATATGAGAATGTGAACTCTATGATCGGCTACACTTTGATGGCAATATAAATACATCTCCTTCTTTGATTTTCTACATCCTACTTTCTTTCTATTCTATTTCTTTGAGTTTTGTCTTTTTATCCTCTAAAGTTTGCTTAATTGATGGCATCAAGGAGGATTTTGAAGGAGCTTAAGGAACTGGAACGAGACCCTCCATCTTCTTGTAGTGCAGGTAAAATCAGTGTTGTTGAATCTCTTTTGCCTTCAATGTAACAACAAATAAGTGTTATTGTTGATGCTTGACTCACTAGTACTTTGCTCAGATGGAAACCAAGCAAAACCCATCGATTTAGGAAACTCATCACCTTAGCTTGCCTCATTATGATCTTCAGTTGAGTTCTTTTGGATGAGCATGACCTCAAATTGGGTTTGTTTATGCCCACTTAGGGCTCATTCAGGCTAGAGCTGGAGTTGTTTAGGCTTGAATTTTACTCATTTGGACATATATAGGCTCATAAGTCGGTTCAAACTTTGTTAACTTAGGTTCTTTAGGGTCACGAGTTACTAAGCAAGAACTTTGGCAAGGTCCATTCGACGTCCTTAACTAAATGAGGATGCTCAACTAAACTCGGGTTTCTAACAATTGTTTTGTTGAATAATGAGCTTTAGGGATCATTTAAGTAAACAATAGTTGCTATCTTTTTCATATTTTGTATGTGAAATTCATGGATGGGCAAAATTTTTTTCAAACTAATAGCCACCATCTAGCAGTAGCTTAGCCCATTTTAATTTATGGTTTTCACACGCTCTAAATGTTGGCAATCTTCTACAATAAATATAAAGCATCTCCTCTCGGTGTACTTGTCAAATTAAAGAAAGTTTTTCTTGAATTAACTCCTCTCTCCTATATATATATATATATATATATGCAATCCATATTTGTGTCTTTCTTATATTAATATTTAGATGTAATAGAATATTTAACATAAGGGGTATAATGCATAGGTTGATTAGGAAAGTTTGGAGTGAAAAAAATTGAGAAGTGAGTGTCAAACAAATAGCAAACACTAATTCAACTAGTAATTATATGTTAAAGTTTTACAAAGGTTAAAACTATAACTACTAGAGCATCAAGACGGACACAATTTTTGTGGCTCAAGGTCCTTGAGAGTTGGTACACTTTGGACATGAAGAACCCAAATCTACAACCAATCTCTCGGAAACGCAATTGAGAGAGTTGAAGAATAAGATTCAAGGAGGTGCTAAAGCCCTTTTCAATGTTTCCACAACTTCAACAAGGTGCTTCTTAATCCATATTCCCAAAAATCATGAGGGAAACACGAACGAAGGAGCCATGGAGTATCCTTGAAGAAGAATACTAAGGTGATCTAATGGTTGAGGCCATTAAACTCTTATATTTTAGAAGAGACTTTGAGAATATGAAAGTGCAGATAAGTGAGACCGTCGAAGAATTTTCAAATTGTACGTGGTAAGATAATGATGATAAAAGGGTTGTTGAAAAAATTCATATTAGGTTACCAAAAAGATCTTATGCCAAGATAATAATGATTGAAGATACAAAAGCTAAGTTAAAATTTAGTATTCAAGAATAAATCGAATCGTTAAAGTCATTTGAGCTTCGAATGAAGAGGTATTATAAAGGAATCGATTGGAAATCCTTTTCAATGAAGATTAGCTCCAATACTCAAAATCAAGAAAAGAATGACTCGTTACAAAGTGCAAGGCAAGAAAGAAGAAAGAGGTAGAGATTTTTTGAAAGAGGAGCAAACGATCAACAATCAACTCCTCATTGTAGTATTTGCAAAAGTAATATTCTTATTGATAAATGATTTTGGATTTTTAGGAAACCGGAATCCTGTAATTGCAAAAGATTTGGTCATTTTCAAAAGAATTGTTAGCTCGAAATTGTTCAAAAAGTGACTTTTGTTGAAGAAAAAGCAAGATCAAAGAAATGTGTTTATGCATGTAAAATGGCTAACGAGAAAAAGAATGATGTGTGGTATTATGATAGTGGTTGTAGTAGCCACATGAAATGAGACAAAAACCTCTTTCAAGACATGGACAGCACGATTAATTCTTCCGCCACTATGCGCAATAGAGCAATTGTTTAAGTTCGAGAAAGAGGTACAATCAACAATTTTATTTACGATGTTCTACTTGTCTCCAATCTTGACATAATTTGCTAACTATTAAGACAACTTATTGAGCATGGATGTATGCTGGTCTATAGCATAAAAGCTTGGACACTGTAAACTTCACAGTCTCAAGGTCCTTATACACTACAATATGGTGCACAGATTCGTGTCATCTTGGGAAAGATGAATGTGTCAAGGATGCATACTTAGATATTCTATGGCATCTTAATATTAAAAGAAGAGGCAAAACTGGGTGTATTAATTGGATAGACTATAAAAACATACAGATGGAAAAGGAAAGAGGAGATAAGAGAAGATATCTAACTTTCATTCTTTCATGTTTTGTATGTGTTTGAAGATTACACCAAGAAGCAATGCTTCACATTTGTAGTAGAATATTGCTAAGGAAAATAGTGCGTGAAGATCATAATTTCAGATGGGCTAAGCTAATGTTGGAGGGTGACTATTAGTTAAAAATTCCACATGCAAATCTGTAAAAGCTAACAACTATTTTTTACTTAAATTATCCTTGAGCACAGTATTCAACATTCTCTCCCTTAAGCTGCTCTTCTTGAACTCTTAACACTTTCTCTGAAATGTTGGAACTTGTCTTTAGGAAGTGTCCTAATGAAAACATCGGCTCATTGGCTTTCAACATGCAAAACTTAAGCAGAACCTTTCCGTTCTTTATTGCTTCTACGATAATGTGATGCTTGATTGCAATATGTCTTGTGCAACTATGATACACGTGATTCTTAGCCATAGCAATAGCTGACTTGTTATCACATAACAACTTTGTTCCTTCTTCTTGCTCTTCTCCGCCATCTTTTGAGATTCTTCTTAGCAAAATAACTGGAGAAGTAGTAAGACTAACTTAACATATTCTACCTCTACTAATGATTGAGAAACACTTTGTTGTCAATTTGAGAAAAAAGAAAATACACCATTATCAAAGGAGAATGCATAACCTGATGTGCTTTTTATATGATCAAGACCAGCTACCCCAAATCACTATTATACAAGCCAATAAGCTTCATATGTACCATTCCTCTATACATAATCCTGTTGTTTTATAGTGCCTTGTAGCTATTTCAAATCTCTTTTTGCAGCACTAAAAATGAATTTAACTTGGACTGTTCATGAACCTTAATAATAAGCTTGTAGCAAACATGATGTTTGACCTTATAGCTGTAAGATACAACAAGCTTTGGATCAATCTATGATACGAACTTTCATGAACTCTCCTGGTGCCATCTTCTCTTATGAGTTTTTCATTTAGAACTAGTAGAATCTAAATAGAGTTACATCCATGCTGTCAAGGAACCAACTCACCCGAAAGCTTAAACTAATGGGTGAAGGCTCAGGAATAGTTTTATGCTCTAACATGCCTTCTCACTCGAATGCCAATTGGGTTTAAAGCGTGGATATTGCACACCTTGTGCTTAAATTATTTTTAATATTAAAAGTAGGGACTGCTGAGATTCGAACTTATGACCTCTTGGTCAACATAGCTCTGATGTCATGTCAAGGAACCAACTGTCCCAAAGACTTAATCTGATGAGTAAAGGCTCAGGAATGGTTTTATACTCTAACACATGCATACTGAATTTTTTAAATGCTTTCTTAACATATTTCTTTTATGAAATGAAAAACACCTCTGTCCTCTTGATGTAACGTCAATACTGGGAAATGATGCAGAAGACCTTATCACTCATCTGATATCTCTTCATCACTCTTTTCATTATTTCCAGTGAGCACCAAATCATCAACGTATAATGTGACAATTAGGATGTCAGATGTATCTTGCTTTTTTACGTTCAAGGTTTGCTTACTCTTACGTCTTTCAAATCCATTTTGCTAAAGTATCCACTAATCCGGCTATACTAAGCTTTTGGAGCTTGCTTCAATCCATAAAAGGCTTTCTTCAACTTGTGCACCTTTTCTTCTTCACTTTGAACAACATAGCCTTGAGGTTGTTCAATATAGATCTCTTCATTACATTCTCCATTTAACAAAGCAAATTTTACATCTAGCTGGTAAGGGACCAAGCCTTTTTGAGAGACTACAAGAACATGAGCTATGATGTTAGTAAGTCGAGTGATGAGAGAAAATGTCTCATTGTAATCAACATCAGGCTATTGTGAGTAGCTCTGTGCGAAAAGTCTTGCCTAATTCCACAACAACGACCCATCTGCATCGAATTTTACCTTTTAAATCTACTTCACACTTCTATCTATCTTCAAGCTTGTCCACCAAATTTCCATGTCTTGTTTTTCTTAATCACTTTGATTTCCTTGTCGATAGCTTGTTAGCGTCACTCTCTTTTCTATGCTTCTTCAAATCACTAAGGCTCAATAATATAGAAATTTCATCTTGTTTAAACATCACTAAAGATCTTAATTTGTTTGGAGTTGAGCTAGAACAGGATAGGCTTGATTTGGGAAAGTATGAAACGGGCTTGATGGAGCAGACCATGGTGAAGACGAGGATAGATCTTCATCACCTTCATCATTGCTTCCGGATCTTTCATGCCTCAGATCAATAAATATTGCTTTCGTGTCAACCTTTTGTTGATTCTAGGAATGGCAATGGGGAGGGTAAAATCAGTTACCTGCAAGTACTAGTAGTAGTGAAGTAGGTAGCAGGTATGAGTCGGATTAATGTTATACCTGCGCAGCCTAACTCCATACCAACCCCGCCCGCCCCAATGCCAGCCATAACCACTCCAATTTTATTTTATTTACTTAAAAATAAAAAAAAGTATATATTTGATTTAATTACTCAATTTTGTGTCAAATATTAGACTAAATTATAATAGGATGATGAAATATAATGTTAGATAATTAATATGAGCATGTTTAGATAGTCATTTGGAACCCACATTATGGCAGGTATGGGATGGGTAATGAGTACCCATTAGATACCCACAGGTATTGGGATGGGCACGGGTAAGGATGGCGATGGGCCGGGGCGGGTACAAGTATCAAAAGTATGTCCATACCTGCCCCAATATATACAAATCCATGCTCATACCTGCCCTAATGATTTCATCTTGATTCTCAAGTAATCAAGCTGTTCACTATTGAAAAATGGAACATAAAATTGTTGACTACTAGAAATTGTGTTTTCCATTTGTTTAATATGGGCTTCTCGATTTTTCGTTATAAACTTACCTAACCAACCTAAGTTTTGATACCCCGTATATTTGATGTTCTATAACATCTAAATATCAGAACAAGAGAGACACAAGTTGGAGCATTGACTTGAACAACTATATATATAGGTAAGGAAAGAGGAGAGAAGAGAACATACAATGATCAGCGGTTCACTTTTATTCTTTTTCCTTTTTGTGTATTGTGTTTGATAATTACACCAAGAAGTACTGCTTCATATTCATTATTGAAGACTGCAAAAATAAATACTATACGAAAGCCATAACTTAAGGTAAGGGTGATTCTTAGTTTGAAAATGTTCCCAACACAAGGGTTCCACGTGTAAAATTTAGAAAAAGTTAGAACCCATTTTGGCTTAAACTATATCTTAAGTACATTATTCAGCAATCACTCCAAATTTGAAAAGGAAAAAACTAGACAAAACTTAGTGGGAGTCCAAATCACCGATTCCAAACTCAACTTTTGTTCGGTCTGATTTTTTAAATTGGACCCTTCCTATGATATTGGATCTAATTCTAAATTGAAAAACCCATTTTATCGAGATAGGGATTTCCTCACCGTATGTGTTAACATATGCCAACATAACTAAAGTTATGTGAAATCTAACACACTCCCTCACATCTAGCATGGACCATGTCAAAACAATTGTTAACACTGATATTAAGGCCCAAACATCAAAACTTGACTCTATCTCTGATTTCATTTTATATAAAGTAAAATTGCAATAGGCTTTAGGCTCAAACCAGAGAGTCAGCATATATATGGTCCACATATAAACCCAATTAGGATTTCATCCTAAAATTAATTGGCATTCGGAAAAATCCCCTATATTTATATGATGATCATTCCTTTCTCACGACTTCAATGTGAAAAACTTATTAGACTCACATATGGGGTCTTTAACGTATAATATTCAGTCTAACTCAAAAATCGGCTAAGTTCAATTTCTAAGTTGCTTACATCACTTGATATGCTATATTTATGGTGCTTTTGCATAGGCCCCGTAGGAGAGAACATGTTCCATTGGCAGGCAACAATATATGGTCCAGATGATAGTCCTTATGCTGGTGGAGTATTCCTTGTCAACATTCATTTTCCTCCTGATTATCCTTTCAAACCCCCCAAGGTATATATTTTGTCTATATAAACTCTGTTCTTCATTGCATTGTTGCTAAACTTGTGCCACCCGTGATTTGGATAATGTCATTCAATTTGATTCCAACGATTATTGACAGAAAACCCATCATAAGTTCCAAAATAAAAAGAAATATCACATATAAGTATGTTGGAGTCCTTTGTTAGGTAAGAAGACCAATGGTCTCCCTAAGCCTCACATTAAGGCTAGATTTATTGGGGCTTGAGCTAATGGCATGATTGATGGTTAAGCTTAGTCTTTTAACGGTTATTTTTGTAAATGGCCAGTTGATAGGGCTCTCTTGTGTTGATGTAGGAGTTTGAGCCTCAATTTTAATACCCAGTTTTACAGTGAATTGCATTGCTCCCCCTCCTTGGACATAGGTTTTGACCAAACCACGTAAAATAATGGTGTCTCATTTTTTACCTTAACCCAGTTTAATTTTGTTTGCTATTTCGATTTAGGATTTGATGCTTGTGGTGTAGTCTTAGATTACCTTGTCTTATTTCCTTTAGAGAAATTGGTAACTTAGTGCAGTATGTTGGAGTTTATTTGGTAGGTGGCTTTCAAGACCAAGGTTTTTCACCCGAATATAAATAGCAATGGAAGCATTTGCTTGGACATTCTCAAGGAACAATGGAGTCCTGCACTTACTATATCTAAGGTGAGGAGCATCCTACAATAAGCATAGCACCAACCTATAAACTGTTGTAATATGCAGTATAAACATATTTTTAATCATGGTTTAGTGAGGGAGTTAAATTTTTGAAATAACACCAATCATTATTAGAGGCTTCTTGACATGGAGATACCAAAGTCTTATCACCTAAGACTCAGTTTAACTGCTAATGGTATTTTGAACAAGATATGAGAAGAGTATGGCATACTCATTATCTATGCGTTAAACCCAATAAACATCCTTGTGTCGAAGAAACATTGAAGTATAAGCCTGAGTCAATTAGCTACTTTAGTCATTATCAAGTGTCACATTTTGGCTAGGTGCAGTCAAACCCATGAAAGCCTTTACCAACTATTGCAATGCTTTGTAGGTTTTGAAATCTGCCTTCAATTCAGAACTGTATGTAAAACTACTTTGAAGTTCACAAAATTTATATATGATTGAATATCTAATAGTACAATTATTAATCGAATAAACATAGAATTATTGATCATTTTAATACTCCTCTGAGTAAATTTTTTATACGTAAATTCTACTATAATATGTTTTATGAATAGAACATCGAGATAAATATAAATGAATGAATATACATCTCATTCTACATGTAGGTATTGCTATCCATATGTTCACTGCTGACGGATCCAAACCCGGATGACCCATTAGTGCCAGAGATTGCACATATATACAAGACGGACAAGGCCAAGTACGAGTCCACTGCTCGTTGCTGGACTCACAAGTACGCCATGTGCTGATGTTCATCTTCTCAATTGATGTTGTTGCTGTTTCTGATGCTCTAATGTATGACCATAATATAATAATGTTGCAATTCTAAGAAAATAAATTCATATTACGGTGAAGCTTGAATTTCTCCTAGTGTTCTGTTGTAAAATTGGTCCCTATATGACTTAACTACGTCAAGTAAGTTGAGTCAAAGTAATGTTCAAATATTATAGATCAAAAGGATGTAAATATTGAGGGGCATGTTTTGTAAATATTACTATGTAAAGGGGTAGATTTTATTTAGTTAAAATCAGGTATTAATTTGGGTTGACAAGTATGCCGCTGCCCGTGTGCTCAATTTACTTGCGCTGCCCATGCTGACCGAGCTGCCCGAAGCTTCCTGCGCAAGCTAACCGAATCTGTTTAAATAATGGCTGACACGCGTCAGCCATCGGGTGCTCCTGTGTGTGTTTCTTGAGGTTGATTCTGGAACGTTGATCTATTTGTTTTGAACGACCGAGATTGACTTGGGGGCCTTGCCACGGATCGACCCCCTGCTACCTATATAAGGGTACCCCTTTTAGGGTTTGCCGTACGCTTGTTCACTTTTCTTCATTTTCATCAGCCACTGCCTCTTCCTCTCTTTTCTCTGGCGATTTTGAGGCGATTGAAGGCGATCTTGTAGATCCGTGGGTGTGAAGGTTCCTATGTTCGATTCTTGGTAGTTTGGAGCACTTTGAAGCCTTGTTGGCTTCGGTTGTGAGCTTTCTCCTCCCTTACTCTTTATATTTTGTTCGGTTAGGGTTTCTGCCTTAGAAGCCTGTTAGGATTTGTATATTTGAAGTTTTGAATTTTGTTGCTTTGGTCTGTAATATTTGAACTTGACATAATAGTGGATAGACTTCCCTAGAAATAGGAAGCTGTGGAGTAGGTCCTTATTATAAGGCTGAACCACGTAAATATTGTTGTTGTCGTTGTGTGTTCTTGTGCGTTTTCATTTGGATGATATTTTGCTTGACAACGAACGCAGGTTTCTTGGACTAGATCTAATTTGTTGGATGATTGTTGAGGTTGTCGGTTTTTCAAGAATTAAAGCAATAAGTTTAAAACTCTAGAAATACAGTTAAACCGTAACAAGGGGGTATCAGAGCATCAGGTTCTTTGTTATTAAAGGATTAATATGACATCTGCTGGGGTAGATATTGAAAGATTCGACGGTAGGAATGATTTCAATCTCTGGAAATTAAAAATGAAAGCAATCCTTATGGCACAAGGTGCGGGAACTGCACTTTTGCCTGAAAAGGATCAACCTACTTATCTAACAGAAAAGGAGAAATTAGAAATCGAACATAAAGCTTATGCTTCTTTATTACTTAGTCTTGATAACTCGGTACTTAATCAAATCCGCTCTAAAAAGACCGTAGCAGATATATGGGCTAAGTTAGAGGAAATCTATAAGTCTAAGTCGTTGTACAATAGAATGTTGTGCATGGAAGCTCTTTTCACCTTTAAGGTGAGTGAGACAAAACCCCTAGAAGACTCAATAGATGAGTTCCATAAAATTTGTCAAGATTTGGAAACGGTTAAAGTTACTGTTGCTGATAAATTACTGGCTGTATTATTACTGTGTGCTTTACCTAAATACCTTAGGTCCTTTAAAGACACACTAAGATATGGACGAGACACTGTTGCACTGAAAGATGTTACAAAGGCCCTTAGATCCAAGATCCTTGAACTTAGGAAGGAAGGGAAGTACCCACCAACCAGTAACAGTGGGGAAGGGCTATCAGTCAGGGGTAGGACAAACACTCGAGACAACCATAACAACCATAACAATCATAACAACCATAATAATTACAATAATAAAGATAGGAGAAGAAGTAAGAGTAGAAACAGATCTAGCTCAAGACCTAGAAGAGATTGTAGTAAAGTAAAATGCTATGAGTGTGGTAAACTAGGACACATTAAAAGATACTGCCCAGATTGCCAAAGAAAATTTAACGGCACAAATGACAACACTGAATTTACTGACGGATATGACTCCGCTGAAGTATTAGTAGCATCCACAGACCTAACTACACATGAGTGGATTCTAGACTCAGGGTGTAGCTTCCATATGACTTCAGATAGATCCTTCTTTACTGAATACCGGACTGTAGCTGGGGGGAAGGTGCTGTTGGGAAATAACCACGGATGTCAAGTAGTTGGGATAGGGCCAGTTAGGGTTAAAGGGTCAAATGGGATTGACTTTACCCTAGAGGGAGTCAAGCATGTGCCTGAACTTAGAAGGAACCTAATTTCCCTAGGATAATTAGACCAGGCTGGTATGACCTTAAAGACACAACAGGGGGTAATGAAGGTCCTTAAGGGTTCCCTTGTAATGCTAAGAGGAGAGGTCAAGAATGGTCTATATATGCTTAGAGGTGACGTAGTTCTTGTTGGCTGCTCTGTTGCAGAGAAAACTGACCTAACCAACCTTTGGCACAAAAGATTAAGACATGTTTCACAGAGGGGCCTGAATGAGCTGAACAAGAGGGGGCTCTTGGGGGGTGGTTATGTGTCTAAACCTGATTTTTGTGAGTCGTGCATATTTGGAAAACATCATAAGCTATCCTTTAAATCTGGAATCCATATAACTAACTCACCGGTAGACTACATCCACTCTGACCTGTGGGGACCAGCAAGGGTACCCAATTTAGGTGGAGCATACTACTTCCTATCTATGGTAGATGATTTTTCTAGGAAGGTTTGGGTTTACCTACTTAAAACGAAAGATGAATGTTTTAGTGCCTTTGTTAGGTGGAAGAACCTTATAGAAAATCAAACAGGTAGGAAGATTAAGGTATTTAGAACTGATAATGGACTTGAATATATAAACTCTGAATTCAATAGTTTATGTGCACAAAATGGTATTAAAAGACACAACACTGTTAGGAAAACTCCCCAACAAAATGGACTAGCTGAAAGAATGAACCGTACGCTCCTAGACAGAGTAAGATGCATGTTATTTGCATCAGGACTTGGTAAGAACTTTTGGGGGGAGGCTGTAGCTACTGCATGTTATCTACTTAGTAGAACTCCCTCCTCTGCAATTGACTTTAAAACCCCTGAGGAAAAATGGACTGGAAAAACAAGCGACTATTCTATTTTAAAGGTTTTTGGATGTGCTGCGTATGCACATCAATCTGAAGGAAAACTTGAACCCGGGGCTGTAAAAGGTGTTTTTCTAGGCTATCCGGATGGTGTAAAGGGGTATAGGGTGGGTGTTAGGGATGGAAACAAGACCAGAATCATAATTAATAGGGATGTGACCTTTAATGAAGAGGAAATGCCCTACTTGGAGAGAACAGCAGCCACTTCCACCAACCCTAGGAAGTTTGATCCTGAACTCTATGAGTTCGAGATCAGCCCACCAGAGCCAACATACCGGGAAAACCGAACCTTAGATCCTGAAGAAGAAGTGACTGACAGTGCTGAAGGTAGCACTGAACTGCAAGAAACCATTGAACATATGGACCTATCAAACTACCAACTAGCTAGGGATAGGAAGAGGAGAGAAATTAGGGCACCAGTCGGGTTTGGCAGTGCTGATTGTATTACATTTGCCCTAAACACTGCCCTAGAGTATGTAGAATCAGAACCTCTCACTTATACTCAGGCTATTAGTGGGGCTGCCTCTGAACAGTGGCTTAGAGCCATGACAGAGGAAATGGAGAACCTCAAGAGGAACAAAACTTGGGTTTTGGTTCCTAAACCTATGGGCAGGAAGTTGGTAGGTTATATGTGGATTTACAAGGTAAAAGAACCCGATACATAATCTGGACAGCCAAGGTTCAAGGCTAGACTCGTTGCAAAAGGTTTTTCACAGAAAGACGGGGTAGACTATAATGAGATTTTCTCTCCTGTTGTTAAACACACAACTATAAGAATACTTATGGAATTAACGGCTAAGTTTAGCCTATATCTGGAACAACTGGATGTTACAACAGCTTTCCTTCATGGTGAACTGGATGAAGAAATCTTTATGGCCCAACCTGAGGGCTTTGTTGAACCAAACCATGAGAATCATGTTTGTCTACTTAAGAGGTCTTTGTATGGCCTTAAACAATCCCCTAGGAAGTGGTACAAACTCTTTGACCAATTTATGAGAAATAGGGGCTTCAGTAGATTAATACATGACACTTGTTTTTACTTCAAACATGCTGATACTATTGATGCACTGTATTTACTGATCTATGTTGATGATATGCTCCTGCTAGTAGATCTATGAACTATATTAATGATTTAAAGCTAATGCTTTCTGCTGAGTTTGACATGAAAGATCTGGGGAAGGCCATGAAAATACTTGGTATGGAAATCACCAGGAATATTACTGCTGGAACAGTGCATCTATCACAACAAAGGTATTTGGAAAAGGTATTAAATAGGTTTAACATGTCTGATTGTAAACCTATGAAGTTGCCTTTTGCAAGTCAGTACAAATATTCAGTTGAACAGTGTCCTTCGAATGAAAATGATAAGAAACAGATGGAAAGAGTCCCATATGCTAATGTTATAGGTTCTTTAATGTATGCTATGACTTGTACGCGTCCAGACTTAGCTTTCCCTTTAAGTGTTTTGTCAAGGTTTAGGAGTAACCTAGGAAAGGAACATTGGGATGGGGTTAAGTGGCTGTTGAGGTACATTAAACAAACCTATAAACTGGGACTTACTTTTGGTAGGTCAGAAACAGACCTTAAGCTGATAGGTTACACTGATTCTGATTTTGGGGGAGACTTAGACAAAAGAAGATCAACTAGTGCTTACCTTTATACTCTAAATGGTGGAGCCATCTGTTGGAAGTCTAAGTTGCAGCCTATGACAGCTCTGTCAACAACAAAGGCTGAATTCGAGGCCCTAACAGAAGCCATCAAAGAGGCTTTCTGGTTGAGGGGCCTGTTGTCAGAAATTAACCTTGATTATGGGCCTCCTTTGCTGTTTCCAGATAATCAATCGCCCTTGCTTTGGGTAAAGACCCTGTTTTTCATGATAGGACTAAACACTTAGCTGTTAAGAGGAATTTTGTTAATGATATGCTTGAAAAGAACACTGTTGAACTGTAAAAAATTTGTACTGCTGAAAATCCAGTGGATATGGGCACGAAAATTGTGACTTTGGACAAGTTACTCAAATGTATTAACTTGGTTCAAAGTGATTGGGATCATGGATGACCAATCAAGTGAGTTTGCACCTATTACTGGGGAATGTCCAGTAATTAACTCATATAGGTACCAAGGTGGAGAATTGTTGTAAAATTGGTCCATATATGACTTAACTATGTCAAGTAAGTTGAGTCAAAGTAATGTTCAAATATTATAGATCAAAAGGATGTAAATATTGAGTGGCATGTGTTGTAAATATTAATATGTAAAGGGGTAGATTTTATTTAGTTAAAATCAGGTATTAATTTGGGTTGACAAGTATGCCCCTGCCCGTGTGCTCAATTTACTTGCGCTGCCCATGCTGACCTAGCTGCCCGAAGCTTCCTGCGCAAGCTAACCGAATCTGTTTAAATAATGGCTAACACGCGTCAGCCATCGGGTGCTCCTGTGTGTGTTTCTTGAGGTTGATTCTGGAATGTTGATCTATTTGTTTGAACGGACGAGATTGACTTGGGGGCCTTGCCACGGATCGACCCCCTGCTACCTATATAAGGGGACCCCTTTTAGGGTTTGCCGTACGCTTGTTCACTTTTCTCCATTTTCATCAGCCACCGCCTCTTCCTTTCTTTTCTCTGGTGATTCTGAGGCGATTTTGAGGCGATTGAAGGCGATCTTGTAGATCCGTGGGTGTGAAGGCTCCTTTGTTCGATTCTTGGTAGTTTGGAGCACTTTGAAGCCTTGTTGGCTTCGGTTGTGAGCTTTCTCCTCCCTTACCCTTTATATTTTGTTCGGTTAGGGTTTCTGCCTTAGAAGCCTGTTAGGATTTGTATATTTGAAGTTTTGAATCTCGTTGCTTTGGTTTGTAATAGTTGAACTTGACATAATAGTGGATAGACTTCCCTAGAAATAGGGAGCCGTGGAGTAGGTCCTTATTATAAGGCTGAACCACGTAAATCTTGTTGTTGTTGTTGTGTGTTCTTGTGCGTTTTTGTTTGGATGATAGTTTGCTTTACAACGAACATAGGTTTCTTGACCTAGATCTAATTTGTTGGATGATTGTTGATGGTGTCGGTTTTTCAAGAATTAAAGCTATAAGTTTAAAACCCTAGAAATACAGTTAAACCATAACATGTTCTTTATAAAAATTAATTAATAACATGATCTAACCCTAGTGCTTTTATAGCTTCGTCAGAAATATTTGTTTATACTGCTTTCAGATTTTATTTTATTTATTTTTTAGCATGAGTAGAATTCAAGCTTTTCCAAGAAGTGGGACAAGGGACATTTTTATTTGAAAAGTGTTGTTTTTCTTCTTTTTCATTTGTAGTAACGTTGGTGTGATATTTATATGGTTAGTTTCACATTGCCATGTAATGTGGGGATGTACAGATAACTTATGCCTACTCGAGATTTATAGCTCAATATTGGAAGCGTAAAAAAGCAAATTGCCTAAGCGAGAGCATTTTAGATTTCACTCCCTATAAGGTGTTAATTGTGCCGAAAATTACGTGCTAACTTACTCAATGATTGAACTTAATATTAGTGTTGAAATTTACTTGCTAACTTTGTTTGATGCAGTACTTAGTATTAGGTACATTCGCATTTACTTAAGCTCATTTACCCCAGTTTCTAGGTTCACACTTGTTACATTCCTATGTTTGTGAAAACCTAGGTTCATAAATTGAAATATTTGGTGCCATTCATGTATGAGTCAACATTCATTCGACATGGCACTTTAAAGAGGCTATATGTATAGGTGAATTGTGCAAAGATAGAAGGGTGAGGCAAAGATACTCCAAAAACGGTAGTGTACCTCCCACTTGTAGTAAGTTCTCTTTACTTCAGTTAGTTTTTCATCTTTGTAGAAATCTAACTGTGAAGAATAAAATACTCAAGAATTGGATCCGATTCAAATACTATAACAAATATAAAGTAAATAACATGATAAAAGATAATAAACGAAGCAGACAATGATTTACGTGGAAACCCCTCTTCAATCGAGGATGGGAAAAACAACGGGGGGAGATGGAGAATCTTTATTGATTGAAATAATGGGAGAATTAAAATTCACTTCATCTCTCTCTCTCAATGATGACTGTGCTCACTTTATTTAGATACCTAAAACGTAAACCCTTGCATCGTATTTATACTCGCCCAAATCTGGAGTCTTGATCGATCGGCATTTCACCTATCAATCGATGAGCTTATTGGATGCATTATGCTTTTTCTTACTTTCCCGATCAATCGGCTATAACCTCGATTGATCGGCGTGCTCTTGGCTATTCTTCATAAATCCAAAGGAATTTGAGACAAAACTTAACAAATTTCCACCTTGGCTCAAATTTCAAATATAAGAACTTCTCCACCTTCTCCACAAAACACCCCGATCAGGCTCATCTCAACAAAACACATAACCCAACCAAATCCAAACAATGCTCGAACTTACTATTAGGTCGAACTTTGGTGAACATATCAGCGGGATTATCAGCTGTGCCAATCTTCTTCAATTCAACCTTTCCCTCTTCAATCAGATCCCAAATGAAATGATGTTTAACATTTATATGCTTTGTCCTGTCATGATGGTCATCTGATCCTTGGCTAAATGATTTGCTGACTGACTATCACAATAAACAGCAACTGCACCCTGATCAACACTAATCTCACTGATTAAGCCCCTCGACCACACTGCTTGTTTAAACGCTTCTGTCACTACCATATACTCAAGCTCTGTAGTTGATTGTGCTGTAAATGACTGCAAACAAACCCTCCAACTGATATCACAGTTACCGAGGCAAAAGACATAACTTGAGGTAGACTTTCTCTTATCGAGGTCACCACCATAGTCTGAATCGACATAACCAACTAAACAGCTTCGACTCCTCCCAAACTCCAAACATGTACCAGAAGTGCCACGTAAATACCTAAGAATCCATTTAATAGCTTACCAATGCTCTGTACCTGAATTCGCCATATATCTGCTCACCTTGCTAGCAGCATGTGCGATATCTGGACGTGTGCACACCATAGCATACATGATGGTACCAACTGCAATGGAATATGGAACATGTGACATCTCTCTAATGTCTTCATCTGTCTGTGGTGAAGCTGATGCTGAAAGCTTGAAATGAGCTGCCAAAGGAGTGCTAACTAGTTTAGCATCTTTCATATGAAAATGATTTAGAACTTTCTTAATATACTTCTCCTGAGACAAGTATAACTTTCTGGCTTTTCGGTCCCTCTTGATTTCCATACCGAGAATCTTCTTAGCTACTCCTAAATCTTTAATCTCGAATTCACTCTTCAACATAGCGTTCAGCTTGTCAATCTCAGACATATCTTTAGTTGCAATCAATATGTCATCAATATATAACAGAAATAAATGAATGAACTTGCACTAGTTTGTCTGAAATAGACACAATTATCATATTTACACCTGAAGAACCCATGACCTATCATAAATTGATCAAATCTCTTATACCATTGTCTTGGAGATTGCCTCAAACCATACAAAGATCTATTCAACAAACAAACATGGTCTTCCTTTCCTTCAACAATAAAGCCTTCAGGCTGATGCATGTAAATACTCTCTTCTAGCTCGCCATGCAGGAATGTAGTTTTCACATCAAGCTGTTGTAACTCTAAATCAAACATGACTACTAAAGCAAGTAGTGCTCGAATGGAAGTATGCCTAACAACAGGTGAGAAAATATCATGAAAATCAACTCCATGCACCTGACTGCAGCCTTAGGCTACCAATCGAGCCTTATACCTTGCATCTTCAACTCCTAGAATGCCTTCTTTTCTTTCGAAGACCCATTTACAACCAATGATCCTCTTCCCTGTTTAAGGCTTAACAAGCTGCCAAGTCTAGTTCTTTTGCAAAGATTCCATCCCTTAGTGCATTGCCATCAACCACTTTTCTGAATCAGCTTTAGACACAGCTCTTGAATAAGTGGAAGGTTCACTGTCTTCCATAGTCTCAGCCACCAAAAGAGCATAAGCTACCATCTCTTCGTAACCATAATACTGCAATGCTTTAGTTTGTCTCTTCTGTCTTCCATTAGTTGTAGTATACTCCTCCACCTGCTGGTTGGTTTCAACCACTTCATTTCTTTCAAAAATCTGTATTGCAGGTGCCTGTATACTTTATGTGGGTTCATTCTACTGCCGAACTAGACTACCCAACTGTATCTGAGCTACCATTGGCATCTGCACCTGACTAAAATCACAAATAATAGAAGACTTCTTCTATGGATGGAATAACGAAGACTCATCAAACATGACATCTCTACATGTCCGAAATTTATGAGAATTAGAATCCCATAAACAAAATCCCTTCACACCTGAAATATAACCAAGAAAGATGCACTCCTTGGCTCTAGGCTCAAGCTTTCCTTCATTAACATAAGAATAAGTAGGACAACTAAAGATTCTTAAATGAGAATTATTTATAGGGGATCTAGACTATACCTCTTCTGGATTCTTCATCTAAAGAGATGGTTGAGGTGAACCGTTCACCAAGTGACATGCCATGTTCACTGCCTCTGCCCAAAACTCTTTGCCAAATCTGCATTCGAAAGCATACAACGAGCTTTTTCTAGCAACGTTCTATTAGGCCTTTCTACAATTTCGTTCTGCTAAGGTGTACCTATGTAAGTTCTATGCTTGATAATGGCTTGATATTCGTAAAATTTGTTGAAGTCACCCTCAACATATTCAAGGCCATTGTCTATTCTTGGCCTCTTAATCTGCTTCCCTTTCTGCTTCTCAAGTAAAGCTTTCCATTTCTTAAAAGTGTTATATACTTCATTCTTCTGTTCTAAGATGTAGACCCAAAATTTCCTAAAAAAGTCATCAATAAACATTAGAAGGTACCTGGAACCACTTTTGGAAGCAACTCTGGAAGGTCCCCATAAATCTGAATGTATGTAATCTAACGTCCCTTTAGTCTTATGCACTACATTTTGAAGCTAACTCTCTTCTGCTTCTTACAAATGCAGTGCACATAGAATTCCATCAGTCCTATAGACTGACGACATAACAAGCCCCTTCTACTGAGTTCAGACAGCCCCTTACCACGCATATGGTCAAGCCTCATGTGCCATAACTTAGTGATATATGGATCTGTAACAGATGATGAAGAAACAGCTATTAACCCTGTCACTGTGGAACTAACAAGTTCATACAGAGTTCCTACCTGTCTGCCCTTCATCACAATCAAAGCACCCTTAATGACCTTCATAACTCCACCTTCAGCTATGTACTTGTAACAATGAGAATCAAGGGTACCTAATGAGATAAGATTTTTCTTTAAATTTGGAACGTGACGAACGTCACTCAATGTCCTAACAGTGCCATCAAACATCTTAACTCGAATTGTTCCTATACGCAAAACTCTTCATCTTGCATCATTACCCATTAGAATGACTCCACCGTGAATTGACTCGTATGTGGTGAACCTGTCTTTACTGGGACAAACGTGATAGGAGTAACCCGAATCCAGAATCCAATTGTCTTTAGATCTAGTCTGAGATTCGGTCATTAACAGAACATTAACATCACTCTCATCTTCAACTATACTAGCTTCTGCGAGTTTATCGTTTCTTTTCTGGTCCTTTTTGTTATCAATTTTTATTTTTCCCTTAAGCTTATACCAGTTCCTTTTAATATGCCCTTTCCTATGATAGTAATTATAGGATAGGTCCTTATGTCCAGACTTAGACCTAGACTTGTTTCCACCTTTATCAGATCTTCTTGTTTCAGTTCTTCTTCTCACAAACAAACCACTTCCTGAGTCATAAACGGAGTCAAAGAACTCCTTATCTACTTGTTCTTTACTTAGTATGTTTTTCTTAACCTCGTCAACTATAATAGTTTCTCTACCACCATAAATTATGCTTTCAATAAAGCCTTTATAATAGGTAGAGAGAGAACACAACAATAACATAACCCGATCTTCAACTTTAGGAGCATCGTCAAGCTCCTTTAACTCTTGAATAATAGAGTTAAATTCATTAATATGATTCTTAAGTGACGTACCTTCTGACATACAAAAGGTGAACAACCGATGCTTAACTGCAAGTTTGTTGGAGACAGACTTAACGCAGAACATCTCCTACAATTTCTCCCATAGCTACTTAGCGGTTTTCACTTCCAAAACTTTTGTCCAAACTTCATCGGTAAGATACATCTGAATAACGGCTAGAACCTTTTCATCTAACTCCTCCCATTGTCCTTCTGACAAGCTCTCCGGCTTCTTCTCTTTCCCATCGAAAGCTTTCTTCAAGCCATTCAGTGTCAAGAGACCCTTCATACGAATTTGCCATAAATTGAAACTCCCTTGTCCACAAAACTTCTCAACTTCAGATTTCACAACGGACGTCATAGTACCTAATTGAATAATTAGGGCTTTGATACCAATTTGTGAAGAATAAAATGCCCAAGAACTAGATCCGATTCAAATACTATAACAAATATGAAATAAATTATAGGATAAAAAATAATAAACGAAGGAGACAATAATTTACGTGAAAACCCCTCTTCAATCGAGAGGGGAAAAAACCACGGGCGGAGATGGAGAATCTTTATTGATCGAAATAATGGAAGAATTACAATTCACTTCCTCTCTCTCTCTCTCTCTCTCAATGATGATGGCGCTCACTTTATTTGGATACCTAAAACGTAAACCCTTGCATCGTATTTATACTCGCGCAAATCTAGAGTCCCGATCGATCGGCATTTCACTGATCGATCGATGAGCTTACTGGACGCGTTATGCTTCTGCATACTTTCCCAATCGATCGGCTATAACCCCGATTGATCGATGTGCTCTTGGTTATTCTTCATAAATCCAAGGAATTTGAGATACAACCTAACACTAACTTTAATTTATATCTTGTCTTCAGTTATCATTATTGAGCGTGTTGTCTAGTGTATATATCTACATTGTTCGAGAGTATGCAGACTCTCATATAGTATCAGTGTCATGAAATTAAAAGTTGAGTCATGACAAGATCTTCTTGGAAGGAAGGTTGGTCCCTCAGGTTTAACTCAAGTGGTGACACTGAGTTGCTAACTCAATCTAAGAGTACAATAAGCGGGGCATCTTGGCACTTCTTACCAATTTCATTTAAGTTATAAAAGAATACTATAATTGGAAATTGTTAAGGTCATATTTGGAGCATGGAATTGGAATTGGGTTGAAGACTGAAGTTGGGGTCTAGAATTTTAATTTTATTGTTTGGTTCACTTGCTGCAATAGGAAAATCCCACAGCCCAATTCCATGGCATTGGCTTTTTACTAAAAATAATACTTTCCAAATCCTTTGGGTGAGGGTAAGGAATTAAAACTCCATATTAACTCCATTGAGTTGAAACTCAAAATGATCCCACTTCACTAACCCAAACCGAAGATGGCTCAAAATTAAAATACTGATACACAACCTAAAATTTGACCCAGACCTTGAAATCACCCAACTTGAATGACTTAAACTTGGAATCATCGAAGTCTACTTAACCCAAAGTTCAAAGTGTCACAACCTGATTGACCGGAAACTCGAGATGACTTAATTTCAAGCAATGAAACTACTTGACTTGAATGTGATGTAAATAAGCTGAGCCGAAGTGGAAATGATTTGACCAAATTAACCCAAATCCAAAATGACTAGACTCATCCGAATCTCAGCCTAAGATGACTCTAAATTTCGAAATGATAAAGCTCGTTTGTCCCAAAATTAAGTTGACTGAAGGTCAAAAGGACCTAAATCAACTCAAACTCGATCTATTCTAGCCTTATTCTTGAAAAGAACTAACCCAATTAACTAAAAACCCAAGATGACTTGAACACCAAATGATCCGATGTCATCCTCGACCCAATTAGACTCGAAGCTCCAATAATTCGAGCTAACTCCGACCATGACAACTCGAATGCAATATCAACAGCTCTTACCAGAATCCGATCGCACTTGATTTAAACTCAAAATACTCCTAGTCGATTGACTGAAAATCCTTGATAACTTAAATTGTTATGGAATTATAATTCCAACCTCCAATTCCTTTGATGAACTAAACAATGAAAGTTCAGTTCAATCAGAATTCCTATTCCACCTGCCAAATAAATCCTAAGCAATTTTCACTTCACATATTCTGCCTATTTCTTGGTAATGAAATAAAAGAGCAAATGTCACTTCTCATGGAATTTGATTTTCTGCATTTACTTCCTTTTTTTTTTTTTAATAGAGGATACACAGAAACAAACTAGAACATCCAGCCTCCAAAGGGAAAAAAGAAAGCCAAAAGAAAAAAGAGCACAGCCAAAATAGATAGGCAAAAGAATAGAAAACAAGAAAAATTAAAATGTAAAAAAGAAAGAACCAAGGGGACAGCCGAGCATAAAGACAACCGCCAAAAGGAGTATGTCACGGTTGATCAGATGAAGGAATGGATTACACATTCACAATTACAAGCAGAGGAATGCCTGTTCTCGAGATTACAGCAAATGCAGACAGAAAATCAGCAAAGAAATGATGATCGATTGTCAAAATTGGAGGAAAAGAAGGAGAATCTGCAAGATCAGGTCAAGAAACAAGGTGAATCATCGGTTAATGCGATCCTTAAGCCTGCAAGTCAGCTCTTTCCTCCAGCTGATGTGGCTCAACCGTAGGTTCAATTAGACAGAAATGAGAATGACAGAAATCGTGGCAAATCACCTAAGATACAGGCTGAAGCAGGTCCTTCAGTTCATATCCAATAAGTGGATGATCGACCTTCAGTAGTTGAGGTTGCTGCAGGTATGCATGATCGAAATGCAGGACCAGACCAATTCAGATTTGGTGGCCAGAGTTCAGGTCTGCATACCAGGCCACCTGATTTGAATGTTCATCAAAGAAGTTCATCCGATGATCTTGAACAACAGAACAGACCTCCTGATTTGCGTCAACAGCAGAGATGCTTGAGTAATGATGCTTCATCTAGTGGTAGAAGTCATGCTCATAGACAGCCAAGGGTACAAATCTAGCCATTTGATGGAAAATAGCCTGAGTCTTGGTTGAGGGGTTGTGAAAGGTATTGTCATTTCTATAACATCAACGAAGCTGAAAAAGTAGAGCTAGCTGCAGTGCATCTTCATGGAGACCACGAGGTATGGTTTTATAGTGCCTTGAGGAGTAATCCTTGTCTGTCTTGAGACCAATTCGTGAAAGAGCTATGTGAGAGGTATGGTGAAGAGGATTCGAGCGATGTTATTGATTGCTTTAATAAGCTTTATCAAACATCTACGGTGAAGGAGTACATGATCAAATTTGAGAACTTGCGTGCTAACATGATAGCCATTAATCCACATTCTACCGAAGCATATTATGTCTCAAGCTTTATTAGTGGATTGAAGCCAAGAGTTAAGAATTTGGTTAAGGCCATTGAGCCAAAGACTCTCTCCAAAGCCTATAATAAGGCTAAATTGATTAAGGCTACACTTGTATCTTCAAGTGACAAAAGCAAATTCAAGAGTAGCAATTACAAGACTCATCAAAGAGATTCATCAAGCAACAAGGCTGGCCGATCAGTGGATAAGAGATCTACACGGTTATGTTGTAGATGTAATAAGCCATATCAGCCTGGACATAGGTGCAATCCAAAGTCCTTGATGTCTGCAAGGGGTTCTTGTGCTGCTGTTGAATCAGATACAGAAGGCTCAGGGTCTGCAGAAGACAACTCAGGGCTAGATTCACATGATGAGTTGTTTGAGGATGAGGTTGAGATTTCCATGAAGGCTCTTACCGGGAGTGGTGCTCACAACACCATACGCATTGGTGGGAAAGCAGGAAAAACTTCCATTACCATTCTTGTGGATAGCGGAAGCACACATAGCTTTGTTGAAGAAGGTGAAGCATGAAATCATCAAAACTCATCCCTTGGCCGTAATGGTAGCTGATGGCAACTCAATTACAATTCAAAACAAGTGCCAATCATTTTATTGGTCTATGCAAGATCACAAATTCGCTTTGGATTTTAGAGTTCTCCCTTTTGGAGGGTGTGATATGGTGCTTGGAGTGGATTGGATGAGGACTTTTAATCCGGTGTTGTTTGATTTTGATAAGATGACAGTGTCCTTCGAAGTTCATGGCAATAAGGTCACATTACATGGGATTTCAGACCATGCACAGCTGAAATTGATCAATGGCAAATGCTTACATGGTAGCATTAAGAAGAATGCAATACAATGGTTGGGACAATTATTCATGATTTCACCTGCAGATCTGCAGCAAGTTATACAGCCTGAAGTTCATGTTTTGCTCAAAGAGTTTGAGGATATTTTTGAGCCACCAAAGAGCCTTCCTCCCCAAAGAAGTGTTGATCATGCCATACCACTTCGAGCTAACTCTGATCCGGTGAAAATCAGGCCATATCGTTATGCTCATGCCCAAAAATCAGAGATCGAGAAGCAGGTGGATGAGTTGCTGCAAATGAGCTTCATTAGACCAAGCCATAGTCCCTTTGCTTCACCCGTGATTCTTGTTAAGAAGAAGGATGGCACGGCTAGAATGTGCACCGATTATCGTCGATTGAATTCTTTGACAGTGAGGGACAAATTTCCTATCCCTGTTATTGACGACTTGCTCGATGACTTATATGGAGCACACTTCTTCTCTAAGCTTGACTTAAGGCAGGGATATCATCAAATTAGAGTTCTCGAGCCGGATATATACAAGACAGCTTTTCAGACACACCATGGGCATTTTGAGTTCGTTGTCATGCCTTTCGGTTTAACAAATGCTCCGGCCACATTCCAAGCGGCTATGAATGATATTTTCAAGCCTTACTTGAGGAGATCGGTGTTGGTTTTCTTCGATGATATATTGATGTATAGTTCATCATATGAAGATCACCTTACTCATCTTAGGGAAGTATTCTTGGTGATGAGGCAGAACAGGTTTTTTTTCCAAGTTATCAAAGTACTCCTTTGCTCAGTCCAAACTTGAATATTTGGGCCATATCATCTCACATGAAGGAGTCTCTACTGATCCTTCTAAGGTGCCAGCAATGCAAGAGTGGCCAATTCCCATGACCTTGAAACAATTGAGAGTTTCTTGGGATTGACCGGTTATTATAGGAAGTTCGTAAATGTTATGGATCCATTGCAAAGCCCCTAACTAAGCTTCTTAAGAAGGATGCATTCAAGTGGAATGACAAGGCACAAGCAGCTTTTGAGGCACTCAAGTCGGCTATGTGTGAGGCTCCAGTTTTGGCCATGCCGAATTTTACTGAGGACTTCATTTTGGAGACAGATGCAAGTGGGACTAGTTGTGGGGCTTTTCTCTCACAACATGGAAGACCAATTGCTTATTTGAGTTAGGCTTTTCGTCCTCAACATCAAGCCATGTCCACTTACAAAAAAGAATATTTGGCAATTCTCCTTGCAATTGAGAAATGGAGGCATCATTTGGATGGTCCTAGGTTCATTATTCGGACAGATCATCAAAGTCTCAAGCACCTCTTGAAGCAAAAAATAGTAACAAGAATTCAAAAGAAGGGGTTGATGAAGTTACTTGGGCTTGACTATGCAATCGAGTACAAAAGAGGAAAAGAAAACCAGGCTGCCGATGCATTGTCAAGGAAGTTTGAGGACCACGAGCAGGGCTTTTGTGGAGCATTATCCGTTGTTTTACCTTCTTGGATGGATGAAATTTACAAATCTTATGAAAGCAATAATTTTGCTCAAGAATTCGTGGCTGCAACTGAGGTTAAAGGGACTGCCAGTGTTGACAGTGAACCTGGTGTGATTGTGCAGAGAGGTATTATCCGTTTGTAGAATAAGATCTATATTGGCTCCTCGACTGATTTGAGGGATCAGGTAGTGAAGGCTTCACATGACTCAGCTTGGGGTGGTCATTTCGGGGTCAAAGGTACTTATCAGAGAGTTAAGGCATATTTTAGTTGGCACGGTTTGAAGAAAGCTGTATCAAATTTCGTTAAGTCTTGTGAGGTGTGTCAACAAACGAAGTTGGGGGATCATCGATACCAAGGACTCTTGCAGCCACTTCCCATTCCGGAGGGTGCTCAGATCAACAGAAGTATGGATTTTATAGAGGGACTTCCCAAGTCTGATGGTGGGGAGGTAATTTGGGTCGTGGTGGATCGTTTCACCAAATACAGTCATTTTATAGCACTTATTCAACCTGTTACAGTTGAAAGGTTGACTAAGAGCTTCTTAGACAACATATATAAGCTAAATGGATTGCCTCAATCCATTGTTTCTAACCGAGACAAGATCTTCATGAGTACTTTTTGGAGGGAGTTGTTCAAACTGTTGGGGACGACATTGGCGCTCAGTTCATCTTACCATCCCCAATCGGATGGACAAATAGAGAGAGTCAATCAATGCATTGACCAGTATCTTCGGAGTATGGTTTTCTCATGGCCTCGAGAGTGGAATCAGTGGCTTTCTTTGGCCGAATATTGGTTCAACACCCATGTTCATGCTTCTATTGGTACTTCTCCTTTTCAAGCATTGTATGGGTATGCACCACCTTCTCCAATGTTGTTGCAGCAGCCAAATAAGTCCGGATCAGCAGCAGGGGACTTGATACAGCAGCGGATGCAGATGTTACAGATCCTTAAGGACAACCTTCATCAAGCTCGTGCTTGGATGAAATTTTATGCAGACAAAAAGAGGGTAGACAAAGCTTACGAAGTTGGAGACATGGTCTACCTAAAATTACAACCATATAGACAGTCCTCGTTGGCTGTCAGAAAAAATGTCAAGCAAAGTGCACGTTACTTTGGCCCATACAAAATTTTGGAGAAGATCGGCAAAGTTGCTTATAAACTTGATTTACCACCACAATCGTACATTCACCCGGTGTTCCATGTTTCATTATTGAAAAAGCAGGTCAAAAGGGGCGTCAAAAGCTCTCAATCTCCACCGGAAGTGGGAGCAAATGGAACATTGCAGCTTGGACCAGTAGCTGTCAAGAAGGCCGAATTGATTGCAGCTGGTACTGGAGCTTCTCAGCAGGTTTCAGTGAGGTGGTTGAATTTGGATAAGAATGTTGTCACATGGGAGCATCCTACATTTTTGAAGAGCCAATTTCCGAGCTTTTCTCCTTGAGGACAAGGAGCTTCTCAAGGAGGGGGGAATGTTATAAATCATAAATTCTTTCGGTTGTATTTGGTCCCTAGCTGATTGTTTTGTGTTTGGTTGATGTGGAGTTGTATTTTTTATTGTTAGTTGGTAGTTAGTTTGGCGCCAAAAGGGGCTGATTCAGGTCCGTAGGTCAATATTGGTCAATTGTGGCGGCTTGCTTCCAATTTCAGTTAAGTCAGTTAGCTTGTAGTGTGTCTTGGTGCATTGTACTAGATCTTCTATAAATAGGTCTAATGCTTGTAATATCATCATTCAATCAATATCAATCTGATTTCCTTTTGGAAAATCCTCTCTAATTCTCATCTATTTCTCTACTTCTCATCTCTCTTCAATTCTCTTCTCATCTTATCTCTCTCTTCCACAAGGTTAGTTATCAATCTAGGTTTGGTAGTTAACACAAACCTTGTCAATAAGTGCTTTAGAAGAGTAGGACCAACTGTTATCAAAGCCCCAGAATGAGCAGTCCATGGCGTTCAGCTTTGGGATGATTGAGCTAAATGGATTATTAAATTATTCTAGCAATGCCCCATCTCAAGTAGAAGATTACACCTCCAATTCAAAGTCTGTCTATATGTCATACCATCCCAAAAGCCCATCTTCACAATTCAAAGTCCTTTTGAAGGGACATTTGGTACAACCTCTTGAATCTTGTTTTGCACTCGACATCCCCCACCCATTGTGCTAGAACTTAATGTTTTCGTCACCAATAATAATTTTGAGTCCCTCCACAATGGTTTGTTTCATCAAGTGGCATTCACTAATGGCCTTGTTGATATCATATAAAAAGCCCCTCTTATAGCCATCCAAGCATTCAAAGAGCGACAGGGGATTATGAGATCCGTAGATGGAGTTAATAACCCACTTCCAAAGTGAGTCAAGCTCAACCGAGTACCTCCACCACCACTTAACATGTACAACCGCATTCTTCATAACTAGGTAACCCACTCCAAGGCCTCTGAGGCATTTTGGTTTTTGAATAACATGCCACTTAAGAAGTGGAATACCCGACTTTTCCTTCTCTCCCATCCAAAAGAGCAACCTTTGGAGTAGTATTATTGCCCTTGCCATGGTCTTAGGCATTTTCAATATGGATAGATAGTATAGAGGCAGGCTATTCAACATCGCCTTAATTAATACCAATCGGCCTGCTTCAGACAAGGACATCGCTTTCCTTCCCGCTAATCTTTTCTTCATCTCATAAACAATGAGCTTCCAAGTCTTGAAACAATTCGGGTTCGGCACCCAAGGGGATGACGAGGTATTTCATCTGAAGGGTTGAGGTTCAACAGCCAAACCTTGCAACAGTTCTGGCAGGCCAAGACCCGGATCTTCCAATACAAATCACGGATGACTTGTGAAAATTTATCCTGAGACCTGACATAGCCAAGAAACAGAGGAGGACAGCCCTCATGGCTAATAGCTCCATAGTCCTTTCCAAGCAGAAAAGCAATGTATCATTTGCAAATTATAAGTAAGAGAGGGAAACCTTATTACTTCCAATGCAGGCGCCCTTAATGATAATACCCTTTACTACATCTATCAGGAGGGAATTCAGAGCTTCAACCACTAGTAGGAAGAGGAGCAGTGAGATGAGATCACCCTATGTAAGACCTCTATTCATCATGAAAAGAGGTGCAGGAGACCCATCCACTAAGATTGATATTGATTCCATAGATAAACACTGTGATATCCATTTCCTCCATACTTGACCAAAACCCACTTCCATAAGCATATGATCGATGAATCCCTAATCCACTGTGTCGTAACCATTTTGAAAGTCCAACTTCAGAAGCACCTTGGTTTTTCTACACTTCTTCGCCCAAGAGATTGTTTCATTTGTTTCATTAGTAATTAGTACACTATCCAGGATCTATTTACCCAAAAAAAAAGGCTGATTAAGCCTCCCTAATGATACTTGGTTGAACAACTGCAAGGTGCATAATTAGGATCTTGGTGATTATTTTGTACAAACATCCAATCATACTTATGGGTCTGAAGTCTTTTAGCTCTTAAACATTCTCAATCTTTGGAATTAAAGTGATCCATGTAGTATTGACCCTCTTCTATAGGATGCCAGACGAGAAAAAATCCGAGACAAAGGCCGCAATTTCATCACCCATAACATCCAACATGAAGCTAAATCCATCATACCCCAGGGCCTTGTGAGGACCACACACCCAAACCGCAACCTTGACCTCATCTTCATTTGGTAGATGCTCCAATCTTGCAGCTACAATCGGCTCTATTCTTTTCATTGGAATAGTGCCAAGCTTTATACCACGCATGTTATCTTTACAATACAAGGTCTTGAAGTAGCCAATAATGGCATCTATAATCTCTCTTGGATTTTTTGTTGGTCTAAATTCCCTCGGGGACAAACAATATGCGCTTTGAACTTCCATTGACAGAGGCAAGAGTGTGAAAGTATTAAGTGTTTCTATCCCCTTCTTTAATATATTTGCATATGGAGAGTTGCCTTTGATATCTTGCTTTCCTCCTAGACCATAATAGCTATGTCTGAGTGAATAGACTTGCATTATCAACTTCGTCCATCTGAGTAGATTCAGCCTTCTATTTTATCGGTGATATTTGCCCTTCCACCTCATGAATTTCACTGTCAATGCACCCAAAGGACTCCTTGTTCCACCTCCCAATGGGAGCCTTATGTGATTTAAGCTTCTTCTTAGCACTGAGAAGGCCCAAATTTTCCCATTCTTGTCTGACAAGGTCGTGGAAGCCATGGTGAGAGAGCCACATATCGAAGCATGTGAATGGTTTAGGTCCCCAGCCCACCATAAAGCCAAAACATTGAGGGGGCAATGGTCTGACATGGTCAATTCAGCTCACTGACTGATGTCTACTCCACGTGAATTTTCTCCCTGCTAACGGTAATTCCACCAAACCTAGACCATTGATACAATTCCTAAACTCAATCATGCCTCTGGACACACTTTCACAACCTCTACGATCATCGATGTTAAGGATTTCATTAAAATCACCTAAGAGGATCATGGGCATCTTCATGATTAGCAGGTCATCCCAAAGCATGGCCCTGTCCCTTCTGTCCAATAGCCCATACACCAAGCATAAAGTGCATTCGAAACTAACCACACCAAGATACCATAAATGTAGATCTATCTAGAAGAGCTAGTAGCATTTTTAGCATGAAAATCGTCCCCATTTCAAGATAAAATCAAGCTCCCATAGCCCTCAACAACTGCAGAATCACATCAATATGCTCTAGATCTTCCCCAAACTTGCCTCATTATGTTACTTTAGACATTAGCATGTTTCATTTCCACCAGACCAGTATTGAGGTTTGGACTTCAACACCGAGTTCCTAGTTGTCAGCCTCTTCTCTTTGTAACCTCTAACATTCCAAGCACACAGATTCACCATTGTAAGGACTAGAGAGCACGAAGCACCACTGTGATACTAAGCCACCAATATGTCAGGTGGAATAGGACACATAGGACTATTAAATCATGGGGAAACCGCACCCA
This sequence comes from Simmondsia chinensis, assembly GCA_018398585.1. Classification (NCBI taxonomy): domain Eukaryota; kingdom Viridiplantae; phylum Streptophyta; class Magnoliopsida; order Caryophyllales; family Simmondsiaceae; genus Simmondsia; species Simmondsia chinensis. The sequence goes on along the minus strand of JAGTTD010000003.1, from coordinate 27,942,561 downwards.
AACAAGGTGCAGGAAATGATTTGGGAGTAGGAGTCCTACCACCTTTGTTCATTTGCTTCAGATGCTGGATCACAACCCTATCATCACTATGGAAGCTAGGTGCTAACTTTCTCCCAATGCCCCAGGTGAACGAGCCAATAGAAAGGCTAGTTGATGAAGATGCTAAACGCGAAGATGTGAAGGGAATATCCCCGAAAATCCAAAAAATCCTAAAGAATCTCTTCCTTTTGACAAAGCATTTGTAAAAAGATTGATTCTCCTTGTAGTAAATAACACATATTCACTTTAAAGGCGAAAGTGACTTTTTAAAGAAGGCATCCAAAATCAAACCTCTTTTTTTTTTTTTTTTTTTTTTTTAAGCTATGTGTCCAATTGTACAAGAACAGAATATAATGTATAGTAATAGAATATAACTGATATGTGTATGGTACTATGAAATATAATTGATATGTGTATAGTACTATGTAAAGTTTTTCTATAATAAGGCCTCAGGGGACTCTTTAGTTTTTCATGTTGTACACCATTCTCCTCTTTTCTCCTTGTATAATATTTCTTTTTGTGTGGTTTTGTACAATGGAGGGGGCTTCAGAGGACATTCACCTTAGACTACGAGGGTGGATTTTGGCTTCTTTTTTTGTTTTTTTTAGGCCGGGGGGGGGGGGGGGGGGGGGGGGTGGGGAGGGGTTTGGTGTTGGTTTGCATATGAATTGTTTTAGGGCTTTTAAAAAGGTTTTCAAAGCTAAGTACAATATTCCAAATACTTTCATCATCTTGAACATCAGTGGGCTGAGCATCATTAAAACACCCATCAGGCCCTAAATTTACCAAGGGCCCAACCAGCATCGAGTCCAACTCTTGATTTAAAGCCGACATGGGAAAATCCCTAGGCAATGGTCCTTGGACTTCCAGCCTAATGACCATCACATTATTATGTGTAGACAATCTACCTTGGGACCTGAAAAGGGCCTCTTCATGAAACTCCCTAATTAATGCATCTTCGGAGCCCACTCCGGCCACTGCACCTACGTCATCACAGTGCGGGCCATCCATCTGCCAACTGGCACTGCCCTCCGTGTGATGCGCCTCATATTTACGCATCTTTTAATTGCTATTTTAATTATTTTGCACCTGCTTAATTATAGTTATATATTCATTTCGGCAATTTTTATGTTTTGTAGGTTTGAATATTAAAGTTCCTAGAATTGTCAACTTTGGTGCAAATAAGACAAACTCGATGAGTAACCAATTAAATCAAGTCAATCGAGATTTAAGACAAGAATGTGTAAGCTCGACCCACACCATCAACGTCATCTTCTCCTCCAAACCTGCATCAACACAAGCCCATCATCAACACACAAGCCCACCAGTACCGGACACCAGCCCAAACCCAACACGCAACCCCAGCCCAACACACGCAGCACCGGCCCAACTTCATCGACATCATCAACCTCAAGCCCAACTTCACCGATTTCATCACGCTCAGTCTGCACAGCTCCACCATAGCCCATCGCCATCGACACGCGGGCCCAGAACTAACACGAAGCCAAGACAAGCACCTACACCACTAGACCGCGGCCCAAATTCAGTAGGGCTTAGAGAGGACGAAGAAGAGTCAGTATGGGGACAATTTAAGGGGCTCTATTTTTGGGTTTTTAGGGCCGAAATGGGCACCGCAGCAACTCTTTCTGTCTCTCCTCTCGATTACAATTTTCTTTTCTTATTTTTTTGTTAAATTGGAATGGGAGCAAAATTATCGTGATGACCAACATGAGTTCATTCATCTCCTCCTTCACCGGTTCATCCTTGATGGAGAGCTAACTTACTCTCTAGGGTTAGATGAAGTCTTAGCCTTTACTTTTTGTATTACTTTTAGTTTGGGTTAATTTTATTGTTTTCATGAATTGCTTGGTTGAGATAAATACTTTGAAGTATTATGTTTTTATCGTTTATTTAATTGAGATGATTATTGGGTTTGTAACCTTTGATTATTGATGTTGATATTTATAAATTAATTCTTTGTACTTATGGCTTTAGGATTAATTAATCAAGTAATAGTATTCACTGAATTCTAAATTTAAACTTATCTTCCCTATGCTTTAGTTAGATAGGGTCAATACGTTACAATTAACAAATACGTTAGGTTGAGCCTATTTTTCTTATGCTTTAGTTAGATAGGGTCAAAACGCGATACTAACAACACCACCTTAGTAGGTTGAAGCTTGTAGTCTAAACCACTACCAGTGTGACAATTAATAATCCCAATTTAAAAGTTAATGCAAAAGTAATTGGCTAACAATGGATTCGAAACCCAATGTTCCAATTTAATACACTTTTCCGATTAGAAGTAGATTGCCTTAGTTAAATTATTGTTTTCTTATATTAATTAGCACAAAAACCTCTTAATTTTATTCAAATCAATTTAAGTCACAGAATAATTTCATGTACTCTTAGTCCCTGTAGTTCGACACCCTCTTGCCCTATACTTCAATTTAGATGTGTTTCGTTGATAGGATTAAATATTAAATTTTAATAGACATAGAAAAACACATCAAGATTTTGGCGCCGTTGCCGGGGACTAGGCAACCTTTCGTGATTTTATTTTTGTGATTTTCTTTGGTTTTTAGTTTTCTTTAATTGTTTTTAATTGTTCTTGTCTCTTTCTTTAAAAATAATAAATATATATAAAAATATTTTCTTTACTTTTCTTTATTAAAAGAGGGTTATTTATTTATTTATATTTATTTTTTAAGCATTATTTATCTTATAATTTTTGTGCATAGGTAGATTTCAGGATAGTTTATTATTATTATTTTTTTTCCTTTTAAGTTTTTGTTTTGTTTGTTTTGCTAGTTTTAGTTTTGAGTTTGACTTGCTTCTTGTGGTTGTTTATTCATGCACGGTCGTCGTTCTTTATCTCTTGACCTTACTAGATTTGACCCTAAATTCAAAGGACCTGAAGAGACTTTAGAGCATAACACTGAGCACAAACCGCAATGGCTAACAAACAACAACCACGTCCACTTATGGAGTATTTTACTCCCACTACATACACCTCACCTTCATGCATGAGGTTGCCACCTGTAACCCATCAGTTCGAGCTTAAGCCACATACCATACAGATGCTTCCTTCATTCCATGGCTTAGGCAATGAGAACCCGTACATACACTTGGACAGTTTCAGAGTGGTTTGCTCAACCTTTAAGATTCCTAATGTTAGTTATGATGCCATCTTACTTCTTCTTTTTCCTTTCTCTTTGAAGGATAAGGCTAAGTATTGGTTAGGCATCTTATCTAGTGAGACGATTAGTACCTGGACTCAAATGCAACAAGAACTTCATAAGAAATTCTATCCCATTAGTAAGACCAATATTGCTAGTAGAACCATTAACACATTTGCCAGACTTCCGAGTGAAGAGTTTCATGAGAGTTGGAATAGGTTTAGGGAACTACTAAGAACTTGTCCACATCATGCTATACCAAAATGGCAACTAGTTCAGAACTTTTATTATGGGTTGAATGAAAAGGGTCAACAAACTATTGATGCCTCTTATGGTGGTAATTTCCTTAGGAAGAATGAGGATGAGGCGTGGGAACTGTTTAAACATTTGAATGAGAACTCACAACAGAATGCCGCATATGCACGTTTAAATGCTGCTAGGTTACATAGAGGAGGAGTACAAGAAATTGCTCGCACCTCTATCCTAGATAAGAAAGTAGACCGTCTTGCCTCTTCTGTGGAGCAACTTACTTCCTTATTTAAGATGACATTGACTCCCCCTACCATACCTAATGTGTCTAATGTTTAAAACATGCATAGTACTTGTTCTTCATGTTCTAGTGTCTCTCATTCTACACTTGGTCGCCCTCTGCTTCACCTTTTTGTTGAGTGGTCGAAGGAACGGGTTAATGCAGCCCGAGGATTCTCAAGGAACAATCCGTACTCGAACACATACAACCCGGGCTAGAGAAACATCCATACTTCTCCTAGAGGCAAGGAGGAGAAGGACAATTTGTGCCACAACAACATAATCCACGACCTCAACAATCTGGTATGCCACGACCTCTCGGTTTTCAACCATAAGGGTATGCTTTTAACTACTCTCAACCTTCTAATTTGAGCTCTAATTAGAATTTTCAAGAGAAGGTCTTGAGTGTGCTGAAAGGTTTAGAAGCTAATTCCCAACTCCTCCACTCCCATATACAATCAATCTCAAAGCTAGAAACCCAAATAGGTCAACTTGCTAATACTTTGAGTAGGAGAGATGAGGGAAGACTCCCTAGCCAAACCTAAAGAACCCTAGGAACTATGTAAGGTAAAACAACTATCCTCCCTATCAAGAACAAGTAAAGTCCATTGCAGTGTTAAGAAGTGGGAAGAAGGTTGACAATGGAGTGATTGCTGAGAGTGAAGTACCCATAAGTGATGAGGGAGAAGAAAAGAGAGAGGAAAGAGAGAAGGCAACCAATGAGGTCATGCACACTTCTCCCATTCCTAAAGCATCTGATCTTCCTTCCTCTTATGAACCTAGAGTGTCCTTCCCCCAAGCTTTAGGTGCACCACATCAAAATGGGAAGGACAAGAAGTGGGAAGATATTTTAAAGACATTTAGGCAAGTCAAGATAAACATTCCCCTTCTTGATGCGATTAAACAGATCCCGGTCTATGTGAAGTTCATTAAGGATCTATTGAACCAAAAGAGGCTATCTAGAGCACATCTGCCTAAGAAAGTGTTTTTAGCCGAGCAAGTGAGCTCCACCCCGAAGTGTGACACTCCAATTAAGTACAAAGACCCTGGTGTCCCCACCATCTCTTATTCACTTGGAGACTACCCAATTGATAAAGCTTTACTGGACTTAGGAGCGAGTGTCAACATTATTCCTTACTCAGTTTATGACAAGTTAGGCTTGGGGAGTTGCAACCCACTACAGTGACCTTGTAGTTAGCGGATAGATCAACTAGGATCCCCCATGTTGACTTTACTAATGTACTGGTAAAGGTAGACAAAGCCATATTTTCTATTGATTTTCTTGTGCTTGACATTAAACCTTCTAATCATTCAAAAAATCATATCCCTGTCATTCTAGGTCGGCCTTTCTTAGCAACGGCCAATGCCACAATTAACTGTAGATCTAGGGTAATGGATGTTAGTTTTACAAACATGACTATTAGGTTAAATATTTTTAAGGCGTCAACATCACCCAGTACTGAGGATGAGTTGGAGTGCTTCCTGTGTAGATGCTGCTAATGATTTAGTTGACCAAACACTCTCCTCTACTTTAGTTAGTGACCCCCATGATGAGAAAGCAAAACCTTCTAAAGAGATGCAATGAAGGTTGAACCCTGACATTAAAGAAGTTTTGGGTCGGGAGAAGAATCACGACTTTACGATTCACGAGGGGGTTGTACTAGGTCGTAGGTTGTCTAAGGAGGGTATTGAGTTTGATAAGGCTAAGATAGATTTGAATGTTAACTCACCCTCTCCCTCAAATGTGAAGCAAGTTGGAAACTTTCTGGATCATGCAAGTTTTTATAAGGGATTCCATAAGAACCATGGGAAGTTAGCTACACCATTGACTAGTTTGCCTGCTAAGAACATATCTTTTGAGTTCCATGAGTCTTGGTTAGAAGTTTTTCATAAGCTTCGATTTGCACTTGTAGCTGCCCCTATTCGGCATTCACCAGAATGCTCTCCCCCTCCTGAAATCGTGTGTGACACTTCTGATTATGCAGTAGATGTTGTCTAAGGTGAGCTCGGTGAAGTTGCTTCTTTGGTTGATGCCATTACTTGATCTTGGCTAGACCCATTGTGCTCGGCTGAAGGCATAAAACTTAGCACTCCTATGAGGCAGCCTAGGTTTGTTATTTCTTGTTTTTAGTTTAGTTTTTGTACTAAATAGTTTCTTAGAGACTTGTTTTCTCTATTTTCGGGTTCTTGTCCCATGCTAAAGGAGTCATACATTCACGCCGCCTTGTCAGGTTGCATTGCTCCATCTCACCTATTTCTTGTGCTTTAATAATTAATGTTGTTGAATTAAGGATAATGCATGATTTAGGTATGGGGTGAGACTCATTTGCATGTGCTCATTTTTTGGTCAAATTTTTAGAATTTGGAACATCTTTTATGCATTTTGAACGTACATTATAACCATTTAGCCAAGATTTCCTTCATTGACGCATTTGTTAGGATGATAGTAGGATTAGTTGTTTACTTCATTCTCTTAATTTTATGAAATTAAATGATTCTATTCTATACTTGTTAGTGAGTATTGTCGATCAATGTTGATATTAATGGGTTCTACTCATGCTACTCACATATTTACTATGCACATGACTTTTGTGTTGTGGAAAATCTAAAAATTTGAGTAAACAGTATGATATATCTTGAGTTTTGTAGGCTTGCCCTATTGGCTTATCCTAATCCTTGCTTTTGATGTTATGTGAAGCACTTGTTGATCAATGTTAATTGTAATGCTGAAGTACTTATTATCCAAAAGTCAAAAAAATGGACAGAAAAGGAAGAGGAAATGAAAAAAGAAAAAAAGAAAGGGAAAAAAAAAGAAAGAAAGTTTCCTCCAAAGTAAAAAAAAAAAAGGCAAAATAAAAAGAAGAAAGTGAAAACTGATGTACATTCATGATAAAGTTATTCTTCTTTTGTATTATATCGATGTCAAAATATTGTAAAGTGGTCACTCATATGCCACTTAAAATTCTCTATGTATGGGCATGTGTTTAAGTAATTCAATAGTGTGGGTGTACAAAACCTTGGTATATTTGGTTGGATGCGAGAATTTGAAGAGATTCTACAGTATGAGATCCCATTCACGTTCATGTGTGCGCTTAAATTGCTTGAGTAGTTTTTATTAGTTGATATAGGGTTAATAAAATTTTATGATGAGTTTTGAAGTTTAGTCATCTGAATTCATGGAATTTGAGAATACTCTAAATGAGTGGATCTTGTCTTGAATTCTAATGTAAGTATTAATCTCGGAAAACTTGGTGAAGGTTGGGCTATTTGGTCACTTGAGTTGTTATGTCTATCCTATACATTGCTCAAGGACTAGCAAAGGTTAGGTGTGAGACTGTTGATGCGTCTGATATTTACGCATCTTTTAATTGTTATTTTAATTATTTTGCACCTGTTTAAGTTATATATTGTTTTTGGCATTTTTTATGTTTTATAGGTTCGAAGATTAAAGTTCAGATAATTGTCAAATTCGGTGCAAATAAGATAAATTTGATGCGTAAACAATTAAATCAAGTCAATCGAGATTTGGGACAAGAATGTGTAAGCTCGACCCGCACCGTCAACGTCATCTTCACCTCCAGACCTACATCAACACACAAGCCCACCAGTACCCAACACCAGCCCAAACCCAACACGCAACACCAGCCTAACACACGCAGCACTGGCCCAACTTCATCGACACCATCAACCTCAAGCCCAATTTCGCTGATTTCATCACGCTCAGTCCGTACAGCCCCACCACAGCCCATTGTCATCCACACGCAAGCCTAGACCCACCACAAAGCCTAGACCAGCACCGCCACCACCAGACCACGGCCTAGATTCGGTAGGGCTTAAAGAGGAGGAAGAAGAGTCGGTTTAGGGATGACTTAAGGGGCTCTGTTTTTGGGTTTTTAGGGCTGATATGGGCATCATAGCAACTCTCTCTCTCTCTCCTTTCAATTACAATTTTCTTTTCTTATTTTTTTGTTAAATTGGAACGGGAGAGAAACTTAGCGTGAAGCCCGACATTACTTCATTCATCTTCTCCTTCACCGGTTCATCCTTGATGGAGAGCTAACTTGCTTTCTAGGGTTAGATGAAGTCTTAGCTTTTATTTTTGGTATTGCTTTTAATTTGGGTTAATTTGGCTATTTCCATGAATCGCTTGGTTGAGATAAATACTTTGAAGTATTATGTTTTTATCGTTTATTCAATTGAGATGATTATTAAATTTGTAACCTTTGATCGTTGTTGTTGATATTTATAAATTAATTATTTGTGCTTGTAGCCTTAGGATTAATTAATCAAGCAATAATATTTATCGAATTGTTAATTTGAACCTATCTTCCCTATGCTTTAGTTAGATAGGGTCAATACGTGACAATTAACAAATATGTTAGGTTGAGCCTATTTTCCTTATGCTTTAGTTAGATAGGGTCAATACATGATACTAACAACATTACCTTAGTAGGTTGAAGCTTGTAGCCTAAACCACTACCTGTGTGATAATCAATAATCCCAATTTAAAAGTTAACACAAAAGTAATTGGCTAATGATGGATTCGAAATCCTAAGTTCCAATTTAATTCACTTTTCCGATTACGAGTTAATTACCTTAGTTCAATTGTCGTTTTCTTATATTAATTAACACAAAAACCTCTCAATTTTATTCAAATCAATTTAAGTCATAGAATAATTTCACGTACTCTTAGTCCTTGTGGTTCGACACCCTCTTACTCTACACTTTAATTTAGATGTCTTTATAGATAGAGTTAAATATTAAATTTTGATAGACATAGAAAAATACACCACCATGTCATCATCATCACTTCCAGTAGCTCCAATCATGGCTGATGGTGTCGACGAGTTTTTCGGCTAGGCAACTCGGCACCAACCCTCGAACTCTCTCAACAGATTCATCAACTCAACATTCCATATCGATCCTGAACACATATCTGAAAATTTTGGCCCTCAATTAAAACGATAATAACCTCCTTAATTTTAATCATTCGAGTAGTGTTGATGAGGGCACAATCCACATCCATGGAATCACCCTTACACGTCATCCAAGCTAATGACATCCTCCCACTATCCAACAATAAATTCAAAATTATCATCACACCACCTCTGAGCAGGAAGCTGTTAGATCTACAACCATCTTATGGACTGACACACGTCATTCTCGGACCATTTCTTGACAACATTGAACCATCCTTTGAACTAGTCTTCCTCCTCCTTTAGCACTCTCCTCACTTCTTTAATGGACTCAAAGGTCAGTAGGAATTTGTATTGTCCTATATCTTGGATTTTAATATCCTCTTTGCCCACTACAAGTAGGATGGTATTAAGGTGGTCCACCATGAGAGGTCTATATGAAAGGCAAGTAAGAGATATCCTAAGCCAATCAACCTTTTTGTTGGCTAGGAGACCTTTGAGCACTGGGACACTCAAGTGATCAACCTTTGGGACGTTGACTTGATCTTCAACCCCATTTCCATTCTGGCCATGGTTTACATCTTCAGCGCTATTTCTATTCTAGTCGTGGCTTTCGTCTCCCATACCATGGACTCTTTCTGGACTCATTTCGTCTACATTTGTTGTTCCTTTCATATTTAGCCCATCCCACAAAAAGATCATAGCCATGCATCTTTCTAACATTCAGACCCAAGATAGCCTTGTCCCCATCACTAAGCTGGATGAATCTTACGAAACCAAAACCATTTCGTGCCACTGGTCTTCTTTTCCGAAAAAGGTAAACATTAGATACTGGTCCACGGTGATTAAAAATTTGCCACATCCATGATGATTTAATGGATGACTGGATGTTAATAACAAGTAGGCTAGGTGACTTTCCGACTCTTGAACTCACCAAACTTTGCCTCGAGATGTTCCGATCGATGTTAAGCTCCCTATATCTTGCTTTTTTTCTACTGCATAAAGGAGTGCATGAGTCATATGCATGACTACGACTTTGGTGTGAAGGCCTAGTCCCAATTCTTTCCCTTCTAATGCCTCTCCCATAGTCCACTGGAGGTACTTGTCTCCTCTCTAGAAATCTGTCGGTCACCATTGTATGATCCATGTGACCAGTATCATTCCTACAACTCCTTCCTCTCTTATTCCAATGACTTCTTCCTCTCTAGTAATTTCTCTCCCTCCGGCGACTACTCTCCCTCCACCGATTTCTCTCCCTGGGTTGAGATCTTTGTACATGGATATTGTATTTATATTGTATTACATATTATTAGCTTACATATGCATAGTTAGGAGGAATATTCCATAGTCATTCAAGAGGAGAGAGAACGGCATTCAAAGCATACATTGACGTCCTACATTCAAGACCCACATTGAAGACATTGAAGATTATTCTCCTCCCTCTTGCTTGAAGGGGTAACTAGCCATCAATGGCCTAATTACCACATTTTATTTTTTGTTTTTTTTTTTTTTTTACTTTTATCTAAGCATAGGATTCTAGTATAGCTTTATGTCTTTTAATTTTCTTTTCTTCTCTATTTAATTATGAGCTTATACATCATTTGATTTATCCAAGTAAAAAGGCAGAGAAATATTCTCCACAATTGTTCTTCCAGTTTTAACATGGTATCAAAGTGGGCTCAATCTTGAAGACCCGATTTGTCTAGCCTCTTCAATCGTGAGCCACACGGTTCTTTGTGAGTGATCTCCTTGCTTTATTTCTTGTTTTAATTTGTGATTATATGATTGTTTTCTTTCATAATGTCGGGAGAAATTACCAATCATGTTGTAGCACCGGCTGCAATTTCAGGGGGAGCTCTAGACGCTAGTTCTCCCTATTATTTGCATCCCTCGGATCATCCAGAGTTAGTTTTTTCTCAAGATGTGTTAACCGGTCCTAGTTTTCTGGCTTGGAGACGTTCAATTTTTAAAGTTTTTAAGGCTAAGTGTAAGATTGGATTCCTTGATGGAAGTACTATTAAATCGGACAAAGATTCACTAGATTTTGAAAATTGGAGTGCATGTGACTCCATGGTCTCATCTTGGCTCAATAATTCGGTTTCAAAAGAAATCAATGCTAGCATCGCTTATTTTGAAACAGCCCAAGACATTTGGTTAGACTTAAACGAAATATTTTCACAAGGAAATGTTCCCCCAATTTGTGAAATTAAGCATGAAATAGTACACTTAAAACAGAAGAATATGTCTATTTCTGAATATTTTACCAAATTAAGGTCCTTGTGGGATGAACTCTATACGTTGGTTGCTATACCACTGTGTACGTGTGGATCTGGGCAAGCTTTTGTAGCGATTCATGATATGGAGAGACTACTAGATTTGCATGTGGGTTTGAATACGTCTTTTTCAACTATTAGGTCTTAGTTAATGAACACTAAGCCCTTAACAATAGTTGGAAATGCGCAAGTGGTTTTATGTCAAGAGGAAAAAAAGCAAAATGTGGCTACCGGGGCTACAATTGTGCCCGAAGCAGCGGTGCTTGCTGCGAAAACAGTACCTACCGATACTTTTATAGCAGCCCCGTTTCATAATTTTTTGTCTCGTCGTTCTAATCGCTCTACTTGTGCACATTGCAAGAAACAGGGCCACACCAAGGAGCAGTGTTTTGAGATTATAGGTTGTCCTCCGGGGTGGAGGAACAAGGCTACATGAGGAAGGAACATGGCAGCCACTGCTACCATAGAGCCGATCGGTGACAGTCTGGTTGTCAGGCTCTCGCTTTGTCAATTCCAGCAATTGTTAGCCTTACTTGGGTCTACTTCTGTGTCTCCCAGTATAAATTTAACAGGTCAGGTTTTCTACTTCATTTTTCAATTGGATTATTGATAATGGGGCCTCGGATCATATGGTTTCTTCTATGTCCTTGATGTTCAATGTTGTTGATAAAAAATTTATTGGACTCGTTAAATTCCCTAACGGGTCAAGTTTGTTGGTTACCCATGTTGGAAAGTTTCCATTGTCAGAGAACCTCATGTTTGACGTGTTGTTGTATGTGCCTGGTTTTCAATATGATTTGTTATCTGTGAGAAAAATGACAAATATTAAAAATTGTGCGTTAACCTTTCACTCTCACTTTTGGTACATACAGGACCTATGCTCGAAGAGGCTAATTGGAGCGGGTAGGCTTAGAGATGGGCTATACTTCATGGAGATACCTTCGGCATCATTGGTGGCACCTTCCTCGTTTTTTGTTCAAGAGAACAAAGCAGCTGTTTTGTGGCACAATCATTTGGGGCATGTGCCTTTTTCAAGATTATCTAGATTTTCGCATTTAAGTATTAAAAAGACAAATTTTGTTTGTGATTCTTGTCACCACGCCAAGCAGGCGGGTTTACCATTTCCTTTGTCAAACTCTAGTACGGCTGTTTGTTTTGAACTTATACATTGTGATACTTGGGGACCGTATCGTGTTGCATTGTTTACAAGGGCTCGTTATTTTCTTACTATCGTCGATGATTTCAGTCATTGTACTTGGTTTTACTTGATCCGGGAGAAATCCCAAGCTCGCCAAATTCTCATGAGTTTTTGTAGAATTGTTAGTGTGCAATTTGGATTTCAGGTAAAATAAGTGAGGAGCGACAATGGACAAGAATTTAAGTACGGGCCGTTGTTGGAGTTTTATGTGCAACATGGGATTTAGTTCCAGACTTCCTTGACTGGGACACCACAACAAAATGGTTTGTGGAGCGAAAACACAAACACCTATTGGAAGTTGGAAGAGCTCTTTGTTTTCAAGCGGGCTTACCGAAGAGATTTTGGGGTCAGTGTGTTTTAACAGTTGCATATCTTATTAATTTGACTCCGTTCAATTTTTTAAACGATGTAAGTCCTTATGAGATTTTGTAAGAGAAGTTGCCCTCCCATGATCATTTGCGAGTTTTTGGGTGTCGTTGCTATTTTCACAATAAAACGAGTAATAAAATGAAAAGTCGAGCCTTATTAGGAATCTTTATAGGGTATCCTCGCGGTCAAAAATGGTACAAAATTTTTGATGTTGAAAACAACAAAGTTGTGGTTCCAAGAGATGATCCGTTTTATGAAGGCGTTTTTCCTTATTTAAAACCTGATGATGTACTAAGTGCACTTAATGGGAATGAAGATGGTTCAGGAAGAAATTATGTTATTTGTAACAAGGAACTGGTTCCACTGCAAGAACCTTCGGCCAGACAAGCACCAACCGAAGATGGTGTAGCAGCATTGCCGGACAGTCCAGCCGGTGCTGCAGAACCTGCTGGTAGTCAGCAGGACCACCAGCAGCTCGTAAGTGAAGGTGATGGGGTTGCTTCTAGCTCGGATATTGTTACAAGGCGATGTGGTCATATTCGCTCGGTTCCGGTTAAGTATCAAGATTGTGTTTTGTGATGTTTCGTCGTCTATAGACCATACTCTTGCTACCACTCCATCAGCCAATTCGGGTATAGTTAATCCTATTTCAAATTATGTATCTAACGCACAATTTTCTAATGCTTACATAACTATTTTAAATGCCATCGCTTCAAGCGATTAGCCCAAAACTTTCCAACAGGCTGTACAACATAAGCATTGGCGAGAGGCTATGGAGAAGGAAATTTTTGCTTTGGAACAAAACTGCACTTGGACCCTGGAACAATTGCAAAAAAGGAAAGAGAGCCATTGATTCAAAGTGGGTATACAAGGTGAAATATAAGTCCGACTAGTCAATAGAGCGGTATAAGGCACGATTGGTTACCAAAGGTTATACTCAGGTTGAAGGTATTGACTATCATGATGCTTTTGCTCCTGTTGTGAAACTAGTAACTGTTCAATGTGGTTTTGGCAGTACCGTTAATGCTTTTCTCCATGGAGAATTGAATGAAGAAGTTTACGTGAAACTTCACTTAGGTTTTCAGCAAAAACATAAGGGGAAGGTTTGTTGTTTACGTAAGTCCCTTTACGACCTTAAACAAGCATCCCGAAACTGGAATGAGAAATTCACTTCTACCGTGATTGAGATTGGTTTTAAACAGTCTAAGACAGATTATTCATTTTTTACATATTTTCAAGGGGAAGTTTATATTGTAGTCTTAATTTATGTGGATGATGTAATAATCACATGAAATAATGTGGAGCACATAATGAAGGTTAAGGGAATTTTGAATAAATCTTTTGGAATTAAAGATTTAGGGCCGGTAAAATTTTTCTTGGGTATAGAGGTTGCTCGTTCGTCTAAAGGGATTCTGTTAAATCAAAGAAAATATGTGTTAGATATTCTTAGTGAGGCCGGGATGTTGGGGGCTAAACCAGCTTCTACTCTTATTGTCCATAATCACAGTTTAGCTGATCAGGTGCGAGACATGGTCCAAAATCTGGGTTAATACAGGCACTTGGTAGGGAGATTGTTGTATCTCACCATTATATGACCTGATATATATGAGGATGACTCTCGTAAGAAATTAAATTTTGAGCCACACATTTGGTTAAAATGAGAGAATAAGGTGATGACAAAAGGGAGAAAGATAATGTCAGTACCCAAATGAGTGGCATAAAATTTACTCTTACTCTCTCATTTTTACTTACGTCATCTGCTATATATATATATATATATATATATTAAAAAAAACAATATAATTAATGTAGACGCAATTTTGTAAGTTAATATTTAATAATTAATTTTGTTACGCTGCTAATATTTTAAGCCAATTTATGTATGACCCTAGACAGCCACATCTTGAAGCAGTTATGCGAGTCCTGCGTTACTTGAAAGGAACACCAAGACAGGGTGTTTTTACCGTCTAACAGTGATTTTATGCTTGGAGGTTATTGTGAGACAAATTGGGCAGGATGCCCAACCTCAAGACGTTCCACCATAGGTTACGTGGTTTTTCTAGGAGAAGCGCCAATTTCATGGCGGTCCAAGAAACAGAGTGTTGTTTCTCATTATTCAGCCGAGGCTGAATACAGCTCCATGGCCACAACTACTAGGGAAGTAGTTTGGTTACGACGTTTGCTATCTCATCTTATGGTTCTAGTTCATGATCCCTCAATTTTGTTTTCTGACAATCAGGCAGTTTTACATATAGCTTCTAATCCAGTCTTCCATGAGAGAACGAAGCACATCAAGATAGATTGTCATTTTGTTCCGAAGAAGTGGATGGCCAAAGAGATAGCTACATTTTTTGTTCGATTGATGGATCAAATCGCAGACGTTTTTATGAAGGCTTTGGGTTCTTCAAACTATTTAACTCTCCTTGGCAAGTTGGGAACGGTGAATCTATATGCTCCAACTTGAGAGGGAGTATTGAGATCTTTGTACATGTATATTGTATTTATCTTGTGTTACATATTATTAGCTTACATGTGAATATTTAGGAGGAATATTTCATAGCCATTCAAGAGGAGAGAGCAAGGCATTCAAAGCATATATTGAAGTCCTACATTCAAGTCCCACATTGAAGACATTGATGACTATTCTCCTCCCTCTTGCTTGAAGGGGTAACCAGCCATCAACGGCCTAATTACCACATTTTAGTTTTTGTTTTTTTTGTTTTTATTTTATGTAAGCATAGGATTCTAGTATAGATTTATGTGTTTTCATTTTCTTTTCTTCTCTATCTAAGCATGAGCTTGTACATCATTTGATTTATCCAAGTAAAAAGGGTGAGAAATATTCTCCACAATTGTTCTTCCAATTTTAACACCCTCTGGCAACTTCTCTCTCTCATCCTATTCAAAACAAGGTACCTAATGCAAATGTTGGATCTTTCATGTATTTACTTCCTTGTGACCAAACAAGGCCTATGTATCTAGTTAGAAAAGCTAATAGTGAGCTATCGATTCTGATATAATGCTTATGTTATCCTACTTTATGTATGAGGTGTTAGCCTGCACTATATTTAGTCTTGTTTTTCACCAAAACTTGAAACTATTTTCTTAAAATCAATAATTTTTTTTCAACATATGTTAAAAGCAATAATTAACCACATGTAATAATTTATTTCATTTTAACTGAAATTAATGTTAAACAATATCTCATGTATCAAGTCCAGCAATTAGGATAGGCTAAAAAAGGCTAATGATAAAGGCTGAGCAAAAAATACTAGTTGAAAGGCACAGCATTGTTTTTAGTACAAAATTGTCCTTGCCTCTACTTTTTCAACTTTTACTATTTTTCACTCTATAAAGCATAATAATTTAATTTGGTCAATAATGTTAGATATTTAATTAAGAAAAATAATACAATTACTAAATTTAACTATGTATTAAATAATATTTTATAAGTTATTGAATTATAGTTGTTAATGCCTAATTTGATATTGTTAATCCTTAGGCGAATATATAGCAGAAGAAAAAATTTTCCTTACGTGGTTTAGACAAAAATTACCCATCAAAATTACCCTTCTCCAAATTATTTTACAATGCCACAAAAGAATTCTTGCAAAGCCTAAAATTGCTATACCCTAGCCGTTCCCCTTCATCTTCATCCTAATTGCCTCCAACAGGCCTTGTAGAGCAGATCTTTGCTAAGGTGGTCTTCTTTTGCAGTTTAACAAATATGCCTTCCAAGGTTGAATGATGCATTAACTCCAACTTTAATGTGGTTTTCCTTTTCAAATGCTTCTCTTATGATAAAGCAACTTTGGTGCTTCCTGATTTGAGTAAAAGAAAGTCAAATTTCTGGTGTAACTTGCTCGTGAATTTTGATGCCCATCTTTTTTCCCCTCTCATAATGAACCTCTGCCGACGGCAAGATTCAAACGGGTATGGCAGTAGCAGAGGCCTATTGGTTCGATTTACAGTGGCGTGTTTTTTTGACATTGAGGGCAATTTGGCAATTCGAGGATGTGCAGTTTTATCTTTGAACAAATATATACTCCCATATTAACAATAGTTGATCCGGGATTTATTTACGCCATTGCTCCCTTTTATTTTTAAACTTGTTTAAATTAATTTTTTATATTTTCTTTTATTCAAAATAGTCTTTAATGTTTGTAACTCTTTTCAATTTAGTTACTCATCTTTTCATTTGTTCAAAATAGTATATAATATTTTATTTTATGATAAAATTGATTCGTTATCTTTTTAATTTTATATAATTTTAGTTACTAATTTATGGACTAATTTTATCATAAAATAAAATATTACGGGTGATTTTGAATTAAAGAAAAGTTAAATGAATAATATGAAGAAAGTTACGAACACTACAGAATATTTTAAACAAAAGAAAAGATAGAAAATCAACTAAAAACTATAAGGGACCAACAATATAAATAACTCGCTAATCTGGCATTTAAAATTGCATACACAAAGCATTACGTCAATGGAAATACATATAGTTTGAAATCATTTGAACTAGAACAATATTAAGATGTGTATACATGTTTATCCCAACTCTTAAAAGACAAAATTAAAATAATACTATTATATCTTATTTTTATAATTCAATAACTTACAAAGTATTATTTGATACATGGTTAAATTTAATAATTGAGTTAACATATTCAATATTTTTATTAATTAAATATCTAATGTTATCGACAAATTAAATTTCCATGCTTCATAAAATGAAGGGTTATTTATGTTTTACTGCCCTGACCTTTTTGGTAATTATAAAAAGGACCATGACATTTTGAAATTATTAAAAAGGACCCTGAGGTTTTATCGTATTAATAAAAAGGACCCTCTTTGACCATCTGACATCCCAAAAATAAAAAGACAAAATTTTCCTTAAGCAAAACGACGTCATTTTGGGTCTTATTCTGGACACTTACCAAAAGGATGCCGTTTTACTTTTAAAATTAAAAAAGAAGTATTTTTTAATGGGTTATTTGAATTAAAAAAAATAGCTTCCTTCAAACCTCTTCTTCTTCTTTGCGATATTGCCACCATTTTCAATAGCCCTGCTTCCTTTGTTCTTCTTCTTCCATTTTGCTTGCATTAGTGCTGAGTTTCTTCTCCAAAAGTGTGCTTCTTCATGTGTAGCTTGAAAGTGAAGGTACGCTGTGCTCTTGCTCTCTCTCTCTCTCTCTCTCTCCCCCTCTCTCTCTGTGCATGCATATGTCATTTAAAGTTGATATTAAATTTATTAGGCTAGTTTAACTCTAATAAAGTGGGATTTTGAAGATATGGTGAACAATGGGTTTCATATTTCACTGATTAGGGTTTTATATATTTCTATCTCTCTCTCTGCATTTTATTTTTTTTTTTTTTTTGTTCCTTTTATCCAAATAAATGGATTTAATTAGGTTGTATGTTTTTATTTTGCAATTAATTGGGGTAACGATGATCCAAATGTCTGATCTATGTCTGATTTTTATGATCCCTATTTTTCGCGGGTTTTGCTGGGGTTAAACATCCAATTGCAATTATGGTTTTGTGAATTTTGGAAGGTTTGTTGGGTTTTTGTTTAGGGTTAAACAAATAATCATTGTTGATTTTCATCTTTGATGATGCACATTTTTTATTTAAATACTAAAATGATCCCTATTTCGTGGATTTTGTTAAAGTTAAAAACTTAAATGATTTCCATTTTGTGGATTTTGTTGAAGTTGAACACCAAAATGATTTCTATCTTTGTGGGTTTTGTTGAAGGTAAACACTAAAATGATTTTTAGGGTCATTTATATTTTACTATCCTGACCTTTTTGGTAATTATAAAAAGGATCCTGATTTGAAATTATTAAAAGAGACCCTGAGGTTTGATCGTATTAATAAAAAGGACCCTTTCCGACCATCTGACTTCCCGTAAAAATAAAAAGACAAAAATGCCATTAAGCAAAACAACATCGTTTGGGTCTGATTCTGGACACTTACCAAAACGATGTCATTTTGCTTTTAAAAATTATTAAAAAAAAGTTTTTTTTAATGGGTTATTTGAATTAAATAAAAAAAAAATAGCTTCCTTCTAGCCTCCTCTTCTTCCCTGCGAGATAGCCTCCATTTTTAATAGCCCTACTTCCTATGTTCTCCTTCTTCCATTTTGCTTGCGTCAGTGCTAAGTTTCTTCTCCAATAGTGTGCATCTTCGTGTGTAGCTTGAAAGTGAAGGTGCGCTATGCTCTCTCTCTCTCTCTCTCTCTCTCTCACTTTCTCTTTCTCTCTCTCTCTCTCTCTCTCTCTCTCTCTATGCATGCATATGTCATTTAAAGTTAATATTATACTTATTAGGATAGTTTAACTCCAATAAAGTAGGATTTTAAAGATATGGTGAAAAATGGGTTTCATATTTCACTGATTAGGGTTTTATATATTTCTATCTCTCCTTGCATTTTATGGTTTTTTTTTTTTTTTTGGTTTCTTTTATCCAAATAAATGGGTTTAATTAAGTCGTATGTTTTTATTTTGTAATTAATTTGGGTAATGATGATCCAAATGTCTCATCCATGTCTGATTTCTATGATCCCTTTTTTTGTGGGTTTTGCTATAGTTAAACATCCAACTGCAATTCTGGTTTTGTTGATTTTGGAAGGTTTGTTGGGTTTTTGTTTAGGTTTAAACAAATAATCATTGTTAATTTTCATCTTTGATGATGCACATTTTTTATTTAAGCACTAAAATGATCCCTATTTCTACGGATTTTGTTGAAGTTAAACACTTAAATGATCTCCATTTTGTGGATTTTGTTGAAGTAAAACACCAAAATGATTTCTATCTTTGTGGGTTTTGTTGAAGGTAAACACTAAAATGATTTTTAAGTTTATTTACATTTTACTATCTTAACCTTTTTGGTAATTGTAAAAAGGACCCTAATGTTTTTGAATTATTAAAAAGGACCCTGAGGTTTGATCATATTAATAAAAAGTATCCCCTCCGACCATCTGACATCCTGGAAAAATAAAAAGACAAAAATACCCTTAAGCAAAACAACATCGTTTGGGTCTTATTCTGGACACTTACCAAAACGATGTCATTTTGCTTTTAAAAATTATAAAAATAAAGTATTTTTTAATGGGTTATTTGAATTAAATTAAAAAAAAAAAGAAAAGCTTCCTTCTAACATCTTCTTCTTCCCTGCGAGATTGCCTCCATTTTCAACAGCTCTGCTTCCTCTGTTCTCCTTCTTCCATTTTGCTTGCATCAGTATCGAGTTTCTTCTACAATAGTATGCATCTTCGTGTCAGGCTTGAAGGTGAAGGTGCGCTGCTCTGTGTGTGTGTGTTTGTGTGTGTGTGTGTGTGTGTGTGTGTGCATATGTCATTTAGGGTTGATATTACACTTATTAGGTTAGTTTAATCCTAATAAAGTGGGATTTCGAACATATGGTGAAAAATGGGTTTCATGTTTCATTGATTACGGTTCTATATATTATTGTCTCTCTCTCTCTGTATTTCACGCTTTTTTATTTTTTTTATTTTTATTTTTTTATTTTTGTTCCTTTTATCCAAATAAATGGGTTTAGTTGGGTTGTGTGTCTCTATTTTGCAATTAATTTTGGATAACGATGATCCAATTGTCTTATTTATGTCTAATTTTTATGATCCCTATTTTTTGTGAGTTTTGCTAGGGTTAAACATCAAAATGCAATTCTGGTTTTGTGGGTTTTGGAAGGTTTGTTGGGTTTTGTTTAAGGTTAAAGAAATAATAATTGTTGATTTTCATCTTTGATGATGCACATTTTTTTTAAACACTAAAATGATTCCTATTTTTGTGGATTTTTTTTTTTTGAAGTTAAACACTTAAATGATCTCTATTTTTGTAGATTTTTGTTAAAGTTAAACACAGAACTGATCCCTATCTTTGTGGGTTTTATTGAAGGTAGACACTAAAATGATTTCCTTGTGGGTTTCGTTGAAGTTAAACACTAAAATTATCCATGTGTTTGTGGATGTTGTTGTAGATGGACGGTATGTAAATGGTAGTGTTTCATTACAAAGGGGAGAAAGTAAACACAAATATTAGCATTGATAGTGATAGATTTCAAATCATTGAGCTGGATATGATGGCAAAGAGCATTCTTCGTAAGTGAGGTATAGAGGTTACAAACCCTTACTTCTACTATCACCCACCAAATAGACCTAATCAAAAAATGTCTGCGAATAATGACCACCAATTGCTTGAGATGTTGGAGATTTGTAGAATTGAAAAGGAATTATACTTTTTTGTGTACGGTGGTTTAAAGCCCTATGTTGTTAACTTATGTTCAGACCAACTGCAAAAAGATGCAAAAGGGAAAGCAGTTGAGCGACAATGATGATGACATGGAAGTCCGTTGTGACATAGATGAGCTTGAGATTATCGGTGAAAGTTTGAGTCAAGGGGTCATTGATCATAATGTTATCACCTTCAATAATATGCTTGTAAGTAGCATCCCACCAAACCCCACATCACAAACAAATAGTGAATCTCAAACACCTTATGCCACGTCCCTGGAATTGGTGCAATATTCTCCACTACCATATTCTCCTCCACATTGTTCTCTTGCAACATCCTCTGAAGATTCTGATTATGTAAACATCGGCGTTAATAAGGATACGGACAGTGACAACATGAGTGGTGGTGACGAGGAGGAGGATGACCCCAATGAAAAAATGTATCCTGGTAAGTTATGGGAGGAAGAACCTGATGGGACCATTAGGTTGAACACATTTGACATGTTCACAGATAAGAGATAGTTGAAAGATGTCCTCAGAGATTATTGTGTACAGGAGGGGTTTGCCGTACAAAAAATAAAAAATGAGGGCAAGAGGTATACGGCTTCGTATACTGATGATAGGTGCACTTTGAGGCTCCATACGTCTGTCATACCAAATAGATGTACATGGATAGTGAAGACTATGAAGGGTGAGCATCATTGTGAAAGGAGACAGGTGAACGCTATGGCTTCTGCATACTGGATTTCAAGAACGTTGCTCACTAATGTCACGGCTAAAAGTCAAATTTTAATTGTAGCAATGCAAGAGCTGTTAATGCAGAGATATGGATTGGTAGTGAAAGACTACACGGTTAGGAGGGCCAAGAGTCTAATATTGAGTGTTATTGAGGGAAGGCATGACCTATCATTCTAGTCAGTGGGTAAATACACGGAGATGGTAAAGAGCACAAATCTAGGAAGTGTTTGTATTATTCCATGGACAAACCAGGTGGGAGACAGGCCACCTTCCAGAAGGTTTTAATTAGCTTTATAGTGATGAAAGGAGGGGTTTTTACATGGATGTCGGCCACTCATAGGCATGGATGGATGCCATTTAAAGGGGCCATATAAATGTATTTTACTGACTGCAATGGGCTGGGACACCAATAATGGGGCTTTCCCAGTAGCGTATGCAATTGTGCTTAGTAAAATTAAGGCAAACTCTGCACTTTTTTTTTTACCAATTCTTTACAGGCAGTATTGGAAGGCAATGACCAATCTAAATAGACCATTATTGTTGATAGGTGCAAAGTAAATTTTTATTTTTTTATGTTCGTATCTATTCAAAGTTTTTTAATGCTAACGTTTAATTATAAAGCATGCTTATGTAGTTCATTTCTTATTATTGTAGGGTGTAATTAAAACAATGGAAGAAGCTATTCCAACCGCCAAGAGGAGGATTTTTGTGATTCATTTCGAAAGGAATTTTAAGCGGAAGTACCCGAGAGCTTTGTTTAAAGCACTATTATATCAAGCAACCAATGCCCATGCAGAATGGGTGTTTAGCAAAACAATGGAGAGAATCGAGAAGGAAAATAAAAGAGCACACAATTGGTTGATGAGTGAGCTCTTGGAGGATTGGGCTGGACACAAATTGACCCGGGATGTAAATGTGAAGATAATCCTACAAATTTTATTGAGAGTTTCAATAAGAAAATAAATTCATATCAAGACAAATCAATTCAGGTATAAATATACTCTCTACCACTTTCCATTTCTTATTACCTTTTGTTTTTTTTTTTCCCTCACACTTTTGAAATCCAACCGCAGGTATTGTTGGACGAACTTAGGAGGTTGATATCAAGGAAGATAGTTCATAGGACGGAGAATGCCATGTCGTGGCAAGGTAGATTTGTACCAAGAGTGAAAATAAGCTGCAAATTATAGAAAGAGATTCAAGATTGTGTCACTTAACTCCTCCAGGGAATGGGGAGTTTGACATTGTGGATGGTTTCACTACTTTCATAGCGAAGCTAAACACTGGGCATTCTGATTGCAATATTTGGGCATTGATCGGAATACCATGTAAGCATGCTGGCCGATGCATATTGTGGTCTAAACGAAGTTTGGAGGAGTTCATGGATGAATACTACACAATTAAGAGATACAAACTCATTTATAGTGGAATAATACATCCAATCAATGATCCATGTATGTAGCCATCCATAGATCACATTCCACTGCTTGATCCTCCACCATTTACAAAGAATTGCTGGTAGACCACGAAAGGAGAGATGGAGGGCAGCCGATGAGCCGAGAAAGAAGGGTTCGAGGTCAAGGACAGTGAGGTGCAGCACGTGTGGTTGCCTTCACCACAACAAGAAATGTTGTCAAGGACAAGGCAATTCACAATCGGTGAAGAAGATATATGAAAGGAAGTAGAAAGAGGGCCCAAAAAGGCCTAGAGGGCGTCCACAGAAGAGGTCGAGATTTAGTGATGATGCAGCTACAAGCAACACATGAGCTATCAATTCATATTTTCTTTTGGTTTTGTTTATGTTGATATTTTTAAATTGTGCCTGGTGATATAGGATTAGTAAGGTTATGTTTGTTTGCTTGGTTTTGTTATGTTGAAGTTTCTGTACTTCATGGTGATATGTAGGGATTTCTAGGCCTAGAAAACATATGAGATTTAGGGATTTGTACACATAGAAGACATATAGGATTCATTATTGGCATTTTTTCGAGATTTGTATGCGTGGAAGACATATGGGATTCGTAGTTGGCATTTTTTAGGGATTTGGTTGGGTCTGAAGTTTGATTTTGTGGTGTATGTAACATGTCATATTGAATTGCATATTCGACAGGATTTGCTATACACTTGTGTTTATTTTGTTGTATTAGTGTCATCATGTTAATTGACTATTTGCAAGGAATGGACATATGGATCAGGGAGTTTATGCAATTTCTATCCAGAAAATGACTTCTTCATTTTTTCTAAAAATTTAGATACATATGGTAAACATTACCACATGTGCTACAAATATTAATTTCATGATCTTTAAATGCCTTGATTCCATCAACTTCAGTGTCATTTTCATCTCCTTCATGTCCTCTGTTATTTTTGAAATTAATTTTATCAATTCATCATTTTTGCATCCTCTTCCTTCTTCCACTTGAATTGAGCCTTTTTCATAATTTGAGCCACTTGACTTATTATCATCTCACTTCGCAAATTGTAGGTAGCCTAAGCACTTGTAGTAAGGCCGTCTTGAGTTATTTTGTGATCTTGACACATTAAGCTGCATAATTGTTTGACTCTTGCATCTGTAACAATACATTTGTGTGTTTTTCGAATGTGTTTTAGCACTCATTGAGCTAGATGACCCTTCCATAGTTCCTCAATGTTTATCTGCTACAACCAATAGTAAATAAAAAATGTTAAATAGAAAATAGATATAATACTCCAAAATTAAGTGCATAATTATTAATCGTAACACTATAACATTAAAAATAAATAGGCTAAAAAGCATTATTGTATAAAGTAAAGTTAAATAAAAAAGATCGAAAAAATGACATTTGAAAACAATATTGTAAATCTATCACAATAAGTATACCTTAAAAGCGACAGGGCTAATAGGTGGGGGGTTTGGGTGGGAGTTTTGAAAGCATTCTTCTAAATGACCCTGCTACACTGGACTTTGTCATGGTTACCGTCTTAGTTATATGGGTTCAACAGATACCTAATAGTCCTACCGTTTTACACTATTTGGATTGGGAATTCCAGAGTCACTGTAACAGAAACACCCACTGGAACACCTACCATGGCTTACCAACATTTACGGGTTTACCAACGCTACAACCTAGCTTGCCAAACGCTCCTACTAGGTGCTTAACAATATTTCTGTGAAATTATTGTTGAAAGCTCCTCAAATAAGGCTCTATACCAAACTAAACTAGGATCGAATTAAAAGAAGAAGATGAGAAAGATGGATTTCATTAAAAAGATGGATTTTATTGAAAGAAGAAAAGATTAAAATACAACAAACTGAAACTAAGAACAATGAACTAAATACAAGATTGAAATACAGATATAAAACTTACAAATTGAAATGGAGCACCTTGAAAGAGAATGGAGAAATACAAAGTATCATAATAAAACTTGTTTACAAACGAGATTTTATGGTAGCATTCTAATTCTTTGCCAAATCACCTCTGCCATTGAATGCTGGATGAAGCCCCTTTAAATCGAGGAGGAATCTTGGACTTGAAAATGCTTCAGAATTATAATGAATAATCGGGACACTTGGCCTTCAATAATTGTCCTTAAAACAGTGAAGTCTTTGAATTATTGCTACAGTGAGATTCTTGAATTATTGTCCTTTGACAGTACTGCTACAATGCTGTCTATCGGTTGTTATAGTATCTTGTCGGTTGAAAAATTGACCCGTTGTCTTTTTGAAGAAAATCTTTAAAGAAGATTGAATGGATCACTGGGAAGAGTTAATCTCTTCACCTTCTTCCTCTTCGCTTCATGAGCCTTGGTTTTGTTAGAGAAGCTGGGCAAGTAGTTCCTTAAGTACTTTACCTTTTGATTTGGACCAAACAGATGCGGTTGATGCTGGTTTTGAAGATTGCAGTTTTTAAGGAATATTAAATGAATTTGTTGGAGTTTGAGAGTGGTTATTTTTTTTTTATAAAAACTTTGAAAGGATTTCTGTAGAACAATCACGTTCAATGACATACTTGTCCCACCATTTTACCTTATACTCTCGTGCAAGAGAGAGTGGATAAGGTTGATTAAAGATTTGCTTTGTTTTGAATGACAAGCATAAAATCCATGGTACTTGATAATTAGAATGAAAACTTGACATTGAATTAATAGGTAATTCATTTGAATATTTTGAATAGGTATCAAAAAGATACTTCGCATTTTGAGGAAAAATGTTAGTGGAACTTCTAAAGAAATACCAGCATTCAAAAAATCAAGTTGGGAATTGTCTTGATTTTTTCTTGAACTGGAAAAACCAAGAAAAGGTTGAAGTAGAAAAGTCCTGAACCAAGCCATTTTGTAATCTTAGTAAGTGAACCCAGAGGGCTGAAATGGTTGAGAAAATTATCTTATAGTGTAAGGGGTATATTGAAAATCTTTTATGTGCTAAACATTTAAAATCTTGCAGGTTGAATAAAGAATTTGACCGGTTTCTCCATTTGTCTTATGGTCTAATTGAATTGAATTAGTATCGACAAGGATAAATTTATAAAATTTGCGAGTTCGTTGAATATCATCTGGAAGCCATTGAAATCTTCAAGAAATGTTTTATTTATGAGATCTTGAATTTCTGGAACAGAAAGGGGTTCCTTGACTTTTGTTAGAAATATATGTTCTAGTTGAGGTTTTGAATAATATTGGGCACTTTGAGAGGTTTGAGTCGGAAGAGAACTTTGAAATCTTTGATTCCAAGATTGAGGGGCTGGAGGACGTTGATTCAAAGGAGCTAGAGGCCTTGCTGGAAAAACGTTTGGAGATTTTGTTGCTGATGCATAAGAAATTGGTGGAAAATCATCAGCTAAATTGAATAAGGATTTTGTGTTTGAATTTTGATTGAACGATAGGATTGGTGAGGATTTATAGCATAGTCCTCAGGACATTGAAACTACTTCTTTCTCTTGTCTTTTGACATTGTTCTGACAGTGTCCTTAAAAATATTCTCTTGTTAGAAAATCTAGAAGTGAATTATTTTCTCCTTTGATAAATTCAATTTTAAAATCAAAGACTGACAAAACTACTTGCTATCGTCTAAAAATTTGTTATGAGGCTAGGTTTTTGACATCTTTTTGTAAAATCTCTTTTGCAGACTCACAATTGATTCTTAAAAGGAAACTTCTATTATATAAATCATCTTGAAATTTTGAAATACATAAAACAATTGATAAAATTTTTTGATAGTTGAATAATTTTTTTTGTGGTCCGATCCATAAACTTGAATGGAACCTAACAATTTATTCCTTTTGGTGTAGACTTTGTTTGAGAATTCCTCCATATCCTAAATCAGAAGCATCTGTTTCGAGTATAAGGGCTAGACATGAAAGGTTTTTGGCTCTGGGTTTGGAAGGGCTGGACACAAAATGTTTTTGACTTCTTGTTCGAGGGCTTGAGCTATCTTAGTGTGTTCCTTCTCTCCAAGGCAAAGGATTCTTTTTGAGTCTTTGATATAAAGGCAGACATAAATTCCTATGATTTGGAAAGAAATCTGAAACATAATTTAGGCATCCCAAAAGCCTGTGTAGTTGGTTTTTATCCATTACTTGGTCCTGAAACTTATCAGCAAATTCAATTACTCTTGCAAATTGGCTTGATCGTTCCTTAGAAAATATCATGACCAAAGAATCTGATTTTTATTTGAAATAATTTCATTTTTAAAGCCGATATAACTAAACCATTTCTTTTTATAACATTTACTAGGATATTTAAATGCTTGAAATGTCGATCAACGTTCTTTGAATAGACTAAGATAGCACCAATGTAAACAATAATGAAATTTACATATTGAGTCAAAATATAATTCATAATATCTTAAAATTTTAATGGGGCATTTTTTAATCCAAAAGGCATTACATTCCACTCACAATGTCCGAATGGAACTGTAAATACTTTTTATAACATTCTATTTTGCCAATTTGGATTTGTCAAAAATTACTTTTATATCAAATTTTGAAAAATATTTGCATCATGGAGTCTATTAAGTAAATCTCTTTTATTTGGGATTAGATACCTAATCCATTGAAGTACTTTATTTAATAGTTTGTAGTTGATTACTAATATTGGAACTCCTCTTTCTAGTTCTGCTTATTTATTGACATAGAAAGCAGAGCATCTCCAAGGTGATTTTGAGGGCTGAATTAATTTTTTATTTAAAAGTGTTTGAATTTTATTTTTACAATATTCCAACAATTCTTTATTTATTTGAATTGGTCTTGCTTTTGTAAGAATATTTTTCTCTTTGAAATCTTTTTCATAGGGGAGTTGAACAATGTGTTGTTTTCTTAAAATGCATTAGAAAGGTCAGAGCATACTTTATTAATTATTTTGTTATTTAATTGACTAATTTTGTTTTGAATACTAGGATGAAGTAATAGTTTTTTTTTTTTTTTTTTTTTTTGAAATTCTAATTCTTTATGAAGATATTGAATATGGTTTTTTTTATTATATATTAGATTGATTTGTTTAAATATTGCAGTAGATTGTTGGAGGTTCAAATCTCTTTGTAGAGTGGGACTAACAAAATAGAATGCTCTTTGGGTATCTCTTATCTTTGTATGAACACCTTCTTTTATGACTGTAAAAGGATATATTTGAGTTATAAATGGGGTCCTCAATGTGATCTGTCTTTGAAGATCTTTAACTAAGATGAATGGAGTTTTAAAATATATTCCGTTGTTACATATATATGAGTTTGACAATTTATACTTTATGTTCATTCTATCTCCACTGGCTGTATGAAGACTTTTCATTGTTTTTTCATAGTAATTTGATGGAATGAGTCCTTCTTAAATACAGTTGAGGTCTGCTCCTGAATCAAGAAGGGCTTGAATCTGAATTTTATAATCTTTTGAAATATAAAGTGGTATGTAACTATATCATTTTTGTTATTCTACTCTTTCTATAATTTGAAGAAACTTATCATTTAAGACTGGTTTGTTTGAGATTTGAATATTTTCTAATTGAGTTATATTTGGTTCTTCATTTGATGAATTTGCTTTGATTCTAATAACGACAGTCTTGATTCTAATTCTAAATTTTTGTATTTAATGGTTATTAATTCATTTTGTAATTTATTTTGAAGTTATTTAATTTCTCCTTTGAATTCATGAATTTCTTTTTGAAGATCTCCGGTTGAAATTTGTTTGACTATATTCGGAGTGGGGTATCTTTCAAATATTTGTTCTAAAGAGATTGGTTGTTTTGGTCTGGATATTTCTTGTTTTTGAATATTATTTCTTTTAATTTGAGAAGATTTTCTTTTCTTAAATCTTGATCTTGAATTTTTTCTATTATATCTAGTAAAGCTTCTTTGTTTGCTTTAGTTAATACATTGTTTGTCTTGAATTTACATGGGCACAATTCCTGAGTTGAGGTGGATGATGAACTTTCAACTCCGGTATTTTCTTTAACTTCAAATATATAGTCTTCATTTCTTGTGCTTGATTCTGATAATATTAAGTTCATTAATTTATTTTATAATTCTTCATCCTCAATTTCGTTTATTTTTTATTTTATTTTGCAATCTTTTTGATAGTGTACAGGTTATTTGGACTTGTAGCGTATCGGAATATGGTTTAATATTTTCTTTGAATATTTCCTTTTTCCTTTATAATATTGATGTGGCGATGGTTGCTTATATTTTATTTTTCTTTGTTTTTGTAATATTTGTAGGTTTGAGGGAAATATTGCTTTTTATGTCTTCTTGAGTGGGCTTTGAAATCATAAATATTATATTGAGCACAGAAAGATCCTAATTCTTTTCTTGCTAGAGATGTTTTAAGACTATTACGAAGTTTTTGTTCTTCGCATAATTGCAAGGCTTCTTTAATGAATGCAAAAAATCGACCATATGTTATATTATGCCATGGAATCGTTCAGGTTCCACAGTGTTGTTGAATTTTTGATATTACTCTCTTAGCAAATAATTTTGAAAATTCAGTTACAAATCTTTCTTTCCAAATTATTTGATTTGCATAATCTCTTTTGAGAAGGTTAGTTAAGAACATATCTGGGTCTAATGGTTTCATTTTATGGTGGGTATGATTGAGTATTAATCCTTGTTCATGGTGATTTAATATTTTTGTCCACCAAGACTTGAGCTATCCAGTAAAGCCAGCAATAATTAATCTTGTTGCGGCTTGGATTGTATTACTTGGGTAAAAGATTTCAAAAGCACTTGCGGCCATTGTCATTTGATGTAAAGTATTCATTATTTCAAATTCGAATTTGCCATCTATATTCCAGTCATAGATAACCTTTCGGTTGAATGAATACATTAGAAATTGGTTTCGTTCTTCATACAAAATATTAGGTGGAGTAGGTCTTGGATAATAAGGCTTTGAAGATTGATTTTTCTAGTTTTTAGAATTGTTGCCTTTTTGTTCTGTCTAGTTCTAGTTCTTCAATTGTATTTAATTGTCTTCTATTTTTTGAATTTCATGTTCAATTTGAAGGATTGAAGAAGTTTCAACTCTCAATCATTTCTTGAAATGGTTTGAATTTTTGGATTGTTTGAAGAGGAGGGTTAGGATTTATCAGAGACTTGTAAATTTTTGTTTATTTTTTCTTTTATTTCATTATCAGAGTTTTCTCTTTTAAGTTTTATTTATTTTTTATCTTCTCTTGTTAAATTAAAAGGTTGAAATGATGGTTGTTGTATTCCTCTAAGGAATGAAATTATTTCATTTTGATCTTGTCTTGGAGTTGAGTAATTATGTTGAACAGGAAAAGATTGTATTATATTTTGCTTATCTTTCTTATTTAATATATGATTATGGATTGTATTTAATTGTTCTGAAATTGTTTTAAGGTTTAAAGCTTGAAAATTATTTTGCTCATAAATTTGTTTATATCCTTTATTATAGATGTTGATTCACCTTCTCTCTCATCAGGGGTAGCTGCAATATCTTGATTTTGGACATTTATTATTAGATTTTTGGTTGGGGGATGAAAAGATTAAATGACTTGGCCGTTAGTTGTGAGCCATTTAGTTGTTGGATTTGTATTAACGTTTATCTAGTTTTGAATAAAAAGGTTTGGTATTTCATGTTTTGAGGTGCATGACTCAAACCATCTAAAAATGGAATGTTACATTTTATTTGATTTAGTTCTCTGCAATAAATTTCCCTTATTTCTATTGTTCTTTCCTTAGTAAAAGTTTGAAAGAACCATTGACGCTTGGCTTTGTTTAATTCGGATTCAAATTCATTATTTATTTTGAATTTTTTTATTAATACATTTATTGGGGAGGTCTCGTTTAGGAGGCTGTTGTAGAGTTTGGGGTAGAAAATAGTTCATTTTGGAAAACCGATTCAGATAGAGGAGGATTAAAATGGATTTCTCTAACCTTGTTGTGGTTGCATCAGTTTGATAATCTTCATCTCTTTGGGTAGGTAGGGAAAAAGTTGAATTTCTTGAGGATTCTGCACAAGTTGTGTTACTAATTACTGTTTGTTTTCTGGATCCAAACTTTATTGTAACCTTACGATCAGGTTCTTCTATTATTTGTTGAGCTTCTTTCCTAGCTATATTCCTAGGTGGTTGAGAGTTCTCAATTTGCCAAGAGTCTGGAATGCTTATTTCATTCCACTTTAGGCGTTTTGGTGTTACTACTTTAGCTTAGTCAGCTTGAACTTTTAAAAGCAATGTTTCCCTAGGAGGAGATTGCTTTAAGCATTTTGGGTTGAGTTGACTTCCTAAAAGCCTAAAACAGATTCTATATATTAAAGAAAAACTTTGAAAGTGCTCTAATAGTTTTAAATTTGGAACATGTATATCTAGGGTTAGAGTTTTGAGAATATGTGGATCTCGGATAGCTGCTAAAAAGTTTGGGTAGCAAAGGAAATAAACTAGTTCATTATGTAAATTTGTTTGAACAATCGCTAATAGAGAATCTTCAAATTTGAGAAATCTTGCACCTCTTAATGCTTACATTATAGGTTGATCATGGCCAACCCTTGTTAAAGGATTGACTGCTACTTGAACTAACCCATAATGTACGTAATGAAAGCCTTTCGAAATATATTTTTGAAGGGATAAGTCTGAAAGTAGCTGTATTGTTTGGGTTTCTTACTCTATGTCCATTGATTGTTCATGAGTTTTATTTGAAAAAGCCATTTTGAAATCAAATGTTATAGTTTGATAAATCGATTCAAAATTTTCACTTGGGATACTCCATTTCACAAAGTCTTTGGGATTTGTTGTTTCTTTTGAAATTTCTATTGAGCTAAGTGTCCTAGAGGTGTTTGAGCTAGTACTAGAGAGTTTTAAAAACATTCTTCCAAATGACCCTGCTACTCTAGACCTTGACATGGTTATCATCTTAATTATATGGGTTTAACAGATAACTAATAGTCCTACCACTTTACACTGTTTGGATCGGGAACACCAGAGTCACTGTAATAGGAACACCCACAGGAACACCTACCACGGCTTACCAATGTCTACGGGTTTACCAACGCCACTACCCAGCTTGCCAAACACTCCTACTAGGTGCTTAACAGGGTTGATGGGTGGGGGGTTTGGGTGGGAGTGGGGGATTTATCGGTTGAGAGGTAATACGGTAAATTTATTGTAACAAATTTTAAATTAGCCTTGGCACGTCAGCGCTAGTGGTAGAAAATGACATTAGCTCGCCAAAGAGGATCCTTGTTATTAATATGATAAAACCTCAGGGTCCTTTTTAATAATTTCAAAACGATAGAGTCATTTTTATAATTACCAAAAAGGTCAGGAAAGTAAAATGTAAATAACCCTAAAGTGAAATATGGGGAAGGTTGAAAAAGTAAATGCAAGGGCACTTTTGTCCATAAGAACTAGAAAAATAATACTTTGCCCTGCAACTAGTATTGTATGGGATAAATTACATATTAGCACCCCTAAGGCTTGGTGTTTTAATTTTTAGTCCACAAATTTTGTGAAATAATTTTTTAATACAAAAAATTACATGAATTTAATAAAATAATTCAAATAGCAATATGTAAGGGTGCAAAACAGGCCCCCGCCTTCATTTTTTCAAATCATTGTTCCGATTATTTTATTAAATACACATAACTTTTGGACTAAAAAATTATTTCACAAAGTTTGTAGACTAAAAATGAGTACACTAAACCTCAGGGTGCTAAAATGCAATTTACCGTATTTTATGCTATGGCTTTATTATTAGCCTAAAAAAAAGCTAAAAATTAGAGTTGAGTACAAAAAGGCAAAGTAAAATATTAGCAATCTCAAGCTACGTGCTAATTACGGAAAGTCTAAACATACTCCCGAACTGCGGCTATTTATATTAGACTACTCACTCAAGAATGATAACTGAAAACAAGATACAAAATTGGATTTTCAGAAAGATGAAGAACCAAATCAAGTGAAACTTGCTATATACAGCCTCTTTCAGTTACGGATGGGCCTATAGCTTACCTACTAAACCCGGTCCTAGCCGCCAACCCGGGTCCATACCCAACGGCTCTTACTACCACCTCAGCCCTAATCTAGCCTCCTCTAGCTATAAATAAGTGACCCCTCCCCATAGTTTAGGTATGCTTGATTATAATGAGTGTGATGCCCTTTCTATCGCTTCCCCCAATGTTTCTCTAATATCTCCCCCCTTCTTCTATATCTTCCCCCTTTTCTCCGTGTAATCCTCCATTATTGGAGTAATTTATCAATATATGTATATTAGCTTGTGTTTACCATTGATATTGAGCTAGATTTATATTTGATTTGTATCAATTGGTATCAGAGCAGTCCTTCCTCGGATCGATCATCAACTCCATCGGTTTGAGAATTATCATCATCATCATCGTCGACCCTAGTACCACCCATCTTCATCACCACCAACATCCAAATCACCTCCAATCTTCATCGCAGGTCACCTGATCGTCACTTCCACCATCACTTATCATCATCATCACTTCCAGCACCGAGCTCATCATCATCGATTTGGGTACTGTGATCATCATCGTCCATCATCAATATCATCATCTTCACCATCGTCATCATCATCCTCTCCCAAATCGTCGCCTCCCACCCCTCACAGTCAAAACTGAACAATAACAAAAAAAAGAAGGAAAACCCGAACCCATCCTCACCCTCATTGTCACCAAAATACCACCAGCTGATTTTTTGCTCACTCAAACCCTCCCCACACACAAGGTGTTTGACAGAAATTTTTTTTGTTTGGTAAATCAGTGATATATACCATATATGAGCAAAAATATATGTACAAGTCTACGAGGTGTTCGACGGAATGCCTTCACTACTCTCCATTTCTTACTGCCATCACCACTGCCATAGCCAAATGAAACCGGTTCTACACTTAAATAAGAGAATGGAAGGAATCCACCAATCACCTCACATCAATGGAGCGTAAAGTGCAAAAACTCGTTGAGACCGTGGACGTCATGTTGGCTTAACACCCCGGGGATAGTCAGCTCATCGCCTCCGTTAACTCTCTCAAGGAGCTCATGAGGCTCCGCCAAATGGGAAGTGTTGGTGAGGGCATCAGTGGATTTGAGTCCTTAGCAAGCAATTGTGGGCTGACAGAAGAGAAGAAGATCAAATTGATGGTAGGCGGCTTGCTAGAAAAGATAGTTGAAGGTGTCATCTTGTTTAGGCCACAAACTCTTCATGACGCCAAGTTATTGGCCAAACTGGAAGAGAGCAATTGCCTCTATCTTGAGCAGTTAGCTAGCAGAGCATCTCTCAGTACATCGCCAATCAAAGCCATGACAAGCCCTGCAAAGGAAGGTCCCGCCAACCTTTTAATCTAACAGCTGCCAACATCAAACACACCAAAGGATCAATTGAGTGTGACGTTTATCACACTTAATGAAGATGATGTTTTGCCTTCATGGTCAACCTTGGATCTGGACTCAGACCCTGTCCTGGATACCGCCACGATCCCACTTCTTAGCGTCTTCGAGGATGCTGACATCTCCATGATAGCTCCACCCTCCACCATCTCTACAACTCCAGTCTTGGTTCCGCCTTTCCTGCTCTCAACTTATATAGATCCGCCAATCGGGACAGATTCTCCAGTGCCTCCATAGCAACTATCAGAATTTGAGGTCCGCCAAGCTCCCACTCTCTTGCCTACTGTTCAACTGCCGAGTACACTTCAGCAACCCGGATACCCTCACGGCTCATGTCTTTCTGGAGTTCCAAAAGTTGATATTTGACCTGGGAGGATTTTCTACATCCTGAAGTTGGCTCGGTGTCCATGACCCTTAGGGGCAAGGGTTTTTAAAGGGGAAAGAAGTGGTACAAGCCAAAATGGGATTAGGCGCACAGAAGGACGACATGTCATTAGTCCCCAACCACCATGCTGCACCGTTACTCGATATTTGGCCACTAACTCCTCTCACGTCGCAGCTTAGATCTACAAATCCGATTCCTAAATTCAGACCCCTAAGGAAAAGGGTCAAGTCCTGCGAGGTATTGTTACGGATGGACCTATGGCCTACCCGCTAAACCCAGTCCTACCCGCCAACCCGGGTCCACACCTGCATACCCAATGGCTCTCACTGCCACCTCAACCCTAATCTAGCCTCCTCCAACTATAAATAAGTGATCCCTACCCATAGTTTAGATATGCTTGATTATGATGAGTGTGATGCTCTTTCTATCTCCTCCCCCAATGTTTCTCTTATGTCTCCCCCCTTCTTCTATATCTCCCTCCTTTTCTCCTTGTAAGCCTCCTTTATTGGAGTAATCTATCAATATATCTATATTAGCTTGTGTTTATCATTGATATTGAGCTAGATTTATATTTGGTTTATATTACTTTCGGTATATCTTTGCCACATAATTCTATCTATGTATGACTCGCCTATATATAGCCTTTCTAAATTACTGTTATGATGAACGAATATTGACTCATATATGAGTGACACTAAAGATTTAAGATATTTGATGATAGATCAAATGATTGTAATTTTTGTATTTTAGAGTTTTAATTAGATTAATATGCAAGTTTTAATTAGGTTAATTTGCTAGTGTTAATTGATTGTTCTGTTACGGGGTACATAGAATCTAATTTGTGATATATAATAGGGATATATTTGATTTTCTCTTCACAAATTTTTATTCTAAAACAAAGTTGTTTTTCTGCTCCTTCCAAACTCTTTGAAAAAGCTGGTTTAAAAGAGCACAGTCAACAGTACACATTATTAAAGACACTTAGATACATCATTTTTTTTCTTTCTAGAAAACTACTATGATTAAGGGTTATTTAATCAAAAGTTTTATGTACTTTATTCAATATATTAATTCAGTCATTGTATTTTTATTGTATTAGTCTTTTATTATGATATTGTTTCAGTTTGGTCCTTATAGTAAAATTTAGATTAAATTATTAATATAATTTTAATTGTTCATCCACGAGTAGGGTTAAATTGAGTCAAATATGTTGAGTTATAGTGGGATACTTGCATATAATATAACGCATTAACTCACATATATTCTGTAACATTATGCGAAATCCTAACTCCTTCAAAATAACGCATTAACTCGCATATATTTTCAAAAAGAATGGCTTTATATATTCTGTAACATTATACCTTATCAGCTGATTGCTTCTAATATCACATGCTTTTCTTTAGATTAGATTCCTTTTAAAGTTACGAATTAATGAATAGTATTTATGAAATTTTATTTTATACTTTTTAGAATAGTTTATGCAATCTTACTTTATCTCATACAATGAGTTAATTTTAAGAACTCACATTTTTTTCAACGTTTTAAATGAGATATTTTAAAATTCTATCCGTTTGTTTTTTCTTTTTGAAATTAATAGAAAATTATTTTATTTCCCCTAATAAAATGGGAGGTGATCCAGAAACTGAAAGAACTAGGAGGACTTGGTGTGGGGAATACTTTACATAAGAATTTGGCCTTGTTATTCAAATGGTGGTGGAGATTCTCGGACAATTGTGGAAAAAGGTAATTTCAAGCATTTACAACATCCCAAGGGGAAAATGCTTTTTGGACATGGGGGGAGTGGCTAGTAGTGGGACATGGGGCTCAATTTGCAAAATTAAGAATTATGATAGGGAAGTGGCAAATATAATCAAAGAAGGGGTGACGATGAAGGTGGGTAATGGTTTGAAAACGAGTTTTTGGAATGACCCCTAGACGGACCACAATCCTCTATGTGTCCTCTTTCCAAGACTACATGCACTATCTGAGTACAAAGATGCTACCATTTCAAATATGTTTGGGATGGACTCTCTTGGAACAGGAATTTGTCATGGATCTGGCTCCATGCAAGGCTTTCTGTAAATTGATAGAAGAAGAAGAAGAGAGAAGGGAAGGGAAAGAGATAGATCAGAGGAGAAGAAGAGAGAGAAAGAGATCAGGAAGGGTTGAGACAGCCGGGGTGAGAGAGAGATAGTTGAGATCAACTGTAGCTTTTCATTGGATACCATTTCATGTATTTGTACAAGCTATTTATACTCTATACACTCAAGAACTAATACAACTAATTCAACTAATACAATGTATAACTACTTGTACTTCTAACAACTAATTATAACAACCTCTAACTAACAAGGAGTCCAATATGATCACAATTACAAGAATCAATAAATACAATTACAAGTATTCACTATTGAATTATATCTATAATGAATCACGACATTGCACTCCCCTTAAAATCCTTGTCCTCAAGGATTTGATGAGTAAAGTCAGGAAATTGGGAGGCCAAGGCACTGCAATCCTCCCAAGGGGCTTTAGACTCATCTAAGTTGAACCATTTCACCAGCCACTGTGTCACTGCAATGTTGTGCCTGGGTATAATTCTCCTTGCCAAAATCCTTTCTGGTTGAATCTTGAATTCCGCATTAGCAGTGGTCTGAGGTAGAGCAGGTTGGACCAGCTTTTGAGTCCCAATCTTGCATTTTAGCTATGATATGTCGAAGACTGGGTGGATAAGGCAACCAGCTGGAAGTTGAAGCTTGTAGGCTACCCTCCCAATCTGTTGTAGGACCAGAAAGGGGCCATAGAACTTTGAGGACAATTTCAAGCTCTTCCTAATTGCTGAAGTGGCCTGCCTATAAGGTTGCAACTTCAAGTATACCCAATCTCATGGTTGTAAAGATCTGTCTGTCCTTTTCATATCAGCAAAATACTTCATGCGTGCTTGGGCTTGGCTCAAATTGAACCTCAGTTGCTGCAACAAGGCTTGCCTTTCTGCTAACCAGTCCCGTACTGCTGCAGTGGATAGTGCAGGGCCTGGGGTGTTCTCCAGATCAAGTTATGGTGGAGTGTATCCATATAGAGCTTGAAACGGGGAGAGCTGTAAGCTTGTATGGTAACTGGTATTGTACCAATATTCTGCAAGGGTAAGCCACTTATGCCAATGCTTGGGTTTATGTACACAAAAACATCTTAAATAAGTTTCTAAGCATTGGTTTATTATCTCAGATGGGCCATCTGATTGAGGGTGGTATGAGGAACTAAGATGCAATGTGGTTCCAAGCGTGTGAAAGAGCTCTTGCCAAAATTGGCTTAAGAACACTTTGTCCCTGTCAGAGACAATGCTGCTGGGAAGGCCACGTAGTTTTTATACATGGTCCATAAAGATTCTGACCACATGTGAGGCTGTAAAGGGGTGTGAAAGACTAACAAAGTGTGCATACTTTGTCATTCTATCAATGACAACCATGATTGTATCCTTGCCTTCTGAGAGGGGAAGTCCTTCTATGAAGTCCATGGCAATATGTGTCCAACATTGAGTTGGGATATCTAAGGGTTGCAAGAGACCTGGGTAAGCATTATGCTTAGCTTACTGCGCTGACAGACATCACAGTGATGCACTGTGAGTTGGACATCATGTTTCATTTGAGGCCAATAAAACAATTTCTTTAATCTTTGATGAGTAGCATGTATTCCAGAATGCCCTCCTACTGGTGAGGAGTGCACTGCCCGGACCAGTTCCTGCCTGAGGCCGTGGCTTTGTCCCACAAATATTTTTCCTTGGAATCTAACAACTCCATTCTTGAGTGTGTAACTTAGCTGGCTATTAGGAGAAACAAGCAATGTAGTAACAATTTGAATACATTGGTCATCGTGTTCATAGCTCTTGACTACCTCATTCACCCAAGTTGGGTGGAGGACTGTGGTAGTCATGGCATAGCAAGATGGTTCAGCTCTTCTAGAGAGAGTATCAGCTACTACATTTTCTTTGCCCTTTTTGTATGTTATTGTATAATGGAGGCCTAAAAGTTTAGACAAACCCTCCTTTTGCACACTGGTTGTTACCCTCTGTTCCAGCAGGAACTTTAATGCTTGGTGATCAGTTTTGATCACGAAGCTGTCAACCTCCAAATAATGCCTCCATTTGGAGACAGCAAGGAGTATGGCAAGGAATTCCTTCTCATATGTGGAGAGCCCCATTGCTTTAGGACCAAAAGCCTTACTAAGGAAGGCTAGGAGCATGTTAAGTTGCATAAGAATAGCCCCCATCCCCTTATCAGAAGCATCTGTCTCGAGGACAAATGGCTTGGAAAAATCTGGCAGTGCCAGAACTGGGGCACTAGACATGGCCTTTTTAAGATGGTTAAAGGCTTCCTCAGCCTCTGGTGTCCACAAGGATCCACCCTTTTTAAGGTGATTGGTTAAGGGTTTAGCAATGGAGCCATAATTTTGAACAAATTTCCTATAGTACCTAGTAAGACTAAGGAATGACCTTAATTCCTTGACATTCTTGGGGCTTGGCCAGGAAACCATCGCCTCTACCTTGAATGGGTCAGTAGCAACCCCTTTTTTTTGAAATAATGTGGCCTAGGTACTCTATTTGGGGCTGTGCAAAGCTGCACTTGGATCTTCTTACAAAAAGTTGGTGGTCTTGCAATGTTAGCAGGACTGATTTCAGGTGAACCAGGTCGGATTCTAAGGATTTTCTATAGATAAGTTTATCATCGAAAAATACTAAGACATATTTCCTTAAGGCTGCTAAAAACACTTTGTTCATTAGAGATTGGAAGGTGGGAGGGGCATTTGTAAGGCCAAAGGGCATGACCTTGAATTCAAAATGCCCATGGTGGGTTCTAAAGGTTGTTTTTGGAATATCTAGTGGGTGCACCCTCACTTGGAAATATCCAGCTCTTAAGTCTAGTTTGGAGAAATGGTTGCTCCTTGGAGCTCATCTAGCAGGTCATCAATATGGGGTATGGGAAATCTATTTTTAATTGCAAGGTCATTCAATTGTCTATAGTCAATACAAAGCCGCATGGTTCCATCCTTCTTTTTGACCAGTAAAACAGGGGAAGCATAAGGTGAACTACTGGGTTGTATGATTGAGGATTCTAGCATTTCTTTTACTTGCTTCTCAATTTCATTTTTCTGGAAGTAAGGATATTGGTAAGGTCTGATATTGATGGGTTTTGCATTGTCTTTTAAGGGAATGTGGTGGTCATGGGATCTTTGCGGAGGCAGCGATTTTGGTTCTTGAAAGACCACATCAAATTCAGCAAGGAGGTTGCTAACTGAAAGAGGTAAGGTAGAGGAATGTACCTGAGGGCCCTCATGGCCTTGAACTAACATCAGCATTGCCACAAAGTACTCTTCCTTCTCGTGGCACAAGCTCTGTAGCTTCTGGCTAGTCAACAGCTTCAAGGAGCCTGCATCTGTAATCCCTCGTAGTTCCACTGTCTTGCCTTCTTTAAAAAAACTGAGTTTTGGCTGATTGAAATCTAGGGAAATAGGACAGTATTGCTTCATCCAATCTACCCCAAGGAACATGTCACAACTGTCAGGAAAAGCATATGAATTTTATTGAAAAATAAACTCTGATGCCGACTATTGGGTTCAAAGTTCTCAACTATGGTCACAACAATAGGCACCTATTAGAGCACTTAGAGTAAGAGACTCTTCTCTCTACCTAAGCCCCCAGTCGAAGAGTCACGCTTCGTGACACCTCACGTGCGAGAGTTCCCCGGATTAGGTTTATCTCTATAAACCCTTTGCCCTAATACCGGTTGTTGGTATGAATTTTAAAAATTCTCCCTAAAGATTACGCAGCGGAATAGGTTTAGAATTCATAATTCTAAGCCCAGGGTTGATTTAAAATTCCTAATTTTAAATCTACTGACTTAAATTCATAATTTAAATCAACATATCTAAATTCTTAATTTAGATCTACAGTTCTTTTACTCTAATACATTCATAACAATACATAAGCTTAAATATGTATAATAACGAACACTGTAAATAAATAGAAAAGCGAAACTAAAAGAAGAAGGAAAGAAAAACATACTTGGAATTGCTCCAATAAAAAGAAAAACCAAAAAGAGAATAATATTCTTCAAAATCGAGACCCTGAGACCTTCTACGCAATGACCTCAAGCTGCCCGGAGGGTGGGCTCTAAAAAATATTAAACCGAGTCTCTGAAACAATTTCAGAAACTCTAAAGAATTATTTTGAACTCTAATACCAAACCTCGGAATAAGCCCCTCTATTTATAGAAATATTCCGGACCGAAAAAATATAATTACAATCTAAAAAGGATTGCACAGTAGCCATCAAAACGTAGCGTTTAATTCAAAAACCAAGCAAAACGCGTCGTTTTTTTGTACTGTTCAAAATCGCGTTAATTTTAAATTCAAAATGCGTGACACGTGGTGGCACGTGATTGGTCCCCGCGTGGGCAGGCGGATCGCCCCAGTGGGCGTCGCGCGCTGGTTGGTTGGATCCGGTTCACGCGGATCGTACTATGCAGGTTTTAAACTCGAATTTTTTTTATTTATTTATTTTTTTTTTTGCTTTGTTTCGCACGTGTAAAAATTCATCTTATGAATTTTAATTTTTAAAAATTATTTTATTTTATAATTTTTAATATTTATTCATCTTATGAATAATGTTTGGCAAAATTAATTGACCCATCTTATGGATAAATAATTCATCTCATGAATTCTTTAATATTTTTCTAATGCCAATAAAATACAGAGGCTTGCGTAGGGACCCCGGGGACAATTTAAATCTAGCTCCAAACGGGTTAAATTAAATCATCTTATGATATTAATTTAATTACCATTTAATGAGACTTAATTCCACTAAATAAATCTCACTGCACTCCAGACTTAAATTATTTATTCGATATCTCCCTAATATACTGTATTGATGACATCAACCCCTCCACTAGATGTCCATGACAAAGGATAAATATAACCACTACCATTATCCTTCTCACAGCTTCTTC
This sequence comes from Simmondsia chinensis, assembly GCA_018398585.1. Taxonomy (NCBI): domain Eukaryota; kingdom Viridiplantae; phylum Streptophyta; class Magnoliopsida; order Caryophyllales; family Simmondsiaceae; genus Simmondsia; species Simmondsia chinensis. The sequence continues at coordinate 27,900,857 of JAGTTD010000003.1, read as the reverse complement.
ATTAGTTACCGACTCGCCATTCACTGAATAATTCATTTATACTTGAACATATTCACAGTATAAATTCCAAATGTCAAACACTTGGAATACTTTGGCCAAAGTTTCTGAACTATTCAAATATTTGCGAATCAACTAAGGGGACATCTGTATCTCATGAAAGACTATAGATTCCCTATTGAATACTTGATCCTTGTCACACTTCACACCGCTACCCAAAGTACGTGGGATTTCAGTCATTCGTTTTAGACCTTACTTATAGTACACCAAAGTAACTAACGCTCCATGCACAAGTCCAGAATACCCTCAGGATTTAGAGTCGTTGTTCAAACAGAACAATGCGAATCACTAATTTTCGATAGTATTCTAGAAATAAGTAACCCACATGGTTCAACTCAGTGTGTCAAACACACTAACTTAACACTTTTGGATCTCCGTCCACATGACCAAGACAAGCCATCTAAAGTGTCTCGTTATAGTCTTAACATACAAGTGGTCCAGACTTGTCTTCGACTACGAGTCTTTCAAACAACAATCCATATCATTTGTTCCAAGTCTATCTGTGGCTTAGCCTCATAAACCACTTAGAACAAACTTGTAAATTGTAGTCCAAGGATTACACCCATCTCATGGATGCCTCCCGAGAGAAAATCACATGCAGTATAAATGCGCAAATACATAAATTTAACCAGGAAATGACTGGAACTTCAATTTTATTTTTTAATTAAAATAATATATCAAGAATAAATCTGAATTTCAGGATACTGTTCCTAACAACCTCCCACTTGTCCTAAATCCGATTTATGACAAAGTTCGTACTTACCCCTTTTAAGTTTGAACCAAAAATCTACTGAGCCTAACTCTTAGTGAGCACAATTACTCTATTGTGAAGTCAGCAATACAATACTGCTTGACATTCCCCTCACTAATGGCTCCCACTCCGAGGGTAAAGACTTACTTAGAATTCGAACATCTATCATATTAATCTGACTGGAAGTCTTAAATCAGTATAACCAATTGGAACCTGCTCATCACCTTGAAACATCAGCATAGGAAATCTAGTTCTTCTCAAGAACTAGCGAAAGCACTTTACTGCCACCTAGTCCATTGGACCTAAATTAGACTAACACCTACATACTATCCCATAGCATAGTAGACATCAAGTCTCGTGCACAACACGGCATACCTGAGGCTCCCACTGCCAAAGCACATGGAATATTCCTCAATTGCTCCTCCTATTGAGGTGTCCTGGAACACTACTCAAAAGAGATAGGGACTCCATGCTATACCTTGAAAACATCTTGTCAATATAAGTGGCTAAAGAAATACTCAACATTCTACTCTTACGACATCGCAGAAGCTTAATCCTAAGAATAGAGCTGGCTTCTCCTATGTCTTTCATATTGAGCTATCATGACAACCAAGTCTTTACAGCTAACGACACCCCTACATCATTCTCAATGAGTAGTATATCTTTGACATACAATACCAAGAAGGTCACTACTTTCTCTTAATGTCAGTTGTACACGCATGATTTGAGCAACAGATTGCACAAAACTAGAACACTTTATTGCTTCATTGTGGCTAAAAGGATCATATTCAATGCCACGGTCAACCACTAAGGCTCCCGCTATGAACCTGTCAGGTGTCCTGACAATCCTCCCACTATACCTAAGCTCTCGTGTACTTGGAACATTTTCGTTCCTAATTGTAGGTGCAACTAATGCATCCACTATAACTTAAGTTGGGTCTAGCTGTTCAGAATTATTATCATTTTGCTTTAATACTATTTTGTTTTTGTTTTGTAGCTTACTTGCAAAAACCTTCTCTAAGTATCTCGCATTGTATTTACAAAAGACCTTTTAAATCAAAACTGTAGAAAAAACCGTCCTTGTTCCTTTTATTTGTAACACCATTCTGCTGCGGTGTAATCGGAGCAGAAAGTTGAGATCCCATCTCATTTTGCAGTTTGAAAATACAAAAACTCACCCGAAAAATATTCACCACCTCGATCTAATCGTAGTGATTTAACTTGTTTACCTAATTGCTTTTCAACTTCATCTTTGTACTATTTGAACTTTTCAAAAGAGTCCGACTAATGTTTAATTAGGTAAACATATACATGCCTTGAGTAATCATCACTAAACGTAAATAAATACTCATACCCACCCCCTGCTTGAATATGTGTTGGTCCACATACATCTATGTGAACCAACTCAAGCAATCCACCAACCCCGTTGCCTTTACTCTTAAAGACAGAATTGGTCACCTTTCATTCTATGCAGAATTCGCGAACTGGTAATGACCTCAAGTTCCAAAAACTCTATCAGTCCATCTTTCACCAGTCTTTGGATTCTGTTCGAATTAGTGTGACCTAAACGTCGGTGCCATGTGTAGGCAATATCACATTTAGTGTGTTTTCTTTTGGAAAGACTGAACAAGTGAACTTACGTTAAATTCGTTTAAACAATTACCATAGTTTTGATAAGGAAATAACATGAATAAACAATTCACAAATAAACAATTTATGTCTCATATTAAAATCTCCATTATCAAAATCAATTGAATAACAATTATTCATAGAAATCAAATTTCTGTGCAGAGACGGTTTAAATAATCAATTATTTAAAACAAAACTCTATCACTAAAGTCTAAGCTACACTTAAGACCACTATTATTGTACTGTCCCTTACCATTAGGTACAACACCCATCGTGTAGCCTTTAGCATAGTCTGAGCTCATGTGACATATTACAGACTTGATCAGTTGAACTTGAGTCTACACACCAGGAATCTGGTGAACTCACAACTACATAAGACTCAAATCAGTGAGATATCAACATACCTTCACCAGATAGCTTAGCAGTCTTTGTGGGAAGAGTAGCCATGTACTTAGTGTAGTTTCTTTTCCAGTGGCCTAGTTTTTTTTGCAAAAGAAACACTTTTCTTTTGCTGACTTCCTTATGGACTTGGTTGCTATAATAACAACCTTGCCCTTTCCTTTCATTCTAGTAGGTCCCTTATGAGTAACAATCAAGTCTAACTTGTTTTTCAAGGCAAAGTAATTTGGTTCAGTGAGTACATTATCTATTTAAAAACAAGCAAAGTTCGCCAGTCCTATCCATATAAAATATTATAAATGCAAACATATGTATAATTGTCTAACAAGAGTCATGTATAATGCAGTGATATATATGTTCTTTCAATTTAGCATACACAATAAGTCAGATATCTACCAAACTGTACTATCATGCATACAATGATGACCCAAACATACCACTCCTTACTCCCCCGCAGCAGGGTCGGACGAAGCTAGTTCAGGTGAGAACTATTCTCAATTAACCTGTTTTTCTTGTAACTCTTACTAAACATGATTAACTCACCACTTTACCTTAGTCTCTAACATGACACAACAGAGCTCCTCGGGGAGGCTAATGCATCACGCTAGTCAAGTGTAAACCATTACCTAAACCTCCATACAAATACACGAAATACTTCACGGCAGTGTGGTCGCATCGCTTCTTTGCACTTTGGTTTATCCTAAAGAAGTCTAACCCTGTAATCTGCAAACCGACATCCTCCGCGGGGAGGTCTATCGATCTACTATACTGCTAGACTGGTAATGGAGACCGTGAGGTTATAACAATTGAAAACTCGCTCCCACTTGATTTTTACAACTAGTGGTTTTTAATTAACTTGTATTTACAACCTGGATTATCTCATAATCCCCTTTAGAATCTCATTCTAAAATTAAACAAAATTAATTAATTAATTTAATCAAAAACACTATAGTTTTCAAGCATAGATTATCTTATAATCTTACATTAAAAATCTCATTCTAAAACCAATCAATAAAACACTATAGTTTTCAAGCATAGATTATCTTATAATCTTACATTAAAAATCTCATTCTAAAACCAATCAATAAAATTAATTAATTAATTTTAATTAAACAACACCAACATTTAATATAGATCATCACATAATCTACTTTTCAAAATTTAATTCCAAAATTAAATTAAAGTAATTTCAAAAATAGTAGAGATTTGTGTTTAGGCTATCCCATAGTCTATTTTAGAATCTTATTCTAAAGTTAAACAAGCTTAGACTATCCAATAGTCTAGTTTAGAATCTTATTCTAAAATTTAATTAACAAAATTTAACTTTTATTTTAAAAATAAAGTTTAACTTAGACTATCTTATAGTCTATTTCAGAATCTTATTCTAAAATAATTTTAAATAACTTTTATTTAAAAAATAATGATTTACAACTTAAATTATCTCATAATTTAATTTAGAATCTCATTCTAAAAGAAAATTAATTAAAAAAATAATTAACTTAATCATTATGTAAATCAGTATTGACGTCTTTACGTTCCAAAAAAAAAAATTTGTTTTTTTCAATACTGATGTTGATGTCAGCGTCAACCTGGCGCTGACAAAACGCGTCAAATTTTTTATTTATTTATTTATTTTATTTTAAAATTAAAATATATAATTTTAAAATAAATTGAATTAAATCTCATTAAATTAATTTTATCCGCTTTCATATAAAATAATTAAATCTAATCTCATTAGATCAACTTTATCCAAAATTTATAAAATATTTGAATCTAATCCTATAAGATCAGTTTTGTCCGATTTCGCAAATCATGACTGAGAACTTACAATCTCAATATACGAACAACACAATCGCAAATTTATGGATTGTTCCGAATTAACAATTAATTCATTAACGATTTAAACAATTTAAATCATCCCCATAAACTATATAGTTAACTATTAATTCTTTTAACCGATTTAAATAATTTAAATCGTACTTTAAAATAATCTAATTAACAATTAGCTACTTTAATGATTCAAACAATTTAAATCACAAATACAAATAATAATCTGAATTAACTGTTAATTCTTTATTGATTTAAACAATTTAAATCAAATCGTCAAATTAAACCTACTTTCCTTTCTTAATAAAATCTCTATTTTATTAAATCGCAAATCTATTTATTTCGACCTTATTATACCTAGTTATGTATATTATGAATGTAATCAGAAACTGGCTCTAATACTAATTGTTGGGAAAAGCATATGAATTTTATTGAAAAATAAACTCTGATGCCGACTATTGGGTTCAAAGTTCTCAACTATAGTCACAACAATAGGCACCTATTAGAGCACTTAGAGTAAGAGACTCTTCTCTCTACCTAAGGCCCCGGTCGGAGAGTCACGCTTCGTGACACCTCACGTGCGAGAGTTCTCGGGATTAGGTTTATCTCTATAAACCCTTTGCCCTAATACCGGCTGTTGGGATGAATTTCAAAAATTTTCCCTAAAGATTACGCAGCGGAACAGGTTTAGAATTCATAACTCTAAGCCTAGGGTTGATTTAAAATTCCTAATTTTAAATCTACTGACTTAAATTCATAATTTAAATCAACATATCTAAATTCTTAATTTAGATCTACAGTTCTTTTACTCTAATACATTCATAACAATACATAAGCTTAAACATGTATAATAACGAATACTGTAAATAAATAGAAAAGCGAAACCAAAAGAAGAAGGAAAGAAAAACATACCTGGAATTGCTCCAATAAAAAGAAAAACCAGAAAGAGAATAATATTCTTCAAAATCAAGACCCCGAGACCTTCTACGCAATGACCTTGAGCTGCCCGGAGGGTGGGCTCCGAAAAATATTAAACCGGGTCTCCGAAACAATTTCAGAAACTCTAAAGAATTATTTTGAACTCTAATACCAAACCTCGGAATAAGCCCCTCTATTTATAGAAATATTCCGGAGCGAAAAAATATAATTATAATCTAAAAAGAATTGCACAGTAGACATCAAAACACAATGTTTAATTCAAAAACCAAGCAAAACGCGCCGTTTTTGTGTATTGTTCAAAATCGCGTTAATTTTAAATTCAAAATAAGTGACACGTGGCGGCACGCAATTGGTCCCACATGGGCACGCGGATCGCCCCAGTGGGCGTCCACGTGTGACGCTCTGGTTGGTTGGATTCGGTTCACGCGGATCGCACTGTGCAGGTTTTAAACGCGATTTTTTTTTTTTTGCTTTGTTTTGCACATGTAAAAATTCATCTTATGAATTTTAATTTTTAAAAATTATTTTATTTTATAATTTTTAATATTTATTCATCTTATGAATAATATTTGGCAAAATTAATTTACCCATCTTATGGATAAATAATTAATCTCATGAATTCTTTTATATTTTTCTAATGGCAATAAAATATAGAGGCTTGCGTAGGGACCCTGGGGACAATTTAAATCTAGCTCCAAACGGGTTAAATTAAATCTTCTCACGATATTAATTTAATTACCATTTAATGAGACTTAATTCCACTAAATAAATCTCACTGCACTCTAGACTTAAATTATTTACTCGATATCTCCCTAATATATTGTATTGATGACAACAACCCCTCCACTAGATGTCCATGATAAAGGATAAATATAACCACTACCATTATCCTTTTTACAGCTTCTCCATTCGTTACCGACTTGCCCTTCACTGAATAATTTATTTATACTTGAACATATTCACAGTATAAATTCCAAATGTCAAACACTTGGAATACTTTGGCCAAAGTTTGCAAACTATTTAAATATTTGCGAATCAACTAAGGGGATATCTGTATCTCATAAAAGACTGTAGATTCCCTATTGAATACCTAATCCTTGTCACACTTCACGCCGCTACCCAGAGTACGTGGGATTTCAGGCATTCAGTTTAGACCTTACTTACAGTACACCAAAGTAACTAACGCTCCATGCACAAGTCTAGAATACCCGCATGATTTAGAGTCTTCGTTCAAACAGTACAATGCGAATCACTCATCTCTGATAGTAGTCTAGAAATAAGTAACCCACATGGTCCAACTCAGTGTGTCAAACACACTAACTTAACACTTTTGGATCTCCATCCACATGACCAAGACAAGCCATCTAAAGTGTCTCATTATAATCTTAACATACAAGTGGTCTAGACTTGTCTTCGACTATGAGTCTTTCAAACAACAATCCATATCATTTGTTCCAAGTCTATCTATGGCTTAGTCTCATAAACCACTTAGAACAAACTTGTAAATTGTAGTCGAAGGACTACACCCACCTCATGGATGCCTCTCGAAAGAAAATCACATGCAGTATAAATGCTCAAATACACAAATTTAATAAGGAAACGACTAGAGCTTCAATTTTATTTTTTAATTAAAATAATATATCCAGAATAAATCTGGATTTCAGGACACTGTTCCTAACAACAACCCCTAATCTTCATCAGTCTAATGCTGTACGAGAATGACTGATTCTGCATCTGCCACTTAACCACGCACTGCTGCCTGCTGATCATGGTTTTACCATTGGCCACTGTAATGCCAAGGGGAGATGTGTCCTCAAGAGTGAACCCAGCCTCTCTTGCTAGTCTTGGGTCTAGGAAGCTATGAGTGCTTCCACTATCCACCAAGATGATTATGGACCGCTTATGTAAATGCCCAAGAATCTTGAGGGTATTTGTGGAGGCATTCCCAGTCAAAGCATGTGCATACACTTCTTTAGCCAAATCATCACATGTATCAATGGTATCATCCTCTGTTGTAGCTTCAGATGGCTCATTCTCTGATCCTAGGTCAGGGTCAAGGAGTTCTACTGTTTTGAGGCTATTTAAAGTTTGGTTCTCGCATTTATGGCCTGGGTAATATTTCTGGTTGCATTTGTAACAAAGGCCTGGGTTTCTATGAGGAGGGAATCTGGTCCAGTTAGAGTTGGACCTTGAAGATTGAGATCGAGGTTTTGGGTTTATGTTATTACTTGTGTTTGGTGAGGGGTTATGGGTTCTCAAGAGACTCTTAGCTTTCTGTAAAGATGCGTCAGATGACCTAGTGAATAACTTTTCTTTGACAAAGGCTTCGGACAATGTTTTAGGGTTAAGGGCTTTAACCAAGGGTTGTATTTCTTTATCCAACCCTGATATGTAAGAGGACAAGAAGTACCCCTCAGAGAATGAGCTGTCTGTCGTCAGCATCAAGGAGCGCAACTCTTCAAACTTTTCTTGATATTCCTGCAAGGGACCAGTCTGCTTGAGCTTGTTGAATTGACTTACCACATCTGAGTGGTCATTTCCTTCAAATCTGTCATACAATTCTTTGCAGAATTCAGTCCTACTCAGTTCTCCCTTGTTTGCTAAGAGACCATCCAACCAAAGATCTGTCTTATCATCGAAGTATACTGCGGCTATGCTTAGTTTCTCAGACTCCTCAACTCGAAAAAGAGAGAAATACCTCTGACATTTCCTAACCTAGCACCTAAGGTTAGTTCCATGGAAGAGAAAAAATTCTATCTTGGGCTTGGGTTTCGAGCTTTTGCCCTCATATGATCCTCCAGCCTGGCTACTACCTTCTTTCTCTAGAAGAGTGCTCAGAACAGGGGGCTTACTAGCGTTAGGGTTTCCAGTGTTGACCCTGGATTCGTTGAGTCTGGCTTCAATCTCCGGATTCTGCACTTGTGCTGACGAACTTGTCTGGTTACTCGTCCATTATTGAAGCAGGGGCAGAATATTGTTGGTAGCGGCCAATTGTTGAGCCTTCTGTGCGGTGTTCTGTTAAATGGCCTTCAGTAACTGATTGTGTCTTTCTTCCTACTTCGTGGCTGCGTTGACTTATGAATCGGTAATTTTTTGTCCCCAGGCTTGCATCTGACTCTCAAGCTCCGCCATAGTTGGACCTCGCTTGCCTTTAGCCAGGGTTGAGCAATTTTTAGGGTTTAGTGCTTGAATTGGTACTCAAGATCTTGCTCTGATACCAAATGTCATGGATCTGGCTCCATGCAAGGTTTTCTGTAAATTGATAGAAGAAGAAGAAGAAGAAGAAGAGAGAAGGGAAGGGAAAGAGAGAGATCAGAGGAGAAGAAGAAAGAGAAAGAGATCAGGAAGGGTTGAGACAACCGGGGTGAGAGAGAGATAGTTGGGATCAATTGTAGCTTTTCATTGGATACCCTTTCATGTATTTGTACAAGCTATTTATACTCTATACACTCAAGAACTAATACAACTAATTCAACTAATACAATGTATAACTACTTGTACTTCTAACAACTAATTGTAACAACCTCTAACTAACAAGGAGTCCAATACAATCACAATTACAAGAATCAAACAATTACAATTACAAGTATTCACTATTGAATTATACGTATAAGGAATCATGACAGAATTTCATATGGAGAAGGCAACGTTTTCAATACAAGGAAGGCTTAAAGGAGAAATTGGTTGCCTGGTTGGGGTCGATCTTCCTTTGCCCTGAAAGATCAGATAGCGGATGTTGCTGGTTCGAAGCAAAGGGTCAATACTCGGTTAAATCCTTCTGCAGAATGCTAATCCATGGAAGGGTTAGAGGATCTACTAATGTAGCAAGGGGGGTATGGCAAGGATTAGCACCTCCAAAGGTAGAAATACTCACGTGGCTAGCCCTTCTTGAGAGAGTTAACACGAGAGATCGACTTGCAAAGATAGGGGTCATTCAGGAGAGCCAAGCTAGCTATCCGACCTGCAGTACAAAAACTGAAACCACTACACACTTATTTCTTCACTTTCAAACATCTTGGAAGCTCTTGATGATGGTTTGCGAATGGTGGGGTGTCTCGCTAAACATTGCTGAAGACTTGTGAGGGTGATTTGAAGCATGGAAAAATATGCCTTTTCATAAAACACATAAAAAGGTGTGGCTCACTATATTTTTTGTAGTGGTATGGACGATTTGGAAGCAGCAGAATGAAATAGTATTTAAGACAAAATGAATGTCGGAGTTGGAGATTTTTACTACAGTAAAGCACCGTCTAGCCTACCGGATGTCGTAATGGTTTGATGAATCTCCATATTTTCTTGACTTCATCTTGGACAATATTGATAACGCCCAAGCTTGGTCACTACTAGATCGGTGCCCAGACCGGATGTACCTCAGGTTCCTCCGGGTATTGGAAAGCCTAAATGGAATACGGATGGGTCTGCGCTAGGTAAGCCAGGAACGGCAGGTATTGGTGGGATCCTCAGGGACCGTGAGGGGAATATCAAAGTAGTGTTTCAATTCCTATGGGCACAATGTAGTCTAATCAAGCAGAGATTGAAACGATATGTTTTGTCCTTGAAATATCAGCACGACGCGTGGAGGCTAGTTCTATAGAGTTAATTGTTGAGTCAAACCCACAAAACGCTGTGATTTGGATTTCAGGTGATGAGGGTGGTTCGTGGAGACTAAATTTCCTTTTGGACAAAATACAATTTCTTAGATCTCAGTTTCAATCTATATCGTTTGGTGTTATTGTAACTCATATGTAGTCAACCTAGCTGTGTAGGGATGTAACGTATTAGACTTGGTTTGTTGTACGCTTTGTCGTTTTAATGAAGATTACCTAATTATTAAAAAAAAAAAAGTTTTGGCTTGTTGGTGAGGTTTTCGAGTGGGAGTTGTTCCTTTTTTTTCCCTCCTATAACCTTGTGTCATGAACCTACATGATGAGAGAAAGAATTAGAATTGAAATAGGAAAGAAAGATAAAAAGAATTAGAGATGAGATGAAAATTTGAAGAATTGGGGATGAGAGAAAGAGATTTAGAAAGAGAGAGAGAGAGAGTTAGGAGAGAGAGAGTAATTTCTTATTCAATTCATGAATGTCCCTAAATGGTATTTTGTACAATTATTTGTATCTCTAATCACAATTGTAACTAACTCACTAACTATACTACAACAACTTGTAACTAATTGAATTAACCAACTAACTGTTTCCTAATTACATGCTAAAGCATGTTATTACAATGTAACAATCAACACTAAAATACTAAAGTAATACTTTCTAATACACCTTGCGTATATCATCTTAATCTTGATAGTGAAGAGTCTCAGTTTTATCTTTAATGATTAAGACAAGAAATTGCTCAATTCAAGAAGTTATTCTATGAGAGAGAGAAAATTCAAAATAACCAAAATAAAACAAAAGGTAGAAATATTATCACCTATAAAAGTTTTGCAACAAGGGCAAAGTCGGGCTATAGCTAGTGTTCAGGACCCAAACCATGTAATTTGTATCCACTATGTTGATATTGTTTGTTGTATTTCTCTGCTGTAATTTTTATTTAATCTTCTATTGCTATATCATGTGCGAAATTCCAAGGCAAAAACCCTAATGTAATCTTTTTACGCAATAGAATTTTATTTTAAATCATATAACCAGTGCATTTCACTAACTCATATACGTTGTTTCATCATTTTAAATTGAATGAGTTTGAAAACTTCTCCCCTGTTTTCACATTTTAACACCAAGAGACAATAATTTAATTCTACAATTTGATAATTTCTGGAATCCATATTCGATTGGGTGAGGGCTCGGTTTTATTCAACAGTTAGCTAATACAACTCTTCTATAATACAACGTATTAGAAAAAAAGGAAAAGCGACCATAAAATTATACAACTGAAGCCCTCACGATATGGTCATATTTCAAGTTCATCCCCTACAATGATAGAACTTAGAATGGCCACGACGCCAAGGGTTTGACGGTTCAGGGAGGCAGTTGTTGCGAGCGGGCATGTCAGCCCTCATAGCGCCCGGGTTGATGTACCTAGTCGCTTGTGCATCGTACATATTCCTCTGTTGCTCTTCCTCTCTCCACCCATAGTTGTCTTGCTGGTACCCATACCCATACTCATGCTCATATTGTTGTTGATTTTCATACGTGTACGGGCTTGAGTAAGGGCTATAATCTTGGTAATATGCCATTTTTGTTTTCTTTCTTTCAAAGTGATAAATTGTTAGTTGATGAAAGTAGCGATGGGAAAGAGTTCTTTAAATAGGGGTTTTAGAGATAGTGGGGTAGTGCATGTTGGATGTAAAGTAGATATATTCTTTAAATATATAGCCGTTAATTCATTGAGAAGACTATTTCAATTTGTTCTTGATGGTGATGAGCTACTTTGTTCTTTAGCTAAAGTATAAAATTGGAGGATCACCAAGTGTATGAAAAAAGCAAGAAAGGTGATTTCGGGAAAGAATAAACTAAACAATTAGGTGGTTCGGTTAATTGTATTGTACAAGGATTTAGGTGGTTCGGTTAATCGTATATATGGTTTAAAAGTTGCAAACATGTTGTTAATTTTGAAGAAATTAGTATAATTGTTAGGGAAAATTTTTCTTAGGCCTTCACCCATCAATTTAATCTTTAGGGAAGATAGTTCCTTGTTGACATGGTATTATAGCTTTATTGACTAAAAGATCACAAGTTTGACTCTCAACAACTCTCACTTTGAATATTAACGTAATTTTAGTGCAAGGTATGAGGTGAGTTTATGCAATATTTATGCTTCAAGCCTAATGGACATTTGCTTGAGGGGGTATGTTGGGGTATCAAATCATTTATGAGTTTTCACTCATTAGTTTAAACTTTTGAGAAAATTGGTCTCTTGACAATAATGAAACCTGCTTAATTTTATACAAAAGCAAAATAGAAATCCACAAACAAGTCCAACAAGTATTGCATTAAGGAATTATTGTATCACCTAGTTACTCTATGGTTTTAGCATTTACTACATAGGTACCTTGATATTTTAATATGTACGATGATATACAATAGGGTTTGAAAATGTTAGCACCTAGATAACCTATGCCAAATACAGGGATCTTTTAAATAGAATCTAGCCAATTTTAACTATAAAATGTTGATGGAATGCATACAATAATATTTGTGAATCATGTTAGGCTTAGTTTGGAAAATCGAATTAGAATTGAACCGTGGAATTGCAATTCCAATTCCAAATTATAACAAGAATTAGAATTCTAATGTAATTAAAATTCCATTATTTGGTTAATGAAGGGAATCAGAGAGTGGAATTATAATTCCATAATGATTCGAGTCATCAAGGGTTTTCGATCAATTAAGTTGGAGTATTTCTATTTTAAATCAACTACGGTCGAATTCTGGGCAGAGCGATTCACATTACGCTCAAGTTGTTATGATCGGAGCAATTCACTTTGAGTTTGAGTTATTTTTAGTCGAGTGTCATGTTGAATCTTTTGGTGTTCGAGTTATCTCGGACTTTCAATTAATCGAGTTAGCTCTTTTCAGGGTTCATACTAGAATAGATCACGTTTGAGTTGATTCAAGTCATACCAGTCTCGAATCATTTTAGTTTTGGAACAAACGAGTTATATCATTCCAAATTTCGAGTCATCTTAGGCTAAGTTTGAGATAGGTAAGATCATTCTGCGTTTTGGTCATATCAAGCTATTGGTTGGTTTGGTCGGGTCATTTCTACTTTGGCTCAGCTTGTTTACATTACATTAAAGTGAAGTAGTTTTCAGTTGTTTGTTTTCTTTCTTCTTTTTTTTTTTTTTATAGTTTCAAGTCAATTGAGTTGGGTCACTTCGGACTTTAAGCCAAGCTGATTTTGGAGTTCAATTCATTTGAGTTGGATGATCTCAAGGTCTGGGTCAAATTTTAGGTTGTGTCTAATTTTTTAGATTTTTAGCCATCTCGGATTTGGTTTAATCAAGTGGAATCATTTTGGGTTTTAGGTCTATAGCTTTACTATGGAATTGCAATTCCTTGCCTCTATCCTAAGAAATTGGAAAGTAATTTTTAGTTAAATTCCAATTCCATGAAATTGGGCAGTGGAATTGTAATTTCAATTTCAACAAGTGAACCAAACGACAAAATTAAAATTCTAGGCCCCAATTCCAGTCTCAACCCCCAATTCCATGCTCCAAACACAACCTTAGGCTCTGTTTGGCGCATAGAATTGTAATTGGATTATGGAATTGCAATTTGGATAGAATTAGAATTCTGATGGAATTAAAATTTCATTGTTTGGTTCATTAAAGGAATTGGAGGTTGGAATTACGATTCCATAATGATTCATATCATCAAGGGTTTTTGGTGAATCTAGTTGGCATATTTGAGCTTTAAATCGACCACGGTTGGATTTTGGTCGAAGCGATTCACATTGTGTTAGAGTTATTATGGTCAGAGACATTCACTTTAAGTTAGAGTTTCGAGTCAAATCAGGTTGATTATTAGGCGGATCATTTTCTGTTCAAGTTATATTAGATTTTCAAATTATAAAAAAACCGGTTTAAGTTGATTTAGGTCATGATGCACTTGATTTTTACATATTTTAATTCCCATTCCTACCATATATTCTGCTTTTGCATGTGTATTTTATTGTAATCTAGGTACAATTTGGCTTAGAGTACAACGGAGCAAACAAAGGTTGAAAAGTGCAAAATCAAGCACTATCGAGGATAATTGAAGACTACTTTGAGAAACCCGACCACGTGTGGAAAAGAATGACCAACTGGGTTGTAATTCAGTAACTCAAATAGATCTCGTAGATAGTTAATATATATATAAACATATAGAGAGACGGGGAAGGGGAGGCCGCGCACAACACGCCGCCGCCGTCACTGGATTTAAATATCGAATACCTAATTATTTTGGGGATCTTTTGGCATGCCTCCTCTCATCCTCTCCTTCTTGAAGCCGCTACCAGATCCAAAGAGTTCTCAAACGCCAAAGCGCAGGGGGTCCGAGTACTGGGGGAATTAAAGCAAGGATCAACATCAACACCAATTGGAGGAGTCTTCAAATCCTTAGTTTTATCATTATTGTTTTCTTTCTTGGATTTCATGATGTTCAGAACTCCTATGGAGGAGTAGACTTTTAGTTTAGGGATGAAGGGCGGGTAGCCACCCGTATCCCTGATTTATATTATACTTTTGACGATTGATTTAGTTATGTTATATTCGCACCCCTGTGGGGAGTTCTTCATAATTGTTGGACATTTTTGTATGTGTGCTTGTAGCCATGACCAGATCTCCAACTTTGCAGTAATTAGTCTTGTGCTTGTAGCCTAGACCATAACATAACAGAAATTCGCGCGTGGTCAGGGTTGAGGTTGTACCCAACTCTGAACCTAATATTTTATATAAGTTAATATTGAATTAGGAGTAACAAAGAAATTAAATAGTGCTAATGAGATAACCTATGCTGCATCTAGGGTGCTAAGATAGGTTATGCTTTTAGACTAGTTCATTACCCTAAGCCCTAATTTATATATTAACCTAGTCTTAGAGCTTGTAGCCTAAGTCCTTTAAATCATCATCTTAAGTAAAATATAATAATGGGATACGTGTTAGGCTACTCTAAATTCACTCCCTAAACTAACCTCAATTGAATTGACACATTTACTTTATATTCAGCTTTATTAATTTAGCCCACAATTTATTCAAACAACAAAAACCTAAAAATTCAAACCATTTGTTAATCACTAAGTCTAACTTAACACGATTCCCTATGGATATGACCCGTATTCCCAACAAAGCTACGACGATCTCGTACGCTTGCGAGTAGACGATTTTAAAACACACTTTAAAATCACATCAGGTCATTTTAAACTCAAGTAATCATAGTTATGGGACAAACTGATGCAGCCCGTATGTGAGCATTGGCAGGTTACCAAGAGAGTACAGATACACGAGCTGAGAATGGTACGCGACAAATAGAGTTTGAGTCTTAATAGGATACATTTTTATTTGTTTAGATTTAAATTTTTTAGTTTTTATAATTATCTCTTAATGTTTTATTTCAAGCCAAATAGCTTCTCTATATATACAAGAAGAATTTAGGATGTAATTTATTCAATTTTTCAGATATTTTTCCATATCTTAAAATTTTCTCTCTTTCTTGTGCTGTGATAAATTGAGTACTTTTGTTTCCCTTATTTTATATCCATAATAAAATTGAAGGGAAGGATGTTGAATCATTCCCGTTTCCCTAATTTTCACTTATGCGCTACATCAGTTGGTATCAGAGCTCATAACGACTTCTAGGTGGCCCGTAGGGGACAAAGATATGCCGCCGTCGGAGACGTTTACGAGCGAGACTTTCAACGGTGGGCTGAGAAGAGGTTCGAGGATATGGTTAAGAGATTCCAGTGAATTGAGCGTTGCTTGATTCAATTGGGGGTAAATCCCGAGCAGGCGCTAGGAGCCTAGCCCCAAAACCCATTGACACAGGATAAAGAAGAGGAGACAGATGAGAGCTTCCAAAATCGGTTCCCAAATGCTGGGCTACTGGATCTTAAATGGAGGAGACATCGGCCCAATATCGGCAACAGTACTGATTTTGATGATCGAAGGTGGGAATCGGGTCTCCGAATTGAGATCCTGGAGTTTACTAGAGGAGGACGCCCAAAGGATTTCTGGGATTGGCTTGCCATGGTTGAAGAGGTTCCCGAGTTCAAGGAGGTGCCAAAGAGAAAATAGGTGCTATTTGTTGCTACTTGGTTACGGGTAAAGCCGCAGCCTGGTGGCAACAATTGAAGCATACGCAGCTTCGCCAGGGAAAGACGAAGATAGAATTGTGGGAGAAGATGAAGAAGCATATGAGAGGTGCCGTCCTGCCTCACAATCACGTCAAGGTGATGTATCAACAACTACAGGGGTTGCGTCAGGGCTCTAGATCTGTGGAAGAGTATACGATAGAGTTCTACTAGCTAGTCGCCAGGAATGATTTGGGGAGACGAGAGAGCAATTGGGGGATTGCTACATTGGCAGGTTTAAGGAGTCTATACAAGAGGTGTTGAACATGTTCGACATCTTTTCCATTTCGGAGGCAAGCCAAAGAGCCGGGAACTTTGAACAGCAGCTGAGGCATCGGCAAGTTGGCTCAGCCTTGGGATCACAAGTTGGCGGAAGAGATCAAGTGAGAGTTCCGCCAACTTAGGGTACAAAGAATAGGCCAGTAGTCACCAATACCGGTAACCCGATTACTCAAGACGTGGCGGGAACTTCCAGAACTCGCTGCTTCAAGTGCGGAGGGGTGGGGAACCATGCTATTGAATGCCGTAAGGGTGATAGATTCAGTAAGGTTCTTTACATCAAGCAACTCCGCAAAGAATATGGTGAGGTTAGTGATAAGGAGGCTCAAACTGAGTTGGCGCCATAGGAAGAAGCCGCTATAGAGGGTGATGAAGGACGCCTATTTGTGATTAGGGTGCTTGTTTTGGGCCAATGGAAGAACTGGAAGATGAATGGCAGCGGAATAATATCTTCTAGATCACCTGCACCATTGGAGGTAGGATATGTTGAATGGTGAGAGACTTAGGGAGTTGTGAAAATGTGATCTCTGAAGATGCAGTCACCAACCTGGGGTTGAAAATGGAGGCTCATTCAAGTCCTTACAAGTTATTATTGGTCAAGAAAGGAAATCAAGTAACCGTGTCTAAACGTTGCTTGGTTAACTTTTCAGTTGGAACGAAGTATAGGGATGGCATGTGGTATGATGTTGTGACCATGGATGCTTGCCACTTATAGTTGGAGACACCATGGCAGCATGATAGAAGTGCCATACAAGACAACAGGAAGAACACTTTCAGCTTCATTTTCAAGGGAACAAAGATTATCTTGTTATCTAAGAAGGACGAGGCACCGCGGGCTTTAGCAGCTCAACACCCGAACATATAGGGACGAGCCATGTTCGCCAAGGAGGTTGACAATACCAAGATCATTTTTGTGCTAATTAGGAAGGAGAGCAAGTTGGGCTGAAGTTACTACCTTGTTGAAGCAATATGCTGATGTCTTTCTGGAAGAGTTACTGGAAACGCTGCCACCACTACGTGGCATACAACACCACATTGATCTAATGCAAGGTGATGCTTTGCCGAATAGGCCCCATTACTGTATGAGTCCATCAAAGCATGAGGAGATGAGATGCCAAGGAGAGGATCTACTTGCCAAGGGGTTTATCAGAGAAAGACTGAGCCCTTGTGCAATGCCGGCTCTGTTGATACCAAAGAATCATAGTAGTTGGTGAATGTGTGCTGACAGCCGTATCATCAACAAGATCACAATACGTTATCGATTCCCCATTACGAGGTTGGATGACTTGCTTGATCAGTTGCAGAATTCGACAGTGCTTACGAAGTTAGACTTGAAGAGCAGATACCACCAAATTTGCATATCGCCTGGAGACAAGTGGAAAACCATCTTCAAGACATGAGAGGGGCCTTACGAATGGCAGGTCATGTCCTTTGGATTGTCTTTCATTGGAAATTTCATCGTTGTCTATTTTGATGACACCTTGATTTATAGCCGGGATCGAGATGAGCATATTCGGCATCTTGAGGAAGTGTTGAGTCCTTTGGGAACCCAGAGTCTGTTTGCCGCCTTGAATGAGTGCAAGTTCATGAGGGACAAGGTAACCTTCCTTGGATTCGTTGTATCCAAGGACGGTATTTCAGCTAATGTGGGGAAGATAGAGGCAATACGGGACTGGCAGACGCCAAAGACAATTGGTGAAATTAGAAGCTACCATGGGTTGGTGTCTTTCTACATAAGGTTTGTGCCTCACTTTAGCTCGGTGATGGCGCCAATCACATGTTGCATGAAAGGGATTTCCTTCGCTTAGACCCAAGAGGCAGCTGCCGCCTTCAAGGAAATCAAGAGGAGACTAACCATGGCACCGGTGTTAGTCCTACCAGACTTCCAGAAGACATTCGAGCTTTATGCAAACGCCTCCAATAGGGAGGCCAATAGCTTACTTCAGCGAAGAAGGGAGGCCAATAGCTTATTTCAGTGAAAAACTTGATTGGAGCAAGTTGAATTACTCCACCTATGATGTTGAGTTTTACACAGTTGTCAGGGCATTGAGGCATTCGAAGTCTTACATCGCCAATATGGAGCTCGTGCTATATACCAATAATGTTGCCTTGAAGTACATAAATAGCCAGAGAAGCTCTCAAACCGACACACTAAGTGGGCAGGTTTCATTCAGCTTTTTAACTTTGTGAAAAAGCACAAATCTAGCGTCTCGAACAAGGTGATAGATGCACTGAGTAGGCAAAATCTTGTCTTTACGAAAAGCAGGATGGCGTTGATAGTGTTTGATCAGTTGGCGGAACAATTCCCAGGTGATCCCACTTTTAGCGAGATATGGCGGGAAGCATAAACCGGTTCTGTTCCAGGCTACTCCATTCATGGCGGGCTCCTGTTCCAAGAGAATCAACTTGTATTCTGAATTCAAACTTGCGGCTTAAGACCATTGAGGAGAAGCACAACGCGGGGCATATATGACGAGATAAAACATTGAAGCTCATTACCGCCAACTATTACTAGCCAATTGTGCGTAAGGAGGTTGAGAGGTATGTCAAGCGTTGTTGTGTTTGTTAGGTATCAAAGGGCAGGGTGACCAATGCAGGACTTTATATGCCACTACCGTTTCCGAGTCAGCTATGGATAGATGTCAGTATGGAGTTTGTACTAGACTTACCGAGAACTACAGGTGCCATTGGTTCAATCTTTGTCATCATGGATCGCGTCTCTAAGATGGCTCACTTCATTGGATGCAAGAAGGCTGTTGAAGCCATACTTGTGACAGGTTTATGCTTCTGGGAGGTTTACAAACTACCGGGATCTACCGGCTAATGTCTTGTTCGATAGAGATGTCAGGTTCATGAACTATTTCTGGAAAATGTTATAGAAGATGGCAAACACGTCTCTCCCCTTCAGAACTATCCATCATCCTCAAACCACTACAAGAAAACGGATTTTTCATGACAAGATTTAGCAACGACTGGTAAAAGTCGTTGGCAAATACTAATCTTTTGCAAGGACAAAAAAATATCATTGCTAAAAATAAATTATTGGCAAGATAACATAATTTGTTGATAAAAATATATTTTTTGCGACAACATATATTGTCGTTGCAAAAGCAAACTTGTTTATTCACAATGACAATAATAATTCGTTGCCACAGACCTTGTCTTTAGCAGCAATATTGATCAATCATTGCCAAAAAGCATGTATTTAGAGACGACAAGAATTTTCGTTGAAAAAAATGCTACTTTAGCAACGACTTTTAGCTGCCGTTGGAGAAAATCATGATATTTAACCACGACATTATATTATCGTTGCCAAATATATATTATTCTTCACAAGTTCATATTAGAAGTTTGTCGCCATTACTAGCTTTCACAATATAAAAAATAAGTGTTCAAAAAAAAAAAGATAATTAAGTAATGAATTTTAAGATTTTATTACTAAATTTAAGTATCACATGTCAGAATTTAATAATTTTTATTAAAATTCGATCAATCTTACAATAAAACTTTAAGATAAGTAATAAATTTACAAATTTTATTGTAATATAATATTTTCAAATTCTCAAACTAAAATAATAATATTTTTACCCAATTTTTATTCCCTTCAAAACCCACTTTACAATTTCACTTTCCTACTTCCATTCTTATTTTTCCCTCTCTTATTTTTTAAAACATGAATTGAGGAAAATTTTGTAATATAATAAGACCCCATAAACTTTACAATTAATCACAACACACCCCATGTAGTTTTAATGTCAAAAACACTAAAAAAATTTACAAATTTAAAAACTGAAAATAAATACTAAAAAATATATATTTAAAACATTGAAAAATAAATTTTAAAATTATTATTATATTTTTTCATGCTTTTTCCAAAAAATATTTTTCAATAATTTGTTTCAAATTGTTTACTTTTAAATTTATTAATGTTTAAAGATATATTATGGTTAGTAACAAAATTGATGGGTAAGTTGTGTGCAATAACAATGTTCATGGGACTATTTTTTGCAATCAAAAGTGGGAGGAGTGTAGTGTATTTAATTACAAAGTTAAAGGGGCTATTTTTTAAAAATTTAAAATGCAGGGGATGTTTTATGATTATTGTAAAATTCAGAGGGTCTTATTATAATTTATATTTTTACTCATTTAAAAATATTATGGTCTTTTTTATTATTTTTAAAAATATTAAGTACTAAAATATAAATAATCTAAATTTAATTATAATATTTTTTACGTATTTAAAAAAAATTAATTTAGCCGCCCCGCACCCCCCTCCCCCCCTCCCCCCCAAAAAAAAAACCCACACAAATCCCTATGTGTCCTTATCTCTCTCATTGTTAAACCTCTATTGTTCAAGCTTCTTTCCTAAGTGAGAGATGAAATTGTGGTTTTGAGATACGAGAGAGAAGGCCAGTGAACTGTATTTTTGATTTTTTTTTTTTTGTTTTGATTATATTTATTTTTACTTTTAAGTCAAACCCTAAATGTATTTTTGTTTTTCCATTGTACTAGTCTCTCTCTCCTCTGCCGGTCCCCGCTGCTTCTCTGCCATTTCTCCTCTCTCAAGTCGGGCTTGGGTATTTTGTTTTACAGTATTAAATTTTGAAGAAAGTGGAATGATTGAGAAATTTGATGTTCTGTAAACTAGTATAAATATATATGTTTATTTCTTGTGTGACAAAGATTGCAATGTTTGAGTGCCTATTTGTTTAAAATTTCACATATTTTGGAATCAATATTTCATTTTTTCAGTTTAAAATTTTATTGTTTGAGTGCCTATTTTGTTGTTCTTATTTAATAAACTTGTGGGTCTAAATTTCTTTTTGCTTTGCTCATGATGATTTTAGGGGTTCTTCATACTTGGTTTTTCTATGTGATTGATATCTAAAAAGTCCTCTTTTTATAAGAGTTGATGAATTACATGTATTTAGTCCTTGTAATCAATTATATCAACATATGTCTATTACAACCTAATACCCCTTTTCTAATGAAATTGATGAAGGGGAGCTATTAAACTCCTAATAATTTATCATATTATAATTTAGTTTTGTGGTTACTTTATTGGTAGTTATTCTCTTAGCACTTAAATACATGTTAAATTGCATTATTATAATGATTTTAGGACATGATGATAGACAAGAAGTTGATGAAAATAAAAGATCGAAGAATATGTGAGTATTTATACGGTGTTGATAGTTTTCTTGACTTTGCATACAAAGCCTTAGAATTATGTGATAATGGCAAGATTGGATGCGCTTACAATAAATGCCGAAATGTTTCTGCAAAAGAAAGATGTAATGTCCGATATGATTTATTGAGGCATGGAGTTTTTCAACAATAAACCATTGGAATTTACATGGTGAAAAATTTGACGATATTGAGAACTCAAATTCTGGGGATAAACATCATAGTGTTGATACAACTGCTCATGATTATATGCCCGATATGTTACAAGCCACTTGTGCTGTGGCAGGAATGGGTTTACAAATAGATAATATAGGTAGTGAACATGATGATATTGGGCCAAATGTGGGTCAACAAGTTCCAAATAGTGAGCCTACAAAGTTTTATCGCCTATTAAAAGAGCACTGAGACCCATTAACCGTTCAGGGTAAAAAGATGTCAAAGTTAACTTATTTGGTGAAGTTGCTTCAATTGAAATGCCTTAACAATTGGAGTGATAGCCCATTCACTGCCTTGCTCCGATTTCAAAATGACACATTGGGTCTATAATTTCCTACATCATATGATGAGGCCAAAAAAATTATTACAGATTTGGGTCTCAAATATGTTAAGATTGATGCTTGTAGAAATGATTGTATGATATATTGGGGGGAGCACATCGACGTAGTGGATTGTCCTACTTGCCACATGTCAAGGTGGAAGGGAAAGAAAGGACCTAAAGGAAAAAATATTCCTTACAAAACTTTTTAATATTTTCCAATTATTCCTAGACACCGAAGATTTTATATGTCAAGTATAACGGCTAAATATATGCGATGGCATAAGAGGAAAGGATAGATGACGGGGTAATGAGACATCCTACTGATTCTCCTGCTTGGAAATCATTTGATGAGATTTATGATTCATTTGCTTCAGATGCTCGTAATGTAAGGCTTGGCTTAGCTTGTGATGGTTGCCAACCTTTTAGAAATACAAAACATAGTGTTTGGCCGGTTGTACTCATCCCTTATAATTTGCCTCTATGGATGTGCATGAAATCTTCTTCTTATATGCTAACAGTACTTATCCTTGGAGGTGAACAGTGTCCAAGACTGGATATAGATGTGTATTTGCAACAAATGATTGAAGAGTTAAAAATTCTTTGGGAGGTTGGTATTGAAACATATGATGCCCGCTTAAAACAAAATTTTGTGATGCATGTAGTTGTTTTGTGGACAATAAATGATTATCCTGCATATGTTGATTTGTCTGTTTGATCAACCAAAGGATACTTTGCTTGTCCTTGTTGTCATGGGGAAAAAGAGTCACGCCATATAAATAGAAAAATGTGTTATATGGGTCATCGGCGTTGGTTGCCACAAGATCATAGGTGGAGAAAAAATTCTGAAGCTTTTGATAATACAGAGGAAATACGGTTGGCTCCTCAACTTTTGTTAGGTGATGATGTGTTGAAACATTATGAGAAATTCAAACAAGCACTGTTTGGTAAGAGTAAGAAGAGAAAACATGATGATCCCACTTTTAATTTATATGGATGGCGAAAGAAAAGCATCTTCTTTTAGTTACCTTATTGGAGAAAGATGAAGTTGCGTCATAATGTTGATGTCATGCACATAGAGAAAAACATTTTTGAAAATATCCTTTTTACATTGATGAACACAATGGACACAATGGGTAGGTCTAAAGATACCACAAAAGCTCGATTTGATCTTGTTGCAATGAAAATAAGGAAGAAACTGCATCCTATTATAGAAGGAGAAAAAGTGCGTATTCCCAATGCGTGCTACACCTTCAGTTCTGATGATAGAAGAGCAGTTTGTGAAATGTTAATGAATTTGAAGTCTCCTAATGGCTATCTATCAAACATTTTTCATTGTGTAAAGGGTGATAAAATCTCACAAATGAAGACCCATGATCATCATGTATTCATTGAACAACTCCTTCCCATTATAGTTCATGGATGCTTACCTAGAAAAGTGCGTGAACCATTTATTGAGTTGAGTTACTTTTTTTGGAATTTATGCTCCAAAAATATAACGTTGAAAGATTTGGACAATCTTCGAAAGCAAATTCCTTACACTCTTTACAAGTTGAAGATGGTGTTTCCACCTGCATTATTTGATGTCATGGTGCATTTGGTGGTTCACTTAGCTGAAGAAGCAAAGATTGTTGGACCCGTTCAATATCAGTGGATGTATCCAATTGAGATGTACATTATTCTTATTATTTTTATTTCTTACATTTGACTTAGCCAAAGCTTTCTAACATGAAAACGAATATGGTGTAATAGGTATTTACGAAATATAAAATCATATGTTCGCAACAAAGCAAGTCCAGAAGGGTCAATTACAATGGGGTACTTGGCTAATGAGTGTCTCACATTTTGTTCTAGATTTATGGATGATGTTGATACTAAAGTTAATCGCAAAGCAAGAAACGATAATGGTGATGTTGAGGCACATCCAAGCAGTGACTTGGATATATTTAGATCTTGTCCTCTAGGAAAGGATTCCCAGCATCATCTATCTTGGGAAGATTTTGAGCAAGCTCATTTATATGTCCTACACAACTATGATGATCTTTTGGATTTTATTAGGTAACTTGTGATACATTTATTTGTAGAAGTCTTTGTTATACCATACTATTCTTAATTTCTTCTAATTCATCTTATTAGGGAACACAAGTTGGAATTAGGAAGAGAAAATTATCGAAATGTTGAAAAGAGGCATAAGGAGCAATTTGCAAAATGGATATACAACCATGTACTTGTATTCATGTCAATCATATGTTTAATAAGAATAACTTCCTTTAGTAGATAACTTAAGTTAATTTTTGTCCTTCTTAATAGGTGAAGCAAATGCATAAATATGGACTTGTGGCTGAAGATCTATATAACTTAGTATGCTATCCTTCACGCATTGTGAGGCAGTATAATGGGTATATTGTTAATGGTTTTAGATTCCACATGTTAGATCTTCAAGAAACTAGGAAATGTCAAAATAGTGGTGTAATGGTTTGTGGTAATGATGAATCTGATAAAGAATACTATGGGGTATTGAAAGATGTCTGTGAATTGCAATATGGGGGCAGAAATCATGTCTTTACTTTCAAATGTGACTGGTATGATGTCGAACACCATGATCGGGGATACAAAGTAGATGCATATGGCATAATAAGTGTCCGCAAAGAAAGAAGCCTAGAGATGAACAAGGGTTTTATTCTTGAATCACAAGTGCAACAGGTTTTTTATGTGCAAGATCCTCAAGTAGATCATTGGTTAATTGTTGTAAAGACACAACCTCGAAATCTTTACAACATGGCGACAATAGAAATTGATCACCTGAATGAGGAAGTTTAAGATGACGCTTGTCAAGAAGATGAGGTTGATGTTGATACATTACGCAACATATCTATGCCACTTGATAATGATGATGAGATCGGTTGTTTGATTGGAACTGGCTTTTCAATTGAAAGAGGGGCTCAAATTGTTAAATTGGTTAAAGAGACTTTCAAGAAAATTAAAGAAAAGGATAAAGAAGCTAGGGGCAATAAAGAAGATGATAATCTTTGTTCTTTGAGAAATGACAAATGATTACTCAATTATTTCCCCACGTTATTCTTGGTTAGTGCCTCCTTTCTCTCCTTTTGCTTATGATACCATTCAATTTGGCCCTAATTTTAGTTATAGCATGTGAGCTTATTTTTATTTACTTTTAGGTTAAAAGCATAGTTGTAGTCTTGTTTGACGTTGCATTCAACTTGTACAATCTTCCTTGGGGACTTATTTATTAACTAGTAAGGCTATACTTGAATTGTATGCACACTTGATTATTGTTGAGTTTGTATGGTATTGTTGTTTTATGATGTTAAGCTAGAATTTGATTTATATTTATAGGAATGGTTGGTCGAGGAAAGGGTAAAACTACACGCCCCACAAATATAGGTGGAAGAGGCACAAAGGGAAGGGAAATTAGATCCTCTCACTCTACTCATAACGATATTCGCCATGTTGCGAATGATAAGCTTAATGCATGATCATCTTTACGTGATGAGTCTCAGAGACACTCTATGGATGCACCAATTTAAAGAGGTAATCATAAATAATCTTCTATTATCTTTTTCATCTATTTAATTAAGAATATTAATACAAGCTAACATTACAGGGCAAGCAAAAGGGAAGACCAAGTTTGTCAATAGAATATCCACACTTTTGGATGTTCATGGAGCAGCTAATCCTGCTCCTAGGTCCGATATGAGTTTGTCTCGAACAAATAATAGTAATATTGTCGAAGAACCAATAGCAGCCTCTCTAAGTAGTCAAGGTAATTCATCCAAAGTTCTCAAACCTTATTTATTATGTTATGTGCAAAATATTAATGTAATTAATTTTATTGTGTATTTGCTTTTTGTAAAGGATCAACTACAAACAAGAAAAAAAAGAGAGGAGAAAGGGGGAAGTACAAATCCATTGTGGTGGATATGAAAACTTGCAGTGGAAAGTCGAAGCTCCAAATTAAAATACCTAATGATATTTTGTGAGCAGTTAGTGATAATGCAGGACAATTGGTGAATTATTGTGGTTTCGTACTGTTAAAAACTATAAGGAAGCATTTCAAATTGCTGGCGACATTATATGGAAGAAAGTTCAAGTTTATCCATGTTTATAATTTGAAATGTCTCTATTTAGGTTATGATTTCTTTGTTATTTCTCATTCTTGTTTTAATATTTTTTGTCAGAATTTCTTGGAATTGAAATATGATGATAATCGAGAGGCTACAAGTTTGCAATGTTTTGTATTGGATGTAGTGCAAAGATTGTATACTGTTGGAAGGCCCGATTGCATACACATTATAAAAAATGTAGGAAATTAGATGAAGAACGATTGAACAATCCTCCTGAAGATTGTCCAATTGATGAGTGGCATTACCTTGTAGAGTTATTTGACTCAAAAGAGTTCAAGGTCTCAATTTTTAAAATAATTGTTATGTGATGTCATATATATTTTACTCATCTATTTTTTTTTTTATTTTTTTTTTGAATCAGAAAACCAATGAAAGAAATTCAAAAAATCGTTGCTCCGAAAACAGGTGTATGCACACAACTGGTAATTTGTCTTTCGCTGAAGTTGAGCACATGTTGGTAAGGAAGTAACATATTTTACTCTTGTATTGTTATTGCTATTTAAAGCATGATTTTTATAAGCATTGAACAACAATGAAGATAAGCCCACTGCTGACGTTATTTGGCTTACTAAGCACACATGCCCAAATAAAGAAGGAGTGTTAGATTGGGCAGATAAAGATCACTCCAAACAAGTTCATGTATGTGCTTTAATTAATTTAAATCTTCAAATTAGAACATATATTATTCTTATTTATGATTTTGATCTACTTTAATTATAGGAAAAGCTTCATAAGTTAGTTCAAAATCGATTTGCAGAAGGCGTCCCCCAGACACAAGAGGAGATGTTGCTTGCTATATTTGGTCCTCGATCTCGATATTGTCACGAGCCAAGACCGAACAACCCATTTTTGCTTTTATTATTTTGTATCAAAAATGTAATGTAAAAATATAAAATTAATTAGTAAAAAATTAGTTTGAATTTTGAATGGGGCACCGGTTGGAGGGAAAGGGTAGTTAGGCTAGATTACTTGTTGGAAGCATGTAGTAGGCATTAATTAAAATTGTGGGCTCATAGGGGTCTAGGGGTTTAGGTGTGTTGGGTGTGTTTCCCCCTCCCCAAGCTCTATAAATGCATGTATCCCCTTGTATTTTGATATCAAGAAATCAAAGTTCAAAATTCAAAGTCTCTTCCTCTCTTCTCCTCTTCTAACCGTCACTCTCTCCTCTCTCTTCTACCTACTAACTTCTCTTCTTTTCTCTAACTTCTTCTCTAAATTTTCTAAATTCTCTTCTCAATCTCTTCTTTCTTCATCTAATCTCTAATCTCTCTTCTTAATCTCTATTCTCTTTCTCTCTCTCGTTCTTTCTCCCAAAAATTATCTAAGTCACGGACTTAGGTTCGTGACAAAGTGGTATCAAAGCCATCTTGCGATCAAGAGGCTCGTTCTATCAAAAAGGTATTTTCCGCTACTATCATTTTCGAATTTAAATTTAAAAAAAAAAATTTCTTCCCTGCTTCCTTACCGAATTTTTAAAAAAAAATAAAAATTTAAAATATATATATTTTTCTCCTGCTCTCATTACCGAATCAAAAAAAAAAAAGAGTCCCATTGCGACAATGGCTCCATTGACAAAGGAAGAGATAGACAAATCCCACAAAGAATGCTTAGCTTCCATGATGAAGGTGCAAGCTACCATTAAATCATTGACCAAGTCCATAAACCAATACGTGGACAATCAAGAAAGGAAGCACGGGTGTGGGGTTGTAAAGAAGTCGGTTGAGCCAACCATTGTCAAACCAACCCCTGTTGAGACAACAGTTGAAGAAAGTATGCATGAAGCAACAAAGGAATCTTGGGTACTTCAAGAGGACCTAGACAGTGGTGGAGGGAGGTCCAAACACCCACCACCACCACAAGAAGGGCATTGTGACCTTAGGGAGGAACCAATGGAACCACCGCCTTTGGAGCTACACATTATTGAAGGGCCGCCCATCATTGAGGAAGAATCGCATGAATTGGGGGCCAAACACAACAAAGGTGCCACTAGAAGTTCGCAAGCTACCAAGCCCGACTATGACTTGCAAGCCATGGCTGTGGGGTGACCATGAACAGGAGGCACGGGTAACAATGGCACCTCAAGAATTCCATAGTGCTACCATGACTCATGAAAAGCAGCAGCAGCGTGGTGGACAGCAGCAAAACAAGGCAAAACCGTGTCAAGCTCACCCTCTCAAGCCTAAGACCACTCGAAGAGACATCCAAAAGATCAAGGTCAAGGCAAGGGTATGGGAACGATTTCCAAGAACGGGGATCGGTAGGAAGCACTCAAGCCACATTATATCCTTGAGGACAAGGATTATTTGAAGGGAAGGGAATTGTCATAAGCCAAGACCGAACAACCCATTTTTTCTTTTATTATTTTATATCAAAAATGTAATGTAAAAATGTAAAATTAATTAGTAACAAATTAGTTTGAATTTTGAATGGGGCACCGGTTGGAGGGAAAGGTTAGTTAGGCTAGATTATTTGTTGTAAGCATGTATTAGGCATTAATTAAAATTGTGGGCTAGTAGGGGTCTAGGGGTTTAGGTGTGTCGGGTGTGTGTCCCCCTCCCCAATCTCTATATATACATATATCCCCTTGTATTTTGACATTAAGAAATCAAAGTTCAAAATTCAAATCTCTTCCTCTCTTCTCCTCTTCTCACCGTCACTCTCTCCTCTCTCTTCTACCTACTAAACTTCTCTTCTTTTCTCTAACTTCTTCTCTAAATTCTCTTCTCAATCTCTTCTTTCTTCGTCTAATCTCTAATCTCTCTTCTTAATCTCTATTCTCTTTCTCTCTCTCGTTCTTTCTCCCAAAAATTATCCAAATCACGGACTTAGGTTCGTGACAGATATGTTCGAGGAAAGGGTACCGGTTTGAAAGGCTATATAAAAGGACGACAGCAATTTGAACAAAGTAAAAAGATAGACGAGTTGAAGGATATAGCTGAATATCAATACCAAAAAATCAAATCTCAGGAGAAAGAAATTAAATCACAAAAAAAAAAAAAAAAACAGCATTGAAGAACACCAAAAGGAAAATGGAGGATTTTTGAAAACATAAGAATGAGATCAGTGAGTGGAAACAAATGATGGAGGACTTGATGCGAAATGTTCGCTAACTATAGGAGGTAATTATAAAAGTATTTGGTTTATCATTGATACATGGTGTGGTAATACCTTTTTTGTGACTTTTGGTTACTTTCTCTTACAATTAATTTATTTTATATTCATTGTTGTAGGAAATTGAGAGTTACAAATTGGAAGATCTAGGTGGTCACCTAAATTTTGAATAAAACCAAAATATATGTCCATTTTAATGTGACTTTTTGTGGAATTATGTAATGTTTTGAGATTACAATACATTGATTGTAATGTCTTGGGATTACAATATGTTGATTGTACTAAAATCGCTATGTATATACCTTCTGGTATTATAAATTAGGATGTTTCACATGTTTGTACAGATTATTAATAATGGAGCTGTTTACTATTTGTTGTATTGGAATTTCTCCATATAAATGAATTTTCTTCAGCATTAATATTTCGTGTAAGACACCTTCTATGAGTTAAAATGTAAATTACATTTGACAACTTTTAAGAATATAGTAAAAATGATATTAGGAAATACCAAATATCTATGGCAATGACAATTTTTGTTGAAAAACAAAATGATCTTTGGCAACAACAATTGTAGTTGCAAAACATAGCAGTCTTTGGCAACGACATTACTTGTTGCTGAAAGGAGGTGTTTGGCGATGACATCACTTGATGCCAAAAAGAAGTTTTTGGCGACGATAATTGTTGTTGCGAAAGATAAGCTTTTTTGGGCAACGGCCATATTGTTGCCAAAACATATTGTCTTTCTTAACGACAATTGTCGTTGCCAATAAAACTTACATTTTGGAATGAAAACTGACGTTGCCAAAAAGCATTATATTTGGCAACAACGGTTTTTGTTGCCAAGGGGCTTTCACAACAAGATCATGCGCAGCAACCTCGCAACGACAATTGTCCTTGTTAAAAATATATTTTGCAATGACAAACTATTTTTTGCAACGACTATTGTCATTACCAAACGTCGTCTCTTTTGTAATGAAAGGATAGACAAACTTAAGTCACCAACTGATCACTGGGCTACCTTCTCCGATGCCTTGCTGCTAACATCAAGGGGTGGGAGATGAAGCTACACCGGGCTGAATTCGCCTATAATCACTCCGTCAATAGAAGTACAGGGTTTGTGCCATTCAAGGTTGTTTATGGTTTTGTTCCATAGTCTCCGATAGACTATATCTGACCCGTCCTCATGGGAAGGTAGAATTCTTTGACTCCTCTCTTAAAGACATCCATGAGCAAACTAGAGCTCAATTGTTGGAAGCCACTGCCAAGTACAAGACAGCAAGTTATAGGAGACGTAGAGCCGTTCAATTCAAGGTAGGCGCCAAAGTTTGAGTGATATTAAAACGGGAACGATTTTCAGCATGGGAGTATAACAAGCTAACAGTTTGTAAGATCAGACCTTTGGCGATACTAGAGAGGACCAATGAAAATGCCTACTATCTACGGCTTCCACCTGGTATGAGGACGTCTGATGTGTTCAATGTCAAGCACCTTATTCCCTACTTTGGAAACAACAATCTTGCTGATCCTCAGGTGAATTTGAGGGTGAATTCGATCTAACCCGGGGAGGATGATGCAGCCCATATGTGAGCATTGGCGGGTTACCTGGCAAGTATGAAGTTGGTGGGTATGGAAACATGGGCTGAGAATGATACGCGACATATAGAGTTCAAGTCTTAATAGGATTAGATTTATATGTTTTCTGATTTAATTTATCTTTTAGTGTTTATAATTATCTCTTAAGTGTTTTATTTCAAGCCAAATAGCTCCTCTATACAGAGAAGAGGAATTTAGGATGTATTTCATTCAAATTTTTAGATTTTTTTCTTCGTATTTTAGAGTTTACTCTCTTTTTCGGTTGTGAGAAATTGAGTACTTTTATTCACCTTATTTTATTTCCGTAATAAAATTGAAGGAAAGGTTGTCGAATCCTTCCCATTACCCTAATATCCACTTACATGCTGCAACACAAACAAGTTGTATCATTTCAAATTTCAAGTCATCTTAGGCTGAGTTTGAGATAGGTCGAGCCATTTTGGATTTGGGTCATATTAAGTTTTGGATCAGTTTGTTCGCGTCATTTCTACTTTGGCTCAGCTTGTCTATATCCATTTAAGTCTAGTTGTTTCATGCTTTGAATTTGAGTCATATTGGGTTTCGAGTTAATCGGATTGGGTCACTTCGGACTTGGAGCTAAGGTGATTTCGATCATTTCAAGTTCAAGTCATTCAAGTAGGGTGATTTTGAGATTGGGGTCAAATTATGCATTGTTTCTAAGTGTTTAGATAATTAGTCATATTGGGTTTGGGTTAATAAAATAGGGTCATTTTGAATTTCAAATCAATACAGTTAGTATGAAATTGCAGTTCCTTACTCCTACCTTAAAGAATTGGAAAGTATAATTTTTAGTTAAAATTCAATTTTATGGAATTAGGTAGTGGAATTGTAATTCTAATTACATAAGATTCCAGTCTTAACCCCAATTTCAGGCTCCAATTACATGCTCCAAACACAATCATAGTGTTTTTAGGGAAATGTATCATGTTGGAAATTCATACTTTCTTATATAAGATATTTAAATATTGCAAAAATCACGTGCCTTGTTAGAACTTTTCTAAAGAGGAATTATCAGATTCTTGTGGAGGATATCTATAGATTACCTTAAATATTTTCTATGTTTGTCTTTTTAAACTAAAATTCACCAAATTTTATATGCAAAGGGTGTATCACTGATAAAATTTTTAAACTTCATGACACTATCAGATATATTTAAACATAGGGTACCAGTATAATAAATGATCAAAGCCTACATTACCTTAAGTGATAAATTCCCAAGGTTTTTTTGGTCAAAATATTTTTCCTATGGTTAGGAGGATAAAACTTTCCCTTTGGGAGAGACACCTATTTCAAAGGGGATGGGATGTCAAGGGGCCCCAAGGGCGGGGGGGTGGTGTTTGGTTGTTTTGCAGTTATATGTGGAGGAATCCCCAAAGAGTGAAGATTATAATGGGATAGGGGTGTTCATAGGTGAAGGAATACCCAAGACCTACCCAACCTACATCAACTAGTCAAATAAGCCTAAATCAAGATTAAATGAGTGTAAATGATGTGAACATATCTTTGATATATTAAGGCTTGGTTATATATTATTTAAGTATCCAGACATTTTAATATATAAGTGGGATACCTTAATATTTGACTATTTTTTAGGTATCCTAACATTTCAATATATAAGTAAGATATCTTGAGGTTTGACTATTTATTACTGAGGTACCCACCTTTTCAATATATAAGTGGGATACCTAAGATTTGACTATTTATCATTTCAATATCCTAACATTCCAATATATAAGCAGGATACCTTGAGGTTTAAAATTTCTATCAATTAGATACATAGATGTTTAAAAGTTTATCAATTCGGTATCTTTCTTCTAAAATTCAATTTATGGGAAAAGGTTAAACTAGAACATAATTCTGATAATATATAAGTATTTTTATTACAATTTGGTTATTTTGTCAAAAGATGCTGACACAACATATAATTTCGACAATATATACAAGAAGTTTACACGAAAATTTGGTGAATATTTTGTCACAAGTAGTTAAATTTTTGGTCAAAATTATTGATATGACTTTTATATATTATCTTCGCATAAAATTGGTTAGATTTCTAAAAGAAAAATTATCAAATTTTAACACGGGGTACCTAAGTAATAAAATATTTAAACTTAGGCTACATCAATTGTATATATTGAAATAGAGTACCTAGATAATAAATGTTAAAATCTCAGAGTACCTAAATTGTTATATGTATGTACCGTCATGCGCATGATCTAAAATAGAAAATCCTAACATATTATCATTCATATCAATAATTGATAATTGGATCCCCTTCTTAGCTTTGAAATCAATTATTTACACTAAACTCAAATTAGAATTAGTTAAAATCGGAACTTAGATGAATGTTCATGCATTAACCAAACATGACCCGGCCCAAACCAAACCCAACCCAACCCAACCCAACCCACCCACCCAACCCAACCTAACCCAAAACCATCATCCTACCATTTAGTGGGTATGGGTCAAATATTGGATGAGTCATGTTGGTTGTTAACCCAACCCACCCAAATCCAACCCACATGCGCATACTGACATAGTATCATAAAAAAAAACTACACAAAGAAGCACTAGGAGCTATAGGTGTGCACCACGATCAAAGTCAATCAATAAGAGGTGCATCCTTCTTGATGGGGTTCGAACATGTTGATGAAAATATTATACCATGTACGTGAATAATAGGCAAGAAAGTCAATACAATGGTGTTGTGCTAACATTGGATATAACTAGAACATCGCCTTGGGCGAAGTCAAAGGGAAAATATATTGGTGAGTATGATCATCCCTTATTACTTATCCCCCTCGAGTGCAGAATTATCAATACTAAAAGAAGCTCTAAGTACCCTTATATTTTAGTCATGATTTGGCCACACAGAAGAACATATTAATTGGCCCTAATGCCTCGCAGCATATGGCACCGGGTTCCTTATTCTGAGCCTGGACTACTAGATAGGCTATAGAAATCTGGATATCCGTACATTACATGCCAACCACATGACATTAGTCCTATAAATACACCTTAATTCACCATAAAGCGATCATCAGAACATACCTTAAGAATCTCCAAATTCTCTCAACAATCCCAAATTATTTAGTCTTGCTCCTCTCACATGTTTTAGTCCATCTATCTTTATCCTAGAAACCCATCTAAAAATAGTTTGGCACTGTCTATGGAAAAGAAAAATCACATGGTTGAACTGTTGCATCCACTTAATCTTTCCAAAACCATGTTGAACCTAAATATGAAACCAAGGATCAATTTAGTGAACCATGTATGCTTCTGATTAGTCTATCATAAGGTTGTTCAGACTAGGTATTCTACTGGATCAAACTATTCCTATTACCTTTGACCTAAAGACTCGGTGACAGTTAGGTGATGAAATGCAAAGGCCAAGTACACAAGTTTCGAGAGGAATTCCATGCTACAACTATTTAAGAAATGGACCAAGTGCAAACCAAGGAGGCAAAATATCCCCTTTGCATTTAGTGAATTCTATTAACTAGGAAAGGAGTCTATTGCTAGCACATAAGGCCACAATAATGGGTGAGTCACTCATCTAAGCACAAATTACATCTCCGCAAAACATATGATGATAGCATCACCAAAAATACGAACTGCACATTCATCACTTATAAGGCAAATATTGAACTCTCCACACAAAAAGTAGAACATTGTAGATATTGAGTTATATGATGAGACCTGAGAGTAAGAAGACCAATTTACAAGATTTACAGCAACGGTCTACATATAGAAATAACTCAAGAGGTATGTTGTGAGTGTTTGCTAGCTTCGATAAAAGGGGTAGCACAAATAAGGTCATGTCACTCCTGAATAAAATAGTAAACTTTTTTTTTGGGGGTTGGGTTCGGGGGAGAGGCTTTTAGATAATTCTATTTGCCAATTTTTCGGTAACAAGTGGTAAAATTGATTATTGCTTAATTAATCAGTTATAACAACATGAAAATGAACCTTTCTACAGTTTTGTACAAAGGCTCACCATGGAAATGATCGATATGAGCTTACTAAATGAGACTGCAAGATCGTGTAGCTTCAAATTTAAATTTTTCTTAGAAAAAATCAGCCAAATACCATTTAAGAGATAAAAAGAAAAAACCCAACACATATCTCTACCTAAACTATTATGCCTTTCACCAAGAAAGCATAGTAGGGCTAAAGTGAGTAATCGAACTCGATGATGACCTAAACATAAGTGACAATTTCATGAACAGCCCGATTTTCATGCTAAAGAATAAATCGTAATTTTGACAAGTTTGTGCCAAGAAAAACACCACATAAATGTATTTGGCATAAAATAAAAGGAAGCTAGATGCCGATAAGAACAACTTCTTTGCTGCCACAGCAAGACGGGATGAAGTGGCTTGAACTCCATTGTGCTTATGGGCATATGCCAGAGATGAATATCGAGTCTTGAAAATTAGAATTGACGAGTTGACAAAGAGTGAAAATTTGAGAAAATGAGGTTAGAAGTAGAGGCAAAAACATCTATTCCCTAATCAATGGTAGATAATCAAAACCAATATGAAGAATAATAGCCACCATCTATGAGGGCTAATCCTATTAATATCGTCATCCAAAAGCTTGAACATTCAAGGATCAATGTTAAACCAAATAAGCCCGACATTGAGAAAGGAGAAAGAGTGTAAAACTAAAATGAGGGGTTCGGTTATCATATCACCTAATGCTTAGTAATGCTTTAGGGTCTTCTTTTCCAAGGACCCTAAAGTGTATTTATCATATAAAAATGTGCATTCTTTTTGCATCAAAGCTATGTAAGTAAACTTAGGGCCCATTTTAGTATCATTTTCAATTTTAGTGTTTTTTTCTACCAAATTGGAAACTAGATTTTGAAAACGATCTTTGTTTTTCAATTCTTTCTAATTTAAGTAAAAACCAAAACTAAGAAAACAAAAATAGAAAAAAAAATTCTTCTCATAATGTAATTTGAAGTTCTCAAAAATCAAAAACTACAAAATGTGAAAAAAAATCCTTAGATTTTCTCTTTTAGTTTTTCCAACTAGTTTTGTAATTATTTAATTATATTTAGGTTCCTTCATATTGTGTTGATAATATTAAAGGTATATTCTTCTATACACATCATAATCCCATATGATAAGCTATATATATATATATATATATATATATATATATATATATATATATATATATATATATATATATATATATATATATATGTATAATATCTTTTGTTTATTACAATGGACAATGTTGTAATTATATTGTATATGTTCTCCTCTACTAATACCAATGTGTATAATCCAACTGGGTATGTTTAATCAAACTTGTTCTTGACATGGTACTAGGGCACCACCGGCTATTCTAAAATTCTAGCTCTTTTTCTCTCTTCAACCAATTCCCTCTCCCCCCATCCCGACCAAAACCCTAGCCCGCATGAAATCCTTACGGTAGAACCGCTCCATCAGTCGGTATCACATAACACTTGTGGTAGACCAGTCACAACCTATCCTCACTACCTCCCCCCATAAGCATCCTCTGTTTGTGTCTCTCTGCCCCCCCCCCCCCCCCCCCCCCCTCTCTCTCTCTCTCTCTCTCTCTCTCTCTCTCTCTCTCTAGTGTGCTATCATTGGTGGGTCGCCTCAAGACCTAAGTGTCAACCAACCCAATACCTTGATTTTGGCGCATGGAGCCCAACCCAACGGATATAGGTCCTACATATCATAAACTAGTGCAGATGTGCTAATTACATCTCTCCTTCGTTCTCTTCCACGACTTCCTCGCTACAGTGTCCCCCTCGCGCCACCCCCCCCCCCCCCCCCCCCCCCTCCTCCTCCTCCTCCTCCTCCTCCTCCTCCTCCTCCTAATGTCCCTTAATTATTCAAACCCTTGATTATTGAAGCCCCCATTAATCCTATGCTGACACTTTTCTCTACTGTCTAAATGTTAGAAACCTTGTTACCACTAAGTTAGATAACCCAACTGACTACCCAACCTAATGTGAACAATTTGCAATAATATTTGCTTTACACCAAATTTTTAGATAAATTGATGGGACATATATATGCTTCCATAGATCATGTCCTTAGCCTCGATGGTACTTACTAGCCCAATCATGAATGTCGACTATGGGTTCGCATCGATCAAAGCATTTGCTCTTGCCTTGTTGCCACCTTTGCCAATAATATACTGGAAGAAGTTATGTGTTAACCTACAACAAAGAAATGTGGGGTGTCCTTGCCAAAAGATTTTGTAACTACTCATTAACAAAAGAATTCGATCCCAGGATCTAACTTGTCCTACATCGTAAATAAGATAAAACTATGGAAGTCTACCTCTTTGAACATAAATACATCATTAATGACCTAACTGCTATTGACTCACTTGTTTCCAACCATGAACTCATACACTATGCTCCCTTCGATCTGCCCTCTGAATATGGCCCATATATTAATGAGTAGCGTCCACGTCCACTAACCTTTGAAGAAACACAAGACCTCACTCCTAATAAAGGTATCCCTAAAACAACAACTATCCATTAAAGGATCAGAACTATGCACTAGCAACTATTGGTACAATTTTGTACACAACCAGGCTGGTAGTAGTGGTGGATATATGAGGGAATCGAGGCTGCTTCCAGCTAACATTAAGCTAGACTTAGTGATGAAAATAAGGGCCATGGCCAATTGTAGCACCAGTCTTTCAGAAGCTTCAACCCTAATAATTTTGGCCTTCAACCGCAACCCCTTCTTCACTGGTAAGAAATTCAGGTAAAGATCTCTTAATTCAAGTGATAGGGTACTTGGGCCTGGACCTTTAAACTCTCAAATTTGCTAATGGTTTGGTAATGAGGCAATACAACGTCCTTATCACTATGGTCAACTACCCGTATCAAACTGTACGTAATCTTTCTTGGTTATGTCTATGGTAAACCCATGGACTACACATATTACCCAGACCTCAGCGCCTCTAACCACATGACTCCAACTCAGGTATTCTTCACAACACTGCTACAATGGCTCTAAATTCATTTTAGTCGGCAATGGCATATTTTTACCTTTGATGCGCGTAGTCGCCACCATACGCACACCATTTCATCCTCTCACTCATCACACATTTTATGGGAACCTACACTCAAACATAATTGCTCTACATCAAGCAACTATAAAATTTGACCAAAAAACAATTGGTTAAGGACATGAGAACAAGGACAACTTTGCTTCAAGTGTGCAATAATGGACCTTTTATAGATTCCCTTCTCCTACTCTTGGACTCAGCATAAAGATGTCAAATACCTCTTCTTATGGACGCATTGGATAAAGCCATGTAAATAGAGTAATCATAAACATGAGTAACAATCAACTATCAGGATGGGGGTCCTCGGAAACAAGCTCTCATCAGGGCCCCGCCCTGAGGGGGTAAGGCTACGTACATCCTACCTCTCCCATACCCTACATACGTGGGAGCCCTTAAGGCACTGGGACTGTTGTTGTATAAACATAAGGAACAAAATGTTTGACGTCTAAGTTTGAGGGGAGGGGGATTTTCAAACATTTGAATGAATCAATTGTAAAGGTCCAGTAGTATGATACACAACATGGTCACAGGGCAAGTGATGCGAGTTCCTGTAACTACAAGGGTCGCAGAAATCAACACAAGGAAAATATATAAAGTAAGGTTACAAGATGTGCCTATGCTGTAAATCCCCAATGGTTCTTTACACCCCAAGTCAGGCATGGCAATGGGGCGGGCGGGGCTGGGAGTGTCATGGGCATGACATTTTCAATAACCGTGACATTGCCAAGATTCGCGCCAGAGGCTACCATGACATTGTCAAGACACTGTCAAGGCCGGCAGAGGGGAGTCAAGTGCGGCGGGTCACCCGATGGGCTCAATTAATTATGATTACTTTAAGAATATTATAGTTAGGTAATTTAGATGTCATTAGAGTATTTTTCTTATCTTGTTTATCAATTTTTAGGAATTCCTTGTTAAGCTAGGATTCCTTGTTATACAAGGATTAGGATTCCTTGTTAGACTAGGAGTGGGTCTTGGCCAAGAGGCATGCCTATATAAAGGCTCACTTGTTATTATGTTTTCTCATTTAATAAAATTATCAAGATGTTTATGTTCTCCCGCCTATTGTCTTTCAATTCTCATCTTAATTCAATTCCCTTTCTCTCCTCACCTAGCCTCTATTTCCCACGAACATACATTCAAGAACCTCTACATTCAAGAACATACGTTCAAGATCCTTTATGTTCAAGAACCTCTTCGTCCCAAACCCTAACCCTTGGGTTTGCGACAAGTTGGTATCAGAGCCATCTTCCAATCATGAAGCTAGTCGTTACGAGAAATAAATCCGCTGCAAATATGTCTTCATCTGAGGAGACTTCTAAAAAGCCAAGGACAAGTCTCAACCCTTGAGAAAAGATTGGATAACCTTGATGATTGGAGCCAGGTGCAGCAAAAGATCACCGAAGACTTGAAATTAACAATGGAGGGTTTGAAGGCAGCCTTCGATCAATTGAAGACCAGCGTGGACAAATTGGCCAAAGAGAAAAAAGATATGAAGTTCACCATGACATCTCTTGATGACTCTGTGAAGCAGATGCTGCGAAAGAGGGATAAAATACCTGAGATCGAAGCCCAAAACAAAGCCGAGGAATCGGGGAGTTATGTGAGAGTTGGAGGGCAAGGAGTTCTCCCACCGTCGCCACCACCGCAGCGTGCACCCGAGCCAAGAGGACCCAGGGTCCCAGCCTGGTACGAGGACGGAAGCAACCCAAGCAGGCACGATGGTAGCACACTGTTCGGATCAGTGCACCATAACGCGAAGCTGGTATTTCAAAGGTTTGATGGCACCAACCCATGCGCATGGATCCGTAAGTGCCTCAAATACTATAGGTGGTATCAAGTACCCACAGAGGAATGGGTAGATTATGCCTCGAGTTAAATGCATGATTATGAGGACGTGGGGTACCATGCCTTAGAGATAAGGCATCCGAACTTGACTTGGAAATTTTTTATTGATGAATTATGCAAGAGATTCGGGGACAGATCTCTTCAGGACGTGGTGGAGGAGTTCAATAAAATTTCTCAAACAAGGGACCGTGGAAGAATATGGGATACATCTTGAAGAATTGAAGAGTTGGATGTTGATTTATCACCCTACGTTGAGGGAGGCCTTTTTCATGTCAAGTTTTGTTAGCGTGTTAAAGCCCGCAGTGCATGCAGTTGTCAAAGCCAACAGTCCCATGGACGTGACTTTAGCATTGGAACATCCAAATTGCAAGAAATAGCGATCACAGAGATCTAGAATGCTACCGAGGGCAAGCCAACCTTCAACAAACAGTCTTACGGAGCCAAGTCAGGGTCCTCGCTAAGGTCAGGGCCATCCATGTTCTTCCACAGTTGTGCGCAGTCTCAAGCGTCCATGTCCAGGCTAAGCACACCAAGGGAAAACGTGTCCTTCGGTTCCAATGCACCAAGATGTGAGCCCGAGCAATGCTACAAGTTCCACGAGAGGTATTATCCTGGCCATGTTTACAAGAGTAAACAATTGCAAAGCATGGAAGGACAAGAAGAAGAGGAGGATGAACTAGAAGAAATTGAGGAGGAGGTTCCTCAAGAAGAAGGTGATGGTGTCATGGAAATCTCTTTGAGTGCATTGTCAAGGTGCCTCACTCATAACACATTGCGTTTGAGAGGATCCATCAAGAGGAGGACGGTGACAATCTTGGTGGCTAGTGGGAGCACAAATAACTTATTGTATGCACACGTTGTCCAAGGGCTCCAGCTAGTGACCGTCCCAACCGTTGTCATGACAGTCATTGTGGCCAATGGTGAGAGTTTGGTAAGCTATCAAAAGTGCACAAAGTTGAAGTGGAAAGTTCAAGACACAGCCTTCACCGATGACTTGAGGGTCCTTGACTTGAGGGGTAGTGACATGGTGTTAAGGGTAAATTGGCTACAAAAGTATGGGCCTGTGACCTTTGACTTCACTAATTTGAAGTTCTCTTACTTTAAGGAAGGAAAAGCAGTGCACCTCCAAGGAATAGCTGAGCAAGCTTCTTTACAATCAATCTCAGAGAAGGGAATCACTAGATTGTTGAAGAAGAAGATTGGGTGTGTAGTGGGCCACTTGTTGATGGCCACGGCAGTAGAAAGCACCAAGGCGCAGCTGCATCCTAACCTTGCGCAGCTGCTGCACTAGTACCACGATGTCTTTGACATCCCAAAGTCACTTCCAC
Organism: Simmondsia chinensis; assembly: GCA_018398585.1. NCBI lineage: Eukaryota > Viridiplantae > Streptophyta > Magnoliopsida > Caryophyllales > Simmondsiaceae > Simmondsia > Simmondsia chinensis. Next base: position 27,859,357 of record JAGTTD010000003.1, on the reverse strand, counting down.
CAAAGCGCACGCATGACCATGGCATTCCTACGCTGCCTGAGGTCAAGCCAGTCAACATATGCCTTGACCGCTACCCACGTGCACAAAAGGATGAGATTGAGAAATAAATCAAAGAGATGTTGGCCTCATCTATCATCCAATCAAGTAAGAGTCCCTTTCCCTCCCCTATTTTATTGGTACGCAAGAAAGATGGCACATAGAGATTCTGTGTGGACTACCCTCAACTAAATAGCATGACCATCAAAGACAAGTATCCCATTCCTATGATTGATGACCTATTGGATGAGTTAAGGGGAGCTTGTGTTTTCTCCAAGATTAACCGGAGGGCCAGGTATCACCAGATCTGAGTATTGAAGAACATAAAAGGGCTCGGGGGGTTCTTTGGGTTGACAGGCTACTACCGCAAGTTTGTGAAAGGGTATGGCACTATTAGCAAACCATTGACAAACCTCCTCAAGAAAGGGGGAATTCCGTTTGAGTATTGAGGTGCAGGGTGCATTTGGGGCACTTGAGCAAGTCATGATGACAGTTCCGGTGTTGACACTACCAGATTTTAGCAAGTCATTCATGTTGGGGACAGACGCTTGTGAAGTGGGCATTAGCGCTATGTCGTCACAAGGAGGAAGGCCCCTTGCTTACTTGAGCAAGGCACTAGGATCGCGTCATCTAGGCTTATCTGTGTACGAGAAGGAGTTAATGGTGGTGCTCATGGCAGTGGAAAAGTGGAGATATTACTTGATGGACAACTGACCATGCTAGTCTGCGCTTCCTACTCGAGCAACGCATCACGACCCAACTGCAGCAAAAAGGTATGTCAAAGCTTATGGGCTTGAGCTATCGGATTTTGTACCACAAGGGGGCCGAGAACAAGGTAGCCAATGCGCTATCAAGGCACGATGAGGACACTACAAACACAACTTGTGTGTGGATGACTACGATGGTGCGTGAATGGGTGCATGAGGTTGCGGAGAGCTATGACAAGGATGCACACGCCTTAGAACTCATTGCACAACTGGTTCTGGACCCAACAGGACATGACCCATTCACATACAAGGATGGGGTGCTTCGTTACAAGGGAAGAATATATGTGGGTTGTGCCGCGGAACTCAGGGAAAAGATTATGGAGGCCTTGCATGACTCTCCCATGGGTGGACATTTAGGGGTGCATGGCACACTCGTGTGGGCAAAAGGGCTTTTTTACTAGCCAAACATGAAGCACAGCATTGCAGAGTGGGTTGGCAACTGTGATGTATGTCAGTGCACCAAGGGGGAGCACGTTCCTACTCGGGCTTGCTGCAGCCCCTGACAGCTCTGAGCCAAGCGTGGGATAGTGTCAACATGGATTTCATCGAAGGGCTACCGAAATCATTGGGCAAGGACACAATCTTGGTGGTGGTGGATAGATTCACCAGGTACGCACACTTTATGACGCTTGCGCACCCCTATACTGCAACAAAAGTAGTCCAAGTGTTCCTTGACAACATATACCGATTGCATGGGCTAAACATTGTGTCAAATCATGATGGAACCTTCTAGAGCTTGTTTTGGAAAGAATTGCTTCGATTGGAAGGCATTGAACTCAACATGAGCAGTGCTTACGACCCCCAATCCGACGGCAAAACCAAACGAGTCAACCAATGCTTAGAGAATTATTTACGCGCGATGGCGGTGCACAAGCCCAAGCTGTGGGCTCAATGGCTGCCCTTGGCTGAATTTTTGTACAACACTAATTACCACTCCTCACTTAAGACTACTCCTTTCCATGAACTTTATGGCTACAAACCGTGCATGCTAGCCCTAGACTACCCGTGCGTGCCCACGTTCGCCGCAGTAGAGGACTTTACAAACAAAAGACAAAACATGGTCAACTTGCTCAAAGACAATTTACATGAGGCACAGCACATGTACAAGCAGCAAGCTAGCTAACACAGGACTGAAAGGCAATTTGAGGTAGGAGACTGGGTTTACTAAAAGTTACAGCCATACCATCAGACATCAGTGGCTATGAGAAGAAATTTGAAACTAGCAGCACGATACTACGGGCCCTACAAGATCCTAGCATGCGTTGGAGAGGTAGCTTACAAGCTAGAGCTGCCTACGGGTTCCTTGATCCACCCGGTGTTCCATGTCTCGCACCTAAAGAAGAAACTAGGAGAGAATATAGCTCCAAGTACAGAACTACCATGTTGTGACCAAGAAGGACAACCTGAAGTCAAGCCCCATGCTGTTCTGAAGCAGCGCACACTAACGCTTGCTGGGAACAAGGTCAAGCAAGTCTTGGTCCAATGGTAGAACTTATAGGCCGACGCAGCCACATGGGAGGATTGGTCCTTCATCCAGAAACAGTTTCTAGATTTCAATCCTTGAGGACAAGGATTATTTGAACAAGAGGGCAATGTCATGGGCATGACAGTGTCAATAACCATGACATTGCTAAGGTTCACGCCAGGGGCTACCATGATATTGTCAAGACGCTATCAAGGCCCGGCCGAGGGGCGCCCAACAGTGGGTCACCTGATGGGCTCAATTAATTAGGAATACTTTACATATATTATAGTTAGGTAATTTAGATGTCATTAGAGTATTTTTCTTATCTTGTTTATCAATTTTTGGGAATTCCTTGTTAAGCTAGGATTCCTTGTAAGATTAGGAGTGGGTCTTGGCCAAGAAGCGTGCCTATATAATGGATCACTTGTTATTATTTTTTTCTCATTCAATAAAATTATCAAGATTCTTATTTTCTCTCATCTATTTTCTCTCAATTCTCATCTTAATTCAATTCCCTTTCTCTCCTCACCTAACCTCTATTTCCCACGAACATATATTCAAGAACCTTTGCATTCAAGAACATACGTTCAAGATCCTTTACGTTCAAGAACCTACGTTCAAGAACATCTCCGTGCCAAACACTAACCCTTGGGTTTGTGACAAGGAGGGGGTTGCCTCCTCCATATCCATACCAATACTTGCCCCATGACCCACAACAGGTATGAAATAGATATCCATACTCGCCCCAAACTAGGTGGGTACCTGCATGTGGTGGGTTTTACCTGCCCTATTGCCATCCCTAAAAGCATCGACATTTAAGTGAAAATGCTTTTTTTTTTTTTTTTTTGTAAGTATTTAAGTGAAATTGTTGCAAAAGCTACTTTAACAAGCTTGTTTTCCTACCTACTTTTTGTTAGAACAAATTTACGAAATACTTGCAAAATACTTACAACCGGATAACCGCAAGATCTCAGGTGTTGAGGCTATTTAATTAATTTGCTTAAGATTTATTTCGGTATATGAAATATCCTCGAGGACACAACAACACCCAAAAATGAAGCGAGCAAGTGTAAAGGGAGAGATTGATCGAGATGTGAAGAGATTGATGTTTGTAACTCAAGAACACAACACAAGAACACCCTAGAACACTTGAATACAAAAATCCTTTGAATCTTACTTCTGTCTTGTGTTTTTTCAACCAATATGATTCCTCATAAAAGTGTGGAGTATAAATATGTATTCATGAAAAAAGACGTCCCAAAATGAAAAACCAAAAGAGGCACAACAAACCAGGAAAAAATCATGTGAATAAGCCGTCAAAACATACCTGTGTGTCGAAGCTGTGTGTCGACACACAGATCAACACACAAGCTTACTGCAGATATGTGTGTCGACACACGGAATGCCTCCGTGAGTTTCTGTAAAAGGGCTGTGTATCGACACACGGGCCATGTGTGTCGACACACACCTATTTTCCCATCGTTTTGTTGGATTGTGTGTCGACCCACATGGCCCATGTGTGACACACGCCCCTAACAAGCGCTAAACATTCAAAACAAGTATTGGGATAATCTCAAATACATCTTATACATACATAAATAACATTTAACATATTTACATGTTATTCAAAACACATTTTGAAAATACATCAACAATCCCCCACCATTTTCCATACACAACCAATCTCAAAATGACATCTCGGTTAAAGGAGGCCTTATTGTGCATCAACGAGGGTGTCTCACATTTAAACCCCCAGCTAGTGAAAAGACCATACAGTTAATAGGATCGAAAATGGTAGTCCAAGCTTTGAACCATACAACCCATTTGGCTAACCGACTATTTAATCACGCACAAGGCGTGCTCCCCGTACACACCTTACAACTCCTAGATCGACACATTTGTGGCCTTGTTTCCTGTACCCTTCGTGAGTGTTTCAGGGCCAAACCCTTAGTCAAAAATCACCCCTTTGAAGCAGCCAAACTTCAACACACACTAAGTTGGACCTCATTGATCATGTCCTTGCTACGCGACATTCAATAAGTTCTAAAACCAGGTCCATTAAGAGCTTTTGCTCATCCTCTTAGAATCTTTGAGGTAGGTATCAAGCATTTCATACTTGGGATGGAAAAATTCTCATTTAGTGCTTGCAATCACACAGATGACAAGTCTCTCTCATTGAACCTAAGACCTAGTGTCATACTAGGCGTCGAGTTGAGGGCCTATCATGGGTGACTAAATATGATAGGTTTTAACCCCATCCCTTCACTTGTTCTTAGAACCAAGTCTCTAGCCAGGCCTTTAGTGAATGGATCCGCTAGATTCTGACTTGTTCTCACGAAGTATACAGTGATAGCACCTTCCCGAATAAGGGGTCTCACCATACTATGCCTTACACCAATGTGTCTGGACTTCTCGTTATACACCTTACTGTACGCTCTAAAAAGCGTAGCCTGACTATCAAAGTGGATAGAAATTGGTGAGATCGGCTTTGGCCACAAAGGTATCTCATACAAGAGTTCCTTTAACCACTCGGCTTCTTTAGCCGCAGAAGCGAGAGCTATAAAATCCGCCGCCATTGTAGAATCAGATATGCAAGTTTGTTTCTTGGAACCCCAAGAAACTGCACCCCCACCAATTAGGAATACCCATCCATTCGTGGATGCATGATCCTCCACATCAGAGATCCAACTTGCATCAAAGTACCCCTCTAAAATAGGAGGATACCCTACATAAGAGAGACCCGAGTTCATAGTCTTCTTTAGGTACTTCAGTACCTGATGCGCTACATCCCAGTGCATCTTACTCGGATTGCAGGTATTTCTACTCAGCTTTCCAACAGCAAAGGCGATATTAGGCCTTGTGCTTGTCATGGCATACATAAGACAGCCAATGGCTCGTGCGTACTCTAGTTGTGCCACTAGAGCACCACCATTCAGTACTAATTTCATACTAGGATCCATTGAAATGGATATCGGTGCACAATCAAAGAAATGGAACTTTTTCAACACATTTTTGATGTAGTGAGATTGCGTCAAGGAAATGGTATCACCATTCCTTACAATCCTCATACCAAGTATTACTTTCGCCTCACCCATGTCTTTCATAGCAAAGTTTTCCGAGAGAAACTGTTTAGTTCTCTCTACTTGTTCCATATCAGTACCGAATATTAGTATTCCATCAACATACAAACATATAATGACCCCTTTGCCATTATCAAACTTGCTATAGACACATTTATCCGATTCGTTTATAATGAATCCGTTGTTGAGAACAACTTGATCAAACTTCTGGTGCCATTGCTTCGGGGCTTACTTTAGCCCATACAGAGAGCATATGAGTTTACATACTTTTCTCTCTTGGCCCGGAATAACAAAACCTTTTGGTTGTTCCATATACACTTTCTCTTCTAGCTCACCATTTAGGAATGCCGTTTTAACATCCATTGGTGTATCACTAGTTTATAAATTGAGGCAAGGGCTATCAAAACCCTTATAGTCGATATTCTTGGAGGGGGGGCATATGTATCAAAGTAGTCCAACCCGTATTTTTAGGTGAACTCTTTTGCCACCAATCGAGCCTTAAACTTGTCTATTGTTCCATCGACTTTCATCTTCTTTTTGAAGATCCATTTACACCTGATAGGCTTACTACCTCGTGGAAGATCCACCAATATCCAGGTATTATTTCCAATGATGGAATCCATCTCATCATTCACTGCCTCTCTCCAGAAGGAGCAATCATGAGACCTCATTGCCTCATTAATCGTTATGGGATCAGCTTCCATGACACAACAAAATGAAGTCCCTTGGTCCACATCGTTCCTTGTAGCTTCTACCAAAAACGTGTAGAAGTCCGAACCGAAAGATTTCTCTTTCCTTGCTGTCTTACTCCTTCGAAGTTCTAGAGCACTTTCATTGACATCTTCCCTCTCGTGATGAACATCGTCATATGACACTTGAGTGTCACTTTCAATCAGTACATAGTCCCTCGGTCTAGGGATAGAGGTAAACCGATTCTCGTCAAATATCGCGTCTCTCGATTTTATTATTGTATTTATATTGATATAATCATTAGGTTCGATTACATAAAACCGATATGCCTTGCTATGAGACACATAACCCACAAAGATGCAATCAATACCTCTTTCACCTAACTTTATACGTTTTGGTTCAGGGACTTTAACAACTGCCCTACACCCACACACTTTCAGATAAGTCAAATTAGGGGCTCGTTTGTTGCACAATTCATATGGGGTTATCTTATTTCTCTTATTTGGAACTCTATTCAGTATATGACAGGCTATTGACATAGCCTCACCCCAAAACCCATCGCTGAGACCGGAATGGGATAACGTGGAATTAAGCATTTCTGTTAGAGTCTGGTTTTTCCTCGCAGCCACACCATTCTGTTATGGCGTATGCGGAGTAGATTTTGTGTATAATTCCAATGGTTTCAAAATGCTTAGGATCGTAGTATTCCCCACCACAGTCCGACCTAAGGCGTTTGAGGAAGGTCTCACTGTGTAATTCAGCTTTTGCTTTATAAGCTTTAAATCTATTACGCAAATCATCTTTGTGACTTATTGGATATACATAACAAAATCTCGAACTGTCATCTATAAATGTCACAAAATAATGCTTTCCACCTAAGCTCGGTGTGCGCTTGAAATCACATAAATCGCAATGCACTAGGTCAAGTAGATTAGTCTCTCTTTACACTAAAGGAAATGGTAGTTTCGTTATCTTAGTTAACATGCATGTTTTGCATTTATCATCAATTTTATCTATGTGTGGAATCAACGAAGAATTAACCATTTCATGCAATCTGCGAAAATTCACCTGACCTAACCTTTGATGCCATAAAAACGATGAATCAAGCTTATAAACAGCACTATCAATTTTATTATCAATGTTCATCTTAAACATACCATTACACAAGTACCCTTTGCCAACAAAAACTCTTCCCCATAAATTTTTCTGCCTCGAAGACCAACTTGAACCCAAACCGATTTAACAAGCCACTGGACACGAGATTCTTCTTCACGTCCGGAGCGTAACATACATCGGTTAAAGAAAGGGTATTTCCAGAGGTGAAAAGTAAATCTACTTTTCCCTTCCTTTTAATCGGTATAGTCGCCCTATTGCCCATGAACAACACAGTTCCGTTGTCCATGGCTTGAAAAGTCATGAAGAACCCCTTGTCCTTACACACATACCTCGTGGCACCTGAGTTAACCCACCAAGAGTTATCACTCTCGACTAAGTTAACTTCTAATATCATCGCCACGAACCTATCTTTCAAATTTTTGGCGTGATGATCAAGCCCCTTGCCTTTATTCATTTTAAGGCGATAACAGTCTTTACGTAAATGACCGGGCTTCTGACACTCCCAACATACCAATTTTGGCCTCTTGTCATTCTTCTTCTTTTGGAAGTGTCCGGCTCTCTTGGGTCCCTTGCTTGACTGGCCTTCTTCTATGATATTGATTTTACCAACATCACCAGAGTGGTCTTTGTTGTCATCCTGTACCCTGTAAGCTTCCTCAACACGTAAATGGTTAGCCAACTCCTCAATTGACATATCCTCCTTTATGTGTTTAAAAATTTTCTTAACATCTTTCCAAGAAGGAAGAAGTTTGTCAATTAAGGAAGAAATAACTATGGTTTCGTCCATGTTTATTTTATGTTGTTTGAAATTATTCAATATTCGTTCGATTTCATGCAATTGTTCCAAGACAGGGCAATCATCTATCATTTTATAATCATTAAACTGACTAACCAGAAACTTTTTGCTTGTAGCATCCTCGACAATATAGCATGCCTCAAGAGCATCCCACAGTTCCTTCATAGTCGGCACGTTCGGGTAGATATTAAACAAGGCTTCAGTCATACCATTCAGAATATGCCCTCTTCAGTCTGGCCCTCTACTCGGTCAATGTCTCCTCCTCCTTAGAGACGGGGGATGAAAATGGTGTATTCAGGACATACAACACATTCAACTTCGTGATGAGGAAGTGCATGTTCCTCTGCCATCGGCGGAAGTTCCCGCCATCAAAACGGTCCAACGTCACAAAGTTGGCTGTCATTTCACTTAGTGATGAAGCCATAACTCAAATCAGAAAGTAAACCTTAAGAATGTTAGAACAAATTTGTGAAATACTTGCAAAATACTAGCAACCGGGTAACCGCGAGACCTCGGGTGTTAAGGCTATGTAATCACTTTCTTTAAAGTTTATTTTGGTATACGAAATATCCTTGGGGATACAAGAACAACCAAAAATGAAGCGAGAATGTGTAAAGGGAGAGATTGATCGAGATGTGAAGAGATTGATATTTGTAACTCAAGAACACAACACAAGAACACCCAAGAACACTTAAATACAAAGATCCTTTTAATCTTACTTTTGTCTTGTGTTTTTTCATCCAATATGATTCCTCATAAAAGTATGGAGTATATATATATGTATTCATGAAAAGAGATGTCCCAAAATGAAAAGCCAAAAGGGACACAACGAACCAGGAAAAAACCGCAACAAACTGTCAAAACAGACATGTGTGTCGAAGCTGTGTGTCGACACACAGATCGACACACAAGCTTACTGCAGATCTGTGTGTCGACACACAGAGTGCCTCCGTGCGCTTCTGTAAAAGGGCTGTGTGTCGACACATGGGTCATGTGTGTCGACACACAGCCGTTTCCCCATCGTTCTGTTGGATTTTGTGTCAACACACATGGCCCATGTGTCGGCACACACCCCCTAACAAGCTCTAAACATTCAAAACAAGTATTGGAACAATCTCAAATACATTTTATATATACATAAACAACATTTAACATATTTACATGTTATTCAACACACATTTTGAAAATACATCAACACTTTTGAAACAATGTTATGTTTCCAGCTTGAAATACAGTAAATTGATTAGCAACAAAAGTTTCGCGTTTCAAAAAAAAACCTTTTAAACCCTACTTCTACCTATACATTCATACACGTCTTAAAATGTGCATGTTACCTTAACATCATAACTCATGTCACTCATAAATTAATTTCCTGGCCCTTACTCTGTGTTCTTAAGATATGTTATATGATATAAAAGACATTGATTCCGTGATTCCAAAATAGGATGCATTTACATACATCGGCATGTACAAATTTTTTTATTAGACTCTTTCTCTAGACTGTTGTTCTAGCTCAATGCTCAAATACACCTTTTGGTCTTTGTAGGCACCAATTGTTCCTTTTTATTTTCTAAGAGCAATACCTACACCCAACTAGCCCCCTATGTCTGCAGCTTGCTTCATATGGCCCATTAACCATGTCCTACCCCGCCTCCTGGCGTGCAATGTGCCTCAACAAAATCTAGGCCAATACCTATTTGGGACATTGGCAGCCATGTGCTGCTCTCTAACATCCGGGGCTAATTGGCAACCGATGCGGCTGAATAATTGTCCACTACAATCGTACCTCCGAGCAGTTCGCTTTCTTTCATCGAGCTTGCGGACATGAAGTAACCCCTTCCCACACTGAGTCGATAAAAATGACCCAGCGTCTTTCCCATCCAACATTCTCGTCGTGGGCCGAAACTGAGCAACCATGGCCAGCGACACCCACCTCTTCAAGGAACACTAGTGCCCCGGAGTTTGATGACAGCACTCCATGCAGTACCAGCCGACCAACCAATCTTAAACACATGTTATGTGATTGAATGGCCACTTCCCAAGCCGTCACCAACATCTTCCTAATGCAAGCTTGACTCAAAGATAGCGTACAATAGCCCAAACATACAATGCCATTATCCACTATCACTGTAGTTCATGAGTCCACCTTCTGACAAGTAATCAAGAATTTTACAATGAAGAAAGGTCATGAATGAGGAGATCAATGCTCTTATACATAACGACACCTAGGACACGGTAACAAATGACTTTATCCAAAATGTAGTTGCCAACACTTAGAATTCGATAAATTGCAAAGCAGATGGATTAACTAAGTATTTCAAGGCTCACCTTGTCACTCAAGGGCTCAACTAATGATGAGACTTCCAATCTAATGGTACAAGCTGCAACAACTAGGTTTCATTCACAAACTAGTTGTAACCCTGTCTTGGCTGATCATGTAATTTGATGAAAGGAATGTCTATATCCATGAATACCTTACAAAGGAAGTCTGTATATGAAACAACCACATGACCTTGTTCATCCCAAGTACCCCAATCACAAATGTTCTCTTTGCAAGGCACTTTATGGGCTTAACCAAGCTACCCATGCATTACCATTTCAGCTCATTCTTGTATAGTTATGGTTCACCTGTAGCAAAGTCGATCGGCTAGTATATATGTGGACAACGGAACATACATTAGTATAAGACCCCTCCTGGAAAAATTCGTAGCTAAACTATCCACATACTTTGTTATGAAAACCCTCATCCCTTAAAATATATTTCGGAATGGAGGCTAAACGCAACCATAATGGACTTTTTTCTTAAACAACATGATACAGCGCATGATAGGGAAAATTAGGCAACGAGAAGGCTCAACAACCTTCCCTTTTGAATTTTATTATTACTGGAATAAAATTAACAAAAGAGGTTCATAAACTCGTTTCACACAGGTCGAGAAATCGAGGTTACAAAAAGGAAGAAAATAATTTATTGGAATTTTTTAATTGGCTACCTCAATCCTAAGTCCTCTCCTCCTTTTATAGAAAACGTTTAAAGATTTGAATTTGAAACTTGAATTCAAATCTTATGCTAAAATTAAGGAAAGAAACAAATAAGGAAAAAAAAGACTAATTAAGTAAAAAATCAGCAAACAATCCCAAAAATCACAGCTAGAATGGGAGACCCGTTCAACATGTTGATCTAGGCGTCACGCCAAGTTCCTTCGCGCCAAGTATCAACCCTGCACCCTCCTGCCGTAGACCTCCTTTAGACTTCCCTTCGCCAAGCTGGGTCTAGGCGCCTCAGCTCGCTACATCATCCTCCCCGGGTTGGAGAGAATTCGCCCTCGAATTTGACTGAGAATCAACACTGAAATTTTCGCCAAAGTAAGGGCTGAGATGCTTGACGTTAAAAATATCTTAAGTTCGCATGCCAGGCAGGAGCTGTAGCGGGTAAGCATTGTCGTTGATCTTCTCAAGGACCATCAATGGACCTATCTTACAGACTGAGAGCTTGTTATATTCCCAATCAGAAAAGCATTCTCGCTTTAAAATAGCCCAAACCTTCTCTCCAATTTGGAGCTGAATTCCCCGCCGTCTGCTGTCACAGTCGCCCTTGTACTTGGCGTTAACCTTCAGCAATCGTGCCCTTGTCTGTTCGTGAATGTTTTGAAGGGAAGATATAATTATTCAGCCTTACCATGGGGGCAAGCCAAGTCTGGGACTGGAGCCAAGTCAATGGGAGATCGTGGAACGAATCCGTAGACAACTTGGAATGGCGTGAACCCTGTGCTTCGATTCACTAAACTATTGTAAGCGAATTCAGTTTGGTGAAGCTTCACTGCCCAACTCTTGGGGTTCTCTGTAGCCAAACATCGCAGTATGTTCCCCAAGGAACGGTTGGTGACCTCAGTTTGGCCATCGGTTTGCTGGTGATGGACCGTGCTGAAGGAGAGTATGGTGTTCGCCAACTTCCAAAGGCTCCGCCAGAAGTGATTGACGAACCGAACGTCTCTATCAGACACAATGCTGTACGACAAGCCATGGAGCTTATAGACATCTTTGAAGTAAAGACTTGCAACGTGGGTGGCATCTGCGACTTTCTTGCATGCAATGAAATGAGCCATTTTCAAAAACCGATCAACAACAACAAAAATGGAATCAATCCCGCCAACTGTCCGAGGCAACCCCAACACGAAGTCTATGCTCACGTCTTTCCACAGTTAATCTGGTACTGGTAACGGTAAGTAGAGACTCACATTCGTCATTCCACCCTTAGAGATCTGACAGGTGCGCGATCTCTTGATGAATCTCTCAACTTCCTTGCGGATTGTGGGCCAGAAGTAGGTGGCGATAATGAGCTTTGGTGTCTTATCCCTACCAACATGTCCGGAGTTGTGCTTTTCATCTATGATTTTTTGGCGCCAACTCGAGTTTGGGACACACAGTTGGTTCCCTTTGAACAAGAAATCATCGTGGAGCGTACTGGTCCTAGCTAGGAGTCTTGCCTAATGCTGCTGAAGGTGGGATCATCATGGTACATGTCTTTGAAGTGCTAGAATCCAGTAACCTCAGTCTTACATTGCGTCAGGATCATGGTCCTTCTACTTAAGGCATCATCCACCTTATTCATTGCGCCTGAAGTATGCTTGATTGAGAAGTGGAAGAGTTGAATGAAACCCGCCCACTTGGCGTGCCTTTCTGACAGTTTCTCTTGACTATTGATAAATTTCAGGGTTGTGTTGTCTAAGTACAGAATAAACTCGCGGTTTGCCAGATAAGACTTCCAATGCCGGAGCGCATTAACCAAACCGTAAAACTCTAAGTCGTATGTTGAATACCTCAACTTACTCCCATGAAGCTTCTTACTGAAGAAAGCAACCGGTCTTCCTTCTTGACTAAGGACGGCGCCAATAGCAACCTTTGAGGCGTCGATGTGCAGCTCAAAGGTCTTCTTAAAATCTGGTAAGGCTAACACCGGGGCTATGATTAACTTCTCTTTGATGATGGCAAAAGCAGATGCAGCTTTAGGCGTCCAAACAAAAGAACCCTTCTTAAGGCAGTCTGTGATTGGCGCCACGATGGAGCTCAAGCCAAGAACAAAGCGTCTATAGAATGTCGTCAACCCATGGAAGCTTCGGGCTTCGCTAATGGTCTTTGGGGGTGGCCAGTCACGGATAGCTACTATCTTGTCTTCATCAGCGGAAATGTCGTCCTTGGTAACAACGAAGCCAAGGAAGGTTACCTTCTCTCTCATAAACTCACACTTCTTCAATGTTGCGAACAAACGTTGAACCCTCAAAGTATGAAGAACTTCCCTCAAATGATCAATATGCTCACCACGACTATGACTGTAAATTAAAATGTCATCAAAATAGACGACGACGAACTTCCCAATAAATGGACGTAATACCTGATTCATGAACCTCATGAAGGTACTAGGCGCATTGGAGAGACCAAACGGCATAACCAACCACTCTTAGAGACCCTCTCTTGTTTTAAATGCTGTCTTCCATTCATCCCCAAGAGATATACGGACCTGATGATAGCCAATCTTGAGGTCTAACTTGGTGAATACCGTGGCGCGTTGCAAATGGTCTAACAGATCATCAAGTCTTGGAATGGGGAAACGATATCGCACAGTTGTTTTGTTTATGGCTATGCTGTCCACATAGATATGCCAACTCCCATCCTTCTTTGGCATTAGCAAAGCTGGAACGGTGCAAGGGCTCAAGCTCTCCCTAATGAAGCCTCTAGCAAGCAACTCTTCAACCTGGCGCCTGAGCTCTTCATGCTCAAAAGGACTCAGGTGGTAATGGGGCTTGTTCGGTAAAGACGCACTAGGAAACAGATCAATCCTATGCTAGACGTCATGCAACAGCGGTAGGGTGGCTGGTAAATCCTTCGGGAATACATCAGTATATTCTTTCAACAAAGGCACAACCTTACTCGGTATCTCTTAGGGAACAACTTCAACTTCCTTCCCAATTAAAACAAACACAACCTTGGTGGCACCAACTTCTTTGGCAAACATGGCGCGACCCTGCACATTGGGGTGCTGAGTTCCAGAAGCCTTTGGGTTTTCTTCCCTCTTTGGCAATAGTACCATCTTAACCCCATCATATAGGAAGCTATATGTGTTCTGCCTTCCATTATGCACAGCTCCTCGATCATACTGCCAAGGGCATCCCATGAGCAGGTGGCATGCGTCCATGGCGACTACATCACACCATACTCCCTCTTTGTACTTGGGTCCAATAGAGAAATTGACAAAGCACCGCTTGGAAACCGTTACCTGGTTCCCCTTCTTTAGCCAAGACAGACGGTATGGATGAGGATGAGCCTCAGCCTTTAGTCTAACTTGCTAACAGCTTCCTCGGAGATGACGTTCTCACAACTTCCCTAATCGATAACCATGCGGCAAACTTAGTACACGTTGTCTGAAAAATATTATTCTTTAACCAACCGTCTCCCTACTCGTTCCTCGACACGAAGCAGACATGCCTAACAACTAGGCATTGACCATCATCTCCTTCAACCGAATCTTCTTCTGGTTCCCCCAAACCTTCTTGACCATCTTCTTCAATGGTCTCGTCTTCTTCTTCAGTGGGCTCGTTAATGAGAAGAGCCTTACCTCGTCTGTCTCCCTTTCAACATTCGGAGGCATGATGACCCATATCCCCACACTTGTAGCAATGTATTCTTGACGAACCCGCTACCACTTGATTGATTTGCTTTCCAACAACAACAGGCGGTGGTCTGTTTTGGGCGTGTGTGGTTTATGTTGGCGGTACACGATTCACGTCCCTTCCGCTAACTCGAGTGTTCCAAGTTCTGCCAGAAGGGCAGCGCCTTTGTTGTCATTCACGGCCCTCTGAGATGCTTCAGCTATAGTGAAATGTCAAACATGTTAAGTACATCTTGCATTGACTCTCTCAACCCATTAATAAAGTGGTCCACCAGCTTTTCCTCTAGTTCTGCTAAGTCAGACTAGGGAATTAAACTCAGTGGTGTAATCCTCCATGGATTTGGAGCCATGGCATAACCCTTAAGGGCGTTGGTACATGATCCGTGCATGGTTGTATGGCAAGAAGGTGCTACGAAGGTGTTTCTTCATCTTCTCCCATGTCTCAACTTTGGACTTCCCCTGCTGAAATCGGGTTTGCTTTAATTGGTGGCACCATGAGGCTGCCCTACCCCAAAGGCGGGTAGCAACGAGTAGCGCCTGCTTCCTTTCGGGTATTTCTCTAAACTCGAGGACTTCTTCAACGGCTACAAGCCAATCCAAGAACTCCTCTGGGCGTCCTCCTCCATTGAACTCCAGTATTTCAATGTGATGTTCGGATTCCCACCTCCGATCCTCACGGTCATCAATATGGCGCTGATGGCATCTGAATCTTGGTTTCGGCATGTCTTCATCATGAAATAAATTGTTCAAGTCTTCACCTATTACGCTCGGTGAAGGTGGGCGTTGGGGCCTAGCTCTACCCGATGGGTTGAGGTTGGCTCCGATTTGGATCAAGTGCTTCTCGATCTGCCGGAATCTCTCTTCGAATTCCACCAATCTCCTTTCGTGCTGTTGGTAACGATCTCGTTCAGTAACGTCCTCCACGATGGCATTCCTCTGACATCTTCCAAGGGACATCATTTCAGGAAGCAAACCTTGCTCCGATACCAGATGATGCAGCACATGATAGGAAAAATTGGGCAACGAGAAGGTTCAACGGCCTTCCCTTTTGAATTTTATTATTACTGGAATAAAATTAACAAATGAGGTTCATAAACTCGTTTATCACAGGTCGAAAAATAGAGGTTACAGAAAGGAAGAAAACAATTCATTAGAATTTTTTAATTGGCTACCTCAATCCTACCTCCTCTCCTACTTTTATAGAGAACAATTAAAGATTTGAATTTGAAACTTGAATTCAAATCTTATGCTAAAATTAAGAAAACAAACAGATAAGGGGAAAAAAAGACTAATTAAGTAAGAAATCTGCAAACAATCCCAAAAATCACGGTTGGAATGGGAGACCCATTCAACTTGCTGATCCAGGAGTCACGCCAAGTTCCTTCGCGCCAAGTATCCACCCTGCACGCGCCTGCCGTAGACCACTTTTAGACTTCCCTCTGCCAAGCTGGGATCTAGGCGTCTCAACTCGCTGCATCACAACATAAATATGCAGTGAACTACCTAACCAAACACAACATGAAGGATTCGAAAGTCAATGAAAAACCTGTATCAACCTAGGTACAGCTATCCCTCACTAGAGCCGAAAAATGTATCTTGCCATATCGTGTCCATGTATATGTGATGTGACGAGTCTTAGCAAACGAGTCAACAAGAACCAAACCCATTTATTAAATAGGTTAGGAATTCTCAATCTTTACTCAACCCATTTATTGAATGGGTTACGAACTCTCAACCCTTACCTAACCCAATAAATTATAGTATGAATCACTTTATTTATTTCAATATAATTTGAATTCAAAAACTCTCTCCATGCTGTGAATCCAATCAATGAAGTCATCAGGTTGTAGGCGTCCTTCATATTCAGGTATGTCCACCTTGATATTCCAACTAGAGGATTTGTTGGGTGGAGTCCAGTGACGACAATGTCTAAGTGCTTCTTCTCCAAATGATGAATCACTAACATGGGATGGGTTTGATCTATAACTTCCATCACTTGAACCATGGCTTTCAAAATTGATATCTTCACCTTCAACTTGGTTTTGTTATTGACCGGCCAATAGTTCTCGTAGGACTTGAACTTGGCATTGCAAATCTACCAGTTTAACATCAACGAGAACTCTTAATTCAACGGCATTATGGTGTCTCAGAGGCATTGTTGTTGCGGTATTCATATAAAATCGGAGTCGAATTTTGAAAAACGAAGGTCGAAATCAGAATCAACACGTCGAAGTTAGTGGACAAGTATGCGCTGATGTGGACTGCTAACGTGGAAATATAGATGACGTAGTAGACACGTGGCACTGGTGTGTTGAGGGGAGCTGTAAGTAACCGATGAAACATAGCAAAGTCGCATACGATGGCGCGTGCGGCGCGTGAGCTGGTTTCCGGTGGTGTTTTACGGTTCTTTTTCCGGATTTCAGTAGATCGAAGGATGGTGACTTTGTCAGTGGTATCTGCGTGTTCCAAAATTCATCGGTTGAGGATAGATCTGAAGGTCAGTTGAGGTGGGTTAGCCGACAGTGCATGAGACATCTTCAGTGATGTTGGCAACGGTTTTTTTGAGCGGTGGCATCGCCTGGGTGTGAGGAAGACGAGAATGGGGTGGTTTTGAACATCAGGCCAGGTTGCAGTGGTTTGATGGCGGAAGAAAGGCAACAATGGTGAGGAGCCGTGTGGAACGGTCGCGATGAGGAGGCGTGCAGAAGTTCTCCAATTTCTTTAGGGTTTTTTTCTTTTTTTTTATAGGGAATTTTTTTGGTTATTGTTTTTTGAGAGAAGTGACAATGATTAAACGGCAAGTAGGCTCTAATACCAATTGATGTTGGAACATACAGGGAAAACTCAATGACTACTGATTATGGCGACATCAGAAACCCCACTACGACCAAGCCAATATCATCGGCTAAGCCAAGAATACAGAAAACTCTCTAAGCTCACATAGAATTAAAGAGAACACTTAAGTTAATGAGAACTTTAGTTGAAATTGATATTAACAATAATAAATGAACAAGCTGAATAATGACCCACTATTTGTAGACGAGTAGAGAGATAGGAAAAGTCTAAAATAACCTTAGAGCTATAATAAACATAAAGGGCTAAAAAAGAAATTGAGCAAAACCCTAGTTTACTTGACAAATCTAATGGATACTCAAATATATGGCAAATCCTAAAAATCGAAAATATTTCTAGAAATTAACAAAAGCTAAACTAATTAAATTACATTAAATAATTAATTTTAGGTCAATCTTCATGACACTCCATGACAGTTAGTAGGTGTTTTATACAGGCGTGGCATTATGCAAGTAGGCATTTTATGCCTAGATGGAGGTATGCAAGTAGGCATTTTATGTCCACGTGGTGTTATTCAAGTAGGCATTTCATACCTACATGGCGTTATGCAAGTGGGCATTTTGTATAAATAGGGCATTTTGTGTTTTGTAATTTTCAGTTGCAAACAACTTCCATAATCAAGGTTAAGCACTCCTGCACAAGATTATCAAATGATGAAACCATAAGATGAAGAAGCGCTTGTTTTTGACCAATCAAAATGAACTTTAACTATAACCATATATGTGCAAGTATCACTGAAGTACCATAAGGTTTGAACATTTATTATCTATGTACCCTGAGCTTTCAATATATACAATGGGTGTTTAAATAAGATACTCTAAATTTTAAAGTTTATCATTCAGATACACTTTTGCAAAAATTCAATGGAGTTTTATAGAAAAATACTAAAATGGAACATGATTCCTACAATATATTAAAATCTTCATTAGATTTTGATATATTTTGTCAAAAAATACTAAATGGCACATGATTTTGCCAATATGTAGATAGTTTATATTAACATTCAGTGTTCTTTTTTATTGTAATTTGTTGAATTTGTGTTGAAAATATTGGCATGTTTATGTGTGTGTGCGTGTATGTAGTGGTGTTCTTATGAGAGGGTGAGAACGTGAGAGAGGTGAATCCTAGCTAACAGAAGGGCAAGATTTGTTAAATATTAAAACGAAAATAATAATTTATGGCCCATACCCTTTCATGGAACAGAAAGAAAGAAGGGGTAAGGGAAGAAAAGTGGTTTTTTTTTTTTTCAATAATCAACAAATCTTGGCTGTAAATTGTTATTTTTCTTGTAATGTCCAACAAATCTTGGCCGTCCATTATAATGGAGGGCCGGGATTTGCCCCTCTCATGCTCCCACCCTCTCATAAGAACACCGCCATATATGTATATATTGTAATGGACGGTTAAAATTTGTTGAACATTAAAAAATAACAATTTATGACCCATTCTCTTTCATTGGGCAGAAAGAAAGAAGGGATAAGGGAAAATTTTTTTTAATACTCAACAAATTTTATCCGTAATTTTTTTTTTTTTTTTAATATCCAACAAATTGTGGCCATCCATTATAATGCAGGACCAGGATTCGCCCTTCTCAAGCTCTTACCCTCTCATAAGAATGCCACACATACATATATATATACACACACAACCTTATAATCAAGTTGTATGTGTTGATAACGAGGTGACCCCGGAACTCAAATTCAACCCAATTACTTAAACATGTTAAATTTATCGACACAAACTCAATTCAACAACATGACCCCGTCAACCAAATATCTTCCTATCATATTATTATGTCATGTCAGATGTTGCTAGCTCTTATCCCTTAGTGTGGGAGGCTTGCTTGAAGACCCCACTAATGCTTGAGCACTTCAACAATCAACTATGACCTGGCCCAACGTTTGTTAGTCTATGCATGGTCTCAAGACAACTTATTTGAAAATGGTGAAAAGCATCCTATGTTACCTCAAGATCTCTCCCGATCATAGTCTCACTATCCAACCCGACTCCTGTACAACCATTGCTGCCTTTGCTGATACGGATTGGGTGGTTTTCCAAACACCATGCACTCCTCCACTTCTTATGGACTCTTCCTTAGGGCCAAATCTAAGTACATGGAGGGCTAAGTGTCATTGCCAAATTAACCACCAAGTTTGAATGTCAAACAGTTGTCAAAGCTGTAGCTGAAAGTAACCAGTTTTGATCCCTCACATGAGATCATAAAATTCGCCGCTCAGAACTGGCCCATGTGTACTATAGCAATGTATATGCTTCCTATCTCACTCCAAATCCCATCCCAAATGGTTGAAGCAAACATGTTGATGGCAACTTCCACTATATCTAAAAAAAGGTATTAAAAGATGATCCCCAAGTTTCAAACACACCCTCCCCAAACAAGTGGCACACATCTTCATGAAAGGCCTCAATTAAGGATATAATCTCCCATATCCATCATAATGCCATAAAATCAATTAGGATTATGTGAGTGCAATACATATTCCTTTATTGCCTAGGGACAATATTGGAATAACTTCTTGTTATTCATGTAGTGAAGCTCTCGATTTTTGGAATTATGTAAACCGATGTTCTTTTCATAAAGAAACTTGTAGCACAATATGGATGATATGAAGTTATACTTTGTATTTTGTACAACAATAATAACAAACCCAGTGTCAGGGGCTCCCGCATGTGTACAGTCTGGCGGGTAGAATGTACACGACTTTACCCCTTTATAGTGTCACCCTTAAAATAGGTTGCGTCCAAAGACCCCCAATATTTTATATATTCTGTATTTTACTAGTAGTATTTGGTTTATACTTACCTTTAGAATTACTAGGATTAATGCACACTTCAACAGACTCTTTCGCCTTCCCATAACCAAGCCCCCTCTTCACTCATGGCCTTCAATGGAGCTCTTTATTTGCTTGTATACTTATTATTAGGAAGATTGATATACCAAGGCTTTATAAATAAGATGCACTAGTAATGTGAATATCATCTCACTTTTCCATCTTACACCTTGTTGTGTCGTTTTTAGTTCTTATATTGGTTTTATCATAAGTAAACTTTCCATATTACAATGTATGAAATCCAAGTTCGATATAGAATCTACACCAGATAACGAAGTTGTATGTTATTGTTTTCAATTTCTATTAGTTTACTCGTGTTTTTATAACCGCGTATAGTTTTCCTAGATTACCTTAAAATAGAACGGAGAAAACCCACTCAAAGTATACAAACTGGTTGTCATTATTAGAAGAGGCTCTAGAGTATTCCTAGCATATTAATATGCTCTAAAATATTCCCGTTGACTTATATATTTTATTGCCATTCATAGCCTGATGTACGCCTATATAAAGGCAACCTATCTCTCTTGTTTATTCATCCAATTATAATAGAATTGGCTCATATTCACATGGTATCAGAGCCAACAGCTCTGATTTAATTTTCAATTTCTTTTCTTCTTTATGCTTCATTGCTTTCGCTCTTATTGTTGAAGCCTCTGTTTGGTAATTTTAAAATATTTTGTTCTTTCTCTCAATTTAAATTTTTTTTTTTTAGCAATGGCACTAATGTTAATCGATCCTACGCTAATGTCCTTTCTCTCTCTTCCCCCCGACCACCGGATCTATAACTCTGGTGGTGGACATTGGTTTTTTCCATGCCGATACCCCGCTGACTAAATCCGGTATTGTGCCATCGGGAATGGTGACCAACAGCCTCAATGTTGGGTTCCCCACCACCGGTGCACCTCCTCCTCGGTTGGATGAGCC
Source organism: Simmondsia chinensis (assembly GCA_018398585.1). Classification (NCBI taxonomy): domain Eukaryota; kingdom Viridiplantae; phylum Streptophyta; class Magnoliopsida; order Caryophyllales; family Simmondsiaceae; genus Simmondsia; species Simmondsia chinensis. Next base: position 27,838,114 of record JAGTTD010000003.1, on the reverse strand, counting down.
TAGCGACGCCATCTCTGGTGCCTCACCAATCCACGGGCGGACCATTGTGAACCGGCACTTAATTTGGGTATCCCCTCTCCCTCCTTTTTCACCCTTCCCATGTTGGCTACTAGCTACGCCGACTACTCCCTGTCCAATAGCCACACCCTGCACACAGTGGTCCCTTCCCATCCCTACCATCTTCGCTTGGTTGCGCTGGTGCAGGACTGACCGAGTCCACCACCATCCCCTCCCCCCTCGATCTTCCTCGTATGAACATAAACCACATATTCCCTAATTATATAAACTCTAACAACTATAATCACCCTTCCTCCCCAATTGTCATTCCCCTATCTAATATAACAAGTATAGTTACAATCAAACTTGAAACAATAGCAGATTTCCTTCCCTGTTGTGAACAATTTCAGATGTTACTAATCGCCCATTAGTTATGAGGGTCTATTGATGGTTCATACCTTTGTACCCCTGACCAAATTTCTTTTCCCAATGGATCGATGTACCCAAATCCTGAATATACGACCCGGCTGCCAACAGACCAAAGTCTTAGATCTTGTATCGCAGCCACTCTCTCACACTCTCTCATTAATGATATTGTTCACCATTCTACATCAAAAGCCGTGTGGGATGCCCTCACTAAGTGCTTTCGGGATCACTCCTTGGCCGAGGAGTTTGACCTACGAACTCAACTTATGAATCACCAAAAAGATGGCAAAACGATGGACCAATACCTCTTCCAATTAAAATCAATCACAAATGACTTAGCTGCCATTGAATCACCTGTTTCGGATAGAGAATTTCAACATTTTGCACTTTTTGGCTTACCCCCTGAGTGTGCCACTTTTGCAACTTTCACACGTCTATTTTCCAAATTTTATGAGTATGAAGAGTTAAAAGCTGCCCTACTTAATGTAGAAGCCACTGTGAACCGAGCTTCGGGTGGTCCCACTACTGAACCCACCCAAGCCATGGTTGCCAATCGGCAACCGAACCAAAATGGCCAAAATAACAACAGAGATCATGGTCGCGGACAGGGCCAAAACCAGCATAATAACCATAGTGGCTGAGGAGGCCTACCGAACAACCCCACCCCAACCAAAACTGGGACAACCTACAATGGTGCTCCTAACTTGGTTCAACCCCCAATTGGACCCCCTTCTACCTCTAGTGCAAGTGTGCTTGGCCCTGGCCCTTTGTTCTGTCAAATATGCTCCCAACACGCCCATACCGCAGTCAGTTGGCCACATCAATTTGATGCCTCATCTTTTCCAAATCGTTCTCAGTCCTTTGCTGTCATGACTACTAGAGAACCGCACAACTTCAACTGGTATCCAAACTCAGGGGCCTCAAACCACATGGCGCCCAACCAAGTATACTTACTAAACTTTTTTCTTATATGGGTCATAAATGTGTATTGGTTGAAAATGGAGCATTATTACCTATCACCCACATTGGTTCCACAACCCTCCCAACACGCCGCACCCCCCTTAACCTATGCAATGTTTTGCTTGTCTCTCAACTCCCCCATAATCTATTATCCATTAAACAGTTGTGTCAAGATAATAACTGCACCTTAGAATTTAACTCACGTTTTTTTTTATTTTTTATTTTACATTAAGGACAAGGCTACGGGTACGCCTCTTCTACAAGTACCTTTTAACAGCCCTCTTTATAGTTTCTCTCCACATGATATTACCCGTCAAAAAGGGTGAACTGTGGCATCAACGACAAGGTCATTTAGGCATTACTGTTTTGGATTTACTATGTAAGCAAAATTTTTTCCTACTACTACATCCGAAATAAATGATATTCTTGTTGTTTAGACAAATCTAAAAAGCTTCCATTTGATAGTGTGTTACATACCTCGACCTTGCCTCTTCAATTAATACACTCTGATCTTTGGCAATCACCTATATCCTCAAACTCTGCTTATAAATACTATGTCTTGTTTGTAGATGATTTCTCGCATTTTACCTGGTTATATCCGATGCAGCGCAAATCTGAGGTTTACAAAATTTTCACGAACTTCAACTCTCTTGTTGAAAATCAATTTGACTTAAAAATCAAAATTTTTCAAAATGATGGTGGAGGTGAATACGACTGCTCTTTGTCGTGAGGCTGGTATTCACTTTCAACTATCGTGTCCTGATACCCCCGAACAAAATGGGGTGGCAAAACGCAAGCATCGACTTCTATCTGAAATGGCACGAACACTCTTAATTCACTCCAAACTTCCCTACGAATTTTGGGATGACGCTTTTTGTATCGCTTGTTTTACTATAAACCGTCTTCCCACTCCTACTCTTCAAAATGCATCTCCCTTTCAAAAACTTTTTCAAACAAACCCAAATTATAATCGTGTTCAAGTTTTTGGGTGTGCTTGTTACCCACACAACACATCCTGTGCCAATCATTAACTTGCCCCTCGCTTAACAACATGCATTTTTCTAGGCTATGCTACGAGATATAAAGGATATAGGTGCTTTAACCCTAAAACCAAACGAATATACATCACTAGGCATGTTATTTTTGATGAATCTTGCTTCCCGTATAATTACTTAACTTACACTAATGCACCTAGCCATGACGGCCGATCACCTTAACCCCTACTCATTTACACTACTGAACTTCCCCAGGCTAATGCACCACACCCTCCAGTATCTCTCCCGCAGGACCCCAGTCCCGAGCCGAGCCCACGGATGAGGCTTTGCACGACCCCTGCCCCTACCCCAGCCCTCGCAAACCCACCGCAGCCAACCCCCCTTCCCCTCGCCGCAGTATCCTCCCCAGATCCAGAACCCCCGGCCTCACCCCCTGCCCTCCCTCACGGCTCAGGTACAGGTGACTCACACAACCCCCCGGTTGAGGTCCCTACTTCCCCACCACCTCAACCAAACACCCACCCTATGCAAACTAGACTTAAGGATGATATGCGCAAAACCAAGTACCCCCTTTCCCTCTATACCATCATAGTTGTCCAAGAACCCACCGCTGTTCTCGGGCTGTGAAAAACCCGAAATGACAAGAAGCTATGACTAACGAATTTAATGCTCTCATTCTCAACAAAACTTGGGACCTTGTCCCCTCTGACCCCTCGAAAAACCTTGTAGGTAGCACATGGAAATACAAAGTGAAGTACAAAGCAGATGGTTCTGTTGAGCGCTTCAAGGTGTGCCTTGTAGCTCAGGCTTTCATCAACTTGAAGGCCTTGACTACAAGGAAACCTTGACCCCTGTTGTCAAACCCTCCACTATACGCTTTATACTTATTCTTGCTATTACATATAACTAGCCAATTCAACAATTGGATGTCAAAAATGCTTTTCTACATGGTTTTATTAAAGAAGAAGTTTACATGAAGCAATCTAAAGGGTTTATTCACCCCAAATATCCTAACCATGTATGTCACCTCCGTAAGGCATTATATAGTCTGAAATAGGCCCCCCGGGCATGGTTCCAACGATTTAGTGCGTTCTTACTTAGTCTAGGTTTTCCTTGTTGGCGGGCTAACCTATCCTTATTCATTCACAAAACTAACTCCCACCTTACATGCTTACTATTGTACGTTGATGACATAATTCTGACAGGTTCTAACCCTTCTAACGTCACACATCTCATTCACTCCCTCTCAACCCAATTTGTCATGAAGGATCTTAGGTGTTTACATTTCTTACTTGGTATTGAGGCTCAACGCAACAAAAATGGTATTTTTTCTTAAATACCACAAATACACAGTTGACCTCCTCACCAAACATAATCTCAATGAGGCAAAACCTGTCAAACCCCCCTCTCCATGCGAGCCCATCTCTCACTGAGTGATGGAGACCCGCTTGAGGATCCCACCGAGTACAGAAGCGTTATAGGTGTCCTCCAATATCTCACCACGACTCAACCCGATATCTGCTATACTGTTAACCTTGTTTCGCAATTTATGCATACTCCTCGCACCACTCATTGGCAAGCCGTCAAACGAATCCTACGCTACCTCAAATCCACTCCCGACCACAGTCTCCTCCTCTCCCCATCCTCTAAGCTCTCGGTCACCACCTTTGCTGAAGCTGACTGACGCTGACTGAGGTAGATGTCCTGACACTCGTTGATCTACCACGGGTTACGCTGTTCACCTTGGACCCAACCTCATCTCCTGTAGGGCAAAGAAGTAGGCTACTGTTTCCAAGTCCACCACCGAGTCTGAATACAGAGCTGTCGCTCAAGCTGTTACTGAAAGTGATTGGCTCCGTTACCTAACGAGAGACCTTGCCATACGTCATCCCAAACCCATAACAATCTACTGTGACAATGTGTCTGCATCCTACCTAGTGGCTAACCTCGTCTCCAATGATCATAGTAAACATTTCGATGTTGACTTCCACTACGTTCGAGAGAAGGTTCTCAAGGGTGATCTTCAAGTTCGCTACACCCCTACGACACAACGGGTCCCTTGTTTATTCATCCAATTATAATAGAATTGGCTCATATTCACAGTCATTGCCTAGATTTAAAACATTCAAAACCTGTCATATTACAGATTCATGCATACCAAAATGCAACATCCAAGTTGCTCATATACTTGCACACAAGCTCCTAGCTCCTATACTTTCTACGCAATATTTACATGGTACCCACCAAAACATACACAATCGGCATAAACCAACCACAAAATACACACGGGCCCCCAAAATTGTCTCAACACAAACCGGTGTCTCAAGCGTCAAGCCCAAGTACCCTCAAAAAGCGGTGCAATGGATGCCGTCTCCCAATGTTTTAACCAAATCAGAACAACTCGGATCAGCTTCCTCAGTTTCAGGCTTGAGTTCAAGCCCAAGCTCTTCTTCTATATCATCTGATGCGGATATCAACAGGAGCTCGCACCCTTCATAGCTGAGGAAATCAGGGGGATCTGCTGGGACAAACCTATCGCAAACATTATACAATAACATCAATGAAATTCCATAAACTGAGAACAAAATATAAAAAATGAGAAGAGATAAAAATTATACATAGATCATAGAGGGTTTGAAAAAGTCAATGTTAGGTTGAGGTGTACAAACAACACTCTCTTTAGAAAGGAAATATCCTTCCTTCACGAGTCTTATATTTAAACTAAAATGCACTCTTTTTATAGGATTTAATGCCCAATGGGAACTTGTTCTCTATCAACCCAGCAACAAAAAATCTCCAAACTACAACATTCAAGTATTTTTTGAAACATTAGAGAAGAATAAAAGAATAGAACTTTTCATATTCATTATTTTTTCTAACAAGCGACATGATTATATAGGTGAAAGGTATGTACTTAAAACTTTTTTCTTTTTAACCTTCTCAAATGTTCGGTCAAAGCAAAGAAATTGCAAAAAGCTCCTTCAATGGCTTACAACGCCTGCATGAGATTTATTACAGTCTGTGAAATTGTCAATCAATATCGAGTATTAAGTAACTTTAAAACATTACACAAAAAATAATCTTTAAATCACTAAAATAAAGAACATAAATTTCCGGCCAAACCTTCTGTTCCCAAACTGGCCCTGAAGATGGGCAGGAAAGACGGCCTTGCGCTTCCTCTGAATGCCCCCAAATCGAGACCCAACAGGTTGGTCGGGGTTCCGAATCTGAAGGATGAATGAGCCTTCGCGCTCTAAATTGAGCCACTCCTGGGGTTCCTTTTTGGTGTCATCTGTGGGGAGCTCTAGCCTGTAGATGAGGTGGGTGTGCATGCGTGTATCTGAGTACTTGTGTCTTAGAATGCGGTAGACGCCTTCCCCCAAGGCCCTTGCTGATGGCTTGTGTCGGTGTCCTCTTGTTGAGGTCTCGTACTCCTCTGAAATCACCAAGAGAGGTCAAAATGTTATTCGTCATTTGCACATGCAAAATGATACTCGGAGAAAGAAAGAAAATAAAACCTCACAATCCCGTGAAATAAAACAATATCTTAGTCGGTGTCCTCTTGTTAGAATATAATATCATTCATAAGCCTTAATCTATCGACTTAAACTTTTCGGATAATTAGTCACTAGAAATGATATCAAAGTCTTGGTGAGTGACGGGTCATGAGTTCAAAACCCCCCATATTGATATAAGGACAATCTGCGAATTGTCATGTGCATCATCCACACTTCACATGCAATGCGCATTCATGGGAGGAGTTATGTCAGGATATAAAATCATTTCCAAAGCTTCCCTCATCAACTTAAACTTTCGGGAAAGGTTCCTTACCACCACATAAGTTACACCACGCCACTTTCATTCCACATAATAAATTCATTGTCTATAATAGATGTGGAAACTGCCAAGACTTTTGAGCAATTCAAAGTGAGTTAAGGCGCGTTATTATATATAGAGTTTTTATGACAGAGCAAGAAAAAGAAATGTCAATCGAACACTAACTTGGTGCTTCATGCTATACGAAAACCATCTCCATAAAATTATCTTCAACAATAACCAAAATATTCTGTATAGTATAAAAGCTCATCATCATAAATGATGCACTACTGATGCTTTATTGTTGCATTTGCCTATGCTTTTTAGGGTTGAGGGCCCTTGGACACAGCTTCTTTTTAGAGTTGCATCCTAAAGAAGTAAGGCTACGTATACCCCCCCAAAAAAAAAAACCAGCCCTAGAGGGAGCCTTTGTGGCACAGGGATTGTTGTTGTGTTGTTGTAACTAAATGTTAATCAAACCTCCTTGAAGAGCATCCTTGACATCTTCAATCTTGGTGGTGACCATCTCCACAAAACCCCAGAAAGGATTGCTCTTCTTGCTCGTGTCTGGGAGGTGTTTCCGCCCCATCACGATGAACCTCAACAAAGGGTCCTTCTCAATGTTTACTTCCTGCATTCATGACGTGCAAAACAGAACATAATTGTCAAATGAACGCCATACTTCACAAAAGTTTAGGCAGGAAATAAAATCCATTTAGTGTCTTCTTGGTCATGCTTCTTTGGAGCAGAAAAGTTCCTTTTTCCTAATGAAAGGACTTCAAGTTTTTCAGGACGTTCGGGGAAATTACAATTTCTCTTAAATGAAAATAGAAGCAAAAAAGATGATGCTTCTCTTTAAAGCAGAAGGGCAAGCGATATTAAAAGTTTTTTACGCCAAAATGCCATCAACAACAATTTTAAAAAATTGATTGTAAACAAGTTATTCTGAAAATTAAGTATGTAAAAAGCAATTATTTTCACACAAGACCAAACAAGCCCTTACTGCCCAACTCACCCACCTTGACACCATGTCCCCCATCATTTGGTTTCTGATCCTGAGAATCAGAATCCTCCTGATCATTGTTGTCATCGTCATGGTGTGTCGAACTGGAACCAGATTCGGCACCTTCTTTGCCGGAGTCAGGGGACTGCTTCTGCGCGACAGGTCTTTCTCCGGATTCAGGGCGCTGCACTATGTACAATCTCTGGATGTCATCCACACTTTGAGGTTCTTCTTTGTTCACTTTTGGCCTGTAAAAGAAGAATATCTCCCCTCTTTCCTGCATTCATATAAAGATATCCCATTTCATTCTTGTTATTATATGTGAACCAAACTTGACGAATCTATATAGTTGCAAGTGTTAGGAAAAATGACACAAACTAAAGTTCTTCAAAACCGTACTTGTTCATGGTAGCTAATCCCACAAAGGAAAATTTGTTAAGGGGAGTCCAGCTCAAATAAGGAGGTCCAAGTTAGCACATCGAATTAAGTTAAGAGTGAGAGAACAATGGGAACCAAACGTGCGCCTCGCCCAGCTGCAGCCCCAGGCTAGAATGTGTGTGGTTTCCAGAGCCTCCTGTAATTGCCCCTTTCCAATGGGAGGTCACTGTTGGAGATTGAGATACCCCTTCCTAACAGTCACATAAACCCCTTGATACAAACATTCCATTCCATCGAGTGCCACATCATCACCCATGCCACTTTCACCAGGTTAGCTCATTCTTCCCCCTCTAAATAAGACCTAGAAGAGTTGTATTAGGTCATAAATGAATTGGCTTAAACTTCTATCTCCCTTTCTAGTGTTTTTCTATCTTCTTCCTCCCTTCTCCTCTATCTTTAGCTCAATCTCTTCCTCTTCCCTCTATCTTTAGCTCAATCCTCCTTGATATTTACTACTATACTTGCTCCTATGCTTGTAAAGCAATATTTATATGGACCTATGTAAGTCTTATATGAATTTCGTGATCAATTGATGTGTTAATTGGTCTTAGGTTGAATTTTTTTTTTTTTTTTTTGGGGTAAGTTGGTCTTAGGTTGATGTTTTTTTATTTGAATTATAATTGAAGATTCGAGTATTGTATCACCCCTATAAACTAGGTTGAGTATTTTGAGCATCAACCAAAAACCAAAATGTGCGGAAATAAACAATTTACTCAGATCTCTATCGAATCAAATACCACGACAATAACGAGAAATAAATCGGACTAAAAGAGAAACGAAACAATCGACACAATGATTTACGTGGAAACCCCTTTACAATCGAAAGGGGAGAAAACCACGGGTGAAGATCGGAGCTTTTATTATTGAATCAAAAGAAGAAGAATTACAATATTCTCTCACACTCTCAATATTTTTTGTGGCGGCCCCGCAAGGGAAAATACTTCACACAATATTTTTGGATGCATTATGACATACCCTACGTCCGTATTTATAATGCACAGAAAACCTGTTTCCCGATCGATCGGCCTGCTCACTGGAGGCGACCTTCTTTTACATAACTTTCCCGATCAATCGAGCTCTACCTCGATCGATCGAACTCCTCACGGCCCTTCTCCTTAATATGCCAAGTAATTTTGAGACATTATCCTAACACAAAATCCTCTTCTTCTCTCCTTCAATCTAGCTAGTTCCATCTCTACCTCCTTTGGAGGAAGTTTTAGTGGCATTTCTACTCATAGTGCTAGACCGAGTTACCCTGGGTGGAGAGCTGAAAGTAATTCTATGTGCACCTCAGTAGCTGCAAAATCGCCTTAACAGCGCAGCATTAACGTGATATTTCTAATAGCTCTTTTTCGGTTTTTGTGCTTGAATATTAACTGTTATTATATCAAACAGCAAAAAAGGCCAGCACTAGCATGGAAGCAAGCGTCATGATGTTTAAACGAAGTTAACATCAAGGAGTAACCCACAAGTCGTCAGAATTTATATATATATATATATATTTTTTTTTTTTTTTTTTTTTTTTTTGGTTTTTCGTTCTATGTTAGTAAAATGCCTACAAAATATAGGAGGGTGCAAGGAAAAGTGGAATAAATAAAACCAGATAAAAACAAAAAGGAGCAACTCCCGTGAATGCCTACCTCAACTGCACAAATCCGGCAAAACCAGAGAGGCTAAAACACCCAACAAGTCATGAAACAAACCCAAAAAATGAATCATCCTAAGCACTATTTTTAAAGAGGAATCAAGAGCGAGAAGCTTTATGTTGATATGTTTTTAAAATAAGTAAAAATAAAAAACAAAAATTGATTTCTGTCAGTAAAAATATGCATCTCTTCGTATAAAAAGGCGTGTTATTTTTCTAAGAGAGACTTAAAAATTATAAATACCTATCCCACTTTCTTCTTTAATCTTAAAAATTCATCTTCTCTATGACCATTCTCACTTCAAATCTTGGTTCATTGTATCCCTAGAATAATTTAGATAAAGTCTAAATAAACCTTAAAAAAAATAGTGGCTACACTATTTCAAGTCACTAGTTAGTATTGTACCCACTAAAGAGGGCACCAACACGCCGTCACTGAATTCTATTAAAATTCTAAAGTTAAGCGTGCTTGGACGAGACTAATATCAAGATAGGTGACTTCCTGGGAAGTCCTCATCCTCAAGTTGGAGGCACTGGAAAACAGCCTCTTTTCAGGTTAACACCCTGAAAAAAAAAGGCTGCGTACATCCGCCCCCGACCCTGCCTAGGCGGAGTCTTTGAGGCACTGACTATGTTAAAATAGTTAGTATTATACCCATTTTATTGAATTTCAGTAACACTTTCTCGAAAAAAACTTGGAGTTAAAAGAAGGGGAGAAGACCTGAATTTCAACGTGGGGCTGGGTCCTGGTCTTGACTTCCTTCCCGTATCCCATACCCTTTTGAATTTTCTTATGACTTCTACTACTCCCAAATTTGGCAAACCCAAGCATAAAAATAGAGAGAGAGAGAGAGAGAGAGAGAGAGAGAGGAAAGCACCCCCATGAAACCCACCGCAACATACTACGTAGATTGACCGACACGTGCCCTCCAACATTTCTTGGAAGTGTCGCGTGGTCTCCCGTCTGTGTTTCTTCTGTTCTCCCCAGAGTATTCCTCATGTGTTTGTTTTACAAATATTCTTATTTTTTTTTTTTTTAATCAACGTTTTACAAATACTCTTTCTTGAATTATTTGCACTCAAGGTTTCTATATTTTTTTATTTATTATATTAATTTAATTTTTATATTTTTAGCTGTATTAATTAGTCTCTTTATTATTTTAATTGTGTTAATTTAGTATAATTATTAAATTTAGGTTAAATTAATAATATAATTTTTAGTGCTACAATCATATTAGATACAAATATTAGATTACAAATTTAATCATTGACTAAATTTTGCTCAACCCATAGCCAAACCATTAAAAAGTTTATTAACAACTTCATATAAATTTTACTCTAAAGGCCGAATTAACACAATACAAATAGTAAAAAAATTAAATTTACACAATTAAAAATATAATAACTAAATTAATATAGTATGCAAAATATAAGAACCATTAGTGTAAATAAACCGTTCGTTTTTGTTTTTTACTCAAACACTAGCCAAATTATTAGTATGTTTGATATTTAACTATACTTAATTGGATGAATTAAGCTTTGTTGCGGGGTTTTTTGGTTGGGGTCTTTTTAAGGGAGAACCGAGCTCAAGTTCCCCTCTTTGTGGTGCTTCTTACTGTATTTATAGTGGTTAGGAGGGAGCCTCTTAGTGTTATGCGGACAAAATATAGTTTGGGCATGGGGGTGTAAGAGCACCGCCTGGGTGTAGGAGTACCGCTAGGGTGTTGGAGTACCGCCAGAGTGTAGGAATACCGCTATAGTGTTGGAATACCGCTAGGGGGTAGGAGTACCGCTATTGGGCTAGGGTTACGGTAGTCATTCTTGGTGGCCGTTCATTGGGGTATGCTGGTATCGTCTTCTCCCTGGGGAGTCGGTTGTCTTAGCAAATAGCTTTTTCCTTAACAGTTAGCCCCCCACTTTGGGGAAAAAAGGTGCTTTTTGTCCCAAAGTGTTTGTTATAAATACCTATGTATGTGGGGTTGGTATTCCTCCAAATCTTGGTTTAAAAAGTATGCTTTAGTAGGCCACCCTTTACAAGGCATTTTTAACTAAAAAGTAATTTTTTTTTAATTTTCGCTCGCTTGTTTCCCTCCTTCTACTATGGAGGATGTTACTTGTGAAATTTGGTCGCGGCTTCCTGCTAAGTCGATCCTAAGGTTTTCCTATGTTTCGTCGGTTGCTCGTAGCCTGCTTTTTAATTATGACTTTGTTAGACGGCAATCTTTTCGCTCTCTGAGCTGTACCGCAGATGGATTTTTCTTGCAGCCTGAGACTGACTCGCGCCGTGATGATTTGGAGGCTTTTTCCTTTTTAGGAGATTTTTCTCCCGTCGTCCCTGCTGAGGTACTGGAGATTCTGGCTGATAATGTTAGCGTTTTGGGTGTGGCGAGCGGCTTGTTGCTGTACCGTGATTATAACCTCTCTCGGCTGTTCGTTTGTAACCCTTCCGTAGGGATGCGCCAAATGGTTCCTCTTCCTGAAAGAGTCTCTATGGGTTATGTTGATTCTCCTCTGAACTTGGTATTTGGGTGTTTTGATACTGCTGTAGATTTTGGTTTTTACTTTTATCTACTGGTACTCGACTTATCCCAGACTTACTGGGGTCCTTGGCCTAGTGCGTACCATGTATACTTTCGGGAGGGCAGCTGGAACTTCTGGGGGAGCTTGGATGTGGGTCCCAGGAATGTTTCCCTTGTAGACCGCGTCTGTTTGGGTGGAGAGTTGTATTTTTTGTCGGATTGGGGACACTACTTGGGAGATGCTCAAGCTTGCCCTTATATAGTTCGATGGAATACTGCCGCCGGTACCTCCTGCAGAATGTCGTTTCCTGACTCGGTCTGCGAAAACCTTTTTGCTTGTCGGGATGCCAAGCTTTCAAAGTGGTGGGAGACTTCATCAGATCTCCTCATTCTTTGCTTGGTTATGTTAAGGAGTCCGGGATTTACCGTGTGGACGCTGTCTCATTCGAAGGATCCTTCTTCTTGGGAGAGGCGGTTTCGTTTGTATGTTCAACTGCCCTGGTCCGGAGGTAGATGGGATCCGGTGATCACTAGTTTTACTGTGAGAAGGGATCACCTAGCTTTTACTGCCCATAATCAAGTGTTTCGGTGCGCTCTTCATGGAGATCAGCATGGACGTATAGTCTATTTGTGGAATCATTGTTGCAACGTACAGGCGCAGTTGTTTCCTTATTCAGGGTCCTTATTTCGCTGTGGAGACGATCCTATGGCTCCGTTTGCGGCCTTTATGTGAGAGTTTTCTGGGTGGTAGAAACAGACGTTTGGCTTTTATGGATGTGGGTGTTCTCTTTCTGTATCGCTATGACTTCTGTATAATCATGCTCTGTATAGTGATCTTTTTTTAGCGGTTTCCATAGTTTAGGGTTTTATCCTTCTCACCTTTTAGGTTGTGACATAAGCTTTGTCTTTTATTAGGAATCTGTTTTATGTCTATTTCCTTTGTATTTTTACTTCCTGTTCATGTTCGTGTAGATACAGCTTGGTTCTTTTCCCGGGAGACGTGCTATAAAATTACAGTCTACTTTATTACCCCTTTTTTGTAAAACGTTGATTTTTCTTTTGTCATGAGCGAGGCTCTTATGTTGACGGGCTAGGTACCGTCGGTCCTATTGTTAGGTGGGATTTATACCGTTGCGGGCTTCTCAGCTAATGGGAGTTACCGCCAGTCCCAGTGTTAGGCGGGATTTATACCATCGCGGGGTTCTCAACTGATAAGAGCTACCGCCAGTCCCAGTGTTAGGCGAGATTTATACCATCGTGAGCTTCTCAACTGATGAGAGCTACCGCCAGTCCCAGTGTTAGGCGGGACTTATACCGTCGCGGGCTTCTCAGCTGATGACAGCTACCGCCAGTCCCAGTGTTAGGCGGGACTTATACCGTCGCGGGCTTCTCAGCTGATGAGACAAGACAACGTATTTAAACTAAGGAAAACGAATTGAGTAACGTTAAACAAGAGCCCCCCGCCGACAAGGCTGGGAAAGACAAAACAACGTATTTAAACTAAAGAAAATGAACTAAGTAACGTTAAACATGAGTCCCCAGCCGGCAAGGCTGGGAAAGACAAAACACCGTATTTAAACTAAGGAAAATGAACTAAGTAACGTTAAACAAGAGCCCCCAGCCGGCAAGGCTGGGAAAGACAAAACAACGTATTTAAACTAAGGAAAATGAACTAAGTAAGGTTATACAAGAGTCCCCATCCGGCAAGGTTGGGAATGACAAAACAGCGTATTTAAACTAAGGAAAATGAACTAAGTAACGTTAAACAAGAGCCCCCCAGCCGGTAAGGCTGGGAAAGACAAAACAACGTATTTAAATTGAGGAATATTTAAAGTAAGGAAAAATGAACTAAGTAACGTTAAAACATGAGCCCCCAGCCGGCGAGGCTGGGAAAGACAAAACAACGTATTTAAACTAAGGGAAATGAACTAATTAACGTTAAACAAGAGCCCCTCAGCCGGCAAGGCTGGGAAAGACAAAACAACGTATTTAAACTAAGAAAAATGAATTAAGTAATGTTAAACAAGAGCCCCCAGCTGGCAAGGCTGGGAAAGACAAAGCAACGTATTTAAACTAAGGGAAAATGAACTAAGTAACGTTAAACAAGAGTCCCTAGCCGCCCGGGAAAGACAAAGCAACGCATTTAAACTACGGAAAAATGAACTAAGCAACGTTAAACACGAGCCCCCAGCCGGCAAGGCTGGGAAAGACAAAACAACGTATTTAAACTAAGGAAAATGAACTAAGTAACGTTAAACAAAAGCCCCCAACCGGCAAGGCTGGGAAAGACAAAACAACGTATTTAAACTAAGGAAGATGAACTAAGTAACGTTAAACAAAAGCCCCCAGCCGGCAAGGCTGGGAAAGACAAAACAACGTATTTAAATTAAAGTAACTAAACTAAATAACGTCAAACAAGAGCCCCCAGCCGTCAGGGTTGGGAAAGGTAAAACAACGTATTTAAACTAAAGTAATTAAACTAAATAACATCAAACAAGAGCCCCCAGCCGTCAGGGCTGGGAGAGGTAAAACAACGTATTTAAATTAAAGTAATTAGACTAAATAACGTCAAACAAGAGCCCCCAATCGTCAGGGCTGCGTTTTGGGCTTATTTAAATGGCGTTGTGTTCGAGGTCTTTTAAATGTGGGGCAACGTGTAGCCACCCCCTTTTTTTGGCTGTCACCTCTCATCTCAGGGCATTTATTACCGTTTTACTTTCTAAAACCCTAAACCCCCCTTTTTCCTTCTACAGCGAACCCTTCTCCCCAGTAAACCGTATCTCTTCTTTCTACTTATAACCGATTTTCGTCCTGATTTCAAGGTAATTCCTTGTTAGTTTGAGGATATTTTGTTAAACTTACAGTTTGATTCTGGCTTTTTCGAACATTTTCCTGATTTTCCAAGAATTTTCGAACCCTGAGCTATTCGACAGAGCTTCCATGGGGGATTCTGATGAAAACGCCCATATTATTACTGATTTTCTTGCGAATATGGCTACGAGTCCGGCAATCGAGGTGGGGACACTACTTAAACAGGAAGTATCCCCCTCTTTTTGTTGGCCCAGCTCGAAGAACGCCTCCTTGTCTTCAGGGATAAGTACTCTTGCTTTGCCCATAGGGGATTCTAACGAGCTGCCCCAAAGTTCTCAGGGTAAGGTTCTCTTCATCTGACCCCTTTTTCCTTTTCCTCTTTTTGTTTTGTTTTTTGTTAGAGAATGGCTCCAAAAAGGTCACGGCAAGGTCACGGTCACCAGGGCGAAACCAGGGGAGCTTCTGTGGAAGAGGGTTTGATGGTGGAACCGTTGTCACGATTGGCTCCTTTACCTGCGCAATCTCCAGAGGAGGAGGCGGTTCGTGCCCAGTTTCCGGATGTGGCGCAGACGCTTCGTCTGGGGTCATTCGTATCTTCCCTGTCTACCGCCGAAGGGATTAAGCAATTTCGAGATAAGTTCCACTTTCCTGCTGACTATGAGGTTATAGGACCGGGGGAGAATGATAACATTTTGTTCCCACTTCAGCCGGTCTCCTTTTTGGTGACTGTGGATTCTTTGGAGGCAGGGTTGAGATTTCCCTTGCCGAGTATACTAGAGTGGGTTTTTAGGCAATATTCTTTATGCCCTAGTCAGATTAGCCCAAATGGGTTTAGAAACATTTATGGGTACTTAGTTACTTGTTTCGTGGCGGGATTAACCCCTTCCACACGTAGCTTTGAATATTTATTTAGGGTTAGGCAACTAAAGGGAGTAGTGACATTTGAGGGCAAGGCCGGGGTGAAGTTTGTGGAGAATAATCCCTCTAAGTTAAATTTTTGGTAGAACAAATTTGTTTGGGTGAGGCCTGCGCAACCCCTACTCCTCCCCACATATTGGACTAAAGTGAATAAGAGCAAGGTTCCTTCCGCAGATGAGCTTTCTCTTCTTGATAAGGAGGTGGTCCGATATTTTGAGAAGGAGTTAGACTCTCGGTTTGTGGCTGTCAAGGAAGTTTTGGCTCAAGAATGCTTGCTCATAAAAGCAGGTTTATGTGCCTGACCGGTTAGTGGTAAGCGAACTTTTGGCCCAAGGGGAGAAGCTTTCCTCTCTTTTTCCCTTTTTTTTTTGTTGGCTATTTTTATTTATCCTAACTCGCTTCTGGCTACCGTTATTGCAGGGCCAGAGGTTGATGTGGATATCGTTTAGCTCACGGAGGATTGCCGTCAGGGTGGCGACAGGGCAGAGGAAAGAGGAAGAAGGGCTACCGTTGAAGGTCGGAAGCCCTCCAGGAAGTAAAAAAGAGCCTCTGTTGAGAGTAGGGAGGAGCCCCCCCCAACCGCGTCCAAAGAAACAAAGGAAAGCTGGAGGTGCGGCTCAAGTGGAGAGACCATCTAGGAGGACATCTGCCTCTCAAGGGGACGTGACCAGAGCCCCCGTTGTACAAGCCTCTCCTGCTTTGGATAGGTCTAGTCCTGCTGAGGAGGCGGTACCTGAAATGTCTCAGTAGGCAGGGAGCGCTCCCTATTCTGGTGATGAGATACTGAGTGCTTTGCCTGAGGCCGTAGCTGGCTCACCAGGGGGTGCAACCGTTACTATTGTTGTGGGTCCGAATGAGCCATCGTTTCCTCCTTCAGAGGGGGTAGCCGAAGCCGTGCCTGTGATCGTGGCTGTGGAAACGGCTGAGCCTTTGCCTGGTGAGACAGAGGCAGCGGCCACTATTGCCACTGTGGAGCCCCCAGGTCGTTTGCCTGAGGATACCGCAGAAAACGCTCCTGCCACCACCGTGACAGAGGCGGTTGATCTTGATGTTCAGAACAAGCCCTTAGGAGCGGATGAGGTAACGGTGGTTGAAGGAGACCTTGGGAGACCCGTTCACAGGCAGGCAGTTTTAGGGGAGGATATTGTGGAAAGGGTCCCGGCCTCTGTTGAGCCACCAACCCAAACACCTCCTTCTACTCCTTCGTTTGGTGACCTGGATGCTGAGGGTAACAGTAGTCCTGACAGGTTTCCTCCCTCCTTTCGAATTGACTTGTCGGCGGTGCCAGATCCTTTTCACGGTACCCCTTTTGGACCGGAGCCTTCCTCCTTGAGGGATGACATGGCTGTTGGTGATGAGAGCTTTCCTCCCAAAGTCCCATCATTTGATAGTTCTTCTATCCTCTCTCCCCGTGACAGTGTGGACCATATTCAAAAGACGAGTCAAGCTGCACTATCCTCGAAAGTGCCGCCAGCTGATACGGGAGATACGGTTGCGACTTATGCTTTAAAGGTAGCGTTTCTATCACATTTTGATATTTTATGGCCGCCATTGAACTTACCTGTTTGTGGCGTGGCTGTAGATTAGCTTGTGGTCTTCTGCCATGGTAACAGGGTGGTTTCAAGAGAAGGAAGCGGTAGCTAAGGAGCTTGTTAGGTTGGAGGGAGAAAATAAAGACTTGGCCATGACTGTGCAGGAGATGAGGGCCGCCAGAGAGGAAGAGGCCCAAACGCTTTCTCTATTACAAAAGGAGAAGGAAATGGCACTAGAGGAGGCGAAGCGAAGCCGCGAAGAGAAAGAGAGAGTAATGCAAGAGGCCCAGAGGATCAGTGAAGAGAAGCAGAGAGTAATGCAAAAGGCCCAGAGGATCAGTGAAGAGAAAGAGAGAGAAGCGCAAGAGGCCCAAAGGCTTCGAGAAATGCACGCAAAGGCTTCTTTGGAGGCACAAGAATTGAAGGAAGAGTTGACATCTTGCCAGGCGCGCTTAGAGAAGCTGCAAGATGAGATGCAACGCCGTCAGGTGGAGGGTTCGAGAGCCACGGAGACTGCCGCAGGAGCCGTTGCTCGGTTTAAGGCTAGTGTGGAGTTTCGTGGTTTGATGATTTCCTCTTACTGGCGGGGTTTTACCTCGAGTCTCTCCAACTTTGCATGCCGTCTGATTCAGAACCGTCCCAGTTTGGGCCAGGAGTTGCTTCAGCGAGCGGCAGACCAACTTCATCAGGATATTTCATGTTCAAGAGAAGGGACTAGTAGCCGGCGGTCATAGTTACTCTTTTTCTTAGGAGCTTTCTAGATAAGGGTTCCTCCTAGTGTGGGAAGGTTCCTCCTTTTTGGGCCTATGTTTACACCTCTTTTGTAATAGAAACCCGTACGCGTGTTTTGTTTAGCAGTAACCCAAGGGTGGCATTCCAGCTACTGCTTCTAAGTTGTAACACATAACGTCATAGGTATAATATTATTTTACATATACTAATATATATTGGTGTACACTTTTTTGTAACTATGCGAACTTCAAGACATCCACACCTACTATCCGAGTGATTTAAGAAGTCTGATTGTTATACATATATCACGGTTTTTCATGTGTGGTATTTCTTGACATTTTTCATATTCCAGGATCGCGGTACTTCCGTACCTTTGAGACGCTGCAGCTTATAGCTTCCATTTCCTAACTTCGCACTTACACGGTAGGGACCTTCCCAGTTGGCTGCCACTTTTCCTGATCCGATACCGTGAGTAATGCATGCTCGACGTAGTACTAGGTCTCCCACCTCCACACTTCTAGGCCTTACATGTTTATTATAGTGCTAAGATATCCGTTGCTTCTGAGCCGTTATGCGGAGGAGAGCATTTTCCCTCGCTTCATCGATTAGATCAAGGAAGTGTCTCCGTAACTCTTCATTTTCAGGTTGACTGTAACCTTGGGTTAGATGGCTGGGTTCTCCTACTTCTACTGCGATCACGGCCTCGGCGCTGTAAACCAACATGAAAGGGGTTTCCCCGGTGGCTACTCGGTAGACGGTACGGTGGGCCCAAAGGACACTGGGTAGCTCTTCCAACCACTTTTTTTGCGTCGTCCAACCTTCGTCGTAACCCAACAAGTATCTGCTTGTTCTCAGCTTCTACTTGTCCGTTACTTTGTGGGTAGGCCACAAATGCGAAGTGGAGGGAGATTTTCATGTGCTGGCAATAATTACAGAACCGTGGTGAGCTGAGCTGTGTTCCGTTATCCGTTATGATGGCTCGCGGGATTCCAAAAAGTGTTATAATATTTTTTCCACAGAAATTGGCGGGTGACGTGGTCGAAAATACTAGCTACTGCCTCCGCTTCTACCCATTTACTGAAGTAGTCCACGGCTACTATCAAAAACTTTCTTTGACCGCTGGCTAGTGGGAATAGACCCAGGATATCCATCCCCCACGGTCAAAAGGTATTGGGTCAATGATGGGGTGTAGTGGTACTGCTAGGGCGTGGATTAACGGTGCGAACTTCTGACATTTATCACATTTCTGAACCAACGTGCTGGCATCTCTTTCCATGGTAGGCCAAAAGTACCCGGTTCTGAGCGCCATTCTTACTAACGTTCATCTCCCGACGTGCACCTTGCAGATTCCTTCGTTAATCTCCCTTAGCACGTAATTCCCCTCTTCCTGGTTTAGGCATTTTAGTAGGGGATACGTGAATGATCTTTTATAAAGCTGTTGTTTAATTATCACAAAACGGGTTGCTTGTCACTGCAGCTTTCGTGCTTCCTTTTTGTCTTCGGGTATCTTGTTTTGCAAAATGAAGTCCACAATGGGACGCATCCGTCCCTCTTCATACTGTACTTGCATTATGTCCACATGAAGGAGTCGGTTTGGGTACTTTACATTGACCTCTTGTATCTGCACGCCTCCTTCCTCTCTTTCCACCATGTGCTTGAGGCCCGCCAACCGGCTGAGCTCATCGGCACGCTTATTGTCCTCTCAGGAGATTCCCCGTATGCTGAAGCTCTCTAATCCGAAGATCCTTTTCTGGACCAAGCCAAGGTACTGCGCCAGGTGGGGTTCCTTTACTCCGTATTCCCCAGTTACCTGGTTTACTACTAGTTCCGAGTCACTGAAGACCTCAACATGCTTGGCGCCGGCTGCTCTAGCGTAATCAATACCTAGAAGCAAGGCCTCATACTCAGTTTCATTATTAGTGGCATCAAAATTAAGTCTTACCGCATATTCCGTACATTTTCCTTCTAGATTTAATAGTACGATGCATGCACCGTTGCCCCCTTGGTTGACGGAACTGTCAATGAACAATCTCCAAAGATGATCTTCTTTGGGGGATGTTGTTAGCTCGGGTATTTCAAAACTACATTCTACCAAGAAGTCGGCCAGGGCCTGTGCCTTGATGGCCGGGCGGGGCGAGTATCGTATGTCATGTTCCGAGAGCTCTACTGCCCACTTTAACATTCTTCCCAAGCAATCCAACTTTCCTAGCAATTTTCAAAAAGGGAGCTGAGTGAGCACAATAACGGTATGGGCCTGAAAATAAGGTCTCAGCTTGCGTGCAGCTGTGACTAAGGCCAACGCGGTTTTTTCTATGGCAGGGTATCTTTTTTCTTTGAGGGACTGGCTCACAAAATATATTGGGAGCTGTCTACCTTCACGGTCGGCTATCAGCACGACACTAGTGGTGTTACCAGAAATAGCTAAGTAAACGCTTAGATTTTCGTTCGGTTCAGGGGAGGTAATGATGGGAAGATGTGCTAGATATTGCTTTAGTTGTAGGAAGGCATGCTCGCATTCCTTATTCCAACAAAAGGATTGCTTCTTCCGCAATGTTCTAAAGAATGGCAAGGCCTTGTCGACAGAACGGCTGATGAATCTATTAAGAGAGGCCATGCAGCCCCCCAACTTCTGAACATCTTTTGAAGAACGGGGTGATCCCATTTTGAGAATAGCACGTAACTTCCTGGGGTTGGCCTCAATCCCTCTGGTGCTGACAATAAATCCGAGGAATTTTCCTTCAGGTACCGCGAATGAGCATTTCTCCGGATTAAGTTTCATTCGATATCCCCTGAGTGCTTCTAGAGCCTCTCTTAGGTCTTCAATGTGATCTGGATTTTTGCGGGATTTCACTATCATGTCGTCTACATAAACTTCCATGTTGCGGACGATTTGAGAATCAAAAATTTTGTTGACCAGCCGTTGATACGTGGCGCCGGCATTTTTGAGGCCGATCGGCATGACTCTGTAACAGTATGTACCCTCAGCTATTATGAAGGAAGTTTTTTCCTCGTCCTCCGGATGCATCTGAATTTGGTGGTATCCTGAGAAAGCGTCCATGAAACTGAATAGTTCGCACCCTACCGTTGAGTCTGCCAATTGATCTATTTTAAGAAGAGGGTAAGACTCCTTTAGGCAAGCGCTATTGAGGTCTGTAAAATCGACACACATTCTCCAATTTTCATTTGCCTTTTTGACTGGTACTACATTGGCAAGCCACTCTGGGTAAGCGACCTCCCTATTGAATCCTACTTGGATCAGCTTTCGTACCTCATGTTTGACGGCCTCCTTGCGTTCGGCGCAAAAGTTACGCTTCCGTTCTTTGACCGATTTTTTATCGACCTGGACATTGAGCTGGTAAGTAATTGTCTTTGGCGGTATTCCCGGTATCTCGTTAGCGGAAAATGCGAAAATGTCCCGGTATTGTTTCAGGAGTTCACCGATCTTTTCTTTTAGGTGATGAGGAACTGAGGCGCCCATGTAACTGTGCCGCCCCGGCTCTAGTTCGTACTTTTTTAGAGACGCTGGGGCCGTGCCGGGACTTGAGGATAACTTGGGTTCGGCTAGTTCAACGGTTATTAAGGCCGAATCAGGGAAGTTGTGATAATATTCTGAGAGGAAGCCTTGACTGCCACAAATGGTTATGATGCCGCCAGTATCGCTCTCGAATTTCTTGGCTAGGTAGGAGGTGGAGACCACGGCTCTTAGGCGATTCAAGGAGGGTCTTCCGAGGATAATATTGTACGTTGAGGGAGCATCTATGCCCAAGAATTCAATTTTTATGGTGCGCTATCCTCCCTCACCTTGAAAGGTTGCGGCTATAAATACCTTCCCCTACGGTATAACGGCATTTCCAGCAAATCCTACAATAGGGCTTGATGCGGGGAAAAGGGAGGAGGTAGACATCCCCATCTGGGCGTAACAGTTCAAGAAGAGTACATCGACGGAGCTGCCTTAGTCAATTAGGATCATGTGCACGGTGTGCCAGTAAATATTGGCAGTCACAACCAGAGGATCCTCCTGGCATGTGTCAATCCCCTGCGCATCCTCCTTCGTGCAACTTATGCACTTAGGTCTATCGAGTGCGAGGCAGGGCTCCTTCCCTTTTCCCTTAGCTTTCGGTCTCCCGCTTACAGGCAGCTCCCTTTTAGTGATGGCGGCGATAATTGGGGGCGTTGTTTTGCTTGGGCCCGGGTCATTAACTTCTTCACCGCGAGCTTTTCCTGTCTTTACTCTTTGTAAGTTCGCGTATTCTATCCATTGACCCGTGCGTTCAGCCTCTTCTAGGCGGGATTTTAAGGCACGAAATTCAGCAGTGTTGTGGGTGGTCGTTTGGTGATAGGCTCACCAACCATTTTTTTTTCTTTTGAAGTCCTTTGGTTGTCCTTCTGTTTTTATTGCTAGCAGTGGTGGTGCGTTTTCTTGCGGGATTTGCGTTCTAAAGAAGGTCTTGCGCCTTTTTTGTGGCCCGGTATTTTTTGGCAATGGCCTGAAACCCTCTTTTGGCCCTGGAGAGGCCCCTACTTGAACTACTTCAGGTCTGGGTGTTACTTGCATTACGTCTTCAGTGGTAATATACTTATTGGCCTTGCGCCATAGATCATCAATGGTTAAAGGCGGCCCTTTGGCTAGTGCGAATTTAAAGTGGGAATTCTGCAATCCGTTAACAAAGGCAGTAATAGCCATCTCATCAGAGAGGTTGGCGACATCGATCATGGCACGTATGAACCGTCGCACATAACTCCTTAAGGGTTCAAACTCATTCTGCTGTAGTTTGAGAAGATGTGCAGTCGTTTTCCTTCTCCTTTTATTGCTTACGAAGTGACGCACAAAACGTTCAGAGAGTTCTGTAAATCTGTGAATGCATGAGTATGAGAGAGAGGAGAACCAGCTTTGTTCAGCCCCCTTGAGAGTGGCTGGAAAGCATTTACACCTTATGTCCTCCCCCACATCCTGCAGGTACATTCATGCCCTGAAACCTGCCAGATGATCCTCAGGGTCCTGAGTCCCATCAAATGCATCCATATTAGGGATTTTTACCTTTCCTGCGGGTGCCAGGAGAAGTCGAGATGTAAAAGGTGAATGGGTTTGAGGCGTTACTACTGCTCCGGTAGCCTGCCTGCGGGTGCCACTTACATAGTTATGGTAAGACCTTGTACTGGATTTGGTTACTGGGTTTTGGCTTTGAGTTGGAGTGTGCCTGGAGGCTCTGGGAGTGGTGTTAAATTGGCCAGGGTCTGGGACCCTCCCAGTGTCATTGTCTTCCATTTGCGCAAAGAACTAGCTTAATTGGTGTTGTAATCGATTGAATTGCTCTTGAGTTACATAGTCTGGGCTATGGCCCTCCCTGGGAGGAGTGGAACGGCTAGTATTTGACATGGGGGAAGTGTTAGTGCCCTTCCCACAGACGGCGCCAATTGTTTCGGGGTTTTTTGGTTGGGATCTTTTTAAGGGAGAACCGAGCTCAAATTCCCCTCTTTGTGGTGCTTCTTACTGTATTTATAGTGGCTAGGAGGGAGCCCCTTGGTGTTATGCGGAGAAAATATAGTTTATGGGGGTGTGAGAGTACCGCCTGGGTGTAAGAGCACCGCCTGGGTGTAGGAATACCGCTAGGGTGTAGGAGTACCGATAGGGTGTTGGAATACCGCTATTGGGCTAGGGTTGCGGTAGTCGTTCTTGGTGGCCGTTCACTGGGGTATGCTCGTAACGTCTTCTCCCTGGGGAGGTGGTTGTCTTAGCAAATGGCTTTTTCCTTAACAAGCTTGTTATTTAATCAAATTTATAACAGAGTTGAGCTTGTTATTGAGTTGAACTATCTGAGTTACTATCGAATCATTATCAATTCTCTATTGAGCTCTTTACAGGTTTAATTGAGTCATTGACAAACTCTTATCAAAGTGTTTATAAATATTAACGAGTCGATCAACCCATGTTTGCACTCAACTACTTAATTTTATTGATTTATTTAAGATGAAAAAACAAATTTTGTTCATTTTAAACTACTAAGCGCACCGGCACATAGAGAAGTGCTGTATGACAGTTGAAATAATTATCTGAATTCAAGTTACATGAATAAAAGATTATTTGAAGTGTTAATTTTCACAATACTAAAACTCTGCTTTTCTTGCAAATATATGGACGTGCGAAAACAAAACATGCGTGGATCTATAGTGCAACTCAAATAATAGATAATTTTTTTGTGGGGGTTCTTCTACTACACTGTGAGTTATATATGGTGGTTACTGATGTAGTTTTAAAAGAGTGATTTAAAATCGTTTATTCGTAAGCGTACGGGATTATCGTAGTTTAGTTAGGTATACGAGTGTTGTATCCACAAGGAATTAGTGTTAAGTCGGATTCAGTTATTAATGAGTAGTTTAAATTGGATTTTGTTGGTGAATTGAGCAATTAACAATACTAACACAATTAAAGTAGTAAAAAGGGTTTTTAAATCAATTGAAGATACTTTAGGGAATGGATTTAGGTATTTTAACTCATATCTCGTCATTGTACTCTACTTATAACAATTATTTAATGAGCTTAGGCTATAAGCACTAAGCTCGGGTTAATATTTAAATTAGAGTTTAGGGTAATGAACTAGTCTTATCACCTTAAGTGCAGCATAAGTTATCTCTTTTTTTTTTTTTTTTGGATAAGTTAGGTTATCTCATTAGCACTACTTAATTCTTTTCTTACTCCTAATTCAACATTAATTTATATTAAAGATTGTGCTCATGGTTGGTACAACCTCAACATGACCACGCGTAAAAACCTGTTATGTTATGGTCTATACATGCTCGTAGACAAACGCTAATAATTTGGAAATCTTAACATGGGTACAAGCACACACACACAAAAACCAAACAATAATGAATAATTCCCCATAGGGGTGCAAAAATAACGGAGCACAATCATTGCCAAAAATATAATACAAATCTGAGATACGGATGACTACCCGTCCCTTTATCCATAAACTAAGAGAGTCTACTCCTCCACGGAAGTTTTAAACATCATAAAATCTAAAAAAAGAAACAATGAATAAAAACTAAAAGTGAAGGCTCCCTAAACGTGAGCGTTGATCCTTGCTTTGACTCCCCCCAGCACTCTGCCTACCGGCGCTTCGATGTTTGAGAACCCTTGGATCTCGTAGCTGCTTCGGGAAGGAGCGAAGGAGAGGAGACAAGGCAAAAATAGGAAAAATTAGGTATCTCCCTCTCTATTTATACCCGCGGCGTGACCTAGGGTCCGCTGCGGGATTTTGGCCAATCGATCGGCACTATTGGCCGATTGATCTGCAGTCCTACTATATGTTCCGTCCCACAGTAGGCCGTTGATCACTTGGCCCTTGTCCCAATTGGTCAATTAATTCCGAAAACTTTATGAGATCTATTTGGGATACCGAATTATGACCCGATGGGTCATTATTTTATACACGTGGTTGGGTTTCTTAGTGTAGTCTTCAAATATACCTAAATGTTGCTTGATTTCGCCACTTTTCAACTATTGTTTGCTCCGATGCATTCCAAGCCTAAATGTACCCAGGTTGCAATAAAGCACACACATAAAAGCCGAATATGCCGCAGGAATGAAGTATAAAATATATAAAGCTAAAGTACATTAACATCCCCAAACCCAAACTTTGATGTCCTAAAGCAGGATTCAGCTTGAACTAGCTAAAGATCAAAAAAATTAATCAAGCATGTAAGGGCAAGAATTACTTGTCAAAAATATTTCCGAGCATAATTGAAGGTGTACCTGAAAGTGGAGAATTTTTATGTAATGTTATTATTACAATGGTTCCAACTCTAGTTCTCGTGATTCAAGTATTTTTACTAGTGAATGAGCTTAGAACTTCTCTTCCCTTTTTCTTATTCCAAGTCTTCCATATTTAAGACGAATAAAGAGAATATTTAAAGGAATCAATTATCCTAATAAATCACCCATAATCAATAAAAAAATCTCAAGGCTTCTCTTTTCTCTCTTGTTTCATTAGCGTGTCTCCCTCGGATCCATATAACGCGTTTTCGGCCAATAACTCCCGATCCAATTGGCTCAAGGCACCGAGTGAAGAGCACTCCTCGGACCTAATAGCTCGAATCAAAGGAATTTACAATCTAAGCTGTTGCTAGCACATACCTTTCAAAAATATTTTAATCACAATAGACATTGGTGCTTATTAAAGTGACTTTTCTTCTTAAGCTTTCCCTGTGGGCCATGTAGCGAACTTTCGACCGACAGCTCTTGATCTGGTTGGCTCAAGGTACCAAGTATTAAGACACCCTTACGGGCTTACTTACTCGAGACACAGGGGCAACAATAACCAACAAGTCACGGCTACTTACGCAATTGAACAGGCATCAATACCTTTTTTTTAATTGAATCACTCAAGATAAAGAGATAAACTATTGATTTCAACATTGTTATGAGTAAAATGCTTGATTCAAAGTCCTAAAATTATTTCCAATATCACAACTTAAAACATAGGATCTGTCATAAGATTAAGGATAAAATTTAATAATCTCTCCAACTAGTTAAAAGACAAAAACAACAAATTCAAATCAAACAAAAGTAAATACATGCAAGAAAAGGAAAGAAACAACCTAAGGTCTATGTGGTGTGGAGTGCACATATTCAATTATACGTGTTGAGCAAATCCAAAAAGAAACAGGAGAAATAGCAAGCTATAAAATAGGACATAGAAGACAAAACAATACAAACATTGTCAGTACCGTTAGGAAAAATTCAAGACTACAAGTATTTAGCATATATGAGAAACAAAGTAGTCTATGGTAGGGGTAACAAAGAGTCCTGTAAAGTCAAGAGAGATCAAACTAAAAAAAAAAAAGAAAAAAAGAAAAAAAGAACTAATCTGTGAAACAAAACAAGTTGGATTTCCTCCCAGGAGCTCTAAGTTTAATCTCTTCAGCCGGACACGGTGTAGAACGCAAAGTCAACCAAAATCTGAAGCAACATCCTCGATATGAAGCAGGTTGAGCTTGTAAGAACAATCCCCAAACCCAACAGCATTTCTAGACCTGTGACTATTACGGAGATGAACATGGCCAGCATCGGGGTCTTGAATCTTTATCCTACCAAGCGTAGGTGATGACTTAGCAATTAACATACAGTTACCGACACAGATGGGGACATTATTCCAATTAACACTTTAAATAGAATTAGGCACACCCAATTCTACCAAAGGATCAATATCATCAACTCTGTAGCATTCTAACTTGTCTTCAGTCTTAGGGTGCCAATAAATGTTCGAGACCTTCAATTTTCCCTTAAGGTTCCCAAAAGAAACCTCTAACACTCCCGTCATACAATGAAACATAGTGTCAGCCGTTGCTAGGAATGGTCGACGTAGAATAATGGGAGTGTTGTTATTCGGCCTAAGAATAAGGTCTATATCTAACATAATAAAATCAACCGGGAAGACAAACTTATTAATCTTGACAAAGTACAATCTCCACCACTCCATGCGGTACACGCTCTATCCTATCGGCAAACTACAATGTGACATTAGTTGGTTTAAGGTCTCCTACACTGAATTCCTTAAAAACTGAGTAAAGGATGAGGTTTACACTCGCTCCTAGATCAAAAAGGGCTCTGCTGGTGTAACCTTCCTCGATGACACATGGGACCGTAAAGGCCCCGGGATCTCTAAACTAAGACAAGGCACCTGACGACAAAATACTACTCACTCTTTCAGTGAGTTGGACCTTCTTCGAAGTGTGCGCCTGTGCGCACTACTTTTTTAAGCAGGGGTCCTTGAGGAACTTAGCATACACAGAAGTATGTTTAATGGCGTCAATCAACTACAAGTTTGATTTTTCACATCCTTAAATAAGTCCAAGAGCTGAGGCCTCTTTGGGTTGTCCTTTTCCTTTGGTCCTACAAGGACCGAAGGGAAAGGGACAGCGGGTTCATAAACCCTTTCTTGTGATCCCTCCCTGTCAGCAATGGGAGGGAGAGTCACATCCTTCTCGATTTCAACCTCAACTTCTCTAAAGTTCTCCTCTTCTAAAATCGACATAAGCTTAACTTGCTCGGGAATGAGCAAGCTAGAGTTAGAACTAGTTGATCCTACAGGGTTTGTGAGTGGTTGGGAGGGTAGTCTCCCTTCCTCTCTCCTATTTAGTGCTTGGGCCAACTGTAATATCTGGTTCTCTAATTTTGCAATAGATTGAGAGCGAGACCAAACAAGCTGTGTAGTATCCTCCATAAAGCGGAGCATGTGCTCCTCAAACTGTGAAGTGTATCCATGAGGTGGGAGAGGAAGGTTATCATAAGTAACAGTGGAGTGAAATTGAGTATCATACCTTCGCCCTCCCTGAATACTGGGAGGGGGTGCATTACCTACAAATCCAGCAGGCTAGCAGCCTTCTGGGTGGGTTCTGATTGACGTTATGCTTCCCTGAAAAATTCGAATGGTTGCGCCACCCAAGATTGTAGGTGTTCAAAAATGGGTCATTATTCCTAGAATACCCTTGTGCTGCGAAAACCAGGTCTTGCACATATTCAGAGAATTGAGAAGCATATAAGCACTCAAAAACAGAGAGGTCCTCACCCGAACAAATGCCACACATAGTAGTTGCACCCGATAACTCAACTGCGTTGACTGGGCGCATATTAGTAGGGTTCGCATGCAAATTCATTATCTAGTCAATCTTTCTACTAAGGGCGTCCAATCTAAGATTGATGTCATCATTGGGTAGACACCACGTGTGCTTTCTCTAACCACCTTCGCAAAAGAGGCTTGGTCAAGGGAATGTTCGCCGAGGCGCTCAAATAAGTCCATGCCTCATTCTCGTCTTACTAGTTAAATGCTGTCCCACACAAAGTATTAACCATCTGCTTGTTAGAAGCTGTAAAACCATCTTAAAAACTTTGCACGAGAGCCCACTTGGGTGACCCATGGTTGGGGGGACAGCTTCTAAGAAGCTCCTTAAATCTATCCCAACTTTTATGAAATTTGTTCAAAACTCCTTATAGCGCGTCTAATAACCCTCGTTCTGGCTTTAGGAAACCAGTTGACCAAAAAGTGTTGTTCGAGGTCATTCCAAGTGGTGATTTCAACCCCACGTAGAGACTGGAACCACCTTTTAGCTACGTCTTTTAACGAA
The DNA here is from genome assembly GCA_018398585.1 of Simmondsia chinensis. Classification (NCBI taxonomy): domain Eukaryota; kingdom Viridiplantae; phylum Streptophyta; class Magnoliopsida; order Caryophyllales; family Simmondsiaceae; genus Simmondsia; species Simmondsia chinensis. Next base: position 27,809,198 of record JAGTTD010000003.1, on the reverse strand, counting down.
AATAGAAAAAGGCATAGTGTAACCGCATCAGTCAAGATACCTTGATAGTGGCATGTTTTGCAAATTTCAATAAATGCATCAAGGTTCTCATCTGGGCTCTCTATCAGCGTCCCATAGAAAGTAGGAAGCATGTTGATGATTTTGAAGTTGGCGTTACCCACGGCGGGTAACTCAACTCCGGAAAGTGTGACGTATGTTTGGGGAATAAAGTCGTCCCCAATCGTGTGTGGTGCATTGTTTGCCATGGTTGGAGGTGGATTCATACTTGCTTCGTATTGCCTCAAGGTAAATAAGGCCAACTCAATTTCCGGAACATAAGTTAACAGTTCCAGGTTGAGTGAGCGTCTACTGTGCATAAAATACGGAAAGCGAGTAGAATTCATTTTCACCACAACCCTAAAGTGAAACAAAAGAAATAAACGAAAATAACTCGTTAATCCCTAATCTAACTTAGCCTACCAATTCCCAGGCAACGGCCCCAAAAACTTGATTTAGTTTTAAAAGAGTGGTTTAAAATTGTTTACTCGCAAGCATATAAGATTGTCGTAGCTTAATCAGGTTTATGGATGTCATATCCACAATGAATCAGTGTTAAGTCATGTTTAGTTATTAATGAGTAGTTTGAATTGGGTTTTCATGGTGAATTGGGCAATTAATAATAATAACACAATTAAAGTAGTAAAAAAGGGTTATCAAATCAATTAAGGATAGTTTAGAGAATTGATTTAGGGTAGTTTAATATCCAGTCATTGTATTTTATTCATAACAATGATTTAGGAGGTTTAGGCCACAAGCACTAAGCTCAGGTTAATATTTAAATTAGGGCTTAAGGTAATAAATTAGTCTAAAGACAATAACCTATCTTATCACCCTAAATGTAGTATAGATTATCTCATTAGCACCACTTAATTCCTTTCTTACTTCTAAGGATGCGTTTGGTTCAACTTATTTTAGCTTATCTTTTTTCAGCTTATCTATTTTAATACAATATGTCCATTTAAGATATGTATCTTTTTACATTGAAGTGTTTGTTGTTATTGTTGTTGTTATTGTTGTATCTTTTTACAGTGAAGTGTTTGGTTGTGCAGTGCAAAAAGACCTTTTTTACAAAATATAGCATTTCAATGCAAGTTAAAAAAGTAACTTACCTACTATAATTACAAAAATGACTTAATAATATTAATTATCTAATTATAGTAGGTAAGAGAGAATCATGATAATAATTAGTTATGGTAGTGGAAAGTAGTGTGTGTAGTGACCCATGACCATAAAAGTGGTCGGTAGGAGTGGTGATAACAAATAAAAGTAGGTCATGGTGGTGAATATTTAATGTTAATATAATATTTTTAAAGCTATGAAAAATATCCAGTTTTGCATCTTTTTCTGCTTAGTTATAAAATAACTTTTTCATCTTTCTATTTAAACTGTGAAAAACACATAAAAAGATCTTCTTTGCCAACCAAATGTAAGCCCTATAGTGAAAAAGAGCTTTTTCACAGCTTTGAGTTATTAAAAAGCAAAATCAAACGCAGCCTAACTCAACATTAATTTATATTATATTGTGTTCAGGGTTGGAAACAACCTCAACCCTGACCACGCGTGAAAACCTGTCATGGTATGATCTAGGCTACATGCTCATAGACAAAAGCTAATAATTTAAAAATCTTAACATGACTACAAACACACACAAAGAAAACCAAACAATAATGAATAATTCCCCACAGGGGTGCAAAAATAGCATAACACAATCATTATCATAAATATAATACAAATCTGATATAGGACCAACTACTCATCATTCATCCCTAAACTAAAAGAGTCTACTCCTCCATGGGAGTTTTATAATAAAAACTAGCAGTGAAGACTCCATTAATTGACGTTAGCATTGATCCTTGCCTTGATTCCCCCAATATTCCGACTACCTACACTTTGGTGTTTGAGAACCCTTGGATCTCGTAGCTGGCCCACTGTAGGCTACCTTGATCGATTGGCAATCCTACTATATGTTCCGTTCCACAATAGGCTGCTGAACAATCGGTCCTTGTACCGCTTGGTCGATTAATTCCTGAAACCTTATGAGATCTATTTGGGATACAAAATTACAGCCCAATGGGTCCTTCTTTACCCAAGTGATCGGGTTTCTCAGTGTAGTCTTCAAATATGCCTAAATTCTGCTTGATTGTACCTAGATTTCAATAAAGCACACATATGAAAATTGAATATGCAGTAGAAATGAGGTATAAAATATATAAAACTAAGGTACATTAGTTACCTTAGTAATATTCTTGCCAAAGCACATCAACTCTCGAGTTTTGACGTACTAAGATTTTGGTATTTGCGTCAGATGGGGTTGGTTGTGGGCATCGAATCAAATTACTACAAGCAAATTGAAGTGTCATCGAAATAGAAACTCGTAAGCTTAAACATAACATGTCACGACAATCAGACAACATCATAACCAAGTTGTCTCATTGGCATCCAAAGACACATGAGTTCGATCATGCGTCGCTAAATCAGCGTGGTCATTGAATTCCCCAAGTATTGCCACGTATTCATATCATGTACCTAGATCTTTTCACTGGCTGGGATTGTATGTCATCCACCACACAAGTTGCTTGTTTTCTTGGCTTGCCAACTCTATGTACATTGAGGAGTTCGTCAAACATTTCATAGCTTCAACTATATCAACCTCTAGAGGAAACATCATGCTAAGGTTTGCTTCTGTGACATGAACCACTAAAATTCTAAGCCAAGCACTGCAAAAACGCATTTTTCGCAATAAGCTTCATTTGGATAGTGCTAATAAGCATTCTTCCCGCCATTATGCTTGACCCTTCTTCAATACGGCATGCACCCTTGTGGTACATGTCGAAACAATTCGTTCTCAGATACTACTATTATGAGATTGAAGCTTACTTTTAGCCAATATTCTTTTATATGTAACATGCTAATGCAGTAGCGTCTTAGTTTTTGGTGGGTTACTGGGCATATAGATCTTAATGGATTGGCATCGGCCAGATGGGTCACTTGGTGGATTCAGGAGAGAAATGCGGAAGAGAGAGAAAGATGCCAAAATGGGTGAAGGGGCATTCGGAGTTCACATCAATTAGGAAAGCTTAATTTAGATTAGTAAATGTAATTATTTATCATTTATTTTAGTCTTTTATTTTAGGTAAAATAGCTCCTCTTTTTAAAGATGAGCACAAGGATTGACGGATAAAAGCACACAGACAACTAATATCCACCATTGATATTTAGATAGGAATTTTATATTAATAATTATTATTTTGAGTCTAGCTAAAAATTTCCTCTATTTAAATAAGAAGGCTAACTAGTTTTTAGTCATTCAATTTTTATAGACTTTATCCCTTTATTTGCTCTTTCTTATTCTCATGGTGTGAGAATTAAGAATAGACTTATTTTTTCCTTTCTTCTTAATTGTTTTAAGAATAAGAATTTAAAGAAAAGCTGTTGAACCTTTCATTCCCCTAAATTTTCTTATTTGCATTGCATCAGTTAGTATCAGAGCTCAAAATGTTTCCTGTGATGGCCCATGGGCGACAGAGGTACGCCGCCATTGGAGACGTTTATGAGAGAGACCATCAACATCAAATTGATAGGAGATTAGAGGAGATGGAGAAAAGATTTCGGCATATCAAGTTGAAGGTAAGGCAAGCGGTTATTATGCTTCATTGTCAATCTCGAACTCATGACCAATGTGAGAGTTATAAGACATGCATACAGGAAAGCTTTGACAACCACCACCGTCGATCGTCCTCCACGACCGCACCACCACCACCATCGTTAAAATCGGTGAGTCATCACTTTACCACCTCCTCAACCTGTGTACCACCATCACCATGACCTCTTTTGGCCTCACAACCACCATCACCACCATCCCACCATGATCCACCAACGTTGTTTCACCCACCAACAACAACGGATGAGGAGCCTCTTCATGACTTTTCTTCTCCACCGATCTTTTATGAGCCCATCTATGATGTGGAGAAACTTGAGGATGTTGAAATTCAAGACCCAATTCCACCTTCACCAATATACCCACCAACACCGACCTTATCCACCACCCATGAACCCTCACCTATCCATCCATGAACAACACCATTAGCTCCACCAAAAACGTAATCCACTCAAGCACCATCATATTTAAATTAACTGTAAATTGTTGTTTATACAAACTAAAATGAACTGAAATTAACTAAAAAGCAATAAAGGAAAGCCTAAAGAAATAGAAATGATATTTGATTCATTGATGATACAACAACAACAGTCCCAGTGCCTTGCGGCTCCCGCAGAAAGCAGGGTCTGGGGAGGGTGGTGTACGCAGCCTTAACCCTTCCGGGTGAAAAGGAGGCTGTTTCGGAGGACCCCCAACCTGAAGTAATTGAGTGCCTACAAATAAACCACCAATTAATTACCCATGAATTATGAGGAAAAAGAAGAAGAAGAAAAAGAAAAAAGAGAAAGAAGAAGAAGAAGAGGAAGAAGACGAAGCATGATCGGAGACTAAACTAGCCTAAGGGTCTTAAACTACCAGTCCCTCCCCGCACTAATCTACTCTGCCACCTCTGCTACCCTTATACTAGCCCTCCATCGTGCCCTATCTGAGGCTATCTCCTCTCTCAGGTTTAGGTGGGTTAGGTTGTGACGGATCGTCTCCAACCAACTCTTCTTTGGTCTGCCCCTCCCTCTTCTGCCTAGCGTCGTGTGAAGCTGTTCACACCTCCTAACTGGGGCTGTAGTCGATCTTCTTCTAATATGTCCAAACCATCTTAGGCGGTGCTCTCTCATTTTATCCTCGATCGAGGCTACACCCAACTTTCCTCGTATCACATCATTCCTAATCCTATCCTTCCTTATGTGACCACACATCCAACGTAACATCCTCATCTCTGCCACCTTCATCCTCTGTGTTTGATTTTGTTTTATTTGTCGATACTCTGCCCCATATAACATAGCCGATCTTACTACCGTCCTATATTTGATTCATTGATGATCCTTCTAGATAATGGTGGAGAATTTAAGTAATGGAGGAAAAGTGGGAATACTGAAAGGAAATTGATTTTTGTTTGACAGGTGATACACTCTATTATGTTCTTGATGCCATCATACCAAACCGCTGGCCGGATTGTTTATACGAGCCTCAACTTGGAAATTAGATTTTGTTGCTTTGTGCACAGTTACATAATGAAATTTCTTTACTTGGTCTTAAAAATTTTTAAAAACAAAAAAAAAAAACAAAAGGGAAGCCAGCCCTGTTTTTTTTTTTTTTTTAATTTTTGAATAATTAGAGTTTGCCTATGTTGTAATTTAACAAAATTTCATTCAAGTATTGCGCCCCTCAAAAACTGCCTCTCTCCATGGTAGCACCTTGTAGGGATAAGGTTCCGTACATCTCATCTCCTCAAATCTTGACATGGTGAAAACCTCTATGAGGCACTAAATTGTTGTTTTCCTTGTCATTCAAGTATTGGCATTATAGATGTAATTCTTTATTCAAGGTCAAAAAAGACATTAAGCACCCTTTCTATGAAACATTCTATTCTAATGCACCATCAGACCCAACAATTTGCAACAGTCGAGAACTCTTGTTTGTTGTCTAATACACAACTTTTATTTTCTTTCCTAAAGGTAAGAAAATATAACCAAAGTATTTACATTATCAAATCTTACCTGGCATCAACGATGATATTCTAAACTCTCTAAGGTTGTGTTCAAAGCATTGAGAGGAGCCTTAGAATTAAATTTTAACTGAAAATCATAATTTTCAATTCCTTAGGTTGAGAGTAAAGAATTACAATTCCATAGTAACCCCACTGAATTAAAACCCAAAATGACCCTACTTAATTAACTCAAATACAAGATGATTCAAAATCTAAAGACCTAGACACAACATAAAATTCGACTCGAACCTCGAAATCACTCAGCTTGAATAACTTGAAACTGGAATGACCGAAATCACCATGGCTCAAAATCCGAAGAGACCCAACCCAATTGTCCTGAAACTCAAGATGACTCAAATGTAGAAAAATGAAACTAAATTCGACTTGAATGTAATGTAAACAAGCTCAGGTAAAATGGAAATGACCCAACCAAATTAACCAAATTTAATATGACCTAGACCCAAAATGACCTGACCCATCTCAAACTCAACCTAAGATGACTCGAAATTTGAAATGATACAACCCGTTTGCTCCAAAACTAAGATGATTCAAGCTTGAAATGACCCAAAACAGTTCAAACACAATCAATTCTAGCCTGAATCTAGAGAAGACCTCCGACGAATTGAAAATCTGAGATACCTTAAACATCAAATAATCCCACGTGATACTCAACTCAATTTGACTCGAAATTCCAACAACTCTTATTCAAATTGAATCGCTCCGACCATAATAACTTAAACACAATGTGAATCACTCCAATCAAAATCCGACTGTAGCTAATTTAAAACTCGAAATACTCCAACTCAATTGACCGAAAACCCTTGATGATTCGAATCATTATGTAATTACAATTTCGACCTCCAATTCCTTCGACAAACCAAACAATGGAATTTTAATTCCATCATAATTGGAATTGGAATTGGAATTGCAATTCCACAGTCCAATTCCAAGTCCATGTGCCAAACACAGCCTAAAAATTTGAACTTCTTCACATAGAACTTGAACGGCAACATAACTCTCACCTTAGACAGACCATTCTAATACTTCTATAGCTTTGCAAATCCCATCTCTAACAGCTGTCACTTCTACAGATAACACTGATGAGAGCCCAAAATAATTTCATCCCTCAAATCTAGAAGGAATTGCCAGCGTTTTCCAATACAATCTGACATCACATATCCCGCCACCGACAATTCCATTCTTTTTTGATCCATCAATGTTAACCTCAATGAAACAATAGCTCGAGAATTTCATCTAACATACCATGGCATATCATATGTTTTCTCTATCTCAATATATGTGCCATATTCTCTAATTTTATTTTCTGGAATGTTCATAGTCAATACATTTTCTTAAAAAAAATATGAATACTGCTCTAAGAAGGGACACCAACATCTCCAAAAGGAAGAAATGAGCTTTGAACTCGAAACCTCGTCTTTGGGGGTGGATACCCTAACGACTACACCAAACGCAACAGCTCTCCTGGTGTCTACAGTTGGCATGTCCCATCATTATTGACATTAAAAAAACATTTTCTTAAAATATATATCCATCTCAAGACAGAAGGTTAAGAATAAACAGTGTGAAAATGAGACAGAACACTACGCTTGGGATGGAGGCTTCATTTCTTGCTTGATAGCATCAACTAACTCATCATAAGCTTCTTTCCAAGCTGCCTTCATCTCCTCCGACCACATTTCCAGAACTGCCTCTTTTATAGTCTCCAACAACGCAAATCTCACTACCTGAGGATCAATATATTCATCAAGGATAGCTCAGAACACAAGATTCTCATCCGAAAAAAGGGTCTTTGAAGGGTCAAATGTATGTGGTCGAATCCCAATACTTCAAGACTAAACCAGTAACCTTCATGTACAATGAAAGGAAACCCTCATTTAATGCACCGAGCATCAAAAAATCTAGCTTAAATGCATTCTTTAACACCACCGTAATAAGGCCCATAAACAACCAAGGAAGGGGGAAGCAAGCGTTGAACCCAAGACCTCAGCTTGGTAGTGGGTAGCCTAACCACTACACTAACCTGACAGCTCATCAAGCTTAAATGCATTGGGTGTTCACCCACCATGAAATTTTATAATAATATGTATATAGCATCATTTATGAAGCCTAAAACAACAATGTAATTAACATCCACTGATAATATATAAATAGAATAAAAAATAAGTTCTAATGCTAATTTATCATCACTAGGCAAATTAGATTGGCCCTTGTGTAATACCCCTCTTTAAATATAAATATCTATGTGATTACTTTTGTTCTCGGACACTGCCTCTCTTTAGGGCAACACCCTGAAGGAGTAAGGCTGCATACATGCTCGGGGACCCTGCATTGGCAGGAGTTCTTGTAGCACTGGTGTTGTTGTTGTTGTTGTTGTATATGATTACTTTTGTCATATACAAATTTCTTTATTGATTTTAACCTACATTTTACCAATTTGTCTCCACAATAATTCCTCAACCTTATATTCTAGTACTTTTTTTGGGCATGTATCGTTTTTTTGGGTCATATTTTCACCTCTTTTCTCCCACTTTAATTCATGAATCAATTATTGACAGACATTCATTCATTGTCCCACTTAACTCCCATGATAGTAAAAATTTTCTAGATCTGTCACAAGAACAAAAACCCGATTCATAGAAGGAAACATAGGTTACCTCAAAATGCTCATCAACCACCCCGTACTTGAAGTGCACATCTCCCAAGTCTCTTAGGTTTGAATCCTTGAACGTAACCTTGCCTGCTTTCCGGAGATTAACTGCTGATTCACATGTCTATAGGAAAATTTCATATGCATGTTGAGGATTCCACACATTAGTTTAATGTTAAAGTCATTTATTATCTTTTGGTGAAAAAATCAACATATAAGTCTAGTAAACTACTCCATAAGGAATGTACTTAGGTGCTCCAGGAGCTTCTCCAATTAACTAACAACAGATTGAATTAGATGTTTGAATCCCTTGATTTAGGGGAAGATACGTGTTTGAAGAAGATTCGACTTTCAAAAAAGAGTACAAAAAGACAACAAATTTAAAATATAGTAAGAATGTCCAAACTCCAGAATTATAGCCAAAAAGCGAACAATATATGATTCTAGAAAACTACTCAATATGCTTCAACTCCATAGGTCAAGTGCAAGCCCAACGAAAAAATTGCGGATATAAACTTATTTCAATTTTGGAGATGGTATTTTCATATTAGTTTGTGATCAAATAGTACTAATCACATTGCTCGAGCTTTAGAAGGAGAATGATTTCCCGAGTTTAGATAGTACTAATCTAAGACAGATAGTGCGTGTTCAGGCTAAGGTTACCAATTTTGCATTCTCCTATTTCTATTTTTCTACAGGCTTTATTTTTCTTTTCAGTGCAACTTTTTATTTCTCTTGGAGGAGCCACTTCGTCTCCTCCCTCTCAATTATCAAAAGAAGGGTCATAATGAAAATACATAGTTGAATTGATCTATGTTCTGAATTTTCATATATCTTTGGTAAAAAATATGAGGGAAGGAGGAATCCAAGTAACACATCTATTAAATTTTAGAAGACATGTTATATATGATATTTTAACTTTGAAGCAAACTATTTGTGCCCCCAAATCTTTATAAATTTGTAGTTAGGTGTCAATTTAGATCAGAAATAATGTTATAAGAAGAAAATTGGGCATGGCCCCAATCAAGGATAAGTTGTGGGAGCAACGTTTGCAATGGTTTGAGCATGTCAGGAGGAGATCGACCACTGCCCCTGTCAGGAGATGTGAGCAACCCTGTACTACAATCGGGATGAGAGGGAGAGGCAAGCCAAAGAAGAGTTGGATGGAGACGATTCGACATGACCTTATCCACCTCAACCTAAATGAGGAGATACCCCTAGATAGAGCAGAGTGGAAGGCTAACATAGGTTGTAGCCAATATAGTGGTTCAGAATACAGGAACACAACTAAGTTAGTACTAGCGCCATTAGGCTTATATATATGCATGTTTGATTATATTTGCTATTGCTGGGTGTTGGTTGGAGGCGCTGGATTTGTTGTTGTTGTGTGTTGGTTGCTTCTTGTTCTATCGCTATGTTCCTTTATTGCTATTGCTGCTCTATGCGTTCTATGTGCCGTCGTTTTTATGCTTTTCAGGTTGGGGGCCCTTGGACACAGCCTCCCTTTAGGATAGCACCCCAAAGGGGTAAGGCTGCGTACACCTCCCCCCCCCCCCCCCCCCCCCCCCCCCCCCCCCCCCCCCCCCCCCCCCCCCCCCCCCCCCGACCCCCCCCAAAAAAAAAACCTTGCATATGCGGGAGCCATTGAGGCACTAGGTTTCTTACTGTTGTTGTTGTTGTAGTAGTTGTTGTAGTTAGGTATCATTTCCCCTTCTAGCCAAATGAATGCTCGTGTTACTATTGGACCTAAGTGTAATATGTTGGACTTCCTGCGTAGAGCCTGGTTTCATACTATTAGAAAGCAAAGGATTGAGCTCCATTCCATGTATTGGATAGTGCTCGTTGACTCTCTACAGGGGTTCAAGGGCATATCCCCAAGAACATTTTTTGGGCCTTAATTTGGCCAAGGTCAAGGTTCAAGCCCGTTTTGGTAATCTCAACTGAACAAATTAGGGTTTCTTGTGTATGCCTATATCCCTGCAACTCCATGGACATAGACAATTTGGCCAAACTATGTAAATCTTGTGTTTTTTATTTCATTTTCTCGTTCAATATTTGTTGTGTTTTAGTTATTGCATTTTCTAACATAACAACGTGACATGGAGTGGAAATGATCGCAGCCATGTTGGCTCATAGTTATCTCGGAATTATTCAGAAGCTCGCAAGCACAAAGAAATTGATTTCGAGCTAAATTACTAGCCCAAAGAAGTCTGACTCAAACTTTTTAGACTGATACATTGCATTTGAAATAATATTAGTGTAAAAATGATTTTTTTCATTTGAACTCGAAGCCATTGCAGTTAAAAACAGAACAATGATAACAAGTAAAAGAATCATCTATATGATTAAAATTGAAGTTGTGAATAATACACATATCCAAGTACAATTTCAAGGAATTAGTCTCACATTCTTAAGGTCTTGTCTTGGGTTGCATATTTGGCACAGAATGAAGGTCATAAATTCTAATATGATTGTGTTTGAATTGTGACTAATGCATAACTTTACTCTATAATTCATGCTGAAATTACATGATAGTATAGACTGAGGGTTGCTGTGGTTTGAATTTGAGAATTAAGCCAATTCTTGTATGTCAGCATTTCAAGGCAAGTCACTGTTTCAAAGAAGGAAATAGACTGACATATACGATGGCAAAATTTGACCACTCAATCCCATCAGTGGTTCACTAACCCTCCCCCCTTTCTTCTTTGACTTTGCAATAACAATAACGACAACAACAAACCCAGTGCCTCAAGAGCTCCTGCCAAGGCTGGGTCTGGGGAGGGTGGGATATACGCAGCCTTGCCCCTATAGGATGCAACTCTAAACAGAGGCTTGTTTGACTTTACCTCTATCCTAAATGATAACACCTTACGAAAAATCCTCCATAGGAAGGGGGCCTAAGGCTCTTTTTGTACCTCTATAAAAAGTATTTTTAAGCCATATGGTTAACACATAGGAAAATTTTATACTCCAAAAAAGGAACAATAAATTATAGGAAACCCCTTTAACTTTTTACCTAAAAATAAGAAACTCTAAATCAAATACTCCACCCCTTCACCTTTTAGAAATCTTTCCATTTGCCTCGATTTTGTTAGATCATTGACTTCACTTATATGACTTTTTTTTCCCTAAATAATCGAGTAAAAATAACTGATTTATTCTGGAGGATTTATGATTTTTCCTTAGAATCATATAATCTTTTCAATTCTATTATCAAGTTTCAGTGGAAAATGAAGTATGACATTCAATTTGGGATGGAAATAATAGTAATAAAGGATGACAAGATAAATTTTTTTGGTAAGTGATGACAAGATAAATACTTATTATTAAATATTAACATAAACAAAGAAACATTTCGATAGATTATAGGATAATTAAAAAAAAATGTTCCCATTGAAATAAAATTAGTCCTTTATCCCTCATGTTGAGCTGACAAAATAGTCATAGGAAACAAAATCTAGGATCTAACTGAGAAGATTGTGAAAGATTGAAAAACTTTTGAATAATAAGGGACAAAATGTTAGATTTTATTTATAAATGGAGCTCTTTTTTATATTTTTGAGTCAAAGGATAGGAAAATATTCAATAATTTAACCCATACAACAATAAAGTAGTGCCTGAAAGGCTCCCGCTAAAACAGGATCTGGGGGGTCAAATGTATGCAACCTTACCTCTACAGAGTGTTACCCTGAAGGAGGCTATGTACGAAAGGTCCCCTAAGCAAAACGAATCAATACTTATAAAATCAAATCTAGTTAAAGTCAAGACAAGTCACGCCAAATGAAGCAATACCAAGCATGCAAGCATCAATAGAGCAACAGCAACAGCAATAGTGCACATGCTACAATTTAACCCATAAAAAAAAAAGAAAAAGAAAAACAGAAAGAGGACATACCATGGAGAAAACAGTGAGGGCATGAGATCTAAGCTTTGGGTTCTTCTCTAGAGGAACGTCAGAATCCTTCAAGAAAGAGAACAGCTTCTTTGCCGCAGGTGCTATCTCAAATACCCTACTCCGAATGCAAACCATTCTCGATCAATAGATTAACATACTATATAATGTCAAATGGTTTTGGAATACTGCCTTACTTGGTTTGATAAGTGGATCGCACATGTCAACTCTTTACACCAAGTTCTAGCTCAATAACATTTCATATGGTACTAGAATAAGGGTTTATAGGCCAAATAGTAAAGAAACTATTGTTTTCAATATAAGTATTTTTGTCTAAAAAATTTTGTCATGATTGTAATAGATGGGTATTTGAAAATGAGTGTGAATAGATCATGGCTGTAATTAGAATAAGTCTTTGATGATATTCTAGTAGCATTGATGTAATAGAGTCATGTATTAGCTATTAGTGAAGTTATGTATTACCTTAAGGTCAAGTTGTTAGTTAGCTTGAGATTACTATAAGTAGTGGAGCTCATCTACCGTAATAGGCAACTTTAATCAATACAACTATCTCTTCGAGATAACCTCTCTTTCTCATCTAACTTTCTCTCTATTTCTCATCCCCTTCACTTCTCTTTGATTCTATCCTTCCCCTAGGTTATGGTTTGAGATTAGTCTCGATCATAACAATTGTTATCAGAGCCTTGATTTGCTTCCAAATCTAGCGCAATTTGATAGCAAATATCCTTGAATCACATTGCAATTTGATCAAGAATTCAGTTCTGAATTCTAGTTTAAGCTTAAGGTTACTGTTACTTTCAATTCCATTTGTGGGTGTTGACGAAGTGCATCAAGGCATTAGTTGAACTTGCTGCATCAGGAATTGAGTTGCACTGAATCAAGTGTGTTGATTCACGTACATATTTGATTGCAATCAGACTTAGTTGGCAGTGACAGGGGGAAGTAAGCCGTGGAAGTTTATACTGCTGAATCCTACTGATCTAGATCAAAATCGGTAGAAATTGGGTTGGTAAAACTGAAGTGAGCTGCTGGAGTACGTTGATCTTGATCAAAGACCAGAAGATCAGCTTAGCAAGCTTGCAATTCATATAATTGAGGTGAAGGTTCAGTTCTTGAACTTCTAAATTGCTTGTGTTCAGAATTCTCCTTCCTACGTTGCTAAAGTGAGTAGTTGGTCGTGTGTTGTGAACTTCTTGGTGGAATTGTGTTGTATGCAAAATAGTGTATAAGAACTTAACTGATTTCACTTGGCCAAAGAAGGACTAACAAGAACTCAGTACAAGTTCGTAGAAATCTGACAGTGATCTTGAGAATTGTGGTTAGAAGTGTGTTGAAATCAGTAATTGTAGCTAAGCACGAATTAATTCAGATTCATAGTCTGGATTAATCAAGAAATCACCATGCTTAAGGTTTTTGGTTCGAAACTCTCTCTAATTCGAAGTTTGTCAGTGTGGGTTTGTGTTTGCGGTGTTTGTTGAGCAAAAAAAAATCAAGTCCGAATCGTACAAGGCAACTGAATTGCAGTTCGATTCAAGACTTACAGAGTGGTTGGATTCGAATTCAAATTGTGTTATTGTTAAACTCAAACATGGTTGTTGCGAAGTTAGGGTTTGATTCCAGTAACTTGTCAGTCGAACCTTGGTGGCGATTCTGTGTGCGAAATTTCAGGTCTCCTTGGCTGTGAGTGTGCGTTTCTTATCCTCAGTGAGCAAGGATCATGGAACTCAGGGAATCAATCATGTTATCCAGTACGAGCTTCGCAGCAGAACAAGAGATTGTTACAGTTAGTCCGTTGAGCATTCATTTGGAGGAATGGATGGTTCGGTGTCAGTAATTACAGGATCAATGGTTGCGAGAATGGGATCGGAGGTTTTATGAGCGATTGACTCAGAGATCGCAGCGACATGAGGAGAAGGTTAATAAAGAGGGTGAGCTAGATGAAGTGGTTGTTATGCCTAAGGTAGGCAAAGACATAGAAACTGTTTGTGTTGATGGCTTGGGTTCAAGTCAGGTTGGAAATGCAACAAAGAAATTGCAAGTATACATTGAGATCCTATCCATTAGAAAACTGAAGTTTAGGCTCACTTTTCAAAACAAGATTGACATCAATTCGGAAGTCTCTCATAATCAAAAGAAGTGTTACTCAAGTAAAAGATTGAGATCATTGGAAAGGCCATTGGTGAGTTATAAAGGTAGCGTTCCGGACTTCTTACTCCTTGAGAAAAACAAGTTATTTCTCAAAAAACAACATATGTTAGAGGATATTGAAGTGGGAAAAACGAGGATGGTGTTTTGGTATGTGGAAAGACTCGGAGCTTCTTCGTGGATCAAGAGAATGCTTAAGAAAACAAGGAGTAAAGTGATTCCTTGTAGTAGTGATTCACAAGATGAGCATATTGGGATTTCAGCCCACAAACAAAAGAATAGCACTGCAAAACCGAAATGTACATCTGAAAAATCTGATGCTAGTGCTGTATTATCAAGGAATACATCACAAAATGTATTAAGTACTTCTCCATGGCACATTGGTACTCAAAATCAGAACCAGAGGTGTGCAAGGAGCTGCCGAATGAATGCACTGCCATAATCTTTAGATGAAGAGAAGGTTCATCAAGTTGCAAACTCTTAGGACAGGCTTCCTCCTGATCCGGGAGAGGTAGATCATGATTACAGGAGATTGAAACATGAGGCTGAGTCAGAGAAAAAGTTTAATCAAGCTTCCAAAGTTTATTCCCAAGTTCAGCAGAGGCCAAGTTGTGTTTTTGGAAAATTATTTGAAGTGTTAGATGATCACAAGCTGGGTAATGAGCTGAAAATTAAGACCTTTCAGCCAAGATCCAGTAGAATTGAAGGTCATTGGGTTATGTTTGAAGTTGGAAGACCCCCTGATGCCTTGGTGAGGTCTGAATTCTGCGTGGGACTTGGAATGACAGTGCTAGACAACAAATGGGCAAGTGTATTGAGCTCCAAACTAAGACTATGTAATAATCAAGCTATGAACAAAGAAAATGTCCCAATGGTGCAACCAAATGTGAGGCCTCCTGAATTTGAAGTGGAGGTGCAGTACTTGAGGATTGGAGCAAATACAGATGTTAAAATTGAGCCATTCAACCAAGATCTCTCAAGCTGGGTTACTGCAGAAGTAGAAGCAGATCTGAATGAGCCCTTGAAATGTGGTAAACAAGAAGGAATTCAAACTGGAATTAGAGGTTTTGAGAAGGAGTTGAAGTTCATGAGTTGTAAGCTGCAAAATTCAGATGGTTGGTGCACACAAAGAAGTAAAGTTGCTGCTGAGGACTTGAGAAAACTTCTGAATTCTAGCTTGGAGTTCTGTTGTGACTTATGGCTGCAGCATCTGTTGATAGTCCCGCTGGGTAGGTTGCAACAAAGAGTTGAACAAGCTGCTCTTAATCCAGATCGAGCAAGGGAGGGGGAACAAGATGATGAAGCTGAGTTCAACAAAGCAAAAATCAGTATTGAAGATGCAGAATTTTGGAGTTCTGTCTCATAGTTGCAAGAGTATGCTGTTGTATGTTGCCAATTGAGGATAAACCGAAGTTGTTTACAAGTTGAAGCAGCAGCTCAACTTGTCTATGGAAGATTAAGTTTAATTTTAGCTGAAATTAGCTTACATAACAGCAGAAAAGTCAAGCTCAGACCAGCCCTCGCTCATGTGATGTTTGCATCTGTTCTGAAGTTCTATTAGGTTCATGGGCTGGATTATTTAGCATTCTCACTTGTGTTCATGGCTATGGGATCCTATATTGTTAATCTACGTCATTGTGGCTGCAGCCTATCAAATGGAGGCTGGAAAATCCAGGAGGTTCAAACAAGATTGGAGGCATTTGTGCTCAATCTAAAAAAAATGTGTTGCACTAGGAAACAAGAAGTCAGATGTTCTTGGTGCACTCTCATTATGTTTTGGCAAATTAAAGAAGCGGAAGTATATTGTGTGGATTGTGCAAGAGCAATAAAAGAAGAGGTAGAGACTTCTATACCATCCAAGATCAAACTTAACCTGCAACAAACAAATTTTAAAAAAGATGTTGTTGGTTCTTGGCATAATTCAAGTCTCTCACTGCTAGCAATATATGGGAAGGTTGATGGGCCAATTGAATATGCTAGCTGGACCCTTGGAAGCATTATAAACTCGGGAACAAGTGGACACTTTCCCCTGCACAACACGAGCATGGTGTTATGTTGCAATACAAAGGGAGAATTTGCATCTCAGTTGCAGCTGATGCACACCCTGTCTTTCTCATGTTTTTGCAGCAAGGGGGTGCTATGGAGCTGCGTTAATTGCATCAGGAGATTCCACGAACTGGTCATGGGTGTTGGTGTTGGGCTGATGTGGTTTGATCTGGGTAGACCTCCAGATGAGTGCTATTGGCTGGAGTTGCTTCAAATTTGCATTAATAAGTGCTTTTCAGCGGCAGATTTCATTACCCAGATGTCTTCAGATGCATATTTCAGCAAGTGTCCCTTACTTTCAGCTATCCCTTCTACAACAATAAGTGCTCTTCAAGGTTTCTCATCTTAGATTCTAGAGACAAGAATCTTTAAAAGGAGAGGAGAGAAGGGGGGGGGGGGGGGGGGGGGGGGGGGGTGTAGTGTATTGTCAGGATTGTAATAGATGGGTATTTGAAAATGAGTTTTGGGGGGGGGGGGGGGGGGGGGGGGGGTTGTAGTGTATTGTCAGGATTGTAATAGATGGGTATTTGAAAATGAGTGTGACTAGATCATGGTTGTAATTAGAATAAGTCTTTGATGATATTCTAGTAGCATCGATGTAATAGAGTCATGTATTAGCTATTGGTGAAGTTATGTATTAGCTTAAGGTCGAGTTGTTAGTTAGCTTGAGATTACTATAAGTAGTGGAGCTCATCTATTGTAATGGGCAACTTTAATCAATATAAATATCTCTTTGAGATAACCTCTCTTTCTCATCTAACTTTCTCTCTATTTCTCATCCCCTTCACTTCTCTTCTCATCTAACTCTCTTTGATTCTACCCTTCCCCTAGGTTATGGTTTGAGATTAGTCTCGATCATAACAAATTTTTAGCTTTAGCTTAGTTACTTTTTAAATGAGAAGCATTATTTTTCTACTTCTACTTTAAAACATAATAACTTCTACTTCTATTTAAAGACACTTTTACTTCCAAGCCAAAAACCCACAAATCCTTTTTCTTTCCCCCCTTTTTAACCTTAAAAAGAACACTTTTTTCTCAAAAATGAAGTTTAAGCAAACATATCCTAAGTTACAGATTCAGGACTAAATTTGGGCCAGAAGGAATCTCATACATGATTTATGATTTTTGTATTTAATATTTTTCAGAAAAATAAGTAGTTTACCGTAAGAAAAATTTAAGACCCAGATCAGGAGCATTCTTTTTCATGGCATTCCATGACTTGACCACCAATGCTTCCTGTTCTTCTGTGAATGCTTTCACTGCTAATCCATCAATCTTCTTGGCACCTTAAACCGCACAAGAAAATCCTTAGTTCCATCATAAAAAATATCAGCAAACATTTCTTTGACGAATGATTGAATAAAAGCTTTAGTAAAAATAGCAATAGCAACAGCAACAATTTAAGCCTATTATTTCATAGAAGCAAATTAAGCGTGACTCTGATTGAGGACAAGTTGAGGGACAAGTTGAGGGAGCAATGCTTGCGATGGCTTGGACATGTTAGGAGGAGACCAACCATCACCCCTATTAGGAGTTGTGAACAACTTCATCTTATGCACTAGAGAGAGGTAGAGGCAGGCCAAAGAAGAGTTGAATGAAGACGATTAGACATAACCTCACCCTCCTAATCATAAATGAGGAGATGGCCTTAGATAGAACTAAGTGGCGGGTAAAAATACAGGTATTTGACATAGTGGTTTAGGATAGAAGAGCACAACAAAGCTAGTTTACAGCATCCTTAGGCTTACATGTATACTACTGCTAGCACCTTATTGTTGTTTGCATTCTTTATTGTTGCTTTACTGCTACTTTATTGTTTGTTTCTGTTTCCTAGGGTTGGTGGCCCTTCAAAAACAGCCCCCCTTTAGGGTACCCTAAAAGGGTAAGGCTGGTACATCTTGCCCTCCCCAGACCCTACTTTGGCAAGAATCCTTTGAATCACTGGATTTGTTGTTATTGTTGTCCTCTATCCATGGGATCAACTGTATGTATCAAAAAATGTCACATTGCACTATTATGAATTCACATCTTCATTAAGGTCGTATTCAGTATTTTTCAAACAATTTCATCGCCTACTTTTTTATCTTACGTTTTCTTGTGAAGTGATATTATAAGAGAACAAAATCATTCATGCGCCTTCACATACCATCTTAAACTTTTGGCATAGTTGAATCTTTAACATGGTATTAAAGGCTTGTTGACCGAAGATCACAAGTTCATATGCCACCACTCCCATTCAGGGATGTTGATTGGAGTGGTAGGTAATGAGATGACGTATACTACTTCGATCCTCCACGTCAAGCTCACACAGTGTTTACAAATAAGGACCATCAAGGTGTGGTTTTGTGACATCGATGTTGAAGGCATGTTCCTCCACATCAGTTATCTCATTTACCTAATTTGTCACTTCAAAGATTTTTGGTTCGCATGTGATTCCTGCCTTTGGGCCAAGCATATGCCATTTCCTTTTTCACGTATTTATAACAAACTACTGAATGGTTTGAGTTAACCACATTGCGACATCTAGGGGCTGTGTCGGGCTCCATCCTTGACCTCACCGTTGTATTCTCTAACCATCAAGGATGATCACAGCCGGTATACCTGGTTTTATCTCAGGACCCAAAAATCACAAACATCATTTTTTGGCCTCCTCCTGTAATATCAAGAAAGCCGAATATACACTGGTACTAAAACAAGTTTTCAGTGATAAACGGCAGGAATTTCGCCATGGGACATTGATGGACTATTATTAAGCAAATGACAGTTGTTGATTGCCTTTTAGGACAACCTGATCCCACAATTGAATAATCTCATTGTAGATCTTCTTCAGATTGGTCTTCTTCTCTTGTGGCCCACTGCCACACAATGCCATTAGATCGACCCAGAATCATTTCACAAACATGTGCCTCATTACTCAACGTCCAGCACAGTCCAAATCTAGCCTAACAAATACCTCGATTATGATGTGTCTCCTAGTATAGCCTAATCCCAAGTCGAACCACCCTCAATGAAACTCAAGTCTTGTGTATTATTATTCGTAATTGGCCTCTCCATCATCTAGGTGTCGACAAAAGTCCCCTTTTGGTCACTAAACTGAGCAAAAATGGCAAACTTAGTCACCAAACTCAAATTTTTGAACATTTAGTCACTGAAGTCTAAAAAAATATCCCCCATTTAGTCACTCAAGTCATTTACAATGGACAAGTTGGTCACCCAACTCAAAAGTTGAAAGATTCGGTCACCTTAATCCTAATTAAAATCTCATTTAGTCATCCAAGTGGTTTAAAACAAGTAAGTTGGTAACCCAAATCATATTTTGAAAGATTCGGTCACCCAACTACTAATAAAAAATTATTTAGTAACCCAAGTAGTTTCAAATATATAATTTGGTTACTGAAGTTAAATTTTGGAGAACTCTCCTAGCCAACTTTAAAAAAAATTAATTTTGATTACTTATGCGATTTAAAAATGAAAAATTCATTGCTCAAATATAAGAATAACAAATTTAAAACTTCTACCAAATTTAATCACTTAAATAATTTTAAAATGATAAAATTCAATACCAAGTGAAAATATAAAATATTTTCAATTTGAGCACTAAAATTTACAAGGACACAATAAATTTACAAAGATGTTAAAAAAAATTTACAAATATATGAATTATTTTTTGGAAATGGGGCTTCTTTTTGTTTCACTGAAATGAGCTTAGGAGGGAAACTATTTTTTGATTAATTTGGGAGGGTAATTTTGGTAAATCTATTTAATTTAGAGTTAAATATATTTAAGTTATTCTCAATTTTTTGTTTAAAATATTTTCTATGTTTATTTTATGACAAAATTGACTACCTATCTTTTAACTTTTACCCATTGTTCATAAATAGATTAAGGCTAATCCGGTTACAAAATAAAAGATGAACAACTATTTTGGAAAAAAGAATGATGGATAAATTTCAATACAGTTACAAAATTAGATACCAATGAATAAATAATTTAAAAAATATGAATAAAATTTTTTTTTTTTTTACTAGAGCAGTAAATTTAATCAATTTCAAAGCACTTGGGTGACTAAATGAGATTTTTATTAGGAGGTGGGTGACAGAATCTTCCAAAATTTGAGTTAGGTGACCAACTAGTTAATTTTAAATGAGTTGTGTGACTAAAGGGGACTTTTAAGGGAAGTTGGGTAACTAAATCTTCCAAAATTTAAGTTTGGTGACTAAGTTGGCCATTACTGATCACTTTAATGACCAAAATATGACTTTTGTCTCTAGGTGTCCATAATGCATTCCTCCATGGCTGATACAGGCAAATCTAATCCCACATTGGTGGGTTAGTGAATAGAATGCGAATTTATATACTAAAGGAGTTACTCCACTCATTGTCAATTAGTTTTGGGATGGAACCTTCTTTGGTCTGTATCATTGGTATCAGAGCCGTCGATCTTGCGCCGTGAATTGTGGGTCATATAGGGGGCCGATGCCGTACACCGGTCTTATGGGAGGCCTATGCGTGATGTGTTGCAAGTCGATTGCCACATTTCAAGGAGCTCATTCTCTGTCTCATGGAAGGCCTTGGGTCTGCCCTGGAGTTGATCTTGGCCTGGTTAAAGTCTTGGGCCCTGGTTGATGTGCCATTCAGTCTCTCATCCCGAGTTTCAAATAATGAATCCGGTATTGCAATGTTCGGCCCGAACTAGAATAACTCCAGTGCAAAACCATATCCATTGCGTGATGGTGACGTCAGAATAGTAGTGTTCACCGGGACTAGAAATCTAGTGCAAAGCCAACTCGTGTGGGCACAACATGCGGAGCGTGGTGATCTGATACAGGAAAATCTAATCCCACATTGATGGGTTAGTGAATATAATGCCAATTTATATACCAAAGGAGTTATTCCACCCATTGCCAATTGGTTTTGAGATGGAACCTCCTTTGGTCTGTATCAATGGCCGTCATGATGAAAAATTCTCGGGGAAGACAACACAAAGTTTTGCTCTTAGATGACAGTCACACTTGTTGCCTTCATAATTTGTTGTTTGGGCTCAAGCAGGCCTCTCAAACTGGTATCAAAAATTCTCTCTCTCATTTCCTATAGTGGGATTTCAACAATCCAAGGTTGATTACTCTCTTCACCTCTCAATGTGCCAACTCCTCCGCTATCGTCCTCATTAATGTTGATGATGTGGTCATCACCAGGAACCATGACCCACCCATCAATGCCCTCAAACACCCTTTCACAATAGGAATAAATGGTCAACTTGAATACTTCCTGTGAAGTTGCTCACGCTTGGAATGAGGTTCATCAGAGTCACAATAAGTAAATCCTTGATATTCTTAATGAAACCGCTAACGTGGCACTCGGCCATCACTGATATCCTTGATCTTATGGAGCAGCATCACTAATTAGTTGCTTGATGTGGCGATCCGATGGTCGACTCTGTCCAGTATTGCCAGCTTGTTGCTTCCCTTCTTATATGAAGATCACACGTCCAGATATTTGTTAATGTTGACCACATCCTAGCTGATTAGTTCATATGTGATCCATGTTAGCCGATGTTGTTATGTGTCCCCTTCGGCATCTCAAGTCTTCCCCAAGTTAAGGAATTCTTATTTCTTCCTCATGTGATTTGTCTATTCGCGCCTATTCTGGCGCCAATTAGGCCGATGCCCTACGACCCATTACTCCAAGAAGCAACATATTGTCCCTTGTTTCTCAACGGAAGCTGACTACCATGCTATGACTATGGCCACCAATGAGATTGCCGGCCGTCCTTGACTTCTTAGTGACTTAGATGTTCCTATTACTCAGCCTGCCCTTATTATTTGTTATAATCAAAGCTACTCTACACGTCGCCGCTAACCTAGTTTTCCATGAGCACATCAAGCACGTTGAGATTGATTGCTACTTCATTCACAAACAAATACAGTCAACGAAAGTCAATCATTCTACTTTCATTCCACTGGGCAGCACACCAACATCTCTATTGAAGAGCTCGGCGTCTCTTCCCTCTCTCTACTTCTTTCCAAGTTGAGCATCGTAGACCTTCATCTCCAACTTGAGGGTAGTGTTAAGATTCAATGTACCTTCTTTATGCACATTCATTAGGATCATATTCATTATGGACAACTCAACACTAATACTTTACTAAAACCTAACATATGTAGAAATACCGAAATTAGAACTAAACAAATCAATGACAGATCCAGTCAGGTCTACGACATAATTGTGTGGTCCAGTTTTACTTTTAATTCATATTGTTCTCAGTGGGTTCTTTGTAAGTACAGTCAAACTCAGGCTCTCGAAGAAAGAAAATAGGACCTGGATTTAGACGACTTCAAGGTTTCTAGCCTAGGATGATAGGAATCCCCTTTTCTTAGTATAAACTTAGCGTCCTTCTAGGTAGATGGAGATATGATGAGATGTCCTTAAGGACACTGTGCACTATTCTTTATCTGAAACATGTACAGGATACTCGGTCCTAACGAATGAGTAACCCTTAAAGTTCACTCTTGGAAGCATACTTAGGCTCTAGAGGATAGGCATGGTACTCAAAACTGGGTGGCGAGTACAAGTTTCATAATCAGACCCAGCAAGGCAAGCAAGTCTTATACTTGGATGGACAAGTAAGGCCGAAAGCCTAGGGGTGAATAAGAAGCCTTGGAAAGGTATCATGAATGGATTGGACTCAAGGAAGGTAAGTGGGCAAGTAACATGAGAAAGCATGGTTGGATGGGTAACACGCTAGAGATATCAGAGGCGAATAAGGACACTGTTGAATCTTACTTGCCCATGCCTTTTTTCACAGCAGAATCTTACTCGGCCTACTCGTCCCCATCATACTCCCCTATCCCCTACTCAGATGCCATCCTATTTATACTTTTATCAACACATACCAATGTATTTCCCTTTTTTAAAAGGTGCATCAATCAAACTTCACACAAGACATAAAATTAGCAAAATTTCAAATATATAAATCAAGAACCAGACTAAATAGCAATTGGTCCAACAGATTTTAGATGAAATAACCCGGTCAAATGTTCTAAGTTTCTGTATGAATCCAAGGAAAATGACTTACTTGAACAGGATCTGGGAGTCCGGAAAATGACGACTCCACTGCTTCCAAAGCCATCTCTTTTAGCCCATGACAACTCAGTGAATCCTTTTTCACTTAACCACGACAACTTCGAATTCTTCTGCGGTAGAAATCCAACAGAAGAAGCAACTGTACTGCTTATACAGCAGGTTCCTGTACATTTTATAAAAAAGATGTCAAGGAACAACTTTCCCCCAAGCTTAAATTGCCAGGAGAGGCCCAGGAATAGTTTTGTACTTTAACATGTCTCTTCACACAAATGTCCATTAGGTCTAAAGTTTGGATATTGCTCAGGACCCACTAAGGTAATGCTTAAATTACATTAATATTAAAAGTGAGGCCTATTGAGTTCAAACTTGTGACCTATTAGGCAATAAGACTTTGATACCACATCAAGAAACCAACTTATCCAAAAGTTCAAATTGATGAGAGGGTCATAATTAGTTTTATACTTTAGGGAAATTATCACTTAAATACTCGAAGGTCTTACCATTTATCATCTAGGTACCATGACATTTTAAAATATACAATATAGTACCTTGAGGTTTAAAAATTTTATCACTTATATACCTGATATTTTAAAATTTTATCAATCAAGCAGCATTCTTCTGAAATTCAATAGATTTCCATTGAAAATGTTAAAATGAAACATGATTCCGATAGTATATAAGCATATTCATTAGAATTTGATCATTTTTACTAAAAATGTTGACCTAACGCATGATTTTGGCAATATATAGGTAGTTTACATCCAAAATTTAGTAAACTTGTTATCATAATTCGTTAAAGTTTTGCTGAAAATATAGTTATGACTTATATATTTTATTATAATCATGTACTATATTAGCATCTTTTGTTTAAAATTTGTCTAATTCTCACAAAAATTCATCAAATTTCAACATAAAGTACCTATATGATACAATATTCAAACCTTAGAGTATCTTACTATATATATTGAAACGCTGGGATACCTAGGTCATAAATGGCGTACCTAAATGATCATTTCCGGGTACTTTAACAAAAGAGTAATTTAGAAAAGGAAAATTGTATGAAAATAAGCAAGAAAAGAAAAGAAGAGAGAGATTTTGGAGTACCTAGTGAAGCAGAGGGAGAGTAATTCAACCGATTCATGGTGATTTGATGCAAAGGGGGGTACATCTTGTGGAGCTAATATGTCAATTTTATGAGCTTTCTGAGCAGAAGAAAGTGACCTTTCAGTGGAAGGCAGAGGTACATATAGAATTAACAATTGATTTTTTCAACTTTTCAAAAGATACCTTCGAACTGACTGTGAATTTATACGGAATTTATTCAAAAGCACGTGGACCTCAATTTGGCATGATCCATTCATTTTAATTTTTTATGTGAATTATGGGTTTTAAATGAATTTATATTTAGATTTAAACCTTAATAAATAAATTTTGTGTCTGGTTGAATTTAGATGACAAAATTCAATTCAAATTTGATCCATATTTAGTTCATTTAGTGATTGATAAAATTCTTAAATTACTAAATTTTGAGTTTTTGACAATGTCATATTAGATTTTAATATTTTTTATTGTGTTAATATTTTATAACTTGTCATAGTACTATAGTATCATTTGTAAAACATGATGTAACAACTCCATGTAAATGGTTAATTAAGAGATTTTGGAACAATTGTATATTTCGACTTGAACTTAACCCAACTTTTTCTTTTTACAATATCGGTAAGGACTACAATAACTTTTCCTAAAGACAGAATGATGAGTTTTGAACTTAAAACTTCTATCTTAAAGGGTTGGAATACAAACTATTAAACCTAAACTTTTTAGTTCAATTAACCCAATTTGTCCCTCGTGATATGAAAGTATAAGTCACATACAAGTCACCATTAAACTAGGCTTTTAGAGAGAGAGGACCAGTACAATTTTTTTTAAAATAGTAAAGACAAACAATCTTAAGATTGTACACGATGGATAGAGAGACATAAAGCATCAGCTATAATGAGATAAGAGAAGGCTCTATCTGGCGGGCTATGTCATGCTAAAACCCCTAAACCCCAGGTTCACTAATGAATCTGCTAGATTATTTGCTTTCTAGAAACAACAATTAAAAGTGAGATGTACACATTGTTGGCTAATAAAATAAATGTCTTCTACAATAGTAAGGAAATCCGACGGAGTCACATGCATTTGCCGTAATCACCATTGCATTGTCACCTTCTATAATAATATGGCCAATGCCATGGTGAGCAACATGGGTATAAGGCATTTATAGTTGCCACCGCTTTAGCCACCAAAATAGGAACATTACCCAACTTTCTCGAGATAGCAAGTAACATTTCCCATGATGGTCATAGATAATGAAGCCTGCAGATAAGACTCACCGCGTTTAGGGCCAGAGAGTTCCAACCAATCCAAGAGTCTCTACTAGGCTTTTTAACCTAGGCCTATTATTCATACAACCGGACTCCCCATCCACTTGATAACATAAGGTCCATTCACTGTGTATACTTAGCGAGAACTACCGGTTTTCAGGGATTAGCATGTTCAAATCGAAACATCAAGTTATTTCTATCATTCCAAATTTGGCAACAAAGTAAAATAAACCGCACGAGATCATTGCAGTTCCTGCTACCTCTCACCCCTCTATGTCTAGGAAGCTCATTAATAAATTGAAGTTGGCAAGGCAACAAATCCAACCAACCAATATCATGGGATCAGGCGCCTCATGAACATACCTACACGGAGGGTACAGGTTTTGACCATCTATACCCTCTTATATATTAGTTCACTGGTAGCCAAGTTATCATTAAGCGCTTACTGGATAAAAACCTTAAGGCCTATTTGATAGCAGACAACAGTTTTTCTTTTCCATTTCTAGTTTCTTTTATTTTTCCTTTTCACCTTCAGTTTTCCTTTTCCAGTTTTGCAACATAGAAAATTGAAAAACGCGTTCAAGTAATCCTTGTTTTCCAATTTTCTAAAAATTGAGAATGATACATAAATAATGTATAATAAGAAATAGAAATCAACCTTTGTCGCCTTAATGTAGGGGCATAAATGAGCCAAGCCAAGCCAAGCCGAAAACCCCCTTGTGAGAACTCAAGCTTGATAAAGCTTATCGAGTTTTTCAAACCCTTGTTCAAGCTTGATTCGATAAGATTTTAGTGTGTTTGATACTCAGTTCGGCTCGGCTCATTAGGCTTATCAAGTCAAGTCGAGCCTTGTTATCGAGCAGAGCTGAGCCCATTATCGAGCCCAATTGAGCTTAAAACCGAGTGAAGCTTGCTATCGAGTCGAGCTTGCTACCAATTTTTTTGAAGTTACTATCGAGCTATTATTAAACAACTTCCAAACTAATATCAATTGTTAACAAGCTTTTAATGAGCCCTTAACAAGCCTATTAACAAGCTCTTATCAAACTATTCGCGAATGTTAACGAACCGAGCATTCCCTATTCGAACTCGGCCCGTTAAGCTTGTTGAGCCTGCTTGAACTTGGCTCAATAAGCTATCGAGCCCTCATAATGAACATGAGCAAGCCCTAATCAATTTCGAACACAAATAGTTCATTGGACATTTCATTCGTTTAAACCCCTACCTTAGCGGATAGTTTGGTCTCGCCTTTAAGAAAAGTAACCTGGCCTTAAGTACCCTTAAAGCCCGCTCTATCACATTCCGTAAAGATGAGTATCTATAATTAAACAACTTGCATGATCCTCTTATTTGTTTTCTGCCTTGAAAATCATTTATCGTTTTTAAAACTGGGAACCTAACCTTAAGTACTCCATACTTAAGAGGAGGAGGAGATGGAGATATATAGAAAAATATTATAAAATGGGTGAGTAGTGTGGAAATTGAAAGAAGGGTGGGGAAAAAAAATTAGAAAACAAGGTCCTTATTTTGTAAAAAAAATAAAAAACAGCTTAAAACTATTTTCCAAATTTATGAAATGATAGAAAAAACTAAAAAACTATTTTCTAACTTCTCCAATTAGAAAACTGGAGTGTTGAACATGCTTTTTAATTTTTTAGGAAAATTTTCTTCAAAAACTAGAAAATTATCTGTTATCAAACAGGCCTTAACATGCCCTTGGTCTTTGGATGAGCATTCAGATTTCAAATTCAACAAAACTCCAAAGAATTCCTCTTAGACTACTCCTAATTGTGAGCCAATCAAGTAGCTGACTTGACATTAAATCAACCCAATCGAAGTGAATCCTCAACACCTCCTATCCTCAACTGCATTCTTTGGGATCAGCATCCCAAATACAATCTTATAAAGGTCGGCAAGAAGAATCCTCTCAACTCTCTACACATCTCATTTCCCTAATTTATGATTATTGGAAAAATAGGGCAAATGGGTAATCAAATTCTGAAGCATAAGAGACAAAAGGCTAACTCGAGATGGAGGCAAATAAAACTTAAACCGACACAATAAAGAAATTGAACACAATAAACCTCGTATTATATCAAATGGACTTGAGACAAGATAATTAAACGACTAAAAATAAAAGATTCAGAGAACAAAGATTGAAAAGAAGGAAGTTTCCATGCCGTGGAATTCATCACTACCCGAAGTCGTTTATGCCCACCGCTATGATACAAATGGAATTGTCAGGAGCTCCAACTCTCAAGGTTAACACGACACCCAGCATATGAGTGTACCCTAGGATGATGGGTTGGGATACGCCCCAACTTGCTCAGTAACTAAAGTAATAAAGAAACTTTAGAGATTATTAGAGAAAATAAGAGAAGGAAAAGCTCTATATTTTTGTGTATCTGTGTACTGAACAATGCCCCAAGACACGGTATTTATGGACAAAAATACTTCATGTGCAAGCATATGGTAGTTATGGGCTGTGGGCAGTAAATCCAGCCCCAATTAGGAAGGTGATGAATATGGAGGAGCAAAAATTTTGGCCACAACTAAGGTAACGACGATTAAGGAAAGAAGTGGACAGATACAAGGTTAAAATGTGTGCTCGAGCTCGAACCCGGAGTAACAGATAGTAGCTAGAGCATAACAAGCTTGAGATTTGACACAAGAGGACCCCTCGACCTCGAGCTCAGTCCTAAGAACTCCCCTAGAGTTCGTTTACGACAACTAAAAACAAAATGTCCGTAAAAATAGAAGTTTGGATTAGGAAAAGTCTGCACTGCACAAAGAAGCGCCTGCCACGCGGTCAGCATGGCACGCGCATGTGGGTGCCACTAAATCCACTGTAAGCTCACAAGACTTTATCAAGGAAAAGAAAAGGGGGGTATTTAAACTATACCTCCCTCCACTATTCTTCCCATATGAAATTAAGACAAATTACAAAATATACGAAATTAAAACACACTACCCTAATAATTCAACAACAATCATAACAATCTAAGGGTTCATTTACCAGGCACTAAGGTACCGCATCCCATTAGAACTTCGAAGTTAAGCGTGCTTGGGCGAGAGTAGTACTAGGATGGGTAACCTCTTGGGAAGTCCTCATGTTGACAACCCTATAAGTTAGGGGTCTTCGAAAACTGCAACTTGCAGAGTTACACCTTAAAAGGGTAAGGCTACGTACATCCACCCCACCCAGACTCTGCTTATGTGGGAGCCCTTAAAGCACTGAGTCTGTTGTTATTGTTGTAGTAATCATAACAATCCAAATACAACCATTACATAATATAGTAGTACATTTTCGAGAATAAGAAATGTACTACTATATTATGTGGTTTCAGATGCATGTACCGCAACACTCCTTCATTCTCTGGCTCGCTTCTCGGCAGTGACTTTGGACCCGGGATCGACTTTGGCATTTCGGAGCACGAGAGGTTCAGAGTGCTTGTGTTCTCCGTGGTTCTGCTGACGAGACTCATGAGCACCTCTTCTTCGCCCGTTCCTTTTCTGCCTCGGTCTGGAACTCTGTCACTCCGAGTACATCTATCGCTTGGCTTACCCTTCCTTGGGACGCTCTTGTCGCTTGGGCTGCTCAACATCTCAAGGGGCGGGAGACTGGCAGTATCATAGCTCGACTCTGCCCCTCTGCGACTATGTATACTATCTGGTATGAGCGCAACCTTCGGTTTCAGCATTCTCAGTCCAGATCGGTTGCGGCCGTTCGAGAGGAGATTATGAGTTTGGTCAGGAGCCGCTTACTTGTTGCTTCTTCGTTCAGAGGAGCTCACCATCACACCTCGTTGCTCCGGCACTGGGGTTTTGAGACTTAGTTTCTTTTTGTTCCCTTAGTTTGTTTTTTGGTTGTATGTTATATGGACTCTGTCTGTTTTTTTGACGTTGCCTCATACTTGTAGGCTTCGGCCGTGTCCTGAGGTATGCCCCTTGTAGATTTTTTTCTTTTCTTTCATCTATATATTTCGCTGATTTACCAAAAAAAAAAAAAAAAAAAAGAAGAGAATAAGAAATGTTTAAAGGTGAGATTAAAGGCTGGTAAAGGAAAAAGCGGTGGGCCAAAATACTATGGGTATGGAGACGTGTTTTGACTTTCTAGCATTATTTGAATGTTCACATTACATCGCTTTCTTTGTCATTTGGTGCATCTGCAAACGTATCTAGGCTATTTTTGAATTGTTTAAATTTTAATCCACGTTATGTAAGTCATTGCTAAAAGTATCTATCTTGAATGGAACTTTAGAGAAACTATAAACGAGAAAAATGGTTATATTGTTCTATTTTACCTTGTACTTGAGGAGATGGAATTAGAATATTTTAATTGATGTGGCATCTGCTCGGCAGATGAATAAAAAATATTTAAAGGAAAGCAAGCGCTTATCTAGGATTATGCAGAATTGCAAACCTCTAACTCAAGGCAAAGTCAAAAGAAACATCGATCTCAAAGATAATTGCGCAGAAGGTGGAAGATATGGAGGAAAAGATATGTTGGCTTTGACATCTGCTTTTAGTGGCAAAAGTCCATAGTACATCATGCAGCTTTAAGGCCTACGACATGTTAAGTGCTTTTGTGGGTTTAGGGACCAGTTTTTAGATCCTGAGAATAACTAAGGGAATGGCCCGAGGCTTAACAAAGGGTCCTAGCACCACTAAAAGTACAATTGATTGCCAATTATGATGTACGAGAAGGTGATCCTCGGACATAGTTTTGTCGTCGCCTCTTCAATGGATCAAACTTGTGTGCCTTGTTCAAGGCTTGATGTCCAAGCCTCAAGCTTGACAGTGTTAGTCTAGACTAGTTACTCAATTTTGCTAGTCTAGACTAGTTACTCAATTTTGCTAACTTCATATAATTCTTGTTAAGCTTGAACTCATACAAGTTATCTTAAGTCAGGGGTATTGGTCATATACCCGATTCACTTAGAATTAGGATGGTTGTTGAGCTCTCGATCTTGTCCCCACCTCAATTCTCAATTCTTAAACATATAAGGTAAGGTGTTTGAGGATGTTTTTCTGCTATTCCACCCAACTGTCGCTTAAATTGAGTTTATGTTCCTTAATTTTCTCACCCTTTGTATACGAAAAGCCTAATGATATATATATAGACATATATATATGTGTGTGTGTGTGTGTGAATATCAAATGAGACATTAACTATGGTGAGATATGAGAGCTTAAATCGCAGCCATTGAATTCAAAATGAAGGGCTGAGATTGCACATATAAAGAGAAGCAGAGAGAGAGTGTGTTTTTAGGGCATTTTTATATGTGCAATCTCAACCCTTTATTTTGAATTCAATGGTTGAAATTTAAGCTCTCATATCTCACCATAGTCAAATGCTCTTATTTGATATTCACCTTATATATATAAGCTTTAATTGGAGCATTAATTGTATTAATACAAAAAGTACCAAATTAAAGTCAGATTCACCAAGAACATTAACAGATATAAAGAATGATTTGCAGAGGTCAATCAAGTCCTACTCAAATTTGATTTAACCTTAAATCTTGGTAAATCGTTGAACAAATTTGTTTCTTTAAACTTGAACCCAAACCTTGGGGTGTATATCCAAGGGTTAAAAGCAGCCCTAACCATACAAACCCAAGCGGTTCCTACAAATCCTACTACACTGGGAAACATGAGCACAATATAGACTCGTTCGGGGGTTCAGGGATATCGACAAGAAAAACTTGGCGTGGTGGTTTGATTAGTCTCACACAACATGGGACAGACATCGTTTCCCAATGAAATTCAGTTTCTTGGTGCAAACCAACTGTTAAATCATCTTTTTTCAAACCAACTGTTAAACCATCTTTTTTCAAACCAACTAGCCAATATAATTACACAAATGTATGATCATAGTATACAGAGGATAAATAGGCCTTACAGTAAGCCACAATATTATATTTAGGGTTGACAAATATGTTGTGTTCGTGTTAGTATTATGCGGGAGGTCTTAGAAATAGAGTCAACATAAACCTAACTCGTTTATGAACGGGTTGGGAGCTTTCAACCCTTACATAACCCAATTATTTAAATTGTGATTTATTTCATTAAATACTAGTTTGTTAATTTACAAACATGTCAATAAATACATCCTACGAATGATATTATAAATAAATATACAATACATTTATAATTATTAAAATAAAATATCAAATTAGTATTACTTAATATAATTTAAATTATCTTATATGAGATAAGCTAAAAAACTCTACATGTAATAATAATAGTATATAGCTTAAATATTTAATATAGTGATATAAATAGGTCAAGTGTGTCAAAAGCGGATTAAATGAATCAATCACAAGTGAATCAACCCTCTTACGTAGAGAAGTACAAAAACCGCGCTGACAACACGCTTCCCCTGACAAAAAAGCAGCAACCATGACAAACGCCTCCGCGGGGGGGGGGCGCGGGGGGGTTGGTTGATCAAGGCTGCCGGTGCCGGGTGTTTAAGGCTTCTGACGGGCGGCTGCTTCCCCCCACCACCGTCCGCCACGGTGGTTTTCCCTCATCTTCTCCCTCCCGTTTCGTCTCCGCCCCACAATCCAAATCACCGGCTTTCCCTCCTCACCCCCCGTCTTCTTTGCCGCCGTGTTCCGCTCCTGAGTCCTATCTTCACCACTGAGGTCCGTCTCCACCGCCTAGTCCCCTACTTCCCCGCCGGTTTCCAGCCTGCGCCACCTTCGCCATAGAGCGCCGTAGCCGTCACTTCGCTGCCCCCAGCCGGTTGCCCTGTCTCATTCGGTGCTTTATTTTTATTTTTTTATTTTACGAATGTTTTTGCTTTTTGCTCAGGTCCAGACAAAACATTCCTATATTAGCACCTCTCCTGTTCTAACATCAATTTTGTTCTTAGGGCTAGTCTAATAGCGTCCGATTGTATTTTCGTTGATGTAAACCATCTGGTACACCTCTGTCTCACTCACAATGCAATTCCTCAAGAGGCTTCCTGACTTCATCCGCCAATCTAGATTTTTCTTCCCCTTCCTTGTGTTGTGGGCTTGATACCCTCCCTGTACGCCCCATGTCTGGTACCTTGCTTGCAAGACAAGGGAGGGGGGAATTTTCTTTCCTGTTTTCCACTCTCTTGAGGTTGTTCGTTTTTTGATTGGGAGGTGTAGATGTGTGTGCCTGCTTCGGATTTAACTGGTGCCTTGCTAGCTTCTAATCCTCTCCTGATTGTGTGATATGACCCATTGTCTTGGGTGTCTATTTTTTCCTATTTTGTTTTGGATCTATGTTCCCATCCCTGCTTAGGGGATGATTGTGGTCTCGTTTTGTCAAGGCCCGATGTGTACTACGACTTTTGATGATAATTATCGAAAAAGAAAAAATGAATCAATCACAAGTTCAACTCAATAACCTAAATGGATTAAAGGGGTTAACCCAAGTTTAACTAATTTCAAAAATCTTGACCTTAACCTGCTATCTTTGTATCATTTTTATGCCATGTTTTGGTATTATGTTGCACATTTTGGCGGGTTTAATTTATATGTTGCATCTTGACAGACTCTTGACATTAACCTCTCGTCTCTGACTCTCTCTGCCCCTAACCATGAAATTCAAAGCATTCCTCACAGACAATGGCGTAACCCTCTTGGAGAAGAAATTCATACCAGCAATTGAGAAACTTGGTAAACTCTGCCATGTCTACCTTACCCCCCACCACACTTTCTTCCTCCTCAACCTCCTCTCCTCCTCCGATGGCCTCCAATCCATCGCCCAGTTCCGCCGCGACTCCCTCTTCTCCGACTACCGCATCTCCAGCCAAAACGACAACCGCATCGCCTTCTCTCTTGACCTCTCTCTCCTCGTCCGCGCCCTCCGCAGCGCCGCCGCCATCTCCGCCGCAGCCTCTGACCACCGCCTTCAAATCAAGCTGGTCAAGAAGCTCCCACCCAACTGCACCAACCCCATGCCTTTTCTTACATTTGAGACAAAAGGGTACTCTTCTGCTGTGATTCAAGACATACCCATCTCAAAACCCTTGTCGAGGACGGAGCTAATTGAGCTACAGAGCGCGCTTGAGGATGCGCAGGAGCTGCCGCGCACCCTTGTTGGGGTGGGTGATTTGGGCCAGTTGTTTAATGTTGTGGAGAGGATGAAGCAGTTAGGGGATGTGATGGAGGTGTTGATTGGGAGTAATGGGGAGTTGGGGTTGAAAGTTGGGAACAGTTTGGTAACGATTGGGGCAGAGCTTAAGGGGTTGAAGGTGGTAGGAGAGACAGATGGTGATGGTGGTGGTGGGTTGAGTGTGAAAGTGGGGATGAAGCATTTTGTGAAGTGTTTGCAGTGTCATTTGGCTAAGCCAGATTGTGCATTCTATGGAGTCGGGGCTCTTGGTGGGTCATTGACTGTTGTTTTTCAGTTCTTTGTTGCTGGGTCGAGTTTGACTGACAAGTCTGTTAGCTTCCATTGTAGGCTTACGGTGTTAGATTCTGGGTCCTAATGTTTTTCGCCTTTGGCAACAAGGTCAAGAAGAAACGGTAAGGGAACCCTTACCTCGTGTATGACAAATTCTGTAGATAAATTTATCCTTATTTGAACTGTAATTTTCTTTATCTTTAATGTTTTATTCAATTGTCAAACAAGACTTACACATTTATTGTTTTTTGCTCTTACCTCTCTTTGCTAAACATACCCAAAAAAGGATAGATGCTTCCTTACCTTCGTTCTCTCTATCCTCCCTCTCTTTATTTTTCTCTATTGTCCTTTACCCGACTGCCATATAGAGCTAGGGTAAGGAGAAAATTAGTCGTGATATAGGTAAGGCAGTTCGGCTTAGTGCATCAACATTTGTAACCTGTAGGAGACTTAGAAATGAATCTCCCTCTACAATCTCTTGACCCTACCAGCAAAGACCTGCATTTGCCACTAAATTTGTTGCTTGATTCCCCTTCCTCAAAACGTGAGAAACTTGAATACTCTCAAACTTCTTAATTGAATTCCTTCTGAACCGGTTGACCAAGATGAACCACATGAAAACAAGGGTTAGTTATGAAGGTTTGGTGTGTACCGATTCTTGGATTGCTGTTTAGGATTGTGGGTCTTAATTTAATTCCTTATAGTTGTGTGTACAGACTCCTGCAATTTCTCTATTTGGATGGAATTTGAAACTTGGCTAATGTGAATGGAAGCTTTTCTTTGTTATTGCTTTGTTGTTCATCATTCTTTTGCTGTTTTCTGCTGATAGTTTACTGTAAATGTTGTTCGATTGCTTGTTCTATCTTATGATTCTCTGATAATTCTTCAGATATCTTGATTTTGTACCAAATTTGAGTATCTAATAGAAAAAAAGGGATTGTGAGAAGATAATTCAGATACATTTTTTCACATGATCTAATGATCTTTTTCTTTCCATTTTGTTATCTTGGTCTCCAGGTCATCTTACTAGCATCTTGATTAATCTATAGATTGCATGGACCTCCACTCGTGAGTTTCTTTACGTGCAACAAGGACACTTGTAAACCCAATGGGTGACCCATGAATCATTTGCACCTAATAGCAAGATGCAAACAAGCATTGATGCTTTCCACACCTTATAAGAAAAGCGCAAGTAGTCAAAGCATTTGTTCAAATTAGGTAATATGGAAGCATTTCCTCATAATTGGCAGTGCACATTTGTCTATAAATTAGCCTTCTAACTCGTAATCTAGTTATGGAATGAAGTTTCTGAATGATGCAGAAGATCTTAGATCTCTCAATATGGGTATTGCTAGGTTGATATTACCACGGACTGAACACTGACAATCAAACCCCTCTTTGGAGTTGGAATGGGCGCAGCTTACTAGGACGCCAGTCATTAGTATCGCACCAGATAGGTGTATGGTATGTCATAATTAAACTGTAATAAACAATAACTTAGGGATAGTTTTTTAAACAATCTCTGTGTTAATCTTTCCAAACATTGGAGGCCGGTAAGTTAAGCTTCCATTGGTACGGCCACTTGTTTTCAAGGAGAGGAAGCTCACTTTAGTTAATACTACAGTTAGGTATGAACAAACCGCTAACTAGCGCCCTTAGCTGTGTCAAAAAAGCATTGACTAGTATTACTATAGCACCAACTTGCTCGTTCTTCTCTTTTCCATAACTATCCTACCAAACACTACGCTGATTCTATTTTCATAACCGCAAACTTCATCTTGTTACACTTATGTGCTGAGCCTGATTTTAGTGGGCCTCATTTATGAAGGAGAGTTTAGTGTGTGGCTCTATATATCATGATTAGGGTTGTAAGGGTTATGTTTACTACCTTGCCCCATGTACTATTCTCAAAATAGTGAAATTGTCTCCGTCGACTTTAGCTGAACTGCCTAATATCCGATGTACTCTTCTCCAAATCCCCTTTGTTTGTGTTTGTTATTTCGATTTTGGATTGTAGTGTGTTGGTGGTCCTAACATGTCTCTCCTCCCTATAACCTGGCAAAAATAGCCATTGCCAACAAGCCTGTCTTTTGCATATATTTTTTCACATCTACAAACTTATTTGAATACCTTTGTTTTGTAAGCTGTGTATTTTGTTTCTCAATGGTCAACATTGTCAATGATATTCTACGATCCCAATTAAAATTGAACCATTTAGATAGGCCTTTACGCTAGGGAGGGCTACCCTTTTTTCGATAATTGAGATCCTCCTCAATATGCACTAAGTGCAGGGGAAAACAAACCAGAACTAAAGCAAAAGTAAAAGCAACAAGAAGAAGCAGAGATGGGCTAAAGCTACTGCACCAATCTTAAAGGAAGGCAACAAAATTCGTGAAAGTGCACTCTTGAGCACCTCATTAGGTTGGCATATATGGATGAGTCCAAATTCTGTATCTCAAGCGAAATCAACTAGCATCAGTACAGATTCTTTGAACACGCACTAGATACAAATTAATCGAACTTTTTTTGACAAAACATTGGATGAGTTTGGCACTAATAGCATGCATATAGAGCTTGGCTCATCCTAACTACCAGTTTATGAGGGGAACTCTGTGTATAATAGGTGTATCAGATATCCGAGTTGAGCACGTTTTCTATCTCAATGGCTTTACTCTTCACGTTTTTCACTAAGGTAAAATTTAACAGTCAGTGAGGTATTAATGTCACTGCTACAACATTGATCTAGCAGTGGAGCTAAAAATTATGTTACTATCAACAACACCATCTGAATTATTACAAATGATCTGATTTATCAAAATTGACGTTGTCAATGTGCAAATCCTTTCACAAACTTTCGTTTGCTACATCATCCAACATAACCTTCAAATTTGACATTAAAAATTTAGCAACACGTGCATGCATGGATTATGTGATGGAAAGCCTGTTAAAAACGACTACATAAGCGGAAGAATAAATCTAAGAGAAGGTAGGGATTAACTTCAACACAAATTTGGGTCAAATTGGGGATTTTTGTATCCAACGTCTCTAGGAATGTGTCAACCAACTTTTTTGGCCTCTACTCTATGTATTCCTTTGTCCGTAGAGTACATTGAATGTACAGAAATGGCTATAACAGAGTTTCTACCTACAAAAGATGCCAACGCAATCAACTAGGATAGTGAGATAATGTAACATGAAGATGAACATTACAATAGCCTTCGATTATTAGCCAATTTTTTTTAGTATTGAAGTTAGAATGCATGTATAACCAATTATACAAATGGGTTAGCTTATCGCACCTAGTAGTGTCTAATTTTGATGGAGGTGTTTCTTGTATTTTAGGATATTTTTATTTTTTTTTCTTTGTTCATCTTTTGCGCTACATACTTTGCGTCATAGCTCGGGCCTTGCTTTCATGAGCGCATCTGATTTGTACTACGAGTTCTCTTCCTAATTATCGAAGAAAAAATGCGCGTGCACAGGTAAGGCAGAGGATAATGTATTTCTTACATTATAAAATGATCATCGCACACAGCCAAAACACCACAAAGTTTCTCTCACCACTCTTAGGATGAATATCATGATTTCTTTTAAAAGAAGAAAGAAAAAAAACATCGTTTAAAACAGCATCTCTATACATCATTATATTCAGTACAGTGAACTGAACCAGGATCTTTTCTCGCAGTAGCAGCTGCAACAGACATTGCTAATAAGGCTTTCTTTCTTTTTTCCTTTTTTTTTTTTTTTTTTTTTTTTTTTTTTCAAACAAAGTTATTAGCACCATTCTAGATTCCTTATTAGCACCATCTCTTGTAGGCAACCCTACAATAAAGGATCCTCAATCACCTTCTCGTGTCTCCACTTTCGTCCGAGGCCTTCTCACCAGCAAAACTTCTTTTTCTGTTCATCATGCCGCAATGACAGAAAAGAATGAGATCAGCTGAATAAAACATTCTAGTTAAACAGATTCAGGAGTTATTATCATGGTATCAGATAAAGGTTATTACACAATACAACAATAAACTATGTGATTTATTCTGAGCTAGCTACTGCATGATGAGCCTTTATATTGTTCAATTTCTGTAATGACCTCCATTTAAACAAAAAACAAAACTAATAAGGTTATTACATGGGGGAGAGGAGAAGATGCTTCGGACTTGGGAGCCTGGGGATGACCTCAAGTATCCCCAACCATTGGAGCACAAGGGTGTTGGGCTTGTAATGACCTCCATAATGCATACATTTTGCATCATATTTACTAAACGCATTTATAAATGTACATGTTGAGCATTCTAAAAATGACATTAAAATTAGTGACTGTATTTCCTTTTTTCCTTTGCAAAAAATTGAGACTTAAGAGCGTGTTATGATCCTTGAAAAAGACAATCACAAACGCACAACCGGTTATTATGTCCACAGAATTCACTATCACAGCACCAAAATCACAATGACGATGCAACTGCAAACTAGATATGGTTTTTAAGATTATTCATCCTTACCCTGCATTTTTCTTCCTCTTGACGATCAATATAAGCAAGCAATTCCTCCTGCCTCATTAAGGCTTCATGTAGGGCCTGCACAAAAAGATAGAGAATTGAATATCGAACTACAAAAGACCTTGGACTCAAATGATCAGTAATGGAAATCAGCAGATCGATTATGTCATGTCCATGACACCCTATTTTTGCAATTCAGCAATCATGACCGCTACTGTGATTTAAAACCATGCACGAGACAAGAAATTCGAAATGAGAAATTGAAAACCAGAATGTCAGCAGCATACTATGATAAATGGGCTTTAGAGGGTGGGAGATTAGAGAAGTCTAGCATGTTGGAAAAGTTGGGCAGGGCTTCATCAAGCAAAAATGAGTTGACCACCGATCTCAATATATGAGAAAAAAAACTCCAGTGACCAGCATAAAAAATAAATAAAGGCCATCTCGTAATATATTTTAAAGCTAGCTTTTGTTAGTTGGCAACTGGATAAAGGATTTTTTTTAATTGTAATGGCTTGTATAACCTATATTTATTATATAATAATTAAACATATTTATAATTATATTTGCATGTTACAATACTGTAAAAGGAAATGAAAAATGTATGGCTATCCATCCATCACCAGCATCATATATGTCTAGCATTTATGTACAGATGGAAGTTGCAAAACATAAAAAGCAACATTCCCAGTGCCCCAAGGGCTCCCGCTTAAGCAGGGTCTTGGGGGGTGGATGTACGCAGCCTTCCCCCTTCAAGGTGCTACCCTGAAGAGAGGCTATTTTCGAGTACTCCCAACCTGAGGAGTGAGAACTTCCCAGGAAGTCACCCATCCTGGTACTACTCTCGCCTAAGCACGCTTAACTTCAGAGCTCTAATGGGATCCGGAGTTGCAAAACATAAAGATCCATATAAACCAGAAAATAGCAAATGGGAACCTACTGTCTATAGTATCAGGGATCAAATTTTGTTTCTTTTTAGGAACAAAGACACTTTGGCTGATTACCAAAAAAAAACAGGAACAAAAAACAAAATACTCAAACTGGCCACCATCTGATCTTTTTTCCCCTATATTGCCAAAGTCGAATCAAGTTTTTATACAAATATAAAGTGGTTATGCAGGACATGATAAGGTGCAACAACAGCCGGGTCCCATCCATAGAGTCAAATATCGGCTGTTATCTAACGTAATTGTCTCAGGTAATAGATACTGAGTTAGCCATCATGTGATTGACTCTTACACTGTAACAGCTTGTATTATGAATGTATACATTATTTTAATTATTAAATATATTGTACCGTGTTTTAGGTTAAAGGCGGTTAAAACATACAACCTGTATTATGTGTAACCTATATTATGCAAGACCAAAATTCTAGTAGTATGCAGGCTCTACGCCATACCAAGTGATACAAGTCTGCCACAAGAAGCTATAAATTAAATTAAGCAAAATATACCTTTTTTGTAGCAATCAATTCAGCCTCCAGGGCATCCACTCGGTAGACAGCTGCATTTAGCAGTTCCTCTTTTTCATAAGGCATCGCAAAAGGCTTTGATTGAAGGGTATCAACTTTTTCCTCAAGATCACCCAGCCTCTTTGACAGGTGGGAAAGGAGATCAGCTTCAGCAAAAGCTGGAGGAGGTGAAGGTGGGCGAGTCTGCTCCTTGGGAACAGCATCAATGGTAACATCAGGCAGACTTCGTTCATGACCATGCCTTGCATCTGGAAGCTTCTTGGACACACCGACCGAAGAACGCAAAAATTTAACCAGGGTTATGAAGAAGGCCATCAACATCACCACGAAGCGAGCCCAAATGCCTTCTGGAGTCTTCTCAGTCTCAGGCAATGCAAGTGGCCCTGCATTGAAATTTCCAAGTATTCATTCAATAGTCTATGTTACCCACACTCGTTTATGAGTCGAACAAGAGTATGAGTCCAAAATCAGGATCATTTATTTTCTAACTCTTGCTCTATGTTATTGGTCCATATTTGAAGTGCCTAAGCTCCCTTTGGTTGGCAGATATTTTCCTTTGTAAATTTTCTTCTCAAAATGGTTTCAATAGGATATATTATGCCATACAAATTTTATCTTTTCTAGTTAAGGAAAATAATTCATTGTATTAAATTGTATGAAATTGGCATTTGGTCAAGTTGGGTTGAAATGAGATATGGATCATCGAACAAAAAGAGTCCCACTAAGGCAGAAGTCTTCTACTTTCCTTAACTATTGTTACTCACTTTCCCAGGGCCATGACAGGAATGAGAAGATTTGAACTATCCTTATTATTGTAAAACCATGGTAGTCTATGTTAAAGGAAATAGATTTTTACTATCTAAAACAGATGAAACTTTTGATGTTGATAGCATCCTCTCAACTTTGTGGATAACAGACTCAGAGATATCCAATGATCAAAGATTCAAATACCTCGGCAAAGTAAAAACTTAAACAGTACTATTATGAAAACAGCAAAATTGTGGAAATGAAGGTTGCCAAAGTGATTTTGTAAAACATAACAGCATGACTATGAAGCCTACATTCTTATCAGAAACCAGTCCCTAAGTAAAAAATGACTCCTCTGAGCCCTACAGAAAAATGCCACAAC
Source organism: Simmondsia chinensis (assembly GCA_018398585.1). Taxonomy (NCBI): domain Eukaryota; kingdom Viridiplantae; phylum Streptophyta; class Magnoliopsida; order Caryophyllales; family Simmondsiaceae; genus Simmondsia; species Simmondsia chinensis. The sequence goes on along the minus strand of JAGTTD010000003.1, from coordinate 27,767,809 downwards.
GATGCTTAGCAATGACTGTGTAGCTAAGAAGAGTCACGTTTGTTACCCTGCCAGACTCTCTGTATCGCAGTATTAAAAGAGAAGTAAAAAGGAGATTACAAAAACGGAATCCAAGAGCAGTAAGCAAGAGACATTCATCAGGATTTGGAAGGATGAATTCACAAATTCCAACAAATAGGGATAGGACAGTGACAAAAACGAAATAAACTGTTGAAAGAAAAATCATGCCAGAAAATGGAGGGGTCTTAGTTGGGACCATGAAATAAATGAAAGATGTTACATTAACGGATTTTGATATGATTGGCTATCATGGAACGGTACTTTTGTAATCTCCTCCATAGTACATATGTTTGCTATTTTCTTTGTTAAGATATAAGTGCATTTGCATTCTAACACCATCAAAGTAGTGTTATATTACACGTTAAAACTATCGAAGTTGACAAAGTAATTTCTTTCCCTAGATAACCCAATGCGTTCTCTACAACCCATCACATAAAGTCTCCAGAACCCATGCTTGTAAAACTTTCACATCTAGGCTCATAATCCATGTACACACTCTTTATGAATCAGTGAAAGTATGTCCAACAAGAAACCACAGAAGCTGACAGGAACCTTTTCAGGAGAATTATTTAAAAGAAATTTCAACATCAGGTATTATATTCACTAACCTTTAGAAGCATAAGGGTTTGCAATGGATGATTGCTTCTTCCAGCTAGCATCAACAGGTTTGTCCACCATGGGAACATACTCATCATAGCCAGCAAAGCTTCTCGCATAATTTGTTTTGCCAATTATCTTGGCCTGCATAATCATATAAGTAAGAAAGAATAATAAACATTATTGGTTTACATTTACAACCAATTAGAACACTTATGATGCATAACATATTTATAAACAAGGAAATTATCACTTAGGTTCCCCAAGGTTTGACCATTTATCATCTAGGTACCCTAACATTTCAAAATATATGGGGTACCTTGAGGTTTTTAAAACTTTTTTTATTTAGGTACCCTGAAGTTTTAAAATTTTATCCATAGGGTACCCTTCTAAAATTTAATAAATTTTCGTCGAAAAATGTTTCATTATAATTTGATGATATTTTACCAAAAAATGCCAATATGACACATGATTTCGGCATTATAACAATAGTTTCATCTAAACTAAGTGAACATTTTCATCATAATTCATTAAATTTTTATTAAAAACTTTGAAATGGCTTGTATATATTATCGTAATCATGTATCACATTAGCATATTTTGTATAAAATTGGCCTACTTCTCATAAAAACTCATCAAATTCCGACATAAGGTACCTAAGTGATAAAATTTTCAAACCTTAGGGTACCTCATTGTATCTATTGAAACGTTGAGGTACCTAGGGGATAAATGGTCAAATTTCATAGTACCTAAGCGATATTTCCCTTACGCTGTGTTTGGAGCATGGAATTAAAGGCTGGAATTGGGGTTGAGGCTGGAATTGGAGCCCAGAATTCCAATTCTGTTGTTTGGTTCATCTGCTGGAATTGTAATTACAATTCCACTATCCAATTCCTCCAATTCCTTGGGATGGTGATAAGGAATTGCAATTCCATATTAACAGCATTGACCTAGAACCCAAAATTACCCAACTTAATTACCTCAAATCCAAGATGACTCAAAATTCAAAGACTTAAACAAAACTTGAGATTTGACCCGAACCTTGAAATCATCCAATTCGAATGACTTCAACTTGAAATGACTAAAATCACCTTAGCTCAAAGTCCGAAGTGACCTAACCTGATTGACTCGAAACTCGAGATGACTTAAATCCAGAAAATGAAACCATGTGACTTGAATGTGGTGTAACAAGCTAAGCTGAAGTGGAAGTGACCTGACCAAATTGACCTAAAACTTAATACGACGCATACTCAAAATAAACTTACCCATCTCAAACTCAACCTCAGATGGCTTGAAATTTGAAATGATACAACTCGTTTGTCCCAAAACTAAAATGACTTGAGTATGAAATGACCTAAATGAACTCAAACCCGATCATAACTAGCCTGAATCCCTAAAACACTTAACTCGATTAACTGAAAATACAAGGAAACTTGAACACAACATGATCTGATGCGATACTCAACCCGATTTGACTCGAATATCGAATAACTCGAACTCAAATTGAATCGCTCCAACCATAATAACTTGAACACAATGTGAACCGCTCCGGCCGTAGTTGATTTTAAATTCAAAATACTCCAACTCAATTGATCGAAAACCCTTGATGATTCAAATCATTATGTAATTATAATGTTGACTTCCAATTCCTTTGATGAACCAAACAATAGAATTTCAACTCCATTAGAATTCCAATTCCATCAAAATTGGAAGTGGAATTACTATTCCATAGTACAATTCCAATTCCATGTTCCAAACAGAACCTTAGAAATATTAGCTAAAACCAACTAGAATAGATAAAGTTCAAAGAAGACGGCAAAAAAATGGTCACATTCCTCAAGGAAAATAATAATTCTTTTCGTGCTCGAATAATTGCAAGTAAGATGAAACGGACAAGAATGTACCTCTTCACGAACAGGAGTCAGCCTCAAATGTGAATAACTCGTTACAGCTTTTGGCGAAGCAACATCTTCAGCTTCAGACCCAGATTCTGCTGTCGACGTGTCGCTGCCTTTAAGCTGCTTTTCAACAGAAAAAGCACGTTATCACCAAATTGACTGAAGACAAACATAAGCTTCATCAAACTGATATCAAACACAATGAGGATAGCTAACCATGGGGTATTGTGGTTTGGCATAAGCAATCACCTTCCCTTCACTGTTTAAAACTTTGACAACCTGTCTAGCTCGCCGGGCCCCACCATTGAGAACCAACTGTAACAAAAAGGACATGAAGCCAGTAAGCTTACAAGAACAAGAAAAATTCTATAGCATCTTAAGTTAGTTTCCATCTGTCTGCAAAAAGTTTATAACCTTTAGTATGTCTGGGTTTTTCCAAGGTCCCTTGTCAGAGCGAAGGCATCCTCCCTGGTTTGCACAGGTACAAGTACCTCCAAGAAACTCAGGCAACTCACTGCAGAGTATACATTATTTCTCAAAGTTAAGAAAGAGATCAGAGTACTGAAGTCAGAAATTCACATATCCACATGTGACCTAGAAAGCGTATGATGAAGCAAGCAAATAGTTCCAACCCCAATTACCTGGTATCAATAACCTCAAGCAACTTGCTATGGTACTTATTGCCAAGAACCTAAAACGAAGTTTCCACCAACATAACAACGTCAATATCCTGACTTACAGACTCCAACAAGAGACGCATATGTCTTGTTCTTCGAGAGACAGAAACGATACAAAGGAAATTTTGCATACATGAATCTTTGAGGTAGTTTTTGGATCTAGAAAGCTCTTCACAGTGTTCCATAGAAGCCTAAAACCAGGACCAGCATTGACGATAAACATTTGGAAAAGGGTCTGCAGCAAACAACAGAGTCAGAATAATTCTAGGTCAGTTCTAGTGCTCGCATGAGAAAAAATTATTACATACCTCAGGGTAATTATCACCGTCAATTTTCTGCAACTGCATTATAAGTTCTCGTGCCGACTTGGTGAAATTTTTGAGGCCCTAAACAGTTGAAAAGAAACCAAACCCATTAATCATAAGGTTGTACCAGCTTAAATGCAAATTTTAGCAACATAAACAAGAATAAAAGCAACATACCACGCCCTGAACATCTAAGATTGTCGTGCTCGAATCTATGTGACGTTTTGCAGCAACAGCGCAAGCTGGGAACTTGATAGAAAAGGTTTTCTCAAATTCTCGGACATGATATTTGATGTAACGATCCATTGTTGTCACTTGCATAAGTTTGTTTGGGTCAACCTTTCCAAGTCTTTCAATGTAGACAGGTCTGCCCTCCTTATCTACACCATGATAACCATGGGGATAGTAATTCAAGACTTCATCTAACTCTTTGAACTCAAACTCCTGAGGACATGGAAGGAAGGTTGTTCTTTGATCAGCAAAGTTAATTGGAATAAATCAAAAGAAAACAACCATCTCATAGAAGCAATACAAAATGTATACATTTCATTAGAAGTACAAACTGTCAAATATGTTAGAACATCCATAATAGGCTAAACTTCACAGGGCACATTAATGTGACGTAACTTCAACCAGAACAGTAATGAAGGTGCTGACAAAGACAACTTTCCCATCTCACATAAGCAATGAGTAAACAGAGCCAGATTAAAGCCCATGTTTAAAGTCCTCCGGAGACCATGTTACCTCCATGATGGTGTCGGCACTGAATTCCTTTCTCCACTGAATCATATTGGCCCACATATCTTTTGCTTTTTCTATGTCAAATTTCCTTGCTTTCAAGAACCTGAAAGTGAAACATCAGAAAGCTCAATATTTACCAACACTGGATTGTATACCTTCCTCAGACACAGCCTCCTTTTAGGGTAGCACTCTAATGAGTAAGGCTGCATACACCCCCCCCCCCCCCCCCCCCCCCCAAAAAAAAAAAGAACAAAAACCCTGCATATGCAGGAGTTCTTGATGCACTGGATTTGTCGTCACTGTCGTCAGATTGTATACCTAAAACATGACAAAGGGCACACATCAATAATATAAAAGGGGGAGAAAAAATAGCGTAAGACACCTTAACATCATGTGATAATCATCATGTTTTTCGGGTAATAGTTCATCCAAAATCAAGGCTTGACGAAATGCATCAACAGCCTGCAGTTCTTCCAAATCTCGAATATCCTCTATTGAGACAGAGCTGACACGGCCATCATTTTTCCTTCTGCTGCTCTTTTTCTTTAGGGAGTGTTTAAGTTTGGTGGATGCATTTATTGCTTTCTTTTTCAAAGACCAATTTCTCGACCTTCTTTCATCCTCTGAATTTTCAAAATCAGATTTCCTTTCTCTTTTCTCTTCATGTCCAGAAAATCCCTCAAAGCCTGTTATACAATAAATAAACTAAATGAGAAAGGAAAGATGAGAAATTATAACAGCAAGTGAAAGCCATCAAGTCATAAACAAAAACACGGCCCCCTCCCTTTTAGCTTTGAATGGTTATAGGGATAAAAACACGTCTCTTCAATTCTAATGACAAATTAGAGGGTAAACAGAAGAGTTCAGTAATGAATTTATGAGAGGGTTCAATTCATGAGAAACATATGGTTAAAGAATACTACACAAAATAGACTTCCAGTCACTTCCATTGCTCCTGCCACTTTTTGATGGAGTGGCTTCCACTAAAGTTGATGAAAACAATCAGGAAGACATATTCCATGTATAGGACACGTTTTTATGGCCAGTCTATATTAAGGATGATATTTATGGCCATATGCATACGGTTGTCTATGATAATATTCGTTTGGTTTGTTCCTCTGTTGGAATGAATAAACAGAAACTTGTTCATTGCAAGATAAGTTTTCTAAAATGAACCTTAAACCCGAACTTTTTAATTCTTTAGAAACTTAGGTAAATTCTGATAATTCATACAAACTTACAGAACAATTTGGCTTAGAATGTATGGATTTTGCTTTTCCTACTAACCATATTGGTCGTATATAGAATACTTCTAAGCGTGATGCATCTGTCATATTGAAATCAAACAGAAAGTTCTCTTTTAACATCTTTGATAGACACACTTCAAGAATTTATTCTCTTCATGTTTTATGCTCAAGAAATAGCAAAGCAGAAGGATAACTTTCGGCTAGTTTTTGTAATCTAAATTCATATATTAAGAAATCATGGTGCATTTCTGGTGATTTTAAGGAACTCATATCAACCGATGGAAAAAGGGAGGTGTGCCTGTTTTGGAGTCTAGATTAGAAGACTTAGATCTTTCTTTTGAAAGCAACTACATTGATGTTCCTTTTTGAAGGATGCCCATTTACTTGGAATCACAGTGCTAGTGTCCCAAGTGATTATGGAACCCCTTGATCAATGTCTAACGACGAGGGGCTGGCCACCTATTCTCTAATTGTTGTGTCAAACTTGGACAATTTATGGTGTCAAAATTGTGCCCATATGGACTGACGTTTGTCCAGAACTGTTGTACGACACAGACCATACAGATTTCCGCAGTTCTGCCCCTAACATGATCGACTTAAAAGTAATACGCATAATTTAAAAGATTGGGTAACAACCCTATGGAAAAATCCATGGACAACTAGTCACTAACAGCATTTGAGTACATATAACACAAGAAACTGACTCGTGCTCCCCATAATCCTATCTGGACATATATGCTTAATAGGCTGGTCAAACAAAGCGAAAAACTTGTGTTCTTTCACCAAAAATATAAGGATGAGTATGGTCGAAACTTTGTCAAATTGTTGGATTTAATCACAACTCTGGAATTTGGATAGACTCACAGGAGAATATTACGAGTAAGTTTGTCAAGGACTACTCTAGATTTGCTTCTGCTAATAATGATCCAGTCATTGAATCTCACTAACATTAGTCGGTTTGTTTCCCAAATCATTAATAAGTAAAGAATGCCATGCTTTTTGAGACTAGGGAAGTGGTCTCCCACACAGTTCTTTTGAACCTCCTGGGCTACATGAATTTAGAGCTGTTTTTCCGCCTCCCAAAATACAGGATTATGTGGGTAGGAGTTTATGAATGTTTTCAATGTGTTCGAGTTTATGAATGTTTTCAATGTGTTCTTTCATAATGGAAAGCCATGAAATTAGCCACACATTTTTAGCTGTCATTCAAAAGTTTGAAGATTATGTCGCTTCAAATTACTTCTAATCCATTAGTTTTTATGATATTTTGTACAAAATTATAGGAAAAATCTTGCAAAATAGGTTACTACCTACAACAACAACAACAAATACTTCAATGAGGCTCCCGCCAAAGCAGAGTTTAGAAAGAGTAAGATGTATGTAGCCTTACCCTTATGGGTGCTATCCTATAGAGAGGTTTCCTAAAGGCCCCCTTAAAACCTTAAAATTGATATTCTCATAAAGAACTAGCAAAGATAATCTGCTTGTGCCAAATAAATAGACTTATGACAAGTACATATAATACAACTTTATAGATCACCCATCTCTGAAGTACACTTAACACATTTCCCAAACCCTCAACTCAATTAAATCCCTAAAAAACAATGTGGTCTATTATATCAAGAAACAGTGTAGTTATAAGGAGCAAACCGCTTTTTCTATGTCAGGAAGCATTCACATCCCATGTATTCTACTCAAGTCCTTGCATATGATTCAATGAACCATCAAATGTGCCTTCATCCACAAATTCATTACACATTCCATGCAACATTATGTGCCACTGCATTCCCATAGGTCATGCCTTCACTGAATGATCCTTGATAAGCAAGCTGAGCATTCAATACAATTTTTTTTTTGTTGTAATATAATGTAAGTAAATAATTATTCAATTTCTTTTTAACAACTTGTGGCATTTTTTTTTCTTGAATCTTGGTATGTTATGCATGATTCTTGTTGATTTTTTTTTTTTTTTTTTTTTTTGTAATGTGTGTAAATTATTGAAATTTTTTTTAACAAATTGTGGCATTTTCTTAAATCTTGGTGCATTACTGCACGACTCTTGCTGATTTTTTATGTAATGCAAGTAAATTATTCAAATTTTGTTGAACAAATTGGGGTAGTTTGTTGAATCTTGATGTGTTTATATATGATTCCTGTTGAATTTTTCTATGTAGATACCTTATTCTTGTTAAATATTAATACTTAAGTATTACATTTGTGTTTAAGGTTGACTTTGCATCAGAAAGATCAATCAATGGTAATTTCATGATATTGTATATCTAAGTCCGTGCTTTTGTTTTTTTTTTTTGGGGGGGTTGGGGTGGGAGGAATGTGATTTTTGAAAATGAATTGAGCATTGGAAGCAGTACACATCTAGGAGGGTTTTTAGCTTTGTACATGTTTCTGCATAGGCTTTGTAGAGAAGACTGTCATATGCCAAAAACAAACAAAGATTAGGTCAAAGCTATAAATGAGATCTTAATCCATATACCCTTCCTATATTTGACGGTTCCTTCTGTAATCATGTATCTAAAGCTTAAATACACAGAAGGAAAAAAAAAAAAGGGGAAATAGGGGATCTCCTCAGACCTCACAAAGGTCTAATCACGCCATTAGGAATATCATTAACCAAAATTGAATTTGACAACGAGAAAACACTGCAGAACTTGTTTTCTTGCAAATTAAAATTGTTTAAGAAATTTTTGGAAAGCTCGTTTAATTCTGTCATACACTTCCTCCATATTATGTTTAAGGGCAACCCTATCATTCTTGCCTTTTGCTGAATTGAAGCCATAACCTCGTGAACTATCATGAAGTTACCATTGACTAATCTTCCTGATGCAAAGTCACCCTTAAACACAAATGTCATATTTAAATACTAATATTTAACAAGAACAAGATATCTATACAGAAAGTTTCAACAAGAATCATACATAACATACCAAGATTCAAAAAATGCCACGATTTGTTCAAAGAAAATTGAATAATTTACTTGAACTACATAAAAAATCAACAAGAGTCATGCATAACATACCAAGATTCAAGAAAATACCACAATTTGTTCAAAAACATTGAATAATTTACTTACATTACATAAAAAATAAACAAGAATCATGCATAATATACCAAGATTTAGGGAAAAAAATGCGACAGTTTGTTCAATAAAAAAAAAAAAAAAAAAATTGAACACTTTACTTATATTATATTACATTAAAAAAGATATATTGAATGCTCAGGTTGCTTATCAAGGATCATTCAATTTGGGCATGAACTGTGGGAATCCCCTGCCACATAATGTCAACATAGAATGTGCAATGAACTTGTGCATGTGCCTGATGATTCATAGAACCATATGCAAGGATCTGAGTAGAAAGCTTGGCATGTGAATGCTTCTCGACATAGAAGAAGCGGCTTTATCGTCATAACTTGATTGTTTCTTGATATAATAGATCACATCATTTTTTAGGGTTTTAATGGAGTTTAGGATTTGGGAAAGGCGTCAAGTGTACTTCAGATTTAGGCGATCCATTAAGTTGTAATATATGTACTTGTCATGAGCCTATTTGTTTGACACAAGCATGTAATCTCTATCAATTCTTTATGGGACTATCAATTTCAATGTTTTAGGGTTGAGGGTCCTTCGGAAATAACCTCTACACAATAGCACCCCTAGGGACAAAAGAAGGCAGATGTTCTTACGTTATTCTCCACAACCAAGATTGCGATTCTCTGGTGCATTTGGCTTGAAAAGAATGCTAGGATCTTTAAATATCAGCCTACACCAGTTAACTTCTTGTGGGGAAAGATTGTTTTTTTAGCATCTCTTTGGACTAAGAGCTTTGGTGCTTTATTGACATAGCATTAGTTGATTTGCAAAGGGATTGGAAGGCTTGTATTATTAGTTTTTTATGATTTTTACTATTGCTTTTTGTAATTTTGAGGACATCTTGTCCTTAACTCTTTATACATTCTTTCTTTTTTAATATTATCTCTTTTTTCTATCCAAGAAAAAAAAGAACCCGTGGGGGTAAGGCTGCGTACATCTTACCTTCCTCAAACCTGCCTTGGCAGAAGCCCCTTTGAGGCACTAGGTTGTTGCTGTAGAAATGATACGATTTTTCAAGATCGATATACACCAGTTAATTTCTTATGGAAAATGTGATTTTTTAAGGAGCTTCTTGGACTACGAGCTTTGGGGGCTTCACTCTTAGTTGATTTGCAGAGGGATCGGAGGATTTTATGTTATTATTTCTTGGTTTTTTTGTTGTTACATGGTTACATTTTTTAGGACCTCTTGTGATTACCTCTTTATAAACTCTCTCTTAATGATATTACTTTTTTCAATAAAAGATGTTTCCAGGTGTTTGGGACAGAACCATAGATCATGGCAACTCTCTCAGGGCCATTTTTATATGCCGATGAGCCAGGTAAATTCACTATTACATGGACTACATAGTGCCCTTTTAGACCTTCATAAAAAAACTGCATGGCACTGGCAACATCACCAACCACTACAAGCTCACAGTTTCAAAGTTACAGCTCATATACATTAGGCAAAGAACATCAGTAACAATGAGATGCTACTGACTCCAAAAAAGATTAACTATGTTAAAAACAATCCAAGAATAATAATTGCACTGCAATCGAAATTAGCAAAAATATCCAGTCATATGAGGCAAAATGGGGAAAGAAACAAGGGATTTTCAGTATCAACAAAGATCCTTCTCGCTGTCCTGCCATACTATTACTCTACACCTAATTACCAGTATCGTCATTCCTCCAGCCATAAACCTCTTTACCCCATACAAACATTGCTGTCTTCGTTCCTCAAAAGTAAAGAAAGCACAGAATCCATTAACAAACTTCAAACACCAACTGCCTTAACCAACACTGCTAGGTGTTACCACAAATATAAGTAGGAAATTACTATACAGAATTTGGGCCATAGTTGTACAAAAACTAGGTCATAATATGTAATACAAGAAATCTGGAGCTAAAGCCCAAACACAAATTAAGTCGCCCAAGCTCAAATACAGATTAGGGCACAAAAGGGTATCGTCCCATCTTGCCTAGCCACTAGCGTCTACCTTAGGTGGGACTGAGAATCGCCCACCACCGAACTCTACCGTCCACGAGAACCCAAGGCCACTATGAGCGAGACCTACCATGACCAAAACAAGGCCGAGACATTGTTTCCAGCCTTTGTGGCCGAGATACCTCCGCTACCTTCCATTGGCGAAAGCCTCCACGGGCACCACCACCGAGGACCCAAGCACAGTCGGGTGAGACCACTTCCAGAACCCAAAATAACCGAGAACCAACAAGCCAAATGCCAAACACCCAATCCAGTATCCCACCTAATCCAGACTACTTAACATTGGAATTTTGCCACCAACCACCATCAGAACAACCACCATATGTCAGGAGCAGCCACCAGGTGTCCTCACCAGATACTCCATCCTCCTATAAATAATAACGTCAAAACACCAAATAAAAGCACGCCAGAGAACAAAACCTAAAGAAGATAAAGAGGGAGACAAGAGATAAGAAGGAAGATGATAAAAATGGAGGAGGGTAGGAATAGAGAAGCTCAGTTGAAGGAAAAATATAAGAACGGTATTGGCCAGCCTCTAATCTCTTACCTGTCCTAATAATTCAGTGTCTACCTACCTCTTTATCAGCCCTTAAGCTAAGTATGTCATTGTATTTACTTATTTCTTGCTTACTTACTTACTATTAAGTGAAATTCTGGTTGACTTAAGCATTGAAAGGGCCTACCCAGATAAACCCACTAGCCCCCCTAACTGTTTGTTCATTTCGCATGTCATGCATTCACATGTGAAGCTGCTCACTTTCCTACCAGAAACCGCTACAAGATTTGACTCAAAACAATAGGCAAAAATAGTTAAAGCGAAGAGAACAAAGTACCAAAAATCATTTACAATTGCCAATCACCCAAAGCTCATAGCGCTACGGAAAACAGCATAGTCATGCCCAAGATTATAAGGAACTCCAATTTCAACTTAAGAACATGAATCAGAGAAAAAAATCACGATTAACAAACTTTGAAAGAAATAATTTCGCAATTAAAAACCTAGAAATCAGAAAATTTGATGAACTAGAAGATCAACAGAATTGACACTCACAAGGCCTAGCAAATCGATCCAGAGGTCCCGACATAATTCGATTTTCACCCAAATTGAAATCAAACTCTTCAATTTCAGGGATCAATCGAACACCAAACCCTAAAAAATTAGCCGCCTTTTGCACCTACATTGCAACACAAAACCCAAAAAAGGTCAAATTTTTAAGCCAAGTAGAAAATGTCAAACCAAAAGTAAAGCGAAAGAAAGAAAGGCGAACATCACACGACCTCAAATCTGACGATAAAAAATTGAAGGGCTCGACCTCGTCAATAGAGAGAGATGATCCAATTTGTGAGCTAAACTAAGAGTTGAATCAAAAAAAAAATTGTAAATTAGACGAAAGGGGGAATTAATTATGAGAAAAAGTCCACGAATTTGGAGAAGAGAGAGAGAGAGAAGGGGAAGGAAGAACTCAGAAAGACGTTGAAAATGTCGGCAATGGCGAAGGGGGAATCAGCCGGCAGTTGTTGGAGCTAATTTTTTGACCTGTGGTGTGGGGCTCCTTTTGCTTTGGCAATTTGATCAATCGTGATTTGGTTGGGTATGATTTATTGTCACTCTTTGACGTAATTTAGGACATGTTAGAATTTTGGAAGTAATCATTATTACGTCGAAGTATTGATGTAACGAATTTAAGAGAGTGGAAATTATGCCATTTGATTAATAAGTCGCGTGTTTATGTGTGGAAGAACCACTGAGATTCATGTCAAGTATAAAAGGATGGGAACATTGCTCTTTTAATTAATGGAACGCAATAATTGGCCCCCTGAACAATAGTCGCTTTTGAGGCGGTTATTTGGATAGCAAGTTAGAGGTTGATTAGATTAACGACAGCGCTGCTAGAAATGTTGCACTTTGACTTGAGGAAGTTATCACATGCACTAAGAGGAATGTCCGGCTCAAAAACAATTAAAGAGAAGTGGGCAAATGTGGGAGAAGGATTTTAGATCTCGAGCATGTGTTTCAAAATATTATAAATCTGCCCAGGCAAATTATGGGAGCATTGAGGCAGAACATGAAAGTGAATTGGCTCCTTGTCCCTTAGGGATATAGCCGAGTGGTCATGATCGGCGGCCGTCAAGATGGTGACCCAGGATAGAATCTCATGAAGCTCAAAAGTGGTGTCCTTTTTATGAGAATTTTAAGGGTTTATCCCCCCCTCCCTCCCCCAAGGCTTGACCATGATAAAAAAAAAAAAAAGTGAATTGGCTCCAAACAGAGACGCAACAATTACTTCTTAAGGCCATAAAAAAAGGATCTCTAATGCTTAACAAAGGGTCCCAACACTGATACACAAAACTCTTCATTTTTCGTTACAACATACTTGTACTTTTATATTTTCCTTTTCATGGGAGTAAGAGTGAATGTAGCTTTATTTGCTTCCAAGCAACTACAAGTTCTCAGCAACGACATTTGAGAAGGTAACCTATTCTACCACAGTTGTTGTCCTCATACCCTATTGGCAAAGTAAGTCAGCATCATTAATCCAAGACTTTGAGGACCAAGCCTTGCGCTTGATAGCGTTAGTCTTTGGTTGGTGACATGGCTTAAAGAGCCAGCTGAATTGAGGTTTAACATGTTGTTTTAGGGCTACGACGGCCAAACCTCAAGCTTAATAACATTAGTCCTAATCCACTAACCTAAAAATGGTTCACTCCCTATCTGTTGCTAGGTTTAATCTTGGTTAAGTTATCTGATTCAAGGGTGTTGGGCATAGACCTAATTGACTTGGTGTTCAAGGTGGGCTACCAAGCTTTCAAACTTATCTCCACTTGATGCAGCTTGCTAGTAAGCTTGGCGGGATTCTTGGCGGGTACGAGTTGGTGGGTATTGATTGGCATGATCGGATGTGCGGAACGCGGTAGAACATGGATAGGAGTTAAAGTTTGATTAGGATTTAGCTCTATTTTTCAGATTTAAAATTTGAATTAACTTTTAGAATTTTATTCATATTCAAATAGCTCCTCTATATACACTAGAGGAAATTTAGGGTTTTACTCATTCAATTTTCAGATTTTATTTTCCCTATTTTAGAGCCTCTTTTCTCAGGTTGTGAGAATCGAGCATATTTTTCTCTCGATTTTTATTAGTGATTAATAAAATAAAAGGGAAGGTTGTTGAATTCTTCCCGTTCCCACAATCCCACTTTACCCGTTGCATTAGTTGGTATCAGAGCTCAAAATGATTTCTGAGATGGCTCATGGGCGACAGAGATACGCCAGCGTTGAAGATGTTTACAAGTGTGACCATCAACGGCAGACCGATAGGAGGTTGAACAAGTTTGAGGAGAGATTCTGGCTAATCGAGCGTTGCTTGATTCAATTAGGGGGCAAATCCCAACCTAAATCTAAGAACCCAGCCCCAATGCCTGACAACATCGGGTGATGATGATATGGACAAGAGCTTCCAGAATCCGTTCCCGGATCCTGAGCTACCGAACCAAAGGCAAGGGAGAGCTTGGCCTAATACCAACAACATCAACGTTTGTGATGATCAGAGGTGGGAATCCGGTCTTTGGATTGAGATTTCGGATTTTGATGGAGGAAGACGCCCGAAGGAGTTCTGGGATTGGCTAGCGGCGGTGGAGGAAGTCCTTGAGTTCAAGGAGGTTCCAAAGAGGAAACAGGCACCATTAGTCGCTGCTCAGCTTCAGGGAAGGGCAGCCGCTTGGTGGCAGCAGTTGAAGCATTCGCTATTTCGACAAGGAAAGGTGAGAATTAAGACGTGGGAGAAGACGAAGAAGCACATGAGAGCGCCTTCCTGCCTCATAATCACGCCAAGGTGGTGTATCAATGCCTTCAGAGCTTACAATAGGGTTCTCGTACCGTGGAGGAGTACACAGTATAATTCTACTCCTTAGTCGCCAGGAATGACTTGGAGGAGTCGGGGGAGTAGCTGGTGAATCGATATGTTAGCGGGTTGAAGGAGTTGATACAGGAGGTCTTGAACATGTTCGACATCTTTTTGGTCTCAGAAGCGAGTCAAAGGGCAATGAACATCAAGAAGCAACAGAAGCATCATCAAGTTGGCAGTACTGGGAACACCCAGGATGGTGGGCGTGACCAGGTACGACCAATCAACTCGGATACTCAAGGGAAGCCGGTTGCCGCCAACCTTAGAAAGGAATGGGTGAGTAGCTCCAGAACCCGTTGTTTTAAGTGCGGAGAGATGAGAGACCGTGCCGCTGAGTGTCGGGAGAATGACAGACCGGGCAGATGGTCGTACATCGAAGGTCTCCAAGCTGAAGATGGCGAGGTAGTTAAGGAAGAGGCTAGTGACGAGTTGGCACCACAAAGTGAAGAGGTAGTTGCAGGCGACGAGGGCCGTCCACTTGTGGTAAGGCGAGTTTATTTTTCCCCAAAGGAAGAAGGGGGAGACTATTGGATGAGGAGTAACATCTTCCAGATGACATGCACTGTTTACGAGAGGATATGCTGCCTAGTGATTGACTTGGAAAGCTGTGAGAATGTCATCTCCAAAAAAGCTATGCAAAAGCTTGGGTTGAAGACGAAGGATCACCCGAGTCCATATCAATTGTCTTGGCTCAAGAAAAGAAACCAAGTAACCGTATCAAAACGATGTTTGGTTAGCTTTTCCATTGGATCGAAATATCGGGACGAGGTGTGGTGTGACACGGTAGTCATGGACGCATGTCATCTGCTATTGGGACGACCATGCGTCATCCACGACGGTTGATGAAACACCTATAGCTTCGTGTTTGAGGGCATAAGGATTGTCTTGTTGCCTAGGAAGGATGAAGCTCCATGACTGGAGAAAGACAAGGATCCGAAGCCCCCGGTTAGGCTTTACTCGCCAAAGATGTTGGTAGTAGCAAGGAGGCAATCGTGCAAGTAGAGGAAGTACGCCAAGCAGACAAAGTTGAAGAGCCGAAAGAGGTACCTAGAGCTATGTTGGCAGTAGGGAAAGTTCCACAATGGAAGAGTCAGATGCCGGCAGGTGAGTGACTAGGTAGGCTCCAAAATCGAGTGAGACTTGAGAAGCTTCCGAATTCCAGGCTTCAAGGGTTCACGGAACTTTTGTCACGAAATGAGGACCAGACATGCTGGGAGGATGTTGGCGGAAGGCCCATCGTTGTGGGATTTGGGATCTCCAACACATTAATAAGAATGGTTCAAGCAATTCGGTGGCAAATTTGTGGACGAATTCTTTCCAATCCGGGGAGGATGATGCAGTCCACACCTTGGCGGGACAAGCTGTAACATGCATCTTGGCAGAATAAGTCAACAACCCACAACCGGAACAAACATGGCAAACAGGACAAAGTAAAGATACAGGGGATTAGGAGTTGGCGTGAGGAGATGCAACTTGACAAGAGTAACCCAAAAGGTCCATTGACGAATTCCATCCAACTAGGAGAGGATGATGCGGCCCCGCTTTCTACCTGGTGGATAGCCTTGGCAGGTGAACATTGGTGGGTGCGGCAAGAGGCGTGTTGCGACAGAGAGAGAGAGACACAGGGAAACATCAGCCGATCATGCTGGAGGATAAGGGGGTTGATAGGCTTGGGTTGGCGGCGACGGTAGAGTTGACGAACACGGTCGTATTGATCCTCAGGAAAATTCGAAGGCGAATTCTCTCCAGGCTGGAGAGGATGATGCAGCGCTCTAGTAAGCTTGGCGCGATTCTTGGTGGGTACGAGTTGGCGGGTAATGATTGGCCGGATCGGATGCACGGAACGCGGCAGGAAACGGATAGGAGTTAGAGTTTGATTAGGATTTAGCTTTACTTTTTAGATTTAAAATTTGAATTGTCTTTTAAAATTTTATTCTTATTCAAATAGCTCCTCTATATATACTAGAGAAAATCTAGGGTTTTGCTCATGCAATTTTCAGATTTTATTTTTCATATTTTTGAGCCTCCTTTCTCGAGTTGTGAGAATCAAGCATATTTTTCTCTTGATTTTTATTAGTGATTAATAAAATAAAAGGGAAGGCTATCAAATCCTTCCCATTTCCACAAATCCCACTTTACGCTATATCACCATCACAGTTCTCAGCTCTTAAGTGTTCAAGGTAATGTGATTGTGGGCTTAGCTCTGTCACCTTAGCTGCCACTAGTGTCGAGTTCATATTAATTTACTTTTCTTGGCATCATAAATAAAAAAAACCTACAAAAATACAAGTCTCCTTAGTCAAAACATCAACCGAATTCATATAATAATTGCAAACCGAAGTCAAATTCAACAAGGATATCGACAATCGTGCTAAATGGTTGATTGCGGGCACCCATGTCAAGTTCGGAATTGACTTAGCCTTAAGTCATGGTAAATCCATTTGGCATATTTATTTCCATTAAGTTATATTCACAGACACGACACAAAACTAAATAAAACAAATAAAAAACATAACTTCAGACCATATACAAATGGTCAACTCCAGAAGAACAGCTTTCCCTGAGGATTGATGGGCTAGCTTTGATAGAGCCAAACCTGAGAATCCACTCGAGTGGGCACAATTCCTCATGATGCTAGGACGAAAACTGCAAGTTCAACAACGAAGGTGATGGAAACATTCTCGAAAATGAATAGATCCACCTTGACAACTATTCTCATAAGAGTTTTATGGCCATGCTTAAGACAAGAATCTAGTGTAAGGAAGATAAGTTAGAGAAGTACATGATGACTTCACTAAAAGGCAACGTGCCAAGACTGATTGTACCTTGGTAGGCCAGCGGGAAAGCAAAACCATTTTGAGATGTGTGGCCAACGGCGTAGGTGCCTCATTGAATGAACAATTGCACAAAGAAACGGATAGACTTATGGTCGAGATGAACATGATCATGTCTTCAGCTGTGAGTATCATAGCTAAGGATGTCATGATACGTACAGTTATAGGATTTGTACTTATTTCTTTGGTATAGTATGAACCTATAAAAGGCTTGTGGAGGAAACAAGTGAGAACATTAGGTAATTAAGGTCAAGTCTGCCTAATATTAGACAAGATCCACCATGCGGGTACACTTGCACAACTTCTACTAGGCTAGGGCCCCCAAGTTGCATTCAAATTAGGATAGACGAAAACCGTTAAGGCTAAAGACACTAGCCAAACGATAAGGTTGGCGCGGTGGGAATGAGTAATGGCTTAAGAGTAAGCTTTCCCACGGATGAACTTGGGCCTTGGGGAGCATGGATAGGTTTCTACCTCAAGATACCCAAACTCTGCAACTCGAATCAAGCCAGTCTATTACTAGTTCAAGGAACTTGCATGCACCTAAGTTGTGCTAAGTCCATTTGACATGTATGTTTCTATTAATTTACAGCAACCATATAAAAAACAAATAAACAAAAAAAAGGACACTTTTTTGGTGACCACGGTGGAAGGTCAAAACATAATGTAAGACAATATACAAATGGTCAGAGCAAGAAGAACAAATGCTGTTGAGGTGAAAAAATCAATGGATTGGCTTTGATAGTAGCTTGAGCAAGCACAAGTTCTTCGAGATGCAAAGAGTAGTCGCAACTTCAAATTTGATAGCAGAGGTGATGAAAACATTCTCAAAGACCAATTGATCCATCTTAACGACTATTCTCCTTAAATTTTTATGGCCATGCTTAAGAGAGAATCTAGTGTATGGAAGATAAGGTAGAGAAGTACACGAATGAGTCACTAGAAGGCAACTTGCCGAGACTAATTGTACCTTGGTAGGCCAGCGTGAAAGCATGACCATCTTCAGAGATGTTGTCAACAGTATATGTGCCTTTATAGAGGAATGAATGCACAAAAGAAGGCTAGGCTCATAGTCAAGATGAACACATTCCCATCTTCTGCTAGATGTCGCAAGATCGAAAGTCATAGGAATTGACTCATTTCTTTTAAGACAATCTAAAGCCCATAACGTGCTGGTGGAGGTAGTAAGGGCGGACTTAGGAAGTTAAGGTCAAGCCTCCTTACTGTTAGGCAAGATCCACCGTGGGGAAACCTTACTTAGCTTCTACAAGGACCGGGGACCCAATTAGCATTCAAATCATGATAGATAAAAACCATGAAGGCTAAAGACACTAGCCAAATGACAAGGTCGGCTTGGTGGGAGTCAATAAAGTCTTAAGAACATATTTTTCCACGGTTCAACACTTGGCCCCAAGGGAGAATGGATGGGCTTCTATCTTAAGAAACATGAACTTTTGTCACTACCTTGAGCTAATCTATGCTAAAAGGGGCATGAATGGGCTTCCATTATGAGAAACACGCACCTTGCTACTGGCTCAGGCTCATCTATGAGACAAGGGGTACAAATGTCAGCCAAACTAAGGTCTGGAAAGATGGATTGGTTCAGGAAAGGAACTTTGCTATGACCTCGAACCATGGCACATATCCATAAGGCACCAAACATACCGAGGCCATTTTTGGGTCATAGTTGTTGCTTGCAAATTCTCACAGGACAGGAAACTTGAGCGCTAACCAAACTCCGCTGAGACCCAAGGGTACCAACATGATCATCTAGCTTTAGGAAAACGTGGCTTATATGGAATAAGTTTCGTGTTCCAGTCTTGTAATTATGGGAGCTCAAGGGTGTCATACAGATCCTTTGATAAACAAATTATCCTTTGTAGGACAATTATTAGTAGTCCACCAGGAGAATAAACCATTTTCTCCAAGACCACCTAGCCATTAAGAAAAACGAAATGTGTGATCCGAGCCTACAATGATTCAATAAGCCCATGTATCATAATCCTTGCCTAGACTATGTAAACTGGGACTATAATTTTCCTCGAGGGTATATGATTCCGAGTTTACCATCTTTTTAGGGGAAGGAAAGGTTTCTTCACTCGAACATTTGGTAAGGTTTACCCTCCTTTTCAAGTTCATTATGGGGTGGCACGATCAGTTTATTTCATGTTTCCTAGGATGGAGTTGGGAACGTTCATATCTGACCTGGCTTGGCTGAAAGAGAAGATAGGTGAATCTATTAAAGAATTTATCAAATAGTGTAATAGGTTGAAGTGTACTATGGCTTTACCTAATACCAAGTATACAAATTGGCCTTAAATGAATCAAATACAAGAGAACTTCGAGGGCTCGAAATTCACTAGGCTACTCCAACAAGCAGAATGCGTTGCTAGCTACGTTACATTCCTTAGAGAGAAGAGCCTAAAGAAAAATAGCTTGTACGAAAGCTATGCATTCCATACAAAATTGACGTAGATGAATCCGTTAAAAGACCTCCATTAGTTTATGAAACTTGTTGAAAAAAACTCTAAGGCAAGAAAACATAACTAGACTCAAGGGATCTACAAATATTCATTTATTTATCTCAAGCTGGTTTGATCTTTTATGGGCTTGAAGTGAATAATAAACTCAATTTAAAAGGTAAAATAAAAAGTAAAATCCCAAGTCATTAAAAGGGAAAGGTTTACGGTTAATGACATGATTTGTTTGCCCATTCGACCAAGAATTATGTTATCTTTTGAAACATAGTTCAGGACGCTATAGAGGCAAAGGAGTTGGTCTTTCACAATGGATACCAAATGGGGGTTAGCAAGGATCTCTTCTCGAGTCCAGTCCATATTAATGTAACATAATAAATAGGGGTTGAGGTCCGTCTCGTGCAAGCTAATGAGATAACTTCTTGCATGAATATGACGAGGATGTCATGACTTATACTTGTATCACAACAGGAATTTTCAATGACCTCAAACCCTAGCACATATCCAAGTTACCAACCAACCTCAAACTGTATTTGGGTTGAGGTGGGAAACTTGAGCACTAGCCAGACTCCGATATGACTCAAGGGTAACTCAAGGGTATCCTATGGATCCTTTGTTGTATTATGATCCCATGAAATTAACATATCCATTATATGATGTAACAACTTATTTTTTGATAAGTTAGTTCAAAAAACAGACTTGGTGTGACATGACTGAAATTAGGACAAATTGTCAAAAAAATTTATATTCGGGTAAATTAGAATGATGTTGTAAAAAATAAGTTAAAAGTTCGTGATAATTTGGACTACTTATCCTTCAAGATGATAATGTGATATAAGTGATTACTTCTCTTCATCATACGGATAAAGATCCAAAAATATAATATCAATGTTTATCAATAAGAACGGAACATTGAATTAGACCATTTGAGTTGTTTATTTCAGAAGTATTGTCAAAATAAAATACTTTATTATGCTATGAATTGATAATTCTAAGTCGTAAGAATATCTTGAAGTCATGCATGCAGTGTATATCACTTTAATGTACTTTAGGTGGTAGATGTGTGGCTGGAACAACCATTTAATAGAGAATCCATAATTTCTTCTAGATACACATATATCCCCTTGAGTTGATTTGCGAGTGTTCTAAAATTATGACTCTTTGATCAAATACAAATTGCAAGTGAGTGTGACTGAAATTCGATACGAGAAATATGTTTTTTTGTATCATAAACTTTCTTTAAAAGGGAAAATCGAGAACTTAGAGAAAACCTATGTGAAATCTAATGATTATATTTCTCATGGATACCTTATTGAGGTGTTGATCGCTCATTCAATAGTAATATAAGAATTATTGAATAAATATATTTAATTCTAGAATTAAACAATATTTATTTAGAAGAATTAAATATTGATATTTCTTTTTTTTTGGGGGGGGGGGGGGGGGGGGGGGGGAGTCCCTAGCAAGCCATTTCTCCTTCCTACTAGAAAAAATACTAACATCTACCTTATCCCCTTGCCTATTTCTGAAATTCCATTCCCACAATGTTTGTTTAGCCAATGACCACAACTTTGATTGGGCTAGACCTTTTTTCTCTAAAAATTACATTGTTTCTATCCTTCCACATCTGCCAACATGGAATAATAAATTTAGCCAAGCTTTCATGAAGCTTATGGGCTCTTAGCTCTTAAGGATAGACAACACTTGCCACGGCATATGATTGGCAGCTTCCCAGCTTGCTATGGCTTGAGGGCACGAGAAAAGCATATGAGTCGAGTCTTTATTCTTAAAGCTACACCAAGCACGTAGGCTCAATTGAGATGAAATGCATTACGAATTTGCACTCTAGTTGTAAGCCCATCATTTAGGGCTTGCCAAAGAAATATTTTAGCCTTTAGTGGAATACCAATATTTCAAATCCATATGAACTCCTGAGAATTTCGTTTAGTCCAACCCAGATAATGGGCTCACCAAGTGGTCAATTTTACACTAAAGTCCTTCGCACTAGTAATGCCATAGTAGAACTTGTCCCCACCTTCCCAATATGTTGTTTTGAGTTTCCGGGGGGACCATGTTGATGTATTTTCAAAATAAGGCAATAAGAATTGTGAATGAAATGTTTAAAGTTGGTCCCAAGGTTTATTCTAAGTGTTTTAATGTGTACTGGGATATGTGTCGAAACACAGGGCTCGTATGTCGACACACAATCCTACAGAATAGTGTTGCAGAAGTGTGTGTTGACACACAGAGCCCATGAATCGATACACAAACTGATAGAACGCACAGCGTAGAGCTGTGTGTCGACACACACACACAGAGCCCGTGTGTCGATACACAAACTTATAGAACGCACGGTGCAGAGCTGTGTATCGACACACAGGATAGTTTTTTTTTTTTTTTTTTTTTTTTTTTTACTGATTTTCACGCGATAACTTCCGGATTTTGGCGCCTCTTTTAGGGATGTGTTTTGGGACGTGTCTTTTCCCAATTTTTCTATATGTGGCCCCTTGTGTCTTTTCACAATTTTTCTATATGTGTCCCCTTGATCTTTACTTGTTTAGAGGATGAATATATAAAAAGTGAATGCACTTGTAAGAATTGAGATATTGTTCTTGTGAAAACATCATTCTCATTTGTCTTTTCTATCTGTCCTCATACATATTTTCTCCTTCATCTGTCTTGGTTATCGTTGTATCCCCGAGACTATTTCCTACGCTGAAATAAGTCTTGAGGAAAGTGTTCACACACCTCGAAACCTGTAGATCTCTTGGTTACTCGTTATTTGCGAATTTAAAGTGTTTACTCCAACAATCTTAAGACTTATTTTCTTGTATTGTGATCTTGGTTTGATATGGCATCGTCACTGAGGGAGATGACAATGAATTTTGTGAAGTTGAACCATTTTGATGGCGGTAATTTTCGCCGTTGGCAGAGGAAGATGCACTTCTTGATCACTATCCTGAACGTGGTGTATGTGCTGAATACACCAATCCCTGAATCCGCTACTAAGGAGGAGGAGACGCTGGTCGAGCAACGAGCCCGGTTGAAATGAGAGAACGATGATTATATCTGTAGAGGGCACATACTGAACGGGATGATGGATGCCCTCTTTGACATCTACTCCAATGTGCCTACTGCAAAGGAATTGTGGAACGCTCTAGAGGCATGCTACATGGTTGAGGATGCCACAAGTAAGAAATTTTTAATTAGTCAGTTTAATAATTACAAGATAGTTGATGAACGTCCGGTCATGGAGCAATTCCATGAAATTGAAATAATTTTAAATAACTTTAAACAACATAGCATGAATATGGACGATACTATCATTGTGTCTTCTTTGATCGACAAAGTTCCCCCTTCGTGGAGAGATATTAAGAAATCTCTCAAACACAAGAAGGAAGACATGTTAATCGAAGAATTGGCTAACCATTTACGAATTGAGGAAGGTTATAGGTTACAGGATGACCACAAGGATTGCCCCGGTGACATTGGGAAAATCAATGTTACAGAAGAAGGCCAATCGAGTAAAGGAGCCAAAAGAACCGCATTCCCAAAAGAAATGAAACAAGAAGAAGGCCAAAATGGTCTGTTGGGAGTGTCAGAAGCCCGATCACCTAAGGAGGGACTGTTTTCGCCTAAGGAATAAGAAGGGCAAGGTGCTTGATCATCGCAACAAAAATTCGAACGATAGATTCATGGCGAAGATATCGGAGATCAACCTAGTCGAGAGTGATGACTCTTAGTGGTTTGACTCGGAGGCCACAAAACATGTTTGTAAGGACAAGGGTTTCTTCAAAGATTTAGAACCCATAGAAAATGGAACTGTATTATTTATGGGTAATGGAGCGACTGTACCAATTAAGGGCAAGGGAAAAGTTGACTTACTTTTCACTTCTGGAAAAACCTTACCCTAACCGATGTATGCTATGCCCCGGATGTTAAGAAGAACCTAGTGTCTGGTGGCCCACTGAGTAGGTTTGGTTTTAAGTTGGTTTTCGAGGCTGACAAATTTATTTTGTTGAAGGGGCGTGTATTTGTGGACAAGGGATACCTGTGTAATGGGATGTTCAAACTCAATGTTGATAATAAAATTAATAGTTCTGTTTATATGCTTGAGTCTACTTATTTACGGCATCAAAGACTAGAACATGTCAATTATCGTAGGATGCGGAAATGGCTAATTTGTTGTTGATACCACGTGTTGATAAAGTGGATGATAAATGCAAAATATGTATGCTAACAAAATAGCGAAGTTACCGTTTCCATTAGTACAAAGACAAATGAATTTGCTTGATTTGGTAAATAGCAATTTAAGTGACTTTAAAAGTACTCCCACCATAGGAGGAAAAAGATATTTTATAACATTTATTGATGATTGTTCAAGGTTTTGTTATATGTATCTAATCAATCATACAGATGAATTGCTAGAAAGATTTAAGGCATATAAAGCAGAAACTTAACTACACTGTGAAACCTACCTTAAACGACTTAGGTTGGTGGTGAATACTATGATCCCAAGTACTTTGAAACCATCGGTATACTTCATGAGGTCACCGCACCTTACACGATGAGGTCACCGCACCTTACACACCACAACAGAATGGCATGGCTGAGAGGAAAAATCGGACTCTTACTGAAATGATTAATTCCATATTGTCATATTCCGGTACCAGCGATGGCTTTTGGGGTGAGGCTATGTTAACGTCCTGTCATATTTTAAATCGTGTTCCAAACAAGAAAAGTAAAATAACCCCATATGAACATTGGAACGAACAACCCCCGAAATTAAAATATCTTAAAGTGTGGGGGTGTAAGGCAGTTGTTAAAGTCCTTGAACCTAAACATAAAAAGTTAGGCGAGAGAGGCATCGATAGCATATTTATTGGATATGCGTCATATAGTAAGGCATATCAATTCTATATAATTGAGCCTAATTATTATATCAATGTTAACACGATAATAGAATCAAGAGATGAAATCTTTGATGAAAATCGGTTTACCTCTATCCCTAAACCTAGGGACTATGCACCGATTGGAAATGACACACTGGTGTCGTATGGCGATGATGATCATCATGTGAGGGAACAAGTCCCTAATGTTGCTCTAGAACTCCGAAGGAGTAAGAGAGCAAGGAAAGAGAAATATTTCGGTTCGGACTTCTACACAATTTTGGTAGAAGGTTCGAGGAAATGTGTGGACAGAGTGACTCTACACTGTTGTGTCATAGAGGCTGACCCCATGACATTTGATGAGGCTATTAAGTCTCATGACGCCTCCTTTTGGAGAGAGGCGATAAATGATGAGATGGATTCCATCATGGGCAACAATACCTAGACTTTAGTGGATCTTCCACAAGATAGTAAGCCTATCGGGTGTAAATGGATCTTCAAAAAGGAGATTAAAGTCGATGGAACTATAGATAAGTTCAAAGCCCGATTGGCAGCGAAAGGGTTTACCCAAAAACATGGGTTAGACTACTTTGATACTTATGCCCCGAAGGCAAGAATATCGATAATAAGAGTATTAATTGCTCTTGCCTCTATTTATAAACTAGTGATTCACCAAATGAATGTCAAAACGGCATTCCTGAATGGTGAACTAGAAGAGGAGGTGTGTATGAAACAACCGGAAGGTTTTGCTGTTCCGGGTCAAGAGAGGAAGGTATGTAAACTCATACGCTCTCTATATGGGCTAAAGCAAGCCCCGAAATAATGGCACTAGAAATTTGATCAAGTTGTTCTAAACAACAGATTCATTATAAATGAATCGGATAAGTGTGTCTATAGCTAGTTCGAGAATGGCAAAGTTGTCATGATCTGTTTTTATGTCGATGACATGTTAATTTTTGGTATTGATTTGAAGCTGGTAGAGAAAACTAAACAGTTTCTCTTGGTGAACTTTGCTATGAAAGACATGGGTGAGGTAGAGGTGATCCTCGGTATAAGAATTGTAAGGAGTGGTGATACCATCTCCTTGACACAGTCTCACTACATTGAAGATGTGTTGATTAGATTCAATTATGGTGCATGTGCACCGGTGTCCACTTCGATGGAACCTAGTGTGAAACTAGTATCAAATGTGGGCACTCCTATATCGTTAGAGTATGCCCGAGTCATTGGATGTCTTATGTACGCCATGAATAGCACTAGGCTTGATATAGCCTATGCTGTGGGAAAGCTAAGTAGATATACTAGCAATCCGAGCAAACTATATTGGCATGCGGTGTAAAGAGTACTGAAGTACCTTAAGAGTACCATGAATTATGGTATTTCTTATATAGGGTATCCTCCCACTTTGGAAGGATACTCTGATGCCAGTTGGATCTCTGATGTGGAAGATCATGCATCCACAAGCGGATAGGTATTTTGGCTTGGTGGGGGTGTGGTTTCTTGGGGTTCCAAGAAACAGACTAGTATATCTGATTCTACAATGGCGGCAGAGTTCATAGGTCTTGGCCCTGCGGCTAAAGAAGCTGAGTGGTTAAAGGATCTCTTGTATGAGATTCCTTTGTGGCCTAAGCTGATCTCACCGATATCTATCCACTGTGATAGTCAGGCTACGCTTTCAAAGGCGTATGGGGAGGTGTTCAAATGGAAAGTCCAGACACATTGGTGTACGACATAATATTGTGAGACACCTTATTCGAGAAGGTGTCATCACATGGATTTTGTGAGAACCAGTCAGAATCTAGTGGATCCGTTGACAAAAGGCCTAGCTAGTTTTGAAAACTAGTGAAGGGATTGGGTTGAAACCTATCATTTTTAGTTGCCCATGATAGGCCCTCAATTCGACGCCTAGTATGACGCTAAGTCTCGGGTTGAATGAGCGAGATTTATCATCAGTGTGACTGCAAGCACAAAAGAGTTTTCCATCCCTTTTGTGTAGCTTGGTAACCTGCATCAGAGTTTCTATGAGGATGAGCGTATGCTCTTAATGGACCCTGTTCACACAATAATTACTGAATGTCGCGTCGCAGGGACATGATTAGCAGGGTCCACCTTAGTGAGTGTGCAGTTTTTCCGCTTCAAGGAGTGATTTTTGACAAAGGGTTTGGCTCTAAAACACTCATGAAGGGTACACGACACAAGGCTTCATAAGTGTCGATCTGGGGGGTGTAAGGTATGTACCGGGGGGGGGGGGGGGGGGTTGTGCGTGTTTACATGTATGGTTAGTCAAATGGGTTGTATGGTTCAAAGCTCGGTCTACCATTTTTGATCCGATTAACTGGAAATATGTTTACACTAGCTGGGGGTTCAATTGAGCGACACCCTCATTGATGCACAATAAGACGTCCATTAATTTAGTGATATATTTGTGAGAATGATTATATTTTAAAAATGGTGGGGGAATGTTGATGCATTCTCAAAATAAGACAATAAGAATTGTGAATGACGTGTTTAAAGTTGGTCCCAAAGTTTATTCTAAGTGTTTTAATGTGTATTGGGATGTGTGCCGACACATAGGGCTCATGTGTCAACACACAATCCTATAAAACAGTGTTGCAGAAGTGTGTGTCGACACACAGAGCCCGTGTGTCGACACACAAACTTATAGAACGCACGGCGCAGAGTTGTGTGTCGACACACAGGACAGTTTTTTAACTGATTTTCGCGCGATAACTTCCGGCTTTTGGCTCCTCTTTTAGGGATGTGTTTTGGGACGTCTCTTTTCACAATTTTTCTATATATGTCCCCTTGGTCTTTACTTGTTTGGAGGATGAATATATAAAAAGTGAATGCACTTGTAAGAATTGAGATATTGTTCTTGCGAAAACATCATTCTTATTTGACACTTCTATCTCTCCTCATACATATTTTCTCCTTCATCCGTCTTGGTTATAATTGTATGCCCGAGACTATTTCCTACGCTGCAATAGGTCTTAAGGAAAGTGTTCACACGCCTCGAAACCTGTAGATCTCTTGGTTACCTGTTACTTGCAAATTTAAAAGTGTTTACTCCAACAGACCATCCGCCTAAGCTTGTCGAAATCCACTCACCATTCACGATAAAATCTGCTATTCTCAAGGAAGTATCCATGTCCCAATTCATGTCCCTAGAGCATTGATAAGAGGCTCGTCTATCAAGTTAGAAGTTAATCTCATCTCCACTCCCTATCTTCCATTTAAATCCTAGCTGCCAGAACTCCCCTTTAGGTGAGTGAACCAAACTTCTTTCTGTGTAAAACACATGCCTACACACCCATATGCCCTCCTACTTTCCCTGGGATGCACTAGATTTACTGAATGAGGCCTTGGTTAAGAATTTCACTTGAGTATAAAATTTAGTTCAACAAATATAGAGTATGCTCAAATGCCACAATGACAGAGATACTAATAATATATATATCTCCCATTAAAAATGTTGAAAACAATATAACG
Organism: Simmondsia chinensis; assembly: GCA_018398585.1. NCBI lineage: Eukaryota > Viridiplantae > Streptophyta > Magnoliopsida > Caryophyllales > Simmondsiaceae > Simmondsia > Simmondsia chinensis. The sequence goes on along the minus strand of JAGTTD010000003.1, from coordinate 27,739,596 downwards.
GGAGTTTTTAAAATTAATTTTAGTATAATTTTCTAGAAATTTTGATTTCTTCATAAAATAAAAATAAGAATTTCTCTTTGAAATTTTCCTAAGTCAAATATTTGTGGAGGCCTCATTTTGGGTGTTTTAGAGGAAATCGCAAAGAACGCTTTGTGGTCTTAAGAAGTGAACCTTTGGTTCTTCTTCAGATAAACTCTTACATCTTTTCTTTTTGTACTTTTCTTTGTTTTTGACTTTCCTAATGTTGAGTTTTTTTATGCTTTATTATATCTTTATGTTATTTTGAGCATATTAAAGAGGAGATCCCAGATTTAATTAGATTAAATTTTTTTGCCTGCACATGTTTATCTTTTCTTGAGAATATTTTTCAAACATTTTTCAATGACGGTGGGTTTCTTGGCTTGCAAAGTTGCATTTGACGCTGTGTATGTCGCAAAACTGATTTTCATGGAGGTATAATGCCTTCAAGACAAACCCGCTGACATTGTTTCTTATTCAGGAATTAGTTTTGTTAATGACTTCCGGAGGAGTCCTCAGTGACTGGTAAAATATGTCACTAGATTTTAGCATAGTTCACCCACCTGTAGATAAATGGCCAAGCCAAAGGTCGCCAATTGGTTTGTAGGACTTTTACTGAGGGGTCTTATGGCTGAGATAGAAGAACTTAGGCCAGAAGTTGTACCAAACAGATCACCAATCGAATTACAGGTTTCTTCCTTTTCTCATCATTTATGGCTTCAATCTTTTCTCACCACTTGCTTTGGCACCTGGCAAACCATACATGGTAACATGGTTAGGCTGAGGATATCATTACCTATCTTTAACACATACATGGGCAGACCCATAAGCATTTACAATAAACAAATGTAGAGTATAAGGTAACAACATATTGGCTAAGTCGAGCGGTGGAACTTAGAATGGATGATCAGATTATTGGCATTTCTATCTCCAGATTGGTATCGAACGTGGGATTACAACAAGTTCTCCTCTAAGAAGATTGTGCCTTTTCCAGTGTTGTAAAAGACCAACCCCAACCGTACCTCCTTTATATTTGGTGGGGCATGTCTACCTTTGGTGTCTTCAATGTCAAGCACCTTGTTTCCTACTTTGTCGAGAACAACAAGGACAGAGCTATTGCGAATTCCAGGGCAAATTCTTTCCAAGTTGGGGAGGATAATATTGTTAGGAAGATTCAATATAATGGGTACTAAAATGAATCAGCTTCAAGGAGTGTGTTTGTTAAATTTTTTGTTATTACGTGTGATGTGGCTGCCATAAATACAAATGTAAACAAACGTGCAAAAGGGACTCACCGCGATTAAAGAGTGAAACTAAATTTGGACAGTACGTCTTTGACCTCAACCACACACCATTTCAAAGAAAAGGAGGTAATATTTTGGTGTATCTAACTTCGGTTGTTTCGCAAGTTCTACTTATGCTTTAATTAAGAAGACTTTTTGATATTTTCATGGATTTTTGTATAGATTTTGATAGAAAATTAAAGGGACATGAACATAACTCAAGTGGTAGTTATAGTGATGAAGCAGGGCCCACAGACATCTTTCCTTGCACACTTAAAACATAGGAACAGGGGTGGAGACAAACTCAAGAGTTCAGTAGTCCACTTATAAGCCTGAATCTACAAATTTTTATGGTTGGCATCCTTGACTTATAATAACTCGAATGATTTAAGATCTGACAAGATTTAGATGGAGCAAACCGTATTTGGGTCACTTGATTGGGACTAATGCAATCAAGGTCATGCCTTGGCCGTCAATGCCCTGAACAATGGTGCAAACCTAAGTTCACTTTGTCACAATCAACGGCATTTTCTTCCCGCGTCAGGCCACCATGCTCCTGAAGCACATGAATAATCAATGAACATGCCCTTGATTTGGTGCTCAAGTGTATTTCTTGAAGCCCATGTCTGCATTTTCACCTGAAGCCTATTCTTGATGTCCATGTTCTCTTGAATTAAACTTGGTGCCCACATATCTAAAATTGCACTCGAAGTAACTATGTCGAGCTTAGAAAATACCTGTCTTGCAACCTTCTTGGCAATCTCTCGAGCTTAAGCTCCCTTGACCCTTCAATCATCTTGAGCCTCGAGTGGCTTATATCCCTTGCCGGGGTGATAAACTTCTCAAGACACTAGGCTCGAGATGCCGTTGTCTTAGTACCTAGAGGTTTAATTCTCCTTTTGGAGGACCTCACTTGGTAAGCATGTGGCACTTTGCCTAAAATGGCATCGTCCCAACAGCCTTAAAGTTATGTAAACAAATGCTCCCTTTAGATAATGATAAATTCAAATTTATAGCTTTTAAAAACATGCTTGATTTGACTCTCAGCGGCTATAGCGAGCTTGAGAGAATACTGTTTAACGTCTGATCTTCTTTCCCATGTGTCTATAAGTATGACACTTAGGGCTTCAAATCTTCACTTTCTCTACTCTGTGCTCCCTCTTTGGTGTAACCAAGTGCTTCGAAAACACTTGTTCTCCATTCTTAAACCCTTGACCTTCGTTGCTAATCTACTTTCTATTTCTTTGCATTTCTTTGAATCAAGCAATGATGGCTCAAATCTCTTAGGCCATCTCTACCCCCATTCCTTAGGTTGACAGCCCTATCAAGTAGTTGGTGCAGCTTGTTCAATTAGACACCTCAATGGTCTTTGATAGGCTGCAAAGCCCTATTGGTCTTAATGACATTAAGGAGGATCTTTCATGGATGACAAAGAATGATCCTTCTTCAACCTTCACACCTTGTGCCCTAGGGCCCATCTTCTCACGATGTCCCTGGCCTTGAGGTCTTTTTTTCTAAATATTGACGAATCTCCTTTGCTTCGTGCAGCTTTCACAGGTCAATCTTGGGGAGGAAGACACATTTACAAAGAAGCAGCTCCCTTTAAAAGATGGATGTTCCTGATTAGGTGGCATGCAGAATGGGTAGACAAATTGATTCTTACCCATTGAGAGAAATGGAAGAACCTTTGCATCTATGAGGGCATCAAGCTTTCTAAGATGGCTCTCAGGTATGACTACCCCATTGTGACGGCACCCAAATGTTGTTGGAAAATCTATTACAATGCCTTTGTCCTCCCTTAGGGGTTTCTTGGTATCACTCTAGAGGACATAGCGGCTCTAACAGATCTTTCTCTGGGAGGAGAGGAGCTGCCTTTTAATTCTTTTATTTCCATAGAGGCTGAAGCCTCTGCCACTTCTTTCTCTGTGACTAACTTGCCTAGTGGTTACAGGACACATGACTTTGGGCAAGGGTCCAGGGAAGAAGCGGCCTTCTTTTCCTTATTTTTGTTGAAATAGTTTTTCTTTGCTAATTGCTCCAATTCAGTCCTTAAGTCCCTTAACACCATGAGGATCAACCTGGCCTTTAGCATTGGTCCATTGGCTCTAGGACAATTTTTTCTGGCCCAAGTGCATGGATGCCTTAGGGATATCCTAGTCAAGAACTATGCTATTCATGCGGAAGGACCCTTATGGCTGGTCCAACTTTAGGCCCAAGCCTACTTTCTTGAGCTTTGCCACAGAGGTCCTTATGTCCCCATAGGTGAGGAGGTCACTTACTGTGGAGAGTAGTTCGCGGGATGTAAGGTCTTCTTACCACTAGGATGGTCCTTTGACCAATGCCTTGAGAGACTTATGTCTCTTCGAGGTAGGAAAGGGATTTAATGGACTCCCTTTAGAGAAATAAATCTTAGCTCTTTGGTTCAGGAAGCTGGACCTTCCCCATGATGTCTCTGTGGACCTGGCAAGCAATCTTGTGCCCTTAAGATCTCATCTTTTATCACCAAACTCATCATGGTATAGAGACTTACATGCCTAGATTGTTTGCCAGGTAGTTTGGAATGGTCCAAGATGTCCCTTTTCCAAGTCTGAGGCCCAAAAACCTTTGGTGGGCTGAAAGAATCCCCATCCAGCTCTCCCAATTTCAAAAGCTTCGTGAGTTCAACAAAGAGGTTATATCACTTTATGGTACCCATCTGTTTGTAGGTACTCCCCTTGTGCCACACCTTGTTTTATGGCTTGGTTTCAAGCCTATTGATCTTCTTTGGAGGCCAGAGGTGCTAAACAACATTTTATGCCTTCACTTGAGCTGGCAAGTCCCAATCGAGAGGAGGTCATCTGACCAGCATAAGGCAAACTCCACATAAGGCATTACTAGATAAACAGCCATCCCGAAAGCATACTTCAGTTATGTCTTTTAGATGCCTTGAACAAAGACTAGGCGTTGTTCCTTTTTCTACGATAGCTGTTCAGGAAATTCCTAAGAGTGCTAGGACTAGGAGCTTTACAAGGATGTTGCTAGAGGAGTCCCCTTCAGCAACCTTTCCACTAGTCCTTAAAGTTAGTGGCTCAAAGAAAAGGAAGAAGAGAGATGTCCCCTTTCGCTCTCCTAACCAAAGCCATGCAGGCAGTAGAGGAAGAAGATAAAGAAGTACCCATCTCAAAGTTAGTGAGAAAGAAAAGAGCCGTACTTCCTAAATCAGAGGTATTGGCTTTTTTTAGCTGGAGTTTTTTTTGTTCATCTTTTTCCAAACTATTTCAAACTTGGCTTTGTACAACCAAAGGAACAAACAACCTCAGTTATAGTGGAGATTCCAAACTCTCCACATAGCAACCTACGCCAAAGCTCTCTCAGGAAATTGAATCGCTGAGCTCAAGCACTGAGGAAGGAAGAGTTATCACCACTTCAGCTTTGGAGCCAATTATAAGTGAACCCCCTGAAGCAGCTTCACCCCCGGCCCGTTCAAACCAGGGTCTTGTGCAAGCCATACCTTCTTCCAAGAGAATCCTCTATAACATTGCAAAGATCCATGAGGGTATGATCTCATTCTTTGGCTCCTAGATCCTTGATGTCCAAACCACCAGTATGCTCTAAGATACAAATTGCTTTTCTGAAACCCCTCTCGAGGAAGGTATCCTAGTGGTTGAAGTGCCAACGGAGGTTCCTCTTGCTCTTCAACTGAAGTTTCAGAGGTAAAAATAGTCCTTATAACTCTCATTCATTTCCAAAGTTAAGATTTAATCTAACTCTTTCTGATGTTGTTCTTTTTAGGTCACACCACCAAGAGTTGTTTTTCTTTCAATTTTAGAGAGGATGGCATCCCCTTTGGAGATGCTAGGGGCAAGTGGGAGATTGGCCTTTCAGTAGTTGGACCAAGTATCTCCAAGGCTTCATGGACTGAGGGAAATATCACTCCCCCCTATCCTTGCTTTGACTGAGAGAGCCACTACCAAGAGGCCACTTTTCTGGGGAAGGCCTTAAAGGAAGATCCTAAGGTGTCTCCAGCCATGCCAGAGAGCTTAAGGCTCTGGAGAAGGTATTTAAGGAAGTGAACAAGGAGGTCCCATCACTCCTTTAGAAGAATCGGCATTATCAAGATGGTGGGGCATTCAGCTGCTTAGACCTTACGGCTTCTATTTGAAGAACTTCGAGCAGCCAAAAGAGTCCAGAGTCAAATGCCAAAGACATCAAAGGCTTATAGAATGAAATTCATTAGTTCGAGGAGAGATTGAGTTATCTCAAGGGACAACTATCTTCTCTTAGGCAATAGCATATCCCTTAAGGCTCAGTAGTTGAAGACTGCAGAGGCTCAAAGGAGCAACCAAGTCCTTCAAGAAGAGGCACTCTCCTTAGGCCAGCAACTAAATGAAGCACCCAGCTAGTTGTTAGCTATAGAGGAATCCTTAGTTAGAATTAGGGCTCAGCTCTTTTAATTTTTCTCTTGTAAAGAAATTGTTTGGCCATACAAGTAACTTACTTGTATCATTTTGTGTAAGCCATGTACTCTCAACATTACCAGTGAAATACACATTTTTTTTCAAATGCCTTTCAGATTGGTAGTGCCTTTCCTTTTATTTTTCTAACTCAAGAATCATGGAGTTGATCCTTAAGACATTGATATTGAAATTGAACCCATAATTTAGGGAATCTAAATTTAAAGACTTCCTAATTAGAATCCCAAGTTGATGGCACATATTTATTTAGGAACCTTCTGCTAATGTCCCTTAGTGAGTTCTATAATATTGGTCTTGGAGTACGTACATATTTCCTCCAAATACTTCTATGACTCCAAATGGACCCTCCCGGTTTGGGGACCATTTTCTAGCCAATGGGTGGAACCACTTTCCAGATTAAGTGCCCTAAGTCAAAGAACCTAGGTTTGACATTTTTGTTATAGGCTTTGGCCACGCTCTTCTTTTGGTTTTCTAGCTTGTGAAGGGCGTCAAGCTTAACTTGATCCAAGTTAGTTAATTCATCCACCATAGCTTGCTCATACTCAAGTTCAGAAAATCTCCCTTGATGAGCCATCCCCATAGATTGAACTGTGACTTACATCCGGAGTATATTATCATGGCCATACGTTAAATGGAAGGGGGTTGTCTCAGTCGCATCGTGTTTGGACATTCTATAGGCTCAAAGGGCATCAAGTAGCAGTTCATGCCACTTCCTGGGATTATCTTCAATCATCTTCTCAATATTAGCCTTTAAAATCTTGTTGGTAAACTCTGCTCGGCCAATTGCTTGAGCATAGTAAAGGATGGAGTTTAAGATTTCTATGTTGAAACTCTTTAACCTCAGCCCCATTGAATACCTTAGCTTGGTCCACAGTAATAGTCTCTGGGATTCCAAACCTACATAGGATATATTCTTTGATAAAATCAATCACATCTTGCTAATTGATATTCCTATGTGATTTAGCCTTCACCCATTTTGTGAAGTAATCTGTGGCCACAAGAATGTAAGAGTGCTGTTTGCTAGGAGGGTTAATCTCCCCTATGATGTCCGTTGACCATCATATAAAGGGCTATACATGACCATGTATTTGGCATGCTCTGCACCCCCTTGGCATACTTAATGTTGTCATCCATCATTGATGGCTAATAATAGCCATAATGCTTGATGAACCATTTCATCTAATTGCCAGCCAAATAGGATCCACAAACACCCTCATGGGCTCCTACCATCACTAGCATTACTTCGTCTAAGTCTAGACATTTGAGAAGCACTCCTCTAGCGTCTCTTTTGTTTAACTTTCTAGATTCATCATTTAGAAAGAAGCTACGAGCTCTCATTTTTCATCTTTTTGTCCTTAACATAGTCTCAAGGATTCTTGAAGTAGTCCATTAAAGGTTTCCTCTAATCTTCACATTGACTTGTGACAGTTTGATGTGTCTGAAAGCAATCCAAGCATTCACTTGGCATGACTTCGCTCTTAAACTGAAAGACTTTGTGGATTCATTGTGATGGTCTAAACTTTAGTCTTAATGACCATGGTTTCTTTGCACCAAGTCCTTGGTAGCTTATATCCTGAGGCTAAATAAGCCAAGTCATTGGTTGCTTAGTTTTGCTCTCAAGGAATGTGTTCAAACTGAACCCATTGAACTTACTCAATAATTCTTGCACCATTGAGAAGTACTTGTTCGAGATATAGCTTAAACACTGAAATTCTCCTTTTACTTGGCAAATGACCAATTGCGAATCCCTTATATGATAACATTAAGGACTTGCATTTCTAATAGCGTTTGTAGGCCTATGATTAATGCGTCATACTCTACCACGTTGTTGGAGCACTTGCCAACCAAGTTAACAGCTAACTTGGTGATGACCCAGTAGGGGATTCAATCACAATCCCAACTTCAATGCTTGAATTGGCCTTGATCCATTAAGGTATAGTTTTCAATGGACCACTTTTGCTACTAGGAGTTGGTTTGGCTCGTACCTCAAACCAATACGAATGTTTGGATGGTCAGCTAAAAAGTCCGCTAAGGCTAGGCCTTTGACTGCCATTTGTGACATATACACTAATTGAAACAACACTGCACTTGTTTAATCTTTATCTTGTCAGTGATTTATCTAGCATGTACTTAAGGAAATCTGTCTTAGAAACCACGTATATGGTAAATGCTAAGAAGTAATGTCTCAGTTTCACATATGCATATAATAGAGGCATATAGAATTTCTCAATAAAAGAATTTTTATTTCACATTCGTTCAAACAATGACTTAGGTAGAACACAACTTGTTCAAATCCTTACTCATTGTCTTATACAAGCAAACAACTAGTTGATTCATTAGACGCAAAGGCATAAATCTTCAAACGTTTGTCTTGCTTTGGTGGAATGAAAACTTGTGGCTTGATAAAGTATTCCTTAATGGCCTCAAAAACTTCTTGATATGGCTTCTCCTACTTGAAGTCCTTCTTAGACTTAAGCCTCAGTTGTAGAGAGAACACTTTTGTTTTCCCTGCAATATTGGAAATGAAGTGGCTTAGGAAATTAACTTGCTCCAAGAAGCGTTGAAGCTCCTTTTTACTCGGAATGGCCTTAGTCTTGTTAATGTCCACCTTGATGCCCCTCTGATGTACCAGAAAACCAAGGAAGTTTCTAGCGCACACGCTAAAGGCACACTTTAATGTGTTCATCTTGAGGTTATGGCTCCTAATTCTAAGGATCATCCTTTAAGTCTTGTAAGTGTTTTGACTTGGGACTTTGATTTGACCACAATTTCATCTGTGTAGACTTCCATGGCCTTGCCAATAAGATCATGAAAGATCATGTTTATGGCTCTCTAGTACGTGGCACCGATGTTTTTCTCAAGACAAATGGCATAGCCATGCAATCAAAGGTCCCTTTGATCTAGGACATCTAAATGTTGTTTTATAGGTATCCTCTGAAGCAATCATAACTTGGTAGTACCCATACTAGCCATCGATAAAGCATAAGACCTCATGCCATCAACTATTGGCATTAGGTATTCATTCTTTGAGGTGGCTGTATTTAGATCTCTAAAGTCAATATAGACTCTAATATTTCCATTCTTTTTGATGATAGGAACAATGTTTGCCAACCATTCAACATGCTTGGCAGTCCTGATAAATTTTTCCTTTAAGAGTCACTCATTCTCTTCTTTGACCAAATTAATTACTTTTTGGGACATCTTTCTCTAGACTTGAATGATGGACCTTAAGCCTGGCTTGATAGGAAGCCTATGCTCAACCACCTTTTTGTCTAGGCCAGGCATCTCATGGTGATCTCAAGCAGTCCTTGAACTCATGAAGCAAGGTCGAATACTGCTTCCTCTACTCCTCAGAAAGCAGAGCACTCAGATAGGTAGGTCTTGAGTCTTTTGTTGAACCTAAGTTAACCTTGAGGAGCGGGTCTTGAACTTCAACCCTCAAATTTTCCATCTTAGCCGACGCTACTCTTAAATCAAATAGCTCCATCTCTTTTTCTTATGTCATTTGGACTCCGATGCCATTTTTATCAAATGGCTGTTTAGCCCATTGTTGGTCTTCAGCGTGCCAAGCCATAAGCTTTGCTATGGCTAAGGAAACAGCCTTCTGAGCCATTACTAGGAGGTCTTGGCTCCTCCGCATAAGGCTTTTAGTGTGCTTTATAGGTCTCCTTCATCAAGAAGGGATCTTATACATCCCCAAAAGTTAGAGTCTTCTGACTCAACATCCACTTGATCAATCTCAGCTTCAGTAAATGAGCTGTCAAGGATGGCTATCATTTCTTAGTGTTAGGCAGATTGAAGAGTGGCCCTTTCGACATGAAGTGGTCCCACGCCATCTTAGTTGAACTTTTCCTCAACATAATTGGAACAAGCCATAAATGACCTGTTATCTGCCATAATAACCTTATATTCGTTATGGTTCCAGAAGATTAATAGCAGGTGTAGTGAAAAGGGATACAATAATTAGCATGTAGCCAATCTCTCTCGAGCAAAGCATTGTAGCTCGATGTAGTATCCACTACAAAGAAGACTATTAGCTGCCAATAGTGAACTCAATCAAGATGATCCCTTAAGACTTAGTGGTGGCTCCAAATAAGCCATAGATTGCGATGTTTGAAGTAATCGAGTCATCATGAGATTTACCAATGACCCCCAACATATATGAAGGCAAGATGTTGATGGCGGTACCATTATCCACCAAGACCCTATTCACTAGGTTGCCATCAAATTTAGCTTTGATGTATAGAGGTATGATGTGTTTATTAGCAGTATAGGCCCATTAAACATGATCTTCATTATTTCGGCTGTATCATTAGTTGACATGGAGGTTGAGGTTGTAATTTTAAAAAATAAAGGGTTTGGGTTACCTTTGGCAGCTGCCACTTTAGCTACAAGCTCCATGTGGGGAGGCGTTCTTGAGCATTAGCTGCCATGAACTCCAAGGGAGGAGCAGGGTAGTTCTGACATCAACCTTCTTAAGGAGTGTTCCAAACTGTATTTGGACTCCTTGATTTGTTTCCTTCATAGGATTGCCATCCATTGGTACATCTTGATCTTGCTTTCGAGGATTGCCATCAGTTAGCACGTCTTGATCTTGCTTTTGAGCACTTCCATCAGCTAGCATGTTTTGATCCAGAGGTTGGTCCTTTTGCTCTACCCCTGAAATTTGGGATTCCACCATAGGTTCAGGAAAATCTTCTTTATGAAAATCATTCTCTATATCAGACCATATTGGCTTAACATGGTCTAGAGGTTCCACTACATTGATGTTGAGGAGGCTGTACTCCTCCTCATAATCTGATGACCTTTGAGCCAACGTATTCTTGGAAACCTGATCCCGCGAAGATTCTTTTCCGTTAGCAGATGAGAGACTAGTCCATCTCTCAAGTTTTATACATGGCTCACCCTTACCAGTAATGGTAAAAGGCCTAAGCTAAGTTACTGGATACTCGAGATCCATAGGCTCAGCTTGCTTGCACTTGTAGACTCTAGCTTTCTCTTCAGAGAGTCTAGTTAAGCAAGTATCAAGCAGAGCTCTTTGCTATGCTACTTTCTTTCGTAGTTGCCTTCTCTTCTGAGTTTGAGTACGGCTGGAGGGACTTGCACCTTCTTATTCAAGGTGATCCCTTCTTCAAACATTACCAAAATGGACCCCAGAAGGTCCATTCCCTGACTGTCGTGGTCCCCAACTTGTGTCCACATCAAGCAGGTGGTACTTTGGATTTCTCTCTGGGTGCCTAGTCCTCATGATTATTTAGCTCTTTGAAGTAAGACCACGAGAAGGTCTAATAAGTGATGCCTTCATCGAAGGGGTAGGCTTTTTCTTTAGGTAAAGGCTCAGCTACTTCATTTCAGACACTAACTTATAACCATAATCTCCGAAAAGGTCACGAGTAAGGCGCATGAGTTTTATCAACTCTTGCTTCTTAGTAGCAAAGATGGTTTGCCAATGGTCCTTAGTGGATATCCCCATAGCTAACTCTACTTCTTTAGAGAGAAGGATATCTCCTTCCTTTACTTGCTTTTTCAAGAATCTACTGAAGGTGGCACAGTCACGTGTTGAATGTTTAGTCGTGATGTGCTACTTGTAGTAATCACTTGATAATTCTATTGAGGTTCTAGGAAACCTAAGTGCCTCCCTCTCCAGCATCCTATCAAATAAAGTGTTGGCTACTATTGGCCTTTAAGCCATATATATCATAATTTTGATAATAACAACTATTTAGTGAGTCATTGTGTTTAAATTATACTAATCCTGTTTCTAAGTGACTTCTAAGAAAGTTAGGAAAAATCAAGGCTAATCATTTTGATATCAAGCCCTATAAGATGAAGAATCAAGAGCAAAAGGGATCAAATGAGGAGAAGATTCATCCAAATTGAAGAAAATGTGATCCGAGTCCAAGCGTGCTAAAGTTATTTATTTTTATTGTCCAGGACTTAGGATCAAGATATATTAATTGAGTCTAAGTCTCAACATTGATATGTAATGCTCTAACAAAAATATCTTTGAAATATTTTTGAAAATTTGATTTCCAAATTTTATTTGAAAAATATTTTAATTGATAATCTAGACTAGCTTAAATTTTGAATTGAATATTTTTCAAATAAAATTTTGAAATCAAATTTTCAAAAATATTTTTGTTAGAGCCTTACATATCAATATTAAGACTTGGACTCAAATGATATATCCTGATCCTAAGTTTTAGACAATAAAAATAAATAACTTTAAGGTGCTTGGATTCGGATCACATTCTCTTTAATTTGGATGAATCTTCTCCTCAACTTTGATCCCTTTTGCTCTTGATTCATCATCTTAGTGGGGCTTGATATCAACATGATTAGCCTTCATTTTTTCTAACTTTCTTATGAGTTACTTAGAAACAGGGTTAGTATAATTTAAATGCAATGACTCACTAAATGGTTGTTATCATCAAAGTTACAATATAAATGGTTTTAGGGCCAATAATCTCCCCTTTTTGATGATGACAAGCATTTGGTGTTTTTTCTTGAAAAAAAAATGAGAGTTGAAGTATAGAGATCACCATAGAAATATCATATATAAATTCACTTTGCATCAAGTCAACATGTTAAAGGTTCAAATTCAATTGTCTCCCCCTTTATTGATGCATTGTAGGAATTATACATTCAATATGTGAACATTGTCATCATATTTAACATTTCACAAGCAAACACAACTAAGCTATACATGTGCACACCAATTTCTCTCCTCCTTTGTCATCAACAAAAAAGCACAAGATAGGGGATAGAGAAAGTGAGAACTCCTCCTATTAAAATCAATAAGAGCATATATAAACATAGGAAAATAATACACATTCTTGAATAGTCAAGACATTGCATTACTTCAAGTAGAATGTTGTACAATAATGAAAAATGCAGCTCCAAATTTTTGAAATAAAAGAAAAGAAATCTAAGGAGTAGGGGGTGGGTCTTCATCTACAAGATAGAAAATAAAAAATCTTTTGTAGTGTAGAGGTGTTTCATGTCGGAACTCTTCAAGATTAGAGTGTAGGGTTGATTGTTGTTCTTGCAAGGAAGATATTTGTTCTTCCATGGAAGTAAGTTGTTCACTTACACTTCTTCTTTTCGGAGGTCCTTATTGAGATTCATCCTCATTAACCCCATTCCCTCCATCAAAATCTTCCTCTTCCTCGTCTTTAATTCCGTCAATTTCTTTTACTCTCCTAACTCCTTTTTGTTTCTTTACCCATTTGTTGTTTTTAAATTTGAAACCCGTCTTTTTCCAAGATGTCTCAATAGAGTTATTTTGATAAGGAATGGAGTTTGGAAGAGATAAGCTAGTTAAAATGTATTGAAAAACACGGGTAAGAAGCATGCCATAAGTGAGATTAGTCTTCGAGAATGAGTATGAAACACGAATTTCAAAACTAAATCCCCAAGATTAATTTTGTGGCTATTTAGGAGTCGAGGCAATAGGAATAGATGCAAGTTTGAGACCCAGTCGAAGTCAATCTATCTTGAAGTGATGTTCATACAAATCAATTTATGTGCTAACTTAAGAACTAGTCCTAAATCATTTGAGTTAGGCTTCTTTGGGTTAGAAAGTGGTATGTCACCCCAAACTTGTGCAAGTAAGGAGTTGCTGTGAGATTCGAGGAGCAGGAATTGGTGGAGTTCTTGAGGAAAAATAAAATTATCCTCTTCATTAAAAACAAAACCAAGCAAATTATTTATATAAGATACATTAAGTTTGATTACTTGGCCTAAAACAGTTGAGGATAGTTCTAGAGGAGTAGTTCTAATAATTTGAAGGTTGAAGTAAAATTCGCGTATTAAATCTTGGTATACCGGTTCCCTTATACAACAAATTTCAATCCAACGTACTTCTTTAAACAAAGTAAATAATTCCCTCAAGTTATTTCTCTTAACCCAAGTCCAATCTACAAATCTACCAGATAACACTTTTTTTTTAGGAAGGGGTCAAAGGAATTTATCAAGCTAGGACCCCGAGAGGAAGAGGCACCTTCAGTATTTTCGGATCTCTTCTTAGAAGTAGTTTCCGTCCTTCTTGTTCGACCCATGACTTAAAGCTTGAAGAGATTTAGAGAAAGAGAGAAAAAATTTCATGGGTATGGTTAAGGTTTGGTAGAAAAAAGGTGAAGTTGTGAGATTTGCTTAAAACTTGTTAAGGAGAGTGAAATATTAGTAAAAATAGATGATTTTTGACTTTCAAAAGCAAGAAAAGTGAAGAAAAACAAGTAAATTTGAGGAAAATTTTAGTGGGTTCAGTTTTGGTTAGGGATTTATGAAACAGATGAGTTTTTAACAAAAACCTAAGGTTTTGATGTTAGAAAGTTGATAGAAACTTGATTTCTAGTAGAGATTTGAAAGAAATTTGAGAGAAATTGATGATTTTTGAAGAATTTTTTTTAAAAAAGGTTAGGGTTTAAGAGAGAGAGAGAGAGAAGGATGAAGACGTGAAGATGGGGTGGAGAGTGAAAAATGTGAAGAAATAGGTGAAACGGAAGTCAGTGGAGCAAAGTACTGCAGAACCCATGAAGGCTCCCTGTGTGTCCACACACAGAAACATAGCAGCCGTGCTACAGCTCTGTGTGTCGGCACACAAAAGACAGAGCATGTCTCTGTTGTCTTGTGCGTGCGTGACCTTTTTTTCTCCCAAAAAATGGTCCAAGTTCCTATATTCATGAGTTGGTTAAGAATACTTAGTACGTTGGAGCTCTTTTATATTGAGTATTAAAACTCAATGTTAAATGCAAGCAATAAAAGTCAAGCAGTCAAATTGCACATACCAATTCTAGCTCTAATATCACAAAAAATTTCTTCACCTAGAGATTTAGTAAAAATATCTACTAATTGGTTATTGGTGGGAATAAATTTCACAATGGCATTTCCCTTGAGCACATGATAACGAATGAAGTGATATCTAACCTCAATATGCTTTGTTCTAGATTGTCGAGTCGAATTTTTAGGTAAGCATATAGCACTAGTGTTATTGTACATTATAGGAGCATGGTCAATATGAATGCCATAGTCATTTAATTGATGCGTTAACCACAATATTTGAGCACAACAACTTCCACATACAACATATTCGGCCTCGGCGATTGATAAAGCAATTGAGTTTTGCTTTTTGCTAAACCATGACACCAAAACGTGACCAAGAAATTGACAAGTACCACTAGTCGATTTTCGGTCCACTTTGTATATGGAAAAATCCGCATCATTATATGCAACTGAATAAAAGAAATCACACTTACGGTAAAATATGCCTAAGGTAAGAGTGCCAATTAGGCATCAAAGTATTCTTTTCACGGCACACAAATGAGATTCCTTAGGACATGCTTGAAATCTAGCACATAAACATACACTAAATAATATATCAAGCCTACTAGCAGTAAGGTAAAGAAGGGATCTGATCATACCTCGATATGGCTTTTGATCTGCCTTTTTACCCTTTTCATCTATATCTAACTTAAGAGTTGAGCTCATTGGTGTTGCGATTGCCTTGGAATTTTCCATGCCAAATTTCTTAAGCGTTTAATTGATGTACTTGGCTTGGTTGGTGAAAATTCCTTCCTTGCCTTGATTGATTTGCAATCCAAGGAAATAGTTGAGTTCTCCCATCATACTCATTTCGAATTCCCTACTCATAAAATTTACAAATTCTTCACAAATAGGTGAATGAGTAGCACCAAACACTATATCATCAACATAAATTTATAATATAAGAATATCATGTCTAGAGTATTTGATAAATAGTGTGGTGTAAACCTTTCCTCTTGAAAATTTATTTTGCATTAAAATGGAACTCAATCTCTCATACTAAGCTCTTGGAGCTTGTTTCAATCCACAGAGAGCCTTTTTGAGTTTAAGAACATGGTCGAAAAATTTGTCATCCTCGAATCCGGGTGGTTGTTCAACATAAACTTCTTCTTCAATAAACCATTTAGAAGTGCACTTTTTACATCCATTTGAAAAATTTTGAAGTTTTTAAATGAAGCAAATGCACATAAGAGTCTAATAACTTCTAATCTAGCAAAGGAAGCAAAGGTTTTCTCATTGTCTAGCCTTTAGCTACTAGCCTTGCCTTGTTTCTTACCACATTACCTTCTTCATCTTTCTTGTTATGGTAGACCCACTTGGTACCGATGACTTGATGATCTTGGGGTCTATCCACGAGTTCCCACACATCAATTCTCTTGAATCGATTTAGCTCTTCCTCTATTGCCATTATTCAATTTTCATCATTAAGAGCTTCTTCTATGTTCTTGGGTTCTTTAAGAGAGATGAATGTGACTAGATGACAATATTCGGTTAATGCATGCCTCGTCCTTACACCTTGGGAGGGATCACCAATGATTTGGCTTGTTAGGTGATTCTTCAAGTATTTCCAATCTCATGGCAAACCTTCCTTTTTGGATTCTACATTTTGGGTATCTCCTTTCGGTTAATCCATTTGATCTTTAAGTTTATCCGTTTCTTGCTTCGGACGAGGATGTGATTTTATTGATTTGATTACTATGTCATCATCATCACAAGGAATTCTAGAGGATAAGACATTAGTTTAATAAAAAATCACATGTATAGACTCTTCTATGACCTTTATCTTTTTATCATAGCCTCTATATGCTTTGCTAGTTAGGGAATATCCAATAAAGATGCCTTCATCTACTCTTGCATCAAATTTACCAAGATTTGTTTTGCCATTATTGTGAATGAAACATTTGCACCCAAAAAGGGTTAAAATATGCAATGTTTGGTTTTGTACCTTTGTAAAGTTCGTAGGGTATTTTCTTCAAAATAGGCCTTAATAAAGCTCGATTTCAATGTAGCAAGCAGTGTTAATAGTTTTCGCCTAATATGATTTTGGCAAATTATTTTCACAAAGCATGGTTCGTGCCATCTCTTCAAGAGTTCTTGTTTTTCTTTCAACCACTCCATTTTATTGAGGAGTTCTAGGTGCCGAAAAATTATGGTCAATTACAAAATAATCACAATAATTCTCAAAGTCTTCATTTTCAAATCCCTTTGCATGATCACTTCTAACCGAAATAATTTTCAAATCGCTTTCATTATGAGAAATGAATAGGCACCAAGTAAAAGGGGAGTAATCATCAACAATTGCAAGTCCATATCGCTTTCCAAAGGCTTAAATGATGAGTAGGACCGAACAAGTCTATATGTAAGAGTTGAAGATGCCTTGATGTTGAAACTACATTCTTAGGTTTGAATGAAGATCTAGTTTGTTTGCCATTGACATGCGTCACAAATATGATCTTTTTCAAATTTAAGCTTTGGTAATCCTCTAACAATATCATTTTTTGACAGTTTTGAAATCAAGTCCATACTAGCATGTCCAAATCTTCTATACCAAATCCAAAGATCATTTTCATTCAAGACACTATAACACTTTAATGAATCTACACCATCGAGATCAATCATATACACATTTTTACATCGTAAACCAACAAGCAAAATTTCATTTGTTTTAGCATGTTTAACTATGCATCTAGATGATTCAAAGTTCACACAATAGCCTTTATCACATAATTGACTAATGCTTAGCAAATTATGCTTAAGACCTTTAATAAGTAAGACATCTTGAATGCAAGGAGAAGAGTTAGGAGTAATATTACCAATACCGATTATTTTTTCTTTCTTGTTGTGGCCAAAAGTGACATTTCCTTTTCTTGGCATTGGCGAAGTGAACTTCGGTTTATCTCCAGTCATGTGTCTTGAGCACCCACTATCCAAGTACCACTTTTGGTTTTTGCTTTGAGTTTTATACACACCTACAATAAATCAAACACTTTTAGGTACCGAAATTTTCTTGGGTCCTTTGTTGTTAGCCTTTACATTAGGTGGTCGAAATCCTTTTGGGACACAAACCATCTTTGTCTTTCTCAAATTTCTTTTGAAAGGACATTGGTACATGATGTGCCTATAGTTACCATAATAGTTGCATCTTATAGAGTTTGTTGGAGGTGACGAGACTTTGACAAAAAGAACATTCAAAATTTTCTTTAGAACATTTCCATTATAGCCAATTCCTTCTTTGTTATAAACTGGTTTTTGAGATGAAAGAATTTTGTCAAGTGTTTCTTGCCCTTTGAAAAATTTGTTTGAGATTTTCGAAAGTTCTCCTATTCTTTCTTTTAAAGATTTATTCTCCTTCAAGAATGATTCGTCTTTCTTGGATTTTCCTTTTTATTTTCCCTTAAAATATGAAGTATTTCTTCCATAGTTCATTGTTTAGTTTTATGATTTCTTCATTTAAAGACTTGTTCTTTTTCTTTAGAGATTCATTTTCAAGTTCAAGCAATAAATGTTGTTTTAAATCTTTTTCCAATCCCATCTTCTCAAAACCCTTTATGAAAGCATTGTGTCATTTTTTGAATTTTTGTATATTTCACAAAGAATTCATGAAAACTAACAAGAAGTTCATCATAGGATAAATTGTTTACTTCATCTTCTTTAATGCTATCATCGTCAATATCCAGTAGACAAAAGTTAGCTACTTCCTTTTCACTTTCTTCATCGGAATCATCGTCGCTATCTCTCCAAGCCGCAAGTGCTTTCTTCCGTTCTTCCTTTTTGTCCTTCTTTTTGAAATTGTTGAAGAATTTCTTATTTTTTGGCTTGGGACAATCTTTCTTAAGATATCCGATTTCTCCACACTCGTAGCAACTTTGTTCATCTTTGAAGGAAGATGAACCCTTTTTAAAATTTTTCTCTAACCTTTTCTTTTCAAGAAGTTTGTAAAACGTTTTTGCCAACATAACAATTTCATCATCACTTTTTTCACTTTCATTGCTTAGATATGATTTAAATGTTATGTCCTTACTTTTCTTTGTTTTTTCTTCTTCTTTAAATTCTTTCATGTCAATCTCATAGGTTGTGAGATTTTCAATTAGTTAATCATGTTTATAAGTGGACAGGTTATGATCTTCTCGAGTAGCAGTAACCTTGCCTTGCCATGAAATAGGAAGCATCTAAGGATTTTACTAACTTGCTCTTCATTTGAATATATTTTTCCAAGAGCTTGGGGTTTGTTAATAATATCGAAAAATCTAGTGTACATCTCTTTTATTGATTCCTCTGGTTTCGTTTTAAAAAGTTCGTAAGATCTTACCAACATGTTTATTTTTGAAGACTTTACTTGATTCGTACCTTCATAGGTAACCTCTAGCTTGTCCCAAATATCTTTTGCTGATTGACAACCAGAAACATGATTAAAGACATTTGGGGCAACAATACACAATACTTGATAATGAGCTTTTGCATTTTTTGCAAGTTTTTCTTTATCATTTTGCATAAGCTTATTTTTCTCTTTTTCCTTAGTTTTCTCACCTTGCTTCTTTGAAGGTATATAATCACTATTTTTCGTTATAAATCATAAATCAAAATTAATAGATCTAATGTAAAGTCTCATTCTAAGCTTCCAATAGGGGAAAGTTCCCCATAAAAAAAGAGGAGGCTTGTTGATCGATTGACCCTAGGGTAAGATAGGAGTGAAGGTCGCCACAGGATCACTCTAAGGTTGTTAGACTTAAAAAAAAAAAAAAGAGCACTAGTTCTAATACCAATTGAAGGTCCAAAGAGCAACCGGGGGAAGGGGGTGATGAATTAGGTTCTTTAGTGATAAATGAAAAATTAAATGTTATGCACCAAAAGTTAAATTAAAAGTTGGATAATAAATGTGAAATTTCAAAGATAAAGGCAATAATAAAAATGACGCGCAAAGATTTTATAGTGGTTCACTTCCAAACCGGAAGTTAGTCCACTTCTCAAGTGACTACACTTCGCCACTTGAGCCTTTAACTAAGCTTGTGATCCTTTTTAAAACCAGGCTTGGGATCTAACATTTACAACCGGTCTTTTTGTACATAGGCAAATGAGGGCCAAGAAGACGTTTAAAAAGTTGGAAAAAAGATTAGGAAAGAAATCAAGTCAAAAGTTGCCGTCCTGAGCTTTTTCTGATCTGTATGTCAACACACAGTAGCTCCCGATGGCTACTGTAAGCCCTTGTGCTGACACCTACCTTGTGTGTGTTGACACTCAGCATGTTTGGGTGGATTTGAACGTTTTTGATCAATTAGCTTGATTGATAAGATGATTTACCATAAAATGATTGATTAATTGATTGATTGATTCATTTCCATAGTAGCTTAATTTTTCAATTAATTTCCTAGTTTGCCTTGATCATGAATGATTGGTTCAATTAATTTCCTAGTATGCCTTGATCATGAATGATTGATTAAATCAAGCTAAGTTATCACTGATTTGAATTTTATCTTGTTTGATTTGATCACGCCATTTTAAAATACCAGTCTTAAAAAAATATTTTAATTGATAAGCTAGATTGGCTAAAAAAAAAAAAAGACTTTTCGCTCATCCTGTATACTGATTCGCCATTAGTCTAGCTACAAGGTTTATTTGCCTCAATTATATTGACTTGGACAAGACTAGGGAAGGGGTCTTTATCAGCACCCATCTGTCCTTCTCCAGGGAAGATTACCTCCTGTTTCTAAAGTTCACGCAGTTTATCATTGAATGAGTCAACGAATCATGCCGTTTGCAATATACCTTTCCGTTTATTGAATTGGGGTCAGGTTTTTTGTGTTTTCCTTGAATCTTGAGTTTGTATTTTTGGTTCAAGCCAATCAAATATATCGGCTCTTGAGAGCTCAAATGGGTACTTCCTCAAGTCTTAGGATTGATATGACTCCCTGGCTTTGATATCTTTCTTGACTAAAGAATTGCAAAACATAGGAGGTCCTTGGATGTACTCAGCAACCTCAATTTCATAAGGAGGATATTTATCCTCTTCAGTTAAGTCATGTACGTAGGTTCCAACAGCAACAACAACAACAACAACAGACCCAGTGCCTCAAGGGTTCCCGCCGAAGCGGGGTCTAGGGGGTTTGATGTACGCAGCCTTCCCCCTTCAGGGTGTTAAACCTGAAGAGAGGCTGTTTCCGAGGACCCCCAACCTGAGATTCATGCCATCATCGCATCGTAGCAACCTGTGAGCAAAAGGGGGGCAATAATGCATAAGAGCAGAACAAGGCATAAAGTGAGTATTATGAAGCATAACGCTCTAGAGGGGACTTTAAGGCAATGCTATGTGTGACACGGCATGCAAATAAGCAAGTAAGCAAGTAAACAGATAGTAAACACGACATGTACCCTTATATGTACTATACCTAGGAACACTAATATAGCAGAATAAGCAGCGGTATGAGACCGCTACATCCACTACTTCTATGATAGTCCTCCATCTAGCTCTATCTCAATCTATCTCTATCACAGGCCATCTCCTATTGTAGGTTTAGGTGGGTCGGTGAGGTCCTGCCGTAAAGCCTACCGTCATCCCTTCTTTGGCCTGCTTCTTCCCCTCCTGCCTAGCGTGGTATGGAGCTGATTGCATCTCGTGACTGGGGCAGTGGTTTGTCTCCTCGTAATGTAACGCGCCCAAAACAGTACAACATTGTTCGGATGCTCCTACCCCCCTATATCGGATGCACCTATTCTAGACCTCCACAGAGCTCTGTTTAGAGCCATATCTTCATTTAGGTTGAGATAGGTGAGATCCTGTCAAATTATCTCTAGCCAGCTCTTTTTTGGCTGTCCTCTCCCTCTCTTCCCGTCTATTATGTGGAGTTGTTCACATCTCCTGGCAGGGGCAGTGGTGGGTCTCCTTTTAACATGCCCAAACCATCGCAGTCGTTGCTTTCCTTAACTTATCTTCTATTGGGGCGATGCCTAATTTACTTCTTATAACCTCATTTCTGATCCTGTCCCTCCTTGTGTGCCCACACATCCACTTCATCATCCTCATCTCCGCCACCCGCATCCTCATCTCCACCATCCTCATGTACGTAGGTTCCACACATGTTATTTTTCTTAAGGCTTTCTTCTTTTAAGATAACCTTGTATCTAGTGGCACACTCTGCTAGCTGCAGAAGCGTCGTGAAGATTGAACCCACAAACTTCTTCCTAAATTCAATATCCAAGCCATTTAAGTCTAGCTTGGCATATTTAACTTCAAGAAGAGCTATTGTGCACTTCAACCTGGCTCTCTTGAACCTGTTAATGTAATGTTCCATAGATTCACCTAGCTTTTATCTCATTTGAGCCAAGTTAGACATGGAAGTTCCTAGTTCCATTCTTGGGAACTGGGGGTAAAATTGTTTGGCCATGTCATCCCTACAGTAAATGGAATTAGTTGGTAAGCTATATTGCTGAAAGGTAGTCCCTGTTAATGAACAAGGAAGCAGCTTAAGTTTGAGATAATAATGGTTAGCCACTTATTCCTTCTCCTGAGAAACGGGTGAACTTGGGGATTTTGTATCCTCGAGGGAAATGGTAAACCCTGTCAATATAATTAGGGTGAGATTAACTATACAAGGGTTTATTGACCCTCGTGAGGCTTGGCACATACATCTATTCGATAAGGGCGGACAATTGGTCTTGGAGGGGTAGGTTAGGCACATGATTATGCGCTTGCCATTGCCCCCTAAGTGGTTGTGAGTCCCGAAGGGGATCTACAAGATACCCCTGAGCTCCTATTATAATCGGGTGTGGGAATGGTTGTTGTTCCCCATACCCGGGGTAACTGTTAGGAATATTATCCTAAAAATTCATATTTGTCTTGTAATTTTACTTTATTAATAAATAAAATTGAAGTTCCAGTCGTTTCCTTGTTAAATTTATGTAATTGAGCGTGTATGTTGCCTCTGATTTTCTTTTTAGTAACATCAATGAGATGAGTGTAGTCTTTAGACTACAGTTTACATGTTTGTTCTACGTAGTTTATGAGATTAACGCACAGATAGACTTGGAACAAATAGTATGGATTGTTGTTTGAAAAATTCGTAGTTAAAGGCAAGTTTGAATCACTTGTATGCTAAGACTATAACGTGACACTGTAGATGACTTGTCTTGCTCATGTGGATGGTGATTCAAGAGTGCTAGGTCGGTGTGTTTAATAAGATTGATACATTGAGTAGACCATGTGGATTACTTGTTTCTAAAGTACTATTGGAAATGAGTGATTCATGCTTCACTATTTGAATAATGACTCTAAATCCTAAGAGTATTCTGGACTTGTGCATGGAATGTTAGGTACTTTGGTATACAATAAGTAAGGTCTTGATAAATGACAGAATTTCCACGTAAACTGAGTAGCGGCATGAAGTGTGACAAGAATCAGGTATTTAATAGGGAATCTTTAGTCTCTTATGGGATATAGATGTCCTTTAGTTGATTTGCAAGCATTTGAATTAATTCGGAAACTTTGGCTTAAGTGTACCAGGTGTTTGACATATGGAATTTATATTGTAAATTTGTTCAAGTATAATTGAATTATTCAGTAAAGGGTGAGTCAATAACTAATGGAGAAGCTATGAGGAAAATAATGGTAGTAGTTATAGTTATTTTTCATCGTGGACGTCACATAGAGGGGGAATTGATTTAAGAATAGGTTATTTGGAAATTATCGATTAAATGATTTAAGTCTAGATTGCATTAAGATTTATTTAGTGGAATTAAGTTTCATTAAATGGTAATTAGATTTTATCATGAGACGATAATTAATTTAATCCATTTGGAGTTAGATTTAAATTGTCCTTGAGGTCTCTGTGCAAGCCTCTGTTTATATTGCCATCGAAAAATATTAAAGAATTTAGATGATTAAATTTAATTTTTGCCAAATATTATTCATGAGATGAATAAAAATTAAAACTTATAAAATAAAATAATTTTTGAAAATTAAGATTCATAAGATGAATTTTTACATGTGGGAAACTAGAGGTAGCCAAAGGGCCAAAATCCGGGCCATTGGGGGCTTGTGCCCTCAATATTTAGTGCCTGTTTGGACATTATAGCTTATTGTATGCTAGTATTTTTCATTTAAATTGTTATAATTATATTTTTTAATGAATTATAATACATTTAATTATAAAAAATATAGTTATAATTTTATAGCGTACTATTTTATAGTTGTATTTTCTCAACAAATTATAATGTTATATTTTGGTCACCAACAGTTAGCAGGATGCAATCATCCCATTTTAGGCCCAAACTATGTGTCACTGAGGAAGAAAACACGACTAGCTATGAAAGAGGTCCTCTTGGCAAATATAAAACAGGACGAGTATGGGAATTGGATCATGTGCTCTTCATGGTCCGAGAACAAGGATGCGTCGATTCAGACAATACTTGGTGATGAAAACCATGAGGATGATGGGTTGAACAATTTTCATATTGGAAGCACAAGAGTAAGAAAAGAAGAAGTGTTGCGCCGATTTTGAAATTTCAAAAGATTAGAAAGAGTGAGATCCGAAACAGTTTCGGTTTAGGAGCCTCAACTTGCTTTTGAAGCTCAAGAGGCTCTGGCTACCCAAGCCTGATTCAAAGTTGATGACAGCTTGCGGATGATTATTGATGAGAATGGGTTTACGGTTGTTGTCCCGAAACAGCTGCCTCTCCCACAATGAATTTGTTATTTTGGAACTATCGAGGCCGCGGCCATGCTTTGACAGTTCGAGCTCTGAAGGAGCTCAACTCTCGCTTCAGGTTGGGGATAATTTTTCTGAGTGAGACCAAGCAGAGGCAGAATAGAGTTAGCAGTTGGGGTAGCCAACTAAGGTTTGCGAACTCATTTGTGGTGGATTTGGTTGGTGCTAGTGGTGGGCTTGCTTCATTTTGGAACTTGTCACTGAGAATTGAGGTGGTATCTTGGTCAGAAAGGTTTATAATTTCTAATGTCACAATGTTAGAGTCGGGAAATAATTGGGTTCATATATTTGTGTATGGGGAGCCGGATCAGGGAAAAAAGGCTAGTGTTCTGGCAGTCTTTGGGGCAGATCTCTCAGAATGACCCAATTCCATTTGCTATTGCAGGGGACTTCATTGCGTCTGCTGGTGCTGTAGATAAATTAGGAATCATTCCCCCCTCTTCATCTCAGTTATCTTGGCTTCGAAATTATTATGATGAATGTGACCTAATGGAGTTAGACTCATAGGGATGTCATTTTTTGTGGTCTAACCATCAAGATGGCTTACGGCTAGTTAGGGAAAAACCTGACAAGATTGCTATTAATGTGTCGTGGATGTTCTTATTTCCCCATATTTCTGTTCGTTTCCTCCCCACAGTGGAGTCCGATCACTTCCCCCCGTTAGTTTCCTTTAATGGGGACCCAGAGAAGCCGAAATATGTGTTTAAGTTTGAGTCTAAGTGGCTTATGCATCAAGAATGTTCCCGAGTGATTTCCGATTGTTGGATTGTGGGACAGGGAGATGATCCTTTCCATAGATTGGGTTATAACCTCAAGAGGTGCCATGAGGATCTGATTAGGTGGAATAAGGGGTTGAGGAGATCTTCAAGAATGGAGGTGGCTCGAATCTACGATAGATTGGAATTGCTTCAAAGCTTGGCCTCTTCTAATGATGCCAAGGCTGAAGAAAATGAGTTTCTCATCTGGGAGGAAGAGAAGCGCTATTGGCAACAATGATCGAGAATTGATTGGTTGAAACTGGGTGATAGAAATTCTCGCTTCTTCAATGATTTGACCCTTTCTCAGAGATGCCAAAACCGGATTTCGAGACTTCGAGATATGAATGGCTGATAGGTGGATGATGTTAATGGACTGCAAAATCTGGTCGGATCGCATTTCAGATCTATTTTTGCTGCAAGGGGAAGTTCTAGTATTGATCAGGTGTTGGACTTATGCTCGCCAGTGGTTTCTGATGAAGCTAATCAAGCTTTACTTGCTCCAGTAACCCGTGAGGAAATCTAGGCCTCTACTGATCAGCTTGGCAGCCTCAAAGCTCCGAGCCCGGACGGCTTTTTAGGTATTTTTGTTAAGGAATTCTGGCATATTGTGGCTGATGATGTTTGTGAGGCTATCTTGGCTTTCTTTGAGATTGGGACCCTTCCCTTATCCTTTAACCAAACCAATATTGCTCTTATTCCTAAAGTGCAAAACCCAAAAACGGTCTCATAATTTAGACCTATTAACCTTTGTAATTTCAAATATAAAATCATCTCCAAAATTATTTCAATCGATTGAAACCTTTACTCCCTTCCATTATCTCCCCTTGCCAAGGGGCCTTTTTTGTGGGAAGACGTATTCAGGATAATATAATTTTAGCACATGAAGTATTTAATGCTCTTAGAAGAAAGAGGAAAGGGAAACTCGCATCGATCGCAATTAATATTGATCTCTCAAAGGCTTATGATCAAATTAACTGAGAATGCTTAGAAAAGCTTCTTCTCAAGTTAGGTTTTACTGAGAGATTTGTGTCTTAGATAATGATAATGATGTGTGTTAGATCGATCTGGGTTAGTCCGGTTATCAATGGTGGTCACCTTGAATCGTTTCGAATTTCAAGGGGCCTTAGGCAAGGTGACCCCATGTCTCCATTTTTGTTCATCCCACTGATGGAAATTTTTTCAATACTCATTGCTCACTCCGTGCGCATTGGTTAGTGGCGGCCGTTCAGGATTTCGCCCCATTCTCCAACTCTCTCGTATCTTTTTTTTTTTTTTTTTTTTTTGCAGACGATTGTCTGTTGCTTTGTGAAGCAGGAGTTGGAGTGGTGCGGGAGGTGAAAAGAGTTATTAGGGAGTTCTACCAGGCCTCGGATAATTGTGTTAATCTTGAAAAATCTTCGGTTTTCTTCTTGGCTAATGCTCCTCGTGATTTACGAGATCAATGCCTCAATGAGCTTGGGGTTTTGGAGTTTAATGTTGATGATAGGTATTTGGGAATTCAGGTGGTGTGGGGTTGGGATAAACAAAGAGCCATGGGGTACATTATTGATAGAATTTGTACAAAGGTCAAAGGCTAAAAATCGTCTCTCCTATCCCATGCGGGGAGAGAAGTTCTTATTAAGGCCGTCATCTCTGCTATTCCTCATTATCTATTCCATTGCTTTAAAATGCCCTCTAACCTTTCTTGGAAAATTAATAGCTTTATGGCTAAATTTTGGTGGAAGGGGGGAATTGACGATGAGAATCATATTCATTGGGTTGGACGGAGGAAACTTGCCAAGCCTAAGGGCTTGGGGGATATAGGATTTTGGGATGTGGGAGGTATGAACTTAGCGATGCTTGCTAACCAAGCTTGGAGAATATTGGAGGATCCCAATGCTCTTTGGGTCAGGGTAATTAGAGGACTCTATTTCCTGATGGGGACTTTTTTTCGGCTAGGGTGGACTCTAGGGCATCCTGGTTCTGGAGAGGTCACCTTGAGGGTCGTAATCTCTTGAAAAAGGGGCTATTTTGGAATGTTAGAAATGGTCGATCTGCTAGGGTGTGGGATGATCAATGGGTCCCGAACTTCCCTCTAGGTAATGGCAAACCGAGAGGATCGAGTGCGGCTGATCTTTGGGTCTCTGATTTGATTAATCATGGGGCGAGGTCCTGGAATTTGGAAGCTCTTCGAAGCTTACTTTCAATTGAAGATGTTCATGCTATTCAATGCATTCCCATCTCCGATCCTAGAGTAGACAACAAATTGATTTGGAGGTGGGACAAACAGGGAAGATATAGAGTTAGACAAAGATATAGGCTATGGTGTCGCTCTCTTCATACAAGGGATGATATTCTCAATGCTTCGTCTTCTTCATTTTTGGAGAAGAAGTGTCTCAGTAGACTATGGAATGCCCCAATTTCTCCTCGTTTACGGATTTTTCTTTGGAGACTTATTGTTGATGCCCTTCCTACAAAACATAATAGTGTTAAGAGATTGCCAAATTTTCCATTATGTTGTCCAAGATGTAATCTTGAACCTAAAACAGCTTGTCATATTGTGTTCTTCTATCCCTTCGCTAGGTAGTTTGGTTTGGCTCCAGCATAGGTTTCCATCCTCATCCTATTGGGCTCCCGGGCTTTCCTTGTTGGTGGGATATTTTTGTTGATTCATTTCATAATGACCCCGAACTTGTTACTAAGATTATTTTCCTACGTTGGTGGATCTGGAAATCACAATGTAAGTTTATTTTGGAGCATAAGAGGGACGAACCGAAATGGATTGCTGATCGAGTGATGGCTAAAGCTCTGGAATTTACTTCAGCTGAAGCAGATGCTTCTTTGGTTCACCCATAGGAAAATCCCATCAATTTGGTGGCTTGGCAACGTCCCCCTACCGGTGTTCTCAAATGAAATGCAGATGCAAGCTGGTGTTCCCCTCTCGTTGTAGTAGGTATTGGTGTTGTGGTCCAGGATGTTGATGCTTGTGTTGTCTCAAGCTGGTGTGGGTCAGTTTATGCGCAATCAAGTCGGGTCGCTGAATGTATCACTGTGAGAGTTGTTTGTTCGCTTGCTCTTCATCTTCGCACTGAGCTTGTTATCTTCGAGTCGGATTGTTTAGAAGTGATTCAAGCCTTTTCGTCTGAATCCCGGGTTCCTTGGGATATAGCTCCGATAGTTGAAGGTACTAAACTTATGCTTAGTTCTTTTCGTTTTGTTTGTTTTCTTGGTGTCCTCGAATGGCTAATGTGCCTGCCCATGAAGTGACATTGATGCATAGATTAAGAAGGTGCTCCCATAATTGGGTTTTCACCCCTTCTTTTATTTTGGATTCCATTGTAAACGATCAAAGTATATAGATCGCCTTCGGGCTTTTCCGACCAAAAAAAAAAAAAAAAAAAAAAAAACCATAAACTAGGGTTTTAGGAGTTTAAATTGAGATAAGAGGTGAATTTAGGTGAGAATTAGAAGAATTAGATGAGAAGTTAATAGAATTAGTTGAGAGATAGATGAGATTTGAAGAGATTAGAGAAGAGAACAACGAGATTTGAGAGAAACCAAGAGAGAAAGATCAATTGTTTTTCATGATATATGTGTTTACAAGAGATCTAGCAAGTACTTATACTAACTAAGAACTAGAACAAATACATTGCATTAGGACACTAGGACCAACCGACTTACCTACCCCTAGCCGCCGACATTGACTTACTTAACTAACCACTTGACTTCAACTAACCGACTAACCCCCTTCTAACTAACTATTGACTTACCTTGACTAATTATTCCAAGCCATTGATTATTAGTAATTCCCTACATCTTAGAATCATGATGATACTCTCCCCTTAGGAGATTCTTGTCCTTAAGAATCTTATAGAAAGGTATAGCTTCAAATCAAATGATGTTGAACTTCCACAACTTGAGCTGCTTATTTCTTGTATGCACCGCAACCCAGAGCTTCAAATCCATTACTGTGGCTTCTAAGATCCACTTTTAATTGAGTTCTCTAGCTCAATCTCTTAGTCTTGCCTTTGTTTCAGCTGCAATGTGTGAAAAATCTTGCAAATCTCCTCCCAATAGAGAGGTTTCTTCATGAAACTCCCAATAGTTTTGATCAAATGACCCTACAATCTGATCAATTTTTGCAAATATCCCAGTTGGAAAGAGTCTGCAGCAACTTCTAGTGGTTCTGTAACTGTAAATGTAGAAATAAGCCTCTGAAATTTAGCCCAACTCAGCTTACTTTGAAGCCAAATACTTGTTGCAGCAACAAAAGTAAACAACTTGCATATCTCTTCCCATTTGTATAGTTTCACTATGAAGCACATGCTTGCTGCAGCACATTTTGAGCCGTGAAGCACCCTATCTTGATTACATTCTTTAAGCCTTTGTACCGCAGCAGCATCTTTACTACTTTTACCATACCGATCTTCATTCCCAGCTTAAGCTGATGTTGGTTGTTTTATCATCAAGCCAAAGTTTTTAGGAGGTCGCACACTCAGAAGTACCTTAGGAGACAACTCTTCATTCCTTGCTTGCACAAGCTTGCTTGAAAAATCAAGTGTTTGTTGATATCTCTCTGTCTTGCTATCCATCATGCCCAACAACTTGTTGAACTCTGTCTTAGTGCTTTCCTATGCTATTACTGCTGCAACATAAAACTCATCTTGAATTTTCAAACCAGGTTGCTACTTTACCACTTCTACTTGATCCAATGAGTGCCATGTTGCTTCATCCCTCTGCTGTGCTGTTGGAGCTTCTATATTCAAGATGATTCCAGTGTAATCAGTTACATTTTGCTCAAATTCTTGCTCCCTTCTCTGTTGCGGGTGTATTGCAGCAAGATTTTGCTCCATTTCTTAATACTTTTGCTATTGCGTTGCTAAGCTTGTGATCATCATTGCTTCAAAAGTTTGCCTTATCTTCAAGAAATATTGATCACAGAGTTCTTTTGATGCTTCCACCTCCTGCCTAATTTCCCCCATTCCTTGATGTGCATTCCCCCCCTCCAAACTCTTCTTTTGCTTCTCCTTACTAGGGGTGAAGAATTGAATATCTAACATGCAACTATAGTCGTAGATGTTTCTTCCTTGAAACCATTTGCATGCTCTTTCAGCATCTTTCCTTGAAGTATAGTCCACTTGAGCTTCAATCTCTAAAGAAGATGTTGATCTGATTTCAATTTTCTCAAGGTTACCAGAGGGAGAGAAGACTTGGTTGAGGATTTCCTTGTTAATAGGATAGATGACATTCACAATTTTAACCAAAAGTGTAGCAGCATTCAAGAGTTAGTGAGATGGAGCATACATTTTGAGCTTTGTGTACTACAGCTAACTAATTCTAAACTTCCACACAAACAACAACAACAACAACAATAGACCTAGTGCCTCCAAGGGCTCCCGCAAAAGCAGGGTTTGGGGAGGGCAGGTGTACGCAGCCTTCCCCCTTCAGGGGGCTACCCTCAAGAGAGGCTGTTTCCGAGGACCCCCAGCCTAAAAAGATAGTCTGCACCAATCAGCCAAAGACCTGGCAACAGGAGAAGCATCAGGACATAAAGAAAAGGATATAGAGAAAATGATAAAGATAAAGAAGATGATAAAGATAGAGGATAGAAATAGAGGTAGAAGGGATAAAGAAAAGGAGTGAGAAAGGAATAGATAAGGTAGAGACAAAGACTACTCGACTCCAGCCGGAACATCTAAAACCCCTATGCTAGACCTCCATTGGGCTCTATCTGAGGCCATCTCCTCCCGATGGTTTAGGTGGGTGAGGTCTTGTCGGATCGTCTCCAGCCATCTCTTCTTTGGTCTGCCTCTGCCTCTTCTGCCTAGAGTAGTAAGGGGCTATTCGCATCTCCTGACTGGAGCGTTGTTCGGTCTCCTTCTGACAACCACCTCAGACGTTGCTCCCTTAATTTATCTTCAATGGGGGCTACGCCCAATTTGCCTCTTATGATATCGTTTTTGATCCTATCCTTCTTTGTGTGTCCACACATATACCTCAGCATTCGCATCTCCGCCACTTTCATCTTCTGTGTATGCTGTTGTTTCATCGCCCTGCACTCCGCTCCATATGCCATGGCTGGCCTCACAACCGTCTTATAGTATCTTCCCTTTAGCTTCAAGGGGAACTTCCTATCACAAAGTACCGCTGAGGCCATCCTCCACTTATGCCATCCTGCTTTGATCCTGTAGATGACATCCTTGTCCAATTCGCCATTGTGCTATATCGTAGACCCCAAGTACCTGAATATCTCCTTCTTCGATATGGCCTCATGTCCAATCATGACCTCTTCCCGGCTAGGCGTGGTAGAGGGATCGAACTTGAGTTCCATGTACTCGGTCTTGTCTCTGCTTAGTCGTAAACCCTTGGACTCTAGAACTCCTCTCCACAGTTCCAGTCTCTCATTTATCTCTTCCCGCGACTCCCCCACCAGTACAATGTCATTTGCAAAGAGCATGCACCAAGGCACACATCCCTGGATGTGCCTAGTGAGCTCGTCCATAACCAGAATAAACAAATAGGGGCTCAAAGCAGACCCTTGGTGAACCCCTACTGTTATCGGGAAAACGTATGTCTCTCCATCTGCTGTACACACCATAGTTTGTGCCTCTTCATACATGTCTTTAATGGCTTAAATGTATGGTACGGGGATGCCTTTCCTGTCCAAAACTCTCCAGAGGACCTCCCTTGGCACTCTATCATAAGCCTTCTCTAAATCAATGAAAACCATATGAAGGTCCTTTTGCCTCTCCTTATATTGCTCAATCGTCCGCCTTAGGATGTGGATGGCTTCTATTGTTGATCTTCCGGGCATAAATCCGAACTGATTCTCGGACACCTCAGTCTATTGCCTTAACCTCCTCTCTATGACCCGTTCCCACAACTTCAGAGTGTGGCACATTAGTTTGATACCCCGATAGTTGGCGCAACTCTGAATGTCGCCTTTGTTCTTATATATCGGAATCAATATGCTCTTCCTCCATTCCTCGGGCATCTTGTCCCCCTTGAAGATTTGGTTAAATAGTTTCGTCAACCAACTAACGCCCTTTTGTCCAAGGCATTTCCATACTTCTATGGGTATGCCATCTGGGCCAACTGCTTTACCCCTTCCCATGGATCTCAGGGATTCCTTGACTTCTTCGAGGCTAATTTTCCTACAGTCGCAGTGGTTTTGATGCACCTCGGACGTTTGAAGATCAACTAAGGATATCTCTGTCCCTCCTTGTTCGTTGAACAGCTCTTGGAAATACATTTTCCACCCAGCCTTGATTAGATGCCTGTCCACTAGTACCTGTCCATCTTCCTCTCTTATGCATTGAACTCAGTCCAAATCTCTGGCTTTGGTGATTCTATATAAGTCCCTCGCACCCTCCTTGGTCTCCAATCTTTTGTAGAAGTCCTCATAAGCTCTTGATTGTGCTTTTATGACTGCTCGCTTAGCTTCTCTCCTAGCTTGAATATATCGTTGTCGCATCTCCTCATCCCTGCTATGGTCCCACTCTTTGAAACAAACTCGTTTCACTTTAATCTTCTCTTGGACCTCGTCACCCCACCACCAGGATTCTCTGTTGCTTGGTAACCTTCCCTTTGACGTGCCGAGAACTTCTCGTCCCGGTCCTCTCATCTTTTGGGCTAGATGGTTCCACATCTGGTTTGTATCTCCCTCGAAGTCCTCCCTGAGCTCGGCCTCTACTCTTTCCTTGTATACCTTATACTTCTCCCCCTTGAGCTCCCTCCAACACGTCTATGAATGCACAGGTTTGCAGATTCTTTTGGCCCTCCTCTTGACCTTTATATCCTCCCAAAACACCCTATGTTGTGTAGACAGGTCTTCGCCTGGGGTAGCCTTGCAATCCCTGCAGTCTCTTTGCAATCTTCTCCTTAATAGTATGTAGTCAATCTGAGTTCTTGTCCCGCCGCTTTGGTACGTGATGATGTGTTGCTCGCTTTCTGAAGAAGGTGTTGGCCACCGTTAGGTTGTAGGTAACCGCGAATTCCAATAGGGTTTTGCCCTCTGCATTCCTGGTTCCAAAACCGAGCCCTCCGTGGTGCGGAGCATGGCCGTCCTCCGATGTGCCAACGTGTCCGTTGAAATCCCCGCCAATCATTACTTGTTCGGTTAGGGGTATGCCTCGCATCATTGCGTCTAAGTCCTCCCAGAATGTTGCTTTCTCATGCTCAGATAATCCGGTTTGAGGCTTCAGATAATCAGAATGTTGCCTCGCATCCTCGGTTAGGGGCACTGATTACGTTCAATACTTCACCATCTAGGACCAACTTGATACTTATGATCCTATCGCTAGCTCTTGATACTCCAACTACTTTATCTTTGAGGCTGCTTTCCACAATGATCCCAACTCCATTCCTGCCTCTGACCTTGCTTGCATACCAGAGCTTCTGCCCTAGCACCTTCCTGGCTTTCGTGCCAACCCATTTAGTCTCTTGCAGACAAAGGATGTTGATGTTCCTCCTCATCATCATATGCGCCACCTCAAAACTCTTCTTCGTTAGTGTCCCGATATTTAGTGATCCTAGTCTCAAGTTCCCTGTCCCCATTTGCCCCGCCCTCTCCCTCCCCCTCCCCCTCCCCAACCCCTTAGAAGATGACCTCAATGTCTGGGTTCCATAGCTGGTCGCGCTCATAAACTAGCTGTACCTAATGCGGGTAAGTGGACAACAAGACAAGAAGCCGAATATAGTATAAACACTGGAGAGCACCACCCACAACACTTATGCTCACTAAACCTTGTGTTCAACTAGAATGAAATTTAGATCACAAGTGAGTGTTTTGCAGCTGACCAACTGCAGGAATTTAGCACAATTGCCACCATAAACTCAACCATTTTGTTCAATTAAAGATGAGCTCCTAGGTTCATAAGACCTAGCTTGAGTAGAAAACGGCTAGATCTATCAACTTTAGCAACTTAGATCTAGGATTTCGACGCATGGAGCTTGATCAATTCCAATATAAGCAACAACTTGAATCAAGTCAAGCTTGATCTAATACTTATAGAGCCTTGTTGAATCAAACTGATCGAAGCAATAATTAAGCTAGACTTGTTATCAAACACTATAACCATCTGTTCGGATCAAGGATTTCAAGTACTGAAATCTTGATCAGATTCAATCCTATCAACAATTTCTGATACTAGTTAAGCAAGATTCAGTGCGAACACAATCTAGTTGAATGGCAATTCAACTCAATCAGAAGCACAAACTCAAGCTTTGATACGAATTGTTATGATTCAAGCTAATCTTGAATCATAAACTAGGGTTTTAAGAGTTTAAATTGAGATAAGAGGTGAATTGAGGTGAGAATTAGAAGAATTAGATGAGAAGTTGATAGAATTAGTTGAGAGATAAATGAGACTTGAAGAGATTAGAGAAGAGAACTAAGAGATTTGAGAGAAATCAAGAGAGAAAGATCAATTGTTATTAATGATATATGTGTTTATAAGAGATCTAGCAAGTACTTACACTAACTAAGAACTAGACAAATACATTGCATTAGGACACTAGGACCAACCGACTTACCCACCCCTAGCCACCAACATTGACTTACTTAGTTAACCACTTGACTTCAACTAACTGCCACAACTAACCCCCGTCTAACTAACTATTGACTTACCTTGACTAATTATTACTAGTTTATTACAAGTTCATTACAAGCCAGTGATTATTAGTAATTCCCTACATCCTAGAATCATGACATATAATACATTTCATTTATAAAATATATTTGTAATTTTATAAGGCACTATTATAATTGATTTATATATATATATATATATATATATATATATATATAGCATACAATACAATAATAAATTATGTATATCCTAAGGGAAAAACAAGAGGGCCAGGCCATCCGGGCCCAAGAGGGGTTAGCCTAGGCCAAGGCCTGGCCCAGCCCGGCCTATGGCCACCACTAGAAACAAAGGAAAAAATAAAAACACAGGGGTCGTGACGTTGTTTATCCATGCCCGAGTGTGTGAGCGAATCATGCCCGCCACGTGGCACGCGGAGAAAGGCCGGTGCATGCATATGTGATGTTTCTCATTTTAACTGTGTTTTGAATTGAAACTTTCCGTTGTGCGTTCAGTACATATGTCTTGCATTAAGAAATTGCAATTTTTTCCCGTATCTTACTATAAATAGGGGGTACTGATTTCAAAGTTTTGTATCAATTTTAAAATTAAAGTTTTCTAAAAGTGTCGACTTTCGGAGATCTAATTTGAGAGAAAAATTTCCTTTGAAAAATTTCTTTCCTCGGTTTAATATTTCTAGGAGTCCACTCTTTGGATGTTTTGTGGTCATTGCGTAGAAGGCTGCTGAGTCTCGATGTTCTCTCGGCTTTCTCAGAGTTATTTATTATTCTTCTAGTTTTTTCTTTATTTGTAGCAATTCCAAGTATCTTTTTTTCTCTTCTCTTTTGAGTTTTTCTTTTTTCTATTTATTTAGAG
This sequence comes from Simmondsia chinensis, assembly GCA_018398585.1. Classification (NCBI taxonomy): domain Eukaryota; kingdom Viridiplantae; phylum Streptophyta; class Magnoliopsida; order Caryophyllales; family Simmondsiaceae; genus Simmondsia; species Simmondsia chinensis. The sequence goes on along the minus strand of JAGTTD010000003.1, from coordinate 27,704,120 downwards.
TATTCTTATTATGCTTGCTTGAGGTTCATGTTATTATTATGAATGTACTAGAGTAGAGGAATCAACGTTTGGTTTTAAATTAGGAATTTTAAATCCCTTCACTGTGCTAGTTTAATAAACTTAGGGAAATGTTTTGAAATTTCTCCCAGTAGTAACCCCCTTGATCATTTTAGCCGTGCATTTGATTAGCCACAACGTATGTTCCAGTAGACCCTAGGTTATATGGCATGCCTAAGGGCATACCTCTATTAGTAGGCTGTTGGTTCATCCTTGCTCGATAAATCCCCAAGTTTTGATGTTGAGGATGTGGGTGGTTAGCTTGCCCCCTAGTTTGATATGTATGAAGAGGTCTAGGTGGAAAGGCCTAGTCCCCAAAAGTGGGCACCTATCCTTGTACACCTATTTCAAGCCTTGAGTGGCCTTAAGACAACCTCTCCAACTTTAGGAGTGTATGAACAGTTATGCCCCTTGTCTTGAGGATAGGTGACATTGGCACATTAGTGTTGAGATCCCTAAAAGCCAGAGAGAGTCCCTAGTTAAAAGGTTAGCAAACCCAAAGGACACACTATCAATCCTATGGCTAGATTCCACATGCATAACACTTGGGTTAGCCATTGTTGAGTTTCCCATTCTCTCAGGGACTATGTAGTTAACTAGGGAAAATAGTAATCATGAGTTTGAGGGAGCATCATGTGGATATCCAGTTGGAATTAACGGGGGAGGTACAAGTCTGAGTTGCCTGATGTCCTCCCTAACAGCTTGGACTACGCCATTATAAGCCTCAACCTACCTAACCAGGATATGCTCGACCTCAACTACTGCCTATCTTGCCATGTCCATAGCGATAAGGGAAGTGGGAGAAGACAAGGTTGAATTCATTTCAACTAAGACTCTGACAATTTCCCTATGAAGCCTCTCATGCATTGAGTTTCCGCATGAAGACAATGTTGATTTAGGAGCATAGAGTATGCAAACAGAGGAAGTTTATTGGTAGACTTAAATTTTTTCATCTTGTTCATGGAATCATAGATTCAATGACAATTATCAAGTCCTAGTGATTTGAATCAATGCTTAGTGAACCATGAAACTACATGTGACATGGCTAAACGTGGTAACTTTCAATTTGTTGTATATCGATGACATTCTACTCATTAAGAATGGTATAGATTTGTCATGAGCTGTTAAGATTTAATTGTCTAGTTAGTTTAATGTGAAAGGCCTAAGATGAGCCAACTATGTTTTGATGATCAAGCTTTAGCGAGATTCAAAGAAAGGGTAATGAGTTTATCATGGTTGGTTTGTTTTAATGGGGGATTTTAGATGTTTGACATCAGGATATGTGTTTATCCTTGTAGTGGGAGTCATTAGATGGTGAAGAATGAAGTAGTCTTGTATTGCTTACTTTAATATGGAAGTCGGGTACTTGACAGCTATGAAGTTATGCAGTAGACTATCTGACTCAGAAAGTTCGTTATTGATGAAAGCATGTGAGCAAAAGAATGGAAAAATGAAATATCAATATTAGTTAAAATTTATAGTCAAACAGTTGACAGATCCCTAAGGGATAGTTATGTAATGCATGGCTAATTGGGTTGAGGACAAGCAGGAGATTGTTGGAATTAGTATCCTGAAAAAACTAAATTAGTTAGTTTTAAATATTAAATAAATAAAATTATTTTATTTATTTATTGTCTAATTATGTTTTACGAGTCAAACATGCATGTGATTATTTTCTAAAACGTTCCATGAGATGGACGTAGTCCAAGATGACATGTCATGTTTGGTTTAAGTGGTTAATAAGATTCACAATTAGACTTAGATCAAACTAGTGATATGTTGTCAAAGTATGTTCATAGTCATTGATAAGTTTAGACAACTTGTCTGATAACACTATAATATGATATTTCTCATGACTTGTCTTGGTCATGTGGATATGGATCCAAGAGTATCATGTTGGTGTTATCAATAATATTGGAATACTGAGCAGGACCACATAAATTAGTTGTTTCTGTATTACTATTAGAAATAACTAATTATGTAAGACGATAACTCTAAATCCAAGAAATAGTCTAAACTCGTGCATGGATAGTTCATTGCTTTGATGTGCTAAAGGATTAGTCAAAGTGTGCTGACTTGAATCTTACGTACATTGGGTAATGGCATAAAGTGTAGTGGAAACAGTTGTTTTACGTGGAATCCATAGTCTCTGAGGCGACAAAGATGTCCTCTCAGTTGATTCGCAAGCATATGAACATATTTTAGAATCTTTAGCCAAAGTATTCCGCATGTTTGGCATTTGAAATTAATACGAAAATTGTTTCTGTATTATTAAATTGTTCGAGAAGGGTGAGTCAGAAACTACTGCGAGAGATGTGAGACAAGAAACAATAGTAGTTAAAGTCACTTTTGCTCATGGATATCTAATAGAGGGGTTAATTATCGTAATAAAAGTTCTTTAAAAAATTTTGGAGTGAATATATTTAACTTTAGAGTGCAGTAAAACTTATTTTGTGGAATTAAGTTTTACTAAATGATAATCAATTATTATCATGAAATGATTTTAGATTGGACCCATTTCAAGCTAGAGTTAAATTGTCCCCGAGGTCCCATCGCAAGTCTCGACTTAAACAGCGTTTGAAAATATTTAAAAATAAATTCATGAGATGAACTATTTATTTATGAGATCAATAAATTTTTGTGCCAAACAAATATTGATGAGAATGAATATAAAATACGATAAATTATATTGTGGTTTAAATCAAAACAAAAAAAGGGAAAGAATCTGCACGGCCCTGGGCGTGCATTACACGAGCCGGGGTAGGCGGGTATAGTGCGGTTAAGGGTTTTGGAACCTAATTTTCTCCCACGTCGAAAATCTTAAAATTATTTTAGGGGTTTTCGGAAATTATAGCTCAACATAATAAAAAATTGTTTTTCGGAAAGATTGAAGAAAACATTTGTTCTGAAAAATTTCTTGAATTAAGTATTTTTGGGGGCCCACAATTTCCGTGCTAGAAGAGATCGTTTCGAAGAAGACTTTGAGGTGCCGAGAATTCTTCTAATTTCATATCTTCAAGGCAGAGTTGGGATTCGTGCTTTAGGTATGTCTAAGTTAAGTATTTGATATTCAATTTTTTTCTTTTATTTCATTTATTCTACTACTGTCTTTGTACTTGTTTTATTTGATGTTTTTGTTCGTCATATTATGAACTTATTAAATTAAGATGCATATCTAATTAAGTAGGTTCATTAGGTTAGGGGTTTAGATTTAAAATTGAGTATTTTAATTTCATTCCACTGCGCCCATTTAAAGAAATATTTTTGAAATATGTTCCCAACAATTGGCATCAAAGCTAACTCTAAACACATTCATGATTGACACTAAAAGTGTCAGGTTTCTATAAATTGGGGTATATAGAATTACAAAAATATAAATTGAGAATTTCATTAAAGGAAAACGACAATATTGAATATTGTTATTAAAAAGATTAATAACAGATTGAAGGTTTATTAAAGTTTTAAATTATTTAAAATTTTAGATGAGTCATGATTCAATTTAAATTGGATCTAATGAGATTAGATATTTCAGGAGTTGAACGAATTTAGATTATTAATCTAGTGTGATTAGATTTTGAACTAAGGCGTGAAATATTCAGCTGTTGAATATTTCATCATAATTCAAAACAAAGAATATCTAGTAGGATTATATGTTTGGTTTACGATCTAGTGAGATTAATTTCGTATTTAATTATTGAAAAAATAATAAATAGAAGGTGTGTGCCCAACAAAGATGCTGGGCACACGTCCTTTTTTTATTTTAATTTAAAAATAAATAAATAAATAAATAAATAAGTAATCGATTAGGATGATAAGATTATATGATAATCTTTTATAAAAGTGTTTTAGAAAAATTTTTAATTGTTCCAGTCTTTAGGCGTTAAGCATTGTTATTCTAATTGTTTGATAACATGACATTTATCAAATTTTAGTTCACATGTTTAATATTATGTAAATGAGTTAAATATTATATATGATGTGAATAAAGTTATAAGGCCATATGACTTTGTGAAGTGGGAGAATTTTTTAAATAGATCTAATATGATTTGATAATTCAAAAGTTGAATTATTTAAAAGGAAAATTCTCATGATGTGTCGTATAAGATTAGATTACATGGGTTAGATAATTAAAGGAACATAACTAGATTATGGTTTTATTTATTTGTTAAATAAAATTTAGAATGTGATTCTAATATTCGTTATGAAATAATCAAACTTAAAAGAATGATCCACTGTTTAAAATTTCAAGTGGGAGCGAGGATCTAGAGTTGATTCCTCATGGTCTCCATTGCCAGCCTAATATTATAGTGGATATAAGGTTAGACTTTTTAAGGATAGATGGAGGTACGGAAAGTAGATGTGACTGCGTTTTTGTGGTGTATCTTGTTTACTTGTACTAACGTTTTGGTAATCATATACACTTAACTAGGATAGCATGATAGTCTCATAGGGAGCATTGTGACACTATCTTAGAGACCAAGGTACAAATAGTGAGTTAATTACGTTTAGAAAACATACAGATTGAGAATTATTCCCACCTTATAGATAATTCGATACGCCCCTCTCCCATAAAGTAATAGGTAGATTGGTTAGCTCATCGCTGCACACACACAAAGAATAGTTAGGTGAATTCCATGCTTTGTTTGTTTGCTAAAATTATTAAAAGGCTCACAAGACTCAAAATATCAAGTGGGAGAGCGCTACTAAATCAATGCTCATTGCTTCCGATACCGATCTAGCATCATAGTAGGTGGGCGCAACTCCCCGAGGAGAGCGTTCATTTGTAAAATACAAGCTTAGACCTCCTGTATGATAGACTAAAGCTTCGAAAAAACCGGTGCGGCCATGTCGATGTGGGGTACTTTGTGGCCTTACACGGATTTTGAGGTGGTGGTGTACACTTGACTAGGGTCTACATTAGCCTCCTTGAGGAGCTCTATTGTATAATCGTGGAGGCTGAGGGAAAAGTGGTGTGTTGAATATGTTTAGTAAAGAGTTTACAATAAATATATTTATTGAGAAATGTTCTCACCCTTCTGATATCTCAATTTGGCCTCGCCGTCGGCATACATGTAATTGTTGGATTATGAACTAAAAGAGAAGGAAAGAAGAATACTTGGAATTGCTCCAAAATAAAAAAGCCAGAAGAACTCTAAGAAAGTCGAGAAAACCAAGATCTAGTGCCCTTCTACGCAATGCCCGGAGAGTGGGTTCCGAAAAATATTAAACTGAGAAAAGAAAACTTTCAAAGGAAATTTTTTCGCCAATTGGATCTCCGAATACACTTTGAGAAATCATTTAATTTTGAATTGGATGCCAAACCCTGAAAAAAATACCCCTATTTATAGTAGGATATCAGAGCAAAAAAATTCCAATTTTTTGATGTGGGACGCGCTGGTTTAAAATTGAAATGCACTGTTTAATAATTAAAACCATGCAAAACGCGTCATTCCATTGCATAGTTCAAAAAAAATGTTTTTTTTCTTTCCGCTGTCACATAGCAGCCAGCCATTGGTCTGTTGCTTCTATTAGGCAGCCTAGAGCATTACACATGACGCGTGCTGATTGGCTACAAGCGTTAACCATCGATTGCACTTGTGTTTTTTTCGCTATTTCGCCTTGTTTTGTTAGGCAAGACTGTTTGCTACGGGTTCCACCCAAAAGGAAGGAATTGATTATGATGAGACCTTCTCACAAGTAGCAATGTTAAAGTTCATAAGTATACTCCTATCCATTGCAGCTCATTATGATTATGAGATTTGGCAAATGGAGGTCAAAATGGCCTTTTTGAATGGTCGTCTTGAAGAAGACATCTATATGGTGCAACCAGATGATTTCGTTTGCAAAAATCAGGAGCATATGGTATGCAAACTGAAGAAGTCCATATATGGACTGAAGCAAGCATCATGCTCACGGAATATTAGCTTCAGTGAAGAAATTAAATCTTATGGGTTTGAGCAATTGGTTGATGAAACATGCACGTACAAATGGCATCAAGAGAAAGTAGTGACTTTGTTAGAATTGTATGTTGACGATATACTACTCATTTGGAATGATGTAGGGGTTTTAACTGCTGTAAAGATTTGGTGGTCAAGTCAGTTCGATATGAAGGACATAGGAGAAGCCAGCTATATTCTTGGGATCAAGCTTTTACGAGGCGTAAGAGTAGGATGTTAGGTCTTTCTTAAGCTATTGATATTGACAAGATGTTGTCAAGGTATAACATGGAAGAATTCAAGAAAGGGTTTTTAACTTTCATACATGCAGACCCTCTTTCTTTAAAGCAGTATTCTATGACACCTCAAGAGGAAGAGTAGAAGAGGAATGCTCCAAATGTTTTGGCTGTGGGAAGACTCATGTATGCCATGTCCTGCACAAGACCAGATATCTGCTGTGCTGTTGGTTTGGTTATAGGTATTAGTCTAACTGAGGTCTGATGCATTGCGTGGCGGTGAAGTATATTCTCAAGCACTTGAGAAGAATTAAAGATTATATGCTGATCTTTCAAAGTAATGAGTTGGTTCTAGTTAGCTATACCGATTCAGACTTCCAGTTAGATACAGATGCCAGACATTTGATTTCTGGATATGTCTTGACCCCTGGAGGAGAGGCCATTAGTGGGGGGAGTGCCAAGTAGTCTTATATTGCTGACTCCACCATAGAGGCTGCATATGTTACAACTTCAGAAGCTGCAAAGAAGGCATGTTGGTTTAGACAGAGTAATTGACATCACAATAACTTTGACTTAGCAGACCTTTGGATCATTCACAGAAGGGAAGGGTAGAAAGTATATAGTAATTTATATTTAGGACAAGTGAGAGATTGTTTGGAATAGTGTCCTGAAAATCCAAACATTACCCTCTAAATGTTATTTTATTAATGAATAAAATTGAAGTTCCAATCATTTTCCTTGTTAAATTTGTGTAAACGAGCATATATGTTGCATGTGATTTTCTTTTTAGCAACATACATGAGATGGGTGTACTCCTCATACTACAATTTACATGTTCATTCTAAATAGTTTATGAGATTAACCCATAGATAGACTTGGAACAAATTATATGAATTGTTGTTTGAAAAACTTATAGTCAAAGATAAGTTTGGACCACTTGTATGCTAAGATTATAATGTGACACTTTAGATGACTTGTCTTGGTCATATGAATGGTGATCCAAAAGTGTTAGGTTGGTGTGTTTAATTAGATTGATATACTAAGTTGGACCATGTGAGTTGTCTTTTTTCTGGACTACTATAAAAAATGAGTGATTCATGTTGTATTGTTTGTACGATGACTCTAAATCCTGAAAGTATTCTGGACTTGTGCATGGAACGTTAGTTACTTTGGTGTACTATAAGTAAGGTTTAGACAAATGACTGAATTTCCACGTACACTAGGTAATGGCTTGATTTGTGATAAGGATCAGGTATTTAATATGTAATCTATAGTCTATTATGTGATACAGATGTCTCCTTAGTTGATTTGCAAATGTTTCAACGATTCGGAATCTTCAGCCAAAGTATTCCAAGTGTTTGACATTTGAAATTTATACTGTAAATTTGTTCAAGTATAAATGAATTGTTTGAAAAAAGGTGAGTCGGGAACTAATAGAGAAGCTGTGAGAAAAATAATAGTAGTAATTATAATTATAATTTGTCATGGAAATCAAGTAGAGGGGTTGTCATCAATATAATCTATTCAGAAATTATCAAATAAATGATTTAAGTGTAGAGTGCAGTGGGATGTATTTAGTGGAGTTGAGTCCCATTAAATCCTAATTAAATTTTTATGGTGAGATGGTATTTAACCTATTTGGAGCTAGATTTAAATTGTCCCTGAGGTCCCTACACAAGTCTCTATTTTTATTGCCACCGAAAAATATTAAAGAATTTACGAGACAAGTTAGTTTAATTTTTCAACATTGTTCATGTGATGAATAAAAGTTGAAAATTAGAAAATAAAATAATTTTTTAAATTTAAAATTCATAAGATGAATTTTTACATGTGGAAACAAAAAAAGGGGAAAATGCTTACAGGCGTCCCAATCCGTGTCTGTTGAATCGAATCGCATGCTGGGACGTCATTCTTGGCAATCCACGCCATCATGCGCGGGCATTGAATACGCGACACATGGCATGCGTTTTAAGGTCAAAAGCAGGCGATTTTTTCCAGTGTGAAATGTGTCATTTTAATTGTTTTTATACACGAAAGATTGCATTTTGCTCTAAACCTGCTCACCCTACATCAAATTTTTAGATTTTTTTTTCCACTCCAGTATCCTACTATAAATATAGGTACCAATTTCATGGTTGGTATTCTATCTATTAAAAATTAAAGGTTTCTGAAAGTGATGACTTTCGGAGAACTAATTGGAGAGAAAATTTTCTTTGATTTTTTTCCCCAGTTTAATATTTTTCGGAGCCCACTCTCTAGGTATTTTCAAGGTGATTACTTAGAAGGCTTCTATGTCTCATGTTTCTTGGAGTAATTTATTATTATTCCGATTTTCTTTATTTAGAACAATTCCAAGTATATCTTTCTTTCCTTCTCTTTTAAGTTTTTTTTACTTTTCTATTTATTTATAATTTTCTTATTATGCTAGTTATAGTTTATGTAATTATTATGAATATATTAGAGTAGAGGCCTGTAGATTTAAATTAAAAATTTAAATATGTAGATTTAAAATTAGGAATTTTAAATCAACTTTAGGTTTAAAATTAGAATATTTAAACCATTACGCTGCATTAACTTTATTTAATTAGGGAAAAATTTTAAAATTCCTCGCAACAAGTGTGTCGCAATTGAACCCTCACTTAGTGAAAATGCATTACAGCTAATTGGAAAAACATAGTAGACTACATCTTTGAACCATGCATCCCATTTGACTAATCGAATGTATCTCACACACAAGACTTACTTCCTGCACACACTTTAACTACAAAATCACATGTTTCATGACTGTATCCTAGACCCTTCATCGGTGTAACAGAGTCAAATTCATATCATTAACTCATTACTTGAATCGGACAAACTTCGCACACGTATAGGTAGATCCCATTGATCATGCCCCTGTAACACGACATCCTATAAATTGCCTCACATCCATTAAGAGCATTCATTCAACCTCCTTTTCCTTTTGTCATACGTTACTAAGCACAACACCTGGGATGGAATTTTTACTTTAGTGCTTGAAATCATACAAATGAAAGATTTTGCCTCATTAAACTCAAGACCTGTCGTTGCTAAGCTTTGGGTCAAGGCTCATGTTTGCTCTTTTTGTTTGCTTTGTGTGTGTGTGGTCACCATAAATATAAATCAATCAAACATGCAAAAAGAGAGTTGCAACAACGTGGGAGCGAGCTTGAATTCTAGACCACACATGTTTGACTTCAACCAATCACCTTCTCAAGGAAAAATGTTGGTGCTTTTGGTGAACTTGACTTTGGTTTGCAACTATTTGTGGATTCTACTTATGCTCCAATTAAGGAGACTTCTAATATTTTGTGGATTTTTTAATATAAGTATGACATAAAATTAAAGGGATATGGACCTAACTCAAGAGGCAATTATAGTGATAGAGTAAAGCTAGCAGACGCCTTTCTTGGTACACTTAAAGTTAGGAACTGGGGTGGAAACAAATTCAAGAGCTTAGTAGTTCACTTACAAGCCCGAGTCAGTCAGATTTTTAGACTTGGCATCCTTAACTTCTAATAACTCGAATGAGTTAGAGTTTGGCAAGATTTAGATGGAGCACGTTGTATCTGGGTTATTAGATGAAGACCAATGCAATCAAGGCCAAGCCTTGACTGTCAAAGCCCTCAAATAATAATGCAAACCTAAGTTCTCTCGACTTATTACACTAGTGTTTATAATGAATTTGATCAGTGTGCTTATTCATTAAGTTTGAGTTAGGTTTGAGGTGGGATTCATAAGGATGGATTGAACTCAAGCTCTAGCTTCAAGCCCGACTTGATATTTCCTTAAGATGAACAGAATACTTGAACGATATTGCTCCAAAGATGTGGTTGTGGAGGAAAAGGGAGGCGTGAATGAAGCAAGAAGCCTTCCATTGTAAGAATTCTTCCTCTTCCTAGTTTTTATAGGAAAATGTGGCAGTGGATATAAAAAGTGACAAGTGTGACTTGAAAAATAAGTATGTTTGACCCTATCCCTTAGTCTTTTGCTATGTAGTACTGGGCATTATGTAAGGTAGGCGTTTTAGGAGGTGGGCGTTTTATGTGTACTAGGCATTATACAAGGTGGATGTTATATGATGTGGGCATCTTACCTCTTAAAAATATAATTACAAACAACTACTTGTACAACTTATTCACCTATTTATAGTAGCAAGATGCTCAATTATATTATAAACAATTATTGTTGAGACCAACGTAATAAAGGTCAAGCCTTGGCCATCCAAGCCATAAACTAACTCCTCAATTCTTAACTCATTGATTGTGGGAACAAATTGAAATAGAAAGTTCATAGCCAAAACCCGAAGAACTATGTTGCTTTAAAGAAAGCAAGTGCAATGTTCATCTACGTTACGCTACGCTAAGCTAAGCTAGGCTAAGTCATGCTACTCTAAGGTAAAAAGCATGAGTGTGCTGTAAAAAACTTAAAGAAGTTTGTATGGTGGTGCTAAATACTTTACAATTACAATAGTGTCTCTTATTTATAAAAAACAGAAATAAGTGTTGTATCCCACTTCTCCGGCATTTCCTTCCCACGTATGCCCTAAAGCTCCTTTAGAAAGCTGAATGGGCATTGGACATGCCCTAAAATTGTGTGCTTGACCATCTTTCTTGAAGCCCCATGTCTACATAGCTTGCTGGAGTTCGTTCTAGATGCCTCACAATTTTTTTCATAGGCGTGATGCTCACGTATCTAGAATTGTGCTCCAAGTTAACAGTCCTAAGCTTCAGAACAACCTACATTGCAGCCTTTTAGGAAGTCCCTCGAGCTTGAGCCTCCTTTATCCCTTCAACCACCTTGAGTGGCTGATACCCTTTAAAGGGTTAAACTCCTCAAGAAACTAGGCTCGAGATGCCATTATCTTAACATCTAAAGGCCCAGTATCACTCGAGGATGGCCTCATGTGATAAGCGCGTGACGTTTTACTCCAAAGCAAATTTGTCCCAACTCCCTTGAGTTTAGGGTGTAAACAGGTCCATCATGGGTGATTTACATTAACGGTTTATATTCTAACTTTAATTCACAAGTTCCATAGTGATCACTCCGTCTTTCTTGAGTTGTTTCGCATAACTATGTCTCATACCAGTATGCTTGGACTTCCCATTATACACCTCTCTATATGCCTTTTAGAGCATAGCTTAACTATTATAATGGATAGAAATTAGTTACATTGGCTTAGGCAACTTTTTGTTACATAGCTTAACCATTATACACCTCTCCCATGCTCAACCTTCAACTTTTTGTCTCGACAGCTGCCAACCAAGGGTCCCGCCAAGACCGATCCGCCAAAGTTGCATGTGCCTCTCTTCCTCGTTAGCTACCAAGCCCCCTAAGACGAACTCTTCACTGTCGCCACTTCGCCGTGAAACTTGCCAATGACTTATCCGCCACGCTATCTGCTGAAGGAGGCTAGGATGCATCATTCTCTCCAGCCTGGAGATAATTCGTCCTCAAATTTGTTGGCTGATCATTTGGGACAATTCTGCCCAGCCATGTTCCCTCACGCCTAGACCCCGTCTTGCCATACTTACCTAGTTGTGGTTCGTTGTCCCGGCTTGCCAAGACGTGTGTTGAATCTTGCCCCGCCAAGTTGTAGATGGCATCTGACTCTTCCACCAAGGATTTTCCCGTATCACCAACACAGCTTTCGGTAACTCTTCTGGCACTTCAACTTTCTCTGTTTTGCCATCAAGATAACCCTGCCAAGTCCCATCTTTTGTTGTGTCAATACAACTGATCCGCCCTTCTGATTTACTCGTATGTAACTGTTAGCAAGTAGACTCTACACTTGGCGCCTGACATCCTCACACCCCATAATGCCTACTTGGTATTGACTCCGCCTTCCTGATAAGTCACCTCCGTGAACCCTGTCTTGCCGGCATTCTTCCTCCCTTGTTGGTGGCAAGACATATGCCAACCCTTCGGGGCGAACCTCCTTGGATAGACTCCCTTCCTTATTCGACTCCTTCTCCTCGTCATAGATGGGATCATCAAATATGGGTGGAAAAGAGAAATCCAGATACATCGGCCCATCAAATATTGGTTTTCTCCTAACATCGCCTACAGGTGTAAACATCAACTCTGACTCGCCAACTGCGTTGGTGAACACGGTTTTGTCTCTTGGCTTTGGGTCTTCGGTCTTCGACACACATGGCAACTCAACTTTCTTGGGCAATAAGATGATCCTCGTTCCCAAAAAGACGAAGCTATATCTGTTATGTCATCCATCATGGATGGTGCCCCCATCGTATTGCCATGGTCTCCCTAACAATAAATGACAGGCATCCATGGTTACCATGTCACACCACACGCCATCCCTATACTTTGACCCAACTGAAAAATTCACCAAGCAACGTTTAGACACAGTTACCTGGTTGTCTTTCTTAAGCCATGACATCTTGTATGGGTTCGGATGATCTTTCGTCTTTAACCCTAGCTTTTAGATGACTTCTTTAGAGTTGGCATTCTTACAACTCTTGGAATATATGACTAGGGAGCATACTCTCTTGCAAATCATGCATGTCATCTAGAATATGTTGCATTGAAGCCATTGGTGTCCTTCTACTTCTTTAGGCGTGAAGCCAACTCGCTTGACAAATAACAAGCGACCCTCATCATGCGTTATCTCCACTTCACCAAGTGGCACCAACCCGTTCTGAATTTCTTCCGCCATTATGGCAGCTTCTTCTTTAAGCTCTGGAAATTCATCACGAAGGCCAGTTTCCACCTCCATTCTTCAACGTTGGCATTGCCAATATTGAGCCGATGTTGCCTCAGCCTAGGATCCGGTAGATCAGTATCTGATACCGGATTCTGGGTCTTGTCCACCTCATCTTCTATAGCACCAGGTGTTAATGGGTGTTGGGGCTAGGTTCCCGAATCCAAGTTGGGATTTGCCCCCAGTTGAATCAAGCAACTCTTGATTCGCTGGAATCTCGCTTCCAAGTCCTCTATTCGCCTTTCGGTTTGCCGTTGATGGTCATGATCATAAACGTCTTTGACAGCGGCGTATCTCGGTCGCCTATGGGCCATCTTAGAAGTCGTTCTAAGCTCTGATACCAACTGATCCAGGGTGTAAAGTGGGATTTTTGGGGAATGTGAAGGATTCAACAACCTTCCCTTTAATTTTATTAATCAATAATAAAAAGAAAGAGGAACATAGGAATTCACTTCTAATTCTCCCACCCGAGAACAGAAAGAACTAAAAACTCATAAAAATAAATCTAAACCATAGAATGCCTCAAAACCCTAGCTCATCCCTCCTTAAATAGAGGTTAGAGATATCTGAAAAATGGAAATAAATCAAACTAAAATCCTTCCTAATCTAAAGTACTTTCCTAAACTTAAATTCCTCATCAAATTCAAACTCTAATCTTCACCACGCTCAACCTTCAGCTTCTCATCTTCATAGACGCCAACCAGGGGTCCGCCATGACCGATCCGCCAAAGTTGCTTGTGCCTTTCTTCCTTGTTAGCTACCAAGCCCGCTAAGACCAACTATTCACTATCGCCATTCTGCCATGAAACCCGCCAATGACTTATCCGCCAAAGGAAGCGGAGCTGCATCACCGTCTCTTAATATACCAAAAATGACATTAGCCTCACCCGCATCTTTGACATCAAAATTATTTTAGAGAACTAAGAATTATTTTATGTTTATCAAAATAGTCTCGCAGATGCAATGATAACCAAAACACAAAGAGAGAATGAGTATAGAGAGGATTGATTTCTGAGATGGAAGAAGTAGAGGATGATATATGTTGTTTGATTCATTTCAATCTTCAGAATGGAGGGGGTATTCATTGTTTTCATGTGTTTTTTGGAGGAGATGCATCTTTTCACATGAAGAGACACATCCATTTAGAAGAGACACATTTCTTCATATTAAGAGACACATCTCTTTACATGGGCACAAAACCACTGCCTTTTTAATGTTTGAAAAATGATACAAGCTGACCTTTAGTTTTTTAGGGGAGTTGTATCCCACATCGGAAAAATAGAGTGGAAGATCCTTTTCTTAACAGGTACATTTATATTTCGGAAATTATTTTTCAAAACCCCTTACTCCGCTTACACGTAGCAGTTTAATGTCATTAAATTTGTGACGGTCTATAGCCGTTGGAATTTATTGCACCCTGTTTTAATACTTGTTACCGTTACTAGCCGTTTAGGATCATTAGAATTTTGACCGTTGGGAATTAATTAAAAATTATGGTTGTTGGTACCATTATTGCAGTCGACACGTGACTTTTACCATTCAAAGTATGGTTGTTTGGAGTTAATATTACTGATATAAATCCTCAAGCCCTTCCTTTTCGCATCATATATTTTAAACCCTATTTCTCTGTGCTGCTATCTCAATCTCTCTCACACACGCAGATACTTTGGGGAGCAAAGCAGTTACGCTTACCTTTCCTCTCCCTTTGCATCCAAATTTCATCTCCCTCAAGTCAAATTGAGTCAATTTCAATTTATTCAGTAGAATTGAAGAAAACATTTGTTTTGGGCAAAGTTTAAGGTACTCCTATCCGGCAATTAATGAGTGCACGTTAAGAGTCGGATCGCGTTAATCCTGGAGGACGGCCGTCGGTTATAATGTATGCACCGGAGCTGCGGCAATATCGTCTTTTAGGACAGTGGCATTTACCACAGCGCGATATCATCTTTTGTGAGATCTTTCTAATTACTCTCTCTTTTCGTTGCTATGATTGAATATTTATCAATTTTCTAATCATTATTTGATTGCTTTGTTTATATAATTATTTCTGAATCATTTCTACAATTTCCAATATTTTTACTGTGTTTTTGCTGCTAATTCAGCGGCAAATTTCACTAAAATTTTTACTTAATTTACTACAATATTTTACTAAAATTTATAATACAATTATACTGCAATTTATAACAGTATTTTACTGCATTTTACAGAAGTGTTCAACTATAATTTAGATGTAATTTTCACTGCGATTAGACAAATTTTTCTAACAATGTAAAAGACAATTTATAGAGAGAGAGATTGGATGGGCGGCAATGAGTTAGGTTTAATAAAATTAAATTAAAAAAGGGGTTCAATTGTTAAATTTTTTTTATGTTAGATTTTTGGTAAAATTTAAAGTTCAATTTATATGATATATTGTCAAAATTGAAATCGATCAATTTGAAAATTGAGAAATCGAATAATGAGAAAACTTATCAGTATATTGTAATGTCGAAATGCCAATGTCTCGGTGAGCATTAGATCAAAACGAAATGTCGGGACCGCCTCTCAATGTTGCGGCTGATTGTTTGAAGGTTTTGGGTTGATTTTCTCATATGGGTGCTTTTGAATTTCAACCCATGGTCTGAAGGGTGCTTGTTTTATGCGTTTGTTGATGAATGTTATGGTTTGACATTTGATTTTGAGTTCGACGGTCTGTTTAATTTGACTGATCATGTGGTTTAGCATCGAGTATAGCTATTGTGATGGAGTTTGGCGATTTGCTTATCTACCTTTGTTAAGGGAACAAGTAACTCTGAAAGGAAATGTTAGGGCTTTGGGACTGATAATGTGCTTAGGATTATATTAGTTGTTCCGGTGAAGGCCATTGGTGCTTTCTTTGTGATATGGCGAGAGTACATGGGGATTCTTGAGATGATAACCATGTCATGCTCTTCCTGCAAGATGATTCCCAAGAACTCTCATTATCTGCCTTAATATTTGTGCGAGATATTATAGCTAGCATACATTATGTGATTAGAAGGATAGTACATTATATGATTAGAAGGACAGTATCGTCTAAACAAATGTTAAAAATTGAATAGATATATTTAATTATCTAATAATTATATCTATGTGATCGCTAGCATGCTTGTTTGATTAGGGCGATATTGTCCACTATCATATAGAATTTCACATCTTGGTCTAAAGTCTCTTCTCCACATGTGTAGTATGAAAATTGAATTGTTATTTTTTCAATTTTCTGTGTGATTGTTGTGGTTAATATGTGTTTAATACTTGAGGTTGATTGTGAACTTGAGCCTTGAACCCAGGATTAGCCAACTCTTAAGTTAGGCATGTCTAGTTGTACAGTCTTAAATCCATGTGTTATTTTGTGTATTGGTCTCCATGTTGATGTCTCATGTATTTCCTAATGCTATGTTTGAAGCAAGTTGGTATATGTTGTCACATGTTGCTTGAAGTGATGATAAACATGTTGTTTATGGACTGTTTTCAAGCTAAATGTTGATGGCCATGCTGGATTTTGCAGTATTGGTGTAATACTTATTGTTTATGATGTGCAATTGTTGTATGTTGTGCACATACAGCAGATTATGACATTTACTTGCTGAATGCTGATGCTCATATTGAGTTTGGTGCTGTCCATATTTGTTTTGGACTGTTTGTAGCGGAAAATGATGTATCTTAGTTAACTGTATTGTTTGGCATTGGTCTCAAGTTGGTCAGGTTTTGATTTGTGTAGTATTAGAGTGTCTTTGCTGAATTTTAGACAAAAGTTGGGAAATATTGATATGTTGAGTCATATGTGGACTTGTGCTGTCTTGGGAGACTTGTATATACTTAAGCTCATTGTTTCATACCTTCTTTTCTAGTTTTTAAGGAAAAGAGTAAGGTGCAGGTTATATTAGAACCTTGATTGATCATAAGCTTGGTATTTATCTCGTGTCTAGATACCTTATTTGGGTTATTGTGATGTGTTGTATGCTCATGTTGGTCATTTAGATGACATACCATATGATCCTAGCATTCACTTAATGAGGAGAAAAACGATCGTGTCACAAGTTAAATATTCTAAGGTAATTGATAGCATTATGTTTCGATGAATAAGACAACACTTGTCCTATGATATCATATGTCAATGGTAGATCTAGTCTTACATTGCCTGATACCATCATCATTGAAGCAAATTTACACGATACAGACGTACAAGAAGATCCATAAAAAGGATAATGTAAAATGGGACAAAACAAAAATAACAACCCAATATCTCAAAGAGTCTCCCGCCAAAGCAGAATCTAGGAGATGCCAATTGGTTTTGGTAGTGAAGTACTATGAATGGGATTTACATTGTAATAGACTCTTTGTTGTGTTGGGTGTCTGATTTCAGTGAGAGATATTCTACTATTTACAATGTATTTAGACTCATTAGTGAGCTATGTTATGTGACACCCCTCTGAAACTTGAATATTTTAGTTGTACTTGAACACTGAGTTGGCAGGTAGAAAAATTGAATGGCTTAGGAATGTAATGTGAGACATTCCATTATGGGGGGTTGTAAGAGCACCCGAGAGCCTATGAGGTATATTGTCTTATCATAATCTTTCGTGATTATTGTGCTTTTACCAATGTTTGCTAGTTATAGCTAGCTTATGAAAATTGATTATAATGAAAATATTATTTGGGGCGATTGTCCAAGTCGATGTAAATAGCTTGATGATGCTAAGCACTTGGGCTCAATAGCCTTGCAGAGGCTTGGGTTGCCTTAAGCTGAATTGTAAAAAGCATCTTGTGAATTAAGATCTTCTATACCGCTTTATCTTGATATCACCAAATTTGATACAACATTGGTAATACATGGACTACCCTTAATAGTAATAATGGTATGATGGGAATGGATATATGGTCCTTTGTGACCTAAACTGGTGATAGTGTTTCACTATTGTGATGAGATGTGAGAGTGACAAATTGCGGTATATGTCTTTCGTGCCAACTGTGTATATGATATACGTACAATACGTGTACTATTTGAGTACTTGGAGTGGAGATATGATTTTATTGATATGATGCTTTCTCCACTATTGTGTTATACTGACTTTTGTTGAAGTTGGCAGGCGGTGGAGCTAGTTGTTTAACAGCTCGTTGCAGATACCTTAATGTAGGGGTGAGAGCAACTCATGATTGATGATGGTAGTGGCCAACTCTTAAGTACTGCTTTGTTATAATACAGTGTAAAATGCCATGTATGATGGTTGAGCTTGATACTTTAACCTAACCCATAATCCGTAACGGGAGGTGTGGGCACTGCACACTTGATGGGATCCACCTATGTAGGTGTGGGAGTTTGGCCGCTCCCTATGAAAGTTCAAGACTTGCCTTCTAGAGCGCCTATGAATATACTGGACAAGCGCATGGCAGATAAAAAGCGCCAAACCGCATGAGTTGTTGTTATGTTACCAAGGAGTAAGGTTGAGCTCTA
Organism: Simmondsia chinensis; assembly: GCA_018398585.1. Classification (NCBI taxonomy): domain Eukaryota; kingdom Viridiplantae; phylum Streptophyta; class Magnoliopsida; order Caryophyllales; family Simmondsiaceae; genus Simmondsia; species Simmondsia chinensis. The sequence goes on along the minus strand of JAGTTD010000003.1, from coordinate 27,685,679 downwards.
GCTCTTAATGGACCCATAGCCATATGTTTGGATGTGTACGGTAACACACACTTGATAGGATCTACCTATATAGGTGTGGGAGTGTGGCCGCTCCCTATGAAGGGTTAAAATTTCCTTCTAGAGCGCCGATGAATATCCAGAACAAGCGCATGGCCGATAAAACGTGTCAAACTGCAGGAGTTGCCAAGATATGGAGTTTGGTATGTGTCTAAGTGGCAGACTATACAATCCCTTGTGAGATTTAAGGTGAAAGCCACCTTGCAAGATGTTGGTCCTAAACTTGGGTTACACTATATGACGATTCAAGTCGTGAGACATCGGCACTGAAAAACTAAACTCCTTTTGCCCAATCTATTCTTCTTTGTTCTCTTCTGCTTGTATCCTTTGTGGGGGATTGTTGGAAAAAAATGATACAAGCTAACCTTTAGTTTTTTAGGGGAGTTGTATCCCACATTGGAAAAATAGTGTGAAAGATCCTTTTCTTAATGGGAACATTTATTTTTCGGAAATTATTTTTTCAAGACCCATTACTCCGCTTACACGTAGCGGTTTAATGTCATTAAATCTGTGACCGTTTATAGCCGTTGGACTTTATTGCACCCGATTTTAATACTTGTTACCGTTACTAGCCGTTTAAGGTCATTAAAATTGTGACCGTTAGGAATTAATTAAAAATTATTGTTGTTGGTACCATTATTGCAGTCGTTACACGTGACTTTTACCATTCAAAATATAGCTGTTTGGAGTTAATATTACTGATATAAATCCTCAAGCCCTTCCTTTTCGCATCATATATTTTAAAACCCTATTTCTCTGTGCTGCAATCTCAATCTCTCACACACTCAGATATTTTGGGGAGCAAAGCAGTTACGCTCACATTTCCTCTCCATTTGCATCCAAATTTCATCTCCCTCAACTCAAATTGAGTCAATTTCAATTTATTCAGTAGAATTGAAGAAATTCTCACGCGATTCCGCACATTTGTTTTGGGCAAAGTTCAAGGTACTCCTATCCGGCAATTAACGAGTGCACGTTAAGAGTCGGATTGCGTTAATCCTGGAGGACGGCCGCCGGTTATACTGTGTGGACCGGAGCAGCGGCGAAATTGTCTTTTAGGACAGAGGCATTTACCACGACACGATATCATCTTTTGTGAGATCTTTCTAATTGCTCTCTCTTTTTATTGCTATGATTGAATATTTATCAATTTTCTAATCATTATTTGATTGCTATGTTTATATAATTATTTCTTAATCATTTCTGTAATTTCCAATATTTTTACTATGTTTTCGCTGCCAATTCAGTGGCAACTTTCACTGAAATTTTTGCTTAATTTACTACAATATTTTACTGAAATTTATAATACAATTATACTGCAATTTATAACAGTATTTTATTGCATTTTACAGAAGTGTTCTACTGTAATTTAGATGTAATTTTCACTGTGATTAGACAAATTTTTCTAACATTTAATACTTTCAAAATACATCTACAAATACGAATCAAGATATTGGTTCAAAGGAGAACCATTGATGAGTACACCTTCCAAAAGCCCTAAGATAAGCCAGAGTCCAAGCTGCCTAGTGCTCACTTTTTGTTTTTTTTTTTTTTCTCCTATAAGTTAGAATCTTATTTAGAGTCAGACTACTTCTTAAAACCTTTAGATCTCTAAGTATTTGAGTTTTTTAGCCATGTAATATGTTCAAGAGTAGGAGTCATAATACATTTACGGAAGTAACCTATAAATAAAATTAAAATCTTTAATTTGACAATATTTCTCCTTTGTATAAAATTGGTGTATTTATTTTCTGTCTAATTTTCTCCAAGAGTTACAAATTGAGTTATTTTCTATTTATTCTTCTTCATGTTAAACTATTTGAATTTAAAAAACAAAAAAGGATGTTAAATCCTGCCTTCCACCCAACAGCGAATAAATGTTTGCATGACATACTAACGTGATATGTGTCAATGATGCACTTAGCGAGCCGAAAGGAGGCGCATATACAAACATCACAAAACACAAATAATAAAAGAGCATAGTGCTCCTCTTTATTCTCCACCATTGTCTTATCAGTTGGGTATTTTCTAGGTACCCTTTTGTCTTTAAGTACAATTTAGAGCACTATCCCTTCATAAAGTTGTTTTAGACCAACCAAATCTCCCTATGACATGCATTCGAAGGACACTCAAATATCTTAAGTCTAGCACTTTTTCATTGTAGGGTCCAGTCCAACATGGTAAAACACATCCATATATAAGATATTATATGTCCCAACGCATGCTTCAATGTCGCATATTCATTTCGTACGTATCCAAGTTAAGGCATATCGCCAACACAGTGGCATCATGCAAAAATAAACTATTTATATCCTATGTAATTTCTTTACCATGTATCCAAAAGTAAAAATAAACTAAAATAAAAACAAGAAATTTACTCGGATATCATCTTTCAATCTTGAGAAACCTACTGACCATAAATAGGTTCCAAAGTTTGTGTCGAAATTTTAAGTTACAATATATGATTGCATGCCTACTATAGCCACGCTCCACGCACATATATATTTGATCATACATCCCAAGCACTCATTGCTGTACTCATACACATTTCTGAATTCCATACAATTTCAATGCAACTTTTAAATGGATAAAGCTACTTATCTCCTCCTAGATGTCGTTTCATTTGGACTCTTCATTTCAAAGCACATACTTACAAATGCATCTCAACACACTTTTCCTCATCGGAATATTAACATTGCTAGGCACATCTCTGAGTTATGGTGCATCACTTTCTAAACCCTTTGATTGAAACTCCACATGTGAGCCCTACTAATTAGAATCTCACATAGGACTTGTGAGAGGAAAGAGATCAATTTATAAGCCTAATAGGTTACTCCACCTAATACTGATCGGGGTTGATCAGGTACCCGCAAATTTTGCAAAATGATACCCATATCCAAACCGATATCCATATTTCAACAGGTCGGGTACCAGATATTTTGGGGTCGGTTACCCTAATTTTGGGATTGGGTTCGGTTTGGTTCTTCATGTTTTTAAGTATGCAGATTTTCTATTGATGAGCTTTAACTATTATTTCCTTTTAGCTTTTTATTCCCTTGTTCTTACCACTGAAACAAACCCTTGGTTTTTGGTAAGTTGTAATTTTATAAATAGAAAAGATATGTATAATGGTATAAGAGACATATCTCAAAAAGCAAATGGGTGGTGATAAGAAAAACAAACGGCTAGCTCTAGCCATTCACCTAAAGTAAGGCTCAAAATGAGAATAAAGATATGGTTGATTATTGCAAGTTCTGGAGTTCAAGGAGGTCCCTTGAAAGACGGTTATCTCTGTGTATAATGCAGATGGCAAGATCTCAAGGCCAAATCCATTAAAGCATCTTTGGTTATCAGTGAACCGAAAAAGTACGATTATACAATATATTATGTTTTCTTGGTATCTTTCGAGCATGACAATTTTGAATATTATTAATATTTTTAATACAAAGTTGGGCCAATGTTGATACCTAAAACTAAAATGTTGCATATTATATAATTGATAAATCTTAGATAGGATAAGATGACACAAAGGCAATCCAAAGTCGCTTAAAGGCATCCAAATAATGTTGCTACTCATATTAGATAATTTACTTATTTTTACGTGTTTTGAATAATGTTTTATGGCTAATAAAGATTTAACATTATTACATTGGTAACAAGACATAATATGACTTACTGCATGCTTACATTATCGTTCATGCAAGTAAACATAAAAGGAGGGCCTTGTGATTATTATGCCTAGGCATTCATTTTGATTACACTTTAACTTGCAATCCATGTTTGTAGATCATTGCAAGGATGCCTAAGTTAAAATTAAAAAGGAAGAAAAGAAAAATATTACTGAATAGTTGAGTTAGATACATATATAAACATGAGACATTGAACAATTTTCTTTTCATATTCGATGCTGTTACCAAAATTGCTAAAAATGATCTAGTATTAGATCCAACATCGGATTAAATAATAGTAAGTGTAATCATATTGCGCCTTTTAGCATTGTTTGTGTTTTTTTTTTTTTTTTTTCCTTCTTTGATTCTTGTTTTTGCGTTGTTGTCGCTTTGTTTTGTCCTTTTCTGTCGCACGCTTTTACGTGAACTGGTTCAAGCCTTGCTCTTGCTAATATGTCTATTTTGTATAGCAGTTCTTGTTGCTAATTATCGAGAAAAAAGTCTAGTTTTATCTATGAGTTAATTTATTCAACCTCGTATTTTTAACAGTTTTAAAATATTCAACCTCTGTAACACAGATCGGACATAGCTGAAATTTCTTTTCATTCAGTATATCATTCGATATAAAATAATCCTGTTTGATTTTGATTTTTAAATGGTTCCACTATTCAAGCGCCCCTATTACTGTTTCGATTATTAGTACTTAAGTCCGCTAACGATAGAGTACATGATGCTCTAACAACGATTGTTATTAAGCACACTGCTTCAATAGATTAGGTGCTTGGCTGTTTTGTTTTCCTTTCTTTTGGTTTGTTCCTTCCTCCAAATCCTCTCCGGTGGTGGTTGAGACTTTTCGTGTATGCTAGTTTTGCCTGTTTTCCTATTCTTTCAGTTTGGGATGTCATACTGTACTTGTTACTTTCGATCCCTGTCCTTATACGGGTTGACTTAGGATTCTTTCGTGCAAGTTGTTTGTTTTGTATTGAGAATTTGTCACTAATTATTTAAAAAAAAAAAAAAAAGAATGATGATCAAACAACGGTAACATTGAATTTTTATGCTAAGAAAGAAGTAAACAGTCACGATCTCTAATATCATCCATCAAATGTATCAAATTCTAAAAGTCGAGGCAATACTCGAAGGTTATATGCCATGAAACGACGAACAAAAGATGTATGAAAGCTATACGCACATTGGAGCCCTCGAATATGCATTCACTCCATCTATCAAAACTGTACGATTTGGGTTTGAGTTATTTTAGTCCCTTATCTTTTTGAATCTGTTCAAATTAGTTTCTTATCTTTTATTTTGTTTAAATTGGTACATCATCTTTATATTTTTGCTCAAATTGGTCCCTTAACTTTTTCAATTTATTCAAATTAGTCCATTATCTCTTTTTGTTCAAAATGGTCCCTCATGTTTTGTTTTATGACAAAGCTAATTCCCCATATTGTGACCAAAATTAGGTAAAAATTAAAAATATGAGGGACCAATTTTGTTATAAAACAAAACATGAAGAACCATTAGGAACAAAAGAAAAGATGAGGGATTAATTTCAACAAATTTAAAAAAGAGGGACCAATTTGAATAAAATAAAAGATAAAAAATCAATTTGAGCAAAACTGTAAATATAAGGCACCAATTGTGAATAACTCTTTGGGTTTTGTGCTTAGCTTACTTACCTTTTTTGTCAACATGTGCACTGCATTATCATCCACCATAACTAAAAATTGCGAATAACAACATATACCTAATTTAAAAAATGCACCCAATAGATAAGCCAACATTCAATATAAAAGGGAGGAAAAAACTTTTGCAGGAAAAAAAAACTACCCAAAAAGTTTAAATTGATGATTAAAAAGCGAGAATTAATTTTACAGTCTAACACTTTTAATGGACTTGTGTAATACCTTTTGGAACCACACTTCAAAAAGTTGACCTTATGTTCCACTGACCAATTTAGTAATAGGGCGCCAGTAAGTTAATTATTGGGACACTCCACTTTTATAAATTGTTAGGTCTTTTGGTTTATCTCTAACACTAACACTACTAGCTAAATCTTGCAAGCATGGGCGCCTTGCATATGAGACGACTCAGCTTACTATTTCTCATCGTTTCAGCTTCCCTTATATCACCTCCATTTGCAGGTACTCCTTTCTCTTTTCAATGGTAGAACCTTATAGGAGTAAGACTGCATACATCTTATCCCTCAAACATTGTTGTAGTGGGAGCCTCCATGAGGCACTGGGTTGTTGTTGCTGCTGCTAAATAAGAAACTTTTGTTCTATAAACTTGTATAATGTTTAAGCTTAGCCAAAAAAAAAAAAAAAAAAAAAAAAAACAGCATTTCTAGTGTCTCAAGGGCCCCCGCCTAAATAGGGTTTGGGGGGATGGATGTACACAGCCTTCCCCCTTCCCTGAAGGGCGGCTATTTCCGAGAACCCCCAACCTGACAGCACAAGGACTTCCCAAGAGGTCACCCATCTTGGTACTACTCTCGCCCAAGCACGCTTAACTTCGAAGTTTTAATGCGATCCGGTGTTTGCGTGTTAGTATCCTCTTAGGTATGTTTAAGCTTAGCTAATTAAGGTTAAAGTGAAGCATATGCCATGGTGGGAGCCTCTATGAGGCACTAGGTTGTTGTTGCTACTAAATAAGAAATTTTTGTTCCATAAATTTGTATGATGTTTAAGCTTAGCTAAATTAAGGTTAAAGTAAAGCATATGACGTGAGATAAAGACGTAAAAGATTTTATGTCCTTGAAGGAAAATATTTTCCCCTTCTTTGAGGAGAAGTCAATTTCCAAAAAACATTTTCCGTATTCGTGTTTCTGTGATGTTATGCCAAGACACAAGACGGAAATTATTTTCTGTCTTAACAAATAAAACCTTAGTGAATCAAGCTTGTGTCATGTTAAACACGGGAGTAATGGCTCATGAGTCTAAACAAGCATGCAATAGTCATAGTCTAGCTGAATTATCAACCTAATCTGATTAAGTTATTTGGGTTGCCGTGTAATTTTGCAGGCCGAAGGTCCAAGTTTGCCATCAATGCAGCCCGGGAAGTGGGTAGAGTATATGAGGTGAACCTCTTTTACTTTCATGTTTTGACTATCCTTACTTTATACTCAATTACACAAGTCTAATACATAATGAAAACTCAGCAGATAATACAATTACACGTAGGCTTCGTTCGGTAGAAGGACAATCTTCGTTTGTAGAAAATGTCTTTCCTGTAGAAATGGTTTTCTAAAGAAAAAGCATAATGTGCCTATTATTTTTCCTTGTTAGGTTCATCTATTTTTTTCCATTGGTTTCACTCCCTTGATTCAGATCTTCATTGGCTTCTTGTTTCTACTTAGAATAATGCATTTCTTTACCATGTTAAATACTAGTATGCACTAAAATCTGAACAACCAATGTTAGTTTGATCCTCATTTCGTCATTTATACGTAGCTCCATTTTGGCCTTATCTTGTCTGGTCAAGTCCGGGTTTGGAATTGGAATACCTTACCAGTGGGACCATAAATTCGGAATTTGGCACAAAATCATATTTTCCCTTTGAAATTTTTTTTCCATCCCCTACTTTTCTTCAAAAAAAGAACAATATGAAAAATAGTCAGGGAAATCTTGTTTTCCCCTCAGCTACACAAAGCATTAAGTTAGTTTTTACGGATGAGATTTATATCAATTAGATAAGCAACTTAGAATATAGATTTGATGCCAAAATTGATGCAGATTGCCTTTCTGATTGAAAGGAAAGGAAGGATTCAAGGGCTTTCTTTTAATTTGACCTGCTAAAGCTTAGAACATTAAAAGCAATAAATTTAATCTTGGCTCTAAGACTAGCGAACAAGAGAGAAATAACTATTCAATTGAAATCAAAGGGAAAAAACTATTACTAAGGCTAATTACAATCCTATTTACAAAGTTAGACACTTGCTCCAGAACTCTTCTTCAAACTTGATTTATATGGCTTGACAACCAAAAAAACCATGGAAGATAATTCTACTCAAATCAAAACTGTAGTTTCTAGAGGAAAAAAGGAAAATGTGCAAAATTAAGCTAACTGAAAACAAATCCAACTCTTTCCTTGTAGAACTAGTTCCCCTGCCTGATACTTCTGGACTCGCCAACACCATGTACTCACCAAATAATTTACCCCCCAAGTTACTTGCGAGTAATCTATTGAGATTGTGACGTGGTCTGTATTATCCTCCCCGGCATGGAGCAAATTCACCCTAGAATTCACTATTGATTCTTCATGGTCATTCTGGCCAAAGTAATGAGTAATGCATTAAAGGTTCAAAACGTCAGTAGTTAGCATACTCCTAAACATTTGTGAATGATAAGCATTAAAGTTGATCTTCTCGATTGATGTGAAGGGCCCCATCTTCCTTGCCGCCAACTCATTGTACTCCCAAACTGGGTATCTATCTGGAGTCAAAATTGCCCAAATTTGATCATCTACCTAGAATTTTAACGTCTGATGCCTTCTGGCAACCACTACCTTATACTCTACATTTGCCTGCAGCAAGCGCTCTTGTGTCTTCTCACAAGCTTGCTGGAAGTTGGAAATAAGGTCCTCTGCCTTATCATGCGGATGAGGGAGATCTGGCACTGGTGTTAGGTCCAACAATGAACCTGTCAACAACCACAAAGATTGAGTCACATACACTACATTGGCGACCTTCTTGTATGCCATGAAATGAGCCATTTTTGAAAACCGTTGTAGAACCACAAAGATTGACTCAACTGTCTCTTGTGTCTTGTGAAATCCGAGTACAAAGTCTATGCTTGACAGTTTTTCAAGGCTAATTAGGATGTGGTTTGGGCATGTAAAGGCCAGTCTTGCTCATAACTCCCTTGGAGATATGGCACACTCAGCATTTTTTCACAAACATCAACTGCATTCCTCATTATTGGCCAATAGTACAAACTTGCCACCAATTGCAACATCTTATTCCGACCCATGTTTCCTTCTTTATGCCTCTCTTGTATGATCTTTATCAGTCACGGGCTAGATGCAAGAATGCATAACTGAATTCCCTTAAAGTGGAATCCCCAATGAATCAAGTACCTTAGTGTTGACTCTAATATTGCTTCTTGCCAAACCCCCCTAATGGTGGGATCATCTCAATATTGCTCTACAAGCGTCCCAAATCTAAGTACTATAGCCCAACTGCTTGTCTGAACTTAATGTCTTCTTGCTTAAGGCACCACCCACCTTGTTCCGTGCTCTGGATTTGTGCTCGAGGACAAAGTGGAAGAATTGAATGAAACCCGCCCACTTTGCGTGCCTCTTGGACAACTTGTCTTAACTGTTAATATACTTTAGCACAACATTTTCCAAGTAATAATCTCCCTATTGGCAAGATAAGACTTCTAATGCTTCAAGGCTGGAATGACATAAAACTCCACATCATAAGTCGAATGCCGCATCCTGCTCCAACTGAGATATTGCCTAAAATACGCAATCGATCTTCCCTCTTGGCTAAGCACAGCGCTGATCCCAACTTTATGCATCAGTATGTAGCTCGATTGTCTTTTGAAAACCAAGCAAAGTAGGTAGCAGAGCTATAATAAGCTTCTGTCCTATCACCTCAAAGGATCCAAATGCCTCCGATGTACATATGAAATTCCCTCCCTTCATATAATCCACTGTGCTGAATATGGAATAAATCTTTGATGAAATGACGCAAGTCCATGAAAACCACAAATTTCTATCAACGTACTCAGTTTCAACCTATCCCTGATGGCATCTACCTTGATATTGTCTACCATTATACCATCTTTAGATATCACGAAGCCAAGGAACGTTCTCTTTCAGTCATGAAGGCACACTTACGGCAACAAACAAGTGATGCTGCCTCAAGATCCATAGTACAGTTCTGAGGTGTCCTAGATGCTCTTTCTTATATGGACTATAGATTATGATTTCATCAAACTAAACCACAAGGTCTATGACATAAGAATGTAAGACCCGGTTCATGAACCTCATAAACATACTTGGTGTGATGGACAACTAAAGGGCATAACCAGCCCCTCGTATAATACTTGCAAGATGTTGGATGTTGTCTTCCACTCATTCATTTGCAAGACATGAATATGGTGATATCCTCTCCCCATGTCTATGTTTCTAAACACGTTTGAATTGCTCAACTAATCCGACAAATCATCCAGCCTCGAAATGGGAAATCGATAACATACTGGGATCTTATTGATGGCTCTACTAGCTACATATTGTGCACCAAGTTCCATCCTTCTTAGGCATTAAGAGTGTCATAAACACACATAGACTCAGGCTTTCTTGAATAAAACCCTAGGCCTGTAATTTCTCCATCTGACGCGCCTAAGATCCTACTGTTTAACTGGAATCATTTAGTGGTACGACCTATCAGTAATGTGGCACTAGGTAGCAGATCAATCCTGTTCTAAATATCCGTCAATTTCGAAAAGGAGTTCAATAACCCTTATGGGAAAATGTCATAAAATTTCTTCTACATACTCATCAACTCATTCATCACATCCTCTTATCCGCCAAGCTCTCCTTACCAAGAAATACTTAAACAATTCCAATCTCGCCAACTTCTTTGGTGAACATGGCCCTGGTATGAGACTAGGGTTCTGTGTTGAAGCTTAATGGGGCACTTCATCCTTCTTAGGCAATAAGACAATTTTGTTTCCTCGAATATGAAACCTTAGGTGTTCTACTGGCCATCATGGGTTTTGCATCTATTAAACTTCCAAGGATGCCAATTTATTTTCCACATAACACCGTAACCCATGCTGATGCTTTTCCATAATAGAAAAGTTAACCAAGCAATGCTTAGACACTATTACCCGTAGAAAAGTTAACCAAGCAACGTTTAGACACTGTGACTTGGTTTCCCTTGGTTAGTTAGCAAAGCTTATATGGACTAGGATGCTCCTATGTCTTCAATCCAAGTTTTCTAATTGTCTCTTTTGAGATAATTTTCTCACAATTGGTCGAACTAATGACTAAGTGGAAAACCTTCCTTCCAGTGGTCCAATGTTGGGTTATGTGTGGAGCTTGGTTGTATTGGGCATTATTATGAGATAGAGGATTGAGCCAATCCTATTGAGGCCCATAACACATTAGGGTTTTAGTGTGGTGGCTTTCTATATACACAAAGGGTGTATATGTTACCATTAAGGCTCAGAAGGATTTGAAATAGGAAAGATTGAGAGTTAAGAGTTGTCTCATGTAAACTCCAATTCATATAATAAAATTATTATGCTCCGCTCCGTGGATGTAGGCTTTAGCTGAATTCCTGTGTTCTCCCATCCCCTTTGTTTGATTGTTACTTTGACTTGTGATTCATTATCCTGTTGGTAATCTTTATAGATGGTGTTAGGGGTCCTACAATTGGTATCAAAGCTAGGTTCAGAGCTTGGGTTGAACCAAAATCGAAGGTTTAATAGCCAGTGGGAGATGAGACACAGTCGCTAATGTCAATGGTGAGAATTCCAAATGGTGGTTCTGGCGGTGACCTGATCTCAAAGCTAAAGGCACGGTGGCTGTTGATTCAATGGTAAATTGTAGGAGTAAACAACAATAATGGTTGATTCGCATAAATCATGGGTTTGATAGGCAAACTGAAGGTGTAAACTGCGGTAGTGGTTGATTTTGGTAGATCCTGGGTTTGATTGGTAAATCAAAGGTGTAAACTACAGTGGTGCCCTAGTTAGAGTGACGTGTTGTGCCTCGGTGATAGAGGTGATGGCTGAACATTAGTGGTGCTAATTTTGTCCTAGTGGAGGAGCAAGAGACTAGATCAGTTGACCTGTGTGTTAGATCTGGTGCACCCAGTGTAAACCAGTGTTAGAGAAGGCTGTTCAAATGCCAGTGGGAGAAGCTGGTGGTGGCACCTGAGAGAAGGAGAGTGGTGGTGCGTACGCTGGTGAAAGCCAATGGTCCAAAGAGAGTCTAAGTAACGACGCAACAGCTCGTGGTCTTCGTGGAGGTGACACAGCGGGCGTGTTTGTGAACTGGCAGAGGGAGCCAAACTCTGGTGGGATTTGAGGCAGCTAAGCCCAATGATGGTGCAGTCTCGAGCCAGAGGTGCTTCCTACAATGGTGGCTCTCGAAACGACGAGAGCGTGGCGGCAAGGGCTTCGATGGTGCTTTATTGTTCAACTCAATCACCAACAACCGAAGAGAGTCATATACCAGTGGGAGTCGACTACCAGAGTGAGTCGACAACGGACGGTGGAGTAGACGACGGTCGAAGGGACTCTGCGACAGCGGTTGTGTATTATGGTACGCTAAGCTAGGGTTTAGTAACTTCAAGTACGCAGTGCTGAGTGGGGTAAGATTGCGTACGTCCTTCCCCTCCCAAACCCTGTGTGAGCGGGATCCCTTCAGTCATTGGGTTTGTTGTTGTTGTTGTTGTAAGTACGCAGCGCTGATTTGGTTGTCGTGGAAAATTAGGGGTTTTTGTTTGGGCCAACGGGTATTTTGACCCGTTTGAATACCTAACTGGGTCGAGTCCCAAAATTTTCGTTAGATTTAAATTGTAAAATTCTCATGTGATTCAGTCTGATATTGGAAAATAATCCAATCAGACTCCAAGTGGTAGAATTGTTGAATTATGTATGGAGCTTGGTTGTATTGGGCTCTGTTATGAGATATAGGATTGGGCCAATCCTATTAAGGCCATGACACACTAAGGTTTTAGTGTGGTGACTCTACATATACACAGAAGGTGTAGATGTTACTATTGGGTCCCCCATCATCCAAGTCATTAATAAGATGTTATTCCTCAACCACCCATCTCCCTCTTCCTCATGAAAAGCTAAACAAACTCGCTTAATTACTAATAGTTGTCCTTCATCGTTTGCCACTTCCTTGCTACCAACCTGTTTTAATACAACCTCAACCTCTTTTTCCTACCTACTCACATCTCCGGTTTCGACCTCTTCATTGTATAAGTCCTTACCATATCTCTCATCCTCACGCCACTCAGCTACGTGGTGTCTAGTCTTCTTACCTCTAAACAACGAATCCATGAGCTCCAAGCCCGATCCCGGTTACTCAATTTGTTGAAAGTTTCCATAACTAGTTTCATAGACTGTCCCTATTTGCCAATATTAGTTAGGGTCCTCACCTGATTGGACTCTAACCTACTAGACTGGATACTCCAAGGCTCGGCGTTGTCACTGCTGCTTCTCAACTTGCATAGCTCTCCGGTGCACTTCCAAAATGAATAATATGTCAAACATGTACTCTTGGAACATTTCCCTGAATCTACCAATATAAGTACCTTTCATATGCTCCAAGACTCTGCCAAGTCATTTCTAACCACCAAGGCATAGAACTCCGTAGTGCAATCCGCCACAAACTACGACCCTGATGTAGATTTTAGAGTCTCTAGTTTATGAGCCTAGCGTGATTATGGGGTAAGAAGGCTCTATGCATGTACTTCTTCATCTTCTTCCAAGTTCCACTCTTAAATCTTATCCAGCTTCAACCTTTAATGTTTTAATTGCTGCCACCAAATAACAACCTTTCCGCTTAACCTCGTTGCCACCAAAGGTTCCTACCTTTGCTCAAGAACCTCGTTAAATTCAAGAACGTCCTCAACTGATGACAGCCAATCCAAGAATTCCTAATGATGTATACTCCCTGGGAGCTCTAGGATGTCAATCCGATGTTTGGATTCCTAAAGCATGTCTCCTGAGTACATTAATGTACCCGAAGCCAACCTCTCCCTTATGAGGTTTCGTTCTTGGATGCCACCCCCTTTAACAAGATTATTGAAGGTCTCCTCTCAGCCTTCCTCTTCACCCACATCATGCGGTTATTGAGGATGAGTTGCTTGGCGGGGCGCCGTGTCCACTTGCTTTAGGCTCAACTTGATATGCCAGATTTTTGCATCCATCTTCTCAAACGTTCTTTGCTCCTTGAAAAACTGTTCCTCACATAAACTTCTCCAACAGGAGCATATCTCGGATTCCCTCGGGCCATGACAAAACATTTTGTATCTGATACCAACTGATAACCATCACAATTATGATTGAAGTTGGAAGGAGGGATTCATCAGCCTTAGTTTAATTTAACTTACTACAGTTGCGGAGAGCAATGGGAGATAAATTCATTCTTGGATCTCATACTAGAAAACAAGAGAAAAAATAACTATTCAATTGAAATTGAAGGGGAAAATTTGTTGAATTAGGCTAATTACAACTCTATTTATAAGACTAGACTTCTTATCACTCCACAACTCTACTCTTGTCCTAATTTACATAGCTTAGGAACCATAAAAACTATAAAAGATGATCCTACTCAAACTCAAACTTGAGTTTCTAGGACAAACAAGGAAACTGTACCAAAAATCAAAAGCCAATTGAAAATACGTCAAATTCTACCCTTCTAGAAGGAAGGACTTCCATTGCTTGATGCCATTGCACTCACTAACACCATATACTTGCCAAAAGATTTACTTGCCAAGAGTGAAGCAGGTACAGGCAAGTATGGAAATCCATATGATACCCACGCTAGAAGGGGTACGGGTTGACGTGTGGAAACAATGGAGTCGAATACTTTCCGGTAATGGAGCGACTAAGAGTATAGTTTTGTACCCATCGGGGCAACTACACATACCCATTACATACCTATATAGCAGGTAATGGGACGAGATGAGCATGAAGTTGGCTAGTCGGTGCATCCCTCTTATCCACCCTATCCCAATGTCTTCTAAACGTTAGGTGATTTTTTTTCAATAATTACCGACAAAGTCGCAATATAAAATAAGCAGCTTGCAGAAACAAGACCTATGATTATTGAATCTCTTAAATTTCATAATATGTTAAAAAGCTTTTCTTTGTTCATTCTTCAAATATAGTTTCTCCTAAAGGTATTTAAATCCGTTCCGTTTTATTAGTTTGGTCCTAAATTTCGCTTTTGATTTATTATCTTTCTAACCTAGTTCCATCAAATTTGGTCCAGATTTGAATCAATGAACACCTTAAGTGACCCGAATGTCAACCTATTATACTAAATCATGTGGTATTTGCTAATTTGGCTAAGGGAGAAGTAGAAAAGGAAGAGGTAAGAATCCACGAAAGGTTGCTGAGAATGAATTCGCATGACTATGGAAGATATGATCCATCTCCTGCTCTTGCCAAGCCTCGTTTCAAGCTCATTCCTAACTAGTCCTTTAGCCCCATTTATTTGGCGCCCCATCAAAGGAACTGGCGACAAATTTGGGATGGAAAATGAGATAATAGCGAAAGAGGTTTTCCCATCGTTAATCTTTTCTTGTAAAATATGCTATCGGGGATTAAGATGTGACCTTGTATACATATTACGGTGTACTCTAATCCATGTAATTTGTTGAGAGTGTAATGACTGCAATATGAAAGAGAGGGGATTAATGTACCATATATATATATATATATATATATATATATTGAGATGTTTAAGATTTCATGTATATATATGATGATGTGAGCAAGAAATATATATATATATATATATATATATATATATATATATATATATATATATATTATTACTAAACGTTGCTTTGAAAGACAAAGTGGAAGAGATTTATAATATATTTGAGATCATGTTTCAGTTGCTAGCAAGTTCAATTTTTACCTCAGTGTGCACCATTTTCTTACATTTTTTTAACAACAGACCCAGTGCCTTAAGCGCTACCGTATAAGTGGGGTCTGAGAGGGGTGGATGTACGTAGTCTTATCCCTTCAGAGTATAACTTGCCGAGATACTATTTTCGAGAACCCCCAATCTTAGAGGTTTGGCAAGACGAGGACTTCACAGGAGATCACCCATCATGATACTACTCTCGTCTAAGTACGCTTAACATTGAAGTTCTGATGGAATCCGATGCTTTAGTGCCTACTAAATGAACCCTGCACTATTTTCTTATTACATTCTGTAAGCTATTAACGTTGGTAGTTAAATACTTTTTTATGGAAACTATGTAACAGAACTTTTTGAAGACCCTAATCTAGTGCCAAAGGTTAACCACCTGAGCATCTTTATATACTTGAGACAATATTTTTCAAGAAAAATTAAAATTAGATAGGATTTCCATAGTTTGTTTAAGGAAAATTTGCTTCCACATTGTGATGCTTTTTTGTATGGTTTAAAAAATATATTTTTCACCAATTATCTTACATTTTATTATAGGGCAATATAAGTAACAATACAATATATATAAAAATTAATAAAAAATAAAATTAACTAACAAATTGTAAAATAGGAAAATTATCTCTTAGATACTCTAAAGTTTGAGCATTTATTATCTAAAAATTTGTTATTCTAATATATATACAATAAGGTGCCCTAAGATATGAAATTTATCACCTAAATATATGTCGTATGTTAGACAAATTGCATCTAGTTTATTTCGATTCAAAGCCTGCGTCACTCGTACTGACAACTTTCCCCATCCTACAAAAGCCATTATTTTCGACCAGAGGAGGGCAAAAGCTTTTCCTTACGAAAGTTTTTCTGTCACAAAATGAAAACCAAATAAGGAAAAAGAAGAAAAACGGTTTCTAGAATCAAATTTTTCCTTTCGCCAAATGGAGCCTTAATTACGAAGAAAATATATATATATATACATAATTTAGATGTTAATGGATCTAAACATGTTTATAGAATTATAATAGTGGGTCTAACTGATACCAAAGAATAGTTAGGGTGTTCGATTAAATTGAAAGTTAAGCAGTAAATCATGGGGTCGCTGTCGCTTATGACATATCATAGCTATTGTTGTATCCAAGGACCTTGAGTTAATTCCACCTTTATGTGGTACTAGGTTTAGTTTCTGTTGAATTTCATCGGCCTTAGGCCTGACATATGGTATTGGCAAACAAGAGGTACATATAAGCCCAAATAAGGTTCTATCTTAAAATCAATTGACACTAGGTAGAGTAATTGATTGAATATATATAGTGGTATGTTTTCTCTCATAACACTAATGTCGGATTCTACGAGATAGTGTCGAGAAAAATCAAGCATTCAAACACAACAAAAGCTAAAAATCAACAAAAAGAACAAAAAATCAACTCATTGATATTTACTTGAAAACCATCTTTCAACTAGAGAAAAAAACCATGGAACCCAAATGGTCATGCCTCATTCATTACGAAATTCAAGGAATTACAATCTGTAATTATAACCCCCAAACCTCATGTTACAATTATTCATCATCATCAATGTGACTATTACACGGTAAGTCACCAACCCTCCCAAAATGTAACTTTGAACGGCAAGCCATTAGCCCTCGCACAATGTAGTTTTGAATGACAAGCCACCAACCCTTGCGCAATATAGCTTTGCACGACAAGTCACCCGCCCTCCCGCAATGCAACTTTAGATAGAGGAAGTTACAAAAACTCTCTTAACTAACAAAGCACTTGAGCATAACTTTCTTCATGCTTGGATGAATCTAACTCAAAATCAAACACAAAAGACCTCACAAATACTTTTATATCATTTTCGCATCTCTTCCCTATGCCGGTGCCCCTAGCAACCCTTTACAACACCCAAATCCACTCTGCATTTTTCTCTCAATCTCTGCATTTTTCTTCTTTCTCTACATTCTACTGTTTCAACCCAATTTCTTCCTCTTTCTTTACAATTTCCATTTTCATGTAACCTCATCTTCGTCTTTTTCTGATTTTTTTTTCTTTTCTTTTTTCTTTTTCTTCATTTTCCTTTTTCTTTTTTCTTTTCATTTTTAAATATTAAACATAATGAATTTAAATATACTCAACATATAGATTCCCATGAAGAATCCTCAACAGTCTTAAGTCACTTTAAGTTGGGTTTTTTCCGATCAAAGGTTGGCTAACTCAAGTAAATTTGAACATCGAGCCATTTTCGAGTCCGATTAACTTCAAGTTACATTACTACAATTCAACTTCAATTATGCAAGACAAATTTCGATTTCAGGTTGGAGAGAATTACAAAATATTTAGAATCGGGTTGTCTATGCCACTTTAGCTTGAAGCAAAATATTGCCAAAAATGGGTTACCATAACTGAAAAGACGAAGCCAGGGAAAGAGTCGAAAGAGAACATCAGAAGAAAGAATAAATAATAGGGGGCGTTGCGAGAATCGAACTCGCGACCTCTCGCACCCGAAGCGAGAATCATACCACTAGACCAAACGCCCATATTTGTGCGCATGCACTCAGACATTATTTATATTATTAACCAAATAGAATTTCCTCAACCAAGGCCATTAGTATTTGGGTGAAGAAAAGGAGAGGTAATGATTAATGGGATACACTCTAAACCCTTTTTCACCCTATTTGGTTGCACCATTATAACCTTTACCCCCTCACTTGAGGTTAAAGTAGCCGCGGCAAAATTTGACACAACACGATGACAAGATACGAAGATAGCGAGTTTGGATTCGGTATTTTGAAGTCGGGTTGAATTTGGTTTGACCCGTTTAATCCATTCAGGTAATTACTTTAAATTTAAATTTGACCCGTGTAACCCATTTTCAATTGACCCGTTTTACATATATATATATATATATATATATATGAACTATATTCAATAATACTAATTTGATAATTTATCTTAACAATTATAAATACCACAAGTATTTATTGCAAGTATAATCATGAGTTGTATTATTAACATGTTTGTAGTTGAAAAACTAGCATTTAACTAAAAAATTCACTAATATAATTAAATAGATAACCTGCGGGTTACCTGTTTAATAATTGAGCTAGGTAAGTGCTGAGAATACCTCACCCGTTTAATAAACAGGTCATTCGGGTTGACCCCCTTTCTAAGACCCTTAACTTAACACAAACACGATGCAACACGACACATTTGCCACTCCTAGGTCAAAAGGCTTTGCACTACCTCTCCCTAGTGCAATATCCATAATCAAGGAAAGGGCTAAAATTTTTACTCCATTCAACTTTGGTGAACTAAATTTGTACATAAATAATTTAAATTAAATATTTATTAAGTAATTTAATTCAATTTAATTTATTATTTATTTTGAAAATATTATAAATTTAAAAAATATTGCATGCATTTATTGAGAAGCTTGCGCTAATATTTAGTTTTTTTTAAAAAAGACTAAAAAAATAAATAAATAAAAAATACAAAAGATGATGACACGAAGTATCTATGAAGTTTGTCCCTCTTTCACTTAGTTGGCTTTAATTGAGTTAATTTATTTATCATAGTCTTTATTAGCCTAGTTTATAGAAATAATTTGAATTTTATTTTAGAATTTTATTAATTAGAGAATATATTCATTTATTGAAGTATATATCTCCATATTATTAGTCAAATGCCCTAGGGTTTCATGCAATTACATTTTTACCCTTTTACTTTTATTATAGCTCTAGGGTTATTCATGTCGTTTGCTATACTTCTAGCCCTCTATATATACGGGCTTCTATATACCTCTTTATTCACTTCGTTAATGATATTTTCAATTGAAAGTTTTCTTAATCAAATTGAGTACTTTCTTTTAATTCTCTATATGAAATTAGAGAGCTATATGTATCTTTGGCTTGGCCAACCAGGGTAGTGAAAACCGACTATCTCTATCCTTAGCCCAGCCTACCAAGGTGGTGAATTTGGCTATGCTATAGTGGAGTTTTCAAATCGCCAAGATTAGCAATCTATCAATTACCTTAGTGGGGTTTTTAACCTCTCCATAATCGGTGGCTGTTAATTTTACCCCCTACGTTCCTATGTCAGATGATATGAATGTCATTTGGGTAAATAATTTTTTTTGGAAGCTAGTTTTAGAAATATTTTTCTTGTTGTGTTATTTCGAGCACTGTCTCTAAATAATTGGTGAATTTGGTTTGAAAATCTAATAGTATAAAACTACAGTTTCTAATTTTCGTTATAGAAGACTGGGAAATTTTTTATTAATGGGCAATATATTAGAATGGTGGTAGGATTAGAAACGATGTAATAAGAGGTAAATTGGGTGTAGCCTCGATCGAGGATAAATTGAGGGAGCACTGCCTAAGATGGTTTGGACATGTTAGCAGGAGACCGACTATAGCCCCAGTCAGGAGATGTGAACAGCTTCACACGACGCTAGGTAGAAGAGGAAGGGGCAGGCAAAAGAGGAGTTGGGTGGAGATGATTCATCACGACTTAACCCACCTAAACCTAAGAGAGGAGATGGCCTTAGATAGGGCACGATGGAGGGCTACCATAAGGGTAACGGATGTGGCAGCGTAGATTAGTGAGGAGAGTGACTTGTAGTTTAAGATTCCTAGGCAGTCATAACCTCAAATGGTGCACTTATAGGCTAGTTTATTCTTTGATGACTCGGCTGTTTTATTTTTTTTTTGGCATACATACATACTTAAATGTTTGCATGCCTTCTTTTTTTTTTTTCCTAAATCCATTGGTAATAAATTGATGGTTTTATTTGTAAGCGTTCAAGTTCTCCAGGTTGGGGGTCCTCGGAAACAGCCTCATTTCCACTCGGAAGGGGTAAGGTTGCGTACATCCACACCTCCCAGACCCTGCTTTTTGCGGGAGCCGCGAGGCACTGGGACTGTTGTTGTTGTTGTATATTAGAATGGTGGTACTTTTTTTTAACGCAACAATGATGGTATTAACTAGGTTTTTGTTTCAATAAATGGGTGAAATTGAAGCCTATAAAACTTAATTAATCAATTTTAAAGGGGGTTTCATTTTTTTGGGTAGTTAGATTATATTATAAAATTTTAATTAATTTGACGAGTTATTAAAAAAATATGCCATTTAAAAATTTTGGCTGAACTAAATAAATGGTTAAAATACTAAAAAAATTAAAAAAAAAAAGTTGCACTCAAGGTCAATGATTACTCCTTTAGGGCATGTTTGGTAACTGGTTAGCAGGGGCCAATGGTTACAAGATAACCATTATAATTCTTTTAATTCTAATTGATTTATCATTAAAATTTACCTTATGAAAAATTTATCCCCAAATGAGGTTAAAACCATTGCATTACTATCCCCTAGTGCAATGATCATAATGAAGGAAGGAGGAAAAACTTTTTTATGATTCTCGGTTTGAAATATTCAGGAGATTATATAAAAATAATTCATATACCTAAAAAATAAATTAGACATTTAATAAATATTAGAAATATACAATGAATATTAGAAAAATATATAAAAAATAATGAAAGGCAAGAGAGGTCTATGATGGTAATATTTATCGTGGCCAGAGGATGACAATGACGACGACGACAATGTCGGTAGGGGTAGGTCATCAGTGTTTTAGGAGAGATTTTTCAATGTTTTTTTTTTCATTTTTAAATTTATTTTTTTAGATATGTAATATATTGTTCATTGTATAAGGATGATTATACCAAATATTTTAATACAACATCGTATTTTATTTTAACTAAAATTAAAATTTTTGAAAAATAACTTATAAAATAAAGTAATATATGAAGATAAAAGAAGTTATATTATACACAAACAAAATATAAAGAAAAATTTGTGTTAAAGATTGTTCCTTTCATAGTTGCACAATCAAATAAGGTAAAAGGAAAAAATTTTCATGAAATAATGGTTACTCCATTAACCATTGCACCATTAAATATTACCGTCCATTTTTTTTAACTCAAAACCAAACATGCCCTAATGTGGTACTACCAAATAACATGAAAGGAAAATTTTTTAATTGGGTAATAATTATCTCATTAACCATTGCACCATTAAAAATTACCCCTTATTATTTCACCTCATACTGATACACATTGGGTGTCTCCTAGCCGTCAAGTTCTCACTCCCAGTTACTGCTGTTTTCGACGAATTTGGTCATTGAGCTTATTCATAGAATAGGAGTTCGATATGAGATCGGGTTCTTAGGACGAGCTAAACTCAAGCTCTAACTACATGCCCGGCTTAGTATTTCCTACAAGATTCAAACAGACGGTTAGAGGGGCCCGCAAGGTAAAACACGACGCTCAAGTCAGTATTTGTCTCATGAAATTAAAAACAAGTAATAAATACATATAAAAGATATAAAAGACTTAGCGTGAAGGGGAATAGAAGGTTGGAGTAGTTATTGCTCTAGCGAGATGACCATGAAGGACGATGGGAGGTTGAGGCGTGGGGTGGTCTGCCTTAGACGAGGTCTACCTTAAGAGAGAAAGAGTGGTAGAGAATAGGAGTGGCCGAGAGCGAGTGCCAGAGAGAGGACGGGAGAGGGAGAATGTGTGAGAGAGAGAGTGTCGGAGAGAGAGACTCGGAGAGAGAGTCGGAGAGAACGAGTGATCTTCCCCAGGGAAGAGGCGTGAGAAATATGAGGGGTCTTCCCCTTTATACAGAAAAAATACAATTCAAATTTACTACATTTTGTCAATATCATGTAACAGAAAAGATTAACAATATACAAAAATTAACGTTAGAAACTATAGTAAAAGTGAATATGAAACATGCTTTCGACTCGCCCACCAAAATCAAATTAGAACCGCACTAATATATCTATTAGAAGATAAGTGTGTAGTAGTAACATGATTTTGCTTTTACCCTCCACGCCACAATCAAATTACAAGGAAGAACAGATCATACACAAGCCACATACGTACTGTAGATTTAAATTTAGGAATAGGTATGTGAGGACTCACCTTTAACTAGCATAATCACACTTCTACAAAAGAAAACAGGAGTAGCCTAATGCATTAATCAGGTTTTTGGTGGGGTCTCAAAATTTTCAGGTTTGGATCATACTAGACTAAACCCCAAAACAAACACAATTTTAAGGACCATGGACCAAGCTAAAATTTAATTAGATCAATCCAATCTTTGGCTAAATGACTAATATGGTCAAGTTTTACTATTCACTCCAGTTTTTGAACAACTCCAGATGTAGTGAGAGCCAACGAGCTGACCTAAGACCCAACTTGTGGGTCCAGGTGTTCCGATGGATCAGATTGAGTTGTACTGATGTGTATAGCAAGTTGGTCGACCTCGTAACCATTTGTACAAAGTGTCAGACCGAATCAAGTCCGAGGAAAACTCTTTGAACCAGTTCGAACAGTGACGCAGCTCCAACGCAAGTCAGGTTGAACTAGTTCGCAAGTCAAACTTGAGTCAAACCCACTAGAGCAATAATTCACTGAAGTATGGCAAGGATAATTATCGAATTCAGGTTGAAGGCACTTGCATGTCGCAAGAATCATGCATCACTTTAGTATTTCCTAGCCAAAAAACACTGAAATTCTAGGAATGATACCGATATATTATTCAAAATATGTTCTATGTTAGCATTGTTAGACAAAAATCCACTGAATTCTAATAAAAGATACATGGGTTATAAGAACTTCAGTTCCAGTGATATCTTATAATATATATTGAAACATTAAGATATTTAAGAGATAAAAACCAAACTTCATGTATATATAAGAGATAAACTATTAATCCCTAACATTTCCCCTATAAATTGGATCCAATTAAAGAACAAATTAAAGACTTCTCTTTCTTAATTTTCAGAAGATGACAACATCATATAGAAGTAATTTTCATTAATCTTGAAGTCTAAGGAACATTACATTAAAGTCTTCCAAAACCGTTACATTGGAGAAGATATTAAAAAGAGACTAATTAAGTATTTAGTGCACAATTGATTTTTGATGAAACTTAAGCTTTTGTGCGAACTTCGGTTGCCACCTTCTTGGATTATGTTCGGGCCTGATGAAACTTCAATGACAACACTTTCCATCTTTCTTCTTATGAATGGCATTTAGAACTGCCTCTAACCCATCATAGCATTTCCAGAATTCCTGAATGGCCTTGAAGTTAAAGTCATATATATCAGTTTGTTTAAATGGACGAGCAAAAATAGTGATGTTGGGTATTTGCATGCACCCATACTGCCAACTTGGAACCGAGTCCATATGATCACGTGGTGGTCCATGACATTGCATCTCCCTGAACTGCCCAATTGGGATGACTAGCTTGTAATAACAACCTTGTTGAGCTTGACCACCCCCTCTGCTATTATAGAAGGAAACAGGATCGTCACTGCAGAACTCGAATGTGGTTGAGGTTATATATATGGTTCCTTTGATTTGGCCAAGATATGAATCATGGCTACACTTATAGGACTCTCTTATCTGAATCCCGCCTCGATAGCTCATCAGATCTTCTTTGGCTATAATCTCACTAAAATAACCCTTCTGACAGTAATCTTCTTCAACCATTGTTTTAACGGAAGGGAATGACAGATAAGGGTGAGGTTTAGCTTCAAGCAGCCTCCTTAATGCACCATCAAAGTTGCCAAAGCTTAAAAATTCATTAACATCTCCATTTAGCAACCGAATTTGGATTATTTTGTGACCCCCATGTGTCAGAGGTTTAATTGCATTTACTTGATGCAATGGCATAACCTTCTTGAATTCGGCTTCAACGTAAGGTCGAAACTCAAGCTTCATTTTGGAAATATGTAGAACTCCCCCAGACATGTCTGATGAAGCTGTTTTCATGGAGCAGTAATAGGATTCTTCGACATCCAAATTTTGACTAACATTAATTACATTACTGATCAGATTCTCACCGATTTGGATGCCTGCAGTAGCTTGTTGACCGAATTCATTGCTGTTACAGCCAGTATTGGTAGTAGAGCCACTACGTGCCATGTGAGCAAGAATCCAATGAGGGTTGCCTGTCACACGTAATTAGCAATTTGGATTAATAAAAGTAATTTCTGCTTTAAGAGATGAAGATAAGTAGTTTGACCCTTAACTATCAAATCTTAGCATATGCTATCTTTATGGTATCATACCTTAATTATATCTTTCAACTCAATTCCGACTTCCAACATCATTTATCCAACACAAAACATTATCTTTATAACTCAAACTCTATCTTTACAACTAAGACCTAGCTCAACCTTATCTTACTTCATCGAACCAAAGTTCGCAACTTGTTTCGTTCGAAAAAATTCAACATACGTACGTACTTGAGTAGTATCTATACGTGACTATTAGTGTACTATCAAAGCATTCCTAAACTTTTATTTATCTATAAGTTTAAACTTTGGAATAATTGGTTTCTTAATAGGGTACTAAAGCGTTATTGACCAAGAGGTCATAAGTTCAAACCACAACAACCCTCACTCTTACCATCAATATACCCCCACAAACCCCCCCCCCCCCCCCCCCCCCCCCCCCCCCAAAAAAAAAAAAAACAAAAACAAAAAGGCACAAAGCATGAGGTGACCTATTCGTTATTTACACTTCAAGCCAATTCACATACACCGACAAGCATATTACAATACTACAAAACAAATTCTTAACCGTTCTTTGGTTACCATGAAGTAATTGTAGGAAATAGAAAATCATGGGAAGTGGGCATTTACCCTCTTGTTTGGTTTTTAGAAAATAGGCGGAACAATAGAAGTGGAAATTCCTTAGGTCCCGTTTGGCATACGGAATTGGAGCCTGGATTGCGGTTAAGACTAGAATTGGGGCCCAGAATTCCAATTCTACTGTTTGGTTCACCTGTTGGATTTAGAATTACAATTTCATTGCCAATGACCACTCCTCGACTCAGTCTCGAGGCCTTCCTTGGTGCCACGTCAACACCAATTATCTGCCACATCACCTTCCATCTCGCTTGCTTGCCTTGAGATATTTTAGTATAAATAAAAGAGTTGGGTTTAGGGTAGAGCATGTCGAGAACTGTGATGATCTCCACCCCTCCCCCCCCCCCCCCCCCCCCCCTCTCCTTCTTCCCTTTCTCCCAATCTTGTTCTTCTATCTCTCTTTCCCTTTCCCTTACTAATACTATACTCATACTATTATTATATCCTATACTTGTACATCTATAGTACTATTGAAGCTTATACTATATAAATACAATATAGAGTAATTTTCCCATTGATTGTTGTTAGTCAATTGTGAGTTCATTTAGATTGTTTGTACTTGTGGATTGGATATATCAATTAAGATTGCTATTAGCTCGTATCAGAGCTTCCTTTCCTTGGCTTTGGGTTAAATTTCCCGATCATCGGTCATCCCCAATTAACTGGTAGCCATCGCCGACGGCACTCGATTGCAAATTTCGACGAGGGACTTGGAGGAGGCCCTCAGTCATCAATGTTCAGCTCTAGATTGCTCAATGGAGGAAATGCAGCGAACGGTTGGTGGTCTATCATTACAGATCAGATCATTGGCTTGTATTGTTCACGGCCGATCACAATCTCTGCCACCTGTAGATGCTCCGATAGGCAGCACTTCACAACGGGGTTCACCTGCACCTGAGTTCGGTCTGCGAGGAGGCAATTACCACTTTCCGACCTGTATGACTAACGTTGATTTTCCTAGATTTAGAGGTCATGATGTGATAGGTTGGATACATAAGTGTGAATGGTACTTTTTGCTTCATCAAACCCCTAAATCACGAAAAGTGATGTTAGCTAGTATAGCTCTACAGGGTGATGCTTCATCGTGGCATGATTCCTATGAAGAATTGTGGCCTCAAGGAACTGTAACACCGTGGGTGATTTATTCAGCTCAAATCCGAGCTTGATTCTCGGACAGCTCTAAGGAACCACTAGCTGAGCTCACCAAACTGAAGCACAAGGGTACCTTAAATGAATTCCTGAGTGCTTTTAAATTACTGGTCAGTCGTTATGGGTTAGATAAGACGAAAAAGGTCAGCATCTTCATGGGTGGATTACCTGATGATCTGTCGGGTTGGCTTAAACTGTTTAAGCCTAACACCCTACACGACGCTATTGTTTTGGAAAGATTGCAGGAGAAAGATTGCCAATATATCGAGCGGGTCACAGGAAAAAACCCCAATAAAACAGCTCTCATCCTCCCCTTCCCATCCCAACCACCGAGAATTAGTCCGAATAACCCCAAAAACATGCCCCCACCCTCCTCGCCCCTTCCACTGTTAACCACACGATCCCTTCCTCTTCCACAATCATTCCGTATCATCCTCCCTTCAAAAATCAGCGCACCCTTTCACTAGCCGAGATTGATGAGATGGAGCAAAGAATCTTTGTTTCTATTGCCATGAGTGGTTTTCACCGGGGCGTAGTTGCCCGACGCATAAGAAAGCCAATTGTTTTGGATTGAAGCTAATGATGACTGCCCGGACAATGATCCACCCTCTCCGGACCCTCACATTTCGATTCACGCACTTGTGGGCATTACGAGTTGCCAAACTATGCAAATTCGTGGTGAGTGTGGGAAACGCTCTGTTAGTGCCCTCATGACAATGGAAGTACTCATAACTTCCTCGATATGACTTTAGCTCGTCGGTTGGGATGTTTTTTTGACAACTTTTCTCGGCCACCAATGACCGTAGTTAACGACCTCCAGATCACCTGTGGTGGCATATGTTGCGGGTTTCTTTTGGTTATGCAGGATGCTCCGTTAATTTCCAATGTTCTTCTTATACCCCTCTCGGGTTGTGAGATGGTTTTCGCAATACAGTGGTTACGTAACTTAGGCACAGCTCAATGGGACTTCAATGGCCTCCTAATGAAATTCACATTCCGCGGTCAACAGTACACTCCGAGGCCTACATCAACCGAGTTTTAAACCCATCTATGAGGGTGCCCTTCAATCTTTACTCATGCAGCCTACTACATTCTTTGCTGCTCAAGTGGAGCCACCACTTTAGTCTTCCGTTTTTAGTGTGCAGGTTGCACGATCCATGACTCGGGATGACCCATCGCACTTACAACTCTTTTAGATGATTTTGCTGATGTGTTTGCCGACAGTACGAGCTTACCACCGTTCCGTCCGAGATTTGATCATAAAATTCCATTGAAAGACGGTAGCAATTCGGTCAACTTGAGGCCATACCTATATCTTCTTTTTTAAAGGATATCATTGATAAGCTAATTCAAGAGATGTTAGCCACCGACGTGATACAAAATAGCTAATTGAAGGGTCATTATGAGTTTAGAGTGATGTCCTTTGGTTTATCCAATGCGCTATCCACCTTTCAGAGTATTATAAACGATATATTCTGACTAAACCTCCAAAAATTAGTCTTCATTTTATCTAATGACATACTCGTTTAAAGTCCCACATGGGTCGCACATCTCCATCGCCTGCAGGTTGTTCTTGGTTTGTTGCAGTAGAACCATTTTCAGGTCAATCCCGCCTAGTGCTTGTTTGGCATCCGTAGTATCGAATATTTGGGTCATGAAGTTTTTGGTGAGGGTGTTTTGGTCGACCTAATGAAGATAGCCGCTGTAGTAGCTTGGCCTCGACCGTCCAATGCTAAACAACTTTGTGGGTTTCTTGGATT
Source organism: Simmondsia chinensis (assembly GCA_018398585.1). Classification (NCBI taxonomy): domain Eukaryota; kingdom Viridiplantae; phylum Streptophyta; class Magnoliopsida; order Caryophyllales; family Simmondsiaceae; genus Simmondsia; species Simmondsia chinensis. Next base: position 27,657,682 of record JAGTTD010000003.1, on the reverse strand, counting down.
ATCTGGATATTATGTTGTTTCATTTCACAATATAGTCTCTTTGCTCGTCCTCTAACTTCGCTTCTTAAGAAGGATGGTTTCACATGGAATTCGTAAGCTGAATCCGCATTTGACAGTCTTAAGCTTGTGCTCACTTCGGTTCCCGTTTGCTCGATTTCTTAAGAACATTTGTTATAGAAACCGATGCTTCCAGCACCGGTATTAGAGCAATTTTGATGCAAGACAGGCATCCCATTGCATTTATTAGTTGCATATTGGCTCCTAAACATCAGTCAATGTCTATCTACGAGCGTGATCTGTTGGCTATTGTTTTCGTTGTCAACAAATGGCAACAATATTTGACGGGTCGCCACTTCATGATCCGCACTGACTAACAAAGCCTTAAATATTTGCTTGAACAAAAATTGTCTACTTTGTTTCAGCACTTTTGGTTCTCCCGTCTCATTGGCTATGATTATAACATCATTTATAAGCGCAAGACTGAGTACTGAGCCACATATGCTCTCTCCCGTGTCAGTGGTGCTAAAATTCTTTGCCTTGCATTGTCGACTATCTCATCTGAGTTCTATTCCAAGCTCTAACAATCATGGGAGCTTGACCCACAGCTGGTGCAAATCATCACCCATAAACGCTCCGAGCCACTGTCCCATCCTCGCTATACATGCCAAAACGATCAATTGTGTCAAGGCAGTCACTCGAGTGTCGAGGCCACTTATCATCGCATTTGCATCTTGTTTTATTGGAAGGGCCACAAGCGTGAAATTCAGGAGTACGTACGCAGCTATTCCACTTGTCAGCGACATAAGAATGAGAACATGGCATCTTCAGGGCCACGTCAGCCGTTACCCGTTCTGTCCTCGGTATGGAGTAGCATTTCCCTTGATTTCATCGAGGGCTTACCAATTTCCTTTGGTCATAGTGTCATTTTGGTGGTTGTGGTCCGCTTAAGCAAGTACTGCCATTTCCTTGCTCTTTCACACCCGTATACTGCTGCAGGGGTAGCACAGTTGTTTCTTGACCATATTTTTCTCTTACACGACCTTCCAGATAGTGTTATCAGTGATCAAGATCCAATCTCTATCAATACACTATGGTAGGTCCTCTTCGCTAGATTGCGTACCCAGTTAAATTTATCTTCTTCATATCCCACCCAGTCAGACGACCAGATTGAAGTTATAAACCGTTGCCTCGAGACATATCTTCATTGTATGACTAACAAATGCCTCCGAGATTGAAGCAAGTGGCTACCGCTAGCAAAGCGGTGGTACAATACCACATTCCACACAGCCGCTAACGCTACACCATACAAGGTTCTATATGGCCAGCCACCTCCACTCCATCTACCTTACTTACCCAGGGAATACTTCGTGGATGTTATTGATCGTAGTCTCACTGCTCGGGAAGCCTCTATCTCTCAGCTAAAGCACCATCTTCTCTGGGCTCAAAATCGTATAAAACAGCAGGCTAACCAACATCGTTCCAAGCGTGACTTTCATATTGGAGATTTTGTCCTGTTGAAGCTCCAATCTTACCGTCAACAAAGCGTCGAGATCCGCTAGTTCCATAAGTTCGCTCCACGTTATAATGGTCCTTTTCGTATCCTCCATTGCGTGGGAAAAGTCGCCTACAAAACCTACCCACCCACTCCTCCGTTCACCATACAGTGTATATCTCGCTTCTGAAATGCTGCTTTTCGCTGCCCGCCTATAGCACCGCTCTTCTCGATGTGTGGCCTCCTGTGACTACCGCACCCAAACCGGAGTGAATATTGGATCAACGCCTCATCAAGCCCCGCTGTATCGCCACCACACAGGTCCTTGTTCAATGGGCCGGACAACTGCCCGACAATGCTACTTCGGAGTTCCTTCAAACCTCTACCTTCGCTTCCCTACTTTTGACCCTTGGAGATAAGGCTCTAGTCGCAGTGGGGGTATTGATACAAATATTCTTGATGATCAAACCTTGATTTAGTCTCGGGGCCTTCCTCGGCGCCACATCAACACCAATTATCTGCCACATCACCTTCCATGTCACTGGCTGGTCGTAAGTTATTTTAGTATAAATAAGAGAGTTGTATGATGATCTTCCCCCCACAACCCCCCCCCCCCCCCCCCACCCCGCGGGGCCGCTCTATTTAATCATCTTCTTTTATCTCTCCCCCCTTTACCTTATTAATACTAGACTCACACTATTACTACACCTTATACTTGTACATCCATAGTACTATTGAAGCTTATACTACATCAATACAATATAGAGAGATTTTCCCATTGATTATTGTTAATCAATTGTGAGTTTATTTAGATTGTTTGTGCTTGTGGATTGGATATATCAATTGAGATTGCTATCATACAATTCCATGGAATTGGGGTTTAACTGAAAATTATACATTCCAATTCCTTAGAGTGAAGGTAAGGAATTATCAACTCCACTCACTTAAAACCAAACGTAACCCCATTTGATTATCTCAAATCGAAAGACCTAGACACAACCTAAATTTGACCAAAACCTCGAAATCACCAAACTCAAGTGACTTGAATCTCAAATGTGCCTAATCAACATAACTCAAAGCCTGAATTGACCAACCTGATTGAACAGAAACCGTAGATGATTCAAAAAAAAAAAAAAAATTGGAACTACTCAATTTAAATGTGACAGAAACAAGTTGAACCCAAAGTTGAAATAACCGAAACAAATTGACCCGAAACTAGTATGAACCAAACCCAAAATGACCTAATCCATCTCACCTTCAGCCTATATTTGATCTGACCTGAGATAACTCAAAATTTGAAATGATGCGACCCATTTGACCAAAAACTATAATGAATAGAGTTCTACATGACCTAAATCAATTCAAACCTACCCATTCTAGCATGAATCTCGAAAAGACCTAACCTGATTAACTGAAAAGCTAAAATAGCTTGAAAAAAAGATCTGATGTAACTAAAATTTGAACCAATGTGATTGGAAACTCGAATACCTTGAACTCAAAGTGATTGGAACAAACCAAAATCTCACCTAACTAATTTTAAACTCGAAATGCTCCAACTTGATTTAACAAAAACCTGTGATGGCTCAAATCATCATGAAATTACAATTCCAACCTCCAATTATTTTGATTAACCAAACAATGAAATTTTAATTCCATCAGAATTACACTTTCACTAGAATTGGAATCCCAGAGTCCTAGTCAAATTCCATGTGCCAAACAAACATTAGCAATTTCTAATTCTTTTAAAACCTCCCTAGCCTCTAGATTATTCATTTACTTTTAACTAGCCCCTCCTAATAGTGCTATTTCTCATCCAGATAACTAAATACTTCATGCCTATTTCCTATGAAGTTGACAACACCAGAACTAAATTACTAGAAAATATAACTTCCCATCAAAATTTGATTCCTATATTAACTAAACAAGGGCTTAAGCTTCACCCATAAGCTTAACTTTCTGGATAACTGGTTCCTAGATAGTTAAATATAGTAACTTTCAGCTACTTTTTAATTCCATTAAAAAAAAAAAAAGAAAAAAAACCCCCTTACGCTACCCAACATTAAGAGGACGAAAACAGGAAGTACCACTACCTGGCTGCAGAACTTCGGGAACATCGGCAACGTAAGGACGCGCTGATGTAGAAATAGAAGAGAGAGATGTCGGCGTAAATCGATGAGCGACACTTTCGCCCTCAGATGCAGCAGCATTTTTCTCATACAAAAGCGCCGCAATCCCCCTTGAAGACGACCCGTAAGCAAACCTTTCCACCGGCTTCGATGAACCGCCACGAAATAGCGACATTCTCCGACGAATTCAGAACCCTAACTTTCTCAAGAGGAGCTTCAATTCCGATCGCATTCACCGTAGTTGGACTTAGGAGGATTTAGGAGGAAGAGGAGATAAATTTTTGCTAGGGGATTGGGAAACCCTTCACTGGGTTTCTTTTTTGATTGGTTGATTAAACTTGGCTTTCTATGAGCGGATGCACAAACAGTGATGCTTGATAGAGTTGTTGACTTTCTGACTCATGTAAGATAATTTCTATAATTTGTTTTTTTTTTTTTTTATAATTTATTAATGTGATGTGTATTATTGGAGTTAAATTATTATTATTAAAGTAAAATTATTACATTTAAGATAATTTTATAGCTCTCTTTTATTCAAAATTATTACTCTGTCAATAACAACTTTCATTATTTATTAGTATAGTTTCAATATATTAATTTTTTAGTACACAAATTTTTAAAATAATATTTTAATTTAAAAGTTATATATATTTAATAAAATAATTCAAATAACAGTATACAAATAGGCCTCTCATATAACTTATCTTGATTAGCAATGTTACAATATTGTAGTTCATATGTAAGATGAGAAGACTAGCAAGGGGATGTTTAGTTTATCAATAAATGACGGCAGGTTTAACAGTCTTTCACCTAGTTATTTGAATTATTTTATTAAATAACTGTAACAAATGGACTAAAAACTTATTTCATAAATTTTCTAAACCAAAAAATTAATACATTAAACCTTATGGTATTAATATGCAATTTATCTTTCAAACACTTGTTATATTTTTATTGTGCATTTATTATATTTTTTAACAAACATATATTTGATTATGTAGTCACACTCGACATTAATACATAATAAAGAAATAAAAAATTATAAATATAATCCATACAATCCAATTATACATCAAAATTTTTATACATTCAGTTCAAAAAAAAACTTCGTATACATAGCTTTTGTTTTACTTTCTTAATCAGAAGTTATGCTATAATTGAGACTACAATGGTATTCATTCAAAAAAAAAAAAAACAAAAAAACAAATACAAATGTGCATTTTCATATATTTATTTGGAGAAAAATAATTGTACCCTAGAGGCCACTTGAGTTTTTATCAAACAAAAGAAATTTATAGTACACATGAGTTCCAATTCAAAACTTATCTCATTTCATCCAATTAAAATTTCCATGTTCTTAAAGAAAAATAAAAAAGCCAAAAAAGGGGCAAAATATAGAGCATACACCGAATTTTACTCACTACATATAAGATATTTTCTTAAATTTTAAATAGACACTATACATTTTCTGAGCTTTGCTCTGAATACATTTCACTCCTTTCACTTTAAACTCATATACATAATAGCTTTGTAAACTTTACTATTATTCACAATACACCCTCTAAAGTTTCTTAGTAAATGTAAGTCACCTCTTGCATATTTAATTTAAGGGTTATTTATATTTAGTATACAATATTTTTAAAAATAATAAAAATGTCCATGATATTTTTGTATTAATAAATAATTTATAAATTTTTATTGTATTAATAAAAATGTTCCTCTTCAACATAATGTCATTATTTTTCCTTGATATATTTGATATAATAATTACTTTTTATTTATATTATAATAAAATAATAAAAATATTCTTCAATAAAGAATGGATGCACAACCTGTAACTAGAGGTGGCCAACGGGCGGGCCGAGCCTGGGCCCAGCTTTTTAAAGGGAAAAAAAAATTTAATAATACCAAGTCGTTTTGTACTAAAATTATTGTAGTTCATTGATAAATAATGAGATACAAATATATTTTTTTTAAGCACTAATAATGCTAAATATACATTATATATATGTAATAAAATAAAATACACAATAAGTAATGGTAAATATCTTATCAAAAAAAAATAATGGAACATAAATAACGTAATAAATATAAGTACAAATACAAAGTTTGACATATGGGGGGTGCGGTCGTCTTTTGAGGTATACGGGGGGTGCGGTCGTCTTTTGAGGTATACGGGGTGCGGTCGTCTTTTGACGTCAATATTTAAAAGTAAATTATTGACATACAAAGTGTTGATATCAGTCGCCTTGGGGGGTATCTAGGCCATCATTTGAGGTATCGGTTGTACGGTCGTCTTCTTCATCGCTCGATGAATTCAGCTTCATTCTCTGTTGTTCTCTTGCCTCTGCTAGCAGCCAATCCTTCAAGCACGCGGACATCTCCAAGCTTGACGGCGATAGCTTCGCCCTCTTCGTTCCAAGCAACCAGCCACCAAGACTGAAAGCACACTCCTATGCTACTGAAGTCACCGGACAACTTAGTATATCACGTGCCATGGTGGAAAGCACGGGATACTGGGTTTGGTTTGTGTTCCACCATTGTAACAGGTCAAAATTCGGGTTGGCCGGCGGCCCGAAAATATGGACTATCGGTGTCCGCAGATAATAATCTAACTCGTCACATAATGTGGGGGCTGCTGTGGGCGTAAATTGCTCCAACAGCTTCCACGAATATGAAGTGTGTGAACTACTTCCACTAGATGTGGAAGATCCTACTGCAGCAGTACTAAGATTATTGGACGCTAATTAACGGGAATATTGAGAAAATAAACTATGCAAGTTGTTATCGACATCGGCAATGAAAGTGTCGATATTAAGAGAAGGATTCAAATACGGGAAAAAATGTTAGCAAAACAAGTTGAAACCCAAGCGTTTACAATAAGGGTCTAAAATAGTTGCAAAGCAGTATGTAAGAGGAAACCACCATCCAATTGACAATATCATGCAATCTTGATATTGCTTGAGGCATGGTCGGATAGTAGCAACCCGAAAAAATGTTGTTGCCTTTTTAAATATGCTAAAAAAATTACAAATTTGATCTATTGTCTCCCAATTTATACAGGCCAGGTTGTAATCGCTCCATTCTGCACGATTTTCCTGGGAGTATTCCATTAAAACGTCTTTGTATGGTAGAAGGCGCTCTAACATTTCTACCGTAGACGACCACCTATTTTGGGAGTCTAATTTGAATTGTTTATATTCTATGTTATGCAACCTACATAAATTTTTTAATTTTGTTTTTCTAGTGTTGGATGATTTTACAGATATTATTACCGATCTTAAGGTGATAAGGGATGCTTTTATGAGATCTAAACCATCCGTTACCATTAAATGCAAAATGTGACAAACGCAACGAATATGGAAACACTTTCCACCTAACATGGGTCTCATTTGCCTAATTAAATGTGTAACGGCTGCAGTGTTATTAGTAGCATTGTCGAACGTAATACTGAAGATACGTCGCTCTATGCCCCAGTCGCGGACTACCGACATAATCACACTCGTAATTACCTCGGCATTGTGGGGGCAATCTAAAAGTCCAAAATGAATTATCCACTTTTGCATGATGAAGGATTCATCGCTCCAGTGTGCCGTTATGCACATATAAGGTTGGCCAGGTTTCGACGTCCATACGTCTGACGTCAACGAGAACATGCTCGTGTTCGTCGCAAAATGTGTGAAGACCCCAGTTTTCATCCCGTGGTACAACGTAAAAGCGTCCCGATTTACAGTGTTCCGAGGCATCCTCACAATGGCGAGATTCATATTTCGTTGGAGGTAGTTGACGAAATTTGGGTCTTTGCCGATATTAAAAGGCCTTTCACTCATAATTATATATTTAGCTAGCCCCTTTCGGTTGCTCTCCTGAGAGAACCTAAAATTAGCAAGTGCACCGGTCACTTACTGTACTAGACGTTGTTGGCTCTTTTCTGGGAATTGCTCGGGGTGGCACCTAAGTATATGTCTGTTTAATGTGCCCGTCCCACTACCAGGTTGATGGCTAAAATCCTTATGTGGGTCACATAATTTACAAGTTGCTTTATTAGCTGTCTTATTAAGGGTAAAGTGCTTCCATACCCCACTAGTTGTACGCCTACTAGTAGAGGTACTAGTTTCAGGCTGGGCTTTGGTGGTAGGGGTGGGTTCCTCATCAGTTTGTGAGTCTCCAACCCCACCACCACCTAACTCATGATAATCTTGCTGTTGTGAAAAGTCAAAATCTATGCTATCATCAGTGTATGGGGGTGATGGGTCTGGTTGTATAAAAGCTTATTTTTCAGTATTAAGTAAGACAATTCTACTCCTTTTAGGGATTCTGGGTGGCCGAGAAGAGCTAGAACTAGCACGACCGGCTCCAGAGGATGATGAAGAGTTGTGTGCCATATTAGTATAAGTAATTAGTATTTATAAAATGCAAGTAGTAAAGCAAATTAAATAACTAAAAATGCGAATCAAATAAAATTGCAATACTAAAATTACCGAAACGAGAGAACAATAAAATTTGAACTTCGGCCAAATACTTTACGAACTTCGAACTTTATAGCACAATTTTTGCAATTAGCAAAGTTAAAGAAGATGGGAGATGATGAATGTATAGAGAGAGAAGAGAGGATTGAAGAATTGGTGAGAAAATGATTTGGGAAGGTTTAAGTATTTATAGGAAAAAAAAATATAATTTTTTTTTTTTAATAAAATAGCCGTTCAACGGCTCTTTACAAAAGAGCCGTTGAACAGGCTGTGTAAAACGAGCCCAACGGCTCTTTTTAAAGCCGTTGGGCCCTGGGCCCGGGCCGAGCCAGGTCCGCCTCACGGGCCGAGCTCTGCTGAATATAAAAATAGGCCCGAGGCCGGGCCCGAGGGACCTCGGGCTGGGCCGGGCCAAACACGGGCCGGGCTGGTGCAGTTTCATGGCCGGCCCGGCCCGTTGGCCACCTCTAACCTTAACACATAAGTGATAGAGTCGTTGACTTCTGGACACGTGGAAAGATGAGCCATGTGATTTGATTCTTTTCCTAGAATGCCATGGGCACAGGGTAATAACCATTAAATACACATAATTTACTTTTTTTTTTTATGATACTAATGGAGTGTTTAAAAAAACAGGATAGTAATAGATAATATAATTGTGCTTTTATAAAATATATACAATATTTTTCAATTAAAATGCACAATATTAATGACTGGATACAATTTTTTATAAAAGTGACTTAATTTATTAATAAAAATAAATAATAAATATGTATTTTATCGGTCTTAACATGTGCCCAATAGACACATGTTTTATATATATATAACTTGGTAAAGCTAGGGGAAGCGGATACACTAGTGGGAATTCGAACCCCAGTGCTCCTACTTGGCAACCGGGAATCTAACTATTAGACTATGAGCCTCAAGCTCAATGGACACATGTTAGATAAACCCTGATTTTTAATCATATATAATAAGTTTTAAAAGAACGGTTTTATTGCGGTGATAATAATTATTATGAAATGTAATCAATAGTAGTCATGGCATTTTACTAAGTTGCTCTAATAATAATAACACCTAGAAATTTATGTGTGATAGTAACTTTTTACCATAATCTCTAATATTGTTTGTGTAGTGATAATGCTACAAATTTATCTTAGGTCATGCTTGGAGCATGGATTTAGAGCTTGGAATTAGGGTTGAGACTAGAATTGGCACCTGGAGTTCCAAATATGTTGTTTGGGGTGGGGATAAGGAATAGGCACTTAGACTAGAATTAGATTTAACTGAAAATTATACTTTCAAATTTGTTGGGGTGAGAATAAGGAATTGCAATTCTATTTTAATTTACTAATTTGAAACCCAAAATAATTGTACTTGATTAATCCAAACTCTAGATAACTCAAAATAAAAAGACTTAGACACAACCAAAAATTTGCCCCCAAACCTTAAAATCACTAACTCAAATAAGTTGAACTTGAAATGATTGGAATCAACTTAACTCAAAGTCTGAAGTGGCCCAACTCAATTGACCTAAAACTCATGATGACTAAAATCAAAAAACTAAAATTACTCAATTTGAATGTGATGTAAACAAGCTAAGTCGAAGTGGAAATGACCCAACCAAATTGACCAAAAACTTAATACTATCCAAGCCTAAAATGACTGACTCTCTAAACTCAGCCCAAGAAGACTTGAAATTTGAAATGATACAGTACATTTCTCCGAAAACTAAGTTGACTGGAGCTCAAAATGATCTAAAATAAACTAAAACCCGATCGATTCTAGCCTGAGTCTTGAAAAGACGTAACCCTATTAATTGAAAATCCGAGAAAACTTGAACACCAAATGATTTGATCCATTACTTGACCCAATTTGGCTCGAAACTTGAATAACTAGAACTTAAAGCGAATTGCACCTACTATAATAACTCAATGGCAATGTGAACCACTCCAACCAGAATCCTATCATAGCTAATTTAAAACTCAAAATACTCTAACTCGATTAACTGAAAACTTGTGATGACTCGAATTGTTGTGAAATTATAATTCCGACCTCCAATTCCTTTGATTAACCAAATAATAAAATTTCGATTCCATCAAATCCAATTCCACCAAAATTGGTGGAAATGCAATTCCACAATCAAATACCAATTCCATGTGCCAAACAAAACCTTAGTGTTTGTTTACACCCCAAACTCAAGACGGTTGGGACGACGTCATTTTGAGACTAAAGGTCATGTGGGGCCATCCTCTAGGGACCTTAGGCCTTTCAATATTAAGATAATGGCTACTCGAACCCAGTTGTTTATAATGTTATATCACTTATGGAGTATCAATCTCTTAAGCTGGTTGATGGGGGAAGAAACGCTTGAGCTTGAGGGATTTCCCAAAAGGCTACAAGAAAGGTGGTTCTGAAGCTCGAAGCAGTTATTTGAAACGCATATCAAGGAGCGTGGCCCTCAAGTATATCCAAATGAATGTGGGTGTCTAGAAGGGACTCTGGAGAATTACACTAACGCGGGGCTTGCAAAAAGATGCTCAAGCACACGTTTTCAGGGCATGATTATTGCTTATTCTACGTACCAAAGAAGCATTGAAGCAAATGTGGGAAGGATATGCCAGGATTGTAGGATGCAGCAATTATTTTGCTTTTTTCTATAAATAAGAGACATTAATGTAGTTGTAAAGTGTCCAGCACCGCTACACAAATTTCTTCATGTTTATTTTTTACAGCACACTTGTGCTTCTTACCTTGTAGTAACATAACTTAGCCTAGTTTAGCGTAGATACTTTGTACTTACTTTCTTTAAAGAAGTACATAATTTTGGGTTTCAGTTATGAACTCTTCATTTTAATATGTTCTCAATAATCGACGAGTCAAGAATTGAGGCGTTGGTTTAAGGCTTTAACGACTAAAACTTGACCTTGATTGCGCTGGCCTTAACTCCGGTGTCGTTGCTTGATAAGCCAGTTAAACTTAGGTTTGAGTTATTGTTTGAGGGCTTTGATGACCAAAGCTTGAGCTTGATTGCATTGGTGCTCATCCGATAACCCAAATACGGTTTGCTCAATCTAAATCCTGTCAAACTCTAGCTGATTTAAGTTATTATAAGTTAATTGTGCCAAACCTAAAAAATCTGATCGACTTGGATTTGTAAGTAGACTGCTGGGCTCTTGAGTCTGTCGTTACCCTAGTTTCCAGCTTTTAAGTATTCAAGAAAAGATGTCTGTAGACTCAACTCCGTCACCCTATCTACCACTTGAGTTGGGTATGTATCTCTTTAATTTTCTATCAAATATTAAACCCAAAATCCACAAAAATATATATAAAAAGTCTACTTAATTGGAGCAAGAGTAGAATCCATAGTTTTATTACAAACCAAATTCGAATTCACCAAAAGCACCAACCATTTTACCAAAAGTGAGTGGTTGACGTCAAACACGTGTGGTCCAAAATTTAGGCTCGCTCCATGTTGCTGCGAGTCCCATTTTACATGTTTGTTTGATTTTGTATTTATGGCAACCACACACACACTAAACCGATGGAAGGAGTAAACAATATCTTTTTAGTTAAGCTTCTTTCCAAAAACTATATTTTTATAGGAAAAGGAATAATCTTATTGGACTTGAGTGTGTTTGGTCTAAAAGAATTTAAATAAATATAGAATTTGTTTTTATATTTTAAGCACAAGTATAAAATAATTGCTTGCAATAAATTTGATAGTGTGCTTATTTGTCATGATGAAGGTAGGGCTCGATAGGATGAGATTCAAACTCAAGCTTTAGATACACGCCGGATTCAATATTTCTGAAACCCATATAATGAGTATGAAAAAAGGGGCTAACACAAGAATGGCAAAGAGCTTTCACAAAGCTTCGATGGGCTAGTAAGATGAAGATTTGGCCGGCTAGGCCCCATGTGGGCTAACACAGTGAGTGGGCTAGTAAGAGCAATTGGCCTGGATGAAGGGTTGGCTAGTAAGAAGAGTGGGCTACCATGGATAGCCTCTTAAAGGTGATTATGAGAGAGTTTCCTAAAGATTAAGATGAGAGAGCTCTTTGAAGATGAAGATGAGAGATCCTCTTGAAGAGGGAAGAGTTTGTGTAATGATAATGTCTTACCCTCTGATTCATGACTTGGATATCCTTTTGCAAGCAAAAGTGAAGAGAAGAATGAGTTGTTAAGGAGAGGGATGTGGTTCTCTTCTTTGTGTGACAAGTGTCCTACTCATGATTGAAGGGCAAAGACCAGGAGAGCAAGTAACGGGCCTCGAGTGAGTAAAAACAAGCACCAAACATAGTAAAACAATCGGCAAGTAAGAAGGATCCTTGTTGCATATGACTTAAAATAGGCATAGTTTTTAATCCGAAAGGAGTTATGTGATGCAATTCAAAATATAGAGAGGCGTAAATTAAATATAAATAAATAGGTTAAGTACTTAATTACGATTATACCCCTCCTTTAACTCTATATATGGGGACTTGAGATTAGAAGAGAGATATGGATGAATTTCGTTTGATTGTCCCTCCCTCCCTCCCTCTCTAAGTTTCTCCCTCCCCTTCGTCTATTCCTCCCCCCCCCCCCCCCCCCCCCCAATCTTTCCTATACTATACTTTACATATAAATTCTATACTATTCTACGAGTTTTTCCTAGTTATGTACAAATATACTACCGTGTTCGAGTTGATTGATTGGTTGAGTTAGTTGATTGCTTTAGATCGAATATGAACCGTATCAATTGGTATCAAAGCAGACGACCCTCGACACCAACAATGGAGTTTGATCTGGTAGCAATTGTCAAAATACAAACAACAATTGCAAAGATACTAGCAAAATTGATCAAATGCAAGAGGATGCTAGAAGTATGAAATTTGAGCTAAAATCTAAGCTAAAAAATCTGATCAAGAAGGTAGAAGAAGTTGAGTACCAGGATGAGGAAGGTGATGGTGACAAGAACCCACCACCAGGACGGAGATATTCAGGATGACTGAGACACTGGAGCCATATTCGCCCACCACCGAGGTGTTAGAACCTCTGACACAGACCTTGAACTCTGGTAGTGAAAAGGACAAGGCCAATGAAGAGATCAGAGACGTAGTAAAGATAGAAGACGTAGATGTCAGCAATGGAATGCAGATCGAAGATCAATGCACGAAATTCAAATTCGTACCTGAATCAAAATCGAACACCACCATTCAAGTCGGGCGCCATTGCACTTCGCCGGAAAAGAAAACGTTGCCACCACTGTTGTCATTCGCCAGAGTGTGAAGAAGGACGAAGTGAGGGAGAATGCATGGGAGGGGCAAATGTCTCGCTTCCGCCGTCACCACCTCTTGTTTGTCGCGTCAGCCACCATCCATGATACACCACGTGAACCATCTAGCCGCCAAGGCGTCACACCAGGTTATCGCGAATGCTGCTACCATCATATCTCCCCTCTCATACTATCGCCAACCACTCTACTTCCATTATCGCCAGTATCCATCCCACCATCTTTCCCGCCAAACTTGTATACATGGCGTCACTACAGCAGGCACTCGGATACCGCCAACACACCAACAGCCGTCAAACTGCCACCTATCCTCTACTGGATGCTTCTCCACCCTTCCAGAATATTCTATAAGAGGTCACCTCACCCCTCCCCTATGTGTATATATAGATAGAGATGGGCATTAGGGTGAGTCATGCCATTGATGTAGAGCTTTGCTCAAGTCTTTCTCGCCCTCTATGTTCTTCTATTTCTCCCCCCTTTCTCATGTGTAATTCTCCATTTTGAAGGTCAATCTATCCATATAATACTTGTAGTTGTGATTTCCAGTTGATTTATAGTTTGTATTGCATCAATTAGTATCAAAGCTACCTATCCTCGGCACCGTCACTGCCACCGGATTCACCATCTTCATCAGATTAGATTTCACCATCTCTGACATTAGAGCTGCTCATCTTCTTCATCAGTAGTTGGAAGCCGATCGTCACCCATCCTCACCGAACAGCACCAAACCAAACACCCATCAACAACAATAACCTCCATCATCATCATCGTCGTCGTCGTCATCATCATCATCATCATCACTGGTCACCATCATCGTCACCACCACAGTCGCAGCTCACACCATCTTCATTAGTCACTGTTGTCATCATTGACTTAGCATCAGCCAACATCATCGTCTTCAACCTAGCACTGCCCACCTAGCATTCACCCCATGTTCGTCACTCATCATCACATCCAACTCCCTCACTGATCATCACCCAACTCACCAACGGTACTCACCTCCGATTGCCACCCATCACCATCATTGCTTCGCTCACCCAAACTAAACCCGAACCCAAACCCAGATTTGGGTGCTCAACAAGTAACCCTTCTCCACTTATTTTGAGTAGCAACACAGATCCCCACCACCACTCATCAACCTCCCCTCATCACCACTCCATCAAACGACCCATCATCATCAACCGAAACGCAAATCCAAACCCCAAACCCAAAATCACAACCCGATCCTCATTACCCAAACCTAGACCCAACTTGCACACAAGGTATTTGTAAAAATGCCTTAACCACTTTTTTATTTGTATCGCCAATCGTTATCACCCATGGCTGAAAGAACCCGGTTCCGGACCTTGATGAGAGAGTGGAAGGAAGCCGTGAAAGCCTCGTTAGCTCAATAACCCAAAAGCGCTCAGCTCAAATCACTCACAGAGCTCATTAGGCTTCGCCAAACGGGAGGTATTGACGAGTACTGGAGCCAATTTGAGTCCCTCTTGGGCAAGTGTGGGTTGACGGAAAGCAAAAAAATGGAAGTGTTTATAGGCGGCTTACAGAAAGAGATAGCAGAAGGCATCACCCTATTCATGTTGCGAACAGTTCATGACACCAAGCTGTTGGCCAAGCAGTGGGAGTGCAATCTGGCCTACCTCGAGAAGTTAGCTGCAAGGGAAGCACTAAGCATGACATCAATCATGCTCACGCCAAGTTCTGCTAGAATCCCTACTTCCAACCCTATACCGTAGCCACTTCCATCAAAACCCGACACACCGCGGAGTCAGCCCAATGTGTTGGCCACCAAACTCGGTGATGCACCTCTTTCTCTGCCACCCGTGGATTTGGGTCCAAACCCATCACTGGATACCACCATTACCCCATCTCTTGGCATCTCCGAGGATGCTTCCATCCACCGTCCAGCATCAGCCGCGGATGGAAAACATATTGTTTCCACCCCAACTCCTCTTCCCGTCATCCGGGTGGTCCCAACTTTTGACCCACCTCCATCAGTCACAATCAGCTCGGGGCCACTAATCAAGTCATATTTTCCAATGCTTCCGCAGCTGCTATTAGACGTAGAAGATGAGGTCACCATGGCCGCCACACCTCCACAACCCCTCCAACTATTCAACCCCGGGTAGACCACAACCTGGTAAACTTCGGGGAGTCCGTCCTGCTCGAGTTCCACAAGATGGTTTTGATCCGGGACGACGGGCTACATTTCAAGGTTGGCTCGGCATCTATGACCCCTTGGGGCAAGGGCCTTTGGAGGGAAGATTATCGATACGAGTCAAAGTGGGATTTGGCCCACAGAAGCACGCCATACCACATTGTCCCTGTACCGTCCAGTTGGCTCCCTTATTGCTGATCCTTGAGGATGAGGATCGTTTCAAGGGGGCGGTATTGATACACCACGTGTATCGTCTAGCCGCCAAGGCGTCACGCCTGGTTACCGGGAATGCTGTTACCGCCATATCTCCACTCTCATACTACCGCCAACCGTTCTGCTTCCATTACCGCCAGTATCCATCCTGCCATCTCTCCCTTAAAGCTTCTATACATGGCGTCACTACAGCAGGCACTCGGCTACCGCCAACACACCAACAACCATTAAGCCGCCACCTATCTTCTACTAGATGCTTCTCCACCCTTCTAGAATATTCTAGAAGAGGTCACCTAAGCCCTCCCCTATATGTATATATAAATAGAGATGGACATTGGGGTGAGTCATGCCGTTGATGTAGAGCTTTGCTCAAGTCTCTCTCTCCCTCTATATTCTTCTATTTCTCCCCCCTTTCTCCTATGTAATTCTCCATTTTGCTGGTCAATTTATCAATATAATACTTTTAGTTGTAATTTTCAGTTGATTTACAGTTTGTATTGTATCAGTGCACCAAGATCTGTCGCCCGTGCCTGACAGTGCTAGGGTTTGGTGCATCGAGAAGAAAATGAACTAACTGCGGTGTGTATTTGAGATTTGGATTTCAATATTTGCATGACAATTTCCAAATTGCTTAGACTTTCTTATTTTTCATTTAAATGGTTAAAATTTATAACCGTAGTGTTTGACCCCGAAAGGTTAACAAATTAGGTATCAATAACTTGACCCTTGAGGACAAGGGTATCTAATAGTGGAAGATATTAATACAGTTCAAAATGTAAATATTAAATGAAGGGTCAATTATGTATAAATAAATAGATTAAGTATTTAATTACGGTTATATCCCTCCTCTAACTCAATAAATAGGGACTTGAGATTAGAGGAGAGATATAGATGAATTTGGTTTGATTGTCTCTCTCCCTCTCTCTTTAAGTCTCTAGCTTCTCTTCCTATCTAATCTATCTCTCTTTCCCCCTGTCTTCCCTAGACAATACTTTATATGTAAATCCTATACTATAGTACGGGTTTTATCTAGTTATATACAATTATACTACTATTTTAAAGTTGATTGATTGGCCGAGTTGGTTGATTGCTTTAGATCGAATATGAACCGTATCATTATGAGGCGAATTATATATCACAGTGAAGCTCTCAAAGAGTTATACATGATCATTGGGCTTTTTATACTTAGCCTTAGCTGTTATCCGGTTATTACTTCCCTTCTTTAGCATCTTTGTCTGTTTTGACTTGATAGACACTTATTCGAATTTCTATAATATCAATTTCTTAATTATATTTGTAAAGATAATGCTTTCAAAATTATAATATTTTGTTTAGTTTATTAATTACAAGTTGTACTATGATTGAAGACTACGATGGAATTAATTAATGCCTTGTGCATTTTTATATATGATTTAAGAAAAATAATTGTACCTTAGATGCCACTTGAGACTTTGTCCGCCCCCCCCAACCCAAAAAAAATAATAATAAAATAAAATAAAAAATCCAACCAACTTTACTACACATAAGTTTGTCTCGCAGCGATCAGGATCCCCATTCGAAACTCATCTCATCTTGTCCAATCAAAAGAGAAAATTACGAGCAAAAAAAGGCAAAATATAAAGCACTCACTGATTTTTCTTTACCTTATATAATGGACTTTTTTTTTAACTTTTAATTAAACAAAAAACACTCCTTTAACTCTGCAATTGAATATTTGTCAAAAAAAAAAAAAAAAAAAAAGCCTTTGCAATTGAATATAGTTCACTACTTACGCTTTAAATTTAAGGTTGTTTATACTAAAGATCCTTATACTTTATTTATTATGTTAATTTAGTCTTTCTATTTTTAATTGTGTTAATTTAATCCTTCTACTTTTAATTGTATCAATTTGTTCCCTGAACAATTCAAAATGTATCAATTTAGTCATTTGGTCAAATTTAAGTTATGTTAATGATGTAATTTTGAATTAAAAAAATTATATAAGATGCAAGTATCTTATTATAAATTTATCTGTTTACTCAATTTAATATAATTTATAACTGAACCATTAAAATTTTTATTTTAACAAATATTTTTCTCTAAGAATGAAATTAACACATTTTGAATTATATAAGGACTAAATTGACATAATTAAAAATAAAAGGACTAAATTAATATGATGAACAAAGTACAATAATCTTTGATATAAATAATCTTAATTTTAATAAAATAGTCCCATAAACTTTATTATTATATACCGTGCACCATTTAAAATTTGTTGCTAAACACAACCATCCCTTACCTATTCAATTAAACCTCATACATTATGATATTAAAAGCAACTCACATTTGCATATTTAATTTTAAAAATTATCATGTAAACTATGTTATTAAATCCAACTCTTTCGTAAAAAATTAAGTAAATGCATAAATTTAAAAAAAAAAAAAATTTATCCTTTTTACATAATTTTGAAGGTTCTCTGTTTTTACATTAGGTATAGAGAGTGCTTGTGTCTTAAGTTATGAGTCAAATTTGGCGTGCAGGGTTGATTTAAGTTTATTAACATAATTTGAGAGAGAATTTTCTATAAATAATGCTTAAGGGGTGAGTCCGTCAAAGATTCAAATTTTAGGAGGCTATGAGTTATAAAAATTAGATTGGGTTTTTTAAAATAAAAGATATGTTAGGTGTAGTTTTAAAAATTACCTATATTTTCTAATTTTTTTAATGTCCCACCTAAAAATTTTAAAATTTTTAATTGTCACACATTATTATTACACAGTTACTATCCGGCAGTTTTTGTTAAAGTGAAATTTTAAAAAAAATATTTTTGAAAATATGAAAATTATTTTTAGGGTATTTATAAATTTCTTCGATATTTAAAATAATTTTTAAATATTTAAATATTTTAAAATTATTTTAAATGTAAATTCAAAATTTTTAAAATAATTTTCTATTTTTTTTCAAAAACGATGTCATCCAAAACTAATGTTAACGGTATTAAAATTGGTGTAATATTGAAATATTTTGAAAAGTTTAGATATAGCGTTAAAAGATAAAATCTTTTCTTACTATAGTAGGCCCGTTCTATTCACAGAGAATGCCTAGCCGTGTGTCCCGGCATGGTCTGGCTACAACTGTGCCTATGTTTGGGCGGAGACTACTCGACATATGTGATTAGAGGAAGAGGCCCGCCAGGAGAGGCGCACATCTATGTGTAAGGATCTCTAATCCTCCACTTGAGACAAATAAGATAAAGAAGAACTTCATTTAGACAATTCTGAGCTTAGTGGAGGAATACTATAGGATTAACTAATATAGCTGTGTAGACACATTCTGCATCAGTAAATTGTAACAAGCTCGTGTGTGTACACGTAGTATGAGTGTTGGTTTAGTCGCTTAGGACTCCTAAAATCTAGTACCGTGGGGTATAGTACTACTCCCTATACTCCACTCTACTCTATTACGCTACTCCCTTCACCCTCCCACTATCTCTCTATCTCACCCTCTTTCACTCTACCCTCCCTTGTCTCTCTCTCTCTCTCTTTCTTTTCTCTCTCTCCTTCTGTCTACTCTTTATACGCTCTAACCCCTATTATAATTGCACTATGTCACATGTTTAACCCCCACCCCCCTCCCCCCCTTTTCATGCTTGGATGCTAGCATGCACATATATATTTAGATGCTTGCATGCTTATTCCAGTAATTCATTTGGGGAACTCATATATGAGAGATTCATTGGTCATGATTTGATTATTACTTACTTGTAAGGCATACACGCACTCATTCATCCTTAATTGGATTAAATTAAAGGTTGAGGGACCTTGGTAACACCCTCCCGTCAGGGTCTCGCCCTGATGGGTTAAGATTTCGTACATCCTTTCCCTCATAGACCCTGCGCGAGCGGGAGCCCTTCAGTCACTAAGTTTTTTGTTGTTGTTGTTGTATTAAAAGATAAAATCTTTTAAAATCGCACCTAAAATGGAGGTGACTTTCAATAAAAAAAAAAAAATCAAATAAGATAATAACGATTAAATTACAATTAACTTAAAAATTAAATCTGATGAGTATGGACAGTACTCGGATTTAATAACATAGTTTTATCAATTTTTTTTTTTTAACTTAATTGTGCAATGGGTGAGTTGTACCTAATATGATAAATCAGATTGTTGTATTTTTTAAAGCTCATAGTGAAAACTGCCGTGTATTTAATTTAAGCATTGAGTATGATTTTGTTTTCATTGCTTATGTTGTTATTTTTATCTAATATTTTAAAAGAAAGACTAATGGGGAAAAAAAAAAAAAAAGAAAACTCTAAACTAGTCACATTAAAAATTGTACTTGCTAAGTTAAAAAAAAGTATTATACTTGTGTTAATGAACTTTTTTGCATTGAACTAGCATTAGACTAATTTTTTTAGCACTATGTGGTTGAGTTTAAAACTCACTTGCTGCCTTGCAAGTGGAATAGATTAAAGCACCTTCTAATATAAAAAAAATTAAAAAGCACCTTCTAATATAAAAAAATTAAGGGTAATTTTTTTTTTTTTTTACTGAAAAACACCTAAATTTTAGGTGTAGTTTCAAAATATGCCCAGACTTTTTAATTTTTAATGTCACACCTAAATTTTTTAATGTGACGCCTTAATGTGATACCGTTAACATCTTTTAGTTTTTGTGGATGTGGCATTAAAAACAACATTTTTTTTTTCAAATATAAAAAATATTAATTTAAATATTTACAAAATTTTTTGATATTTTAAACATTTCTAAATACTTGAAATATTTTGAAACTATTTTGAAATTAAATTCAAAATTTTTTAAATTATTTTATCTTACTTTTAAAAGAACATTAGTAAAAATTAACGGAAGTTAATGGTATTAGTATTAACTATGCCCAGATTATAGGCCAAAGTGACAAACCTAAGCGAAAATAAACCCAAAACTCAGCGTATTAAGGTATTAAGGTCTGTCCAAATCACTAATATTGGCAATGGCATTATGGTAATAAGTTTGAACGTTGGGGTCATTGTTTTTTTCCCCAAAAAAGTGGGTTTACTGGTTTTAACCTGCAATACCTATTCTACCCCTGCCATGCACCTTACTTGTGCTGCCCATCTTCGAAAATTATGCTGCCCGATTTAACAGTTGTACCCCAGTTGTCTTGTTAGCTTCCTTGAAAAATCTCTTTGCCTTTGCGAATTCATTTGAAAAATTAAGGGCTTGGATTTCGAGTTTTTTTTGAAAAAGGTATTATTTGAAATTTTTTTTTTAGAAAATTGGCATGTTTTGAAAAATATTTAGCGAATTGCCACTATTTACTATAGCAAAGTGGTTGCACGGCTTAGGAAATGGCGTGCGAAACGATTGCACGACGTACCGCACGTCGTGCAAGACCATCATCTGTTGCATGACGTGCCGTACATCGTGCAACGTGTGCTCCGTTGCACGATGTACGGTACGTCGTGCAACAGCCATCTTGCACGACGTACGGGACGCCGTGCAACACTGTTGTTCCTATGCATGGGTTGCAACCCTACCTCCCACTAACGATGTGAGAATCCGGCTGCAACCTCACCCGTATAATATATTCCTTATCCATCATGCAACAGGTGATTGCATCATATTACATAAATTATAGCAATAATAATAAAATATTAAAACCACATCAGTCGAGGTACTAAAAATGTAAATAACTTCAATAGTAATAATAATAATCATATATCGTATTACAATAAAAAAAAAAAAAAGTAATGTACATCTTAAGGATCAAAATTTGATGTGGACCTACGATTGGGTTCAGCACGATATCGCGAGGGTGTGGACTCCGTGCGAACCAAGTAACTGCTCTATCGAGGAAGTTCACGTCTACTTCCTTCCTCAGCATGTAAAATACTGTAGTTAACACCATCGTCACGCAGAATTTGTTGGAACTCAAATCGGCCACCCATAGCATCCATTGCAATACTGCAACCACCTAGAACCTCTACGGAGAGAGACTGTACAGTGTGGCGAGCAGTATCACATATTGCCTGAGCTACCCTTCTAGTCTGTTGTCTAAAAGCGCCAATCTATCACAAAGTACTTTTTCATGTTATTAAAACATAATATATAAGAAGTGACAGGACAAAGATTTTCAATGTACTTATTAGTCGTTAAATACGATTGCCACTTGGTTCATAAACTAGCAGAGGGTGGGGCGGAGGTTGAACTTCACGCCGTCAGATGACACGCCTAATGATAGATAAGTATCAGTCCATGTACTCTGTAGTCGATGTCGGAGGATCAGGCACGTTGGCAATACTTTGCTCCCGTGTGTCCCACACCTGGACCCAGTGCGGGCGATATATAGCCCAGTTCTTGTCGTGCCTGTCATGACGAGATGTACTGTGCAACGTGTCGAGAGTATCGATAAGATCTGGAATATGCTGCGTCAATCCAAACTGACGCAACACTCTGTCTGAGCAATGTAACTCTACAATGCCGAAGAACTTTAAAGGTCCTACATATGTCTAGATGTGATGGCCCTCGACACAAATTCCAGGCAATGCGTTTAACCTGGATTGCTGGTATGGTGTCCAATTAACCTAAGAACATATAAAATTACTCGGTCATTACAATAAATATTGAACGTCAAAGAAATATGTATATTTACATGCATATACCTGATGGGTTCTTGGACATCGAGTTGGTCCCTATAGAAGGATTGACTGTGCCTTAGAGACTCGCAGAATGTTAAGGCAGCATTTCAACTGACTAAATTGAATATGAATTATATTAAAATGCATACGTAGTATTACATGCACATTAAGGCCACATAGGAATAGAATATTTTATCTTACTGAGCTCCCAATGGCAGTGGCCGATCATGAGCTGCAACTTGATTATGACGCGGGTCGGCGATAAGTGGTCGACCGATGTGTAAGTGCTCCTACAACCACAACTGTACATAATGAATTATAAGCTCTGGGATAATGCTACACATTGGAATATTAAACATGAATGTATTTGCAATCCGTACTTAGGGTAACAAAACACATCCACCTAATTGACTGTTGCACTGCATGCAGCATCGACACAATTGTCTGTACAGGTTGGCGAGCATTGCTGACCCCCAGCTATACTGATTACATCTCGCCATGGTTTCAAGCAAGGGTAGGTAGATGAGCGATGTCTAACTACCAGTACAGTTGGCGAACAGTACCGAGTCGAGCACATGGAGGATGTATAGTCTAGCGGCTGCAACAACACTTGCTCATTAGCGTCAGCTAGGGGTGCTTACTGTTCCTGTGCTTTTAACCATGTGGTTCTTATCCTACCGCCATGCCTAGGGAGATCTATACCCAATAATTGCACAAACAGGTTCCCCCAACGATAGCTAGAAGGACCAATGACTGCTGGGCTGTTTATACGGAGACCCAGTAAAATTGCAACATCTTGCAGTGTTGGTGTCATCTCACCAACACGTAGGTGGAATGTATGAGTCTCCCGTCTCCACCTCTCTACCAAAGTAGTAATCAAGGCATTATCAATTTGGATTTGACCTATTTGGGTCACTCTAATGAGACCAGCCTGTATGATAAGATGTCGTACTGATGGGTGAGGGTCTATCGGACGGTGTTTCCTCGCCCTGATTTCGTCTTCCGCCTGTAACATAAAACATCAAGCATGTCACTCAACTATTTGAGCAAATACGTACGTAATACATTAAGGCTAACCATTACTTATGAACATACCACTCTATTCCAAATGTCCTCCGAACGATGCGTGGCCTGATGATGCAACACTGAATCGTCGTTTGGACCAGGATTCTGCTCAGCATATCGACTGTTGGGTGGTCGTCCTCCTCATCCTCTTGCCATTGCTCTGAAAAAATAACATTCCAATCGATCGCAACACAAGGATAGGATTACATTTATTACATTTAATTACAATTGATAATAGTACGTATTACAACACTATACTACATTTACATTAAATTACAGTTGCTAAAAATAAATGGAGTAAAAAATTGATAGACATACATATATCAACCTAATTTCAAAACTATCGTTGTCTATTCACGCATGTTTTTTTAATTATGGCCTCTCTGACCACATATGCTACATTTGTTTTTGGACGTGCCCTCTCTTGCGTCCATTTTATAATGTATTCGGGTTGATCTTGGCCGTCCTCTACCCGTTCTCCACCTAATGTGATCTGCTACCACCGTAGACCCGGTATACTCCATCCATAAGGACTTATCAGGAAGGGGGTGAAACAATGGAGCATATGCGCTTGCGTACATGGCAACGCTGTACAATGGATCAACATATTGTCCATAGTCGAGCTTACATGTAGTACAACACGCAAGCACATGTGAACATGGACGATGGAACAATTTCCATTTACCACAAGTGCAGCTCCACTCATCCAGCGTTATAGTATTATGAATCTCCCTTCTGTATCTTGATTCAGTCTCACGACCAGGAGTCGTGACCTGGAACTCCATGCGGTTGCAATCAAAACGTGTTACCGTATGTATCCTTGAATTTATGATGGCACACTCTATTTTGGCGAAGACGGCGGGTGGCCATAGAATACCCCGTGAAAAAACTCCTCGGCGAGATCCTTGCGACTGACAAAATATTTATTGTATCGAAAAATTGTCAGCTGTACGAGGGCGATTATCGGGAGCACTCATCCCCCCTTCAAAACACTATTGAGCACTTCTGATATATTAGTGGTCATGTTGCCATAACGATAACCACTATCATACGAAAGCGCCCAACATTCTTTTAGTTCTCTCTCTATCCATTCTCTGACCTCATCATTGACGTGGATGAAATGATCGTACTTAGTATCGAACTTTCATCTAGAAGGTTCCATCGCCATCGCATTCAATATCTTCTTTAGAGTATGAATTTTGAATTTGTGGTTGAAGTTGCTGACCAAGTGGCGAGAGCAGTACCGATGCTGTCCTTTGGGCTCATGCCAAATTATTGACATTCCATTCTTGATTCCAGCATGTCGATCAGATAATATACATAATGGGGTGCGATCGCCTGTCACATAGGTCTGTGTACATAACAAGAACCAAGTCCAACTCCATGTATTCTCCTCGTCCACCAAAGCAAAATACAATGGATATAGACCGTTGTTTGCGTCAAATACGACTGCAACCAGCAACTTTCCTATGTATTTCCCATATAAATGGGCACCATCAACGCTGATCAATGGGCAAAAATATTTGAAACCCCCTATGGATGGCCCGAATGCCCAAAACACTTCGCGAAACACTGCTTCCTGTCTTCTTTGCTCTTAAATTGCTAGTCGACAATAGTGCCTGGATTTGACTATTGCAACGCAGCGGGCAGCTTAGGGAGCATAGGAAATGCTTCCTCATGCGAGCCGAACAATCGGTCAAGCACTTGTTTCTTAGCTTTCCACGCTTTGAAATACGAAATGGTGTACCGATGCTGCTGTCTCACTGCTGCTCGAATTGCTTCAATGTTCACCTTAAGATCAGCAGACACAATAGGTAACACCATATTTGTAACAAAATTTGAGGTCAGGTGACGATGGTCTTCTGCAGTACAATAGCCGTGCATGTATGTGGCCCCTTTAAAACTGATATCTCAAACAGGCCACTCCTTTGTTTCAACGCCCCTCGCATATACCACTCACATTATGATGCTTGTATGCACTTTAGAGCTACGTAGTGAGGCTTCGATTTGTGCACAACATATTGCAATTTGTTCTTAATGTGCCACAAATTCACTTGCTTGACTAACTCCTCCTTTGCTTGAAATAATTGTCCCTCCTCTAAACTAGATCCTGTTGACCCCTGTCTTCTACCTTCCTCCCAATTAGAATAGGCTGTCGGGTCGGCCCATGAAACATCTTCAAACTTGGGAACAAGGGTGTGGAATATTGTTGGCTCGTCCATATCATCTGCTTCATCAGCAAAAGCAGCCATACCCTCATCTGCATCGTCATTCGATGCCTCAGAATCATTGTTGGCATACGCCCCATCGAATGTACTTCTGTTCTCATTTGCAACCATTCTAGGTACCAATGAAACATCCACATCGGGACTTCCAGATGGGCCAGCAACTTCGAATTGAAAATGTGATACATGCCATTGAGAACTGCCGGCGGATTCCACAGCATTTAAGTATAATTCTACAAATGTCAATCCACTTCGTAAAACCATTTCGAACATGGACATTAGAGTCACTAGACAAGTGATCTCAATAGGTGTATATTTCACTGAATTTGGGGCAACAACATTCTCCATGTAATTGCAATGTCAGTAGTGTTACTATTCCACCCAGTGGCTTCATACATCATTCCCTTCAACTCCGGAAGAGAAATTCCAGACTGTGCCATGAGTAGAAATTGTCTTCCACCCATGTAATTAATGCCATCAACGGTTTGCACCATATGTCCATCAAAATTACACAACAATGTGACTATATTGCATGCCATAATATCTATGTTAATTATCCCCAAATTAAAGTAATAAGTAATTTAATTATCTAGTTCTATTATGATGAAACACTTTGTGACATACTTAATTAGCCATATTTTTATTACATAAAACATAATATTAACTACACTTTTACATAACATATCAAGTGATTACATGCTATATTATTGGGTCAAAATGCGATTCAACAGAAATCTACAACGTAATAACTAGCATCAAGTAACTACACTTTTAATATTACATTAGTAGTGATTTGCTCAAATACATCTACAAATAAAATTCTTTTATACTAAATATACAATAGAAATTCCTATATAATACATATAAATACATACATACAAACATATTATACGTATACAACATAAATTTTAATATTATGTATATGTATCTATCAACTATTTACATACTATATATATATATCAATGACATTATTAATTTTGGTTTTTTATTCCACTATATTTGATTATCGATCAAATTGGTCTTTTTAACTTCTAATATTTTAAAATTTTGAATTTTACTGTAAATTAAGTATTATACATATGCACATTAATTTTAATAATAACAAAATGTTTACAAATTCAAATTTAAATATTTCAATAAATAGTACGCGACTTCAGATTAAGAATAATATTTTAAACATATAAAGATACTATAAATATTTAAATCATATGTGTATATTTAAAAAATATAGTTTTCTAACATTAGATTGAGACGTAAATATAAATATTTAAAAATTCCGCCAAAATTATAAGTGTATTTGAATATATTGTACAACATATAACATAATATTTAGCATAACAATTTACTATTGGGTGAATTAACAAATATATTTCACAATTAAATTTAAAACCTATTAATTATTATGTATAATTAGTAAACAATAATAATACTTGTACTTAGCTCTTGAGATTACTTGTGATTAGTGTAAATAAGAATGTAATAGCTTCATTTGAGAGTAATGACAAACTAAACTTTCCCTCTCTTTCTCTATTCTCTCATCCCCTTCTTCTATTTCTCTATCTCATCTCACTCTAACTGCCAAATTAAACCCTAATTTAAGATAAACCCTCACCCTAACTCATAGTTACACCAATTGGTGTAACATTAACTAATATTGTAATCATTAATTACATCAAAAATTATTCTACAACAATTTATTTAACAATATTATATTTTTATCTAAACAATATAAACAATTGTTAATTTTTATTCCAAATCTCCATATTTGACATACATTCTCATAAAATATGTAACTTACTTCAAATTAATTATAACATGTGTAAAAATTACGTGTAACGTATACAAGTCTTCAAAATCACAAATATATTAAAGTATATCATATAAATATATAGCATAATACTTTTTATAACAGTATGTTATTCATTACATAATAAAAAATGCATTGTATAAAATACAATTCTACACATTAATTATAAACTATTTATAAAAAAAAACATATAAAATCACGAAATTAACATGACGTCAAAATATAAAAGAACAACTGAAATTTTATCACAATAACGACTTACATAGTAATAAAAATGAAAACTGGAGTGAAAGTATTTGATTCAGGAAGAATATACTAAAAGCTGTAAAAATTTAGTATTGTAGTGATTCAGTGTTGTAAAAATTTGAAGAAGTATTGAGATATGTATAAAGAATGAGAAGGGAAGAAATGAGCAAGGGAAGGGGGGATTCACGGGGAAGGGATGGGAATCCCGCAGCGGGAATCCCGCTGCTGCACGACGTACGGAACATCTTGTTAGCCTGTTGCACGACGTTTCGTACGTCATGCAACAGCTTCGTACGCCGTGCAGCCTGTTGCATGACGTACGAAACGTCATGCAACAAGCGTGTAGCGTTGCACGACGTACGGAATATCTTGCACAGTGGTTGCACGACGTTTGTAACTTCATGCAACCACTTTGATATAGTAAATAGGGCCAATTCGCTAAATATTTTCAAAACGTGCCAATTTTCTGATTTTTTTTTTCAAATTATACCCTTTTGCAATACCTATTCTACCCCTGCCATGCACCTTGCCTATGCCGCCCATCTCTGAAGATTACGTTGCCCGATTTAACAATTGTACCCCAGCTGTCTCGTTAGCTTCCTTGAAAAATCTCTTTGCCTTTGTGAATTCATTTGAAAAATTAAAGGCTTGGATTTCGCCATTCGTCAGCATCTTCGAGATCTAAATCAGTGATAGATTCGGTAAAGCTTTTTACTAGGGGCACGTATAAAAGGTTACAGTGAACTGCAATCAACAAAATGTGAGATTTCGTCTATCATTCATAAATCAGGATAATATTGAGAGTTTTTTATACCAATGATTTGAAAATATATACCAAAAATCATAAAAAAAAACATATAATTGTATTAACACAAAAGCGTTGTGTTTGTGTGTATACAATTTACATGTAGAATTATATACATGTAGTTATGTATGTATGTGTGTGTATGCAGCTTTGTGTTTGAATCATTCAAATTTATGTATATTAAATAGATAAATTAAAGGGGGCCCAAAACAAAACTTGAATAAAACTATTTACAAGAGGGGTACGTGATGCTCGAACTCGCGACCACTAGGAAAACAGGAAGACATATTCCCCACTAGATTCCCAACAAAAACTAGTTTTTTTCCCGTGGGATGCACGGGTAGTATGTACGTTGTACATATTTTTTGAACCGATGAAAATTTGCATTGATCCAAAGAAATGAAAATTTGAACAAAATTCGAACTGTTTTAAGTATGAAGCTCATTTCACAAAAGATAGGGAACATGATTCCAAAAAAGGTAGTTGTGGTGTTTGCTTCCGTATGATTCCCCTTATTTTTCTTCGGTTCCCTGCAATGAAATTACGCTATTGTTATGTCGGATCAAATTACTATGAAATAGCAAACCATGACCTGTTGCTTACCTCGACATTTGGTGTGTATATGTTATTTATTGTACGCTCTTCGTAAGACAACATTGTAATTAGTTCTTGTTGAATCATCTTGTAATAATGGCATTGTTCTTCCCAATGTACCTCTGTAATAAACACCATGTTTGGGTTGTCTTTCTTGCTATTTATTGTAGGCTTCATGATGAATATCCAGCTACGACCTACAATTATTCATCTAAGTAGTAGGATTGCAAGTAATGGATATATTCCTGTATCGTTGAGCATCACATGAGTATGACATGATTCAGTTATTTTTGTTGAAGATGATTTATATGCGTACCTGTCCTTCGATCATGTCAAAATGTTCAGCCGTACTCTTGGTTAAAAAGTCTGCTCATTTCTCGAATAATGTTATGTTCATTTCATTTCACTGTCGATCGCGTACAAACGTCTTGATGCATAACCTATTATGCGAAAAAGAAAAGTTAGTAAATTATATTACTTGCGTCTTTATTTGCTAAATTTGAGTACCTTTTTCCATAATGGCATTATTCTTGGTGCACTTATCGCAACGGTAGTGCCCATTAATCCAAGTGACCTTTGTTTTATAATTTTGGCATGCCTTGTGAGTTGTGCCGTTCGTCATGTCAATACTTGTAATGTGTGCACATAATTTAAGATATGTTTTTTGTAAGATTGGTGTAAATTAGTTAGATATTTTTCGTAATTCTTTATAAAGTAAGGTTTGTTCATATTTTTTGTTATACAAATTTTGGTATTAAAGATGTAGCTAACATTAGTTTTCAATGTGTACTGTGATATTGTTGCGTTCTCTGCCCTAAAATATATCTCTGACTAGATCATGCTAAGGTTTTTTGCTGCAACCACCTTATTCGCTTCTGTGCTTCTTCATTATATATATACTTGTTATAATGTGCAATCACGTGTAAATATCTTTCATGCCTGAATAAATGTTTAATAGTTTATGTCATTAACTAACCATCCTTAATATTTGGAAGTATCATGATGTATAGGGTTGATTAGTAGCCGCGATCGCGCATTTGTTGTCACCGACGGTCCTTTTACAAGGTTAACGTATATGTTAGTTATGTGAGCAATAGAAACCTTTGTTTATTGTTGTAGTATGTTTAGTACTTTAGAAGCATACCATGGAAGTCTTTAACTGCTACTTGGGACGCGAGTAGCACATTTTGCCTCCCTAAATGTGTGAAGAGGTAGTTCCCTTCGTCGGACGCAAACTGTCTCCATGATGATAGACGCAAAGTCCCCATTTTATATGCATTAATTTTTTAGAATGGAAGTTGTTAGTACATTTGCTATTGTTTGATATGGTTTGAACGCTGCATATAATGTAATAATTATTAAGTATTGTTTACCTCATGTCGCACAAAAGAAGTTCGCATACAATGCCTCTCGTTTGTGTTGTTGTTGTAAGAGGAGATACGGCGATTACTATTCCAATTACATTTGCAGTTTGTTTAGAGAAATTACAATTAGGTCTATAATTAGTATACATGTTAGAATATTAATATACGACCTACCAATGTATGCATTTGGCATGTTTACATATGCTGGGACTTGTTCATATTTGACTATAGCTGCCTTCTGTAATGAAATGTCAAGACACTTTTGTTTTGGGATGTGTTGTACTACTCTTGAGAGGTCGAACTTTAGTTGGTAGCTGTGGCCTGTTGTATGCGCACCATTGCGAGGGAGAACCTGCAGTTGTTGTATTGAATACGCTTGTCCCAACTCCATTTGTGTGTGTTTGTGGCGTCCATTGTAACTTTTATTGTATCCCATTGTTAAAGGATTTATTATGCAATAGTTGTTACTGTTGATCTTGATTATAATAGCGAAAAGTACTAAGAGGTGTTTGTACTTGATAGTCCACGAACACTATTGAACAGCTTCTCTGCACATTTGGTAATACTTTTTTGTGGTCCTTGAATGCGCACCAAGAGCCCACAGATGTTTACTTTCAATGTTGTTACCCCAATGTGGGCGATTGGCATATGGGTTAGATGCATGGGCATAGCTGTGCATAGTTTGCTTGTACAAAGAAATAGTATGAAATATTATGTCAACTTCACTAATGTATATTTTATGCAAAGTCTATGTAAATTTATGTAATTAAATTTTAGTATTGGTAACTATATGTCTATAATTTATATGAATGTAGATACCTAATAAAATCTTGACTGAAGGTTCTCGATGAAAGGTTTTAACATTATAGTAGTAGTGCGTATATGTTGTAGTTGTAACCTTGTGATGACATATAGTACTACTTCATTTAAGTAGGTGATGTTTAAGTAGTTGTGGTTCAAGTCTAGGTAAACAAATCCAGTCAATCTATTCATTCACCCATTATCATTGTTGATAAGAAAATTTTTGAGAATTTTTACCCAATTTGGTTCACTCCCTTTAGAATGAGCGATACCGGCAATTTTTCCTTCCCCCAGGCGAAGTATCCAGTCTGCAAACTCGGTGTAGCTGTTGTCCATATGTGTACTATTTCTTGTTAAGCACATAGTGGTCTTGAGTGGTAGAATATGAACATGCTCCCAAAAAGTTGGCATGTGCAGCATCGCACCGACAATGTCCCCGCGTGCTCCCTTGTGCACCACGGGGAGAATTTGCCTGAAATCTCCCCCAATACAGACAGTCTTCCTCCACTGATGACATTCTTGTTACAAATATCCCATAGAGTTCGATCGATTGTGTCAAATGTTTGTCTGTGTGCTATCAGGGCCTCATCCCAAATAATAAGTGGCGCATCTTTTATTAGCTTTGATAAACTTGATCTCTTTGATATTTCCCAATATGTTGTTTAATATATTTGGAGCGGTATTTTGAACAAAGAATGTGCAGTCATTGCTATTTGGATCAGTAGAATCACAATTCCAGATGATGCGACAGGTGAAATGGTTAAACTTTCAGATCTGAATTTTGCTATCAATGTTTTCCATAAATATATCTTCTCTGTTCCACCACTTCCATAAACATAATAGACGCGGCCTTCCTCTTTGTAATGTGCTTGCATAATTTTGTCATATGCGCATTTCTGATCCATGTTGAGGGTGTACAATAGAGATTGAAATTCTTCCATTTTTTTTACTATGTCAAAGATTTGATAGTCTGCAATCAAAAGACCCATTAGGTTTGATGTCCTTGTATGTATTGGATATGGCATCGAAGGGTATTCTTTGAGGGAGCGACTGTTCTTATTTAGAATGTATTCTATTTCAGCAAGTCTCCACTGCTTTCGATGTTCATTGGGAATGTGTAAATGCGGCTCATTCAAGTGGTGTTGTAGTGCTCTTTCGTAGTCATCAGTTAGACTGCCCCAATGTTGTGCCCATATTTGTTCCAGATGTGCAACTGAAGTGAACATTAGTATGGAGCAGAAAACGCTTCATAATTGTGATGCAGATGCCCATTCTGCTGCTTCAATAAGGGTGTTATTCCACTCAGTCTCATCGTCTAGCATTCCAAGAGCTAGACATGTTGCTTTAAATGTTGGATATGTTACACCCTCCACTGTTCTTATGTCCTCGTAGCATGTTGCACCTCGTACAATATTAAGCAACATTTGAAGGTAGAACCTCTCGCATGAGTTTGGATGTGCATAAGCCAAGTGTCCGATGCAAATTCTCTGCTTTCTGATTGTCCATTGTCTACGCATTTATTCCACACCCAATATGTAGGAAATTGTGCATACGTACATCGCCTAGCTTCAACGTGTTGCATATTTGCCTTAAACCATGCTGTGAGCATGGTGTCTTTGTTTCTATTTGCACTTACTACATCTTCTAAGATAGCATTTTGTTGGAAGATCACATTTTGTTGGTCTGGTAAATGGAATTGTAGCCTCTCAACCGTTGGATGTTGATGTCGTAGATCGAATTTCTAATATTCGCCAGTAGGATTCTATTAATGAGATATATCTACAGTCTAAATACTATTTTAGTTCATCGACTTGAATAGGTTGTTGTGGAATGCAGTTTTCCCCTATTTCATTGGCTTGTTCAATTATCACTGTGGCTCAATCATGGCCTTTGTGAATATACTTATATAAGTACTTAATGAGCTTTGTGTGGGTGCGTCGTTCGACATTTATGTGACAATCGTACTAAACGCAAAGATCTCTGTTGTATGGCACCACCCAATTGTTTCCAATTTCCTCACCATGGATTCTTATTGTACATCCGGGGTGATGTGGCTGGTAGTTGACAAACCCCATATTCTCGATTGCCGTTTCATCACAGAACTATTTTGGGTAGTGTTTGGTGCATTTGTAATATTGGTCCAGGCATAGAGATCGACTGTTGTACACTTCACATGGTCCATGTATCGTTAATTTTGATACTGTTTCGAAAGCAAGAGGGTCAACCTCTTTGTTTGGAATTTCTGCGCATATGTGGCGGTCAATGTCCTCTGGGCATGTCGGCTTATTTTCACTTGCGATTGTTAACAGAATGTGGGCATGTGGCAGTCCGCGTTTTTGGAACTTAATTACATGTATTTCTGCAGGGAATGAAATGACATGGTTAGTTAATCTTTGTTTTTTTGTATCTACATTTGTGAATTTGAAATTAATGAAAAAGTGTACATGCAGTGACCTTGCCAAACAATTTCCTTTCCTTTAAGACTTTGATAAGCTCCTTTAACTTGAGCCTGAAAATGCAAACTACAATGTCAGGCCTATCCAAGGGTTTTTGTTGCGGTTGTTGAAGTAATTCGTTTGTGATCTCAGGCCAATTGGGATTGCATGTGAATGTGATGAAATAGTACGGTGGGCCCATAACTCTACAAATTGCCATAGCATCTTGGTAACGTTGCATCCTATGCCTTGGTCCTCCTGTTAAACTCGATGGCAGAATAATTCTATGGCTGATACAATTTGCATTTACCTCTACTGATGTTAATGCATCAACTACACCACTGTATAACTCTGCTCTGAGAGGTGTCTAGTTTCTTCTTAGATAATCTAATAGACATTGCTCTATTGCGGCATAGTAATCAACCACAAATTGCTGGAATAAGCCCCCTCCTTGTAATAGGTTCTTTCCTTCACCTTCTCGATGTTGTATTCTATAGGCATAAAATTGCATGTACGTTACTTCATCATTTCTGTGTCCTGTAGAGTTTATTGTGGGTATTCCTATGGTCCATCCATCAGTGGCCCAAGAAAATAATAGTGGATATTGTAGTGGCATGTAAGAAGGATGCCTCTCATCTATCCTTTGTAAACCACCCCAATTTTTGGTACAATAATATCCCGATTGCTCCATGTTGTTTCACTGTCTCCAACTATTAACGCTGCAACTTCATTAATAGCGGGCATTGTGTACTGTCTACCATTTCCGCCATGAATAATGCGTATTTTAAAGTCTTGAACTCTGTTACATTGTATCAAATCTCGTGTTGTTCTAAAAGCTTTGACATAAGGGTTTATGTCTTCCAGCATCTGTTTTAAGCCTTCTAGCCAATGCCTTTGCAATTGTGATTCTCCGGTGTTTTGGCCAATTGCATTACGCTTGTCATGTATCTCGTTCCGTGAATCATAAATCTACAATTGCTCATATTGTGGTGCGCGCCCTTGCTCCAATAGCAATGCACCAATTCTGTGGTAGTATGCACCACTAATTCTAAATGAATATGGCCCATGTCCGCCATGCACGCTGGTGTCTATTTTCCCACCCATTGATGTGAATGACATAAGGGAGTTGTATATGCGAATGTTCTTCATGAATTGTGTATCTTGAAATAATGCGTGGAGGTAGAGCAGTGTTTGCGGCAAAGTTGGAATATTTACTCTACTGATATTGCAGCATAAATTGAATAGTGGATTTTGTTGTGTGCTTTCACTTGTCCTTTCTGCCAACCATATCAAGGCATCACAATTTCGGCACTTTGTCTGTCTAGGTCCGAAGTTCCATCTATTTTCCATCCTTGTTGTAGTCCTACGTGGTCCTACAGACTTTGTTTTTTAAGGTGGGAGTCGTTCTTTTAGATTTGTGAAGTTAAAGCAAATGGCATGGCTCATGTGGAACGAATCACTTGTTATATTATTTATTAGGTTGGCGCATATAAATTTATGTAAGAAGGCAAGGTTGAATTCGGACAAAAGTTGTACTTAATAAAAAGTAAAAGATTTGTCCAAATACAGTTAATGTAGTAACATTTCGTATAATATAATTATATTTGGTAGATATTTGTTGACAAACTTCAATATTTGGTTGTTTTATATGATACGTAGTTGTTGCTTAACTTTCCAATGTCACACCCAAGTTTGACATCTTGAGCATCAAAGATTAAGAAATTAATGGTGTAAATATAGTATGAATATTTATATTTTTGTGCCTTGATTTACGTGCTCCATGATTGTGTTAGGAGGTTGGTCATTTGGCAGAATGTCTATTGCACTTTGATGCTGGTCCATGTGAACGCGTTCATCTACCACCTGGATCTCATTATATATACAGGGCTCCACTTCTTGCTCGTGAGATATAGGATGGTTTCTTGATAAGTCTTGCCCATGTCCTTTAATAGGTAGTGAAGCATCTACAATGTATTTAGAAAAGATTAAGTTCCCTTATTTTTAATGTTGAATTTACTGTACTATGCAGTATTTGAAATGTAATAGTCAATTACCTTCAATTACGTGCTCTGTGTTTGTGTGGCCAGTTTGGTTGTTTGATGTATTGTTTATTGCGCTCGCTCCCTGTGCAATATATGTGCGTTCCCAATCCATCTCGTTCTCATTATATGATGGCACTACTTCTAGCTATGGTGACGACGGATGGTTCATTTGTGCTTGCTGCTCATGTGCTTCAAGAATCTGTGCAGAATCTGAAATGTTGTTTGAAAAGTTCTAATTAAATTTCTTATATGTTGTATACTCCGTAGAGGTCACATATTTATCTTACTTTAGGTATTGCATTACCTTGAGTGAAATATTCCATGTTGTAATCAGCGGGTTGGTGATTTTGGCAATTGTTTTCTGCACCAACCTGTTGCTCAGTTTTAATGCCTCCTTGATGCCGTTGTTCCAGTCTCACTTGTAGAGGGGATGGTGTCTGTGCGAAATCAGCATTGAAATGTCAATTTCATTCAAATAGGGCTTATAATGTATTTGTTTTTGGACCTTTCTATGCCAGGAACTAATTGTGCATGCTGAGGTGTCTGGGCTCCTCATCTTGTTGGTTGTTCGGCACAGTATCTTCTCCATCACCTGGAATGGCCTGTTGGAATATGTGACCGTAATTACCTCTACATGGCAATCCTTCCCTTTCTAGTGTTATTGTATTCCCACCCGTTTGTTTGGGTGCTCATACTCCAGCACTCTGTGCGGAATCTGTCGTTTGGATGTGAAAGTGTAAGTTCGATTTATATATTACTATGAAGTTTATT
Source organism: Simmondsia chinensis (assembly GCA_018398585.1). Taxonomy (NCBI): domain Eukaryota; kingdom Viridiplantae; phylum Streptophyta; class Magnoliopsida; order Caryophyllales; family Simmondsiaceae; genus Simmondsia; species Simmondsia chinensis. The sequence goes on along the minus strand of JAGTTD010000003.1, from coordinate 27,621,174 downwards.
AGCAACATAAATTATACTTGTTTGTAGGATGGTTGTTACCTTCAATGACATTTTCCATGTTTGTAGCAGTTCGCTATTGTGTTGATTGATCGGTTGGCTATCCCATTGCCCATTGACGATGTTTCCCTGGCGTATGTTATTGTCAGCATATATAGGGGTTTGTATAGTAGTCATTACAGCTTCATGCGTCACTGTCATTGCTTGTACAGTCTTTGGGTCTAGTATGCTTCCCCTACTATTATTCAATACTCATGCACTTCTCTAGTTTTGTAAAATAGCCATTCTTATGCGGCGTGCTTCTTTTTGCATTGTTTGTCTACGCAATGTCACTTCTGGGGTTGTAGAACCATTTGTGCAAGCAAGATGTTGCCAGACTCTTCTATGTAATCTTGCTGCCATAAATTGAAGCTGTTGTTCATTTATCATTGAGTCCTGCAATTTTGTAACTTCATTCAATGTACACTACATATAACAATGGTTTTTTCAAGTAAAGATAGGGCGAAACAATATACGATAACATTTTATAAATCTTAATGATTAATTTAATTTCCTTAATCTAAATGCAAGAAATATATTGTTTTATAAATATTAGTACAACTACAACTTAGACATTAAAATACCAAGCAAAGATAGTTCATAATACGTCAACAAATATTGTATAACATATCACATGTAATGTTTAATGTTAAGTCTATCCAAACTTCACATATTGTAAGTTAGGATGCAAATGCAAGTGCATTGTACTTGAAGATGTGAGCTGTATAGATCTTCCAGGTCAAGGAATTTTTGATATATATATCTTTCAATTTTTGAACTATAACATTTAGATATAAGTAATTTTTAAATATTTTGAAAGAGATATTTAATGTATTCCAGATTCTGTAAAGTCGTTTGAAGAAACAATTAATTGTCAAAATTTAAATATAAAAAATATATTTCTACTATAGGATTACAGTTATAAAATAAACCAAAAATAATTAATGTAAGATAGTTCATAATATATGTTTATACATAGTAATATGCACTGTTTAATTTGGAGACTATACTTCAAATTTGTGTTAAAAAATATAGAACATCTAAATTGCAATTGTATTGCAGAAGCATTAAGTAATTATGAACTCAAAATATACATGAAATTTTAATGCAAATATTGGAGTTATAATATAAAAAAACTAATGGTTCTAAAATTTTTGTTGTTTAATTTAAATATTTGAAATTTTTTTTCAATATTTAGGATATCTGAACGACATGTCAAATATTATGGACTATCTTTCATCAGTATTTTAATGTCAATTCCATAGTTCTAATAAACATTTTCAAAATATTATTGATATAATTCATTGGTTTTCCAAAAATTTAAAATGTTTTGTAAATATTGGAATTATTTCAAAATTTTTGGACATATAATTTAAATATTCAGATTTCTTTTGATATTTTTATACTATAAAATATAAAATAATTTTAACTTTTGAATATAATGTTTTTATTAGTAAAATAAAATTTAGACATTCGAAATATTTTTTGGAATTTAAATATTTAAAATATATTTTAATATTTAATACAATGTTTCTTAAAATTCAAATTTTCTTACAAATTGTAAACTCATTTTATATAAAAATGCCAAATTTTAGGGCATTTTTCTTTTCTTTAAATGCTACCTTATAAAAATCTAGCTGAAATTTAGCAAAGTAAAGCCTAGGGTATTGAAAATTATTTTCAATATTCAGGATATGTCAATGACATTTCAAATATTGTGTACTATCTTTCATTAGTATTTTAATGTCAATTCTACAGTTCTAATAAATATTTAAAAAAAAAAAATTCTTGCATTTAGGTTCATGATATTTAATTTATCATTAATAATTACATTGTCAAAATAATTTACGGATTAGTTTCTATGTAAATGATATATATTTATTGTTCACCACAATTTCCATTCATTTCTATGATATATCATTTTCAAACAAATAAAGAACTGTCTTATTCTTTCTAAAAATTTTTGAAGGCATTCACCAATCTTTAAAATATAGTCTTTAAATTAAACAATACACCTTCTTGTATAGATAGACATGTTAGAAGCAATATTTTTTGGGTGAATATTAGAACTGTACATTGTATATTAAAATTTGTCCTATATTTGAACTTGATAATATAGCTAAATTGTAATTGTATTTAGAAGCATTAAATAATTATCAATTCAAAAATATAGGAGAAATTTTAATATATAAATTGGAGTTCAAATATTAACATAAAAAACTATTACTTCTAACATGTCTATCTATACAAGAAAATGTATTGTTTAATTTAAAGAGTATACTTTAAAATTTTGTCGATGCTTTTAAAAATGTAAGAACGAATGAGACCAATTCTCAATTGTACAAAAAGGAAATATTTAAGTATAGAAAGTGACTTCTTCATTGTCACAACTCCAATGTAGGATTCAACAACATAGACAGAATTATTTAAATTATTTAAAAAAAATAGTCAGTATATAAAAATATTTTAAAAATAATAAAAATTATTTCATATATTCAAAAAGTATTTTAATTATTTAAAATAAATATGTAAAAAATTTTTAAAATTATTAAAATATTATAATTAAATTTTAAAACTTTTGAATATCTAAAAAATCTATTAAATACTAAAAAATTTTAAATATAAAAAATAGATTAAGAAATATTCTAAACATTTGAATGATATATTAAATATTTGAACAATATTTTAAATATTTAATAAATAAAGTAAATAAATATTAAATATTTTACTTATTTACAATAAATAAATAAAATATTTTTAAAATATAATCAAAATATTATTGATATATTTAATAGTTTTTCCACATATTTAAAATATTTTGTGAATAATGAAATTATTTAAAAATATTTTGACATATAATTTAAATATTTTAAATTTCTTTTGATATTTGTATGCTTTAAAATATAAAATAATTTTGACTTTTGTAGATATTGTTTTTAATAGTCGAAAAAAATTTAGACATTTAAATATTTTTTGGAATTTATATATTTAGAATATATTTTAATATTTAATGCATTTTTTCTTAAAATTTAAAATATTTTACGAATTGTAAACTCATTTTATATACAACAACAACAGTCCCAGTTCCTTGCGGCTCCCGCAATAAGCAGGGTTAGGGAGGGGTGGATGTACGCAGCTTTACCCCTTCTGAGGGGAAAGGAGGCTGTTTCCGAAGACCTCCAACCTGAAGTGCATGTACGCCTGCAAGTACAGAAATCAATTTATCACCAATGGATTTAGCAACAATAAGTTTCCAAATGAATCACAGAAATAGGCATGCAAGTATTTAAATGCGTATGTATGCCAAAACAGGCGAGTAATCAGAACTAACTAAACAGTATATAAATGCACTACTTGGGGTTATGACTGCCTCGGAATCTTTAACTACGAGTCACTCACCGCACTATCCTACGCTACCACATCCGCTATCCTTATGCTAGCCCTCCGTCGTGCCCTATCTGAGGCCATCTCCTCTCTTAGGTTTAGGTGGGTTAGGTCATGTCAAATCGTCTCTAGTCAACTCTTCTTTGGCCTGCCTCTCCTTCTTCTTACTAGCATCATATGTAGCTGTTCACACCTCCTAATTGGGGTTGTGGTCAGTCTCCTGCTAACATGTCCAAACCATCTTAGGCGGTGCTCCCTCAATTTATCCTCGATCGGTGCTACACTCAATTTACCTCTTATTACATCGTTCCTGATCCTATCCTGTAAACTCATTTTATATAAGAATACCAAATTTGTAGGCAATTTTCTTTTCTTGAAATGCCACCTTGTAAAAAACTAACTGAACTTTAGTAAAGTAAAGCCTAGGGTATTGAAAAATATTTTCAATATTTAGGATATCTCAACGACTTTTCAAAACATTACGTATCTGAACCAAATTATAGATTCCAAAGATACTCTACTCCTATATATACACACATATATATATATATATATATATGTATGGGCTCATTGGAGCCATGCATTGAATAGCGCGTGAATAATGAGAATTTTCGTATATTATACATTTATACTTTCTAATGAATCATTCATATATCCCAATTGCAGTGAAGAATGCATTAAGAAATATTTATATGAAATAAAGTATACATTAATTTATGGAAAGGTGGCACTAGCACACTTCAAAGGGTCAAATTAATGTTGTTGCTCTAAATTTTAGCATAAACAAATGCATATGTTAAAAAATATAGTTAAGCATATTAATTGTAATTATAATTTAGAAGCATTAAATAACTATTAATTTTAAATATAGGACAAATTTAATATATAAACTAGAGTTTTAATATTCACCTAAAAATAATGCTTCTAACATGTCTATTTATACAGGAAGGTGTATTGTTTAATTTAAATGCTATACTTTAAAGTTTTGTGAATGCCTTTAAAAATTTTGAGAACAAGTAAGACAATTCTTTATTTGTTTGAAAAAGAAGATATTTAAGCTATAGAATTTGAATGCAAATCGTAGTGAACAATAAATATATATCATTTACATAAAAACTAATTCGTAAATTATTTTGACAATGTAATTGTTAATGATAAATTAAATATCCAACCTAAATGCAAGAAATATATATATATTTTTTTATAAATATTTATTAGAACTATGGAATTGACATTAAAATACTAATGAAAGATAGTCCATAATATGTGCAACAAATAGTGCGTAACATATCACATGTAATGTTTAATTTAAATACTATCCAAATCATTCTGGCAGTTGTTTCGTGGCCTACAACTTCAATATTATAAATTAGGTTGCAAATGTAAAGGCATTATTATCGGACATATGAGTTGTTATATACTTGATACCTTTCCATTTATGTGTTGATCTCGTATTCGAAAGCTGGGCTGAGCTTTTATGATCTCGATCGTGCTATAAAACATAAATAATTCTGTCAGATGTTGTTCTTAGTATCTTATTTATTTTAATTAGTTGCGAAAATGGCATTACACATGGAAAAAAAATATATAGTTATTACAATTTGTTATCTCATCTTTGTTGGACCTAAATTTTTTATATAATGAAGTCATACACATTTGGAATAACTATCTTCCAAAAAATTATAATATTCAAGCATGTAAAAATATTATTAATAATGGAGCTCGACAATGTTAGAAAAAGGACACACCAAAAGAATGAAGAAGTTGCAGTAAATGGGATTTGAACACAGGATATCCAAATAATATGTAAAAAGCATATGAGACCAGCAAGTACCTTAAATGATATTCAAAAAAATTAAATATCATCCAAAACTCGATGGAGCTAATTATTGGACTGCTGGGCCCATTATAAATGAGGGCAATGTACTATGATACATATGCCTCACTTCCTATAAAAGCAAATAAGCTTTTGGTGTCCTTTTCCCAAAAAAATAATTAATGGAAATTGCAAAATACTATTTCCAAAAATTAGAGAACGAAATATTACCTCAAATAAAATGTTATTGATGTTTAATTTGGTGTCCGTTCTGGCCACAATTGCGTAATCCTCACGCCTTTTTTATGGGATTCTTCAAAGTTGGATGAATGGAGGTAGAGTTTGACAAAGGTTATGTTTATGGCCTTCTCACAATAGTATGAGCCCTTTTTGGGAAATAAATGGAGTATAGGATTTTTTAAGTTGACTTGAGTATATTGTGGGATTTTTATTATTTAAAAAAAGGGGTAAAAAAGATTTAAGGCTCAAACTCCCATAATTTATACATATAATTAGTAATTATGACATATGCCATATAATGTAATTTGTATGTAATTTTTTTTTGTTCCACATTAGGAGAGAACTCATCGTTTAACTGTAATAAAATATTATTTTATTCGTAATTTACTATAGTGTGAATTACATACATTGAACATCATATATGGAATTTAACGATAATAAAGTTGGTCAATAGGAAAGTCGTTCTTTAATTATACTGAAATATTGTTTCTTTCATAATTAACTATTGTGTTAGTTACATAGATTGAGCATCATCTATAAAACTTAATAATGACATTGAAGCGTGTAAAAATATTATTAATAATGGAGGTCGGAAATATTAGAAAAAGTACACAATCAAAAGAATGGAAAAAATTGCAGTAAATGAGATTTGAACAAAAGATATCCAAGCGTATTATAGATAGCATGCGAGACCATTATAGCAAGTATATTAATTGCTATTAAAAGCAATAAAATATCATCTAAAACTTCATAGAAGTAGTTGTTACACTGCTGAAATTAAAAAATTTATGACAATTGTTAGGCCATACTTGTATCCTAACAAATCGAATGCCATAAATACAATTATGTAGTTCACTGTAGCGTGAAATATTGTATAAATTTATGTATTTTATTAATTATGACAAATTCAACGCAATACTTCAATCATAAAATAATGTATTGCATATAAATATTGAGAATTATAAAATATATTATAAACTTTATGATAATTTTTATGCCATACTTCTATCATATCAAATCAAATGCCATACTTATTTATTATTATTATTATTATTTTTGTGGAACACACTAAGCCATGAACATTTACAAATGAAATGCCATACTCCTCCCTTTTCTTTTTTTGGACACCCCAAGACATCAAAGCCATACTTCTATCATTAAATAATGCATAACATATAAAAATTGAAAAATAAAAAATGCACAACCGAGCAATACTTAAAAATTACACAGTTCAATTTTTTTAAAAAAAGTGGCTACAATGTGTTTTCTCATCTTTTACAAATATTGACAATTATAAAATTAAATACAAAACTTATGACAATTCTTAGGCCATACTTCTATCATATGAAATCAAATGCCACGCTCTCCTTTTTTTTTTTTACATACTAAACCATCAAAATTTATCGATGAAATGCCATACTCCTCCCTTTTTTTTTGTTTTTTTTTTTTTTTTTGAATGTTGGTCATACTATGTTATTAATTTCAAATAGTTGCAAAAATGGCAATACACAAATTAAAAAAAAGTACTACAATGTGTTTTCTCATCTTTGTCACACCTACATTTTTGATATACTGAAGTCACACACAATGGGAATAACTATCTTTCTAAAAATAATGATATTGAAGCATGTAAAAATATTTTTAATAATAGAGGTCGGCAATGTTAGAAAAATGACACAATAAAAGAATGTAAAAATTGCATAAATGGGATTTGAATGAAGGATATGCAAGCATAATATAGATAGCATGTGAAATCATTATACCAAGTACATTAGATGCTATTAAAAGCAATAAAATATCATATAAACTTTACAGAGGTAGTTATTACACTGCTAAAATTAAAAAAATTTATAACAATTGTTAGGCTACACTTCTATCGTAACAAATCAAATGCCATAAATACAATTATGTAGTTCACTATATTGTAAAATATTGTACAAATTTATATATTTTATTAAGTACGACAAATTCAACGCAATACTTCAATTATGAAATAATGTATTACATATAAATATTGAGAATTATAAAATAAATTATAAAATTTATGACAATTTTTAGGCCATACTTCTATCATATCAAATCCAATGCATCCTCTTTTTTTTTTTTTTTTTTTTTTTTTTTTTTTTTTACAAATTTATGTATTTTATTAATTATGACAAATTGATGGCAATACTTTAATTAGAAAATGATGTATTATATATAAATATTGACAATTATAAAATAAAATGTAAAATTTTGGATAATTTTTAGGCCATAATTCTATCATTTCAAATCAAATGCCATGCTCTCTTTTTTTTTAGCGCATTAAACCATCAAAATAAACAAATAAAATGCCATACTCCTCCTCTTTTTTTTTTTTTTTTTTTTTATTACACTGTTGAAATTAAAAAATTTACGACAATTGTTAGACCACACTTCTATCCTAATAAATCAAATGCCATAAATACAATTATGTAGTTCATTGTAGCATAAAATATTGTACAAATTTATGTTTTTTTATTAATTATGACAAATTCAACGCAATACTGCAATCATGAAATAATGTATTACATATAACTATTGAGAATTATAAAATAAATTATAAAATTTATGATAATTTTTAGGCCATACTTCTATCATATCAAATCCAATGTTATACTTCTTTTTTTTTTTTTTTTCTTGACACATTTAAATATGGAGAACTACAAAATGAATTGCAAAATTTATGACAACTCTATGGCCATACTGCTATCATTACAAAATGCCATACTTCTTTTTTTCTTTTTCTTTTTTTTTTTTTGAGAACTATAAAATATTACATATAAATATAGAGAACTATAAATATGGAGAACTATAAAATGAATTACAAAATTTATGACAACTCTATGGCTATACTTCTATCATTACAAAATGCCATACTTCTTTTTTTCTTTTTTTCCCCTCATTTGTTGGCTAGGATTAAGGAGAGTGCTAGAATGGAAAATTAGGGGCTTTTGAAGGGAAAAACTTCACTATAATAGAAAAGAAGATGTTGATTCATACTCACGCATTTATATATCTATATACATGGAAACACTGAGTGGGGGCCCGTGACCCCACTACTCAAACGCTGCATCTGCCCTTGATCTAAATTGTATTTGTGTGGGAAATAAGGACCATTGATGTGAATAAAAAGGAGGGCCAGGATTGAGCCTTGATGGTTGCATATGGATTGTCTAAATGAGTATAAATAGGGGTCTTTTTTTCTACCATTGTACGTCATCTCTCTTTTTCTCTCAAAAAACGACTTGAGCATTCCAAGGTTTTCTTCCTAGGGTTTTCACAATGTCTTCCCCTCCTCTTCCAGGTAAAGATTCGTGGTGGTGTGAACCATTGTTGGTAGTATAAATTTCTAACCTTTTCTCTTTTAGGTTTCTTTCTTAAAAGCTTATGATGTAAATTGTCAGTATTTGTAGCTTAGGTTGTGAAATGATCTGTAATTTGTAATTGTAAGCAATTTGGTCTATAATAATATAAGTAGGCCTTTCTAGTGGTATGGCAATCATGGATGTAGGCCATTTAGGGCTGAACCACGTAATCTCGTGTTATTCTTTCGTTTCATAGTTTGATTTGATTTTTTTATCGTCAATTGTAACTCAAAATTAGACTTAGGCTAGAGTTACGTTCTCATGAATAGTTTTCCATGATCTAAAAACCTAACAAGTGATAGAAAAATTTCTTGAAAATTTAGGCTAAGTTTGATATTGAGAACTGACAATGGACTTGAATATATAAACTCTGAGTTGATGAGATGTGTGGTAAATATGGTATAAAACATCATAACACTACTAGGAGGAGTCCACAGCTAAACGGGGTTACAGAATGAATGAATCGAACCTCACTATATGGTTAGGTATATGTTGTTTGCCTCAAGCTTAAGTAAATAGTTTTGAGGGGAGACTATCAAAACAACGTGTTGCTTAATTAATAGGACATCTTCTAGTATTGATTTTAAAACACTTGACGAAGTGTTGTCAGGAAAACCAACTAACTATTCAAACCTTAGAGTATGTTGTTATGCTAATTATGCCCATCAATTTGAGGATAAATTAGAACCTAGGGCTATCAAAGGAGTCTTTTTAGGTTATCCTGATGGTGTTAAGTGCTATAGAATAGGTATCAAGGTTGGTAATAGAACCAAGATTATAACAAGTAGAGATGTTACCTTTTAATGAAGCATATACGCTCTACTTAACTCAAGATAATAATCAGATTCCTAAAACCAGAAAATTTGATGCTGAAAGATATGAATTTAAAATTAATACACTAGATCCTATTTCCCAAACCAGACCTAAACTTTAAATAGAAAATAATAGTGAAAATAAACAAATAAAACCTAGTCAAGAACCCTCAACTGCTGGTGGGAACTCTGATCAGGATGTCATAACTAAAAATTATATAGATAACTATCAGTTAGCTAGGGAAAGAACTTGGAGAAATATAAGACCATCTAGTAGATAGGGATATGCTGATTGCATTGCATATTTCCTGAACATTACATTAGAATATGTTGAATTAGAACCTTTAACCTTTAAAGAAGTAATTAACAACCAACATTCAATAGATTGGTTGAATGCTATGATGGCTGAGATGGAATCTCTATAGAAAAACTAGACCTGGACTCTAGTATGAAAACCAGTAGGTAAGAAACTAGTTGGGTCTGGTCCTTAAGGTCAAAGAATCCAACACACAATCAGAAAAGCCTAAATTTAAGGCCAGGCTGGTAGCAAAGGGTTTTACCTAAAGAAAAGGCGTTGATTACTATGAGATTTTTTTCACCTGTATTGAAGCACACAGCCATTAGGGTTCTAATGATATTAACTATCAAATATGAAATGAACTTAGAGCAAATGGACGTGACCATAGCCTTTTTGTATAGGAAGTTAGACGAAGAAATATACGTGGCCCAACCTGAGGGGTTTGTAGCACTTGGAAAAGAAAAGCAAGTATGTAGGTTGAGGAAATCCCTATATGGTTTTAACAGTCTCTCGGGAAGTGGTATGGATGGATTGATCAGTTCATGACCAAAAATGGGTTTACCAGATCAATTCATGATGCGTGCTTTTATGTGAAAAATATTGGAAAGGATTATGTGATTTACCTTCTCATATATGTGGATGATTTTCTGATAGCAAGTAGATGCATGAATGAGATTCTGAAACTAAAAGGATTGATGAAATAGAATTTTGATATGAAAGACTTGGGTTAAGCCAATAAAATTTTGGGAATGGAGATAAGTAGAAACAAAGATTTAAAAACACTTCACTTATCTCAACAAGACTATATGGAGAAGGTTGTTAAATGCTTTAACATGGCTAATCAAAACCAGTCAAGATTTTCATGGCACCCCATCATAAATTCTCAGCAGATCAGAGCCCTACAATTGAGCAAGAACAAGCCGATATGACTAAAATACCTAATGCAAATGCTATAGGACCAATTATGTATGCCATACCATGTACTAGACTAGACTTATCTTACACCATTAGTGTTTTATCTAGGCTCATAAGTAACCCAGGGAAGGAAAATTGGAATGGGGTAAAGTGGTTGCTTAGGTACATTAAGGTACAATCAGCTTTGGAATTACCTTTGGAAGGAAAGAGATAGACTCTTAGGTTATAACGATAGTGACTTCGGTGGAGACTTGATAAAAAAAAGTTTACCTGCTCTTATATCTACACTTTGAATGGCAGGGCTGTTAATTGGAGATCTAAGTTTCAGTCAGTGACATCGCTGTCAATAACTGAGGTTGAGTCCTTAGCGCTGACAGATGCCATCAACGAGGGAATTTGGCTAGGTGAGCTGTTGGTTGAACTTAAATGGGCCTAGGGGCACCAATAATATGTACTAGTAGTCTATTTGCCCTAGCACTTAGCAAAAATCTAGTATGCCATGCCAAATAAAACATCTAGTTGTTAGGAGACACTTTGTTGAACAACAGCTTGAGAATAAAACAATTCATCTACTAAAAATTTCAACAGAAGATAACCTTGCTAATATGGGGACTAAGGCTGTGCCTCTAATTATGTTGGTAAAAGACATCAACTTAGTTTAGAGTTTTTGGGATCCTGGTGTATACTGGGATCATGGATATCCCCCTTGTTACTAGAGTGAGCTCAGTAATTAGTCTATATAGTAACTAGGTGGAGAATTGTTGACATATGGTTCCTCTATTTACTAACTATGCCCAAATTATACACCAAAGTGACAAACCTAAGCTAAAATAAATCGAAATGCAGCATATTAAGGTCTATCCAAATCACTGATATTAGTAATGGCATTATGGTAATAAGTTTGAAGTGTGGGGGTAAAAGTGCGTTTACTGGTTTTAACCTAGAATACCTATTCTACCACTTCCCTGCACTCGACTCGTGCTGCCTATCTTCGGAAATTGTGTTGCCCGATTTAACAGTTGTACCCCAGTTGTCCCATTAGCTTCCTTGGAAGCCTCTTTGCTGTTTTGAATTCATTTGAATGAAAGGCTTGGATTTCAACGCGTGTTAGCATCTTTGGCGTTCAAATTGTGTTTGTTTGATGAAATAAGACCATTGATGTAAAAAACAAGGAGGGCTTCGATTGAGCCTTGATGGTTGCACACGTATTGCCTAAATGAGTATAAACTAGTGGTCTTTTTCCTAGCTCTATACATCATCTCTCTTTTTTTCTCTCCAAGAACCATTTGAGCAGTCTAGGGTTTTCTTCATAGGGTTTTCGCAATTCCTTCGGCTCTCTTTCCATGCAAGGATCCATGGTGGTATGAACCATTGTTAACAAGATCAAGCTCTCCTTGGATATCCTTCAATGGCTGTTACGGTACAACTTTCTGATCTTTTTTCCTTTAGGTTTCATTCTTAGAAGCTTATGGTGGAAAGTGTTTGCATTTGTAGCTTAAGTTGTGAAACAGTCTACAATTTGTAAGGAATTTGGTCTGTAATTATATAAGTAGGCCTCTCTAGTGGTGAGGAAAACGTGGATGTTGGCCATTTAGGGTTGAACCACGTAAATCTCATGTTATTGCTTAATTTTATCATTTGATTTGATTTTTCTATCATGGTTGTAACTCAAAATCAGACTAAGGTTAGAGTTACATTTTTGAGAATAGTTTTCCACGATCTAAAAACCTAATAGCGCCACATTAAGAAATTTTGAAAAAGTTTAAGCGTGACATTCAAAAATTAGAAAACTTATGGTATGTTTGAAACAACACCCAAAATTTAGGCAATTTTCAATAAAAAAAAAAAGAACCTTATTTTTTCTATAGGTGTTTAATTCTTTCCCTCTTGCGGGGCAGCAAGTGGGTTTCCAAACCCCACCATGTAGTGCTAAAAATATCAGCATATTCCTAGTTTGGTGCCAAAAAAATTAATTAGCACTAATATAATATTTTTCTTTTTAACTTAGCAGGTGCAATATTTAAAAAATTATAAAGGGCTACTTTTGCATTTTTTTTCATCATTCTTCCTTTTTTACAAACAAATTCCCTATTTTTTGAAATTGGATAATAAGGATCAAACTACATTTAATTTAAGCATTAACTTCGATGTATAGTGTTAACTTTGATTTAATAAGGTAATTTAAGGGTTGCTTCTTAAACTTGAATAAGCATAAGATAAGTTGTGTATGTTGTAAATATTGGATATTTTTGGGGTACAATTTTGAGGTTCAAGTTTGAATATTATTAAATATCATAGAAAATTGGAAATTATATAAAAATTTATGTATACATGTATAAATGAGTCTTGTCCCAATACATGTAAGGGACACGTGCCATCTTTTGAGTTTACACATGATGACTAATCAACCCCCCATGTACTATATATAGATACATGTGCACACACAACATACACAGAGAGAAAAAAAGAAAAGCAAAAAGAAAGAAAAATTTGCAGAATGAGATTGAAAGAAGAGTTAAGAAAAGATAATAACATTCTCTCGTTCTGATATCAAATACTTGCTATTTTTCTTCAAGCTTATTTCGGTTTGTCTTTTTATTATCTTCCTATAGAGTATAATATCTCTATAATTTTATAACACATTATCAGCACGAGTCTCTAGCCAGCCAAGGACTATCATAAGCTTAAGGTAAAGTGTTTTTTTATTTTTTATTTTTTTTTAACTTCTAACTCTTTGTAATTTCTAGTGGCTAATCTAACTAAGCTTGAGTTTACTGCTCTTGACATAAGTGGCAAAAATTATTTGCCCTGGACCCTTGATGATGAGATTCACCTTGATGCTATGAATCTCAAAAATACGATTGAAAGGGGTAATAGCAGATCCCCGCAGGATCGCGTAAAAGTAATGATATTTTTCAGGCATCATATTCACGAAGGATTAAAAGCCGAGTATCTTACTGTAAAGGACCCGCTTATCCTTTGGTTTAATTTGAAGGAGAGGTTTGATCACCAGAAATATGTGATCCTCCCTAAAGCTCGCTAAGAATGGATTTACCTGCGGCTGCAAGATTTTAAAGCTGTCAGCGAGTGTAACTCTGCAGTGTTCAGTATTACCTCCCAGCTGCAATTATGCGGTGAAAATATTAATGAGAAGCATATATTGGAAAAAAAATATTTTTGACTTTTTATGTCTCGAACATGCTTCTGCAGCAACAATATCGAGAAAGAAACTTCAAAAAAATACTTAGAGTTAATTCAATGTCTTCTTATTGCTGAACAAAACAATGAATTATTGATAAAAATTCATCAGTCACGACCAACTGGGTTAGAGTCATTCCCTGAAGTGAATACTACATCCCATGAAAATAATATACATAGACATGGCCGTGCGAATGTGGCCATAGTCATGGACGCGGTCGTAGTCGTGGACGAGAAAATCAAAATGGACCAAAATTTAAAGGGTCCAGCAATAACGAAGAGAAAAATAAAAGGGAGAAAACCCATCAGCCAAATTCGTTGAGAGACGCTGAAACGAATTGTTACTGCTGTGGTACAAAAGGTCACTGGTCGCGTACCAGTTGTATGTCTGGCCATCTGTTGAAGGTATATAAAGCATTATTGAAATGAAAAAAAAAAAGGCTCCCAGAAACAAATTTTGCTGAAGATCATTCTCCAATTGATATGACGCATCTTGATGTTTCTGATTTCTTTGAGGACCTAGTGAGAGAATTGATCATTTGATAGGTAATAGAAGTGTTAAACTGGAGTAAAATTTCAAATTTTACGTTATGTTTTTGTTCTAAGGTTTGTTTTGCTTGTACTGGGATAATATTATTTTGGTGTGTAAGTTAATGTAATAATATAGTTTGGAATGTGTGTAATATAATATTATATTTTTTTATGTTTTATCTTAATGGGTTATTTCCAGGCTTGATCTGTAAAATCCAAAAATGTTATTATGTTTTGAAATACTTTATTCATTACACCCTTGTAATTTTAAATGGAGTTTCACTAATATATATGTACTTTATAGAAACATGAATTTAATCAAATATTGAGATTTATGTCTAGTAGACAGTGCAATAACACACACTATTCTCAAAAGCAAAATATATTTTTCTCAGCTACGATTAGCTGAAGCAAATATTAATACAACATCAGGCTTTTCAAGTTTGGTTGAAGGCTCCAGAAGAGCATATGTTATATTCCCCAAAGGGACAAAACTAAACATAAGCGATGCTCTGTTTTTCAGCAGATCACAGAGAAACTTAATCAGTTTTTGAGATATTCGCTGCAATGATTATCATATTGAGACAATAAATGAGGGTGATAAAGAGTATCTTTATATCACATTGCTTATTTTAGGAAGAAAGAAAATAGTGAAAAAATTGTCAGCCCTTTCTTTTAGGTTATATTATACTTACATAAACCCGATTGGATCAAATATAGTGGTTAACTAGAAGGTAACTGATTGCAAAATGTTCATCCTGTGGCATGACCGTTTGGGCCATCCAGGTGTAACGATGATGAAAAAAATAATTGAAAGTTCTCATGCGCACTCATTAAAGAACCTGACGATTCTTTGACCTAATAAGATTTCATGTGTCGCCTGTGCTCAAGGCAAAATGATTACTAGGCCATCACTAACTAAATTTGGGATTGAATCTCCTAGCTTTCTACAAAGAATACAAGGAGACAAATGTTGGCCTATTGTTCCATATTGTGGACCATTTTGATATTTTATGGTATTAATAGATGCCTCAACACGTTAGTCACATGTTTGTCTATTATCTACTCGCAATGTGGCATTTACAAGACTCCTTGCACAAATAATCCGACTACGGGCTTAATTTTTAGATTACGCGATGCATAAGATCCGTTTTTGTTAGGTAAATGTCTCAAAATTACTTGGCGTATTAAGGAGAAGGGCCATGGAGAGTTCGATCGATAGGGTGGAGCTCGATCGATCGGGAAAGTCACGTAAAAGAGGGATGCTTCTAGAAAGCAGGCCAATCGATCGGTGAGAAACCGATCGATCGGGACCCCGATCGATCGGGAAACAGGGTTTCTGCGCATCTATAAATACAGACATAGGGCACGTCACAAAGTATCCAAAGAAAGTAAAGTGAGGTATTCCCAGTGGCGCCGCACCAATTAAAATTGAGAGTGTGAGAGAATATTGTGATTCTTCTTCTTCTTTTGATTCAATAATAAAAGCCTCGATCTACGCTTGTGCTTTTCTCCCCTTTCGATTGTAAAGGGGTTTCTACGTAAATCATTGTGTCTATTGTTTCGTTTCTCTTTTAGTCCGATTGTTTCTCATTATTGTCGTGGTATTTGACTCGATTGAGATTCGAGTAAATTGTTTATTTCCGCACAAATTGGTATCAGAGCTAGGCTCTTCGAATTGATACAATGGCATCAGGTATTAAAACCGAGGTTGAGAAATTCAATGGTCAGGGAAGCTTTAGCTTATGGCAAGTCCGTGAAAGGACTCCTGACTCAGAACGGCTTGAAGAACGCACTGGAGGGGAAAGAGAAGAAACCTGAAACTTTGACCGAGGCACAATGAGAATAGTTGGATGATAAAGCTCTCAAGGCGATACAGATGTGTTTGGCTGATGATGTTCTGACAGAAGTCTTGGAGATTAAAACCGCAAAGGAGTTATGGGAGAAATTGTTATACATGTTTTGCCACAAGTCAGTCTCCAACAAACTCGCAGTGAAGCGGCGGTTGTACACTTTTCGTATGACAGAAGGTACATCTCTTAAAAACCATCTTAGCGAGTTTACCTCAATTATACATGAATTAAAGGCTTTGGATGATGTCCCTAAGGACGAGGATCAAGCTATGATATTACTGTGTTCGCTCTCTAATTCGTATAAGGGCTTCGTAGAAAGCATGATATATGGGGGTAGGCCAACCATTACTATTGATGAGGTAAAAAGAAACCTTGTGAGTAAAGAACGGGTAGATAAGGAATTATCTGACTCGGTGAATGACTCGGGTAGTGGTTTGCATGTGAGAGGTAGACCAGAATATAGGGGATCCAATGGTGGGAATAAGTCTAGGTCCAAATCTAGACATAAGAACCTGTCGTGTCACTATTGTCACAAGAAAGGGCACATAAAGAAAGACTGTTACAGATATAAGAATAAATCAAAAAGGGTAACAGGGGTGACCAGGGTCAAGACAAGTCCGCTGAGGCTAGTGTTGTAGAGGAGGATAGTGAAGGGGAGTTTCTATTAGTTTTTGATTCTCAATCCAGGTCCAAAGATAAGTGGGTCATGGATTCGTGTTGTTCGTTTCATGTTACTCCAAACAGAGACTGGTTCTCCACGTATAAGTCTATACAAGGTGGGGTTGTCTTGATGGGTAATGATGCTACTTGTAAGATAGTGGGAGTTGGAACAGTCCGTGTGAGAATGTATGATGGAACTATTAGAACTTTAATTGATGTTCGTCACGTTCCGGATTTGAAAAAGAACTTGATTTCTCTAGGTACCCTTGAGTCTATTGGGTACAAGTACACTGCTGAAAGTGGAGTCATGCGGGTCAGTAAGGGTGCCTTAATTGTGATAAAAGGAAATAGGGTTGGTACTTTATATGAGCTTGCCGGTACAACCATGACAGGTGCAGTTGCTGTTTCCACATCTGCCATGACAGGTGCAGTTGCTTTTTCCACATCTGCTATGACAGATGCAGAAATCACAAGACTACAGATCATATTGGTGAAAAAGCATTGTCTGAGCTGAGTAAGAAGGGACTTCTTTGTGGTCAGTCAATAGTACTGATGGAATTCTGTGAGCACTGTATTTATGGGAAGCAGAAGAGAGTCAGCTTCAAGTCAACAGTGCATCAGACCAGGGGAACGTTAGACTACATACATTCTGATCTGTGGGGACCTTCCAGAGTGGCTTCTAAAGGTGGGTCTAGGTATCTTCTAACATTTACATGACTACTCAAGTAAAGTTTGGGTCTATTTTTCGAAGCAGAAAAATGAAGTGTATGATATCTTCAAGAAGTGGAAAATTCTGCTTGAGAAACAGACATGGAAGCCGATCAAGAGGTTGAGGACTGATAATTGTCTTGAGTTTGTCGAAGGGGACTTCACTAAATTTTGTGAAGATCAGGGCATAGTCAGACACAGGACATGTACAGGTCGACCTCAGCAAAATGGAGTGGCTGAAAGGTTAAATAGGACGTTACTTGAGAAGGCACGTTGTATGCTTTCAAATGCAGGTTTAAAGAGAGAATGGTGGGCAGAAGCAGTTAGCATGGCTTGCTACCTTGTGAATAAGACACCGCAGTCTTCATTATAGATGAAGACTCCTGAGGAGGTATGGTCTGGTTCAACTTCTGATTATTCTCAGATTAAAGTTTTTGGTTGTCCTGCATATGCATATGTTAATGATGGAAAGTTGGAGCCTAAGGCCAAGAAGTGCATCTTTCTTGGTTATACGTCAGGTGTGAAGGGATATAGATTGTGAGATCCATATGCTCAGAAGTTTCTGACTAGTAGAGATGTTACTTTTGATGAGTCTGCTCTACTTAATCCACCACACACACCCTCCATTGACAGAGATACAGTTCAGGTTGAGACACCTGATGATACAGAGATACAGTCAGATCAGCAGATTGCTCAGCTAGAGAGTATTCCAGCACCTCAGGTACGGGTTTCTGATGTTGTTACTGATAATGCAGAAACAGGTCAGCAGGTGGAAAATAATACTATAGCTGGTGGTAGACCGAGGCGACAGATCAGGCCTCCTGAGAGTTATGGGTTTGAGGAGATGATTGCCTATGCCGTCACTACTATTGAGATGTTAGATGACAGTGAGCCGACTTCATATACAGAGGCTGTATCAAGAACATATGCTGAGAAGTGGCTCGTTGCTATGAATGAGGAGATGCAGTCTCTTCATAAAAAATTGGACTTGGGAGCTGGTGAAGCCTCCAATAAGAAAAAGACTGATTAGATATAAATGGGTCTTCAAGAGAAAAGAGGGCATTCCTAGAGTTGAAGATGCAAGGTACAAGGCACGTTTGGTAGCTAAAGGCTACAGTCAGGTACAAGATGTTGATTTTCATGATATTTTCTCACCTGTAGTTAGATATACTTCAATTCGTGCATTATTGTCTTTGGTTGCCATGCATGACTTTGAACTTGAACAATTGGATGTAAAAACTGCATTCTTGCATGGTGAATTAGAAGAGAGTATCTTTATGCATCAGCCCGAGGGTTTGGTTGTTGAAGGAAAAGAAGATTATGTGTGCTTGCTTAAAGGTCTTTATATGGTTTAAAGCAATCTCCTAGGCAGTGGTATAGGAGATTTGATCAGTTCATGACAAGTCATGATTACATCAGGAGCAAGTACGACAGCTGTGTGTACTTCAGAAAGACAGATTCAGGCTTTGTTTATTTGCTTTTGTACGTTGATGATATATTGATTGCAGCACGAGATATGAAAGATGTCGATGATTTGAAATCAATGATGAAGAGTGACTTTGAGATGAAGGATCTTGGAGCAGCTAAGAAGATATTAGGCATGGAAATTCGTAGAGACCGAGAAGCCGAAAAATTATACTTGTCTCAGGAGAAGTATATTGAGAAGGTGTTAGATAGGTTTCATATGAAGGATGCTAACCCGGTTAGCACGCCCTTAGCAGCTCATTTCAGACTCTCAATGTTAGATTCGCCTTAGACTGAGGAGGACGTCAGGTACATGTCTCAGATTCCCTATTCTAGTGCAGTGGACAGTATTATGTATGCGATGGTTTGCACGCGTCCAGATATTGCTTTTGCAGTGAGCAGAGTTAGCAGGTACATGGCGAATTCGGGCAAAGAACATTGGCATGCAGTAAAGTGGATTCTCAGGTATCTTCGTGGAACCTCTGATTTGTGTTTGGAATATGGGAAAAGTAAGTGTTGTTTGGTTGGGTATGTAGATTCTGATTATGGTGGAGACCTTGATAAGAGGAAGTCCACTTCAGGGTATGTGTTTTGTTTAGGTGACACAACTATCAGTTGGAGAGCTTGTTTACAGCCTGTTACAGCACAGTCTACTACCGAGGCCGAGTACATGGCAGTTACAGAAGCATTCAAAGAAGCCGTCTGGTTGAGGGGTTTGATCAGTGAAATCAGTGTCGAGCAGGGTACAGTTAGAGTATATTGTGATAGTCAGTCCGCTATTCACCTAGCGAAAGATTAGATGACACATCACAACCGAATGAAGCATATAGATGTGAAGCATCACTTTATCAAAGATCTGATTGACGAGCGGAAGGTGGAGTTGAGGAAGATTGGGACTGAGGATAACCCAGCTGACATGTTCACAAAAGTTCTACCAGGAAGCAAGTTCGAGCATTGCTCGAATTTGGTGGGTCTTTCAGTTTGATGTATGTTAGCCCCGGTTGAGGGGGCGTTTTGTGGAGAAGGTGGAGTTGTTTTATTGTTGATGTTAATTTTGAGCCAAGGTGGAGATTTGTTAGGTAAATGTCTCAAAATTACTTGGCGTATTAAGGAGAAGGGCCGTGGAGAGTTCGATCGATCGGGAAAGTTACGTAAAAGAGGGACGCTTCCAGAGAGCAGGCCGATCGATCGGGAAATAGGGTTTCTGCGCATCTATAATACGGACGTAGGCTACGTCACAAAGTATCCAAAGAAAGCAAAGTGAGGTATTCCCAGCTGCGCCGCACCAATTAAAATTGAGAGTGTGAGAGAATATTGTAATTCTTCTTCTTCTTTTGATTCAATAATAAAAGCTCCGATCTTCGCCCGTGGTTTTCTCCCCTTTCGATTGTAAAGGGGTTTCCACGTAAATCATTGTGTCTATTGTTTCGTTTCTCTTTCAGTCCGATTGTTTCTCGTTATTGTCGTGGTATTCGATTCGATTGAGATCCGAGTAAATTGTTTATTTTCGCACAGTCTTAATAATACAGGAGAATTTATATCCCAAGCTTTTAATGACTATTGTATGTCAATTGGGATTACTGTTGAGCACCCTATGGCTCACTAGCATACACAAAACGGTCTTGCAGAATCTTCGATTAAGCGTCTGCAGCTAATTGCTAGACCATTGCTTATGAAAACAAAGTTACCTAGTTTTGCATGGGGACACGCTATATTGCATGCGGCAGTACTTATTCGTGCTAGGCTAGCTACTTATCATAAATATTCCCCATTGCAACTTGCGTCTGGTCAAAAACCAGATATATCCCATCTAAGAATTTTTTGTTGCGTGGTGTATGTTCCAATTGCTCCACCCCAACACATAAAGATGGGTTCCCAAAGGAGACTGAGAATTTATGTTGGGTTTGAATCCCTGTCAGTTATAGAATATCTTGAGCCATTGATTGGAGATATTTTTACTGCACGGTTTGCAGATTGTGAATTTGAGAAACAATGTTCCAAGAATTAGAGGGAGAAAAATTAAAGCGTGAAATTGTGTGAAATGAATCATCCATATCACATTTTGATTCATGTACGAATCAATATGAAATGGAAGTCTAGAAGATTATCCATTTACAAAATATTGTGAATCAATTACCAGATGCATTCGTTGATACGAAAAGAGTGACCAAGTCACATGTCCTAGCTGTGAATGCCCCCGTTCGAATTGATATTCCGAATGAATAGTCTTCTAAGATATTGGCAAGTACGTCTACTGCACGCTAGAAGCGTGGTAGACCTATTGGTTCTAAAGATAAGAATTCAAGAAAGAAAAAAGAGCAGCATGATCAAGTTGGCTCCTTTATTAAAACTTCTGAAGAAGAAAACCCCTGAAATGGTATAAATGCAAATCCAAGAAAAAGAAATAGAAGTCAAAATGGCTCCTCGAGGGTATCAAATACCTGAGAATTATGAAAATGATGAAAATGTCGAGAATGAAGAAATCCCGATGAACTATGCTATTACTACCATACGATGGAATCGAAATGACACGATTCTCGATCAAGTGTTCGCATACAATGTGGCTACTGATTTGACTACAAAAGGTGAAGATTTTTAACCTAAATCTCTTCAAGAATGTCAAAGAAGAAATGACTGGCCAAAATGGAAAGAAGCAATACAGGCGGAGTTAAACTCACTTGTGAAATGTGCAGTTTTTGGATATGTAGTCCAAACGCCTGAAAACACGAAACCCGCAGGCTACAAGTGGGTATTTGTGCAAAAAAGAAATGAAAAGAATGAAGTTGTAAGATATAAAGTACGACTTGTAGCTCAAGGTTTCTCATAAAGGCCAGGAATTGATTATGAAGAGGCATATTCACTTGTAATGGACGCAATTACATTTAGATTTTTAATAAGCTTGGTAGTTTCGAAAAGACTCCACATGCGTCTTGTGGACGCGGTAGCGGCTTATCTATATGAATCACTTGATGTACGAAAGTTCCGGAAGGGCTGCAAATGCCAGAAGCATATAGCTCAAAACCTCGAGAGCTATGTTCAATCAAATTATAAAGATCATTGTATGGATTGAAACAATCAAGGCGAATATGGTACAATCGCCTAAATACATACCTTCTGGAAGAAGGATATGTGAACAATCCAATTAGCCTATGTGTTTTTATTAAGAAATCAAATTTTCGATTTGCTATTATCACAGTATATGTTAATGATTTAAACGTCATAGGAACGTCTAAAGTGATTAAACAAGCTGTTGCTTATCTAAATAAAGAGTTTGAGATGAAAGATATCAGAAAGATAAAATATTGTTTTGGCCTGCAAGTAGAGCATTTATCTGGTAGAATTTTAGTCCATCAATTTGCTAATACTGAAAAAGTGCTTAAATATTTTTACATGGATAAGGCACATCCGTTGAGCATCCCGATGGTTGTTCGATCACTGGATGTGAATAACAACCCTTTCAACCTCGAGGGGATGATGAAGAAATTTTTGGCTCTGAAGTGCCATATTTAAGTGAAATAGGTGCACTGATATATCTTGCTAACTATACGAGGCCATATATAGCCTTTTCGGTTAATTTATTAGTAAGATATAGCTCAACACCTGGCTGGAGACATTGGAATGGAATTAAACATATATTTCGATATCTCCGTGGTACGCCTGATATGGGATTATTCTATTAGAGACAATCAAATCCGAGATTGGTTGGATATGTAGATGCAGGATATTTGTCTGATCCACATAAAGGCCATTTACAGGCAGGATATTTATTCACTTATAGTGACACTACTATATCTTTGCGATCCACAAAATAAACAATAGTAGCAACTTCTTTAAATCATGCCGAAATACTTGCACTTCATAAAGCAAGTAGAGAATGTTTATTGTTGAAATCCCTTATTCAACATGTTCAAGAGGAATGCAGTCTTCCAAAAATCAGGGGGAGTCCAACTGTACTGTATGAAGACAATGTTGCATGTACTACTCAAATCAAAGGTGGATACATCAAAGGCAATAGAACTAAACATATCTCACCAAAGTTCTTCTTTACACATGAGCTTCATAAGATGGGTGAAATAGATATTTAACAAGTTTGCTCAAGTAAGAACCTTGTAAATTGTTCACAAAGGCATTACGAACAACAACATTTGAGAAATTAGTTCACAGAATTGGTATGCGTCGACTTAGGAACGCCCCTTAGTAATATGTTCACATGAGGGGGAGTTAAATGCAAGATGTACTCTTTTTCCCTTTGCCATAGTTTTTCCCACTGGGTTTTCCTAGCAAGGTTTTTAACGAGGCAGGTATATTTAGCTTGGACATTATATACTTTCAAAAGTGTTATGTCCCGTTATGACAAAAATATCCAAAGAGGGAGTATTGTAAATATTATATATTTTCAGGTACAATTTTGAGGTTCGAGTTTGGATATTATTAAATATCACAAAAAATTAAAAATTATGAAAAATATCTATTTACGTATACATGTATAACTGAGTATTGTCCCAATACATGTAAGGGACATGTGTCATCATGTGAGTTTACACATGATGACTAATCAACCCCCCCTGTACTATATATAGATACATGTACACACACAACATACGCAGAGAGAAAAACAGAAAAGCAAAAAGAAAGAAAATTTGCAGAGTAAGATTGAAAAAGAGTTGAAAAAAGATATAATATTCTCTCGTTCTGATATAAAATACTTGCTATTTTTCTTCAAGCTTATTTGGATTTTTTTTCTTATTATCTTCTTATAGAGTATAATATATCCATAGATTTATAACAGTTTATAATATCATAATTTATGGGACTAAATTGACTATAAGGTGAGTTTTATGTAATAACATAATTTATGAGGTTATTTTATAAAATTAAAATTGTTTGGTTTGAGTTTGTTTAATTATAAAATTTCAGAATGTATTTGTGTATAACTAAAAGCATGGTAGTCCCTTATATATATTAGTAAGAAAATTTAGATGTACCTTGTCAATTTTTCCCAAAACGCAATCTTTAATGCTACGTGACAAGTATACAAAATTTATACTGTGTTTATTGTTTAAAGTTGCGTGTAAAATATACCGAACAAAATTCAAAAAGCAATACTCCAGATCCGTTATAGGACCCGCAATTGCTTCTGTAATAGAGGAATTCCATAAGTGACTAAAAAAATTTATTCGATTATGCTCTCAATCTATCATATTACTAACTTATAAAAAAAAACTTTAATACTACCTTTACAATCTAATAATTACATCTCACATATTTTAGATACTAATTTAATACTAACTTTATAATCTAATAATTATATGTCACATATTTTAGGTACTTTTACATTAACAAGAATAGAACAACAATTTTCTTTAACGAGAAAGACCAACATTTTGGGAAGGGTGACGAGGTTTGTGCCTAAAGCGTGTTACTTGAAAGCTCAAAGACAAATCCCTATACCAACACAATTAGCTCTGTAATATCTTTTACGCATATAATTAGTGCCAGACATAGTCCAAGCAACGATTTAAGGCCCTCGAATTTCAGAACTATAGTTTTTCAAATCTCAACTGTTAATATTAATAAATTTAATGATCCACATTTTTATACTTTATTGTATTAGTATTGTGTTATTAAGAGAAATATTAATTTATATAAAGGGCCTCATTTTTAAGTTTGCACTGAAATTGTTAGGACTTGTTGTGCACATAGGTTGGGTATATTCTTTTGATTCTATATACCAGTTTCCTTCATAATATAGAGATCAGTTGACTGGACTCCATCCTTTTTGTCAAAGAATCAACTTTTCCGAAAGCTTAACTGCTGGGTGAAGGTCTATGATTGATTTTATACTCTAATATGCCCCTCACCTGAATGCCTATTGGGCTTGAAGTGTGGATAGTGTACAGGCCCACCTCGTACCTTGTACTTACGCTTAATATATTTTAATATTGAAGTTGGGGACTGCTGAGATTCGAACTCGTGACTTCTTGGTCAACAAGGCTTAGATACCATGAAAGAATATTGAAGAACCCACCGAATGAGGGAGCACTCTCGCATATTTAAAGGAATAGATTATAATAGAAGACTACACAAGGCTTGCGCCCACATGGCCCAATATACAAATGGTAACAACCTATACAATATATTATAACATGCCCCTCAATAAAAGTGAGAGATAAACGAATGTGAAGATTGTGTCTAAATAAAAGAACGGGAGACTTTTTATGAAAATGTCTGCAATCTGTTGTGAAGAGGGTACATGGAGAACTCAAATAACGCCCATCTAAACATGCTGCCGAACAAAGTGATTGTCAATTTCAATATGTTTGATACAAACATGCTACACAGGGTTAGTAGACAAGTACGTAGCTGAAAGATTGTCACAATAAACTAAAGTAGCTTGAGGAATGGAAACACCAAGTTTAGGTAACAAGGAATGAAGCCAACAGCATACTGAAATGGCATTAGCAACGGCATGTTATTCGGCTTCTTTCACTGGAGCGAGAGACAGTGGGCTAGCATTTAGTAGACCTAGAGATGATATTTCCACCAAGAAAAATACAAAAGCCAGATGTGGAACGATGGTTATTGGGACAACCTACCCAGTCAGCATCAAAATAAGCTACAAGCCGATCTAAAGAGGTAGGAGAAATAGTCAAGCCGTAATCTAAGGTAACCTTGATGTATCGAAGAATATGTTTCGCAGCAACCCAATGTGGAACACGAGGAGCATGCATGAAGAGACACACTTATTGCACTACATATGAAATATCAGAACATATAAAAGAGATATTGTAGGGCACTAACAACAGTCTAGTACATAGTAGGATCGGTCATAAGGTTGCCATCAATCAGTGATAGTTTTGACTTGGAATCAGTAGGCGTGGCAACAGGTTTGCACGAGAGCGTGTCAGTCCTATCAAGAAGATTGTGGGCATACTTCGACTGAGATAAAAATAAACTTGTAGAGAGATGAGAGACTGAAATCCTGACAAAATAATTGAGGCCTCCCAAATCTGTCATATCAAACTCACACCGAAGAGAGTGAAGCAGTGCATGAAGCAAGGAATCAGAAGAAGCTGTGACAACAATATCGTCTATGTATGCTAATAAGATGGCCATGTTAGTCCCTCGATGTAAAACAAACAAAGATGGCCAAGTTGTTGTATCCTTAATAAAGAAGTTTACATGAAGCAACCGCCTAGGTTTGTGGATTCTCAGTTTCCTGATTATATTTGCAAGTTGAGCAAGTCTCTATATGGTCTTAAGCAAGCATCCCATGCATGGTATAATTGCTTTGCTTCTTTTCTCCATCATCTTGGCTTCCATAGCTATAAGTCTGATTCATCATTGTTTGTTTTACATCGAGGGACTGACATGGCCATTTTATTAGCATACATAGAGACTTGCATGGGATGCTTGCTTAAGACCATATAGAGACTTGCTCAACTTGCAAACATAATATGGAAACTGAGAATCCACAAACCTAGGCGGTTGCTTCATGTAAACTTCTTCATTAAGGGTAACATGCAAAATGGAATTTTTGACGGCAAGCTGATGAAGAGGCCACTTAAGGGAAGTGGCAGTAGTGAGAATAGTATGAACATCAGTAGGCTTAATAACAAGGCTAAAGGTTTCACCATAATTAATCCCATATCATTGCATGAACCCCTGAGCTACCAATTGAGCTTCGTAGTGTTCAACCTGTCTTGTTGGAGTTTGCTTGACTCGGTAAACCCATTTGGACTGAACTACATTAGCATGATCAGGGTGAGGTACCAATGTCCAAGTATTGTTACGTAAAAGAGCTTTATGTTCATCAAGCATTGCTGTTTTCCAATTGTCATCCTTAAGAGCTTGCTTATAAGACTATGGAATGTAGGGAAAAACAGTATAAGCAAGCATAGAGGGTTTAAAGAGAGGCTTCACAATGCCAGCTTTAGAGTGAGTGGTCATAGGATGAAGTAAAGGAACTGTAGCAGGGGGTGCGGTGGGGGCAGGAGGTGACGACTCACGAATAGGTACTTTGCCCACATTGGCTTCGATTGATGTAGGTGAAGTGAGCGAAGGAGTTGCAACAGAGGCGGGTGCACGGTTGGCATTAGGCACGGCAACGAGGTCTGGTCGAACGATGGGTGAGGGAGTCCCAACAAAAGGAGAAGAAGTGAGTGGTGATGAAAAAACTTAATGAAGATGTTACATTGTAACCAGTAAAAGAGCCCTCAATCGAGCAAACGGAAAATCTGTTTCATCAAAGACGACATGTCCAGAAATTATCACTTTGTTAGTAGATAGATCAAGACATTTATAGCCCTTATGATTAAGCGAATATCCCAAGGAAATACCCAAGCTGGATTGAGGCGAGTTTATGTGACGCAGTAGCACTTAAATTCGGATAACATGTACATCCAAAAACTTGAAGATGATCATATGCAACCTTCTCTTTATAAAGGTTTTGGTAAGGTATTTTTATTGATACAAGCAGAGACATTAATAATTTGAGTAGTAGCAAGCACAATTTCAACCTAGTACTCTAGAGGCATACAAGCCTAGAACAGAAGAGATCGCATCATATTTCTAACCGTTCTATGTATATGCTTCACCTTACCATTATGTTGTGAGGTGTGACGACATGAAATTCAACTTAGAATGCCTTGTCATGCAAAAAGGCCATTGAACTTGTGATTAATATATTCGGTTCTATTATCACACTGAAAATGCTTAATCTCAACATAAAACTGATTTAAAATGAGATTATGAAACTGAAGAAATAAATCAAACACCTCATATTTGGCACGCATAGGACAAATCTGCAAAAAATGAGAATAATCAACAAAAAATAGAAAATAATACTTCAAACTACTTAAGCTTAACACATGTGATGTCCAAACGTCATAGTGAACAATATCAAAGAACCAACAAAATGAGCTACGTTTGGAACAAAATATGGAAACCAAAGACCCCCAACGACTAGAACCCATCACCATCCCCTACCATCGGAGCCTTTGGCGGTGCTAAGCAATCGGTTGCGGACCTGGCTTTCAGCTACCCGATGGCTAATTAACAGTACAACGATCAGCTGTAGCCTGGCATGCCCTTCCCTCTACAAGATGTGGGCTATAGCTTCAACACTAGTGGCAATGTCAATGAGAATGACGAGCAAGAAAATGGTGGTGTCTAGGCTCTCAATGGACTCTTTGTTGCTTCCTCCGCTAGGTACTTCATTCAATTTAGGTAGTAATTGGAATGTTGGGGGAAAGCAGAAGAATAAGGATATTAAGGGAGGTAATTACAGTGGTGCCAGCAAAGAATAAGCTTTGCTAGCTGAGAAATAATTAGGCGAGAATGGTTCATCATATATCCTATTCGGAGAAGATCAAGACTGAAATTTATAAGGGAAAGAGAGAATAAATACGGGGAATGACAGAAATTGACATAGGGTGTGTGATCACAGTTTATCTAATAATTTCGTCTATTAGTTTATGTATTGTGTTACTTTCTACTTGTGTAAGTTAGGTTTGGTTCAGCTATCACTTATCCTTAGGTTGATTTAGTATCTTTTTGTGTATATGATTTTTGGTCTTTTAGAAATTAAATCAAGGTACTTGGGACAATTTCTTTGTTGCTTCTTTGTTTTCAGTATTTTCTATTAAAGTTTGGGCCTCCCATTAAAGGACAAGCTTTCCTTCCTTTCACATTTTTTTTTTATTATCCTTTATTTGTTACCAATTCTTAAGAATGACAACGGAGCGGGGTGGGTATGAGGGATGCTCCTCTATACCTACAGCCGCCACCCAAATTTATTCTTGGCACTGTTCAATTATCCGTCTCGTTTGAGTTCGTTTGATTGGCCCAGTGTTTAAATCATGCGTTATTCAATTGTACTTTTGCAAGCTTTTTGAAGTAATCTAATAACTTTAATTTATCATTTTAACCTCCCTAAGTTCATCCAGAGTTGTTCTTTTAACTTTTTACGTGTGCAAATAGAAAGACAAATGCACGTATATGTTTAAAAATTTATTGCAATTATTAATTCTTGGAATGATTTTTATGCATAGCTTTATTGCTTGTACGTTGAAAGGTCCGCAAGAAAGAAATGGAAGAATTGTTGCTTGAATTTTGAAAGCTTAGTTTTGGATTTATGCTTTGATAATCTATACTGCAAATTCGTGCGATTGCTTCACTCCTTGTTATGGTGTGAGCAACCTCTACTAGAATCTAGTAAATTTTGGTTAGAATTGTCAAAAAAATGCTCAAGAGTTATGATCCTAACAATTTATAAGTGTCAAAATCAGTGTTCACGACAATAATTCATCGGGGGTACAACAACAATAATTATCACATTTAAGTTGAATGTAGGTCCATATTGCAACAATTGCTTTCCTAGCAAAATGACACCATTATATTGTAGGAACCATGTTCTTTGCTAGCATTATTAGATAGAAATTCACCAAATTCAGATAAACAATACCTAGCTGATAAAAAATTTAAATCCAAAAGCACCACATAGTTCATAGTGAAACATTAGAAATTTTGATGTAGCACCAAAAAAATGAAAATTGGGTATGAAAGGATTCAACAGCCTTCTTTCAACTTTCTATTGCTAAAACAATTAGAAACAAAGGGAAAATATCTATTCTTAATTCTCACAATTTGAGAATAAGAAAGAAACATACAAAACAATGAATATCTAAGAAATTGAATGCCAAAACTCGTGACTCGAATAATTGTTGAGAAAGGATCGAGGGAGAGAAAGAGGATTGAGATTAAGAAGAGATATTAGAGATTAGATGAAGAAAGAAGAGATTGAGAAGAGAATTAGAGAGTGAGTTAGAGGGAAGAAGAGAAATTTTTAGAAGTTAGAAGAGGGAGAGAGAAAGTGACAGTTGAGAGGGAAGAGGAGGAAGAGAATTTTGAATTTGAAATTTTTACTTGATTTCTTCATGCCAAATACA
Source organism: Simmondsia chinensis (assembly GCA_018398585.1). Taxonomy (NCBI): domain Eukaryota; kingdom Viridiplantae; phylum Streptophyta; class Magnoliopsida; order Caryophyllales; family Simmondsiaceae; genus Simmondsia; species Simmondsia chinensis. Next base: position 27,590,924 of record JAGTTD010000003.1, on the reverse strand, counting down.
AGGGTGATTACATGATTATATACACTTTGGGAGGGAGACAACAACTAGCCACCTACACCCCCTAGCCCTTACATTAGCCCATAATTTAATTAATGCTTAACAAGGCTTTACAAATAAGTAATCTTCCTATGCTCCCTTGCCCGCACCCCCCCCCCCCCAAAAAAAAAATGGCTCCTCCCTCCTAAATTTAAAATTCAAACTAAATTTTTACTAATTAATTTTACATCTTTACATTACATATTCGATACAAAATAATAAAAACAAAAAAAATGGGTTGTTTGGTACAAGGTCACGGTCAAGGATCGTGACAAACCCTTCCCCTTGAAAACATCCTTGTTCTCGAGGATGTAATGTGGCTTGAGTGCTTTGTGCCGATCTTGTTCTTGGAAATCGTTCCCATACCTTCGCCTTAACCTTGGTTTTTTGTAGGTCTCTTCGTGTGATCTTAGGCTTGAGGTGGTGAGCTCGACACAGTTTTACCTCCTTGTGATGTGGTCCACCTTGCTGTTGCTGCGTACGTCTTTCATGCTCAGTTATGCGCTTCCCCAGTACCGTCATGCGCACCACTTGTGCTTTCATGCCTACCATGTGCGTTTTCCAACGCACCCATTGCACATCAGTGCGTAGCACCCATACTTCCATGCGTTCTTTAGGCGCAACCTCCTGTTGCTGTTTGGTAGTGTTAAGGCTTGGTTGCGGTATGTTAATCCTTTTTGGTGCCTCCTCCTGTTTCGGAAGGTTCTGGAGGGTGGGCGTTGTGACTTGGCTTGGATGGGAACCCGGGCTGTCCTGGACAATGTCAATGTCTGTCAAGGTTCCTTCCTGGTGGTCAATGTTAGGCTGGCGTAGGATGTGCTTGCACTTGTTCAATTTCTCGGTAGAATTAAGACTTGTAAGCACGTCCTCCCATGTCATTGCAGTTTCTTTCAAAAGCTCGGAGAATTGAATGTCCACCGTACAACAATAGTCATAGATGTTTCTCCCATTTAGCCGTTTAAGTGCCGTCTCCACGTCTTGTCTTGAACAATAAGTTACAAACGCTTCAACCTTCAAGATGGATGTTGTGTTGATTTCAATTCCATGAATCCAACCATAGGGAGAGAAGACTTAGTTGAGGACATTTGTGGTGATCAGGTAGAGAAGATCCCAAACCTTGACAAGGAGCGTGGCCATGATGAACGGTTCTCTCTCTCTCTTTTTTTTTTTTTAATTCGGAATTTTTTTTTTTTTTTGGATACGGTGGTGATGAATGGAAACGTTAAGGATAGTTTGAGCCTCCAATCGAAAGATGGCTCTAATACCACTTTGTCACAAACCTAAGTCCGTGACTCGGATAATTGTTGAGAAAGGATCGAGAGAGAGAAAGAGGATTGAGATTAAGAAGAGAGATTAGAGATTAGATGAAGAAAGAAGAGATTGAGAAGAGAATTAGAGAGTAAGTTAGAGGGAAGAAGAGAAATTTTTAGAAGTTAGAAGAGGGAGAGAGAAAGTGACAGGTTGAGAGGGAAGAGGAGGAAGAGAATTTTGAATTTGAACTTTGATGCAAAAATACAAGGATTGCAAGTCATTATATAGAGGTTGGGAGGAGGCACACACCCAACACACCTATACCCTAGACCCTCTACTAGCCCCCAAATTCATTAATGCTTAATCATGCTTACAAAATAAGTAATCCTAGCCTACTCCTTCCTTGTCACCCAACCGGCTCCCCCTCCTAAATTCAAAATTCAAACTAATTTTTTGCTAATTAATTTTGCATCTTTACATTACATATTCGATACAAAATAATAAAAACAAAAAAAAATGGGTTGTTTGGTACAAGGTCATGGTCAAGGATCGTGACAACCATCATCTTCTTTAAATGGAGAAGCTTTCGTATCAAAAATAAAAGACAAAAAAATGGATAAATAAAAGATAAATAATAAAATCTACTAATCCACATTAAGCTCTTCTCATTGAAGTTAAACTCTTGTAGCCAGATCACATCCCTACTTGTGCATCCTCTAACTTGCTAAGCTACCTAATTCGCCAAGACTGTCCCACCAATTAACCTGCCAAGTTCTAATGCATGGCTGCATCATCCTCCTGACTTGGGATGAATTCACCTTAAATTCGCTAACGGGCCATCGGGGGCATTCTAGCCAAAGTAAGGGACGAGGCGCTTAATGCTGAAGTTGTATAAAGTTGGCATCCCACTTGGTAACTACAGGCAGTATGCATTATCATTAACTTTCTCAATGATATGCAAAGGTTCAATCTTCCGTGCCGTCAACTTGTTGTACTCCCATGCCGGAAACCCCTCTCTAGTCAGAATTGCCCACACCTGATCGCCAACCCGAAGTTGAATTGCTGGGCGTCGCTTGTCACTCGCCATCTTATACTTGGTGCTTGCCTACAGTAACTGGGCTTGAGTCTGTTCATGTACTTCATGAAGATTAGAGATGAAGTCCTCCGCCTTGCATGAGGACGAGTAAGATTTGGTGCTGATGCAAGGTCTATTGAAGAATGAGGAACAAAGTCATAGACAATCTTGAATGGTGAGAAACCCGTGCTTTGATTTATCTAGCTGTTGCAAGTGAACTCAGCTCGATAAAGCTTCTGATCCGTGCCCTCAATATTCTTGGCAGTAAGACAGTGAAAAAGGTTCCCAAGGACCTATTCGTCACCTCTGTTTAACCATCTGTTTGCGGGTGATAAACGGCGCTGAAGGCTACAGAGGTATTATAGCATCTTCCAAGAAGTGGTTCATAAAATGCACGTCCCTGTCCAAGACAATGCTTACCGCTAGTCCATGAAGCTTGTACATTTCCCAGAAATACAATTACTCCACGTACACTGCTTATATGGCTTTCTTGCATCGCATAAAGTGCAACATCTTGGAGAATCGGTCCACAACAACAAAGAACAAATCAAGCCCTCTCTGCATTTTTGTAACCCCAACACAAAATACATACTGATAAGTGCTCATGGAATCGGTAGCGATAAGCACAAAACCGCATTAGTCACTTCGCCCTTTGAAACCTAGAAAATTTGGCACGGCTTGACAAGAATCTTAACCTCCTTTCTACATGTTGGCCAATAGTAAATATCGCTCACCACCTTGAGCGTCTTGTCTCGCCCCATGTGTCTTTCATTTTGCCTCTCTTGAATGATCTTAAGGCGCAGTCTTGAAGTTGGAATACACAATTAGTTCCCCTTGAAGAGAAATCCATCATGGATGGAGTAAGCCGGTATTGTCCCTGATTTAGCTTTTCGCCAAATCTCCCCAAAGGAAGGATCATCCTTGTATTCTTCCGCCAACTTGTCAAAACCGAGTACCAAAGTTCAGCTGTCAGTTAAGATCAGTGTTTGCCTACTCAAGGCATTAGCAACCTTTTTCAGTACTCTAGACTTATGCTCGATCACAAAGTGAAGGAGTTGAATGTAGCTTGCCCACCTCGTATATTGGTCGGAAAGCTTGTCTTGACTATGATGTACTTTAGCACAATATTATTAGAGAAAAAAATGAACTCCTTGTTTATGAGGTGCAACTTCCACTGGCTCAAAGCTCTCACTACTGCATAGAAATCAACATCATAAGTAAAATAATTCAACTTACTTCTACCAAGCTTCTAATTGAAGTAAGGAATTAGACGTCCCTCTTGACTAAGCACTGCGCCAATGCCAACTTTGAAGACATTGATATACAACTTGAGCATCTTCTGAAAATCTCGTAAGGCTAATATCGGAGCTGTAGTCAATCTCCACTTTACCTCTTCGAAGGCGTAAGATGCCTCTGGAATCCAACGTAAGCTACTTTCTTTCATCCAATTCATAATAGGCACCATGATAACAAACCCCGGCAAATAGATGCTTACCCAAGGAAGCTACGTACCTCAGTTATCGACTTCATTTATGGCCAATTTCGAATTACCCCTATCTCCCTTTCGTCTACTGCAATCCCATCCTTGGATACTACAAACCCAAGGAACGTCACCTTGTCCTTCATGAAGTCAAATTTCTTCAAGGTGGCAAACAAGTGTTGCTGTCTTAGGGTTTCCAACACCTCTCTAAGGTGATTTAAGTGCTCATCTCAGTTTGGAATATAGATCAAGATGTCATCGAAGTAGACTACCATGAACTTTTCGATAAGGGGTCACAGTACCATGTTCTTAAATTTCATAAACGTACTAGGCGTGTTACAAAGGCTAAACGGCATTACCATCCATTCATATAACCCCTCTCGGGTTTTGAAGGCGGTTTTCCACTTGTCACCTAATGAGATACGAATTTGATGGTATAGCTCTCTAGGTCCAACTTGCTAAACACCTTCAAGTTCTGTAGCTGATTGAGTAAGTCATCCAATCTTAGAATCATAATTTGGTAACATACTGTGGTTTTATTGATGGCACTATTTTTGATGCACATTCGCCAAGTGCAGTCTTTCTTTGGCATCAAAAGAGCTGGAACTGCACACGGACTCAAACTCTCCCGAATGAAGCGCCTTGCAAGTGACTCCTCTACTTGGTGCCTAAGCTCCTCAGTCTCCACATGACTTAATCGGTAATGTGCCTCTTCGGTAAGAAAGCACTAAAAGTAGATCAATCCGGTGTTGAATGTCCCTCAATGGCTATAAGGTATTCGGTAACTCTTCCGGTAACATGTCAATAAACTCCTCAATAGGTCCTCTACCTCTTTTGGTGCCTTTCCTTGATCCATCTAGCATTCCTTGCCAATCAACACGAATACCGCCTTGTCCTTTCCAACATCCTTGGCGAACATGGCCCTGGTTTGGAGATTTGAATTCCTAGCTATCATCGAACTTGGTGCTTTGTCTTTCTTGGGCAACAAGACGATCTTTGTGCCCTTCAACAAAAGCTATAGGCGTTCCTCCTGCCGTCATTGGTGGCCCCTTTGTTGAATAGGCATGGTTGTCCAGGCAAAAGATGGCGCGTGTCGATGGTAACCACATTACACCATACCCCATCCCGATACTTTGTTCTAATTAAAAATTTAACCAAACAATGCTTAGATATGGTAATCTGGTTTCCTTTCTTAGACCATGGCAACTAGTAAGGGTTCAGATGCTCCTTCGTCTTTAGCCCCAGCTTCGTAACAACTTCCTTGGTGATAACATTCTCATAACTTCCGAAATTAATGACTAGGTCGCATACTTTCCCACCAATAATACATGTAGTCTGGAAGATGTTGTTTCTGAGCCAGCCATCTCCTTCTGTGTCTTTAAGCATGAAGCAAACTCACCTGACCACTACTAGGTGGCCTTCGTCTCCCGCAACTTCCTCTTTGCCACCTGGCGCCAACTCCTCTTAAGCTTCCTCCTCAATTAACTTTCCATCCTTAGCATGGAGACCCTTGATGTACAACCCCTTACTAAATCTATCACCCTTCTGACACTCGGTGGCATGGTGACCCATCTCTCCATACTTGAAACAACTAGTCTTCAAGCTACCCGCCAAGTCTTGGTTACTCGGCAGCTTACAAGGGTTGGCGATAGCAGGCTTACCTTGTACTCTCGAGTTGGTTGGTACTCTTACCTGATCATGCCCACTATTTTAGATGTTCTAAGTACCGCCAATCTGATGTCGTTTTTGTTGGTTCTCGATGTTTAAAGCACTTTGACTTGCTTTTGAGACCGAAAATATGTCAAACATGTTTAACACCTCCTGGATTGACTCCCTCAACCTGCCAACATTCTTATCCGTCAACTGCTACTCTGATTTCACCAAGTCATTCATGGCAACTAAGGCATGGAAATCTGCGATGTAGTCTTCCACTAGCCAAGAACCCTAACATAAGTTTTGAAGGCGTTGATACATCATTTGGTTTTATTAAGGGGAAGGAAGGTGCTGCTGCATGTGCTTCGTCAATTTCTCCCATGTCTTGATCTTTGATTTACCCTGCCTAAGCTGAGTATGCTTCAGCTATTGCCACAAGGTGGCAGCTCGACCTTTCAATCAAGTAGTCATCAACGGCGCCTATTTGTGCTCTGAAACCTCCTAGAATTCGAGCACCTTCTTTATCGCAGCTAGCCAATCCTAGAACTTCTCGGGTTGTCTTTTGCTTGTGAACTCTACAATTTCAATCCAAAGCCCGGATTCCCATCTCCAATCTTCTAAGTAATCGGAAATGCTAGAATTGGTTGATCCATCCTGATATTCCGTCGTTGGCTTCCAACCCTATCAAACAGGTTGTTGAAGCTTTCCTGGGTTTCATCCTCTCTTCCCATCGGGTGATTGTTGAAGCTAAGTCATTGCAATTTGGTTGGTAGTCACACTAAATTGCTCCAAACTCCGCTCGATATGACGAAATCTCTCCTCCATCACTTCTAACCTCCAATCTATTTGACATTGATGGTCTCTCTCATACACATCTTTGACGGTGGCGTACCTTTGTCACCCATGGAGCTTAATGGGAAACATTTTGATACCAACTGATGCAGCACAAAAAGATGAAAATTGGGAACGAAAGGATTCAATAGTCTTCCTTTAATTTTTTTATTGCTAAAACAATTAGAAACAAAGGGAAAAGATCTATTCTTAATTCTCACAATCTAAGAATAAGAAAGAAACATATATAACAATGAAAATCTAAGAAATTGAATGCAAAAACCCTAACTATCCTCTTCCTTAAATAGAGGAGCTTTCCTATCTAAAATAAAAGACTAAAATTAGAATAGATAAATAAAATATCAATGATAAAATCTACTAATCTACATTAAGCACGCCTCATTGAAGTTAAACTCTTGTAGCCAGATCACGTTCGTACTTGCGCATCCTTTAACCTGGCAAGCTACCCAATTCACTAAGCCTGTCCCACCAAGTAACCCACCAAGCACTAGGCCGCGATTGCATCATAGTTATGAGATAAAAATATAAACCTCAAGATATTTAAGAGATATATTGAAGGTCTTTAGCATTTCCAATATAGATGGGTCTCCCATAATAGAACACTTTAGAACAAATTAAAGACATCTTTTTCTTCATTTGAGAACATGAGAACACTATATAGAAGAAATTTTCATTATGACCTAGAGTCTCTGGAATATTACATGAGAGTTTGGAGTCCAGATAAAAAAGAGACTAACAATATCTAATGCAAACTTGTTTTGGATGAAACTTCACTTAGGCTTACATCGGAGCTTCACTTACTAACTTCTTCGATTATGTTTTGGCCTGATGAAACTTCAATGGCAACACCTTCCTCCTTTCTTCTTATGAATGCCGTTTAGAACTGCTTCTAGACTATCCTAGCATTTCCAAAATTCTTGAATGGCCTAGAAGTTAAAGTCATATATATCAATTTGTTTGAATGGAGGAGCATAAATAGTGAAATTGGGTATTTGCATGCACCCATGTTGCCAGTTTGGAACTGAGTCCACATGATCACATGGCGGTCTGTGACATTTCATCTCCTTAAACTGCAAAAGTGGGATGACTACCTTGTAATAACAACCTTGTTGTGCTTGACCACCTACTTTGCTACTGTAGTAAGAAACCGGATCATCGCTATAAAACTTAAACGTTGTTGAAGTTATATATATGGTGTTTCTGATTAGGTCGAGATATGAATCATGGCTGCACTTATAAGACTTTCTTATCTAAATCCCATCTGGCTGGCTCATTAGATCTTCTTTGGCTATAACCTCACTCAAATAACCCTTCCTACAATAATGTTCTTCACGCATGATTTTAATAAAGGGAATGATAGATAAAGGGTAAGTTTTAGCTTCTAACAACCTCCTTAAGACACCATCAATGTTTCTGAAGCTTGAAAATTTGTTAACATCTCCGTCTACCATCTGAATTTGGATTATTTTGTGACCTCCACACGGTAACAAGTTTAACCGCACTTACCTGATCAGTGGCATAACCTTCTTGAGCTCGACTCCAGCGTGTGTTCGAAACTCAAGCTTCATTTTGGATAGATGTAGAACTCCTCCAGACATGTCAGCTGTTTTGGTGGACCAAAAATAGGATTCTTCTTCCTCTAAAATTTAACTGATATAAATAACATTACTTATTAGGCTGTCTCCAATTTGGATGCCTCGTAGAGCCTGTTGACCGAATTCATTCTTGTTAGGGCCAGTATTAGTAGTAAAGCCACTGAATGCCATTTGCGAGAAAATCTAATGACGGTCACTTGCCAAAAATAATATGAAAATTGCACGAAAAAAATGTCAATTTTTTCTACAAGAGGGGAAGGTAATAAGTTTGACATTTAGTCATTAAATCTTATATATGATATCATTACGGTATCTTACATCAATTATATCCTACCATTTAATTCCAACATTAAACATTACCAATGCAAAACAAAATTTTGTCGTTCCAAACTAAGCTCTATCTTTACAACTGAGATCCAACTTACCCTTATATTAACTCATCAATCTACGTTCGCATCTCAGTCGATTTGAAAAATGTCAATATATGCACTTACATGAATTTTAATTCTTAGGCCTCTATACGTGGTCATCACGTAGTCATGTACTTATGATTTATATTAAGTTAAATGAAAAACTACTAGTAGCTCTATTTTTTAGATAAATTACACATTAATTCTTTGAGTTTCGATGTATTAATTTTTAGTCTCCTAAATTTTGTGTAATAAAATTTTAGTTCAAAAGTTACTTCTCTTTGATAAAATAATTTAAATAACAGTAAAGAATATAAAACTTGACATTATATATTGGTGAACCTACCATTCTCTCATTATTCCCCTCATTCTGCACACAAACTCAACTTGGTGAAAGTGCTCATGAAGTAGAGTGGCATGAGAGACCTGTATAGATACATGTAATTAATTGGCATTAATATATTATTTCCCAGACTTTGTTGACAAAAATCCTTGTAGAGTTTTGATATTACTTCTTAAAATCACCCATAAAACACCAAAATCTTAAATCGAAATAGCAATCATAAACAAAGGGAGATTGGAAAGTAAAATTAAGAACATTGGGACATATGTAGTTTAGCCGAAACCTATATCTATGGAGGGGAGCACGTAATTCACTATATCATTGAAAGTTTATATGATAAGTCTTAACTCTTAACCCTTTCACAACCCTAATTTTAGCATACCCATATCCCTAGTGTATTTTTAGAGCCTTGCATACTAAACCCTAGTGTGTATGGGTATAAATTGGATAGCCCCAATTCTCTATCTTATAAACAAGACCCAATACGACTAAGCTTCATACATAACCCAACAAAAATATTAATACACCGATCGTCGGGATAATGATATTTAATTTACCCATTTTCTGCTTGTATTCGATCATCATTTTCTTATTATTTTCCTAATTCCGTGCAAAAAAATTTATACCACCAATATTAAGAGGAGAAACGGAGAAAGTACCACTACTTGGCTGTAGAACTTCAGGAACATCCGCAGCATATGACCGGTCTGATATAGAAACGGAAGACGGAGATGTCACCGCAGATCGATGGGCGACGTTTTCCCCCTAAGCTGCTGCTGCATGTTTCTCTTATGAAAGCGCCGCAATGCCCCATGATGATGACCTATAATGTGATATCGAAACCCCAATTCTAAGAGACAAATTCATACAAGATAGAAGAAATTGAGGGAGAAGAGAATAGAAAGATAAGGAAGAAGAAGACTTGTATTGATATCTTGGATAAAACCCTAGCTAGTTACATCCATGAGCTTATATACTTGCTCTAAAAAGGAATACAAACATTTGAAATTGAAGAAAATTAAGTAAAATAGCTTAAATATGCAAATATTAACTAATTTTTGCAAAAATAACTGTCACACGTGCTAGGCACGTGCCTGAGGAGCTTAGCTCACGTGCTCTGCATGTGATATTCTGGCCAAAATCCTCCCAAAACCAAAATAACTACTATTTGAACTAGTTCTTGCATCTTTTTGCATTATTTGCTTGTATCAAATACTCTCCCCATAAAATTCACCCTTGTTCTCAAGGGTGAAAGTTTGAGAACTTCACTTGAAGGTCATATAAGAACTCCCAAGTTGCATCCTCTCTAGGTAGATTTTTCCATTGGACTAAAACCTTTGTTGTAGCTCTATTATTCCGATTGACCCTCTCTCTATCTAAAATTAACTCTGGTTCTTTTCTTGGAGCAGCTTCCAAGTTGTCAAGGATGGAAATTTGATGAGAAGGGAGTGGCCTGAAGTGAGGTTTCAGCTGTGAAACATGGATTACATCATGGATTTTGCAGTATTAGGCAAATCCAATCTGTATGCCACCTTTCCAACTGCAGCAAGAACCTGAAATGGTCCAAAATATCCCCACTGCATGCTGCCGGTAAGGATGCAATTTCAGATATATCTAATCACCCACTTGAAAATTTCTATTTAATCTTCTCCTATTAGCCAGTTGCATCATTCTATTCTGAGCTCGAGCTAAATGAAATCTGACCACCTTGATCATCTCCTCTCTATTTTTGAGGCTCTTATCCACAGCTTCCACTGAAGTCTCCCCTGGCAAATGAGGAATGTGTAGAGGAGGGGGTTGGCCATACATGATTTTGTAAGGAGTTTTTTTTTGTGGAAGAGTGCCAGGTGGTATTATAGCACCACGCAGCTAAAAGAAGTCATTTTGACCATGGTGAGGGGTTGGTACTGCACATACATCTTAGATATGTCTCCAATCCTCTATTCACTACTTCTGTTTGGCCATCAGTTTGAGGATGATAAGCCGTGGAGAGATGAAAATCCACTCCTTGTATAATAAAGAAAGCTTGCAAAAATTCACTTTGAAATATGGCATCTGTATCACTCACAATAGTGCTAGGCATTCCACGAAGCTTATAGACATTGTCTAAATAAGCTTAAGCAACATATAAAGCTGTGTCAGGACAATGAAGTGAGCTACCTTGCTGAATCTGTCCACAACCACGAAGATAACATCCTTACCAAAGGACTTTAGAAGTCCTTCTATGAAGTCCATGGAGATATAGTCCAAATTGAATCTGGTATTGGTAGTGGTTGCAGCAAACCAGGGGAAGCTATATTTCCATGCTTACAAGCTTGGCAGGTAGGAAACCTTCGAATGAATTCATGAACTGATTGCATCATACCCTTCCAGTAGAACACACATTTGATGCACTGCAGTGTTGCATCTCTGCTAGAGTGGCCTCCACTTGGTGAAATGTGAAACCATTGTAATATCTTAGTCTTCACATGCTCATCTTAACCCACCACCAGCTTCCCTTTTCATTTTTGCTGACCATGCTGCCAGCTATACTTAGGATGTCTAGTAAGTTCATTCCGTAGTGGTTCATGGAGATTTTGAATTGCTTGATCTGCCTGCAAAGATAGCTGTATAAGTGCATAAAAGGTTCTATCAACAGCAGACAATACCATACACACCAGCTGCTGGCTTGTGATTCTTGACAAGGCATCTGCCAAATCATTTGTCTTACCCTTCTTGTACTCTATGATGTAACAGAGCCCCATTAGTTTTGACAGCCACAATTACTGAAAGTGGGAGTGGATCTTTTACACAAGAAGATATTCCAGGCTTTTTTTTTTATCAGTCCTGATAATGAAGGTGTTGTTGATTAGGTATTATTGCCACTTGTACACTACTGCAACCAGTGCCAAGAGTTCTCGTTTATGGACAGCTAGGAATTGTTGTTTAGGACTCAAGGCCTTATTGAGAAAGGCTAAAGGGTGCCCAGTTTGAAGCAAAACAGCCCCAATTCCATAGCTGCTAGCATCCGATTCTACAATGAAGGGTTGAGAGGAATTAGGGAGAGCTAGGACTGGAGCTATAACCACTGCTTCCTTCAGCTTGTTGAATGTAATATGTGCTTCTTCTAACCATTTCCATCTATCCTTCCCCATAATTCCTAATAAACCTTCTGTAATACCCTGTAAGGCTTAAGAAGCCTCGTAACTACTTGAGGTTTGATATAGCTGGCCAATGTTGCACTGCTTCAGTCTTCTTTGGATTAGTTGCAATTGCCCCATTGTATATAATGTGTCCTAAGTATTCCACCTGAGTAGCTGCAAATGAACACTTGTCTCCATAGCACATAGACAATGCTCCTTTAGTCCGCCGAACACCAGCTGCAGGTGATGGATATGATCTTTGACGTTAGCACTATAAATCAAAATGTCATGAAAAAAAGACCAGCACAAACTACTTCAAATATAGAGCAAAGATTGTGTTCATGAGTGCTTAGAAGGTTGAGGGAACATTAGTGAGCCCAAAGGGCATCACTAAGAACTCAAAATGCCGAAAGTGAGTCATGAAGGCTGTCTTGTGTACATCCTCAGTGTGCATCCTGATTTGATAATAGCCTGATCGAAGATCAATCTTTGTAAAGAGCTTGGCACACTTCCCAATTCATCTAACAACTCCTCCATTAGAGGAATGGGGAACTTATCTTTGATTGTAGCTTGATTTAGGTGTCTGTAGTCCATAACATTCTCCATCCTCCATCCTTCATCCTTTTTCTTCTTCAGCACCACTGAAGAAGCATATGGACTTGTGTTATGTTGAATATACTGTTTCTCCATCTGTTCCTGCACCATGTTCTCAATGATGTCCTTCTGAAGGGCTGGATAGCGGTAAGGCCTTTTACATATTGAGGATGTTCCGTCCTTATAGTAGATCCTATGAAAAAATGGGGGTCTTGATGGGGGAAGCTGCTTTGGTTCATCAAAGATAAATGAATATTGATCAATGAGATTTTTCATTGCCTGAAGAATTGGTTGATTCTGATGTCTTCCAAGTTGCATTCCCATCACCATCAGCTTAGCACCCTGCCTCATGCTTCCTTAAGGAAGCACTCTAAGTAGAGCAATGATTAGCAAAGATGAAATGGCCTTAGAAATTGCCTTGGCTCCCACTGTCTTACAAACATTGGAACCTTCTCCTTTAAACATCTGTTGTGTCCACATTAACAGTATAAGCCATGGTGAGCTCTTTGAATTTACACTTAATATCCTTTAGAGTGGATAACCACTCAATGCCCAAAACCATGTCACTACCTCCTAGGCGAATCAAGAGAAAATCAGACTGATAGGAGTGCCGTTGCATTTTCCATGTGAGTTGTCTGCATTGTGAAGTGCAACTGAGCTACTACCATCTGTCACTGCCACTAGAATATGATTCACTTCAGCGTGAGTGCAACCTAACTTGGAAGCTAGATTAGCATCTATGAAATTGTGAATTGAGCCTGAATTAATCAAACTATGAAATGGCCTTCTCCTAATAGATCCCGTGACCCTCAATGTCTGATAATGAGGTGCTCCAGACAAGACATGTAGCGAGGTATGAGCTGTAGGCACTATTAAGGCTTCTTCTTCAGCTTGTGGGCTACTTCTTCACTAGGCTCCTCATAGTCTGCTTCATCTACTTCTATAACAAGTAGCTAAGGTCCCTTCATCTTGCACGTATGTCTTGCTTCAAACTTCTCATCACACAGATAACAGAGCCCCTTAGCTCATTTCTCCTGCAATTCAGCCCTGGATAAGTCTCTTTGAGGTCTATTTATAGCAACAGCATACGGCCCAGGGTTCCTATTTTGCTTGGGTTACCTCTAGGAGGGTTTTGGTTGGTGAATGGGGATATTTTTGGGGTAGATGGAGTAAGCAATAGAGGGACCTTCGAATATTTTGGTTGTTTGGCTAATGCTTCCACCTTTGCCTCAGCTAATTTTTCCAAACATATTGCATGCTGCAGGGTTGCTGGCTGCCTTAATCTAACTTCTAACTCTAGATCATCATGCAATCTGCCTTTATGACTCATTTAAATCAACCCTAATAGCCACACTATTGAACTTGGCCAAATAATCTTTAACTGTCCCTTCTTGCTTAACCTTCATCAGATCTGAGATAAGGTCCTCATATGTGCCATCAAACCTTGTTTTCAAATAATTCACATACTCTTCCCATGTCAAGGTAATGGGATCATTTCTATTCTTCACCAACTTCAAATGCCATTGTAAAGCCAGCTATTCTAACCTTATCCACTTCAGCAGTATTATCAATCAGGAAACATTGTGCACACATGTATAGCCAACCATTCACATAATCTCCACTAAAGAAGGGGAATTCCATCCTACTTAATCTAGTAGTATATGAATTGTTACCTCCATGCTGTCCCAATTGGCGATATGGTGGAATCACATTTGTGGTAGTGGAGTATGATCCACTCTTTGCTACAGCTGCATTTCGATCTAACTGTCTCCCCCGTTGCAAGGACATGCCAATCATGAGTTCGTAGAGCTCCTGGATTGGTGCCTGAAGCTCAGTTGCTGTTCGATCAAGCTTTTCATCCGGGGCTTTGATTTGAGCAGATAAAGCCTCCTCCAATCGACGCACCTCAGTTGCAGATCGGGTGTTGTCAGCCATCTCAGCTCGATTCGATCACTGCAGGCAGAGGATTGTACCTCTAATACCAATGATACCAAAATCCCAATTCCAAGATCCAAATTCACACAAGATAGAAGAAATTAAGGGAGAAGAGAATAGAAAGATAAGGAAGAAGAAGACTTGTATTAATATTTTTGGATAAAACCCTAGCTAATTACATCCATGAGCTTATATACTTACTCTAAAATGAAATACAAGTATCTAAAATTGAAGGAAATTAAGTAAAAAGCTAAAATATGCAAATATTAACTAAATTATGCAAAAATAAATATCACACGTGCCAGGCACATGCCTGAGGAGCTGAGCTCACGTGCTTTGCACGTGATCTTCCCGCCAAAATCCCACCAAAACCAGAATAACTACTATTTGAACTAGTTTTTGCATTATTTGCTTGTATCATAATGAAACTTTCCTAGAGGGTTCAATGAACCACTGCAAAATAGTGACATTCTCCGACGAATTTAGACACTTCAGAACCCTAAAATTTATCAGCTAGATAGCCCGACATTCACAGTAGTTTGACTCATACCAACTTATCAATTGAGAGAGAGAGATGGGAGAAAGATGAGTTGTTTTCGCTATGGGATATGAGAAACCCTTCACAAATCATAGGTTGAAACTTGGCGTTCCATGAATGGATGAACAAACACATGAATGTGGGCAATGTTGTATCCTAATTTGTAGTCATATGATCTATACCATGCCTAATATAAGGTTAGCTATAAAATTAAGCTAAATTGGAGCTCAAAAATTGATAGGATCATTACATATATCAAAACACATCATTTGATTGTCATACATGACACAAAACGCTATGCATCATCTTTATAAAAGGAATGGAAAATCTGTATGTTTGTACAATGTAATGGGCTTTTAAGTTCACTATATTGAAATATGGCTTAATAGGTATTGACCTAAAAAGTTGAAGCTTCCAGAGGAAGCTTCCTTGGGTCATACAAGGCGTGTCGAAATCTGGAGTTATAAAGCAAGACATGTGTCACTCGCTCAAAAATGGTGATTGTGTTTGTTTAGAGCTTTGTGGGCTATTGGATCAAGGTATAATGGATGGCTGTGATGTAAAGAGTACGGGGGACACATGAATAGGTAGTAGAGATGGTATATAAACCATGAAATTAGGGTTTATCAGGTAGATTATTCATTTCGTCATTGCCTCCCCATTTTTTCACCTATTTTCTCCTCTCTTTTTTTCATTTGTGAAACCCTAACCCTAAATCTTTTCTCTGAGCCCTAATTTACAGAGGTTCCAAGCTTGTGAGCCAGGATCCTTGAAGATGCAAGCTACTAGTGAGAAGTTTGATAAGATTTAGGGTTATATCTTAAGGTTTCTACCTTATAAGTCAATTTTTTGTCTGTAATTTTGAATTCACGTGTTGTATTTGTTCGATTTGTGTTGTAATCAGCCTAGATTTGTAATAATCTTCAGTAGATCTCTCTAAAATCAGGGAATGGAGGACGCATGACTGATTTTTAGGTCTAAACCTCGGTAAATCTTGATGTTCTTGTTTCGTTTTTTGTTTAATTCTTGAGATCTCGTGTCTATAATTCATAGATTTTTCTTTTCATGACTTTTACCATGCTTAACTAAAGTTAACTCACAAATAATGCTAACAAGTGGTATCAGAGCCACAATTTAATCCAAAGATTTGTGAGATGGCAGCAGCTAAGCATGATATAGAGAAGTTCAATGGTAGGAACAACTTTGAACTATTGAAGGTCAAGGCAAGGGCCTTACTGATGTCCTTGGGAGCTAATTATGCATTATAATTGGAGAAGGATAAGCCGAGAGGTTTTACAGACAAAGAGAGGGCCAACATAGAAGCCATGGCGCATGGTAATATTCTTCTATGCCTTACTAATATTATTCTTATTAAAGGTTCTGGTGATAAACGTGCCTCTGCTGTTTGGTTTAAGGTAGAAGAGTTTGTATGCTTCTAAATCACCAGCTAATAGGGTACTTTTTATGGAAAGATTCTATAACTTTAAAATGGATGAGAATAGACTTCTTAAGAATAATATAGCTAAATTTCATAGGGTCGTAGATGACTTAACTACTTTAAAAGTTGAAATACTTGATGAAGTTCAAGCTATAATAATGTTAGGTTCATTTCCTAAATTCCTAAAGTCACTTAAAGATAATCTCAGATCTGGAAGAAAGACTATATCCTTAGAAGAAGTTGAGGATGCTTTTAGATCCAAAATCATAGAACGTAAGAAAGGGGGTAAATACATTATTAGCAATCATAACAACAATAATAACAATGGTGAGGGCCTAACTATTAGAGGGAGACCTAAAACTAGGGATAACCAGAACAAGAAACGTGGTAAAAGCAAGAATAGGTCATAGTGTAGGAGCAAGAAGGATCTTTCCAATACTAAGTGTTTTGGATGTGGCAAGATGGGACACATTAGACATTACTGTCCTAATAGAAACCAAACTAGTGAAGATAATATTGTTTCTGATGATTATGAGCAGGTGAAGTACTAGGTGCTTCTTCTAATTGTACTATGCATGAATGGGTGCTTGAATTTGGCTATATCTTCCATATGTTGTTTGATAAGTCATGTTTTACTGATTTTAAATGTATCAATGAAGGGAAGGTCTTACTTGAGAAACACTATAGCTGTAGGGTGGTGGTATTGGGACTATTAGGATAACAATGTCAGATGGTGCTAACTTTATCTTAGAGGGTGTAAGATATGTCATTGAGTTGGAAAGAAACTTGATATCCCTAGGGCAGTTAGATCTAAGTGGTTTTACTCTTAAAGCATGTAGGGGGGAGATGAAGATACTTAGGGGGCCTTAGTTGTCGTGAGAGGAACTATAAAGAATTAATTGTATATTCTTAAGGAGGAGCCAGTTTCTAGGGAAGCAAACATTGCTAAGAAGGACAGTTCTGATACTATAGACCTATGGCATATGAGATTAGGCCATATTTCTATGAGAGGGTTACTGGAATTGAATAAACAAGGGGTGTTTGGGCCAAATTGTGTGTCCAAACTTGACTTTTGTGACTACTGCATTTTAGGTAAGCATCACAGGCTTGCGTTCTTAGCAGGTTTACATTCTACTGCTAGTATTATGGACTATATTCATTTTGATATGCGGGGACCCTCTAGGGTACCCACAATGGGCGGAGCTTCTTATTTTCTTTGAACTGTGAATATTTTTAAAGAAAAGTGTGGGTGTTTCTGCTGAAAAATAAATCTAATGTTTTTGAAACATTTACTAAGTGGAAAGATCTAATTGAGAACCAAATTGATAAAAAAATTAAGATTTAAGAATGGATAATGGTGTGGAACTTGTAACCAAGAGTTTGATGCTTTATGTTATGAATGTGGTATCAAGAGACACAATACTATAAGGAAAACCTCACAACAAAATGCTATGGCTAAAAGGATGAACATAAATTTATTGGATCGTGTTAGATGTATACTGTTTTCTTGTGGTTTAACAAAATAGTTTTGAAGGGAGGCTATTAATATGGCAGCACCTTATTAACAAATCACCTAACTCTGCTTTAAACATGAAAATCCCGGAGCATGTTTGGACAAGAAAACCAGTCAGTTACCAAAACTTACGTGTTTTTTGCTGTTCAGCCTTTGCCCATCAAAACGAGGGAAATCTAGAACCTAGGGACATTAATGGAGTCTTTGTAGGTTATCCCTCAAGTGTTAAAGGGTTTAGGATAGGGTTTAAAGATGGGAATAGGACCATTACAATTGTAAGAAGAAATGTAACATTTAATGAGAGTGAAATGCCCTATCTTAAAACTAATTTAACTAATGGTCCCAAAGAAGAGATATGAAAGAATAGATCTTAAGAATCTAGTGGCTGAGCAGAGCTTAGACAACTACCAACTGGTAAGGGTTATAAGGGAAATCAAGGCACTTGTTAGATTCGGTTATGATGATTGCATAGCTTATGCATTGAATACAGCCCTTGAGTATGTTAAGTTTGAATCATTGACCTTCAAAGAGGCCATTAGCAATCCACATTTAGCAGACTGGCTAAATGCAATGATTGTAGAAATGCAGAGTTTGAGGAAAAAAACAAGACCTAGAAGTTAGTCCCTAGGCTAAAAGGGAGGGATTTAATAGGTTCTAAATAAATCTATAAAATTTAAGAGCCTGAAACAAAGGAGGGAAAACCTAGGTTCAGGATTAGGTAGTGGCAAAGGGTTTTACCCAAAAAGAAGGGGTAGACTATACATAAATTTGTTTCTCCTATTGTTAAGCACGCACCTTTAAGGATTCTAATGAGTTTGACTGCAAAGTTTGATCTTACCTAGAGCAAATGGATGTCACAACAGCAGTTTTACTGTTGGAAACATATTTCAAAAATTTTTCCCAGATCAGTTTGATTGGCCCCAGTGGAACACTAATTTAAAATTTTGAATTTTAAATCTAAAGTCTTGACCTAATTAAACTATTTAATTAAATCTAGATATTACTCTAATAGGTCTATAAAATGACAAATAAAAATATCGAACAAAACAAGAATAAAAATATTATGTAGAACAAATGAAATAAAGGAAAAGAAAATTAAATATCAAATACTTAATTTATATATAATTGAATCCTAACTCTGACTTGAAGATTTGAAATTGGAAGAAAAATTCTGGACACTGCAAGGTCTTCTTTACAATAATCTCCTCTAACATGGGAGTGTGGGGTCAAAAAAAATATTTAACTTAGGAATAATTTAGAAACAAAATTTTTCCTTCAATCTTTTAGAAAAACAATTTTTTAGAAAACTTATGCCAAATAATAATTTAAAAAATCTCTAAAATAATTTTAGACTTTTCATGCAGGATTAGTTTCCGATACCAAAAAAATTACTTAATTAATCCATGGTCAAACACAACTTTTATTAAAAAGAAAATTTGCTGACATCAACTCAAAAGGCCCAACGTGAGAGTCGTTTATTTGACGTCATCACGACTTCAGTAGCTGGACCTATGCAACCTTGGCACGCGCCTGCCTCAAGCATGTGGAGTCCCGCGCGTGCAGCGCGCATGAGGGTTGTGTTTCACGCACCTCTCTACCTTTTTTATTATTATTTTTTTTATTTTAATACCATGTAATTTATCGTAATATATACTTATTTTATGAATATTTGTTTAACATAAAACTTTATTTATCTCAGATATAAATAATTCATCTCATGAATTTATTTTTAAATATATTCAAACGATGCTTAAGTCGAGGCTTGTGAAGGGACCTGCTAAGCTTCAACATGGGGAATTGAAGTTAACTTGTGAAGAGAGAGAGAGTTTAGGTGAGAGAAGAATTGAGATTAGGTGAGAGTTAGAGAAGATATGAGAAGAGAGAGAATAATATCTCAAAAATAAAAAAAAAATTTATTGAATGAATCAAGAATTACAATGTTTGACCCTCTTATCGGAGAAACTAGATACAATGAATCAAAAATATCTCTAACTAAGCCTTAACTGTCAAACTAGCAACAATTCAGCTAGTTAACTGACTTGGCGCCAAAAAGAACAACCAATATTGGAACTACCAACAATTCCAAAGCAATATAAGACTCAAAACAATTCAATACATGGATTACAAGACTCAAAACAAGAGAAATCATAACAATCCCCTCCACTTAAGAAGCTTCTTGACCTCAAGAAGAAAATTTTGAGAATTGACTCTTCAAGAATACCAATTCTTCCCAAGTAACAAAATCTTTGTCCAAATTTTGCCACTGAACTAGCACTTCTTTAACCTTCCTGTTGCCTGCCTTGATTTCTCTGGTGCCACGAACAGCAACTGGTTTCGAAACCAAAGCCCCATTGGATCCAACTTCAGGGGGTGACGTTGAGCTCTTACATCCTTTCTTCACCTGTTTCTTAAGCAAAGACACATGAAAAACTGGGTGAATGTATGCAATAGGAGGTAGCGCAAGCCTATAAGCCACTTTGCCAATCTTCTTAAGAATCTTGTATGGACTAAAGAATCAAGCACTTAGCTTGACATTGTCCCTGACAGCCACGGTAGACTATCTATAAGGTTGTAATTTGAGATAAACCATATCACCAACTGCATAATTCTTGCCCACACGCTTCTTGTCGACATATATTTTCATCCTTGCTTGAGCTTGCTGCAAATTGTCCTTGAGCATATGCTATAATTGCTTCCTCTATTGCATCAAATCAGAGACATCCTACACATATGAAGTCATATTTTGCAATAAGAAAGGAGTAAAAGGATTATAGCCATATAAAGCTTTGCCAGGAGTAGTGCCCAGAGAAGCTTGGGCATGGGTATTGTACCAATATTCAGCTAGAGATAACCACTTGTTCCACTCTTTAGGATGAGTGAAAACTATGCTCCTAAGATATTGTTCAATGAATTGATTGACTCTTTGTGTTTGTCCATTAGTCCGAGGATGGTACGAAGAACTAAGTGCCGAAGTAGTTCTCATAAGCTTGAACAATTTCCTCCAAAAATGGCTTGTGAAAATTCTATCACGACCAGATACAATGGATTGAGACAATCCATGTAACTTATATATGTTATCCAAGAAGCATCTGACTAATCTTTCAACTGTGACTGGCCAGATCAAAGCAATGAAATGGCTGAACTTTGTGAAACGATCAACAACAACCCATATCACTTCCTTGCCTTCAGATTTAGGCAAGCCTTCAATGAAATCCATACTTATATTCACCCCAGCTCCATCAGGAATAGGGAGAGGCTGCAAAAGACCATGGTACCTGTGATCACCCAACTTTGTTTGTTGACCTACATCGCAAGAGCCCACAAACTCAATTACTGCTTTTTTCAAACCAGGCCAACTGAAGTATGCTTTAATTATCTGATATGTGCCTTCCACACCTGAATGTCCAACCCAAGCTGTGTCATTAGAAGCATTAATGATCTGATCGCTCAAATTTGTTGAAGAACCAATGTACAACCTGCCCTTCAATCGAATTGCTCCCTTATTCACTAAAATATCTGCATAAGAAGTTCTCTTATAGTCTTTACTGATGCTATAGGCAGTGATACATTCTTAGGCAAAAGCATCATCTTCATAGAACTTGTAAACCTCTTCTAACGAAGAAGGAAGAACAACAGAAATGGCTCCACAATAAGCTTGCTCACCATCTTCTAATCTTCTTGACAAAGCATCAGCAGCTTGATTTTCTTTACCTCTTCTATACTC
Organism: Simmondsia chinensis; assembly: GCA_018398585.1. Lineage (NCBI taxonomy): Eukaryota > Viridiplantae > Streptophyta > Magnoliopsida > Caryophyllales > Simmondsiaceae > Simmondsia > Simmondsia chinensis. The sequence goes on along the minus strand of JAGTTD010000003.1, from coordinate 27,569,365 downwards.
AATTGCATAATCAAAGCCCAACATCTTCATTAGCCCTTTCTTCTATATTCTTTTCAAAATCTTTTGCTCTAGCAAATGCTTCAAACTTTGATGATCAGTCCTAATTATGAACCTGTGACCATCATGGCAATGCCTCCATTTATCAACTGCTAACAAAATTGCTAAGTACTCCTTCTCATATGTGGACATTGCTTGATGTCTTGGGCTGAGAGATTGACTTAGAAAAGTAATTGGCCATCCCTTTTGTGACAACACTGCTTCAATACCAGTTCCACTAGCATCAGTCTCAAAAACAAAGTCCTCAACAAAATTGGGCATAGTAAGAACAAGGGCTTCACACATAGCTGCTTTCAGAGCTTCAAAGGCTGCTTGAGCTCTATCACTCCACACAAAAGCATCCTTCTTAAGCAAATCTGTCAAGGCTCTTGCAATCGATCCAAAATTAGCAATGAACTTCCTGTAATAGCCTATTAAGCCCAAGAAACCTCGCAATTGCTTCAAGGTGACTGGAATTGGGCATTCTTTTTTGGCTTGTATCTTTGAGGGATCTATGGAGATTCCCTTGGATGATATAATATGTCCCAAACAATCCAGTTGCTGCTGCATAAAAGCGCACTTAGACAACTTTGTACAGAACTTGTGATTGAGCATGACAAGGAAGACTTCCCTCAAGTGTTGTAGATGATCTTCATAAAAGGCACTGTAAATGAGAATATCATAAAAAAAAGACAAGCACAAATCTCCTCAGAAACGGCTTGAAGAAATCATTCATTACTACCTGAAATGTTGCGGGTGCATTGTTAAGCCAAAAGGCATAACCACAAACCCATGGTGGCCATGATGAATTTGAAATGCCGTCTTGAAGATGTCTTGCTCAAGCACTCTAATCTGATGATATCCCTGTCTCAAATCCAACTTAAAGAGGAAACATGCTCCATACAATTCATTAAGTAAATCATCAATAACAGGAATCGGGAACTTATCTTTATTGTCAAAGAATTAAGTTGCTTTTAGTTGTTGCACATCCTTGCAAAACCATCTTTCTTCTTCACTAAAATGACTGGTGAAGCAAAAGGACTGTGGCTTGGTTTAATTAAGCAAGTCTTGAGCAATTCCTTTACGTGTCTCTCAATTTCTGATTTTTAAGCATGAGGATAATTGTAGGGCCTCAATTTGAATGGTGCTACACCAGATTTCAGAGGAATGGCATGACTAAGGCACATATGTGGAGGAAGAGACTTCGGTTGTTAAAAAATGTCCTCAAACTCTTATATCAAAGCTTTAACTTCAGGCTGCTGCATATAACACAATTATGCTGGAGCAATTGCAAATAGCTGACCAACCCACTTATAAGCACTCTTCTTGAAACCTCCTTGCAAGCTCTTACCTTTAATCAGTTGCAATTGAGCTTGATCTTCAATGCCTTGCAAAGTAAATTTTGTTCCTTAAATCTCAAAAGAAACAGTTAGCTTAGCAAAGTCAAAAACCACAGGGCTGAATGATCTCACCCAATCAACTCCAAGCACCATATCATATCCTCCCAAGGGAAGGATTTTGAAATCATAGGTGATTTGATGCTCTTGCATAGAACATTGGAAGTCTTGGCATTTGTTATGTGTAAGGATAGAATTTCCATCTGCCACGGTTACAGCCAAGGGATGAGTTTTAATCACTTCATGCCTAACTTTCTTCACAACCTTTGGATCAACAAAGCCATGAGTACTTCCACTATCTATTAAGATAGTGATATGCCTTCTTCCTACTTTTCCTTTGATCCTCATCATCTTATTAGCTCCATTCCCAGTCAGTGCCTTCATAGAAATCTCAATCTCATCCTCAGCTAATTCATCCTAGGGCTCAAGATCAGAACTGTCCTCATCAGGCTCAAATTCATCATTGTTTGACTGTATTGCAGCATTAACCCCTCGAGCAGACATCAAAAACTTCGAGCTACACTTATGTCCTAGCTAATAAGGCTGATTGCACTTGTAACAATACCTTTGAGGCCTCTTCTCGGCAGATCTACTGGCCTTGGTCCCATTTACATCTCTATGATGATATTTTGAACCATTTTCTTTGAACTTGCATTTGTCACTTGGAGAAATGACAGTGGCCTCAATCAATTTGGCTTTTGCATAAGTCCTTGTTAAGGTTTTAGAACCAATAGCTTTCACCATGTTTTTGATTCGTGGCTTCAATCCATTAATAAAACTTAAGACATAATAAGACTCAGTTGCTTGAGGATAAGCAGATATCATACTAGCTCTTAAGTTCTCAAATCTTGTGATATATTCTCTCATAGTTGTGGTTTGAAAGACTTCATTGAAATTATCCACTACATCACTAGTGTCCTCATCACCATATCTTTCACACAATCCTCCAAAAATTCAGCCCAAGAAAGGTCTAGATTGCTTTTTTTAAAAATTGTAAAACCATACCTCATGATCACCATGAAGATATACTGCTGCCAATTCCACCTTTTCAGATTCTTTGATGTTGTAGAAATGGAAGTATCTATCACATCCTCTCAACTATGACTGAGGTTGCTTGTCGTCAAAAGGATCAATTTGCATTCTTGGCTGTCTGAATGAATTGCTTCTATTCTCAGAGGAAGCATCATTACTACCAGATCTTTGCTGCTAATAGTGATCAAGTGGCCTATCCAGATGCTCAATGTTATCGGGTGAAGTTCTAGTATGAACAACAGAATCCAGATGCCTCACATTTTGATTTGAGTCCATGCTAGATGCTTGAGATTGCACTTGCTCAATAGGATGGTCTTGTGATCTGACAGTTGCTTCAACTCCTTGGGACCTTATCTCAACAGATTGTTGAAGATCTTGAGGTCTAGCATTCGTATGAATCATTGAAGGAGCATTGCTTGGTCTATTCAAAATTGCAGCAGTTGTGTTCGGCACTTGTGATTGCATCACTTCAGCCGAAGGTGATAGTTGACTAGCAAGTCGAAGAACTCCCAAAAAAAATGATTCACCTGGCTTATTTACTTGATTTTGCAAATCAGAAAGCTTGCTCTCAAATCCTTGGAGTTTCTGTGCAATCAAAACTTTATACTTCTTCACATTCTCTACTTAATCTTGCTTTGAGCAATCAATTTCTTGTTGTTGTAGAGCCTGAAATCGACTGAACATATCATCCAATTGTGACTTCAATTGATCATTTGTCACAAACTGAACCTCCTTTGTTGCATCCGCACTTGCGATAGCAGCATAGGAAACATTTGGATCAACAAAAGCAACTGAATGACCAGCTCCTGCTGCTCCTACTTTCGATCTGGAAGTTACACCTCCTGTCCTGTTAGGACTGTTCTTTTTAGGTTTCTCCAGCTCAAATCAATCAATTAACTGCATGAACTAGCTCTAATATCAATTGTTGAGCTTTAACTTGAGGAATTGAAGTTAACTTGTGAAGAGAGAGAGTTTATGTTAGAGGAGAATTGAGGTTAGGTGAGAGTAAGAGAAGAGATGAGAAGAGAGAGAAAATTATCTCAAGAATCAAAGAAATTTTTATTGAATGAATCAAGAATTAAAAGGTTTGACCCTCTTATAGGAGAAACCAGATATAATGAATCAAAAATATCTCTAACTAAGCCTTAACCGCCAAACTAGCAACAATTCAGCTAGTTAACCGACTTGGCGCTAAAAAGAACAACTAATATTGGAACTACCAACACTTCCAAAGTAATACAAGACTCAAAACAATTCAATACATGGATTACAAGACTTAAAACAGAAGAAATCATAACAGGACCTTAGGAACAATCTAACTCTAGCTCCAAATGAATCAAATCTTGTTATCATCTTATGATAATAATTTATTACTATTTAGTAAAACTTAAACTGCACTCTGGAATTAAATATATATTCACTCTAGAATTTTTTAAATAACTTTTTTTACGATAATTGACTCCTCTATTAGATACTTGTGAGCAAAAGTAACTTTAACCACTATCGTCACTTTTCTCACATCTTTCGCCGCAGTTCCCGACTCGCCCTTCTCAAACAATTCTATAATACATAAATAGTTTCCATATTAATTCCAAATATCAAACATATAGAATACTTCAGCCAAAGATTCTAGAATCTGTTTCATATTTGCAAATTAACTAAGGGACATTTTTATCTCATTAGAGACTATAGACTCCATGTAAAATAATTGTTCCCGCCACACTTCATGCTATTACCCAATGCATGTAAGATTCAAGTTAACGCACTCTGACTAATCCTTTTGGTACATCAAAACAACGAACAATCTATATACGAGTTCAAACTATTTCCTAGATTTAGAGTTATCATCTTACATAATTAATTATTTCTAATACCACTTAAGAAACAAATAATTCATGTGGTCCTGTTTAGTCTCCCAATCTTATTTACAACACTAATATAATACGCTTAGATTCCTATCTATATGACCAAGACAAGTAATCAAAAGTATCATATTATAGTCTTATTAGGCAATTGTCTAAACTTACCATTGACTACGAACATACTTTGACAACATATCACTAGTTTGATCGAACTTTATCTGTGCTTATATCCTATTGACCACTTAATCCAAATCTGACATGCCATCTTGGAACATTTTAGAAAAAAATCATACGCATATTTGACTCATAAAATATAATCAGACAATAAATAAATAAAATAATTTCCTTTATTTAAGATTTAAAACTAACTAATTGAATTATTCAGGACACTAATTGCAACATTTACATGGTGAGCTTGATGAGGAAGTTCTTATGGCTCAGCCAGAAGGTTTTATTGAACCAGATTTGATGATTATGTGTGTTTGTCAAGAAATCTTTATATGGTCTAAAACAATCACCAAGGCAATGGTATAAACGTTTTAACAATTTTATGATTGATAACGATTGTATAAGATCTATTCATGATTCCTATTTTTAATTAAAAATGCTAATAAGGAGTCTGTAATTCTCTTATTTATTTATGCAGATGATATGCTAATAGCTAGCAGATCAAAGACTAAAATTTCTCACCTAAAAGAATGATTAAATGAATTTTTCGAAATGAAAGATATAGGTGAGGTAAAAAGAATTTTAGCTATAGACATAATCAGAAAGGGAGAGTTAACAAAAGTTGATTCTCTGATCAAGTTTCAAAACATTTTAATATGTTAGACAGTAAATTTGTAAAATTACCCATAGCTACTCAGTATAAATTTCAGCAAGTCAATTTCTTGAAAATGAACAAGAAAAACTTGGGATGTCTGGCATACCCTATGCCAAATGCAATAAGATCCTTGATGTATGCTATGACATGCTCAGGACCAGACGTAGCATATCCTATGAGCGTTTTGTCTAGGTATATGGAAAACTCAGAAAAAGTCCATTGGGATGGGAGTGGTCATTAAGATATGTGAAAGGGACCTTAGATTTAGGTCTAACCTTTGGACGAGACCATAATTACTTAAAGCTGTTAGGGTATGCAGATGCAGATTTTGTAGGAGACCTAGATAGAAGAAGATCCACAACAGCCTATATCTGAGTTAATGTCATTAACCGTCCTTTCAACTACTGAATCTGAGTTTTTGGCCATATCAGACGTTGTGACAGAGAGAATTTGGCTCAGGAGTCTGCTGTCTAAGAATAACCTTAGGACCACCTAAGATCTATACTAATAGTCAGTTAGCCTAAGCACTATGTAGAAACCCAGTCTATCGGAATAGGACTAAGCACCTTGCCATTACAAGGTACTTTATTATGGACCAGTTAGATGCTAATCTGGTTGATTTGCTCAAAAATTGACACTGAAGATAACCGGCAAATATGGGTACCAAACCTGCTCCTTTCGAGAAGTTGATTAAGTGTATTAAGCTTGTCCAAACGGAATGGAAACCAAAATAAAATGATTTCGAAATATTCCCTATTGTTAAAGAGATCTAGTGGATGGTTCATATGAATACCAAGGTAGAGATTGTTGTATCCTAATTGGTAATCATATGACCTATACCATGCCTCATATAAAGTTAGGTATAAAATTGAGCTTAGAAATTGATAGGGTTATTACATATATCAAAACGCAACATTTGGTTATCATATATGACTCAAAACACTGCGCATTATCTATATAAAAGGAATGAAAAAACTTTAAATTTGTACAATATAAGGACTTTTAAGTTCACTATTTTGAAATTTGGCTTAATGGCAATTGATCTTCATGCCCCTACCCAAGTGTACTACTTACTTGCTCGGCCCACTGGCCGTTTTGGCTCGGGGCGGGCTTATGCCTGACCTTGGCCTAGTGTGCCTGGGCCTGGGCCGGAGCCCAGCCCTCCCTTATATATATATATATATATATATATATATAACATACAATACAATCATAATAGTATCGTGTAAAATTATGAATATATTTTATAAAACGAATTGTATTATAACTTGTGAAAAAAAAATATGACTATAATAATATAATAGGAAGTTATAAAATTACAAATATATTTTATAAGATAAAATGTACTATAACTTTTTAAAAAAAATATAATTACAACAATATAAATATATTTTGTATAGTAATACAAGATATAGTGCCACTAACCATTGGGGTAAAGGCCCCCAGTCGGTCAGGCTTGTCCTGGGCTTGAGTCTCCTTATTTTGGAGGAGGCCTATGGCCCTGCTCACTGGCGACCAGGTTCGGCTCGGGCCCGAATGGGCTTGGCCCGGCCCATTGGCCATCTCTACATGTATTGTTGCCAGCTCTGTGGACTTTCTGCCTGAAAAGTTAAAGCTTCCAGAGGAAGCTTCCTTGGGTCATCTAAGGCTTGTCGAAATCTGGATTTAGAAAGTAAGACACGTGTCACCCACTCAATGATGGTGATTGTATTTGTTTAGTGCTCTGTGGGCCATTGGATTAAGGTATAATGGATGAGTGTGATGTGAAGAGCAGGGGGCATATAGAGGGTATATAAACCGTGAAATTAGGGTTTGTGAGGCAGATTATTCAATTCGTCATTGCCTTCCCTATTCTTTCACCAGTCTTCTCCTCTTGTTTGCCAGTTGTGAAACCCTAACCCTAAATCTCTTCTCTGAGCACTAATTCATGGAGGTTCCAAGGTCTTAAGCCAAGATCCTTGAAAATTCAAGTTACTGGTGAGAAGATTGGTAAGATTTGGGGTAGGTTTCTACCTTAGAAATCAAATTTGAGTCTACAATTTTGAGTTCATGTGTTGTATTTGTTCGATTCATGTTGGAATCGGTCTAAAGTTGTAATAATCATCATTAATAGTGGAGATCTCTCTAAGATAAGGGAGTGGAGGCCATAGGACCAATATTTAGGTCTGAACCTCTGTAAATTTTTGGTGTTCTTGTTTCATTTTTCGCTTAATTCTTGAGATCTCGTGTCTGTAATTCGTAGATTTTGCTTTTCATGACTAGTGCCATGCTTAATTGAAGTTAACTCATAAATAATGCTAACAAGAAAGATCTTGACTTTTGAATTTGTGGAAAAGATAATTCATACATTATATATTTTCAAAATACTAATTTTTGTATTTAATAATATGATAAGAAATAATTAGATTATAGAAAAATAAAATTATTGCATCCCATAAGGATAACATTGTGTATATCTTACCCTTTCTGAATCCTGCCTTTTGGTGGGGACTTCTATCGTTATTTTTTGCCAAAAAGGCAAACATAATTTTAATTAATACGAAAAATATAAACATGTACCATCACTTCAAAACTAGGCTAATCAAAAACCTTCCCAGACTCGTATTGCACATAATACCTATCTCAATATCTATACATGTATTATTGTTTTAACAAGTTGAACGACACATTAGTAAAATCCAATCTAGACGAAACTATCTTTTGGACAAGATGGAAGACTTCATCAATCGATTTCTTTTTATAGTTTAAGATCCTTCTAGTTCTCTATTCCCAAATTAGCTAGACTATAGCTGCCAAACAAAGCAGCTTGATCTTGTAGGTATTCAACCTATTACAAATAAATCATGTGTACCAGTCAAGATTCTTTGCCTGAGCCATATGAACCCCTCTATGCCAGTACAAACCATTTACACTTTTTGGTACAGGTTCTTTTAGAGTAGGGCCGAAACTCAAGCCCTTTTATCTTTTATTAAGTTTTTATTAATTAACGGTTTTATTTTAGGGTTTTTATGAGATCACAAGAGAAAAGGAAAGAAAAATGAGGGGCACAGCTGCTCTAGGGGTCCTTCAGATGAGAGTGAAGAGAGAGCACTGAGCTTATCATTTCTTTAGGGTTCTGAGCCCTATTTACAAAGTTTTCCCCCTGAAGAGTTGTGTCTCGTACCGAGGGGGGATCTCACTCGATATGGAACCAGGGGTGAGATATCCCTGGCCATTGGCCCCATGGCTTCAGATCATTGTCTATCTAAATCATGGTGTGGGGGATTGTTGCTAGCGGGTCCCCGGGAAGTGGACATCTCGGGATGAGATGCCGTCCGAAAGTGGAGGTGTTTATTGCATTGGGGTGTCATTGTGAGGCTTTTCGGGTAGCGAGCTTCGAGCTGTCATCGATTTGAGTTATGGTGCCAGATAGTTGATGTTGCTTGGTTGACTTTCGGGGCGAGAGGGTACCTCGAACCGAGATACCCCCTTGGAGCCGGGGTGCGTGCTTCATTGAGGTGTCGTCAAGAGACTGTCCAGGAGCCGGAATGCCTCCTGTTGGCCAGATGCGTCTATATCTTCATGTTCTGCTAGAGTTCCAGAGTTGGCCTCTTAGGGTGCATCTCTGCTCGAGATGCACCCGCGTCTAGGTGGGCGTGCTTCCTTCTTCGTCCATTCGAATTTTGGGATGTATTCTATCGATGAGATGGGTTCCTTTCTTCCATATTATAAGTAAAGCTACAGACCCGGCCTCCGGGGGTGTATCTTGACCCAAGTTGCGGCCTCGTCCCTGATGGCCACGTGTCACTTGTTCGGACGCCATTTTTAGAGTTATCACTTAGTCCTCCCGGCACTTCGCAAATGATTCTCGTTTGCGACTTGGTTTGCAGAGGGTTCTCTTTGTGTATATGAAGGTAAGGGATCATTCATTCTCACCAACTCTCTCTCCTTTATTCTTTGAATCTCTCATTAAACTTTTCCTTACCTTTATTTTTTAGTCGATCGATGGCTGACTTGGAAGACATTGCTTTTGAGATTTTTTCACATCTCCCAGCAAAGTCTCTCCTGCGGCTTCATACACTTTCTCACTTCCATTCCCGCCACATTAGGACACGTTGATTCATCGATGCTCAGGCATCTCATTCTCTATTTCGTTATGTTGACGACATGTTGGTCCAATCTCAGTGTTATGTGGGCTCAGACGATATTTCTGTCTTTCCAGGTACGCCTACAATGGGGAGGGTTATCCCTGAGTCTTCGGTGGAAATTTTCTTTGGTTATCGGAGGATCCTTGAATGTCACGGGGGGCCGGTCCTCTGTCGGGAGTTCAGCCCGACGGGTCCCTTGTGCCTTTTTATCTTCAATCCTTCTACTCGCTTATATCTTCCGTTAGGTTCCTTGACTGAGGGGGTGTTGGCCCCGTTGGTTTGGTGTCCTATGACAGCCATTCTCGGATGTCGGGGTTTGACCGAATCGTTGAACTTCTTGGTTCATCTGTTGGTCTACGATTCCACCTTGGAGTCCAATAGAGAGGAGTGGTCGAACTCTCACAAGGTGTTCGCATGGGAAAACGATTGAGTCTATAAGGGTGAACTTTACGCCGGAGGGCGGAACCTGTTATTTCACATCCCAACTTTCGTTGATGGTATGATCTTCTTGATGTCGGACTGGGGTTCTTATCTTTCGGAGTGGTCTCATTTTTATCGAATTTATATGGTCTGTTGGAATACAGTCATGAGCATGGCGGAGTTTCTATTTTTTCCCGGCATAGGTTCATCAAAGTATTGTCGGGAGTGATGATGCTGGCATATTTTGTTGGAACGGCCCTTTGGCCTTTGGTGTTTCTCTCTGTCTTGTCTTGCTCAGCAGCTCCCTTTTTGGAGTGTGGTTGCTTCGTGATTGTGGCAACTTCTCTTCTCGGTTTCCCTAATACAGCATTGAGTACTGGTTCCCAATCCCGAATGCTTTTGGCGGCTTTCATATTGCTGGGTATTGTGTCTCGGGCCAATATTTGATCATAGCTTATGGAGGCGGATTGTATCGTTGTCGTATGGATGGGTCGGAGCATGGAATGTTGGAGCGTACGGGGCAATACCCATACCGAGGCTTGCTTTTCCTATTTCCATACGTAGGGACTCTCTATCCCGAGTTACCGGGTCCTGCTTTGCCGTTTTAGGATGTAGTGCTTTGTTGTTGTCTTCTCCTTTTCTTCTTTTTCTCTTTTTCTTTTTGTAGTTGCCTTCGGGTTATGTAACTTGTCGTTTTTTGTCGTTCTCGGTAAGGAGATATGTCGACTATTGTAAGTGATGACACGACTTCCAATGAACTTTATGCTTCTAGCATTTCTCATCTTCATCGTTTTGAAAGAATTTTTTTTTTTTTTATCTTCGTGCAGTTCGAGATGATTCTCGAACCAACTTGCTTGGTTTGTATTTTACTTTTACTCTATTTTATTTTTCTTTGTCGTACTTGGTGTTTGTTTATTATGTTTATGGGTGTCGATTTTTTAAGAAAAATGTTCGGCCCTTGTTTCGTTTTGATATAAAATTTATTCTTTTACCTCTTCAAGCATTAAAGCTTAAAATAGCAATTTTTTTTTTTGTCCTTCTTCTCTCTCTCTCTCTCCCTCCTCATCGTCCCCCTCCCTTTTTCTTTCTCTACTTTGGATTTTTGTTCCTTTTTGTCTATTTTTCCAGCTTTTAAGCACGGATTTCAAGTGAGCTCAGCTATAAAGGTACATTTTCCCTTATTTTGGGGCTTTTGGGGGCGAGATAGGCTCTTTTTTTAGGCAAAATTGCTTTTTTCCCTAGGGTCTCCTCTTAAAGAAGTGTTCATGTGTTTTTAACCCAGATACAGTTGTTTTTCGAGGTTTTTCTAATGGGACTCGGTTTCGGGGATATGCACGGGCTTTGTGATCCTTTGTTTTTTTTTTTTTTTTTTTTTGGGCAATTGGCGGACGAGTTAGAGGGAGAGAGAGAGCTTGTTTTTGGCCTTCTTTCAATTTCTATCTTATCTTAGCTTATTTACGGGCCTTAAGTTTTTGTAAAATTTTTTGAACAGGGGGCAAATTAGGGCCCCGTTTCGGGTTTTGTTCAATTATTATTTTAATTTTAACTTAAGTTTATGTTTGAATATATATATATATATATATATATATATATATATATATATATATATTTTTAAATTTTTTTAATTTATTTTATATTTAGAGGAATTGGGGGCGAGCTAGGAGGCTAGCTTGTCCCTTTGTGATTTCTATTTATTTTGGAGTTGTCGTTGGGTTGACCACTTGATGAATGTACGTTTTTGAGTTAGTTGATTTTTGGCACGGTTTTCTTTTCCTTTGAGCACATTCCAGGTGAGTTTTTTTGTGGGTTCTCGTTTTTACGTATTTTGCGGAAGTATGTTCAGTGGGAGCGTTTGTTTAATCTTGTTTGTCCGGAACCAGAGTTGTTCGGGCCGAGGTGGACAAGCCACCCTATTCTCCTTTCTCTTGACCATTTACGATAAAGGGGGTCCAAAGAGACGATGCGGACAGAGTTCTTTTTTGGATTGAAGATACCACGGTAATAGAGGGGGAATGAGGAGTCCTCATAGGCTGGGTATTCCTCCGCGGTGGTCGCATCTATCCTTACTGCCTCCTACCCTGGTCTTCCATATTAAAGTAAATATTTTAAGTCTTTTGTACGTATTTTATTTTTGTTTGTCTTGTACTGTTTTCTCCTTTTTTGATGTAACACAAGCGGAGTTTCCCAGAGACTTCTCCTTCGGAGGTTTCGGAGCATGGGCAGCTCATCTCCGAAGATTGAGGGTATAGCCGCAGAGCCGTTAAATCGGCGTTCCCCAGACGAAAGCTCACCCTTACAGTTAAGTTTCTAGAGATTTCTCGGATTCATCGGTTAAGGACTTTTTTGTCGAGTACTTTAGACAAGGGTAGTGTCTCCATGATTTGTTCTAAGTATTATTTCCCTGAGGACTATGAGGTGTGGGGCCCTCAGCGGGACGATTGTCCGCTGTTTCCTCGGATAGAGGGAAGTTTTTGTATTCTTATCGATTCTTTGGAGGCAGGCGTTCGTTTTCCCCTGCCTCCACTAGTGGAGGAACTGCTCCTTCGTTCTAACGTATGCCTAGGGCAAGTTACCCCTAAGAGGTTTAGGAACATGTATGATTTTTTACTTGTGTGTTATGTAAACGGTTTTGCCCCCACTTCACGAGTTTTTGATTTTCTTTTTAAGATTAGATATTTTAGGCATATGGCTGCCTTTGAGGACCGGGGGGGTTCGCCTTTATGACGTACAACCCTACCAATGTGAAGACTTGCGAGAATAAGTTCGTTTGGGTCAAACCTCCCTCCGCCCCGCCATTTCTAATGATATGGGGTTCACTGCAACGCCCGGGTCCAGCGAAAGGGAAATTTTTGATTCCCATGAAAAGCAGATTGTTCGTCATTTTGACAAGAACATCGCGGGGGAGAGATTCAAGCTTGTAAAGAGCTACTTGAGCTTTCCCAAAAGCCTTTTTCAGGTAATTGGTAGCCCATTCTCGCACCCCCGTCCCTGTTTTTTGGTTCATTTGTTTACTTGTGGTTATCTTTATTGTTTTATGATTCTGTTTGTGTTTGTTGTTGTAATTGTTGTTGTTGTTGTTGTTGTTATTATTATTATTATTACATATATATTTTTTTCCTCTAGTGCATGTGTTATACGTGCCTTTGTTGTTAGTTTGTTATATCACACTGACCTTTTCTCCTCTTTTTTTTTTTTTTTTGTATCCTTTTCAGTTGATGAGCTAGCGAGCGTCTATGTTGCCGGCATGTTTCCCTGTCGGATCCCTCCGTGGAACGAGGTCCCGCTTTGGTGCCGCTTGTGATTGCTTCGCCTGCTGTTGGCCGAAGGGACGTTTCTTTGGAGCTTGGGATGTCAGTGGTTGTCCCTACTCTAGATCCGTCTACTTATTCTTCCGCTTCGCGAGCCACCAAGCATCCGTGCAATGGTCAAGGGGGTTGTCCAGATTTTTGTGGCGGTAAGGTGGTGCCGGAGTCCATTGTTCTGATGGGGGTTTCAATAGCTGCAGTGGGATTTCCCAATCCTGGAGCGATTGAGGGGGCCTCGGCTACCCCTGAGGTCCTGGGTTTATTGGGTTCGAGTGTGATGGAAGCCATGCCTTCTCGTTTTGCCCTCCTCGATGTGCATTTTCCTGAGGTTAGGGGCCCTACTTCTGGTCCGAATCTTAACGGGATCCTCGGCATCTTTCGTAACCTAGGAGGGTCGTCATCTCCTTTCGTTCCGAGTGGGAATCTGTCCGGTGGTGCAGGAGGCTTTAGGCCGTATGTCCCAGACTTTTGGGGAGCCGCTTCTACTACGGCTTCATGCGGCTCCGCCTTTTCGAGTGACGCAGAAACCTGTTGGGGAATGTGTGCGCAGTTTTTCTTGCCTGCGGACATGGCGCGCTTGTCCAAGATTTCTCCCGAGAACGTGCCCATCTTCTTTTCTCCGGTAGCTTACTATACTTCCTTCGTCTTTCATATCATATTTGATTATTTCCTTGTCTTTTTCTAACTCATGCCCCTAGTGTGTCTCGTTTTTGTCAGCTCTTCACGTGATCGGCGTTTGTCCTCTCAAGTTGGAGGCGAAGAGAACCGGAGGTTAGAGAGCTCTACTCGACCAACTCAGCAATGCAAGCTCATATCGCAGGACAGGATGCTCGGCTGCGGGAGTTAGAGCTCCATGGGTCTTAGCAAGACGTCCCAAAGCAGGTTGCCCATGCTGTAGCTAATTTAAAGAAGGACCATGAGTTTTTAGATCACGGCATTACCCAGTATTGGAAGGGCTTCGACAAGGGAGTAGTCTTATGGTAAGGGAGGCAAAATCCTTGGAGCCAAGTCTTGGGATCCCCTTCCTCGAACAAGCCTTCCGTTCTGCTGTCAAAGATGCAAAAGAAGGGAGGCTCGCACGGCCTCGTCGTCTGACACCGCGAAAACCACCACCCCAGCTCCTCCTCAGTACGGCTCTGCTTTGCTCCTTATATTTTGTCCCTTCTTTTTGTTTAGTCAGAGGTGAAGTATAGGCTAATATTTCAGAGCTCCCATTGATGATCTCTTTTTGGATTTGTTTTTTGATAGTCCTGTCCATATTTTCGAATGTGCTTTGTATGTGGAAGGAACTATTGTATCTGGGATGTACATTGTCATTTGTCAATGTAATGCCTATTTGCTATTTTGGTCTTCTTCGGTATCTTGCATGTTTTTTGTCTAAGTGCCCGAACTTGTCATGTTCCAAGGAGGCTCGCTGCCTCGTGGATCTGCATCTTGCCTCATCTCTCTTGGGGTCGCAACTTGTATTGCCTCTCGTGAGCTTTAGGCTTGTGTTGTTGCATGAGGGGCTCGAGTCGTGTTGCTTAGTGCAGGCCTTCAGTCCTGCACCGGCTCGGGCGGACCTAAGCCTTGTGTTGATATATTTTTCTTCATCCTAAGGGAGCGTGTGACTTCATGCGTTGGGTTCCGGCTTGCCTTAAGCTGGCTTACAGCTTGCGTGTCTTCTCAACTTCGAGCGGGCTTTTGCTTGCAAGTCTTGGTGCGTCACCTCTCAAGAACGGGTTAGCATGCCATGGGCATATCCGTGGGCTTTATGCCTATTGTAGACAGATCTACGGACTTATGGTCTAGGTTTCTGGGGACGGATCCATGGGCTTTAGCCTACCGTCGACAGATCTATGGACTTATAGTCTGTGTTCGCCGCGGACGGATCCACAAGTCCGTATCCTGCCGCAGGCGGTGCCACGGGCTTACGGTTTTTGTTCACCGTGGAAGGATCCATGGGATTGTACCTTGCCGCGTACCATGCCACGGCCTCACGGTTTTTGTTCTCCGTGGATGGATCCATGGGTTTGTATCGTGCCGCGGACGGTGCCACGGGCTTACAGTTTTTGTTCACCATGGACTAATCAATGGGTTTGTATCCCGTCGCTGATGATGCCACGGGCCTATGGTTTTTGTTCACCGTGGACGGATCCATGGGTTTGTTCACCGTGCCACGGGCTTAAGCGCATAACCCCATTCCCTGGAAGGACTTATGGTTTGAATGTTTATGGACGTGATAGGCCGTGGGCAAGACCAACGAGGTGAATTCGCTACGGCCGGCCTCATGGCTTAAGCGCCAACTGTTTTGGAAAATCTTTTGGCACAAATATTTACATTGTTTATTTAGCGTTCTTATGTTTAACGTTGACTATGATTTTTTTATCACTTGTCTCTTATTTCATCCTTTTTGTATATATGCTTAGTTTCTTTCGTTTTTTGGGGTTTATTTTTTGGTCGTTTATTCATGTACATTACTCTCTCTCTCTCTCTCTCTCTCTCTCTCTCTCTCTCTCTCTCTCTCTCTCTCTATATATATATATTGGAAAAAGTTCTTAAAAAAGATGGAGCATTCCTTCATTTGCCTCGGTCGGTTTTTTACACGAAGTATTTTTTCAAGTTCAGAATGTTCCATGTATGTGGGAGCAGGGTCCCGTCTAGTTGTCGTAGGCAATATGCTCCTTCCCAGGTTGTCCGAGAGACTTGGTAAGGTCCTTCCTAGTTAGCGGATAGCTTTCCATGGCGATATCTGGTTGACTCTGCTCATCTCAGGACAAACTCACCGTCTTGAAAGGCTCTTCTTTTGGTTTTGGAGTTGAAGTACTTTGCCATTTTTTTGTTTTTGAGCGATCATCTTGTCTAGGGCACTTTTGCAGTTCTTCCCCACCTCGTCCAGTGACTGTCTTAGTGCCTCTTCGTTGCACTCCTGGTCATAGCTTTGAATTTGGAGACTGGATTCTCCTATCTCCATGGGTACTACCGCCTTTGTGCTGTATTCCAAGTTGCATGGGGTTTCTCCTATGGCTTTCCTCATCGTTGATCGGTACACCTCGATGCCGTATACCAAGTTGTACGGGGTTTCTCCTGTGGCATTCCTCGTCGTTGTTCGGTAGGCCTATAACACTAGAGTAACTCCTCCCCCCAATTTCCCTTTGCTTTATCCAAGTGCCGCTTCAGACCTGTAAATATGTGCTTGTTCGCGGACTCCGCCTGTCCGTTGCTTTGGGGGTGTGCTATGAAGGCATAATGTATCTTAATCCCCAAACTCTCGCGTTGGTCACGGAATCTCTATGAGCTGAATTGAGTGTCATTGTCCATGACTAGGACTTGCGGGAATCCATACCGAGTGATGAATCCTTTCCAAAGGAAACGCTGGATGACTTGGTCTGTAATCCGTGCGATGGGCTCCGCTTCTATCCACTTGTTGAAATAATCTTTGGCCACGATGATGTAAATTTGTTGTCCGGTCGCTTTGGGGTACCGTCCCAAGATGCTGGTATGTGAATTATTGGAGCGTGCTTCTGGCATTTCTCAAACTTTTGGACGAGGTCTAGCATATATTTCTTCATGGTGGGCCAACAGTACCCTGATCTTAGAGCTATGTTATTCAAAGCTAGGTGGCCAAGGTGCTGCCCACAAATGCCTTCATGTATTTCTCGCAAGACGTACTTCCCTTCTTCTTCTCCGACGCACTTCAATAGGGGATGAACAATTGATCTCTTTGTGGAGGTCATCGTGCACTATCACGAACCATGGCACGCGCCTTCGGATATGCCTCGCCTCTAGTGAGTCTTTGGGCAGAGTTCCGTTTTTTATGAATTCGATGAGGGGACTCTACTAGTCGTTCAAGGACTGAATTTGAGCAATTCCCTTGAGCTGAGGTAAATTTCGGCACGATGTCCGGATCTCTTCTATCCGAATGGTGGGTTCTAGTCCTTTCTCCTCCTTCTCTGAGCTGGCGATCCAGCTGAGCTCGTCTGCTTTGTCGTTTTCTGCTTTCGGTATGGGGTGGATTAGGAAGAAGGAGAAAGTTTCCGCTTCCTTGTTCACCACTTCCAGATACTCCTTCATATATGTGCTTCTAGCTCTGTAAAGCCCTTAGACCTGCTTGACAACTAACTGAGAGTCGCTGAATGCCTCTGCCTGGCGGACTCCTGCCTTTTGGGCCATTCTCTGTTCATGGAAGAGTGATTTGTATTCACCTCGTTGTTACTAGTTCTAGATTTGAATCTCAAGGAGTAAGGGAAGTGTTGCTTTTCGGGAGAGATGAGTAGAATGCCTGCTCCACTCCCTTGGTTGTTGGAAGATCCATCTACGTACAATTTCAATGCTCCATGGAGCTTGGCAGCACCATATTGGTGAACCAGCATTCTACTAGGAAATCAGGTAGGGTCTGTGTCTTGATCGGGGTTCGTGACTCGAACAGGACGTCATATTCGAAGAGTTCGACCGCCTAGGACAGCATTCTTCCCAAACACTCCAATTGTTGAAGTGATTTCTGCAAGGGCTGGTTGGTTCATACCCGAATATGATGCGCCTAAAAGTAAGGTTAGAGCTTCCGTGTGGCTATGACGACAGCATAGGCGAGCTTCTCGATGTGGGGGTATCATGTTTCAGCGTCCCTCAATATCTATCTTACGAAGTAGATAGGCAACTAAAGGTTCTCCCCTTTGGAACAAGGTGCTTACCGTGTCATCGGATGCCGAAACGTAGAGGATTAAATCCTCCCCGGGAATGGGTTTGGATATAATTGGAAGCTTAGTCAAGTGTTCCTTGAGTTCCTGGAGGGATTGTTTACAGGTTTCATCCCTATTGAAGGCTCCTCTCCTTCGTAATACTATAAAGAAGGGGAATAATCGATCCGCTAACCGGCTGATGAACCTAATGAGTGCGGCGAGACAGCCAGTCAGCTTTTGAATATCCCTTGGGGTTTTTGGGGTTTCCATCCTGAGAACAGCGTCTATCTTAGCGGGGTTGGCCTCTATTCGTCTTGCACTCACGATGAAGCCCAAGATCTTTCCTTCCGGTATCACGAATGTGCACCTGTCCAGATTAAGACTCGTCTCGTGAGCCTTAAGCACTTCCAGGGTCCCTCTCAAATCTTCTACGTGATCGAAGGTCTCCCTGCTTTTGATAATCATGTCGTCGATGTACACCTCCAAATTCTTTCCAATCTGCTGCCAAAAGACATGGTTCACCAGGCGTTGGTATGTGGCTCCGGCCTTCTTCAATCCAAATGGCATGACTCGGAAGCAGTATGTGCCTTCATGGGTGAAGAATGGCATCTTTTCCTCGTCCTCCGAGTCCATCGCAATCTGGTGAAGAAAGCATCTAGGAAATTGAACAACGCGTTCCCTGCCGTAGAGTCGATCAGCTGGTCTATCTTAGGAAGGGGGAACAAGTCCTTCGGGTAGGCCTTATTCAAGTCGGTGAAGTCCATGCACATCCGCCAGCTTCCGTTTGGCTTCTTCACCAGGACCACGTTTGCTAACCAATCTGGATACAATACTTCTTGTATGAAGTCGGCCTTCAGGAGTTTCTATATTTCTTTCGCTTATAACCTTGTTCCATTTGGCACAAAAGTTGCACTTCGTTTGTTTCACCGGCTTCTTTTCTGGTGAAACATTTAGGCGATGGCTGATGATCCAACTATCTATCCCTGACATTTCATCCACGGAATACGCAAAGACCTCCTGGTACTGTTGGAGCACCAGCTGGATCCGATCCCTTACGTCCGTGCCTGATTACGTCCCAACTTGGACCAATTTTCCTGGTCCTATCTCGACTTTGGCTCCTTCCTCTGATCCTCAGCCCATCTTCTCTCTAGTTCCCGTCTCCCTCACCTCTGGTACGTCTTAGGTGTGACAACATTTACGGCCCATTTGCTAGTAGCCTCTCGCGGTCAAGACTCCTTTGTCAGTTTCAAACTTCACGGCTAGGAGGTAAGTTGATACCACGGCACCTAATGCATTTAGCACCGGCATCCTAGCGTTGAATGCCGAGCGGGCAACCACGACATAAAATTCAGCATTAAGTGCATGCCTTTGTTTTTCATCTCCCAAGAGGATATCGAACTTGATGGTACCTAGCAGATCAACCACCTCACTGGAGAATCCCGTGACCGTACCGGCCGTGGAGAGCAACATCTCAAGTATTATTCCCGTTTATTTAAAACAATGGAGGAAAAGTATATTGGCTGAGCTTAAGACCCTTTGGAGGGAGTAGTCATGAATGTCCATGGTGATGACCATGGGATCTTCATGTGGAGTTTTGACGTTTTCAAGGTCTTCTTGCGAGAAGGTTAAGGGTTGACATTTTCTGACTTTGCCTCTTCCTCTTCCCATAGTAGCAAGACTTGTGCCCTCCTGTTTTTGTTATATGGTCGCTATCACATGCCTTGGTGCGTGAGTTGCGTCGTTCGGCTATCACAGGCGAGTCCCAAAGCTTCGGTCCTGGGTCTCTTCATGTCCACAAATTTCCCAAGGTCGCCTCTGCTCTTCAATTCGTATATCCAATTTTGGAGCACTCGGCAGTTTTTAGTATCATGTTCCCAAGTTTCGTGGTACACGCACGACGGGTTCGGGCCACGTCGGACCATTGGGCTTGAGGGGGCTTGGTCGCTTCCCGTTTCTGGTTTTCTTACCTCCAAGAGCAGTCTAGCCAACATTGCGGATCCCCCTTATATTCTTCATGGCTTTTTCATTCTTTGGGTGGAAGCTTGGGGCGTGCGTCCTGAGCTTTCGATATTCATGCCAAGGAGGCTCCATTTTGTCCATCACGTCTTCAGCACGTCTTCGGTGGTGATGTATTTATCGGCCTTGGTCCAAAGCGCATCCACAGTCGTGGGGGTGCCTTGGCAAGAGAGAACTTGAAGTCGCTGTATCGGAGTCCGTTGATGAAGGTGGTGATGGCCTTTTGATCAGCCAATATGGGGATGTTGATCATGGCCTTCGAGAATTGTCGCACAAATGCCCTTAAGGACTCATCCTCAACTTGTTGTAGCTGGATTAACTGAGTAGCAGTCTTCTTTCCCCTTTTGTTGCTAAGGAAGTGGTGAGTGAACTTCTCGAACAACTCCTTGAAGCTTCGTGTGGACCCGTTGGGGAGAGAGGCAAACCAAGCCTGAGCCATGCCTTTGAGGGTGCCTGGGAATCATTTGCACCACACGTCCTCAGAGGCATCTTGTATGTACATCCTTGTCGTAAATCCCAAGATGTGGTCATCTGGGTCTTGTGTGCCATCAAACAGCTCCAAGTTTGGCATTCACTTTCCCCATGGGAGCGGCGAGTGTGCGATGGGTGAAGGGAGAATGGGTGATAGGAATTCTCCCCATAAGCCCATGCGTTGCACCCTCTTAGTCGGTGTCGGAGCCCACCTCGAACGAAGGAGGGGCCCATGCCGGGACATCCTCGGGCTTGTTAGTGCGGTGAAGCGTCTCTCCCTCTCTCTTCCTTAACTGTTGCGGTGACATCCATGCTCCATGGAGGCAAAGGACTCGATGACAACATCTGGATTTGGAGTTGCGGGATGCAGCGTGGTCTTACTAGTGTGATCATGATCAGTGAGTTGCATGATGAGTGTGCAGAGCTCGTGGAGTTGGCTGTGAGTGATGTAGCGATCTCTTGACTGCATCGGGGAGTGGGGAGATTCTGTAGAGTTATTTTTAGGAA
Source organism: Simmondsia chinensis (assembly GCA_018398585.1). Lineage (NCBI taxonomy): Eukaryota > Viridiplantae > Streptophyta > Magnoliopsida > Caryophyllales > Simmondsiaceae > Simmondsia > Simmondsia chinensis. The sequence goes on along the minus strand of JAGTTD010000003.1, from coordinate 27,548,711 downwards.
ATTTTTTCATTTCCCACAAATGGCGCCAACTATTTTGGTACAGGTTCTTTTAATGAAGGACCGAAACTCAACCCTTTATCTTTTATTAAGTTTTTATTAATTAACAGTTTTATTACATGGTTTTTTTTTTTTTTTTTAAATGAAATTACAAGAGAAAACGAAAGAAAAACAAAGGGCATAGCTGCTATGGGGGTCTTTCAGATGAGAGTGAAAGAAGAGTAGTGAGCTTATCCTTTCTTTTGAGTTTTGAGCCCTATTTATAAAGTTTTCTCTCTGAAGAGCCGTGTCTCGTACGAGGGGGGGGGCGGGGGGTATCTCGCCCGATATGGAACAGGGGGCGAGATGCCCCTAGCCGTTGGGCCCATGGCTTCAGGTTGTCGTCTATCTAAATAATGGTCTCGGGGATTGTTGCTGTAGGGTCCCCGGGGAAGCAGGCATCTTGGGGCGAGATGCCTTCCGGAAGTTGAGGGGGTTCATTGTGTTGGGGTGTCATTGTGAGGCTCTTTGGGTACCGAGCTTTAGGCTGTCGTCGGTCTGAGTCATGGTGCCAAATAGCTAATGTTGCTTGGTCGACTTTTGGGGGAGAGGGCATCTCGGACCAAGATGCCCCCTCGGAGCCGGGGTGCGTGCTTCGTTGAGGTGTTGTAGCGAGATTGTCTGGGGGCTAGAATGCTCCCTGCTTGCTGGGTGCTTCTATGTCTTCGCAGGTGCTGCCAGAGGTCCAGGGTAGGCCTCCGAGGGTGCATCTCGGCCCAAGATGCACCCGCGTCTGGGTGGGCGGGCTTTCTTGTTCGTCTACTCGGATTTTGCGACGTACTCTATCAGCGAGATGGACTCCTTTCTTCCACATCGTAAGTAGAGTTCTGGACCCGGCCTTCGGCGGTGCATCTCGGCTCAAGTTGCTGCCTCGTCCCCGGTGGCCACTTGTCACTTGTTCGGATGCCATTTTTGGAGTTATCAAAAATGAAGCTTTCCAACAATAAATCAACCAAGTCATATGCCTTCTCAATGCTATAGCGCCCATCAGATTCACAACTACACAGTTCCTCCTTCGCATTTCGACCTTCTATGCATTCTAGCAAATAATCACAGACCTCTAATAGTATTTTCCATGCCGTCAAATCCTGCTTTCCATGCGTTCTAAGTTTAATAAGTATTAAGTACATAAATTTAAATGTTGGAAATTATTACTGTCAAAATAAAAATTATTATTATTAGAGTAATAATATAATTTACAAATAATAAAAGTCACAAAAATATTTTAAAAACTATATTCTTTCTTTCACTAATAATTTTACCATGTCAATATCATTACTCTAAATATTTATTTAGGATATATTCAACCTTTTTTGAACACTGATACATTCAACCTTAATTGTATGGAATCCCATAGTTCAAGTTGTGTAACACTACCCTATTATGTCCCGAGCTACCACTTCTAGGTTAGAGATATTTTCCTCACTAACTACGTCACTACTAAAAGCCTAAAGATTTTATATTCAAATTCCACTAGTTACAACCTCTATCTCCCTTGATTCAAAATTAAATAAAATAAAATAAAAAACCCAAACAAACCTTCATCTCCCTTATTCCCTTCATTTTTGCTATAATCTTTAACAACCTTTTAAAAGATTATAAATCAAAATATTTTAATATTAAACATAAATATTATAGTTTCTATTATTTTAAAATAAATAGTATATTGTTAAGAAATAATTGTTAATTTTTATATTTATGTAATGTGTAGTGATTTTTTAGATAATCACTTTAAACTCAACATTAATATATAATATAAAATGTAAAAAGAGATATAGTTTGTATTAAATTATATAGTTAAATTTCGTATACGTTGCTTTTGTTTTACTTCGTTATTCACAAGTTGTACAATGATTGAAGACTAAAATGGTATTAAATGAATACAAATGTGCATTTTTCATATATTTATTTGAGAAAAATAATTGCCACTTTCGCCTTTGTTAAACCAAAGAAATAGTACACATGAGTTTGTCTTGTAGCAATCTAGATCCTCCAAGTCAAAATCTTCCCTTTTCTTATCCAATTAAAATCCTGATCTTCTTTAGGCTTCATTTATAATGCAGAAAATATTGATAAAGTAAAAAAATTAAAGTAATTTTTTTGTGTTTGGAATATACAAAAATTATGAAGAAAAAAAATTTAATAGAAAATTTTTAAAGTTTATAATAGAATTTGAGGAAAATGATTTTTCTCTTGAAATAGAGAGAAAAACGGGAAAAAAAAAATCCAGGCTCAAACCATATTAACTGCTTAATTGTTAGATTTGATATCAGTTGTTGAATTAGCAAGATTTGCTTTATTTATCACCTAAGCTCATTAAACATGTATATTCAGTATATGAAAAAAGCATAAACTGAATTAAGTATTTATTATTTAAAATATCCAGTTGATAAAATAATTAAACTCGAGGTACCTAAATGTAATAATTTTTTAAGAAAATTTGGTTCAGGTATCTTGAGGTTTGGTACAAATTTTTCAAGTACCTTAAATTTCAAAATATTTTTGATATACCTTTAACCTTAAATTTTGAAATATTTTTGATATACCTTTAACTTTATAAACTCTTTAGCTACCCTACGTATAACTTTATTGGAGTTTCATTTCTTTAGGATGACACGCACTTATAAAAATGAAAAATTATCATTTATGTAACCCGAGGTTTGAACATATGTCACTGCGATACTCTGATATTTTAATGCATACAATGGCTACCTTAAGTTTTAAACAATTTATCACTTAGTTATCTTGAAGTTTAAAAATTTTATCAACCAGATATATATTCGTCTAAATTTGATAAATTTTCATTACAAAATGCTAAAATTAAACATTTGACAGTCTATTAGTATCTTCACAACAATTTGATTTTTTTGCCCAAACCGCAAAAATGACACGTGATTGTGGCTATATTTAGGTAATTCATATCAACATCGGTAAATATTTTATCACAATCACTGAATTCATAATGAAAATATTATCATGACATATATACTATTCTAATTATATATTATTTTAATATTTTTTGTATAAAGTTGGTTAGATTTTTACAAACTTTATCAAAATTCCTGCATATTGTACATAAGTGATAAAATTTTCAAAACCCCAGATGCCTAATTTTATATATTAAAATATTAGAGTACTTAGATGATAAATGCTCAAACTTCAAAGTTTATAAATGATAATTTTCTTGGAAAAATACTTAAAGACTTTAATATTTATATTTATATTAATTTTAAAATTTATAATATTTTCAAATTTTAAAAAATGTTTAAATCCTTAAAAATATCTAATAAATTTAAAATATTTAAAAGCATTTCATATATTTTAAAAATATTTATTATATTGAAAAAATATTAATATATTCCGAAAATATTTTAAACTCACATGGCTTCAACGATATAAAGAGAACATAAACTTATTAAGTTAGACTAATTATTTTTTTCTATTTTATTTTCTACCAACCAAACAAAGGGAAAAAAAAAATTGATCTTGAAAGCATATTTTTTTCCCTTTATTTTTTCTTGACTTTCAAATAATGAAAAAAAGTCGTTTTCCTTTTTTTTTTTTCCCATCTACATTTTTTTCTCACATTTTTCTTTTCCTCGATTTTTTTTTTTTTTTATAATTCCAAACGGAGCCTAAAGGAAAATGAAAGGGAAAAAATGCAAAATATATAACACTGACTTAGTTTTCTTTCAAAATATAAAAGATTTTCTTAACTTCTAATTACAAACAACACACTTTTTAGACTTTATAATTACAACACAGTTCACTCCCTACATTTATATCTTCTAAAATAGTATAGTGAACTTTATTATTACGCACGGTTACTAAGCACAACTCACACATTATAGATACAATTTAACTTCGTAAATTATGGTATCAAAAACACAGCTCATCTTTACATATTTAATTTAAAAAATCAACCCTATAAACTGTGTTATAAAAATCAATGTCATTCGTACACATTAAATGTAATGCATAGATTAAGTAAAAAAAAATCGCTCCATTTTTATTTTATATAGAAGGTTGTTCTTTTTTTTTCTAAAATTGGATAATAACGAGCATTTGTGTTTAATTTAAACATCAAATTTGGTATGTACGGATAATTTGAGCTTATTAACTTAATTTCAAGGATTATTTTTCAAAAATAATGTGTAGGGGGTGAGTTGGCCAGATATCTATATTGTGCAATTGCTATTCTAAAATAAGATAGTATTGAGTAACTTACAATTAATTTAAGTACTAAATTTGATGCATACGGATAATTCAGATTTAATAACGTTGTTTTTGTCATTATTTTTCTAAATTTGAATGCTTAATGAGAAGTATGGATGTGGCTAGGGTTCTCATCGACACATGCTCCCTCTCAATTATACAACATGTGGTTCAAGTCAAGTAAAATGGGGGGACTGGAATGGTTTTCATGAAAGAAGGCAACTCTGAACTCATCCCCAGCTACTTGCCCGAAGTAGTTGCTCTCGCTGCTTCTACCAGAATAAATAGGGAATGGACTCTATCTCTTCGAATAGGGGATAGCAGTTTAGCCTGCACCATCTCTTCCTCCTAATGTATGTTCTGTGCAGGAGGGTTTCCAGCAAACATGCTCTAGCTTTTGAAGTATTGATGTGAGGATAGATGAGCGAAGTGTGGGCCTTATTGCTTTGCATCATGATGTCATCTTATTGGTAGATGACTCGAGGATTTACATACTCAATGTGCTACCTTCTTTCTGATACAAGGAACTTAATTGCCAAATCGAACCAAGAACAGAAATAGAATTTGAGGGAGAAATAGAAATAGATTGAGAAAGATTAGGGAGAAGAAGATTAAAGGGAGATAGTATTGACCAATATTTTGGATGATCCCTAATACAAAACCACTTCAACTATTTATACTAACTAATTAATGAAGGAAATACATGAAAAATACTCGAAATGCAGAAAAAATAACTGAAAGAGTAGAAGAGAAGCATGATTCAGCAGAAAGAGCATGTGCCCGGCACAAGCTCTAACAAACTCGAGTTCACACGTGCCCTACGCGTGATCAGCTGCTGCCTTGGAGCTTCCCGCCAAAAATTCCAACGACTTAACTGTCCTTTGAATTCCAAAAAGAGCCCGATACACTCAAACCAACAATACCAACCCACCCGATACCATTTCGATCTTCTTAGCTCACAATTTTCCCTGTAACAACTCCTTCCCCCTTAAATTCACCCTTGTCCTCAAGGATATAATCGATTGTGGTAGAGGTGGTATCAAGTTTATAATAGATGTCGGGTGGTCCAGCACGATCAAACCACACTTGACGAATTTTGATCCTTTTCCTACCTTCCCTGAATAACTTTTTATAGCCACCAGGGCAAGTCAAAAGCAATACCTTGTAATGAACACTTCCTGAGGACCATGAATAGTGCAGCAGTAGCAATTGAGCTTGTGCCTCCCATCTAATATTATCCCATCCAAGCACTTCTTCAATGCCCCAAAACTCTCTGTTGTACTTGACACTATCAAATTCAATCCTTGCACACTGCCAGCTTAACATTCCAGTAGTCGCGTGCCCATCTATGATATTCCAAAAGTCCTCAAGCACATCTTCAAGGCTGATTTTGATCCTGTGGTAAGCTGATCTTGCTCTTTTAGATGTGGTTGCCATTAGCTCTTTGACTTCACTCAATTTCTGCTGAATAAATAACTTCCTGGGTTGACCGCCAATCTCGGCCTCTTAGCTTGCGTTTAGATCATGTATTCCACTACCCTTCAATTGATGTTTTTGAGGTACTGATTCCAATTCTTTGTGCTGTTGATATGAGGTTGCACCAGCTGTAAATTGCAATAATTCAGCACCTGGGGAAAGTATACCCCTGTCTTAGGGAGTAGTTAGACTTGTATCCTTGAAGTACAAGGATCCCAAGCCTCTAGAAGTTCTAACATCACCCCTTATATCTACATTTTCAATTGTAGTGACCTCAGCACTACTTAGTTCAACCAATTCAGACACCATCAGCCCCTGCATTTGCACAACATCAGGAGGCAACAGTGAAGGATTGTCTTCAACTTCTTGTATTGCTTGTATCTCAAGTTTGTGGCTGTTCTTCAGCCGCAGATCTGAAGGTAATGGTTGATTAATTGCATATGCAGTAGCTCTCACATGTGCAGCATTCTCAGTATCAGAGGTTTTCCACCAGAAATTCTGATCTTCATGCACTTTCCAACTCTCCTCGAGAACACTGTCATTTGCTTGCTGCAGCAGGGTACTTCTTTGGAACAAGACTCTCTGATGCTTGCATACAAGTTGATCAAGCAACTTTCCAACTTGTTTACCTACCTTACAAATTCCAGCTGCTAGATTTCTAGGCTCTAGTTCAAGCTGCAGTTGATCTGGTGCTGCTAATTCCAGCCAATTCAGGTGCTCTTGAGACGGTAAAAGATCAGGAGGTAGCAGCATATGATGCGTCCTTGGGGTGTGATCCACTTCCTTGAAGATTTTCTGACCCATTACTGCATTTAACGCCTCTTTAACTGTCATTTGTAACACTTCGGTAGTAGAGATGTTCAAATCATGATTTTGCATTGAAATTGAGCTTGAAGTGGCCCTAGGAATCCCAAAAATTCCAATGGAATCTGCATTATCAGCAGCAGTTGTTCTAGACCTACCAGTTCCATTCATTTCAGATGCATCTTGTCCACTCTTCAGCTGCAGATTTGAGGGTACTGGTTGTATCTCCCCCTACTATTGAAGCTGAATTATTTCAGCTCTAGTTGGCAGAAGCTCAGCTTTATTTGATGCAATAATACTAGCATCACCAGAACCAGCAGTAACAGATGTGTTTAGCTCCTGCAATCCACTCATTTCCTGCTGAATAATTGGCTGTTCATGTGATTTCATCGGATGACAACACATTTCACCCCCTTGGCTTGTACCTGGATCCTGTAATTTCATACTCTTCAGTTGTTTCTGAAATATTGATTCAACCTCCTTGTGCTGCTGTGTTACAGCAACAAGCATCTTATCATTTATTTCAGTTGTTGCTTTTTCATCTGTAGTTAGCGGCATCTTATCAATTGAAATGTGCGATTCACTGTCTTGAGAGGTAGCTGAACTTCTAGGAATTCCCACACCTTTCTTTGAGCATGTTGCTTCAGTTGAGGTAGTATTAGCATTACTTAGGTCAGCAAAATCAGACCTCATCAAGCTCTGCACCTACTCAGCTTTCTGGCTAGCAGTTAACTCACCAAGAGGGACATTTAGCTCTTGTAACTGCTCAACGAAAGAAGGTAACAATGTGGGCTTGTCCTCAGCTCCATGGCTTTTAATTTGGCCTTGTTCTTGCTTGTGTAGCATCTGCAAGTCGAAAGGTAGCAGCCCAACTTCAACCTGTTGTTGATTTACTTTTATATCAGATGGCACCTCTCCTCCTAACATTGTGAGCTGAAGCTTGTAATTCAGAGTTTGCTCATCTTCATTCTTATTTGAACTCTCACAGCTAAGCTTCTCAATCTGTTTGTCATCACAAGGACAGTATGGCTCTGCAGCACAATCTGTCTGCAGCTCAACTTCAAATAAGGTGCTTTGTGGTTCCAATGAATTTGTAGCAGTAGAGGTTTGAGTGTTTAGCTTTGTCAATGGTGTAACATTAGGTTGTGTGGCTTTGGGAATTGGAAGAAGGGGAGTCTTTGAGTGGTTGGATTGTTTAGCTAAGAATTCACTCTTAGATTCTTCTAACTTAGCTAAACACAAAGCGTGGTAAAGGAGTGTGGGTTGCATTGATTTCACTTCTAAGGAAATCTCTACCCTCAAGCCACCTATGAAAGTGCTAATGAGTTGTTGTTCATTTAGGTTGGTCCGAGCTGCGAGTGCATAGAATTCGGCTTGATATTCCCTAACTCGTCCGTTTTGCCTCAATTTCAACAACTTATACAAAGGTTCCTCACACTCACTTCCAAAACTTACACTGAGGGCATTCTTATATTCATTCCAACTCGGTTTACCTCTATCTCTACTGATTCGCATGAAATTTCGGTGCCATTGTAGAGCTAACCCTCTCATGTGGTTAGAAGCTAAGTCAACCCTATCCGATTCATATATTTGATGACTAAGAGAGAATTTCTCATGCTCAGTGAATTACTCACATCCTTTCCATAAAACAGAGGTAATCCCATTTTTCTCAACTTAATTGAGTAAGAATAGTTACCTTCCCTTGAAGTATGCATCGAATTAGGGCTCATTTGGTTAAGGCATTTTCACAAACATCTTGTGTGCGGTAAGGGTTTGGGTGGATTTGGTGGTATTTGATGGTGATGATGGGGTTGATGATGAAGATGCTAGTGTGTGGCTGTTGATGGAGATGAAGTTGCTGATGGGTGGACGATGATGATGATGGTGGTGATTCCGGCGGCTTATGAACGGCGGTGATGGTGGCCAAGGACCAACTCGCTCTGATACCAGTGATACAGGGAACTTAATTCCCAAATCGAACCAAGAACAGAAATAGAATTTGAGGGAGAAATAGAAATATATTGAGAAAGATTAGGGAGAAGAAGATTAAAGAGAGATAGTATTGACCAATATTTTGGATGATCCCTAATACAGAACCACTTCAACTATTTATACTAACTAATTAATGAAGGAAATACATGAAAAATACTCAAAATGCAGAAAAAAATAACTGAAAGAGCAGAAGAGAAGCATGATTCAGCTGAAAGAGCATGTGCCCGGCACAAGCTCTAACTAACTCTAGTTCACACGTGCCCTGCGTGTGATCAGCTGCTGCCCTGGAGTTTCCCGCCAAAAATCCCAACGACTTAACTGTCCTTTGAATTCCAAAAAGAGCCCGATACACTCAAACCAACAATCCCAACCCACCCAATACCATTTCGATCTTCTTAGCTCACAATTTTCCCTGCAACACTTCCATCCTTCTACTCAGCTTGCATTTCAACCGATCACAGCACCCATTCCCGAAAACGGTGCCGACAGGAATCCACCACTTCTCTTGCCTTGGGCAGTGGATAGTGGAGCTGATCCGTCTGGATCTCAGGATCATGTGTTGCTTCATGACAACTAAGTGATATTGAGTCGGTGTCTTCCGGACCTGAATTTCCACTTGGTTTTGAGCCTACTGCTCTAGAAAGCCACTCGTATGATGATAGAAATTCCTTGAAAACGACTCTGATGAAGCGTATGAAATAGCCTTGCAAGGGCGAGCAGAGAAGGAGAAAAATGGAATCTAGGCTTCAAGACCAAAACACTAGCCACACAAAAAATGGCCGCAAAGCCCTAAAGCGCAAGAAAAAAGAACAAGTTATGCAAGACCTTCAAGAGTTTCTTAAAGACATGTCACCCGGTAGCAATACAAGCAGGTTACCTAAGCCTGCAAACATTGGAAGAAGAAGAAGAGGTGAAAGGAAGGAAGGAAAAAGGACCGAAAATGGCATGGGTGTTAAAGATGCCAGTAGGATCTTTGCTGCGGAGTGCACACTGGAGATGGGGAAAAGATTCGGACTAAACTTTGATGGATTTGATCTATTTTCACTGAGTGCCTTACTTCAGTAGATTTGTAGTGCCATTGTCCCATTTTTCTGTCTTTTGGTTTGTCATGTTTTTGATGTCCTACCTAGTCGTGTTTGAGACTTGTGTTTTGCTTGTTTATGCTTGTCTTCCTATTTATTTGGTTTCTTTCTTTTTTTTTTTTTGCCCCTGTTCTTTTACGGGTTGACTCAGGGTTCGCTTGGTCGAGTTGTCTGCTTTGTACTGCGACTCTGTCCCTAAATATCGAAAAAAAAGGAGTGAGTTGTCCCCAACATCATAAATTCGAATGGTGTGAGGATTTTCCCTATTATCCAGATGAATTTACTATGAATATTGAGTTAGTAAAAGGTTGGTAGGGTTTTAGGCTCAGAAACACAGGCGCTTATTAGGCTTATCGCTCCCGTTGTTCATCTATGGCAGCATCTCTGTTGGCTCGTGGTGTTTGTTTTGTCTTGCTTTTGGAGTATCTATCAAGTAGTGATAGAGAGGGTTACAAGCATCCCATCGATTTAGTTGTGACTTTCTTGAGAGCCCTGTTGCTGCATCTTTTGAAGAAGTCTATCCCACTACTTAAGTCTAACACTATTATATGAGACAAAAAGTCTTTCTTGACCTAGCTGATAGTGATCCCATTCGCTTCCTATTTGAATAGAGAAAGGGGTGGATCTCGGCTAGCCTTGCAAGAGTGAGTATGAAAGAGAATAAAATCGAGCATCAAGGTTTTGAAAAGAAAGCCCACAAAAATGCATGGGGAAGAAGGTCGGATTAACCCAAAAATGATATTATTGTTTAAATCCCATAATTAGAATTGAATTGTGTTTAATTACACATTAAATACAATGTATAAAGTTTATTTAGACTTAATAACATCGTTTATGTTGTTAATTTTTATCTAAATTTTAAAAATAACCCCTTTATTTTAAAAAAAATTAGATAATAAAAAATAAATTATATTTAATTTAAATTGTTAATTTCCATGTATAGTGTCAAATTGGGTCTAATAAAACAATCTAAGGGCTGCTTCTTAAAATTGAATATGCATAAGATGAGTTGGGTTATGTCTAATATCATAATTTATGAGATTAAGTTAAACTATAAGATAAGTTGTGTGTAACAACATAGGTTTTGGGGCCATTGTATGAAATTAAAATTGCAAGCATTGAGTATGTCTAATTGCAAAGTTCTAGAAAGTGTTGGGTGTAACTAAAAGTACGATAACCCCTTCTGTTTAGTCAAATAAGTTCAGATATATCATGTTAATTTTTAAGGGGAAAAGAGGAATATTCGATGCTACGGGACAAGTATACAAAAGTTATAATGAGGTTTTTAAAATTGCGTTAAAAATATCGCTAAACGAAATATTTTTATATATTTTGTAAATGGGTGTCTAAATTAGTAGATAAGCATTGGGAAAAATGACCCACCAAAAACAATTAAAAAAGCAAGATCCCATAAATAACAATTAAATGGGTCTTTTTACAGGACGAGGACGCGCATGCACTTGCTTTTTTATTAGGGCAATCCCATAAATAACTAAAAGTAATATATTTGTTATAAATTTATAGAGATATTATATTCGATAAAAAGATAACAAAAAGACAAATCTAAATAAGGTTAAAGAAAAAAAATAAGTATTTTATATAGGAACTAGAGGACCAAAAAATAATCCTCTCAATATTATATTATATAATATTTATTTTCTCAATCTCAATTTTTTTCTCTCTTTCATTTCTTTCGCTTTTCACTTCTACTTCTGCTATGCTGCCGCTTCGCTATCTATAGAAAAACATGGGCAGTGGTGATTTCTTAATCATGAAGAAAATATATATACATATACATATATTATATATGTATATGTATATATGTATACAAAGGTCTTTTACATATTTTCTAATTTTCAATGATATTTGGTAATATTCAAACTCAACTCTTAAATATTTACCCGAAAAAATATCCAATATTTACAGCACTCCCCCTTTGAATATTTTCCGTTATAAGGGACACAATGTCCAAGTTAAATACGCCTTCCTCGTTAAAAACCTTGCTAGGAAAACTCAGTGGAAAAAGCCATAGCGAAGGAAAAAGAGTACAGCTCATATTTAACTCCCCCTCATGTAAACATATTAGTAAGGGTCATTTCTAAGTCGATGCATACCAATCTTGTGAACTAATTTCTCAAATGTTGTTGTTGGTAATGCTTTCTTGAACAAATCTGCTAGGTTAACTTGTTGAACATCTATTTCACCCATCTTCTAAAGCTCGTGTGTAAAAAAGAACTTCGGTGAGATATGCTTAGTTCTGTCGTCTTTCTTAAAATATGTGCGGGGCATAACACTCTTGAAAGTGTATATTGTCCGAATTATATACGCTTCTTGAACTGTCTCATTAAAAAACCTTTTGCTAGGAAAAAAAACCCAATGGGAAAAGCCATAGCCAAGGAAAAAGAGTACAATGCGTAGTTAACTTTTCTTTAGGGGCGCAAATTAATTAACGATGTCTTGGAGTTGGCAAATGCCAATTTTGTGCCAATTTCCTGAAAATTTGTTGTAGACAATGTTTTCGCAAGTAACTCCTCCAAGCGAACATGTACTTCATTTTTCTTTAAGAAGCTTGAGAGTAAAAATAATTTCTTTGAAGTGCACTGGCTCTATGAACTCTCTTTTGCTTGAACAATGCAGACTTATCTTCATACGGTACTATCGGACTTCCTCTGATCGTTGGAAGCTTAAATTATGTAGGATCAAGGGTATTGATATCACTCAATCTCTACTTGCTCATAAAGCACAAGTGTCTCAACAATAGCTGCAATTGTTAGTAGATTGCCAAAACAAAGCAATATAGCTATATAATAAAATGGCATATACTTGTCACTTACCTTGCGTGGTTCAAATACATAACCAGTACTTGCATACAAAATCAATTGCAAGTTTAACATAACATTATAACATATGGTGGCTAATCCATCAAGATAAATATTTAACCACATATCACATACTAGTGACAAGTTGATCAAAGAGGCCATATCTGGTTGTGTGACAGTGTCACTTAAACCAAGGTATGGTGGGGTCAAGAATTTATTCATTACCTCATTAAGGACCGGAATAGGTCAAAATCGAGGCACTAAACAACATGATAAAATACTCAAGTACCGTACTGGTTTGAGTTGACCAATAGAGTAATACTCTAACATATTAGTGCTCGATCTTTAGGTCAAGACAAAATCTTTCCTTTTCCGAGATCCTCAATCTCGAGTTCTCAGTTTAGATGCATAACGGCCTTTTTAAGCTCTTCAGGAGTTATGATAATATTAACATATTTCTCTTTTAGTAGATATGTACCGCGGTTTTGAACTATATGCTTCTAGCATGTTTGGTCCTTCGGGGACTTTTATATAAATATCATTGTGCAAATAAGCTATTACCAATATTTATATGATGCATATAGAGACCGTCAGATAAAGTGCATCCATTCCTCATATGTATGTCCCATTAATTTCTGGTCTCTAAAATAAAGCTTAAACTACAAATTGTGCTTTTCACTACCTCATTATTTTCGCACCAACATCCATATGTAGCATATAGATTTTATTATTTAGGCATTTGGACTTTAGGTCCACACGGCTAATTCAACCTGAATTGTGCCTTTCTGTTTGAGCCAATCATTTCTTTGCTGGCATTCTTGAACAAACACTGGTCCAAGATTTTCAATTTCATTGATCAGAAAGTAGCTAATGTATATTCAAACATCTAATCAATTTCGGTTCCACAATATCCCATATTTCATAGAGATCTCTTTATCATCATAATTTCAATAGTTTGACTATTTCAGTAGTCTCAGTTTCAGGTAGCTTCGGGTACCTAATAATCTTGAAGTATTTTCATTTACACATATTATTATCTCGGCAGAGTTTTCCTCCTTAAGAGCTTCATAATAGAGAGACCAATTTTTCTTATTGCTCCTTTTTCCAGATTCAAATCTTTAGAACCGATACATCTACCACGCTTCTGGTGTACAAAGGATGCATTTTTCAATATATTAGAATATCACTCGACTAGGATATCAATTCAAGCAGGAGCATATAAAGTGGGGACATATTATTTGGTCACCATCTTTCCATAAGTGAATACATCTATGAATTGGCTTGTAATAATTTACAAGTGAACAATTCTTCGAACTTCTGGTTGGATGACTCATTCCACATAAATTCTCATTTTCCAATTTTCGTATTTCTCCTCTTGATTCTGGAAATCCTATTTTGTCAAATTGACAATCAGTAAACTATGCTATAAATTGTTTCCAATTAATATCTCCAAATACTCCAAGTTCCCTTATTTAGACCCATCTTTTCTCATTGAGGTGGAATAATTGGGACATACAGTATATTACCATAGATGGGATATACATACATATATATATATATTTGGATCTTGTCAGAGACAAGTTATACCGGGGAGATCCATAATTAGTACCGCAACATATATCATAACATGTGGCCATATAAAAGTTGGCAATAATAATGGTCTAACAATTCGCTGCATGCGTTTTAATCAGAAGACCATTTTGTATCTGTACGCAGGCCATATTGAAATTCACCCCATACAATAATCATTAAATTCCTGTGATGTAATTTCTCCTGCAATATCATACAATCCACGACTTGAGCTTATAGTCGGACCATTTATGCAAGGAGTTTCACAAATGCCATATCACAAGTGTCATATTCATGGGACCAACGGGTAGAGGCCTCTATTAGTGTCATAACATACCGAATTGGTCCATGCGATAAAAATATTTGGCCCACATATGTCCCATTTAGTATTCATCCAAATACACGAGATTCAAATTCAATTTCAATTGAGTATATAGTAATTGCTTTGCCTTAAGCAGCATAAGCGGCACATGAAATCTTATCAGGAGAAAGAATCTTCAGGTTCTTTAATGAATGCCCATGAAAGTTTTCAATAATTTTTTTCATTATCGTTACACCTGGATGGCCGAAACGGTCATGCCATAGGGTGAATATTTTACAATTTGTTAACTTTTGGTTAACCACTGTATTTGATTCAATATAATATAATCCGGAAGAAAGTGTTGATAATTTTTCCGCTATTTTCTTTCTTCCTGAAGTAGGCAATATAATATAAAGATATTCTTCATCGCCCTCATTTATTGTCTCAATATGATAACCATTGCGAAGAATATCTTGAAGACTGATCAAGTTTTTTTGTCATCTGTTGGAAAACAGAGCATCGCTTATGTTTAGTTTTGTCCCTTTGGGGAATATAACATGTACTCTTCTAGAGCCTTCAACCAAATTTGAAACACCTGATATAAGAATCTTCTGGTTCTTTAATAGGTGTGAGAATTCTCAACGATTCTCTTAACCATATTTACACCTAGATGACTTAAATAGTTATGTCATAAAATAAAAGCCTTTTGGGTCTGTTAACTTCTGGTTAACTATCCCGACAGGTATCTCAGAATTAAATATTATTTCTTCATGAAACATGATATGTGTACTTTTGGAGCCTTTAAATAGATTGGTTAAGAAATTTAGCCATATGCATAACTGATAATAAGTAGGCGGCATAGCCGACCATATAAATAACTGATAATAAGCAAGTGGCATAGCCGACCATGTAAAGAATGAATGAATAATAAAAAGTAGACGGTTTAACCAGTCATGAAATGCAAAATAGAAAATACGAAAAATAAAGTCTCTCTTTCCTTTATCTCCTCGTCATTAGTAGACTTCTTAAATTTTTGGCCCATTCTGGGTGACATAATGTCAATTGTTATGACCGCGACTATAATCTCGTCCACGGCCTTGACTGCGTCCACGACTATGACCACTTTTATAACTTTGACCATGTTCCTAAGGGTCGTATGTCGAAATATTCACTTTGGGAATGGTTCGAACCCAGTTGGTCGTGTCTGATGGTTTTTCATCAATAATTCATTGCTTTGTTCAGCAACGAGGAGAGATGATATTAATTGAGTATTTTCTAAATTCTCGCTCTTAATATTGCTACTACAGGAGCATATTTGAGACATGAAAAGTAGATAGCATTTTCTCTAACATATACTCCTCAGTAATATTTTCACTGCATAATTGCAGTCGGGAGATAATACTCAATACTGCAGAGTTATACTTGCTTATAGTTTTAAAATCCTACAACCGCAGGTGAATTCATTCATTGCGAGCTTTAGGGGGATCACATACTTTGGTAATCAAACCTCTCCTTTAAATTCAATCAAAGGACATACGGGGTCCTTTACTGTAATATACTCATCTTTCAATCATTCAAGGATATGATGCCTGAGAAATATCATTGCTTTTGACGTGATCCTGTAGGGATGCGCTATTACCCCTTTTAACTGTCCGAGATTCACAACATCAGGGTGGATCTCAAAATCAAGGGCCTAAGGCAAATAATGTTTGCTAGATATATTAAGAGCAATAAACTCAAGATTAATAAAATTATAAATCTCAAAGATTAGGGAAGGTAAACTTATCTCAAGCTTATATAATCTTTGTCTGGGTAGAGACTCGTGGTAAACTTACCTCAAGCTTATATAATCTTTGTCTGGGTAGAGACTCGTGCTGATAATGTGTTATAAAACTATAAAGATATTGTACTCTATAGGAAGATAATAAAAAGACAAGCCCAAATAAGCTTAAAGAAAGAAAACAAGTATTTTGTATAAGAACTAGAGGACCGGAAAATAATCCTCTCAATATTATATTATATAATATTTATTCCCCCAATCTCAATTCTTTTCTCTCTTTCATTTCTCTCGCTGTTCACTTCTGCTTCTGCTATGCTGCCGCTTCGCTATTTATAGGAAAATATGAGCGGTGGTGATTTCTTAATCACGAAGAAAATAGAAATACATATATTATATATGTATATGTATATATGTATACAAATATCTTGTACATAATTTCTAATTTTTAATGATATTTGATAATATCTAAACTCGACTCTTAAATGTGTACCCCAAAAATATCCAATATTTACAATAATATTTAGTTATACACTCAATCTACATCATTTTTCAAAAAAAAAAAAAAAAAAAAATTTCTGCATCATAAAATATTACAAAGTTATAAAAAGGATTAATTTAATATTACATTTTATAATCTAATAATTATATGTCATGTATTTTGGACATTTTTACATCAGTACTAAGAAAAGAACTACTTTATCCAACGAAAAAACCCAAAATTTTGGAAGGAGTAACGAGGTTTGAGCCTAAAATGTATTACTTGAAGGTTGAAAGACAAATCCCTATACTAATAGTCAGTTTGATCATATATTTTACATATATAATTAGTGCTCGACATAACCCAGACAATCATTTGTAGCCCCCTGATTTCAAGATTTTTAGTCTTTAGAGTCTCCAACTATTGATATTAAAAAATAATTATTATCAATATTTTTATTTTTTGTTGTATTAGTATTGTATTATTAGAAGAAATATTAATTTAAAAGAAGGGCCCATGTACAACGTTGGCTCCGAGCCCTAAATTAGTTAGGACACGTCTCGCATATACTGGGGCATATTCTTTTGATTTTATACACAATTTTTCCGGCATAAAATGGAGATCACTTCAATTGACTCAATCCTTGTTGCAACTCACCAACAAACTCACAAATCCTAAAATATTAGAGGGAGAAGCACCCAACTAGCTAGCCATCAACATGAACTACTTTGGGAACAAAATAAGGAACCCCAAGACCCCCGACGATCAGAACCCACTACCACCACCCAGCGCCGGACCCTTTGGTAGCGCAAAGGAATCAGGGGCCAACCCGGCTTTCGGCTACCCAATGGCTGCACAACAGTACCCATCTCAGCAGCAGTTTGTCATGCCCTTCCCTATGCAAGGTGTGGGCTGCAGCTTCAACACCGGGGGAAATGTCAACGAGAACGGCGAGCAAGAAAATGGCGGTGTCAAAGCCCTCAATGGTCCCTCTGTTCCTTGGATTCCCCCAGGTGCCTCGTTCAACTCGGGTAATAATAAAAATGTTGGGGGGAAGCAAACGAATAAGGATCTTGAGGTGGGTAATTACGGTGGTGCAAGTGCAAGCAAAGAATAAGCCCTACTGGCTGAGAAATTATTAGGTGATCCTGAGTCAACATACACTATATGTGGAAAAGATTGAGAAAGAAATTCGTAAGGAGAAAAAAGAGAAATCCAACATAGAGTGTTAACGAGGTTCAACTAATAATTTGTCATGCTAGCTTAGGTATTGTGTTATTTTCTACTTATGTCTAAGCTAGGTTTGGTTCATATATTATGTACCTTGGGCTGATTTGGTATATTATTTAGCTTACAATTTTTGTTTTTTAGAAATTAAAACCAATGTATTAGGAAATATAATTTTTTCTTGTTTTTTGTTTTCACTATTTTTGTTAACTTGAGAAAAACTAAAAATTAAAAACAAGAAAACAAGAAAAAATAGTACGAAAAATATGATTTCTAATTTTAAAAAAAAAAAAAGGGCCTTTAAGTTAAAAATTAGGTTTGATCTGTATCCCTATATATGAACCTACATTTCTACTATGACTATGAAATTCCATAAATGGGACTATTATGATCTTACGTGGGTAGCTTGGTGTAAGTTAGCTGCGGTTCTCGTGCAATGTATTCTCACGTGTGATGTAATGTTGCTTCCTCTTTATCTCTATTACAATTGTGAACTCACAGGAAATTTAGTTTCAAACTAATTGATATTAATTAAAGTATTAAAAATGACCATATTGTAAAGTTTATGACTCTGTTACTTTGATTCCATCTATCAACTTTTGATTGATCAGTAATTCAAAGTTAGGGGCTCGCTTCAATCCTAACATTGAACCAAGCCAAATTGAAGTCTTGTAAATGTTTGAACTTCAATCTTGTCTTGAACTCATATATCTTGTCTGATGTGGGATGTGGGTTGCAATGATTTTAAACATGTTATGGTTCCAACAATGATTGCACTGGACATAATTAAAATCAGTAAAATTAAATTAAAGACTAATGAATGCGAGACTAAATAACCCGTTGTAGTATAGTTCTTGGCTCAAACCAATACTTCAAATCAGTAGTAGTGAAAATGTTTCACATCATTTCATATGAATTTGATTGGTATAATCATCAATCCTGCAATGTTCAGTTGCACTTATATATACAAGCTTCTTGAAGTTAACTCGATAATTTTGATTTGTCGTTTCAAACATGTCCAATTTTTTTTCCTTTTACCTTTTATGTATGCAAATAGTATGACAAGTGCTCGTATATATTTGAACATCTTGTTCAAATTTGATCATTACATAAACGTGCAACTATTTGAGGCAATCAGCTTAGTTTTTGTTAAATTATGCCTTGTATTTTGTAATGTACTTAGTATATTGTATTTTACTAATAGTATTTAGCTCTAGAGTTAATCATAGTAATGCACACTTCAATGGGTTCTTTCACCTTCCCATAACCGAACCCCTTTTTCATTAATGGCCTTCAGTGGAGCTCGTTATTTGCTTGTATAGTTCTTATTAGTATCCTAAAACTTTTTATATCCTTGGTTGTAATATGAATAGGGTGTATGCAAGTAATATGAATAGGGTGTACGCAAGATAAAGATGGGGAAAGATTCCACTGTTGCTGAGTTCTTGGTTTCATCTGTTTTTGGCTTTGCTTGTCCTGTTTCTCTGTGTCTGGGTGGCCTTGTTTTCGATGTCTTGTTTTGTCATGTTTTGGGCCTTGTGTTTTGCCTATTGTTCTTTCTCTATTTGTGTTGTCCTGTCTCCTTTCTTTTGTGATGATTGGTTTGGTCCCCGTTGTCTTACGGCTGGACTCAGGCCTCGCTTGGCGAGTGGTATGCTTGTTTTGCGACTTTGTCGCTAATTATCGGAAAAAAAACACCTTGTGTCCTTTTTAGTTCTTGTATTAGTTTTATCATGAGTACAGTTTTAACAGTTTTCATAGATGATTAATACCATGAGAGCTTTGACAAGGATAGTGAATTTAAGTAATGCTTTACGTATTTATTGTTAGGTATTAAAAGATGTCTAGATAAGGTTTTTACCCCTTATTCCTTATTTACCCCTAGGGTTAACCTAAGGCATCATATGTAATTAGGTCATCATAGGTTGTCAGTATAAAAGCTCTCATGTAACTCTAATTTCATCATCAATGAATATTTTCCTTCACATGGTATCGAAGCGGTTTTGAAAACTCTTTTTCATAAAACTCTACCCCCTCTCTGCTCTTATTTCTTTAAATCGTATAAATTTTCTGTTTAGTTTCTTTCTTTTGTTAAGCAACTGAAACAAACCCTAACGCTAATCGATTCAAACAAATCCCCAGTATCCAAACCACCCCCTCTATAGCATGCGACCACCTAGCTGGTGGAACCTTGGCTCTATCTTGCCAGAACCTCACTGAGTCAGTGGTTGATGGCAACAACCCAAGTGGTGGTCGATCCAAGTAATATCGGTCCCACCGTCACGGGTTCAGCCTTCTAGGGGTTGGTGGATACTGCTTTCTCATCTCAAGTACGTCGTCATGCCCCATGAGGCCAAAAGTGACTCTGGCGCTTGTCTCGAGCCTCTCTCTCCCCTTCTTCCCTCTTCCTCTTGTGTCCTCATCTTCCATGGAAGCCTCGGCACCACTGACCTTCGAGCTAGCTCTCCCGCCACTACCACTACCAATCCTTGGGTCGGTACAACCCAATTTTTGTACATGTCTCAATTTAATTATGTGCCCTAGGTTTCTTCCTCCGTTCTTCTCCCTCTCTCTAGTATTTCTAACAGTCACAATAATATTACAAAACTTATTTGATTACCTTGTCTGGGATGAAAAATTCTATCTGCTTTTAATGGCTCATCAACTCTTAGGTTATATCGATAGTACCTACCCATGTTTCCTTGCCCACATAACCATTTAAAATGGATTGACAATTCCCAACCCTATAAACACTGCATGGGTGCGTACAAATCAAATTCTTGGATCATGTATTACTGCCACTCTTTCACATTCCATTATAAATTATATTGTTAGATATATATCTCAAAAGCCGTGTAAGATGCCCTAACCAAGCATTTTTGGGATCACTCGATGGCCAAAGAGTTTGATCTCCGAACCCAACTTACTACTCATTAGAAAGATCGAAAAATCATGGGCACCTATGAATCAGAACTCAAATCCATTGATGATGATCTTATTATAATTGACTCCCAATTTTTAATAAATAACTTATCCATTGCTGTATTTGGTCTTTCCAAAGACTGTGTTGCTTTTCCAACTTTCACATGATTGTCTTCCTGTCTTTATACGTTTGATGAATTAAAACTACATTTTTAAATGAGGAAGCGGACCTAAATCATTACAATGGGTGCTCCACTCTGGATCAAAGTCATGCTTTGGTTGCTACTAATCAGAGTAATCAAGGGCCCCATCAAGGTCATGGTGGTCGAAGACATAATCACAACCGACATGAACGCTAGCATGGCTAGACTAGATCGATGGGTCAACCACAACAAAACACACCATGACTCCAAGGTTGGTATTAGACAAGAAATGCACCATCCAACCTCTCTAAGTCAATAAGGCTCACAACTAATCCTTCTTTCAACCATAATGTTGGTGTGCTCGAGCCTATCCACAAATTTTTTAAATCTCCTCTAGAACTAGTGATGCTGCCCTCTCTTTTCCTCATTGGTTTAATAACAACTCTTTTTCCTTATCCCTGGAAAGCCTTCTTTGGCATGGCCATTGGAGAAACGCACGATTGTAACTGGTGTCTAGACTCGGGTGCTTCCAATCATATGACATCAAAACCATGTATCTTTCATAAACTCTTTCCTTCTAACAGTCATAAAAGCGTTCTTGTCGGTGATGGTGCACCAGAAATGTGGGTCCTCCGTTGTTCCTGCTCGATCATGATCACAATAGCACTAAACAATGTTATGTTAGCGCCCAAACTTACTCACAGTGTATTATCTACTAGGAAGCTATGTTAAGATAACAACTGCAATTTGAATTTGACTCTAATCTTTTTTCTATTAAGGACAAGGCCATGAGGACTCCACTTCTTCGGGTGCACAATAATGGTCTACTCTGCAGTTTTTCGCCGATCATTACGTTTCTCTTTGCCCGTGTTAGATCTGAAGAACTATGACATCAGGGGCATGGTCACCTAGGTATTATGTATTAGGTGTTTTATGTAATGACGATTAATTTCCCATGTTCATTTTGTAGACATTTGTTAATCATTTTGCTTAGAGTTTGTAAGAAGTGAGAAGGATTCGGCAAATCCCCTTACTAAAGGCCTTTTTGAGAAGGTGGTGTGTGATACAGCATAGAGAATGGGGCTTAAGTCCACTTGTATGTCTTTATATTAGTGGATACCCATCTTGGAGCTTCTTGACGTTTAATGGGTCAAAAGAAGCCAAGGTTGGGAAAGTTGTTATTAAGCCACCCTAGCCCTTCCGAGTTAATGTTGTTTTGTGGCTTATGGATCTATCAAATCTCCGTCATGATGAAAATGAGCTTAATACTCTTAACGATGTCCATAGCGTTTTATGGTGGTGTGAGGCAGCACACATGATGGACTCATCTGTCATGACGTTAAGGATGAGCTTAAAGCTCTTGATGATGTTCATAGCCTTTATGGTGTGGTATGGACCAGCACACTTGATGGACTCAACTATGGGAATGTGAGAGTGTTAAATTCTTTGTCAAGGGTAAGGGCTGACTCCCTAGAGCGCTTCTGAGTATCCAAGTATTGGATTTGTTTTATTGAGAAGGACCTCATACGTCCTAATTGTGGAGTGAGTTCCAAACTCGAGACCCACATGAAATGCGTATGTGTACTCTTCGCAATGACTACTTATATAGATAGTAAATTCGCGTATTATGCACGAATAATACTTGTATACGTATTAATATCATATAATACTCGCATTTATGTATTTTTTCCAAAAATATAGAAAAATTCACTTTTTTTAATATTAAAAGTATTATGCGTATTTTATAAAAAGTACTTACATTTGTTTTTTCCCAAAAGTTCGTTGTTGCTTAAAAATGATTTTGAAATTTTGCAATAAAAAATTAGGTCAAATGTATTATAGTATTTATAAAAGATTCACTTATCTTGTTCTGTCGTTTCAAAATAAGGTTTCTATATATAAAATAGAATACCTGAAGGTTTTAAAATTTTGTCATTTATTGGCAGTTTAATTAAAATTCACTGATTTTTTTTATCACAATTCGTCGAACTTTTGTTGAAAATATTGACATAATTTATTTATATTATTGTAATACATATATTAAATTTGTATTTTCCAAATAAAATAGGTCAGATAAATACAAAAATTTATTAAATTACGACGTAGAATAACTACATGATAAAAACATTGAAACATTCTCATTGTGAATATTAAAATGCTTAGGTATCTATGTGATAAATAGTACAATCTTAGGATATATAAGTGATAATTTTCCATTATTTCAGCTTGTACGTACACTAATGTTGCAAAAATTAATCCGAATTTTGAGTCGTATATCTAAAAATGTAATGTTTTAAACATGACTACATCTATACACATTTTCTATGAGTCAACGCATTTTTTACTAGATTTTTGAACGGACTTATATTATGAAGGCACAATAATACACTTACGTATTAAACTTCGTTTTATTCCCTTGTTGTATTTAACTAATTATGGCTGCTTAAGTTCAAGACTATATTCACCTAACTAGGGTGGTTGTAGGACATGCAAGTTCATTAGGTGCCTATTCAAGTCCAAAAGATATTGGTACAGTCAAGTGTAAGTCTCATTTCTTAGTAACTTCTTTCTTCCTCTTTCTCAGAATTGAATCATGTAGGGGATTATTGAAACTTGGAGGTACTGTACTTCTATTTATTTCAAGTTGTTCTAACACATCTATCCCACTTAGAAATTCTAGAGATGGGTAAGCCATGTTTTATAAACCCTTCTCCTTTGACTTGGTAAAGTATTGTGGGCCTAAAGTGAGCGTTGTGTACCTTTACTGCCATTGTATTTTCAATTGTTGTGACAAAGTCAAATTCGAGGTGCAAGCTCAAGCACAAGCTCGGATTGTCACTTTTCTGTTACTTCACACTCAAGTTGAGGCTTCAAGATCAAGCTCGAGACACGCCTTTGTTCGTGTAACCACTTACTCTTCCCATATTCGTTGTTTTTTTAACTTAGGCTGGATTCTTTACTCCTCCATATTCATTCACTCTCTATATTAAGGTTGGATTTTGTGCCATGTTTCCATAACTAGTGGTTACTCTAGCAGGTATTCCTTTGCCTATGAATTCAGTGCCTCGGGGCATTGTTTGTTGGAAGGAGAAACACTGAAATCATATATTTCATCTCTTTACTTCTCTTAGTAGTTCATCTTCGTTCTCTGTTACTAAGCAAGTTGGGGCATACTCTAACCCACCATCCGAGAGTATAATCCTGTGTTGGGTGCCACGATAAGCCTAGGAGTCAGAGTGCCTAAGAATCTGATTTGTACCACTGCATGGGCATAAACAACTTAGGGTAGTTAATTGATCCACGACATGGCAATTTCCTTCGATTTGATCTTTCCTCTCTGAATATCTTTCTTTCAGTCATTTAATTGTCTTGTCTTGAGTCATTTTTGTAAGTTCGAGGTCTATAGTATTCAATTTGATGTCTTCTTGTTGAAGCCTCTCCATAAGCCGATCTGAGTTTTATTTTGCCCCTATTTTGAGTTAGCCTTTAGCGCCTCTAGATTTATTTTAATTACTCCGTTTGAGTTATTTTTGAAAAGAATTCTATAAAACTGAACAAGATGCAGTTAGTACACTTACATAGTTACATTGTAACCTTTACTTACATCAGAAAAACCCACATGCAAATAGGACCACCACTATCATTTCTGAAAACAGCCCTGAATCCAACTCCATGACACTTTTATTCCACGTCATAAACTATTGGTGACTGGTTGAGATTATGTACTTTAACATCAACAATCACTAAACTGATTTGAGGCCCCGTTTTGTTTAATTGTCACATATATTAAATTTCTGCGAAAAATTATATTTTATGAGAATTCAATTCTTGCATCACCTTATTTTTTTTCGATAATTTGACAAAAATCGCGAACACAAACAGGCCACTCGCTGGGCGAGGCCTAAGTCCGACCGCAACAACACGGGGACTAAAAATAAAAAGCACAAAACAAGAAAACAGAAACAAAAGCTGCGTCACCTTATTAGAAAGTAAGCAAAACATATTTTGGTTGTCAGGTTAGAAATTAGAACATCCTTCAGGATATTACTTAAAAACAAATGAAATAGAATTTATCTAGTAGGGCTAGGTAAATTATTTCCTACGTTTTGAAAGAATTGAAAGTTACGTTATTCCTGCCAACCAAATAAAAAGTAAAATCTGTACATTTTATGAATATATTCGTCGTGCATTTACTTCCTGTATATGTAACAAACTTTGATCCCAATCTCATACTGAATTAATTAGAATAAAGTGAAGATCATGCCACACGCGTAATTCCAAAGACTTTGATCCCAATCCCATATCCAGCCACTTGGGAACTTACCGAGAAAGAGGCAGTGCGGTCATGACAAAAAGTATTTGCACATTTGTGTAGTTTGATTGGGCAAAGTCGCAGTAGATGGGGACTTTCCCTTTCATTTTTCCTAAGTGGTGGGCTCTTCCTGTTTCCGACAATATGATGTAAAATTAGAAAATTAAGAAGATTTAATAGCCTTTTTCAGAAAATAATAGAGAATAAGAGGAAAATAGAGTCTATTCTAATTTTCATAATCCGAGAATAGAAATAACTAACAAATTATGAAAATTAATCTAGAAAATTGAATGCTAAATTAACCCTAGTCCTCATCTTGTTTAAACAAAAGAGAAAACCCACCTTGAATAAGAGACTAAAAAATAAAAGATAATTAAAACACTAAGAGATAAATACAAAACTAACTATTAATTATCCAAACAACTAATAATTATCTACTATCATGGCACATGATTCATCTTCATCTGGAGTCAGTAAATCTAGTTCAAGCTCTTCACGACCGCCTAAAATTCCTAGGATGGGTAGAATTGTCGATCTTAATACCAAGGACCGAACATTTTTAGAACCGGTCCGTCTTCTCCCTACACAGACAATTTAAATTGGGAGGAGCAAGAATAGTACTACCACGACCAGGATTTACCTGAATTGTGGGGTGCTCAAGCTTCACAATTCGATGAAGAATGCACACCCACTAGCACCGAGACTGAAACCCACGACACCACTAGGAGTAGGCGCAATACTAGTGAAATGTGGAAGCACTTCACACTAGATCGGGCAGTTAATAAAGTCTATTGTTAATTTTGTGACCCCTCCCCCCCTAAAGTTTTTAGTTATTCACGTGGTGGTGGGACTTGTACGTTAAAAAGACACCTAGTGAAAAGCAACCTTGAACTAAACCCAGATAGATCCCAACAACATTTAGTATAGCAAATGACCGGTGCGCTTGCTAGCTTGAGGTTTTCACAAGAAAACAATAGATGAGAATTAGTAAAATATCATGGGTTATACTAGCATGTCCGGTGTCTTCGGTAGCATTGGAGTGTGCCTTTAGTGCAGGTGGTAAGTTGCTTGGAACCAAAAGCGCAAAGCTATCGTCATCCAACTTGGAAATATCGGTGTGCTTGAAGGACTGGCTGCACACAGCGGATAGGGAGTAAGATCAACTGAAGTTGGGTTCATCGAGCGATGATGAAGACAACCGTACTACCGATACGTCAAGTCCCGATGCACTAACCTTTGCCAGCTTAGACTAATTAATTCTTTTTTTTTTGGAATAAAAAACCCGAAGGCGTATTGGAATTCTATTTCTCTATATTATACTTTTTACAGAATATATTTATAATTTAAAATGGTGTAGTTATATTTGTTAATAATTTACGACACATTTTATTTTATTAACTATATTTACTATTATTTATGATCGGGTTGTACTGTATTTGTATGTTATATTATTTATCAATGAATTTTAATTATTTTTTGGACATAACGAATGTGTATTTTGTATTTTTACAAATTATATTAAAAAAATTGGGAGGGGGGAGCCGGGCCGGGGGCTGGTTAGCCGTGAGTCCTGGGCCCGGCCAGGCCTGGCCCATTTGAGGGAGCAGCCAAACCAGGCCCGCGGCCACCTCTACTAATAACAATATCTAAACTATCAAGCAAGAAAATAATACATAAAACCTATACGGTGTGAAAAGGACTCAGTTAGGGGCTTGTTTGTTTTGCAAGGTTACTGAGAATTTAATTTGGTTGTATTGTTCTTTTGATACTAATTTTTGGTTTTGATATGGGTTGGGTTTGTAGTGATTTTGGATTTAGTGTGGTTAATGTTGTATATATTTTTTGATATAAATGAAATTAGTGCTTATCCTTTGACCCAAAAAAAAAAAAAATCAATTATGGAAATTGTCCTTTCTCTCCTTCTACCCATCTTCATTAAATTGTCTACCTAATAAAACTCAATAAAGGTACAAAATTCAGATTAAAAAAAAAGTACAAAAAAATTGAAAAACATAAATTGGTGTGAAAAGGACTCAAACGTCTTCGACCAAAAAAAAAAAAAAAAAAAAAAGACTCAAACGTCCATAAGGGTAGTGTGTAGCTGTTATTGGGTAACTTACGCTGTATGTGTTTTTGTTTTGCTCTATTGTGTCTTGCAAGCTTATGTTTTTTATCGAGTTTTAATGCGGAATGGAAATATAAAATTCAAATTGAGCATGCCAATTTGAAGAAAAATACTCGGAATCCACCAAAGTGAAGAGAAGTTAGGGTTTCATTCAAATTGGAGAATGAAGAATACAACCATTCACAATTACTATTTATAGGTAAACAAAGGGAAACCCTAATATAAAAAATTACAAAAATACCCTAAAATACGAAATTACAAAAATATCCCTAAACTAGGCGGAAAACATAAAAGTGGCCGAAAACACATTAAGAGGCCGAATTTATGGAAAATAGGCAGGGCCAGAGAAGTAGCATTTGGGGCTGTGTAATTCAATACGATAACTTTGTTTTGACAGGTTACGGGCACTATAACTCCTTACAGATTAAAAGTTATGAATGTTTGAAATTGGTAGCACAAATTAGTGTTTCCAGCCCTTCAGTTTGGGTTTCTAACGGTCCATCTACATCATTAATGCTTTTGCTACTTGTCCTATGTTAGTCCCCTCCACTTAAAATGAACTCGACTCCGAGTTAATATCTGGACAGAGCGGTGTTTCGAAAGGATAATAGTCATATAGGTCCACCACAATGAAACTTCTTGATATTCCCATGCTCTTCGATAGCTCTACCACATAGGCATTGTCGATGATCTGCTCCAAATCTTATAAGGACCATACTTCTTAGGTTTGAGCTTGTTGTACATTCCAGCAGGAAATCTCTCCTTGCGTAGGAGTACCATCACCATATTACCTTCAGGAAAGATCTTTTCCCTTTGATGCTTGTCGGCGGCGGCCTTGTATTTAGCATTCCTTTCTTCCAGCCCCTATCGAACCTTAACCTGTACTGCTTGAACTTCTTCTTCCATCTTCTTTGCAACAATGCTTAGTCCAGGAACCCCGGAAGTCGCACTAAATGAACAGCTAGCTTCTAAGGCTTCATATAAACCACTGCAAATGATGCTTTCCTATTCTACTATGAACAACACTATTATAGGCAAACTTCGCTTGGGCCAAGGTATGATCCCACTGTTTTGGCTTATCACCGCGGATGCTTCTTATCAATTTCGCCAACTTCTTATTCAAAACTTCCGTCCAGCCATCTATTTGAGGATGAGTTATGCTGCTAAATTTCAGTGAAGTGTCGAACATCTTCCACAAGGTAAGCTAGAAATAGCTAAGGAACTTGGTATCCCAATCTAATACGATGGATGTGGGTACTCCATAAAGTCGAACAACCCCACGAAAGAACAAACGAGCAATGTGCGATGCGTCAGAAGTCTTACGACAAGGAATGAACTTACCCATCTTGGAGAATCTGTCTACCACCACAAAGATTAAGTCAACCCCCTTGATGAGTGCACGGTAATTCCAGAAAAAAAATCCATGGATAAATCCTCCCATATACTGTTAGAGATTGGTAACGGCATGTATAACCTGGTATTTTGAGCAATTTTCTTGGAGGTTTGGCAGGTATAGCACTTTCAAAAAAATCCCGACATCCCTTTTAAGCTGTGGCCAATATTACCTCTCCTTAACATTGGCAGTGGTCTTATCTCTACCAAAATGGCCACTGAGTTTGCTGCGATGTAATTCGTGAATAATCTTCTCACGGAGTGAAATACGGGGAATGCAGAGCTAGTTACACTTACACAAGTAGCCATTAGTAATGTGGAAGTCCCCAAAAGCAGATTGCCTCTCTGAATAATTAGTTCAGGTCGTCTAAAAATCTTCATCATTACAGTATTGCAACTTAAGACACTCAAACCCGACAATCTCGTTGCTAAGCGTGATCAATAAAGGGGCTCGCTAACTCGATGCATCAGCTACCTTGTTTGAAACGCCGGCCTTGTAATGGAGAACGAAAGGAAACTTCTGTAAATAAGTTGCCTGTCAAGCCTGCATCTTATCTAGGTGTTTCTGATTGTTCAAGTGCTTCAAGGCCTGATGGTCAGAGTACAACACAAACTCCCAAGAGAGAAGATAATGCTCCCACAGCTTGAGAGATTGGGTTAGGTACCCTATTCGAAATGCATTTCAGTTCGGGTATCCGAAACACTAAAATCGCCTAAATCATTATCCATTTTGTGATTTAAAAAATTGGATACCTTAAAAGATCGGGTCGGATGAAGTCAAGTCGGGTACCCGCCCATTTAGTTAAAATTTCCCATAATCAATTTTATAAAAGGTATAAACAACTATATACTAATATACTATTAAGTCGTTTGTGAATATATTATAAAATTATTATTACAGAATTCCACTTGAACTTCATAATTTAAAATTAAAGAAGATGATATGCTTATAATGTCATACTTTGATAGTTGCAAAGCCATAACCATCTTAAAATGACTATGACACATAAATCAAAATTTCACAAATATGTGAAAGTTCAAAAATTGCATACAAAGAGAGATCATAGTAACAAAACAAAAAAAAAAAGCATCCTTATTCTATTTATCTACTGTTATTGATTCATCCAAAAACTAAGAAGAATGTCTTTTTTGGTTTTGTCTTTGGCAAAAGATGGCTGGAAGTTTAGAAATTTTCTACATGAAAATAGGGTAAACTTTTGTTAAATGAAGTAAGGAAACAATGTATAGTCTAAGAAAAATTTTGTAGGGATTTAGAATTAAATATGCGACCTTGTTTAATGAATAAGTATTCTAAATACAGTATGATATTTGTTTAGGACAATATGTATATAATTAATTTCGTGTCAGATCGAGCACCGGAAATTAATCAAAATGATACCCGTATTCAAACCGATATCCATCTTTCAACAGGCCGGGCATACCCTAACCGGATATTTTCGGGTTGGTTACCCTAATTTTTGGATTGGATTCGGTTCGGTTTTTCTGGTTTTCAGGTAATCAGATACTTATGCTCACCCCTATGAAACACAGCACAAAACTCCTGATTGTAGGTTGACCACTTCTGCTGAGCCTCACTGAGCTTCTCACTAAAAAAACTCTACAGGCTTACCCTCTTGAGAAATAATAGCACCAATCCCTACTCCACTGGCATCACACTCAAC
Source organism: Simmondsia chinensis (assembly GCA_018398585.1). Taxonomy (NCBI): domain Eukaryota; kingdom Viridiplantae; phylum Streptophyta; class Magnoliopsida; order Caryophyllales; family Simmondsiaceae; genus Simmondsia; species Simmondsia chinensis. The sequence goes on along the minus strand of JAGTTD010000003.1, from coordinate 27,518,356 downwards.
CTCGAACAACTTATCAAGGTTAGGTAATGCTAAGACTGGGGCAGTGCATAACTTTTCCTTAATCAAGGAACAACTCCTCTCAGCTTCTTCTCCCCACTCAAACTTTCCTTTCTTCAAACAATTAGTTATGGGTGCCATAATAGATGCAAAATTTCAAATGAACTAGCAGAGGGAAGTAGCAAGTCCATGAATGCTACAAGCTTCACTTACAGTATGAGGTGCTTGCCACTCTTTGATTGCCTTTGCGTTATCTTTGTCTACCAATATCCTCTCTAAACTAACAATGTATCCCAAGAAAAGCAATCTCTTAGTCATAAAGTCACATTTCTTCAAATTCACATACGACTTATTATCTTTAAAAACACATAGGACCTGTCACAAGTGGTCTAGATGATCTTCCTCGCGCCTGCTGTATATCAAGATATCATCGAAATAAACCACAACGAACTTCACAATGAAAGTTTTTAAGGACTCTGCCACTTTGTTCATCGTGCTTGATTTGTGTTTGATGGTGAAGTGGAAAAGCTGGATGTAACTAACCCACTTGGCATGCCTATCAGAAAGCTTGTCTTGGCTATTAATAAATTTGAGGGCTACGTTGTCTGAGTATAGGATGAATTCCTGGTTTGCTAAGTATGATTTCCAATGCCGTAGTGCTCTCACTAAGGCATAAAACTCCAAGTCGTATGTCGAGTAGTTTAACTTACTCTCGTGGAGCTTCTCACTGAAATAGGGGATAGGCTTTCTATCTTGACCCAGCACGGTGCCAATTCCAATCTTCAAAGCATCAGCGTGCAGCTTAAAAATCTTCAGGCAATCAGTAATTGGTGCCGCAATTGAGCTAAAGTGTAGAATGACGCCAACCTATGAAAACTACGTGCCTTGCCAATTGTCTTCGGTCGAGGCCAGGCACGGATGGCTTCAATCTTCCCTTCATCAGCAAAAATACCATCCTTAGAAATGATGAACCTAAGGAATGTAACTCGGTCTTTCATAAACTTACATTTATTGAGTGTGGCGAAGAGGCTTTGAACCCTCAAAGTGTGAAGTACCTCCCTGAGATGGCGAAGATGATCATCTCGGTCTCGGCTATAGATGAGGATGTCGTCAAAGTACACAATGACGAACTTTCCAATGAAAGGGAGAAAAACTTCATGAACATACTTGGAACATTGGACAAACCAAACGACATGACCATCCACTCATAAAGTCTTTCGCTAGTCTTGAAGGTTGTCTTCCACTCATCTCCAGGTGTGATGCAGAATTGATGATACCTGCTCTTGAGATCAAGCTTAATGAACACCTTAGCACATTGTAGCTAGTCCAACAAATCGTCAAGCCTCAGTGTTAGGAAACGGTAGCGTATCGTAAGCATGTTTAAGGCGCGGCTGTCCACACACACATCCTTCACGTCCCATCCTTTTTAGGTGTAAGCAATGCTGGAACGGCGCATGGGCTCAGACTTTCCCTGATGAAATCCCTGGCAAGAAGCTCTTCAACTTGGCTTTTCAATTCTTCATGTTCTGTTAGGCTCATCCGGTAGTGACGTCGATTTGGCAAGGAAGCACTAGGCACCAGATCAATGCGATGCGGAACATCTCATAAAGGTGGTAGAGTAGCAGGGAGTTCCTCCGAGAACACATCAGCGTATTCCTGCAGCAGTGCCTTGACCTCTTACAGTAAATCTTCGAAAATGATGGTGCTCTCCTTCCCGATCAGAACGTACACGACTTTGGTCTCGCCAACTTCTCTTGAAAACAAAGCGTGGCCTTGGATATTAAGATGTTGAACTTTGGGTACTCTTGGCTTCTCCTCTTTCTTGGGTAGCAATACGATCTTAAATCCCTCAAAGAGGAAGCTATATGTGTTCTTCCTCCCATCGTGAATAACCCCTCGGTTGTACTGCCAAGGGCGCCCCAACAGTAGGTGGCATGCATCCATGGCCATGACATTGCACCCAACCCTTTCCTTATACTCGGGCCCAATAGAAAAATTCACCAGACAACGTTTGGAAACCGTAACCCGGTTCCCTTTCTTCAGCCACGCGAGTTTGTAAGGATGAGGGCGCGGCTCCGTTTTCAACCCTGACTTAGTAACCGCTTCCTTAGAGATTACATTCTCACAGCTCCCCGATTCAATAACCACGTGGCAAACTTTGCTGCCAATAGTGCAAGTCATGTGGAAATGTTATTCCTCAACCAGCTGTCCCCTTGTTCATCTTTTGGCCTAACGACCAGTAATTGTTCCTCATCATCTTCAACATGGTTCTGTTCTAGTTCTGCCAACTCTTATAGACCATCCTCATCAATGGCCTCATCATCCTCAGCTCTTGGTTCTTCAATGAGAAGGGCCTTACCGGGTCCATCTCCTTTGCGGCATTCTGAGGCTCGGTGTCCCATCTCACCACATTTGAAGCAACGAGTTCTGGAGGAACCCGCCACGTCCTGATTGGGTTTCTTGGCAGTGCCAGCAGTCGAGGTTCTCACCTGGACATTCTGCATTAGCGTCGCGCAAGTGTGCTCTCTTCCTCCAGTTGGCGTGTTCTAGTTACCACCAACAGGATGGCATCTTTGTTGACGTTCTACATTCATTGCTCTTTGTGCGGATTTAGACACAGTGAAGATGTCAAACATGTTAAGGATGTCTTGAATACTCTCCCTCAATATGCCAATGTAATGGTCTGCCAATTGTTCCCCCGATTCAGCCAAGTCATTCCTGGCGACTAAGGCTTGGAACTTCTATGTGTATTCTTCCACGGTCTTTGAACCTTGACGAAGGCTCTGCAGGCTTTAATACATCATGCGGGCATGATTGCGAGGTAAGAAGGTGCCTCACAAGTGTTTCTTCATCTTCTCCCAAGATTCAATCTTAGGCTTGCCTTGTCTTAGTCGGATCTGCTTCTATTGATGCCACAAGGCAACTGCCCTACCCCGAAGACGGGTAGCAACTAATGGTGCCTATTTTCGTTCTGGTATCTTTCTAAACTTCAAGATCTCCTCAACAGCAACGAGACAATCAAGGAATACTTCTGGACAACCTCCACCACTGAATTCCGAGGTCTCAATCTGAAGTCCCGGATTCCCACCTCCTGTCATCGTGGTCGTTGGGTTCACCACCATTGCGTTGTTGGCACCTCAACCTTGGCTCAGAAACTCCTTTTCATGAAATCGGTTTGGGTTGTGCTCATCCTGGGAGGCATGTAACTCAATGGTGATGTCTTGGATCGTGAATGCCTTGGAAAAGGGCATTAGAGAAATTCTGGCTTATGCAAGTACAGAAAGAGTCATGTGGATACCCTCAGAGAAATGTATGCTCAAGGTAATGGCCCAAGAATCCACCATATTAAGAAATTTGCTTGGTTTGACAGGGAACCATGCCCATCATAGAATACTATAACAAATCAAAGAGGCTATGGGACGAGCTTGCCAACTATATGGAGGTTCCTATATGGACATGCGATGCCGCGGCTAAGATAGGACAAGAGCGGGAGAATGAAAAAATCCATTAATTCTTAATGGGTTTGGACGGAGATGTATATGGAACGGTAAGGTCACAAATCCTAAGTACTGAACCTTGACCTTCATTAAGCAAAGTTTTCTCTATGGTGACGCAAGAAGAAAGCCAAAAGCTGGCAAGTCGAAGTAAAGATCAAAGAGTTGAGGCTGTAGCTTTTCACGCCGGGAATGCCACAAAGAATGGTGCTAAGAAGATGACTCAATCGGGAGGAACAACTGCAGACTCGCGAAATGGGCACCCAGGCAACCAATCTTCCCGTCCGTTGTGTGACCATTGTGGGAAGCTAGGCCACGACCGATCCCAATGCTTTGAGTTGGTAGGATATCCACAGAATTAGGAACCTAGATGAGGTGTTGGACGTGGAAAACGAACATAAGAAGCACCACTGCAGGCTCAAGCCTATCATGTGGGCCAGCAAGAGACATCACCACATATGCTTTGCCATGCTACAGCAAGTGAACCACAATTCAAGGCCAACTAAGGCCTGTCCCAGTCCCAATTTCAATTCCGGCGGCCTCTTTAACGTCGGATCAGGTTCAATAATTGCTTGGTCTACTCAATATTAACAAGGGAGGACGTGAATTTCTTTTTGGCATTGTTTTACCTTCATCTTATTCCTAAGCTTGGATACTTGATTCAGGAGCTTCATGCCACATGACAAGGAACTTACATGCACTGATTGACTTAAAAGAACTTCCCTCACCAAGTCATGTGTGGTTACCTAATGGCGAACAAAACATGGCAACTAAGATAGGGAGTGTTGTTGTTGGAAAAAAATTTATTTTAAACGACGTCCTTTACATACCGAGCTTTAGCTATAACCTAATTTCTATTGGGAAACTCACTTTGGATGCAAATTGCATTCTAACCTTTGTTTCCAACACTTGCCTTTTACAGGACTGCACCTCGAAGAAGCAGATTGGAGTGGGTGAGCTTCACGGAGGGGTCTATTATCTGAAAACAGAGTCTTATTTCAATAAAGCTAGTCATGCAGCTAAGTCAGATGATTTTTCTTTATGGCATGCCCGTTTAGGACATCCATCCATTCGCTATTTGTCTTTAATTCCTAGCCTTTCTCATGTTTGCTCTAAAGGGAATTGTGATGACCTTTGTGATGTCTGTGTTAGAGCCAAACAAACTCATATGCCTTTTCCTCTTAGTATGAATAAAAGTGAACATTGTTTTGACATGATCCATTGCGATATATGGGGGCCATGTCATACCCCCACTCTTAATGGTTCTTATTTTTTTCTTACTATAGTTGATGACTACAGCCGAGCCACCTAGTCTTACTTGATGAAAGAAAAATCTAAAACGGAAACCTTCTTGCAGAACTTTTGTTTAATGGTTCATATACAATTCCAGGTAAAAGTTGTTTGGTCAGATAATGGTAGGGAATTTTCATCTAAACCAATGCTAGATTTTTATTCACAACATGGCATTATTCATCAAACATCTTGCACCGATACTCCCCAACAAAATGGTCTAGTTGAATGCAAGCATCGACATCTCCTAAATGTAGCCCGTGCTCTTAGTTTTCAAGCCAACCTTTTGCTCACTTTTTGGGGGGAATGCATCTTGACTGCCACCTACCTCATTAACAAAGCACCCTTATTTTGAAGGGCAAGACACCCCATGAGATGCTTTACCATCAACCTCCATCATATGATCATTTAAAAGTCTTCAGCTGTCTCTGTTATGCCCATTACAAAACAAGGGAAAAATTCTCTGAAAGGTCTAAGCGCTGTCTATTTCTTGAATATCCACAAGGGAGGAAAGGGTGGGGGCCACTTGATTTATGCACCTTTAATATGACATCTCGCCGTTTTTCCTTATCTAACAAATACTGTTGTCATTCCTGATGCTTCCCAACAATCAAATGTGTCAGATTCCTTAATACCAAGTGACTCTAACAATATGTTCCCTTAACCAATGTTGGCCGTTGCCCGAAATGGCTCGAAAAATAAAAATATGACCCAAAATAATATATTTTAAAAAATATTTCCCTTAATAGCACACACTGGCAAAAAAAAATTTTTTAAAAAAAATGTACGTAAGCCGCTGCCTTTTGAGCAGTGGCTTACGTACAAGTGTGTCAGAGCCTACTGCATATATATATATATATAAATTAAATATATTAATTATAAATTTATATAATTTAATATTTATTTTACTTAAATTACGCATATAATTTATAATAATTAGTTAAATTAAGTTATCTATTAAATATTAGTTTAATTATTATTAGAATTATGTAATAATATTTATTTTATCATATATTATTTTGCATACATTATTATATTTAAAAGATTATGCAATAATAGTTATTTCATTATATGTTCCCGAAATTATGGACAATATATTATGAAAATCCTCAAATTTTCAAAAATATAATGATAGTGATTTCCTACATCTTTCGAGGACTTATTATTCCAAACATCCATGTAAAAAATATAGATTTTTAAAATTTAACTAAGAAATATTTAACCAAAAATAAATATAAACATATTGACTAAATAAAATATAACCTTATTTATAATAATTGTTAATAAATTATTAAAAATTATTTATATTATATCATTTTTGAAATATAGTTTTAAATAATAAATAGGGATTTGTACCACATCTCCCATGTGAAGAGGAGCTGTAGGTATTATTGTCCATAATTTCAGGAAAATAAATTTTCGAGAATTCGGAGATTTTTATGATACTATTTTATATTTTAAAAAATAAAAAAATATAAATAAAGATACATTTATATTAAAATATAAATATATAAATGTTTTAGGTACCCTAAGGTTTAAGCATTCATCTCCTGGGTATCCGCTGTATTACAATAGCAGTAATACAATATCTTTATAGTAGGATATTTTTCTTATATTTAATAATATAATATAATTTTTAGATATTTTAGATTTATTGAATAATGTATTTCGATAGGTATTTAACTGTTTATGTTATATAGTCTTTTAAATATAATAATTTATGCCAAATAATATATGACGAAATGACTATTATTACATAACTCTAATAATTAAATTAAAAAATTATGTATAAATAATATAATTTAGTATTTAATAAATAACTTAATTTAAATAATAAAATAAACTATATGCGTAATTTATTTAAAATAAATATTATAAAATTAAATATTAAATAATAATAAATTTATAATTTAATTTTTTTTAAAAATAAATTAATATATATATATAAGGGTGCATGCAAAATACATGCACTCTTAAAGTGTGTCAGGGCCGGCAGCAGGCACTGACACACTTGTACGTATGCCTCTGCCCAAACGAAGCGGCTTACATATATTTTTAAAAAATAGTTTTAAATTCATTAAATAGGTTTGTTTTGCCACGTGTGAACCACTTTGGGAAATATTTTTTAAAATATGTTATTTTTGGTAATATTTTTATTTTTCGGGCTATTTTGGACAACGGCTCAACCAATGGTCCCTGCATAATTCTTCCTCAACAAAATGCTCTACCAAGCACTCCATCTCAGCCCACTTCGTGCAGTATACCACAATCTACATCACATCAGCCAAATTTACTGGCACCGTCCCATTTGTTGTCTACCGGGATTGACGTGCATACCTTGAGTCATGGTCCAGCTCCCAGGCCAGCGCAAGTGGGTGCACCAGTGTCACCTCCAGCTGGGCCGACCCAGCTAGACAGGGGAGCACTGATCTACTTTTTGAAAATTTTGACCAGGAGGATGCTACATGAAAATATAACTCAACCGAACAACATTATTAAGCCCCCTGATTACTTAAAGGATTATGTTTGGCATGGCTCCAAAGATACTGAACCCCCCACATTACCTACCCATTATGCCTCTTCAGGTGTGCTATACCCTCTTACAAATTATGTTAATTATTCTAAATTTTCTCAATCTCACCATGCATATCTAGCAGCGCCTACCACAGATAGCGAACATGTCTCATATACTCAGGCTATGAGGGATCCACGATGGCGTGAAGCCATGGCCAAGGAAATTGATGCATTAAAAGCTAATAACACCTGGATTCTTATGGATTTACCTCTAGGCAAACGAGCCATTGGCTGCAAATGGGTCTACAACATCAAACACAAAGCCGATGGGTCTATTGAACATTTTAAAGCTCGTCTTGTTGCTAAAGACAACACTTAAATCGAAGGTTTGGACTTTCATGAAACATATGCCCCTGTTGCTAAATTGGTCAGTGTACGTTGTTTTCTTGCAGTTGATGTCGCTAAAGGTTCTAGTCGCTATAGGTTTTAGATGGTTAAGATATATACAATTTTACCCCCATAGAGTGTTAGTTTGAAAAGAGGTTGTTTGCAAGTGTCAAATCCCATAAAAACCATAAATTAAAAGGATATAATACAAGCTCTTATTTGATCCCTCGTGGAAGAGAAATTAAAAACACAAAATAAATACATAGTTGAATTTAGATCCGGTAGTTTCCAAATTGAATAGACCCATTAATCTGAGTGTCGGAATTGTTGGTATTATTTTCGGTGTTGAAAATGCACCCTTGGAGTTGCCACTGCAGAAACCCAGTACTATTACGAGGCAAAGGAGCCTCAGTGACTGGAAGTGGCGTCTCTGGGTTGTTTTTGGTAGAGGAAGGCGGCTCCGGGGTCAATCGAGCATCGAGCTACGAGTGAGGAGGAGAAGGAGACGACGGTGAAGGGATGGTGATGGTGGAGGAAGGCGGCGGTTGCAGCGGTAGAGTAGGTAGAAGAGGTGGTGGAGGTCTGGTTTTGCAGAAGTTTTTGAGACCTATTGCAGTTGACTCTAATTTTTTTTTTTTTGACACTATGTTTGACTCTAATTTAGACTTCATTTCATGTGCATTTCGATGTCATTTCTCTCCTCCTCTCTCTCCCTCTGACAGCTCTTGATAAATAATTTCTCCCTGCTCTCTCTCTCTCTCTCTGTGTACATCTTTATCTTTCTGGTGTTCCCTCGGTAGCATCGAGTAGCGGAGCTGATCTGCTTCACCTCTCCAACATTCCTCTCCGCTTTCTCTCTCTTTCTTTGTTAGATCTGCTGGGTGAGATGTTCTTTTCTGATTCCTGTATTCCCCCCCTTCCCTTTTTTTTTATAATTTCGGTTTTTTTATGGTTTTTCCTTCGATTGCAGATTCACTGGTGTCCTTTTTGTTACCACCGTTTGATTTGTTGTTGCATTAAAGCTAATTTTTTCTGTTCAACCTGTAAATTTAGCATTTTTCTTCGTCTTGGTTCATTTTCCTCGTCACTGTTGGTGTCCCTTTAAAGAAACAAACCAAACTTGTGCACTTATTCAATCTTGGTACCCCACTCTCTAATGGGTCTCAAAGACTTCAGCAAAGCCAGACCTCCACCATGTCCTCCACCACCTCTTCTACCTACTCTACCGCTGCAACCGCCGCCTTCCTCCACCATCACCAACCCTTCACCGTCGTCTCCTTCTCCTCCTCACTCGCAGCTCGCTGCTCCATCGCCAACGGAGCCGCCTTCCTCTGCCAGAAACAACCCAGAGGTGCCGCTTCCGGTTACTGAAGCTCCTTTGCCTCATAATCGTACTGGGTTTCTGCAGTGGCAACTCCCAGGGTGCACTTTCAACACCGGAAATAATACCAACCATTCTGGCACTCAGAATAATGGGTCTATTCAATTTGGAAACTACCGGATCTGAATTCAGCTATGTATTTGTTTTGTGTTTTTAATTTCTCTTCTGCGAGGGATTAAATAAGAGCTTGTATTCTATCCTTTTAATTTATGGTTTTTATGGGATTTGACACTTGCAAACAACCTCTCTTCAAACTATTACTCTATAGGGGTAAAGTTGTATATATCTTAACCATCCAAAACCTGTAGTGACTAGAACCTTTATAATGCAGTAGATGATTGTTGTTGTTATTTTTGTAGTTTTTGAAGCATTTTCTTGAATTTCTTAGTTATGTATATGTGGATTTTAGGCATCCACGCTGTCTATTATCCGCTTCTTTACAACTCAAAAGAGGCTTCTTTTGCACCCCCCTCCCCCCCCCCCCCCCCCCCCCCCCTCTCCTCTCTTATTGTCCTTTCTCCTGGCTATTATCATTATTAAGAAGTTAGATCTAGTCTCCAAGAGGTGATATATGTGAGGTTTATATAGTAAATTTCTATTTGAAAATTAGTGGATAAAGTAGTCCACGAAACGTATATATATTGATGTTTTTGGGTTCTATCTTTAAGGTCTCGAGCTCAGGATATGTGTATGAAATTTATTTGTACTAATTTCTGGCTTAGTTTGTAGAAGAAAGCCTCATGGTAGAAAATAAATGGTTTCTGACAATTATCAGATTTGCCATGTCAATGCATTCAAGCTCTTTAAATTAGCCTATGTTATTGTTAGATCTTTGAGTTAAGCTAGAAGAGAAATTTATCTTGATTATTTATGATGCCCCTTTGACGATTTGATTTCAATGTTTTGTATAGAGGGAACTGTTTCGCGCATCATATTAGTTTGATTTTACACCCACTTATCTTCGATCTGTGATTAGATGATTCTTCTATTCTTCTCTCCCTGTTATAGAGTTTATAATAGATGTTCTAATGGTTTCTCTCGCGGAGCTGAAATTCAGAATCACCCTTGCTTTGATTTGCTTTGAGTACGTGTTCTTTTTGTTGGATGTTTATATAGTTGGATATGTTTTAATTGTAGTATAAAATGATTGTTCCATGTGCAAAATGTAAGGAGAATATATATATTTTAAGGTTACTTATATTAAAAGTCCCTGTATTTTGTAATTGTGTTAATTTGGTCCTTATACTTTGAATTGTGTCAATTTAGTATATCTATTGTTTATATTGTGTCAATTTGGTCCTTAGAGTAAAATTTTTGCTAAGTTCTAGATAAAATTTCTAATGGTTCGATCATGGATTCGGTTCAATTGAGACAATTGGTGGAATTGTAGTTGATTACTTGCATCTAACATGATTATACCGGTAAAAATTGTATCAGTAAATTAACTTCAATTTCATCATAGGACTAAACAGACACAATGTAAATAGTAAAGGAATTAAATTGATATAATTCAAAGTATAAGAATTAACGTAACACAATGAGCAAATTAGAGGGACTTTTGGTCTCTTTATTTTAGGTAGTCCCTCACTCTTGGTAAAATCTTGTAGGCTAGGGCGACTTAGTGTGAGTTTTTCTTGTAACTTGATGTGTTTAATTTTGTTGAACATTCTTAAGGAATAAATCTTTTCCCAAAGAGGAAAACAATCACTTTAAAGGGGGAGGATGATGAGCTTTGAACTCAAAACTCTAATTTAGTAGGTTTAAAAATAAACCAATACACCTCTGTACCAGTACTTTTTAACTCAAGCTGATGTATTTACTCATTGTTCATTTATTATGATTGAAATCGTTTCCGTGCCTTTTAACTGGAAAGCAAAAATTTTTCTGCCATTTGCATGGTTTTTGATTGACGTTATATTATTTGAGTTGTTAACCTTTGCTTTCTAGCCTAATTTTGGCTCATTAACTCTTGGTTAGATATGCAGAGGAGGCCCCCAATTGTATGTATTAAAATATCAAAGTATCTAGATAATAAATAGTCAAAGCCCCCATTAATGCACCAGAGTTGCAAGCAATTTTTCCTGTAAAACAGGTATCCTAGGCTCTAAAATGTGCATAGAGGAAAATATCATCTCTCATTCTGGTCCCTGTATCTCATCATGATTTAGAAAGTTCAAATACTGAGCAATTGAAGTTAATTTATCTATAACACTACTTTAGAGTACACTAAAGTGGTAGACGTAGTAATAACCCTAGAGCTGGAGTGTCGACCGGTCCCATTGTGTCAGCGCTTGGGCCTGACGACTTTAAGCGGTAATTGACTCCACTGCATTAAAATAATTCTTGTTTCTATAAAATAAGTTATATTTTGTCGTTCTTATTTTTTTTCAACAGTCCAAATTCTTTTACATATGAGTAACGCGAACATGACCTTTTGGTTAGATATGCAGAGGATGTTGAAGTAGAAAATGTTGTATTAACTTTTTATATGACATGAATAATATGTGATGCAGCGCGTAAGTGAAAAATTCCGGGAAATAAGAAGGTTCTATGGCCTTCCCTTTAATTTTATTAATCTTGCAATAGAAAGAAAGAGGAAAAATAGAACTCAATTCTCACAACCCGAGAAAAGAGGCTCAAAAGTATGAATTAAATATGAAAAATAAACTAACTAATACCCTAAAGTTCACTCTGTATACATAGAGGAGCTAATCCTAATTGGAATCAAATTTTAAGAGATAAATACAAAATTTAAATATGAAATTTTAACTAAGCTAGTTCTAATCTAATTCGGACTCTTATCTCCTCCACGCTCCGTCCTCCGCGTCCGCTGAGACCATGGCACCAAGTCAGTGTTGCCAAGTCTCCCAAAAATTGTCCTCAATCCATGTATCGAATTTGGGCTACATCATCCTCTACCACTTGGGTTTGGGTGGGTAATGGGTTTACCCATACCCATGAACACTCCTAGTTGTCCCTAGGCAGCAATCTTTTCCAAAAAGTCGAATTGGCACTAAAGGAACCTGCTTATTCTTGGGCACATCTTTCATTTTAACAACCTATTGAATTGATTCTATGTAAAATAGGAATTCTTGTAAAGGACTCTTATTTTGGAAGAATGGTGTTCGTGTTCTATTAATTTAGTAAGCCGTTGCAAAAACACGCTCACCCCGAAAATGAACGGGTAACCCTGCCTAAAAGCATAATGCTCTTCCAACTTCAAGAAGAAGATGGTGATGTTTTCTTTCTACTACTTTGTTTTGTTGTGGAGTACCAGTACAAGAGATCTGAAAATTAATATTATGATCTTTATAATTCCAACAATAGATCATAAATGGATTCTTGCCCATTATCACTCCGTATGTGCTTGACCTGCATACCAACCTGAGTACTAATCATATTACAGAAATACATAAGCAATTGCTGAGTTTGAGACTTTACCCTCATCAACAAAACCCAAGTACAACAATACAAATCGTCAACAATAGAGAAAAAAATAATGTGAACCCGTGAAAGAGTGATGTGATAGGGACCCAAATGTCATAGTGTATCAATTCAAAACACAAACGAGTCTTATGAACATAAATGAGAAATGGAAAACCCGGTCAACTTGGCTGATGATAAGAGTAACACACAAAAGCCTCTTTATTCTCAAAGTTCAATTAGGAAGGCGCAGAAATCTTCTAAATAGAACATATGCCCCAGCCGAAGATACCAAAGAATCAAAAGATCATCATCTTCTGCCATGAGAGCAACCGACCCCATTGGTTGATGTTCAAGAATATATACAGACCCTTACTTATCCTACCGAATCTAATTAGCTTCCTCGAGTGTAGGTCTTGTAGCACGCAAAAATCAGGAAAAAAATATTAATGCACATTTTCCATCTTGAGTCAACTTATTAACTGATAGTAAATTGCAACGAAAAGCAGGTACACTAAGAACACCGTTAAGCGTAAGACTAGTAGTTAGAGATACGTTTCCCAAATGTGATATTGGATGACTTTCCCAATTAGGCAACTTAAGTGGTCTAAGTCCTCTATTAGGATAAAAACTATCCAAACAATTTAACCCTCACACCATGTGATCAAAAGCCTCGGTATCAATTATCTAAGAATTACTAGAAATAGAAATGTGACATGTCAAACTAAATGCTTGGAGACCCGACATACGGCACAAAATTTATCTCTAAATGATCCAAAGAAGGAAGACAAATGGAGTATAAACATCAACAGACATTGGAACGACAATAAAATCTTGGTCGGAGTTACCATTATACATTATTGACAAAATATATAACCACAAAAAAAAAAAAAAAAAAAATCCAAAGTAAGGAAGTAAAAATTTCTTATTACAGGGACTAAAACCAACTTGAGCTTTCTGCCGAGACTGTTACACCAATTTAGGGTGTAACCTAGATTAGGGTTAGGGTTGTGAGTTAGAGTATGAGATGAGAAAGAATTAGATGAATTTAGGAAGAGAAAGTAGAGAAGAGAAGGAGAAGAAGATTGAAAAGATTGATTTGATTCTTGTTGTTCATACATCAATTAGTACAAGTATTTGTAGCTTTAACAACTTGCCTAACAAAGTCATTAACTAACTAATAATATCTCTAACCATCTTAACCACTCAACAATACTCATAACCAATTCAAAACTAATATTTTCTCATATGATGATATTGATTGTAACAATACCCTCCCCTCCAAAACGTCCTTGTCCTCAAGGATGAAATGCCAGAAAGGCCGAGAACATTGAGCTTGAATCCCACCAGGATCAAATGGGAAGGTTGGATAAGGAAGCTTGTATTGTAGCTCAACCCTCGATGTTGTGATGAAATCTATTGCTCCAACAGAATCGAAGAATAGATGAGGCTTACAAATCTCGGCGCTTATTTTCCCCACAAAAAATATGATGTATAGAGCCTTCCTCCTGAACTGAAACGTGTCATGGAGTTTGGGCAAAAATTTATCATTAGTAAGCAAAAAGCCTTGCTTAATACCACCTAGGTTGTCGAGTTCCAAGGAGGATTTTTCAATCAAGACATGTGTTTGATGAACTCCATTTTCACCCACTACTGTCGAAATCTTGACTTCAATTTCAGTAGAGGTATGACTTGCATCAAGTATTGATTGTTCGTTACCAACTTCATCTTCCACAAAAGGTGTCGATGTTTTGGCTGGTGTGCCTCCAATATGATGTTGTATGTTGTGTACTTGGGATTCAAGATCATCTTTAACATAAAAATTAGGAATTTCTCTGGTTGTAGGAGAATCAGCACTCAAAGTGACCTTCTCGGTGATAGGATCGCTATAATGATCAATATTGACTCTAGGTAAACTCACAGTGGATGTGCTCCACAACATAGGATCATGATCGAGAAATCAAATGTCCAAAAAACAACAATGATCATATATGGCTCTTCCGTGTAATGAAAACGCATGGATTGCATTAGCTCTTGATGAAAAACGGACTTGAGCTTTAATCTCCAAAATTGATGATGAGATTATTTTAATTTCTTCAAGTGGGCCAAATGGAGAGAATACTTGGTAAAGAATATCCTCATTTACAGGATAGAAAACACAAGTAACTCTTACCACAAGCGTAGCTTCACTAGATGCCGATCTCCTTTGACAGATTTCTTGCAAAAGATCCATAATCTTGCCTTGTCCTTGCTTAATTGAAGTGAGATCCGATTTAATTGCTTGGAACGTCTCATCGATAGAATGACGCAAACGTGCCTCAATATCGTCCAATCGAGCCTCAGTCGGGCACAAATCAGTAACATTTCGTGTGCCATCCACCATGATTGAGCAAGAAAACGCAGCACGAACCTGAAATCTGATACCAAATGTTACACCAATTTAGGGTGTAACCTAGATTAGGGTTAGGGTTGTGAGTTAGAGTATGAGATGAGAAAGAATTAGATGAATTTAGGAAGAGAAAGTAGAGAAGAGAAGGAGAAGAAGATTGAGAAGATTGATTTGATTCTTGTTGTTCATACATCAATTAGTACAAGTATTTGTAGCTTTAACAACTTGCCTAACAAAGTCATTAACTAACTAATAATATCTCTAACCATCTTAACCACTCAACAATACTCATAACCAATTCAAAACTAATATTTTCTCATATGATGATATTGATTGTAACAATACCCTCCCCTCCAAAACGTCCTTGTCCTCAAGGATGAAATGCCAGAAAGGCCGAGAACATTGAGCTTGAATCCCACCAGGATCAAATGGGAAGGTTGGATAAGGAAGCTTGTATTGTAGCTCAACCCTCGATGTTGTGATGAAATCTATTGCTCCAACAGAATCGAAGAATAGATGAGGCTTACAAATCTCGGCGCTTATTTTCCCCACAAAAAATATGATGTATAGAGCCTTCCTCCTGAACTGAAACGTGTCATGGAGTTTGGGCAAAAATTTATCATTAGTAAGCAAAAAGCCTTGCTTAATACCACCTAGGTTGTCGAGTTCCAAGGAGGATTTTTCAATCAAGACATGTGTTTGATGAACTCCATTTTCACCCACTACTGTCGAAATCTTGACTTCAATTTCAGTAGAGGTATGACTTGCATCAAGTATCGATTGTTCGTTACCAACTTCATCTTCCACAAAAGGTGTCGATGTTTTGGCTGGTGTGCCTCCAATATGATGTTGTATGTTGTGTACTTGGGATTCAAGATCATCTTTAACATAAAAATTAGGAATTTCTCTGGTTGTAGGAGAATCAGCACTCAAAGTGACCTTCTCGGTGATAGGATCGCTATAATGATCAATATTGACTCTAGGTAAACTCACAGTGGATGTGCTCCACAACATAGGATCATGATCGAGAAATCAAATATCCAAAAAACAACAATGATCATATATGGCTCTTCCGTGTAATGAAAACGCATGGATTGCATTAGCTCTTGATGAAAAACGGACTTGAGCTTTAATCTCCAAAATTGATGATGAGATTATTTTAATTTCTTCAAGTGGGCTAAATGGAGAGAATACTTGGTAAAGAATATCCTCATTTACAGGATAGAAAACACAAGTAACTCTTACCACAAGCGTAGCTTCACTAGATGCCGATCTCCTTTGACAGATTTCTTGCAAAAGATCCATAATCTTGCCTTGTCCTTGCTTAATTGAAGTGAGATCCGATTTAATTGCTTGGAACGTCTCATCGATAGAATGACGCAAACGTGCCTCAATATCGTCCAATCGAGCCTCAGTCAGGCACAAATCAGTAACATTTCGTGTGCCATCCACCATGATTGAGCAAGAAAACGCAGCACGAACCTGAAATCTGATACCAAATGTTACACCAATTTAGGGTGTAACCTAGATTAGGGTTAGGGTTGTGAGTTAGAGTATGAGATGAGAAAAAATTAGATGAATTTAGGAAGAGAAAGTAGAGAAGAGAAGGAGAAGAAGATTGTGAAGATTGATTTGATTCTTGTTGTTCATACATCAATTAGTACAAGTATTTATAGCTTTAACAATTTGCCTAACAAAGTCATTAACTAACTAATAATATCTCTAACCATCTTGACCACTCAACAATACTCATAACCAATTCAAAACTAATATTTTCTCATATGATGATATTGATTGTAACAGAGACCAACAAGGAAGAAGACACAAAATTGAATTAATTCAAAACTAAGGAAAAACGTCTTTGTTGGTAGAAACAATGTATTAACAAAATTTAGTAAACTCTAAACAAAGGGAAATCGGCTCGGTTGAAAGAACCACTCGGCCAAGACAGAGAGAAAAAAAAAACACGAAAATTTTAGTGGATCAAGTTTCACTCTAATATCATCTAAAAGTTCAATTAAAACAAGATTAACATAAAACAACTAAGTGAGAACACCAGGAGATAATTAAAATTGGATGATTATTTTCAATATCAATACAACCTATTTATACTACTTAAACTAAAAGAGGTGAAATACTCCATCCTATGGATGGGAGGAGAGGGACCTAGAAGGAGATGATTAGATATGACCTCACCCAACCAAATGTAAATGGGGAGATGTCCTAAGATCGAGCTAAGTCGAGAGTTAGCTTAAGTATAGCTAATATAGCGGTTTAGAATAGATAAGCACAACTAAGCTAGTCCTAAAGCACTTAGGCTTATATGTATGCCTGTTTGATTATATTTGCTATTATTATGTTTGGTTGCTCTTTGCTTGCTGCTCATGTAGTGTATTGTTCCTCCACGATGGTATGTAATTTAATGCTTGTTCCTTTGTTGCTTTATTGCTTATTGCTACTTTATGCTGATGCAGTGGGTAATCCATCAATGGCAGGTCAACACTATCCGGTCAATGTCTCCATGGTCGGGTCCTAGATGGGGCAAGTTCAAGAAGAAATGGGAGCCGTGTTGGTGTAGGCTTAAAGGGAGTACTCTACCTTATCCTTGGTGGGACCATTGGAGGAAGGGAAATGCAAAGCCAATAGAGAGAAACATCATCTTGGCTCCACCTGTTATTGGCAATAGTGAAAGTTGGCGGCACCATGTATTCAGGGTGGTTGGCACGAGTACAAGGTGGGAAGCGGAGCTAGGTTGGCTAGACAAGACAAAGCTACCATGTGTCCGCGAATGGCGCATTGCTTGGCTTCAAGGCATAAGGTTGGCGGCATCGGTCCAATTGCAGCTTGGGAGGAAGGAGAACAAGAGAAGCGGAGATGGACAATTCTTGGCGCCACCAGTAGTTGGTGTTACCAGGACTTGGCGCCACCTAAGGTTAGACACAGTTGAAGGCTGTGCATGATATCCGTGCATGATTCAAGGATGGTTTTGATTTCTTTCCTTTTTAATAATTATCCTTTCCTTTATTTAGATTTATCTCTTTAATTATTTTATTTTGAATTTGAATTTGAACTGTTATCCCTCATCTATATAAAGGAGAGGCTTGGCTTAGGTTTAGTTAGACTTCAATTGAGAAAATAATGAATTGTCATTCTGGAGAAATCTTGACTCCTCAGGTTTTGAATGAGCACGTTTCTACCTCTCTTTGATTATTTTATTACCAGTTTTAATAAAATACCAAAGGAGGGCCGTTGAACTTTTTCGTACCCCTATTTGTCCATTCACGTGCTGCATCAGTTGGTATTAGAGCTCAGAACGTTTTCTGAGATAGCCCGTGGATGACCGAGTTATGCCGCCATCAGAGATGCTTATGACCAGAGAGATCAATCACAGATCGAGAGGAAGTTAGTGGATATGGAAAAGGCATACTAGTGAATCGAGCATTGCTCGATTCAACTAGGGGCAAATCCCAATCTCGGACCGGGATCCCTACCCCAACGCCCCTTAAAATCGGGCCCTATCCCAAAATCTAGAGAAGAAAGGCGTCAACATCCCACCTTCCAAACGACGTGCACGATGGGCGAGAATTGCCGCCTAGCCATCGATCCCAGAAGGCATAGCAATGTCATCTCTGTAGAAGCCATCCAGAAGTTGAAGAAGGTGGATTATCCAAACCCTTACACTATGGTCGGAAGAGGTGAACAGGTACTTCCATGAAAGTGTTGCTTGATCAATTTTTCAATTGGAAAGAAGTATCAGGAGTCGGTTTAGTGTGATGTGGTGGCCATGGGCGCTTACTACATGTTGTTGGAAAAGCCATGGATGGACCATAGAGGCGCCATCCACGATGAAGAAGAAAACACGTTTTCCTTCCACTATGAGGGAGTGAAGATTAGGTTACTACCTAAGAAAGTCGTGGCTCCAAGTGAGACAAGGACCGAAAATCCGGCACCGAATGAACAAGTCGCAAATGCAAGTGGTGATCAAGAGTTGGTGGAAGCAAAAGTTGGCGCCATCCCAAAGGAACCCCAACTTGAAAAGACAACCGTGAGCGTAGTCGACGAATCCTACTAGGCCTCTCCACTAGTTGGCGTCACCGAGGAGGAAGACCAACAAGTAGGGACACATCAAGATGTAGAGGATCCGGAGTCTGATTCAGCGGTAAGAGAAGAAGAGGATCCCAAGATAAGCCAAGACACACCGAAAACAATTCAAGGTAATCCCAAGACATCTGAGAAGCCAAAACCTGAAGAGAGAGTCATGTGCACAGTACCATTGTGATGGCAAGGTGATTCGTATGGGAAGCAAGTTGGAGGTAGAGCCAACATTATGAAAGTAATGACCTCAAGCGCGAAGGTAAGGACGGGTCACGTTGTTGATATGACGACTCGAGGACGAGTTCTTCCTCATCCAGGGAGGACGATGACGCCTACACCAAGGTGGTACGGGTCAAAGAGGACTAGACAAGCAAGGGCCCAAAGAGGCTAACGGATGATACGGGGAAGCACTGCCTCACAAGGCCAGTCAAGCAAACACTGCTTAGAAATCGAGGACGAATTTTCTCTAAGCCGAAGAGAATGATGCAGCGGATTATCCATCAATGACGAGTCAACACTATCGGGTCAACATCTCCATGATTGGGTCCCGGGGGGGCAAGTTCAAGAGGAAATGGGAGCCGTGTTGGCTTGGGCATAAGGGAAGTACTCTACCTTATACTTGGCGAGACCATTGGAGGAAGGGAAATACAAAGCCAATAGAGAGAAATATCATCTTGGCTCCACCTATTATTGGCATCATCTTGGCTCCACCTGTCATTGGTGACAATGAAAGTCGGCGGCACCATGTATTTGATGTGGTTGGTGTGAGTATGAGGTGAAAAGCGGAGCTGGGTTAGCTAGACAAGACAAAGCTACAGTGTCTGCGAATGGCGCATTGCTTGGCTTCAAGGCATTGGGATGACGGCACTGGTCTAATGGTAGCTTGGGGAGGAAGGAGAACAAGAGAAGCGGCGAAGGCCAATTCTTGGCGCCATCCGTAGTTGGCGTTACCAGGACTTAGCGCGACCTAGGGTCAGACACAGTTGAAGGCTGTGCGTGATTTCCATGCTTGATTCAAGAACGATTTTGATTTCTTTCCGTTTTCAATGATTATCCTTTGCGTGATTCAAGGACGGTTTTGATTTCTTTCCGTTTTCAATGATTATCCTTTCCTTTATATAGATTTATCTCTTTAATTATTTTATTTTGAATTTGAATTTGAACTATTATCCCTCCTCTATATAAAGGAGAGGCTAGGCTTAGGTTTAATTAGACTTCAATTGAGAAAATTATGAATTGTTATTCTGGAGAAATCTTGGCTCCTCGGTTGTGAGTGAGAGAGTTTCTACCCCTCTTCAATTATTTTATTACTAGTTTTAATAAAATACAAAAAGAAGGCCGTTGAACCTTCCTGTATCCCTAGTTGTCCATTCACATGTTGCATCATATGCTCTCTCTGTTTGTTGTTTTTTATGCTTTTCAAGTTGGGGGTACTCAAACACTGCCTCCCTTTAGGGTAGCACTCTGAAGGTGTAAGGATGGTTACATCTCAAACCCTCACCCCCAAAAAACTCCGCCAGACTTTGCAGTGGCAGGAGCCCTAGAGGCACTGGGTTTGTAGTTGTTGTACAAGAGATTGCGAAGTCTTGCAAGACTTGGAATTCTAAGCAATTACAATAAGGATAATAAAGGAAATAAAAGTTAAAATTGACAGCCTTAAATGGTGATAGGGTTATGAACGTGATGAATTCCTTTTTTTTTTTTTTTTTTTTTGGGTAAGACGCGAATTCACCTATTGAAGAGCTCTAATTATTATAATGCTAAGTTATACCTAATTACGAATATAATGTAAAAATACATATTACAGTATACGAATTTCAACAATACTGGAGGCTGTCATCTACCTTAGAGCTATAGGGATTTCAACCCAGATTCTGTGTCCCTAATAGCAACAACAACAACAACAATAACAACCAACCTAGTGCCTGAAGGGCTCCTGCAAAAGCAAGGTCTGAGGGGTAGACGTACGTAGCCTTCCTCCTTCAGGTGGTTACCTTGAAGAGAGGTTATTTCTGAGGACCCTCAACCTGAGAAGCAGGATAAGCAGGTTTGCAGCATAAAGCATGTGACTTGACAGCGGGAGAGCATCAAAGCATGAGTAGGTGAGTCCCTAATAGCAATCTTCAAATTAGTCATGCAAACAAGGTATTATAGCTGGAAATAACAGATACTTCAAAGACTATCCATTGAGAGCTTCATGCATGTGTGTGCGAATCATAAGGAAAGCCTTTAACCTCATTGGATACCTACTGTACTAAAAGGAGTTTTTAAGCTTACTTTAGTTTTTCGTTGTCCTCCTCCAATTACAGGTTATGAGAGTGGGTTAATAAGGACAGTGATGAAGTTCACTTCTCTACCACTGCCTCTAATCGTCGTTCTAATCTCTTCGTTTTGCCTATTCGTTTATTCAGTATCATTCATCCTATATATCTCATCAACATGAGAGCCATCATTTGTCTTCCTCTTGCCAGGATCCAGAAGCCTTCTAAATATATCTCATCGAAATTGTGAAAACAACAATGATCAAAAGGTAATTGGTTAATCCCATTGTTATTAAAATCCCAATTCAAGTCTTAGAATCTTATGATTTGAAGACTCCATAGTTTTCGATCAATCTGAATCCTGAGTAGAATCTTAATTTTGTAGAATCTTATGATTTATTGGTGTTACATGAAAGTAAAGTATAAGATTGTAATACGATTTTACGATTCTAGTGATCTGAACTCTATTAGACCAACATATATAAATAAAAAGTTAAAATTAAGAAAAAAAATCAAGCATTTATTATAAAATAAACTTAGTTTATTCGCCTAAAGTAAAATAAAGTTAATTAAGCGTTTATATACTTTCTAGAAATTTAAACTAAGTTTTATTTTATGTTTTAATCTTAATATAAAGTTCAACTAGCAACATATAGCTTAAAATCTCTCATGATTATTGTAACATAAAAAGATACATCTATGTTGTAGGATAATATTTTTATCATATTTGATTATATTTCTTATCTGCACTCATATAAGTTGAGGTTTTATTAATAAACTTTTGAGCTATATAACTAAAAAAACAATTATATCCGATTCTAAAAGCCCTAACTGATTTAAGTAGAATCTCGATATTAACAACCTTGGTTAATCTACATTCTAACAAAGAAGAAACCAAACAAGACAAAGGAAAAAAAACTATTTTGAATATCAATTGTAGGAAAAAATTGAAGAATGGCTCAAGATATAAGGTACTTCTAGAGTTAAACCTACTATGAATAAAATCCTAATTGAATTCTAATTACAACCTGACTTCTAATAAAACTCAAAACAAAATTAGAAAACTTAAACCTTAAATAGAAAACAACTCTAGCTCAAATTATGAGTCTTCCTTCTAGAAGATAGTCTCTTGTAAAGCGCAAAACGTTGTATCTGTTGGGTCAATTGTGCAGCACACACGAATCACCCAATCAATTTGTGATAACCACCAATTGGCAAGTAGACTATTCCTAGTCAACCCTTGCGTGCATGTCGAAATCTGCATCATATCTTTACATATATAATAGAGGAGTTGGGGCACCTCCAAATGCCCCATACCCTCAATTCTTTTTTTTTAGATTTTTTCTTTTTTTTATTTACTTTTTTTTAATTCTTTTTATATTTTTCTTTATTTATATATTAAATAATAAAAATTGTTATTTATTTGTAGATTAAATAATAATTAATCTAAAAGTAGTCCAACTATATCTCAGAGTGTCAAAGGAATGGCAATGGGGTGGGGCCGGGCAGGGCCGGCATGTCTCCTCCATACCCGTACCCGCCACCCAAATCTTATACCTGTACTTGCCTCAATACCCTAATACGCGTACAAAACGATTATTTATAACTGTACCTGTCATCTAAATCCTATATCCGTACCCACCACATTACCCGCCATGGGTATGAAGTGCATATCCAACAATAATTAATCTAAAAATAGCACAATTGTATCTCAACGTATCAAAGGGATGGTAATGGGCCGGGGTGGGTACGAGGTGCCTCCTCCATACCTGTATTCGCCACCCAAATTCTATACCCGTACCCAATTCATTGCCCTAATGTGCGTACATAATGATTATCTATACCCGCTCATATTAGTTATTTAATATTATTTTTAAAAACAAATTAAAAAATAAATTACTTTTTTATAACATGTACAAAATAATTATCTATACTCGCTCATATTAGTTATTTAATACTATTTTTAAAAATAAATTATTTTTTATAACATTGGTAAATAATTTCGATTCTTGAATTTAAACACTTATTTTTTAATTTCAAGATAAACTATGTACAAAATGAACCGATTATGGTGGGTATGGGTTGAAGCGGGGCGGGTATGAAGCGTGGCCGGGCCTATCCCCACTTATACCCGAGCCCGTCCCGTTTCAATTTAGTTTATAAGATTTACGCATTAGACAACAAACTAACAGTAACTGCCACCCAAATCCTATACCCATACCCTCCCTATTACCTGCCACCGGTATGAAGTGCATACCCAACAACAATTAATCTAAAAGTTTCACAACTATATCTCAAAGTATCAAATGGATGGCAATGGGGTGAGGCCGGTACGGGATGCCTTCTCCATACCAGTACCCGCCACCCAAATCCTATACCCGTAACTTCATTGCCCTAATATATGTACAAAATAATTATCTATACACACTCATATTATTTGTTTAATACTATTTTTAAAAACAAATTTTTTTTTACATTGATAAATAATTTGGATTATTGAATTTAAACCCTTATTTTTAAAATTTTAAGATTAACTATGTACAAAATGAGCCGGGTATGATGGGTATGAGGCTGGGCAGGGCGGTATGGAGCGTAGTGGGGGGCGGGTCCACTTATACCCGTACCTGCCCCGTCTGATTTTAGTTTATAACATTTACGCACTAGACAACAAAAATAACTGCACCCATCACCCAAATCCTATTCCCGTAAGAGGCCTATGACTTGCCATGGGTACGAAATGCATACCCGTACCTGCCCGCTGGTGATTGACCCGTACCCCTACCCACCTCATTACCTGCGGGTATCCATTACTCACCTCATACCTCTTTAATGTGTGTACAGAACAGTTATCTATACTCACTCCTATCAGATGGAGCCCATTACCATTCCAATATCTTTTAGTCAAAAAATTACCTACCACCAACTTTTCTACCAAAATAAACCAGAGCGTTATACCATGTGCCACACTGAACCGCCAATTCAATATCTTTTAAAATTGAATTCTTTGAGTTTGATTATTTTTGGGTTAGAAAAGTTATAATTGGGTTCTTTTGATAAAAACCCTAGCCCACTATACCAAACGTATATTCGTGCATAAAGCAGTAAATTTTTTATTTAAGACTTTTCTTATGTAATCCAAGAATAAGGCGCGGGTTACACCTCCAACAACCCAAAAAAAAAAATATAAAGAGTTTTCGTATTTAGTCCACGAAGAGCAACATTTCGCGTGCCTACTGCAACATATGATTTATTTTAACCTGATGAGGTATATAAATTTTAACTTAGGTTTATAAGATCTACGCATTATACAACAAAACTAACAATGCATTACATAACAAAACTAAGGTACGAAAAAATTTAATTCATTAAAGTTCCAAAAATTAAAAAGGAAAACATATTTTCAATTTAAGACTTTGCGTATTTAACCTATAAAAAAATAAAAAGGGTTCTAAAAAAAGGCCCCCCAAGAACCGAATATAATAAAGAAAATATTAAGCCAATATATTATTATTTTAATGCTTCTCTTATGTAATCCGAGAATAGGGTACCGGTTACACGTCCAACAATTTCGAATTAAGACTTTTCGTATTTAGTCCATAAAAAAAAAAAAATTAATCAAGTACACCTCCCATAACCAAAAATCAAAAAATAATAAATTCTTAATTTAAGACTTTCTATATTTAATCCGTAAAAAAATAAATCCATAAAATAAAAAAGAACAAATAAAGTCCCTATTAAAGACTTCAAATGGAAAATATAGTTTATCTTATTTTGTTACTGAAAACTTTTACAGTTACTACTATAGAAATTATGTAAATTGAACAACATTATGAACAGCTGATCAAACAAGATGTTAGTTCGATGTAAAAAATCACAGGTATAAAATACAGTGACCAATAAATACTATCCGTGCATCGCACGGGAACGAACCTAGTTTAGAAAGAAATGAAAAGATCATGTATTTGAATAGGGATCGGAAGGGTTTTAGAATTTTTTACCAAATTGGCACAATTTTGAAAATTAATTACCGAATTGGCACATTTATAAAAATATTTACCAAAATGATACTATTTACTGTGCATTTATCAACATACGCCATTTGAAACAGCGGAGGTAGGATGTATGTATTTCATATGCCATTTGCAACAGTGTATGTTGTATGTATGTAGAAGTCTATATAAAATATATATAAATTAAACGGTAAATAAATTATAGTAAGTTGGTGTTGGCGTAGTGGAATGAGGTTTTGTTGCCTTACCAAAGGTCGCAGGTTCAAGCCCTAAATCTCCATATATAATGCTCTTTTTTTTTCAACCTTTAAAACTATTATTGGGAAAGAGAAAACATATTTTTGGTAATAGCCTAGTGGTTACCAGCAATTTTGTGGATTGATAGGGCGTGGGCTCGAATGCCACTTCTCCCCCTTTTGCATAAAGCATTAATTATAAAGCTTTTTTAATATTTATAATATTAAATATTATATATTTTAGCAAAAATTATTTATTTTTAACAAACAAAAAAATTTATTTATTTTTTATATAAATAAATCAAACAAGAGGGCAAATACCCACTTTCTATGAATCCCACCAAATGCATTTTCTGTATTAGCATTAATTATTTATTTATATAAAAAATAAATAATTTTTTTTGTTTATTAAAAATAAATAAAGTTTTGAAATTATTTATTTATATGAAAAATAAATAATTTTTTTGTTTATTAAAAATAAATAAAGCTTTAAAATTATTTATTTATATGAAAAATAAATAAATTTTATTTTGTTAAAAATAAATAATTTTTGCTAAAATATATAATATTATATATATTAAAAAAGCTTTACATTTAAATACTAAAAAAGCTTTACAATTAATGCTTTATGCAAAAAGGGGAGCGGTGGGATTCGAACCCACGCCCTATCAATCTACAAAATTGCTGGTAACCACTAGGCTACTATTAAAAATACATTTGCTAAAATAGTATTTAAAGCTTAAAAGTGCAAATGCAAATGTCAAAAAAATACAGCGTTATTTATAAGGACTTGAACCTGCGACCCTTGGCAAGGTACCAAAACCCCATTCCACTACGCCAACACCACCTTGCTGCAATTTACTCACCGTTTAATTTATATATATTTTTTTATACACATCTATATACATACAATATAGGCCGTTACAAACGACGTATGAAATACATACATCCTACCTACCATTACAAATGACGTGTGTTGATAAATATACAGTAAATAATGCTATTTTAATAAATATTTTTGTAAATGTCTCAATTTGATAATTAATTTTTAAAATTGTGTCAATTTGTTAAAAAATTCACGGTTTTAGGGAGGGAAAAAACTAGCCTGTTGATTAACTCAGCTTGGCCATTGATTGGTTGCACATGATGACATGAAGACTGACACCTTGTGGTTTTACTTTGATCAATACGGAGATGACACTTGTAACTTGGTAGATGGAAAGGTCAAGGGCCAACGTGTCTCGTTATTGGACAAAATGTACCTGCCACTTTTTTTTTTCTTTTTTCTTGTATGAATTTTTTTTTTATAGATTAAATACAGAAAGTCTTAAATTAAAATTTTATTTTTATTTTAGTTTTAGTTCTTAGAGATTTAATTCTTTTTCTTTTATGGACTAAATACGAAAAGTCTGAAATTAAAATTTTTGGAAGTCTAACTGGCACGCTGTTCTTGGATTACATAAAAAAAAGTCTTAACTTAAATATTTATCGATCGAAATTTTTTTTTTTTTGGTTCATGGGGCCTTTTTTTTTTTATAGAAGCCTTCTTTACTTTTTCTATATTAAATACGAAAAGTCTAAAATTGAAAATTTATTTTATTTTTTAATTTTTAGAACTTTAACGAATTAAGTTTTGTTGTATCTTAGTTTTCTTGATGCACGAGTATACGCTTGGCATAGTGCGCTACGATTTTTATTAAAATAACCTAACTATAACTTTTCTAGCAAAAAATAATTGAGATCTAAAAATTTGATTTTGAAAGATACTGAATTGTTGGTTCAATGTGCTGCATGGTACAATGCAAAACGTATGGATTTTTTCAATAAAAAATATGATAAAATATATTTCTTATATTAATTCTTTAACAAAAAATTTATTTTTCCTTTTTTTGTATGAATTTTTTTTTCTTTTGTGAATTAAATACAGAAAGTCTTAAACTAAAAGTTTATTTTTGTTTTATTTTTGGTTCTTGGAGGTTTAATTCTTTTTCTTTTATGGACTAAATACGAAAAGTCTGAAATAGAAATTTTTGGAGGTCTAACTGGCACCTGTTCAAGGATTACGTAAGAGAAGTCTTAAATTAAATATTTATTGGTCAAATTTTTTCTTTTTTATTTTTGGTTCTTGGGGGCTATTTTTGTTTTATAGAAGCCTTTGTATTTTTTTTTTTTATATTAAATACGAAAAGTCTGAAATTGAAAATTTGTTTTATTTTTTAATATTTAGAACTTTAACGAATTCAGTTTTGTTGTATCTTAGTTTCATTGATGCACGAATATACGTTTGGCATAGTGCGTTAGAGATTTTATCAAAATAATCCAACTATAACTTTTTTAGCAAAAACTAATCGAGCTCTAAAAATTTAATTTTGAAAGATATTGAATTGGTAGTTCAGTGTGCTGCATGGTACGGCGGCAAATGTATGGATTTTTTTAATAAAAAATATGATAAAATATATTTTCTATTTTAAATCTTTAACAGGAAATTTATTTTTCCTTTTTTCTTGTGTGGAATTTTTTTCTTTGTGGATTAAATACAGATGTCTATCAATCTCTCACTTGCCGCTCTGTCATTGTCTGATTTTTGGTTGTTTGATCACACTCGAAATTATGTATTTACTTAAACATATGGATTTTTTCAATAAAAAATATGATAAAATATATTTCCTATATTAAGTATCTAACAGGAAATTTATTTATTAGTGTTATAAAAGAAATAGTTTATTTTTAAAAATAGTATTAAATAACTAACAGAGCAAGTATAGATAATCCTTCTGTACGCACATTAAGGAAGTACGGGGTGGGTAATGGATACCCGTAGGTAATGAGGCGGGTGGGTGTACGGGCCTGTAATCACTGGGGTGGGTAAGGATATGCAATTTATACCCGTGGTGGGTAATGAGCCGGGTATGGGTATAGGATTTGGGTGACGGATGCGGTTAGTTTTGTTGTCTAATACGTAGATCTTATGAACCAAAATAAAACAGGGTGGGTACGGGAATAAGTGGGCACCCGCGCCGCCACGCTCCATACCCGGCCCGCTTGGCCTCATACCCACCATACTCAGTTTATTTTGTGGCAATGCCCGCCCTGCCCCACTCTATACCCGCTCCGCCCTGCCCCATACCCACCAATGGTTCATTTTATACATAGTTAACCTTGAAGTTAAAAAATACGTCTTTAAATTTAATAATCCAAATTATTTACCAATATTATAAACAAATAATTTGTTTTCAAAAAGAGTATTAAATAACTAATTTAAGCGGTATAGATAATCGTTTTGTACGCACATTAGGGTAATGGGGCGGGTACAGGTATGAAGGAGGCACGCCGTACCCGCCCAGCCCCATTGGCGTTCCTTTGATAAGTTGAGATATAGTTGGGTACTTTTAGATTAATTATTGTTGTTTAGTTTACAAATAAATAACAATTATTGTTGTTTAATATAGAAATTAGTTAGGTGACCAAAAATTTTTTTTTAAGAAAAATGGAAATAAAAAGGAAAATATGTAAGAACATAGGATTGGAAAAAAAATTTAAGAAATTAGTTGGGCGTATAGGCTTATAGTATTAAATAACTAATAAGAGCAGGTATAGATAATCGTATTTATCAATTTGTGTTTCGGGTATAAGTGGGGACCCACCCAGCCATGCTCCATACCCGCCCCACCCTACCCCGCCCCACCCTGCCCCGCCTCATACCCACCAATGGTTCATTTTGTACATAGTTAACCTTAAAGTTAAAGAATACCTCTTTAAATTCAATAATCCAAATTAAATAACTAATATGAGCAAATATAGATAATCGTTTTGTATACACATTAGGGTAATGGGGCGGGTACAGGTATGCACGAGGCACCCCATACCCGCCCCGCCCCATTGCCATCCCTTTGATAAATTAAAATATAGTCGGGCTGTTTTTAAATTAATTATTATTGTTTAATCTACAAATAAATTACATAAATAACAATTATTATTATTTAATATATACAAATTATATGTAAGAAAAAGGAATTGGAAAAAAGAAAAATAAAAAAAGGGAAAAATCTAAGAAAATGAGGTTGGGGTTGGGAAGGGTTTTTAAGGAATGGGGAAAAGAAAAATAAAAAAAAGGAAAAATTTAAGAAAATGGAATTGGGGGTGGGGAGAGTTTTTAGGAGTTCAAACTCCTCTATTATATAATAGATAATTTAAAACGGGATTAGCTCTTCAGTGCCATTGAATTTACAACAGTACAAAAGGTTTGTTCAATTATTATTTAAGGGTTCTTTTTTTACTAAAATTTACTATAGTTTTAAAAATTATTTTATATTTTATATTTTTTTAATAAGTTATTTAAAATTTTTAAGTTTTTTTAATGACATGTCTTAATATTAAATCATTGATATTTATTAGTTTTTTTTTCCTAAGTGACATTTAAAATAATATTTGTTAATATAAAATTATTTTTTAAAATATATATAAATTTTTAATATATTTAAAATATTATTTTTAAATATTTTCAATTATTTTAAATGTAATTTGAAATTTTTTTAAAATTCTTTTCTCTTTTTTTAAAACCCTTGCAAGTAAAAGCTACCAGATGTTAATAATATTAATATTAAGGTTTAACATTGAAAAATTTCAAAAAGTTTAGATGAGTTTTTAAAAAATTAAAAAAGATAGGTGGCTGTTTTTAGGGTTATTTAAAATTTAGTACCCAATATTTTTGAAAATAATAAAAAAGATCCTAACCTTTTTTATTTAATAAAAAAGCTCATAGGCTTTCGTCATGTTAATAAAAGAGCTCCTTAAAACGTGGCGACATTATTTTCTATTGATAGAGTTGATATGACAACTATATTTTAGTAAGAGTCTTTCTAACATGTGCCCATTGGGCACATGTTAATATGCATTAATTGCACCATGTTTTTATATTTGATTGACCAGATACAATTAGAAATAATAATAAATTTTGTATTAGCCAATTAAATGCTAAAATATGGTGTATTTAATATACCTTAATATGTGCCCAATAAGCACATGTTAGAAAATTCCTTTTAGTAATGCTATAAAATGGCAAAAGTACCCTTCAATGCCTTTGTTATTACTTTATAAGCATGTAATTTTAGATGTTATATTGTATATAAACTATCTTTTTTTGCTTAATTTGTTTGAAAATATGGTTAATAATTGATACTTTTGCCATTTTACTATGGCGTTAATAAAAAGTTAGTTGTCCACATCAGTTTTGTCGACGGAAAATGATGTCCATGCTGGAGATGAATCTTTTTATTAATGAAAAAAAAAACTCAGGAACCTTTTTATTAATAGAACATCTTTATGTTGACACACAACATCTAGAGAGCGATTTCGTAGTATATTGACATGCACCATGTTTGAGCCAAAACATATCAAATGCACAATAGAGACTTTATTTTGAAAATATATCAACAAGATATATATTATTAGCATCATATTCCATAGTATTTTTGAATGAAAATACATTGAATTAAGACAGAGAGTACAAGCACATGAACAGGTGTTACATACTATACAATGTTTAAGATATATATTATTAGCATCATATTCCATAGTATTTTTATTAATACAACAACTTTATGTTGACACACAACATCTAGAGAGCGATTTCGTAGTATATTGACATACACCATGTTTGAGCCAAAACATAGCAAATGCATAATAGAGACACTTTATTTTGAAAATATATCAACAAGGTATATATTATTAGCATCATATTCCATAGTATTTTTGAATGAAAATACATTGAATTAAGACAGAGAGTACAAGCACATGAATAGGTGTTACATACTATACAATGTTTAAAAAAATTAGTTTATATCTAGTTCAATACTGAAAATAATCATTTTGAGTAGGACAATACTTTTTTCATTTATTTTTTGTAAAGTATAATGCTACAACAATTCACATATAGTTAGTTTTGTGTTTTATTAATTTTTTTACGTTAAAATTAACTTCATTTTTCCTAAATGTAAGGTGGCAAGTGGAGTTCACTCTCCACCTTTATATGCTAAAAATTTAGTTTTTTCCTAGTGAATATAATAACTATGTCAGTGACATGAAACCGGATTGGAGGATGGATGCCCATGTTTCAACCCACCTTGAAATTTTTATCTTTCAGTGAAGGTTACTTTAGGCCTCTTGATGCAGTCCATATTAGGTAGAAAACGTCTTGGTGTTTAATGAGCTTGACGGATCCTAGACGCGGGTAAGATAAGGTTGAACATAGTTAGAGTTTGATCTTAATTAGGAAAGTTTATATTTGAAATCTAATTATTTAATTTTATTTGTATTGTTTTAGTCTTTATTTTAGAAAGATCGCACAGATTGCTAGGTGAAACATACAGATTGCAATCTCCATCGTTGATCTCAATTAGGGATTTAATTTAAAATTCGTGATTGTTTTAGTCTAGTTAGGAAAGCTCGTCTATTTAAAGAGAGGGCAAGTTAGGGTTTTAGGCATTCATTGTTTAGATAATTCATCCCTTTTATGTGCTTTCCCTCTATTCTCGAGGTGTGAGAATTACGTTAAACTATTCTCCTCTTGGTCTTTATTATTTTCATAATAAGAGTTAAGAGAAGGCTGTTCAACCTTTCCCTTCCCGTGCTCGTTAATTTCTATCTACGCACTGTATCATTTTGAGTTCCAGCATAATTAAGAAATTAACCAAACCCAAATGAAAATTATGGCCCTTTTCATCGGAATGGAATTTAGGCTCTCTTTGGGAACACAGTTTTGCCAGGCTTTCATGTGACATTTAGTATTTTAAGTGAAGGAATAAATAAACAGTATTGTTTCGTAAATATTTCTTCTGATTAGAGTTTAACTATTTGACTAGTCAAAGACTCAAATTATGAAATGGTTCGTTTGATAACAATTTTTATATTTTTGTAAGTATCCCTCCCCCCCCCCCCCCCCCCCCCCCCCCCCCCCCCCCCCCAAAAAAAAGACAATGTACTTTTTAAATATAGTGTTCAAAAGTAAAAAAATTCACTACTCATTCTGTCTCCAATCTTTTATTTTGGACCTTATAATTGATCTATGTTCTTGTCTTGTGCAATTTAGAGTAATAAATACTTTGTACGTGACATAATACTTGTGTGCACTAAAACCTATTTTACACCAACTTAATTTTTTCCCATACTAGACCAAACTAATATTATTCAATCCACCTTTTGGTCCAATGTTAAGATATTCATCGGTTTTCAGTCTGATCTAATCCAAATTTGCACCAATGAATACTTCTACTTTACCATGGTTACTTCCAAGTTGCACAAGAAAATTTGCTCCAAATTTGCCCCGGTTCTTTGTTCCTTAACACACATGGCGTCTCGACCTTCTTGGGCATCAAGATGATCTTTATCCCCTCAAAGGTGAAGCTATATGTGTTCCTTCTTCCGTCATGGACAACGCTCCTATCATACTGCCACGAACGTTCCAATAGCAAGTGACAGGCATCCATCATAACAACATTGCACCAAACCGCTTCACGATATGTGTCCCCAATTTAGAAATTGACCGAGCAACGTCTTGATACAGTTACCTGATCGTCTTTCTCGAGCCAAGACATCGTGTAAGGGTTCAGATGTTCCTCCGTCTTCAACCCTAGCTTCTGAAGAACTTCTTCGGAGATGGCGTTCTCACAACTTCCCGAATCAATGACCATATGACATACCCTGCCGTCAATGGTACAAGTGGTCTAGAAGATGTCATGGTGCCGCCAATCTTCTCCTTCTGCTTCTTTAGGCATGAAGCCAACTCGCTTGACTTATAGCAAGTGACCTTTGTCACCCACTAATTCCTCCTCGCCAAGTGAAGGTAGCGCGTCCTAAGTTTCTTCCAACACAATGACGCCAACTTGCTCAAACTCTGAATTTTCTGTACGAAGGTCGGAGCCCACCCACTGTTTTTTGACATTGGCGGTATCGATACGGAGCCGATGCTACCTCGACTCAGGGTCTGGTAAATCAGCAACCGCCAAATTCTTGATCTTGTCCTTCACCTTTTTGTTTTTAACCGGTGTTAATGGGCATTGGAGCTGGGTTCCTGGCTTTAAGTCAGGATTTGCCCACAGTTGAATCAAGCAATGCTTGATTTGCCTAAGTTTCTCCTCAAACTCGTCTAATCTTCGTTCGTTTTGCATAATTCGGTCTCGATCAGAAACTTCGTCAATAGGAGCGTATTTTTGACGACTTAATGCCATCTCAGAAATGTTCTGAGCTCTGATACCAACTAATGTAGCGCGACAGCGGAAGATTAGGGGGATAGGAAAAGATAGTTTATGTTTCTTACAACCTGAGAAATCAGAGGAGTTAAGGAAAACATAATTAATTTTTTGAATTCAACTCTATATAAATCCTAGATTTACTCCTCTTTATGTAGAAGAGGGTTTCTTAAAGAAGAAGTATTCTAATTCAAATCAATGGTTGAGATCGTGATCCTTGTGATACAAGTTAACGGTCAAGATCGTGATCCGTGTACTACATTTAAAATAAATAAATAAATAATATATAAATAAGCATATAAATATGAAATATAAAAACAAATCCTAATCTAAATAAAACTCTTTCTAAAACTTTATCTAAATCACAACTTCACATGCAATTGTTAATCCGTGTACTCTCAGTGGTGTCGCCAAGCTTGAGCTGTCATCACTTTCACGGCCATTAAGCCTGGCTTCGGCCTCTCTCTAGCCCCGTGCTCGCCAAGCATGTCTTCTCTTAGCTGATGCTGACGCCAAGCCTTCTCTGGCTAAGATGGCCGCTACATCAGATAACGACTTAAAAATATCCGGTTTGGGTATACCCCATTCTGTTGAAGTGTGGGTTTAAGATAGGATACGGATATTAGTTTGAAAAATTTCGGATACCTGATCCAATCATATATTGAATATATAGAGTCTTAAATAAGTATTTATATTGTGTTTGAAATAATTGGTTATGTTATTGTGAGTAAATATTAAGGTTGCAGGTAGAGTTTTGAATCCTAGCAAATATTTTTCAGAGTGTGTATTTTTTTCTTTTGTCTTTCAACAAAAGCATACCCCACTTTTATATAAAAAAATTCTATTTTTTAGCCATTTATCGCAAAAAAGGGGGGTTTTTCTCTTAATTCTTTAATGAATCAATAACAATAGATAAAGTAGAATAAAAAATTTTTATTTTTATTTTTTATTTTTTGGTTATGCTCTATAACTCTATATGCAATTTTTGAACTTTCCACACATTTGTGATGCTTTGATTTACATGTCATTATGGTTTATGATTTTATGACCATCAAAGTATGAAAATTAAGTGTATGATCTTTTTTAATTTTTAAATTATGAAGCTCAAGTGTATAGTATTGTAATAATTTTATAATATACTGACAACAATTTTAATGACATATTAAGGGGGCTTGTTTATGTCTATTATAAAATTAATTTTATAAGAACTTTTAATTAAACGAGCGAGCACCCGACCAAGTGTGATCTAACCCGATCTTTTAGAATATCCGACTTTTTAAATCACATTATGATTAATAATTTAGGCAATTTTAATATTTTGGGTATCCAATCAGAAGTGCATTTCAAATAGAGGACCCAACTGTGCTCAGCCCTAGTTTGAAAGGATAAGCTTTGCCCTACCTACCTACGATATAAGTTGTTTGAATATTTTCAACAGAATAAGAAATTAAAATTACAGAAATAACTATCACTATTAGTTCCTATAATATATATTTTTATTATTTCTTGTGTATTTTAAGTGTACACTTGAGATTCAGAACCGTTACCCAAAATGGTCCAAAATAAAAAATTATAACCCAAAATGGCCTATTTTAAAAAATATTTCTCCAAATGGTCTCCACGTTATCAATTTTAAAATTTTAAAATTTTTTTTTGTGTTTTTTGGTACTTGATACTTCAAACCTATTTAAATTTTTTATTTAATTTAATAAGTTATTAATTAAATTAAATATATGAATTATATTTTTATTATTATGTTATCTTTAGCTTTGTAGCATGTGTTTAAGTTAAATTATATATATAATTTATAATAAAAAATTTAAATTAAGTAGTTTGTTAAATATTAAATAATATTATTTATACATAATTTTTTAATTTACTCATTATTATAGTTATATAATAATAGTTGTTTGCTTATATAATATTTAATATAAATTATTATTCTTAAAATTATCATCATAGGGAGTGAGGTATTTACAAAATAAAAGAAAAATTTAAATTTGATGGCATGGAGGTTATTTGGGTAAATATTTTTTTAAAATAGACCATTTTAAATAATTTTTTTTTATTTTAAATTATTTTGGGCAATGGCTGTGAGATTGGTATGGCAGCAACTTCCATGTTTCCCTTTTATATATAGAGAGACTGATCATCCAACATTTGGGGGGAAAAAAAAAAAAAAAAAAATCAAGTTAACAAGGGACAAAAGTGAGAGAGGGAGAGAAAGTATGGATCCCAAAAAGGAACAATCTCAGCAGCCCAAGTTACTCATCCAGTTCGAAGGGGCAGGTTGCAAAATCGAAACTGGCCGCAACAAAAATGAGCACGGAAAGCAAGAAAATGGAGGTGTCGACCTTGATTCGCACCCACCCCCAGCAGCCACCATCAAGACAGGTGAGAATGAAAATAAGAAAGGGAATCAGCGCAACAAGGGCATCCGTATTGGCAAGGGCGGTGATAAATAAAGAAGATCTGCCTATGAGTCTAGTGGACACACTATTTCACTTAATTATAGTTGGTTTTTAGTAAGAAATCTAATCCACTTCTACATATAGATATTAATCCAAGGCGGTTAGCTCCTTTGTATAAATGGAAGAAAACAATTATGCAGTATATGACACACGCCTATGAATAAATCCGGGCTTATGTTTTATGTTAAATCCTTTATGTCTCTTCCGGTGAGCCTTATGTTTTATTCTGGCTTTATGTTGTGTGTAAGCTTTACTTTGGGTGTCATGTGCGCTTAAATTGCGTTATTTTATGTTGGAACCATGTCATTTTATGTGAATTTTAATGCTGGATTTATGTTTGATCATAATTTGCTTTATTTTGTTGCTTGGATTCATTGCATCTATTGATCTAATGATACTTAACTCTTACAAGTTTCTTGAATTTAATCCTATATGTTGTATCAAGTTCATTCATCCCTCCTGTGGGCTATTTATGGAGTTTGATTTAGATATATGCAAATCGTTTAATAAATGCATATATTTATCATCGTTATCCAATTTCATGGACTAAAACATCCGAATTTAATTTTGAGATGTGCACTTAGGTAAATTGGAACTTGTTTTACTCGATCAGTCGAGAGAACAACCACAACCTTATGCTCTAAAGCACATCTATATATTCCTTGTCTTAGTTGTCTTTATCTGTTCTATCTTGTTGCTTTGTCCTGATTTCTGGTGGTTTGCCTAGTCTTGCTTAGGTCTCTGTTTTGTTCATACTCTGTTGTTTTTGTGCTGTTTTGTTCCTAGTCCCTCTTTTGTTGCGGTTGGACTTTAGCCTCGTCAAGTGAGTGGCCTGCTTGTATCACGTTTTTGGCACAAATTATAGAAAAAAAATCTATACAAAGTCTGTGTTTAATCAATTAACGATCAATATCATGAGATTTGTACGAAGGCAATTTACTTTATTTAACTTTTGACTTGTGAGGCCTTATGTCCCCAGTGTCTACTCCAATAGTCCTACGGCATAGTTATTATTATTTTTTTTTGGGAATTTATCATGTACACATATTTTTAGTTAGTGTTCCAATCTCTAGTTCACAGTTTTTTTTTTTTTTTTTTTTTCTATTTTGAGAGGGGGGGGGGGGGGGGGGTGGACATTGAAATGAATAAACTGACTTTTAAAAATCTAATTTTTAATTTCTCAAAAATAAAACATTAAAAACAAAAAAGTATAATAATACCAATCACACCCTTAATTTTCAAAAGTAATTTGCAAGTTTGATGACAAAAATTTTAATTCTTTTATGCAACTTGAAGACAACAAACTTGACCTTCGACCATTAATTTTATAATATTTTTATCTTTTCTACCTTAATTTTATCTTTCAACTCAGTGGCAACATAAAACGGAGTTATATGTCAGACATAAGATCTTATCCTTTGTTTTTTTCCACTTGGGTGAGTTTTATCAGGTTTTGCTTTGGTGGTATGCTAGATTTTTTAATGAGAGTTATCTCTCTAAATATCAGAAAAAAGCTCTAATCCTTCCAATTGTAAATCTTGTCCTTAACTAACATCAAATTCATCCGTATCTTATCTCATTAAACCAAATAAGCCACTTGTTTTATTTTGAGAACTTCAGTGTATATGCGTATGTCAATTGTGTCTAGTAGTGATGTTATTAACTTTTACAACTCTATACATAGACATCAAGTTTTAATTATCTTTTGTGCCAAGTTGTATTGAAAAGATATATCTTTTTTGCTTTCATTCTAATGTACTTATGAGATGAGTAGTTTTGTGTTTAGTGAAAAAAATTTAAGAAAGGAGTTAGTCCTGATGCCAAAAATATGTTGGGTTCTGAAATATTTTTCATGAAAATTACAAGAACGATACTTTTAACAAGAGAAAAAAAAAATGATATTCAATTATACTAAGAAAACTATTCTCATATTTTCTAGTAAAAATTATAAGTAGTGGAGTTCCAAATGGAAACCCCATCATCTCCAAATATCTTTCGGGTGTTGTCAATAAGGTTCTGTTTAGTACATGGAATTGCAATTAGAATGTAGAATTGCGATTCCAATTCTAATTCTGGTGGAATTAGAATTCTGTTGGAACTGAAATTCCATTGTTTGGTTCATTAAAAGATTTGGAGGTTAAAATTGTAATTACATAATGAATTGAATCATCAAGGCTTATCGATCAATCAAGTTAGAGTATTTCGAGCTTTAAATGAACTGCAGTCGGACTTTGGTCGAAGCTATTCACATTGCATTCGAGTTGTTATGGTCGGACCAATTCCCTTTGAGTTTGAGTTATTCGAGTTTCAAGTTAAATCAGGTAAAAAATGTCTTAACGGATGAGAAACTTCTTGCGGGGAAGTGTATATGGGAGACTAGGAAGAAGTTCGGGTTGAGCTTTGATGTCGATGATTCTGTTATGATCGAGCAATTTGCATTGACAGATTAGACTCTTTTTTTTTGAGTATCTCCCATCCCTCTTGGTTTTTGATGCTCTGCTCTCATTTGCCAGCTTGGTCTAGTTACGCCCTTTTTTTCTCCAGGTCTAGAGTCCTATAGCATGTACTGTCTGTATATGCATTCAGTTTTTGCTATCCTGTCTCCATGTTCTATTCTGTTGTTTGTAATTTTCCTTTCTTTGGTCCCCGTTTCCTTATGGTGTCCTTGGTCGAGTGGCCGGATTTATATCGCGACCTTGTCGCTAACTATCAAGGAAAAACAAAATCTAAAATAAGAATTGCTTATAGAAGATAGAATCTTGTAGAAAGAAAAAGGCAATATCAAAGTCCAAACTTGATTTAGTAACACTATTACAATTAAAGTTGTTTACTGTATTCTTAGTATAAGAACAACAACAATAACAACAAACCCAGTGCCTCCAAGGGCTCCCACCTATGCAGGTTCTGGGGAGGGTAGATGTACGCAGCCTTCCCCCTTCAGGGGGCTACCCTGAAGAGAGGCTATTTTCGAGGACTCCAAACCTGAGGAGCAGGTCCACTGCATGGAGCAAGTGACATGGCAGTAGGAAAGTAACAAATAAGTAGGGCACACACACGGCAAGCAAAACAACAAACATACAAACATAAACATAGACATAAACACAAAAACAGAAAGCATAAAGACATAAAGCATAAAGCAAGCCACATCAGTAGAGATTCAAAGATAAGATAGAGATAGGGATAGAGCTAAAGATAAAGATGAAGATAGGATAGGGATACGTAGGCAAGTGGCAGCTCATGAAGCTAGTGCACCACCTACATGCGCCAGCAAGAAGACAAGGCCTAGCACTACTAAGCTTGACTACACTACTCCTACTAGAGCCTCTAATACCCCTATGTTAGCCCTCCATTGGGCCCTATGTACGGCAATCTCCTCGTGAAGATTTACATGGGTGAGGTCTTGTCGGATCGTCTCCATCCATCTCTTCTTCGGCCTGCCTCTTTCTCTTTTGCCTAGTGTAGTAAGGGTTTGTTCGCATCTCCTTACTGGAGCGTTGTCCGGTCTCCTTCTGACATATCCGAACCACCTCAAATATTTCTCTCTCAATTTATCTTCAATGGAGGCTACGCCCAATTTGCCTCTTATGACATCGTTCATGATCCTATCCTTCCTTGTGCGTCCACACATCCACCTCAGCATTCGCATCTCTGCCACCTTCATCTTCTGTGTATGCTGTAGTCTCATCGCCCTGCACTCCGCCCCATACGTCATGGTTGGTCTCACAATCGTCTTATAGTATCTCACCTTTAGCATCAAGGGGAACTTTCTATCACAAAGTACCGCGGTGGCCATCCTCCACTTATGCCTCCCCGCTTTAATCCAGTAGTTGACATCCTCGTCCATTTCGCCGTTGTGCTGTATCATGGACCCCAAGTACCTGAAGCTTTCCTTCTTCGATATGGCGTTAGATCCGATCTTGACTTCTTCCCGGCTAGGTGTGGAAGAGGGATCGAACTTGAGTTCCATGTACTCGGTCTTGGCTTGCTTAGTCGTAAACCCTTCGATTACTGTATTCTTAGTCTAACATCAAATTGCTGAGTGTTGGACAACTAATTCAAAAAGCAAGGTCAATTATATTTTAAGGTGGCGAATGAAAAATATTTTAAACCCATTCCTTAATGGAAAAAATTAAAAAATAAAAAAAAGTACCAAATCCAAAAATAATTCCTCTTACTTTGCCCTTGAATCAAAATTTTGCATTTAAGTTGTTGAGCATAAAAAGCCTCTGTTTTGGCACTTTAGGTTTGGTCATTTAAATTATTGCATTTGTTGAGCTTGAATAATAGGGTAATACGTGTACAAAATATGACGGAAAAGGAAAAATTTGCAAGTGCTACATATATGGAAAACTACATAGGTTGAACTTTCATAAAAATGTTTGGAGGGAAAAAGCTAATGAGTATACTGAAAGTGTGGGCATATTTTCTTTTGGTATAAATCAAAGGCGTCTTCAAATATTTACTAGATCCATGAATCAAACTAAAAGACAAAGTGGTCGTCAGGTGGAAATTCTAAGAATTGATCAGATAGGAGAATTCTTGTCAGAAAAAGTCCAGTTGTTGGGATATAAGTTGAGCCTAATTGTATTGAGCCTTGTTTATAAGGTAGATGATTGGGCCAACCTGATTTAGACTAGTGATACACTAGGGTTTTAGTGTAGGAGACTCTAAATATACATTAGGGTTAGTGTATATTGACATTAGGGCTAAGAAGGTTGAGAGATGCCTGGGGTAAACTTTCCATGATATTGTGGATGTATTGTGCACCCCTTCGTGGGTATGCGCTTCAATTAAACTGATATAGCCCATTAACAGGCTTGGTGTGTTAGTTAGCGAGTACAACTTGGCGGGTACCAAGGTTGGCTAGTAGAAGGACGCGGATGCGGCAGGAACGAGTTTAACGAAAGAGGACGCCCGGAGGACTTCTTGGATTGGCTTGCTGTGGCAGAGGAGATCCTTAAGTTTAAGGAGGTTCCGCTGAGGAAGCAGGTGCCACCGATTGCTACCCGGTTATGGGGTAGAACCACTACATGGTAGCAACAGCTGAAACACATGTGGCTTCATCAGAGGAAGGCGAAGGTAGAGTCGTGGGAGAAGATAAAGAAACATATGAGAGGCACCTTCCTGCCGGACAATCATGCCAAGATGATGTACCAACAACTACAAGGTTTGCGACAGGGCTCTAGATCCGTGGAGGAGTATACGGTGGAGTTCTACTCATTGATCGCCAGGTACGATTTGGCGAAGACGCGAGAGCAATTGGCGAACCGTTATATTGGCGGGTTGAAGGAGCTTATACAAGAGGTTTTGAACATGTTTGACATATTCTCCATCTCGGAGGCAAACTAGAGAGCTGTGAACGTTGAATGGCAACAAAGGCATTGCCAAGTTGGCGGGGCCTGGGGAGCACAGGTTTGCGGAAGAGACCTAGTGAGAGCATTGCAACATTAGAGTGCACAGAACATGCCAGTAATCGCCAATGCTGGTAAACCAGTTACTTACGCCTTCGTGGCTACGTCAAGAACCCATTGCTTCACATGTGGAGAGATGGGGCACCGTGCTGCTAAGTGCCATAAGGGTGATAGATCCGGCAAGGGACTTTTCATCAAGGAACTCCACGGAGAAGATAGCTAGGTTAGTGAGGAAGAAACTCAGACTGAGTTAGCGCCATTGGAAGAAAACACTGTGGCAGGTGATGAAGGATGCTTACTTGTGATTAGGTGCTCTTGCTTTGGGCCAAGAGAAGAATCGGGAGATGGATGGCTGAAGAATAACATCTTCCAGACCACCTGCACCATTGGCGATAGAGTATGCTGCATGGTGATAGACTAGGGAAGTTGTAAGAGCATGATCTCCGAAGAGGCAGCTGCCAAGCTAGTGCTGACGACAGAAACACATTTGAGTCCATACAAGCTCTTGTGTATCAAGAATGGAAACCACATAACTGTGTCTAATGAAGCTTCGTAAATTTTTTGATTGGGTCGAAGTACAAGGATGGAGTTTAGTGTGACGTTGTCACCATGGACGCTTTCCGTCTATTATTGGGGCGCCCATGGAAATATGATAGGAGTACCATCCATGACGGATGGAAGAACATGAATAGCTCCATCTTTGAGGGGACAAAGATGATCTTCATCTTGTTACCCAAGAAGGATGAGGTGCTACGAGCTTTAATAGCTCAACACCTAAGTATACTGGGACGAGCTATGTTTGCCATGGAGGTTGGCGACACAAAGATCGTCTTTGTGTTGATTGGAAAGGAGAGTAAAATGAATCTAAGAAAGATACCGAGTGAGGTTACCACCTTGTTGAGTGAGTACGCTGATCTCTTTTCGGAGGAGTTACTGGATACGTTACCTCAATTACGAGATATACAGCATTTCACTGCTTTGATGCCAGGGGTTGCTTTGCTGAATAGGACTCATTACCGTATGAGTCCATCATAGCTTGAGTTGAGCCACCAAGTGGAGGAACTGCTCGCCAAGGGGTTTATCATGGAGAGCTTGAGTCCTTGTGCAGTGTCGGATCTGTTGACACCAAATAAGGATGGTAGTTGGAGGATGTGTGTGGACCATAGAGCCATCAA
Organism: Simmondsia chinensis; assembly: GCA_018398585.1. Lineage (NCBI taxonomy): Eukaryota > Viridiplantae > Streptophyta > Magnoliopsida > Caryophyllales > Simmondsiaceae > Simmondsia > Simmondsia chinensis. The sequence continues at coordinate 27,475,576 of JAGTTD010000003.1, read as the reverse complement.
CAAGATCACGGCACATTACCGATTTCCTATTCCGTGATTGGATGACCTACTTGATCAACTACGAAACGTGAAGGTGTTCACCAAACTAGACCTAAAGAGCGGGTATCGTCAGATCCATATCTTGCATGGAGATGAGTGGAATACCATCTTTAAGACTTGGGAGGGATTATATGAGTGGCTTGTCATGCCATTCGGGTTGTCAAATGCACTAAGTACCTTCATGCAATTTATGAATTAGGTACTTCACTCATTTATTAGGAACTTTGTCATCATTTACTTTGATGACATCGTGATCCACAGCTAGAGCAGAGGTGGGCACTTGGAGCATCTCAGAGGCGTGATGAGTACCTTGCGGGAGAAATATCTGTTCGCGGCCCTAAAGAAGTGTGAGGTCATAAGAAATAACGTAACATTCCTTAGGCTTATTGTGTCCAAGGACGGTATATCAGCTGACGAAAGGAAGATTGCAGCCATAATATGTTGGCCACCACCAAAGATAATTAGTGAAGTTAGGAGTTTTCACAAATTGAAGTCTTTCTATAGGCGGTTTGTGTGTAACTTCAGCTTCGTGATGCCGCCAATCACTGATTGTATGAAGGGAGTTCCTTTGCTTGGACTCTAGGGGAAGCTGACGCCTTTGATGAGATCAAGAGGAGACTAACCATGGCACCTGTGTTGGCGTTACCTGACTTCCAGAAGACATTCAAATTTCATACTAACGCCTCCAAGGTTGGCATTAACGCAATGCTCAGCCAAGAGGGAAGACCTATTGCATACTTTAGTAAGAAGCTTGACGAAAGTAAGTTGAATTACTCTACTTATGACATCGAGTTCTATGCAGCAGTTAGGGCGTTGGGGCACTGGTAATCTTACCTCACCAATAGAGAATTCGTATTGTATTCTGATAACGTAGCGTTGAAGTACATAAATAGCCCGATAAACTATCAGATCGACATGCCCAGTGTGCAAGCTACATTCAGCTTTTTCAATTCGTCATCTAGCATAAGTGTGGTTCCTTGAACAAAGTGGCAGATTCATTGAATAGGTGGGATCTTGTCTTATCACAAAGCAGAGTGATGGCAACTGGGTTTAAGCAGTTGGCGAGACAATACAAAGGAGATCTCACCTTCGATGACATGTGGTGGGATGCCCAATTTGGCTATTCCCAGATATTCTACTCACAATGGGTTCCTTTTCAAAGAAAACCAACTCTGTGTCCCGGATTCAAGTCTACGGTTGAAGATCATTGAGGGGAAGCGTAACGAGGGACATATGGGACTAGATAAGATGCTACAGCCCGTGAACACCAACTATTATTAGCTTTCGTTATAGAAAGAAGTAGAGAGATTTGTCATACATTGCCGCATTTGCAAAGTCTTAAAGGGCGGAGTGACCAACGCAGGCCTATACCTGCCCTTACTAGTTTTGAGTCAGCCTTTAGCGGATGCTAGTATGGACTTCGTATTGGGACTACCACGGACAAGGGGAGACCTCGATTTCAAATTCACCGTAGAAGATCAATTCTCAATGATGGCGCACTTCATCGGGTGCAAGAAGGCTGCTGATGCCATACATGGAGTCGGTTTCCCAAAATAATGCTAAAAAATAAAAAAAATGTAAAAAATAATGCTGAAAAAAAAATATTTCCAAATCTACTGTTGAACCGCGTTTGCAAAATGAGTTTAAATTTCAATAAAACCGGATAAAAAAATGTGGGTTATATCAGTATAAACCGCGTTTACAAAACGCGGTTTACCTTAATATAAACCGCGTCTACTAAACGCGGTTTATAACTGAACCGCGTTTACAAAACGCGGTTTAACGTCAGCAATCCAAAAGCCCCTTTTTTTCACTTATACTTACCATTATGCCACAATTCTTCAATTTTTTGTTCGTTTATAGTTTTTATTATGCCGCAATTTGTGATGATTATCATATTGATCCCATGTCTCTCTTAATGAAGCTCCACCATCATAAGTGGAGGTCAAATAACTCCAATAATAGTACTTGAAAGATCTCCAGTGTATAAGCAAAAGAAAGGAGGAGGCGAACGATGTGATTGGTGGTGGGTTAACGAGAAAGAGGCAGAGAGATGGTGAAAGTAGCGGAGAGAACAGGCGTGAATTAGGTAAACCTAGTAAACCGGGTCATAAAGACGCGGTTATAACAATAGAAAACCGTGTCTTTATGACGCGGTTTTGTTTAAGTAAAACTGCATCTTTAAGACGCGTTTTAATTAATATATACGTGGTTTAATATATATAACCGCGTCTTTAAGACACGATTTATACTAATATTAAACGCTATTTTTGGACGCGGTTTATCAAAGCCGCGTTTAGTAAACACAGTTCAATAGTAGATTTGGAAATATTTTTTTATCAGCATTATTTTTTTAATTTTTTTATTTTTTAGCATTATTTTGGGAACCGACTCGCCATACATGTGGTGGGTCTATATTTTCGAGGGGCGTACAAGCTACATGGGCTGCCAACTAGCATTGTCTCAAATAGGGATGTCAGGTTCCTCAATTACTTCTAGAAGACATTGTGGAAGATGGCAAACTCATCTCTCGCCTTCAGCACCATCCATCATCCTCAAACGGATGGACAAACGGAGGTCACCAATTGTTCACTAGGAAACTTTCTCCGATGTCTTGCTGCTGACAGCATTAGGGGATGGGAGTCGAAGCTATACCAGGTTGAGTTCTCCTACAATAGCTCCATTAATAGGTGTACAGGTTTCGCACTGTTCAAAATCGTCTATGGCTTTATGTCACGATCTACGATGGACTTGGTGCCTATTGTGGATCTAACACATCCTCACGACAAGGTGGAGGACTTCATGCTTATCCTTAAAGACGTCCATGAGCAAAACAGAGCTCACCTGCTGGACGCTACGCCGATGTACAAGACGACAAGTGGCAGTTCAATTTTAGGTAAGCGACAAGGTTTTGGGCAATCTTGATGACGGAACAATTTCCAACATGGGAATATAACAAGTTGATAGCTCATAAGATTGGACTTTTAGCGGTACTTGAATAGATCAACGACAATGCCTATCGCCTCGAGCTTCCACCCGGTATGAGGACCTTTGATGTGTTCAACGTCAGACATCTTGTTTCTTACTTTGGTAACATTGATCATGCTGATCCTCTGGCAAATTGAAGGGTGAATTCTCTCCAACCCAGGGAGGATGATGCAGCCCATTAATAGACTTGGCGTGTTAGTTGGCGAGTACAACTTGGCGAATACCAAGGTTGGCGAGTAGAAGGGCGTGGCAGGAATGACTTTAATTTTGATTAGGATTAGTTTTCAGATTTTATTTATAATTATCTTTTAGTCTTTTGTTTTAAGTCAATTAGGTCCTCTATTCAAGGAAGAGGAAATCTAAGATTTTTTGCATCTTTCATATTTTTCATACTTGATTATGAACTTTCTAGGGTTTTCTCTCTTACTTGGTTTGTTAGAAATTGAGCAACTTTTCCCCCTCATTTTTATTATTTACGTGATAAAAGTTAAAAGGGAAGGCCATTGAACCTTTCTGTTCCCAAATCACACTTTTACGTGCTGCATCATGAACCACGTAAATTTTGTTGTTCTTGATTTAACTCCTCGATCTGCTTCTACGTATGATTACTATTTCAATTTAGGGTTTCAGGATTATTTGGCGCCGTCCTTATAAGTGGTGTCAAAGCCTCACAAGTTGTATCAAAGCCTGTGTCGAACCCGAATTGGAGATTAGCAGCTAGTGGGACATGAGACTCGGTCGCTAACCTCGGCGGTGATAACATCAGACCGTGGTTCTGGTGGTGTCCGATCTCCACGGTAAATAGCACACTAACTGTTCACTCAAGCAGATGTCCTGTTTATTGGTAAATCAAAAGAGTAAAGTATAGTGGTGCAAGTTGAGGTGGGTGACGGTTATGCCTCAATGAACGAGGCAGCGGCAAAGTGCTAGTCATGGCGATTTGATTTTAGAGAGAAGCAAGAGACTAGATCGGCGTGCTTGAGTAATTGACCTTGTGGTCTCGATGTAAAGAGGAATCAGGGAAGGCGAATTAGAATTGGTGGGAGAGTTTTGGTGGTGACGCATCATTTGGTGCACCGGGGAGAAGCAAATAACGAAGGTTGTATCAAAGCTCTATAATGGTTGCCTAATTGAATAAAAAGAGTGTTTCGCAGTGTTTTGTGGCCTGAGAAGTAGCGATGTAGCTATCGTGGTGTGCCACGGGGTGACTGAGGAAGACGAACTCTTATGGGTGTTATAAACGGTGAGGCCTAGCTAGCAGGTTGCTCTCAGAATTGTTGGAGTAAACACTTACAAAATCAAGTAAACGGGAAACTTTTCGATCTATCGGTTTCGAGGCGTGATGTCACTTTTCTTAGGACTTATTTCTGCGTATGAAATAGTCTCGGGGATATAACGATAACCAAATAAAATGGAGTGATAGTATGTAAAGGGAGATATAAGGAGATGTAAGAGAACGACTGTTTTTCACAAACAAAGATCTTTTTTCATCATCATTTAACAATCAAACTAGTGAGGTATATATAATAATTCAAGTGAAAGAAGACGTCCCAAAACATACCCCAAAAAAGGGGTGCAAAAACGGGGTAGTTAATGCGTGTAAATCTGGTAGAACTGCCCCTGTTTGTCGACTTATAGGTCTGCAGAACCTTATTGTAGGTCTGTGTGTCGACACACAGTTCTATTGATCTGTGTGTCGACACACGAGCTATATGTGTTGACACACACTTCTACAGTCCTGTCTTGTACGAATATGTCTCGATACGCCAACCCCGTGTATCGAAACACATTCCGATACATGTTTAAACACATTCAAACGCTTAGAATACACATTTGGGACCAACTTCGAAGCACTTCATTCACAATTTCATTACACAGTTTGAAAATACATCAACATTCCCCCACTATTTTCAAAGTACAGCCATTTTCACAAACGACATCTCTAAGTTAAAGGAGGCGATGTCGCGCATCCATGAGGGTGTCTATCGATTGAACCTCTAGCTAGTGATGACATGTTTGCAATTGATTGGATGGAGGATGGTAGACTAAGCTTTGAACCGCTCAACACTTTTGACTAATTGAACACATCACCACGCACTAGGCCATCTACTTCCCATACATACCTTACACCTCCCAGATCGACACATATGATGCCGTGTGTCCTGTACCCTTCGCGAGTGTATCAGAGCCAAACCCTTTGTCAAAAATCACCTCTTGAAGCGGCCAAACTTCGCACTCACTAAGGTGGACCCCAACAAACCATGTCCTGCGACCAACATTCTGTTACAAGATTATTAAGGCCGGGTCCATTAAGAGCTTACGCTCATCCTTTAAATCTCTGACGCAGTACCAAGCACTTCACACACAGAATGGAAAAATTCTTTTGTGCTTGCAGCCACACGGATGATAAAACTCACTCATTGAACCCGAGACCTAGCTTCTGACTAGGCGTCGAGTTGAGGGCCAATCATGGGTGACTGAAAACGACAGGTTTCAACCCCATCCCTGTGCACAGTTTCAGGACTAACTCTCTAGCAAGGACTCTTATGAACGGATCGGCTAGATTCTGACTTGCCCTCACAAAATCCACAGTGATGACACCTTCTTGAATTAGATGCCTCACTATACAGTGTCTCACACCAATGTGTCGAGACTTCCCACTGTACACCTCACTGTACACTTTAGAAAGCGTAGCTTGACTATCACAATGGATAGAGATCGGTGAGATCGGCTTAGGCCACAAAGGTATCTTGTACAAAAGATCCTTTAACCATTCGACTTCTTTAGCTGCGGAAGCAAGAGCTATAAACTCTGCTACCATCATAGAATCAGCTATACAGGTCTATTTCTTGGAACTCTGAGAAACTGCACCTCCACCGAGTATGAAAACCCATCCACTCGTGGATGCATGATCCTCCCCATGGAAGATCCAACCAGCATCCGAGTATCCCTCCGAAATCAGGGGATACCCCACATACGAAATACCATAGTCTATGGTACTCTTCATGTACTTCAGTACTCTATAGATCGCTTGCCAATGTACCTTACTCGGATTGCTAGTATACCTACTAAGCTTTCCTACAGCATAGGCTATGTTAGGCCTAGTGCTCGTCGTGGCGTATATCAGACACCCAATGATTCGGGCATAATCCAACTGATAAACAGATGTGCCCCTATTCGGTACCAATTTCATACTTGGGTCCATGGGTGTGAGCACCGGTACTCATGCACCACAATTGAATCTCTTCAACAAACTCTCCACATAGTGGGATTGAGTCAAAGTTATACCAAGGATTACCTCAGCATCACCTATGTCTTTAATAGCAAAGTTTCCAGACAGAAACCTTTTGGTCCTCTCTACTTGCTCTTGATCCGTACCGAATATTAGCATATTATCTACATACAAGCAAATTGTTACACCTTTGCCATTTTCGAACTTGCTATATACACACTTATCGGATTCATTTATCATGAAGTCGTTGTTCAGAACGACCTCATCAAAGTTTTGATGCCATTGTTTCGGGGCTTGCTTTAGCCCATACAGAGAGCGTATGAATTTACATACCTTCCTAACAAACCCTTCAGGTTGTTTCATGCACACTTCCTCTTCCAATTCACCATTTAGAAAGGCTATTTTGACATTCATTTGGTGAATTACAAGTTTACACATAGAGGCAAGAGCAATCGACACTCTTATAGTCGATATCGTCGCCACAAGGGCATAAGTGTCAAAGTAGTCTAACCCATATTTCTGGGTAAAACCTTTAGCCACCAAATGGGCCTTGAACTTATCAATAGTCCCATCGACTTTCATCTTCTTCTTGAAGATCCATTTACACCCAATCGGCTTACTACCTTGTGGAAGATCCACTAATATCCAGGTATTATTGCCCATGATAGAGTCCATCTTATCATTAATTGCCTCTTTCCAAAAAGCGGCATCATGAGACCTCATTGCCTCATCAAACGTCATAGGGTCAGCCTCCATGACATAACAACGTGATAGAACAAAGTCCCTATCATTTCTTGAACCTTCTACCAAAAAGGTATAGAAGTCTAATCCGAAAGATTTCTCTTTCCTTACTCTCTTACTCCTTCGGAGTTTTGGAGTAAAATCAGAGGTTTGTTCCCTCTCATGGTGAACATCATCATCACCATATGACACCGGTGTGTCGTTATCGACCGGTATATAATCCCTCGGTCTAGGGATAGAGGTGAACCGATTCTCATCAAAGATGGCATCTCTCGACTCTACTATTGTATTAATACCACCAAAATCATTTGGCTCAATTACATAGAATCGATACGCCTTACTATGCTATGCATACCCAACAAATATACTATCGATGCCTCTTTGATCTAACTTTTTACATTTAGGTTTAGGGACTCTAACTGCGGCCCTACACCCCCACACTTTAAGATAACTCAATCTAGGCGATCTACCGTTCCAGTGTTCATATGAGGTCATTTTGCTTTTCTTATTCGGAACACGGTTCAAAATGTGACAGGCTGTTAACATAGCCTTACCCCAAAACCCATCTTTGAGACCAGAGTATGACAACATAGAATTAACCATTTCAGTAAGAGTCCGATTTTTTCTTTCAGCCACGCCATTCTGTTGTGGAGTATACGATGCGGTAATTTCATGCACTATATTGGTGGATTCGAAATACTTGGGGTCATAGTACTTTCCACCACGGTTCGACCTAAGTCGTTTGAGGAAGGTTTCACAATGTAGTTCTGTTTCGGCCGTATATGCTTTAAATCTTTCTGACGACTCATCTTTATAATTAATTAGATATGCATGGCAATATCTTGAGCAGTCATCAATGAAAGTGATAAAATATCGTTTTCCTCCTATGGTAGGAGTATTTTTGAAGTCACACAAGTCGCGGTGTATTAAGTCAAGTAAATTCGATTCTCTTTGTAATGATGGAAACGGTAACTTAGTTGTTTTTGTTAGCATACACGTTTTGCACTTATCATCTACTTTTTCAACATGTGGAATCAACATCGAAGTAGCCATTTTACGCATTTTACGATAGTTCACATGTCCTAATCTATGATGCCATAAATAAGTAGAGTCAAGCAAATAAACAGAACCAGCACTTTTATTATCAATGTTTAATTTGAACATACAGTTACAGAGATATCCCTTTCCAACAAACACACCCCCCTTAGATAGTACAACCATGTCAGACTCGAAGACCAATTTAAACCCGAACCTATTCAGTAGGCCACCAGACACCAGATTCTTCTTTACTTCCGGGGCATAGTATACATCGGTTAGGGTAAGGGTTTTTCTAGAAATGAAAAGTAAGTCAACTTTTCCCTTCCCCTTCACCAATATACTCACAACATTACCCATGAACAATACAACACCGTTGTTCACAGGTTCCAATTCTGTAAAGAAACCTTTGTCCTTACATTCGTGTTTTGTGGCCCCCGAGTCAACCCACCAAGAGTCATCACTCTCGACTAGGTTGATCTCCGAGATCATCGCCACGAACTTATCGTTCGAATTTTTGTTGCGATGATCCTGCCCCTTCCCCTTATTGTTCTTAAAGCGGATGCAGTCCCTCCTCAGGTGACCGGGCTCATGATACTCCCAACAAACCAACTTGGTTTTCTTTTCGTTGCGTTTCTTATGAAAGTGTCTGGTTCGTTTGGTCCCCTTACTCGTTTGGCCTTTTTCTGTGACATTGATCTTTCCAATATCACCGGGGCGGTCCTTGTTCTCATCCTGTAACCTGTATACTTCCTCAATCTTCAAATGATTAACCAATTCTTCGATTGACATGTCTTTCTTCTTGTGCTTGAGAGACTTCTTAATGTCTGTCCAAGAAGGGGGAAGTTTGTCAATCAAAGACGAGACAATACTAGGGTCGTCCATGTTCATTTTATGTTGTTAAAATTATTCAAAATTTGTTCAATTTCATGGACTTGCTCCATGACCGGACGACCACCCACCATTTTATAATTATTAAATTGACTAACCAAAAATTTCTTACTTGTGGCATCTTCTGCCATGTATTATGCCTCGAGTGCGTCCCACAGTTCCTTGGCGGTCGGCACGTTAGAGTAGATGTTGAAGCGGGCGTCAGTCATCCCATTGAGTATGTGCCCTCGACATATGTAGTCATCATTCTCCCATTTCAACCGGGCTCGTTGCTCGGCCAGTGTCTCCTCCTCCTCAGCAGCGCGTGCGCGCGCGCGCGCGGGGGGGGGGGGGGGGTTATATGGTGTATTCGGCACATACACCACATTGAGCGTCGTTATCAGGAGTGCATCTTCCTCTGCCAACGGCGGAAATTCCCATCATCAAAACGATCCAACTTTACGAAATTCACGGTCATCTCTCTCAGTGACGAAGCCATATCAATATATTCCTTGTTTTACTTAAACATCCGAATTTAATTTTGGGATGTGCACTTAGGTAAACTAGAACTTGTTTTACTCGATCAGTTGAGAGAACAACCACAACCTTATGCTCTAAAGCACATCTATATATTCCTTGTCCTAGTTGTTTCTAGCTGTTCTGTCTTGTTGCTTTGTCCTGGTTTCTGGTGGTTTGCCTAATCTTGCTTAGGTGTCTGTTTTGTTCCTGCTCTGTTGTTTTTGTGCTGTTTTGTTCCTAGTCCCCCTTTTGTTGCGGTTGGAATTTGGCCTTGCCTAATGAGTGGCCTGTTTTTATCACGATTTTGGCACAAATTATGGAAAAAAAATCTATACAAAGCCTGTGTTTAATCAAGTAACGACCAATATCATGGGATCTGTACGAAGGCAATTTACTTTATTTAACTTTTGACTTGTGAGGCCTTATGTCCCCAGTGTCTACTCCAATAGCCCTACGGCATATTTATTATTATTTTTTTTTGGGAATTTATCATGTACACATATTTTTAGTTAGTGTTCCATTCTCTAGTTCACAGTTTTTTATTTTTAAATTTTTTTTAACTTGGGGGAAAAAACATTGAATTGAATAAACTGACTTTTAAAAATCTAATTTTTAATTTATCAAAAATAGAACATTAAAAAGAAAAAGGTATAATAATACCAATCACACCCTTAGTTTTCAAAAGTAATTTGCAAGTTTGGTGACAAAAATATTAATTCTTTTATGCAACTTGAAGACAACAAACTTGACCTTCGACCATTAATTTTATAATATTTTTATCTTTTCTACCTTAATTTTATCTTTTAACTCAGTGGCGACATAAAAGGTAGTTATATGTCAGACATAAGATCTTATCATTTGTTTTTTTTTCCACTTGGGTGGGTTTTATCAGGCTCTGCTTTGGTGGTATGCTAGTTTTTTTAATGAGAGTTCTCTCTCTAAATATCGGAAAAAAGCTCTAATCCTTCCAATTGTAAATCTTGTCCTTAACTTAAATCAAATTCTTCCGTATCTTATCTCATTAAACCAAGTAAGCCACTTGTTTTATTCTGAGAACTTCAGTGTATATGCGTATGTTAATTGTGTCTAGTAGTTGTGATGTTATTAACTTTTACAACTCTATACATAGACATCAAGTTTTAATTATCTTTTGTGTCAAGTTGTATTGAAAAGATATATCTTTTTTGCTTCCATTCTGATGTACTTATGAGATGAGTAGTTTTGTGTGTAATGAAAAAAAATTTAAGAAAGGAGTTAGTCTTGATACCAAAAATATGTTGGGTTCTGAAATATTTTTCTTGAAAATTACAAGAACGATACTTTAACAAGAGAAAAAAAAAATGATATTCAATTATACCAAGAAAACTATTCTTATATTTTCTAGTAAAAATTATAAGTAGTGGAGTTCCAAATGGAAACCCCATTCAACTCCAAATATCTTTTCGGTGTCGTCAATAAGGTTCTGTTTAGTACATGGAATTGTAATTAGAATGTAGAATTACGATTCCAATTCTAATTCTGGTGGAATTAGAGTTCTGTTGGAACTGAAATTCCATTGTTTAGTTTATTAAAAGAATTGGAGGTTGAAATTATAATTACATAATGAATCGAATCATCAAGGCTTATCGATCAATCAAGTTAGAGTATTTCGAGCTTTAAATGAACTGCAGTGGGACTTTGGTCGAAGCTATTCACATTGCATTCGAGTTGTTATGGTCAGAGCGATTCCCTTTGAGTTTGAGTTACTCTAGTTTCGAGTTAAATCAGGTCAAAAAGGTCTTAACGGCTGAGAAACTTCTTACGGCGAAGTGTATATGGGAGACTAGGAAGAAGTTCAGGTTGAGCTTTGATGTCGATGATTCTGTTATGATCGAGTAATTTGCATTGATAGATTCGATTTTTGTTTTGAGTATCTCCCATCCCTCTTGGTTTTTGATGCTCTGCTCTCATTTGCCAGCTTGGTCTAGTTATGCCCTTTTTTTTCTCCAGGTCTAGAGTCCTATACCATGTACTATCCGTATATGCATTCAGTTTTTGCTATCCTGTCTCCATGTTCTATTCTGTTGTTTGTAATTGTCCTTTCTTTGGTCCCCGTTTCCTTATGGTGTCCTTGGCCTCGCTTTGGTCGATTGGCCGGATTTATATCGCAACCTTATCGCTAACTATCGAGGGAAAAAAAAATCTAAAATAAGAATTGCTTATAGAAAATAGAATCTTGTAGAAAGAAAAAGGCAATATCAAAGTCCAAACTTGATCTAGGAACACTATTACAATTAAAGTTGTTTGCTGTATTCTTAGTACAACAACAACAACAATAACAACAACCCAATGCCTCCAAGGGCTCCCACCCATGCAGGGTCTGGGGACGGTAGATGTACGCCGCTTTCCCCCTTCATGGGGCTACCCTGAAGAGAGGCTATTTTCGAGGACCCCCAACCTCAGGAGCAGGTCCACCACATGGAGCAAGTGACCTGGCAGCAGGAAAGTAACAAATAAGTGGGGCACACACACAGTAAGCAAAACAACAAACATACAAACACAAACATAGACATAAACACAAAAACATAAAGCATAAAGACATAAAGCATAAAGCAAGCCACATCAGTAGAGATTCAAAGATAAGATAGAGATAGGGATAGAGCTAAAGATAAAGATGAAGATAGGATAAGGATACGTAGGCAAGTGACAGCTCATGAAGCTAGTGCACCAACTACGTGCGCCAGCAGGAAGACAAGGCCTAGCACTACTAAGCTTGACTATCTTAATAAGGCTGGCCACCACCAAAGATAATTAGTGAAGTTAGGATTTTTCACAGATTGGCGTCTTTCTATAGGTGGTTCGTGCGTAACTTCAACTTCGTGATGCCGCCAATCACTGATTGTTTGAAGGGAGTTCCATTGCTTGGAATCTAGGGGCAATTGACGCCTTTGATGAGATCAAGAGGAGACTAACCATGGCACCTGTGTTGGCGTTACCTGACTTCCAGAAGACATTCAAATTTCATACTAACGCCTCCAAGATTGGCATTAACGTAATGCTCAGCCAAGAGGGAAGACCTATTGCATACTTTAGTAAGAAGCTTGACGAAAGTAAGTTGAATTACTCTACTTATGACATCGAGTTCTATGCAGCAGTTAGGGCGTTGGGGCACTGGAAGTCTTACCTCACCAATAGAGAATTCCTATTGTATTCTGACAACGTAGCGTTGAAGTACATAAACAGCCCGATAAACTATCAGATCGACATGCCAAGTTCACAAGCTATGTTCAGCTTTTTCAGTTCGTCATCAAGCATAAGTCTGGTTCCTAGAACAAAGTGGTGGATTCATTGAATAGGTGGAAACTTGTCTTATCGCAGGACAAAGTGATGGTAACTGGGTTTAAGCAGTTGGCGAAACAATACAAAGGAGATCTCACCTTCGATGACATGTGGTGGGACGCCCAATCTGGCTATTCCCGGATATTCTACTCACAATGGGTTCCCTTTCCAAGAAAACCAACTCTGTATCCCGGATTCAAGTCTACGGCTGAAGATCATTGAGGAGAAGCGCAACGAGGGACATATGGGACTAGATAAGATGCTACAGCCCGTGAACACCAACTATTATTAGCTTTCGTTACAGAAAGAAGTAGAGAGATTTGTCATACGTTGCCGCATTTGCCAAGTCTTAAAGGGCGGAGTGACCAATGCAGGCCTATACCTTCCCTTACTAGTTCCGAGTCAGCCTTTAGCGGATGCCAGTATGGACTTCGTATTGGGACTACCACGGACATTGGGAGGCCTCGATTTCATATTCGCCGTAGAAGATCAGTTCTCAATGATGGCGCACTTCATCGGGGGCAAGAAGGCTGCTGATGCCATCCATGTGGTGGGTCTATATTTTCGAGAGCCGTACAAGCTACTTGGGCTGCCAACTAGCATTGTCTCCGATAGGGATGTCAGGTTCCTCAATTACTTCTAGAAGACGTCGTGGAAGATGGCAAACTCATCTCTCGCCTTCAGCACCATCCATCATCCTCAAACGGATGGACAAACCGAGGTCACCAATTGTTCACTAGGAAACTTTCTCCGATGTCTTGTCGCTGACAACATTAGGGGATGGGAGTCGAAGCTACACCAGGCTGAGTTCTCCTACAACAGCTCCGTTAATAGGAGTGCAGGTTTTGCACTGTTCAAAATTGTCTATTGCTCTATGTCATGATCTATGATGGACTTGGTGCTTATTATGGATCTAACACATCCTCAAGACAAGGTGAAGGACTTCATCCTTACCCTTAAAGACGCCCATGAGCAAAACAGAGCTCAACTGCTGGAAGCTACAGCGAAGTACAAGACGATAAGTGGCTGTTCAATTTTAGGTAAGCGACAAGGTTTTGGGAAATCTTGATGACGGAACAATTTCCAACGCGGGAATATAACAAGTTGACAGCTCACAAGATTGGACCTTTGGTGGTACTTGAGAAGATCAACAACAACGCCTATCGCCTCTTGCTTCCACCCGGTATGAGGACCTCTGCACAATGCTTATATAAGAATGGTTCTTCCCAGAAATAATGCTTTAAGTCAATGAAGAACTTCTTCTTTTTTGATAGGTCATGTCCTTGGGCAGTTCTTGCGCAACCAAATAGTTAACAATGTCAACGTATCATGGACAATTAGGATTCTCGCTTACCATCATAAGACTTTCATCAGGGAATTTTTCGTGGATAGAGGGGCCTTCTCCTCTTGTTCGAGACGTGATAGATGATCTGCCACAACGTTTTCTGTGCCCTTTTTGTCCTAGATTTCTAAATCAAATTTCTTATGCAAGAGAATCCATCTAGTTAGTCTCGATTTTGCATCCTGATTTGCAAAAAGGTATTTCAGAGCAGAATTGTCAGTGTAAACACTTACCTTTGAATTGAGCAGCTAGGAACAAGATTTATAAAATGAAAACACTACAGCTAGTAATTCTTTCTCGGTAGTAGCATAGTAAATCTGTGCATCTGTCAAAGTTTTACTAGCATAGTAAATTACATGAAAATTTTGTTCCTTCTTTGTCCTAGCACAGCCCCTACAGCATAATCACTAGCGTCACACATAAGTTCAAAGTGTAAAGTCCAGTCAGGTACTACAATTATTAGTGCTGACACTAGTTTCTTCTTCAATGTTTAAAAGGCATGCATGCAGTCACTATCAAAGTTAAAAGGGGCATCTTTAATCGATAAATTGTAAAGAGGCTTAGCGACCTTAGAGAAGTCCTTAATGGACCTTCTGCAGAAACCTGCATGTCCTAAGAAACTCCAAATGCCTTTAACATTAGTAGGGGGTGGTAATCATATGTCCTAACACAATTCCTTCTTGTACCATAAAATGACATTTTTCCCAATTCCAGAAAAGATTAGTGTCAGTGCATCTTTGTAAAACCATAGAAAGGTTAGCTAAACAATCATCAAATGAGGCTCTAAAGACAGAAAAATCATCCATAAACACCTGTATGAAATTTTCCACCATATCACTAAAGATTGCCATCATACATCTTTGAAAAGTCGCAAGGGCATTGCATAACCCAAAAGGCATTCTCCTATAGGCAAAGGTACCATAAGGACAAGTGAAAGTGGTCTTTTCCTGATCTCCCGAGACTATGGCAATTTGATTGTACCCCAAATATCCATTAAGAAAACAGTAATATGAATGACCCGCCAGTTTTTCTAACATTTGATTAATGAATGGTAAGGAGAAGTTGCCCGTTTGGGTGGCATCATTAAGTTTTCAATAATCTATGCAAACCTTCCACCCGGTGACAGTCCTAGTATGACAGTCCTAGTAGGGATGAGCTCATTGTTCTCATTTTCTACTGCAGTTATCCCCTCCTTTTTTTGGAACTACTTGCACTGGGCTAACCCGTGGGCTATCAGATATGGGATAGATAATCCCAGCATCTAATAATTTGACATCTTATTTTCTTACTACCTCTTTCATGGCAGGGTTCAACCGCTGGTGAAGTTGCACAGAAGGTTTGAAGCTATCTTCTATGAGAATTTTGCGCATGCATATGGAAGGGCTAATTCCCTTGATATCCAAAAGGGTCTATCCGGTTGCTATTCTATGCTCTCTTAGAACCTTAAGCAACCTTTCTTGTGCAATATTACTCAATGAACCATTAAAAATAACAGGATAAGTGTTAGAATTACCAAGATAGGCATATTTGAGATTTGGTGGCAATGGCTTGAGCTCTAAGTTCGGTGGCTCTTCCTATTCCGTTCTCTGCTGAATTTCAATTGCTCGAATGTCTTCTACTCTTGTTCCGTGGTGCGAATCGAAAGGTTCACAACTTTCCAAGTATTGGGCACATTCCCTTACTAACTCGTCTTCCGTGTATATGGTCCCTGACTTTGTTAGACACACTTCAAGGGGTAACTTGGAGAATGTGTCCTGAATGTCTCAGTGACCAATTCATCTATAATATCAATCTCAAAACAAGAATCCAGGTTAGAGGGAAATTGAATGGCATTAAAGATGTTGAAAGTTACCGGTTCATCTTGTACCTTGAGGATCAGCTTTCCTTGCTGTAAGTCTATCAGGGTTCTTCTTGTAGCAAGGACTGGTCGGCCTAGAATAAGAGGTCTCTCCCCATCTTCTTCCATTTCAAGCACTATGAAGTAAGCCGGGAAGATGAATTTATCAACCTTCACAAAGACGTCTTCAATTACACCTCTAGGATACTTGATTGATCTGTCCACAAGTTGGAGAGATAATGTGGTAGGCTTCACTTCTCCTAACCCAAGCTTCATGAAAAAAGAGAGGGGCATTAAATTTATACTTGCACCAAAATTACATAAAACCTTATCAAAACTAATGGAGCCAATGGTGTAAGATATCGTGAAACTTTCTGGATTTTTTAGCTTGGGAGGCAACTTCTTTTGTAGTATGGCACTGCATTCTTTAGTAAGTGCTACCGTTTCGAACTCTCTCAACTTCCTTCTGTTAGACAGGATTTCTTTCATGAATTTTGAATATTTGGGCGTTTGTTTTAACATGTCAGCAAAAGGGACATTATTGTGTAACTTTTTGACAATTTCTAAAAATTTAGCAAATTGTTCATCCACTTTTGTCTTTCTCAAGAGTTGAGGGAATGGGACCTTTGGTTTGTAGGATTGAGGTTCAACCCTTTTTTGGTTCATTTTCTTCTTGGACTTTTGTCCCTTCCTCATTTTCCAATTCCTGATTTGCATCAGTGGACAAGTCAATTATGGGTTGTTCAATTGGCATGGTTTGGTCTACCTGAGTTGGTTCTTTCAAAATTTTTTCACTTCGTAATTCTGTTGCTTTTACGTGCTCTCGTGGGTTAATGACAGTGTTACTAGGTATAGAACCTTGATATCTTTTAGAAAGGTGATTTGAAATTTGTCCAATTTGGGCCTCAAGGTTTTTAATGCTCGCTTCCTAATTGCGAATCAAGGTTTCTTGATTTCCACTTCTAGTATCTTGGATAAACTTACTAAACAATTCCTCGAGATTAGTCTTTCTTTTAGGGGGCTGAAAAGGTTGTTTTTTTATCCCTTGATTATTCCACAAAAAATTTGGATGGTTTCTCCACCTGGGATTAGATGTGTTGTAATAGGGATTATCTTTTTGAAAATTTGAAACAAAATTGGCTTGTTCATGGGTTGATGGGGTGAAAGGATTTCCTGTTTGGCATTCTATGCTAGGTTGATTCCCTGTAAAAAATTCTCACGCGAGTACGGGAGAATTTATGGCATTCACGTTCATGGTCATTTTATTTTGAAGCATTGAAACCTGGGTAGTTAACTTTGTTATGGCATCCAGCTCGTATATTCCTGCAGGTTTCTTTTGTTTAGTTGCCCTTGCATAGTTATTGCTAGATATTACTTCTAGCAATTCATATGCTTCATCTGGGGTTTTGTGATTTAGGGATCCTCCCGCAGCCGCGCCTACTATCGTTTGAGTATTAGGTGCCAACCCATTATAAAAAGTTTGGACTTGCATCCAAACTGGCAAACCATGATGTGGGCACTTTCTTAAAAGTTATTTGTAACGTTCCCATGCCTCATGCAAAGATTCTGTATCGTATTGTAGAAATGAGGTAATGTCATTCCTCATCTTTGCTAATTTGGCTGGTGGAAAATATTTAGCAAGAAATTTTTGAGCCAAATCATCCCAAGTGGTGATAGTTCCTGGAGGCAGTGACATTAACCATGCTTTGGCTTTATCTCTCAATGAGAATGGAAACAGCCTTAAGCGAATGGTATCATCGCTGACACCATTATGCTTAAATGTATCCATATCTCCAAGAAGTTAGCGATATGCAGGTTTGGCTCCTCACTAGTTAGATCGCCGAATTGGACAGTTTGTTGAATCATTTGTATAATAGCGGGTTAAATTTTGAAATTCTTTGCTTGTATTGGTGGACGTTGAATGCCAGAAGTGCACCCTCCAATAGTAGGTATAGCATAATCTTTTAAGGTCCTTTCATCATCATTTCCGATATTATTAGCCATAGTTTCAATCCTTTTTTGTTTTCTTGATTAGTAGAAGTGTTTTTTTTTTTTTTAATTTTTATTTCAAAGTCAAAAAGAGTTATTTCTTTTTCGTTTTGATTTTGCAGACAAAGTAAAAATAAACCATTATAAAGTTAAAGGCAAGGATAGCAATAAAGAGAAATCTTATAAACATTACAAAAGTATAGCACAAAATTTTGACAAAGCCAAATTTTAAGGGGAAAATGGGTACTACTAAAGGTTTTGAAAAACATATAGATGACAAGTCTGACTTGAAAAACCTATTTGGATGATAAAATAAAATTAAAATAAAGTTGCAATTGATCAGAAAGTCTAAAAATACAACAACATAAAATAAAAGTTAACAAAACACGGATTTTTAAAGAAAAAGAGGTGGGTAGTAAACCTAATGTTTTTGAAAACTTAAAATTATTAAATTTAACTTTTAAAAACCCTAACAAAGTGAATTTAATAGCAAAATAAAGATAAAAATAAAGACAAAATACGAGAAAAATAACAAAATAACACAAAACTAAAAAGAATTTATCTTTACAAATGAATCAAATGAAAATTTTCTTAAATTTAAATAAAATTTACAAATTATTAACAATTTAAAATTAGGACCAGGACTAATTGTTACTGATATCACTCAAATAGAGAAAATCCCCGGTAACGGTGCCCAAAAATTAATGCTTACTTGGCATATGCTTTAGCAAGTGCACTAGTAGCATCAAGTAATAAAGTAATGAGTAAAGTATCGTTCCCACGAGAATTGTTATTAAGTGGGTACCAAAATTAATAGTTTTGGTGCTATTTGAAAAACCGAAAATTGAAATATTGATATGAAATGAAATAAACAAAAAAGAAATAAAATATGTTAACGGATTTTATGAATTTTTTATGATGTAATAACATCTAAGGCATTCGATTTCACATAGTTGCATCAATATGCTTTTCTATTCTCGTTATTTAAGTTGTTATTACGTATTAATGGTTTGAAAACCCTAATTTACTAAATATTCTCTCTCGAGCAACATTTAACATGCTCTTTTATGTATTAACCCATCACTCTCATGCATGAATTTAAATAAGAAAAGAGTTTGTAAAGCTTTATGATTTTCAATTAAAAACCACACAAATCGCGTTAATCTCTCTTGAGTATTCGCTCAATTTGTGGTACTTATCACCTTAGCAATCATCATAAATCTCCTCTTGGACTCATTATGAATCATTATAGGCTTTAAATGGTGATCAAGCAATTAAAACTCGTGAAGAACAATGATAATCACTTCAATAACGCAATGACAAAACATTGAATACGTTGAATTAGAAATAAGCGTATATTACAACTTAGGCTACATCATAGCCTTGGAATAACAAAATTAGTTCATGATAAACTTAATATAGGATATATTTAACACAAAATTCATGAACTTAATGAATTAAAGGCTAGAAAGGACTAAAAAATACAAAATTACAAACCAAACTTTCTTCCTCCTTCTTCTTCTTCTTTCCTTCACCCGTTTTCTTCTTCTTTCTTGTTCACTTTGTATGTATTTTTGTTGAATGAAGGATGAAAAACTCATCCCAAAACACTTTTATTTATAGTTTTTTTAGGGGTGAATAAAGAATGTAAAAATTATCTTCAATCTTCTACCTCATTTGCCAGTTCTTACGGTTAACCCACAACTTGCAAAATTTGGGTTATTTTATGTATTTTCTTCACTCTGCACTGTCCAAGCCTGCAAGACCAGCTCAATTTGATGTTGTTTGTGTGTTATGCAATGTATTTGAGCTAAAATAATTGAATAAAGTTTCCGCCCAAAGCAACTTGTTGCAAATTGTGTGTTATTTTATGTGTTTTTGCTTGTTAGCCATGCAACTTAGGTGTTTCTGTTATTTTTTTACTTTTATTTGAAGTATCTTGCATTTACCTGTTGATATTAATGATAAAATCTAGCAAGATTTAACATAAAGTGGGTGTTTTTGCAAGAAAATAGCAAAATAGATCAAAACGAGCAAAATGAGCAAAAGCGACAAAAAGTTGACGTAAAATGGTTAAAACTATATTAAAATAATATAAAATAATTATATATTAAATTAGACTTATCACAAGGGTGATAATTAGTGATGGGGGAGATACAATTTGCTCATCAGTCGGTTAAGTCAATTTGTCAGAAGTACTCAATCACTCATAAATTGACTGCCCCTTATCACCCTCAAACTAGCGGCCAAGTTGAGGTTTCAAATTGGGAAATAAAGTCTATCCTTGAAAAGACCGTTAGATCAGATTGTAAAGATTGGTCTCTAAGGTTGAACGATGCTCTTTGGGCTTATCGTGCAGCATTCCAGACTCCAATCAGCAGGTCTCCCTATCGCTTAGTCTTTGGGAAGGCGTGTCATCTACTAGTAGAGGTTGATCACCGTGCATACTAGGCAATTAAGCAGTTCAATCACGACATGCACCGCAATGTCGTGTCAACGACCTGAGCTTAGTGAGTTGGAAGAGAGGTGGTATGAGGAATATGAAAATACCAAGCTCTACAAAGAAAGAACGAAAGCTTTTCCCGACAAAAGAATCTCACGCAAAAGTTTTGAAATTGGTTAGAAAGTCTCGCTCTACAATTCAAAGCTTCGGATCTTTCCTAAGAAACTACGTTCATGATGGGATGGACCTTAGGAAGTGTTCCAAGCATACCCTTCTGGGGCAATTGAGATTTTAAACCTCAATGATCACCGCCTTCTCACTGTTAATGGCCATCATCTTAAACATGCTATTGAGTTAGGGGATCTTCCACACAAGCGTGAAGAAATTCATCTTAGGGACCCAACCTTAGAAACACCATAGAGCCGAAGAAAACACAACGTCCTGTTGAAGACGTTAAACTTAGCGCTTTTTGGAGGCAACCCAAATATATTCTCGTTTCATAATTGTTTGCTTTCGTGTCAAAAGTTTTCAAAATAAAGCGGGGAATGTTTATTAGTGTTCAAACAAAAGATGCTGATTTTTGCACGAGCTTTACAATAACATCCCTGATCGATCAGTAAAACGCTCGATTGATCGGGAGTGCTTCTATTGGAAGGCCTGATTTTTTTTTATTTTTTTGTTTCTTACTTCTTTTCCACTTTCACTTTCCCCTTCTCCCTTCCCCATCCAAACCCTAGCATCCACGACTCCAACACCTTCTTTTTCGGCCACCAACTCCGTCCTCTGCCTCCGATCCCACGACCACTACACTCTCTCTTTTCCTAGTTCACTCCATTGCAAGGTATGTGTTTTCCCTTTCCCTTTACATTTTTGCTTGACCTTGTTATCTTTAGAGAGAGCATGTTTTCTGAATTTTTATTATTTTTCTTGCTCTATTGTTGTTCAACAGTCCTGATTTATGTCGTATTTCTTCGTAAAGTTAGGGTTTTGTTGATTTTGTATCATTTCTTCACCTTTGCTCATGAACTCTGCTTAATAAGGCTAAAATGATCGGATTTAGAACTTTTGTATTTGTGGTTTTTGGATTTGTGATGTTTGTGTTGCAATATGCCCGATCTAGGGTTTTAGGTGTCAATTGTTTATCTTTTGGCTTTTCTTTCATTTTGTTCATCTTCTAGGGTTCTTAGTTTAATTTTTCCAATTTCTTCTATGTTCAATTTTTCCTCCAACATTTTTGTCATTGTTTTAGTTATAGGTGGAGATTGAAGTACATTTTCTCGCCAATATTTCTACTAGATTAGGATTTTCTTTTACTTCCTTTGTTTAATTTCATTTTTTGTCATATCTTGCCCTTCTCTTTTGTGTTTATTTGTTCTTGCATTTTCAGGCGATGCCTCTTCACAAGAGGAGCCACCCTTAGGAGGGAACTAGTTCCCAATCGATAGAACCTAACGCCAGCATTAGCGCTGCACCCCTTTATTGGTGAAATGGTATTTGGTGAAAACATAAAGAATGAACTCGAGGGTACGAGGGCCATTCTCTTATGTAGAGATGTGGGTCTCACCTACCTTCTTGGTAGAGATTTAGAGGAGGACCTTGTTTTTCCCACCTTGGTGACGGAATTTTATTCCCCCTACACTTGCCACCATGAAGGGGGCCACCTCTACCGCGAGGTCACTATCTGAGGCTAGAGCATCATGTTTGATGCCAATGACGTGGCCGAGGCTATTGGCTATCCACTTGATATAGAAGAAACAATTTGGTCCCCACCTGAAAACCCACCGAAGGCCATAGACATGAATGCTGAGATGTGTGGTGGCCATCTGCTAAAGATCACTTCTCCACCACTTTCTGCTTCGCCCTTCATCCGTGTACATGGCTTTTGGACACCATCATTAAGGCTAATTTGTGGCCTATTGGTCATGCCCAGGAGCGCCTTGGTCCTATTCTAGAGCTTCTTGGAAATTCTATAAGGGTGTGTGGGTTGATGTTGGGGCAGCTTTCCTATATGCTTTATCATTGTATGCCTTAGGCTTCAGCACTGCTCTAGTGGAGATGGCACATTGAACTTTCCTCATCTAATTATGAGGCTTCTGCAATGCTCCTATGTTCAGTTACCAACCGCACCCGACAGGAATTGTGCCCCACTCATCCCCTTTGACCCCACCAAGCATCGACGGACCTACAACGCCCTTATTATGCCTAAAGAGTGGAGGTTGGATGTGGACCTGTAGGACGATCTCGGACAGCCAACCGCCCTTGCACAAGCGGTACATCGAGCGGCGAGGCCTCACCCACTACCTGCTCCTACCGTCCACGAGGATGTCCCACCATATGTTACAACTATTATAGACCGTCTTGATCGCATCGAGTTCAAGATCGGCGCATTCTTTTGATAGCAGACGAGTGGCTCCCCTCCACACTTTCCCTCTCCTTGTGCTATTTTGTTTCTCTTGTATTAAACATTTGTTCGATGTTTCATTCTTTTTGTCTTATTAACAATTTTATTTAGTACACGGTTTTCTATGTTTTTTGTAGCTAGGTATTGTCTACGTTCACCTTTTGAATTCGCTCAACACGCAGCTGAATATCCCTACTCTCAGGTCGTCTCTTTCCTCTCCTTGTTTTTATTTTAATCAATGTGAATTAAGGATAATGCAAGGTTTAGGTTTTGGAATGGCTGATAAGAGTAAACTTTTATTTGCCCTTTTAAGCTTAATATGGCTTAAATTAGCTACATTTTTGCCATGAATGAGTACAGATTTGTTTTTGACTTTTATTGTAGACCAAACTTGAGATGCATTATGACGATTAGAATATTTATATAATTGAGATTATTGTTGGAGCTGAATATTAAATTCGTATTGTTATCCTTTAACTTTTTAGAAAAAATGTTAATTTTAACCCTTAATCTCATGACATATCCTATTATTTAGGTTAAAATAGTGGTAACAGCTTTAGGAATTCGAATCCACCATTGTACTTCTAGTAATGTTTTAAAATCGATTTCCTATCTCTTTATCTTGAGTATTCCCTTAAAAAAAAAGAAAAAAAAAGAAGGTGACTCGTTAGTTCTTATAGCCCCTGTGTCTCGAGCATGTAAGCCCATATGGGTGTGTTGAAACCTGATACCTTGAGCCAACTAGGTCGGGAGCAAACAATTGAAAGCTCACTACGTGGGCCACAGGGAAGCTTAAAAAGAAAACCCTCACCATACTAAGCACTAATACCCAATGCAAAAAGGGGGTTTGTGCTAACAGATTTGGCTGTGAATTCCTTAGACTCGAGCAGTTAGATCCATAGGGGTGTCTTAAAACTTGATACCTTGAGCCAACTAGGTTGGGAGCTGCCGGTCAAAAACTCGCTACATAGGTCTGAGGGAGACACGTCTGACAGTAAAAAAAAAAGAAGGGTAAAACAAGAGAGAAAGGAGAAGTTTTTTGATTTCATTGTTGATTAGTGGTGAAAAAGGTTACGATAACTAATTTCTTTACTTATTCTCTCTAATTTCACCTTAAACTTCGAGGTTTTGAAATAAGACGAAGGGGAGAGAAATTCTAAGCTCACTCACTAGTAAAAAGACTTTAATAACGGGAACTTGAGTTAGAACCGGTACAATAATAACATCACATAAGGATTCTCTACTCTCAGGTACACCTTCAAATATGGTCGGGCAATAATTTTCACAAGTGACCCTTGTCATTATATGCCCGACTAAATTTTTTTTCATCATTAGCTAGTTTAAGTTAAATCTTACTTGGGGACAAGCAAGATGTGGGTTTGGGGATGTTGATTTGCCCCATCTTTTACATACTTTATTCTCATTCTTGCTATATATTCAGCTTCTACATGTGAGTTTTGATTGTCAATTAGGTACATTTCTACTTGGAACACATTAGAGAAAATAGAGGATGAATAGTGGCTAAATTAGGCACTATTTAAGCACATTTGAAGACTATTCTGAGAAACTCGACCACGTGTGCTAAAGGAAGACTCATCGGGTCCCAATTCGGCGAGCCAAACACATCCCATAGCGTTTCGAGACTTCGTTGAGCAATTGGCATGGAGAAACAATCGATTAGCAGCTCATTGACAAGTGAACCAAACAGTGAGCACGTCGATCGATTAGCCAACAATGCCGATCGATTGGTGGTGGCTCTGCATGCGTAACCCTAAAACACGCTCGCAATTATGAATAAAGAGGGAGGGATTCGTTTTTTATCATCTTTCCAGCCACGCCTCTTCTTTTCCTCTTGAATCCGAAGCCACTACGAGATCTAGGAGTCCTCAAAAGCGAAACATAGGTGGTCGTAGTACTAGGAGGATTCAGGCTCAGATCAACATCAGCACAAGATTGAGGAAGTTTTTACTACTAGTTTGTTTTATGCATTATTTTTTTTAATTTGAATTACATGATGTATAAAACTCCCATGGAGGTGTAGATGCTTTAGTATAGGGAAGAAGGATGGGTAGCCGTCCTTATCTCCGTTTCATATTTCGCTAGGCGGTGATTTGGTTATGTTATATTCACACTCCTGTCGGGAGTTATTCATGATTGTTTAGTATTTCTGAATTTGTGCTTGTAGCTATATCCACATCTCCAACTTTGCAGTGACTAGTCTAGTTCTTGTAGCCTAGACCATAGCATGACAGGCTTTCACACACGGTCAGGATTGCGGTTGTACCCAACCCTGAACCAAATCTTTTATAACAGTTGATATTGAATTATGAGTAACAAAGAATTAAGTAGTGCTAATGAGATAACCTATGCTACACTTAAGTTGATAAGTAGGTTATGCCTTTAAACTAGCTCATTACCATAAACCGTAATTTATATATTAACCTAGGACTAGAGCTTGTAGCCTAGGACCTTCAAATCGTTGTCCTAAGTAAAATATAATAATGGGATACAAATAGAGCTACCTCGAATTCACTCCCTAAACTATTCTAAATCGAATTGACATCTGTTTTATGGCATAATTGCTTTTGTTTACTTGATAGCTTGAACCAACCCAAAAACAACTAATTTTTAACTGTTCAATATATGTTAGTCCTAACTTAACAACGATTCCCTGTGGCCATGACCCATATACCCGACGAAGCTACGACGATCTCGTTAGCTTGCGAGTAGACGGTTTTAAAACAACCTTCAAAATTACATCAAGATTGAATATATATTGTGATATATTTTATGTTCTGTGTATTGTATTTCTCTTTATATATGCAACTTGACCCCTTCATTGAGGCGTGTGAGATATTCAGTTTACATGGTATCAGAGCCCTGAATTTAAATTGTTTTTCCTTCTCTTCCCTTGGGCTGACGTTCTCCTCTCTACTTCCCAAATAGGGTTCTTCCTTTTTTTTTTTTTTTTTTGTGCTTTGAGTTTTTCATGGCTATGGTACACTCCTCTTCTCCCTCTCAAATTAATGGCTCTTCCTCTTCCTTCTCTTCCATGCCTAATCCCCTCATTTCACGCAATATCAAGGATTCTGTAACTGAGATTCTTGATTAAGAGAATTATCAATCATAGAGTGAAATTTTCATCAATGCCCTTGAAGGTCATGGCATTATTGGGCAGGTCAATGGCGATACCCCATGTTCGGCATTTGGTGCACCTGGCTACGATCAATGGCCCAAAACTGATTTTCTCATTGTCTCTTGGATCTATTCATGTTGTTCATGAGAAATTATTTGTTTGGTGATGAAACCATGAAAAGAATTCACCGCTGCCTGCATCTGGAGTGAAATCAAGAACCTATGTCAGGCATAAGTCTACACTATTGCCTTCCAACTTAAAGGTGAATTTCATGCTATGAAAAAAGGTGATCTTTCTATTTGCGCTTATCTTGAATGCATGAAAGAATTATCCGATAGTCTTAATGATGTAAAAAGCACCATCACCAAAATGGGTTTAGTTCTTCGAATCATTCACGGTCTACCAGATGAATATGGAACTATTGCTGCAGCCCTAACAAATATAACTCCTTTCCCTAGCCTTGCTTATGTTCACAGTTCCCTCTATGTCGAGGAAGGGCAGTTGGCTCAAATCAAGTCAAAAGTGATCGTTGCAAAACCACCTAACCCTACTCCACCCATGGCCTATGCAATCGAACAAACGTTAGGGTGCAAATCGTAACTCTTGTGATGGTGGTTGTAGTGGTTGTGGTGGCCGTGGCGAGGTTTTAATAGTAATAGTGGGGGATGGACTAGTCCGAATTAGAATTTCTTTGGTTGGAACACCCAAGGATGGGGTCGTGGTGGTCATAATGATGGTCATAATCGAGGGGAAGGTGGCCGTGGTTATGGTGGTGGGGCTTTTGATCTAAACAATGGTGCACCTTGTATTCTTGGTCCCAAGCCAGGATTTGGTACTAAGTTCTCTAGGTGCCCATTAACGCTTATCCTAATGTCCAATGTTATTCATGTTCCAACTATGGTTACTATACTGGAGATTATCCTGTTACGGATCTAGTCAAGCTGCGCCTTTACATCCTTTGGTTGTGAATCATAAAATACAGATGGTTGGTTTCTCGATACTGGGGCATCCTCTCACATGACCAACTCTCTGGGTGCTCTATCTTCCCTACGTTCTTAACCAGGGTATGATTCTATTCAAGTTAATAATGGGTCACTTACTCGTATTTCTCACATAAATACTGCTTCTATTTGTAAACCACCTCATCTGTTTCAACTTTGTAATGTTTTGGTTATGCCTCAAATTGCAAAAAATCTTATTTCCTTATGTCAATTGACTTCTAATAACAATTGTAACATTGAGCATTACGCTTTTGGTTTTTCTATCAAGGATCTTTCAATGAAGATTGAAACTCACAGGTGCAATAATTCGGATCACTTAAACACTCTTCCATTATCTTCTATCTCCACAATAACTGCAATCTCTCTCTTCACTATCCATGTCTCTTCCGATGTTTGGCATCAACATCTTGGTCACCTAGCTTAGGCTGCAGTTTCTAGTTTACTTCAGAGTCTATTATTACTTGTTCAAACAAGAGCCATAGTATTCAATTATGTCACACTTGTCATTTAGGCAAGCATTTTCCCCTTTCCTTTTCTCATTCAGAGTATGTTACTTCTCAACCTTTTGAGCTTGAACATTCTAATTTACAGACATCTCCTATGATAAGTGTTAGTGGTTATTGCTTTTATTTACTATTGTCGGATGATTTTTCACATTATTGTTGGATTTTTCCTTTATGACACAAGTCTCAGACGTTAACATATTTTAAGAACTTTCGGGCATATATGCCAAATTAGTTTGCTTTGGACACAAAATCATTTTATTGTGATCATTAGTCACGATTATGATAACACTAGATGTTTTCGTTACTTGGCTAAAAATGCGATATTGAATCAGTGTTCTTGTGCTGCCATGTCTCAACAAAATGGAAAGGCCGAACATATGTGTCATACGCTCCTTAAAATCGTTCATACAATTTGTTTAATGCCTCTTTACTAGTGTGCTTATGGATTGAGGCACTCCATGCTGCAATTTACTTATTAAATATTTTACCTAGTCGAATACTTATTAAAATGGCTCATACGATCATTTACGTGTTTTTCAATGTGCATGTTACTCTAATCTATCTCATAATGCCCCCCATAAGCTCGGCCCTACTCCACGTAACGCTTTTTCCTTGGACATCCTAATCATAACAAAGGGTATCATTGCGTGGATTAGACAGCCAACAAAATCATAATTTCGATACATGTTATTTTTGATGAAAAATATTTTCCTTATGCCATGTCCCCCCCTAACCTCATGTCTATGAAATTTCTGGTTGTCCTAATCCTATGCTGCGAGTTCCTCGTGTTCTCCAATTTCTAACTTCACCTGTTGCTACAACCGAGGCATCTACCGTCGCGATAACCCTTATAACCAGGCCTCCAACATCTCCCACAACTGATCTTGTACCACCTCCAGCTGAACCCGAGCCTCCAACTGAACTCAAACTTCCAACCAAGGTACCCATTATGCCTCCCATTGTTAATGAGCTTTGTATGACCACTCGGGGCAAGCTAGAATTCAAAAGAAAAGAACTTTTCCCTTTTCAACTGCTTCCGCTATTTCTACTGCTTTTGATGAGCCTCGATCATATAGTGCTGATTCCAAGGATCCCCATTGGTTTGCTGCTATAAGTGAGGAATATGATGTGCTTCTACGTAATGACACTTGAACATTTGTTCCGCGTCTTCTTGGCGTGAATATAGTGGGAGCGAAGTGGGTCTATCATGTTAAGCAACAATCAGATGGGTTTGTTGAGCATCTTAAAGCACGCTTATTAGCTCAAGGGTTTACTCAATAGCCTGGTATTGATTATAACGATACTTTCAGTCCCATGATTAAAATGGTTACTATGTGCACCATTCTCTGTCTTGCACATTCACACAATTGGTCTATCCATCAGCTTGATGTTAGGAATTCTTTCTTAAATGGTTGCCTGAGGTATGCAACAACCTAAAGGGTTTGTGGACCCTAAGTATCCTGACTATGTATGTTGCTTGAAACTAGCCTCTTATGGACTTAAACTATCTCTACGAGCTTGGTATCATTGGTTTGCTTCTTTATTGGTGGGTTGAGGTTCTGTCTTCTGTAAGTCTGACCCATCATTATTTATTTAAAATATGGGAGCAACATTGCTTTTCTGCTTCTTTGTGTAGATGATATTGTACTCACCATTTCTTCTACGTAGCTTTTGTTTTTTATTGTGTGTTAGTTAAAGCGTGAATTTTTTATGTCTAATTGGGGACTTCTGAATTACTTCTTAGGTATTTTTGCCACCCATGACCGTAACGGGTTATTTCACCTTTAGTCCAAGTACGCCTTTTGTCCTCTTCATCGTAGTGGTTTATCAAACGCTACTCCTTCAGAGACTCTCTAAAAAAAATTTATTAGCTTCCCATGAAAGTCATCCCATTTCAGATCCCGTGCGCTATCATAGTGTCATTGATGCTCTTTAGTATCTCACTTTTACTAGACCAGATATTACATATGCGGTCTAGCAAGTTTGTCTATTAGAGATCCACTTCAAAGTAGTGAAATGAATCTTACATTATTTACCCAGCACAATATCTTATGGTCTTCATAGTTCTTCTTGCTCCTGTAATCAATTCGTCA
The DNA here is from genome assembly GCA_018398585.1 of Simmondsia chinensis. Lineage (NCBI taxonomy): Eukaryota > Viridiplantae > Streptophyta > Magnoliopsida > Caryophyllales > Simmondsiaceae > Simmondsia > Simmondsia chinensis. Next base: position 27,446,086 of record JAGTTD010000003.1, on the reverse strand, counting down.
GCTACTCTGATGCTCATTGGGCTGGGTGCCCGGACACTTGACACTCTGCGTCTTGTTATTATGTCTCTTTGGGTTCAAATCTATTATCCTGATGTTCTAAATGTGAACATACCATTTCAAGTTCTAGTACCGAAGCAAAATATCGTGGGGTCACTAATCTTGTTCATGAATATGTATGCTTATGCTATCTTCTTTATGATTTGGGCGTCGTTCTTCCCAAAGCCACTATTGTATATCCGATAATATCAGTGCTATTGTCCTGTCTAACACCAACACACCAAGCATGTAGAACCCGATATTCATTTTGTACGAGAACGATTAGCTCTTGGCTAGGTTCACGTTCGTCATGTTCCGTCTTCACTACAGTATACTGATATCTTTACTGAAGGCCTTCCTAAATGCATCTTTTATGAGTTCAGAAGCTACGATTAAGGGGGAGTGTTAGGATGGACTGTATTTAGAAGGAGAATATATTAATTGAGATATTGTAGAGGGATACAGAATACCGTGTGATGTATTTTATATTTAGTGTATCTCTTGAGATGTATTATATTTCTATCTATACATACAACATGACCAACCCCCCCCCCCCCCCCCCCCCCCCCCCCCCCCCCCACAAATTGAGATATATGGGGTATTCAGTTTACTATTGACATAAAAAATTAGGCATATTATGTCACATGAGGGGTGATCGATAATGAGGGAGGGGTCAGCTCTCCTGCGTATGAAAGCAAGACAATAAAACAACTCATTGAATGGCTAGAACCATACACGATGTGCCTGCTTAAGATCATATAAGACGTTTTGTATATATATGGTTAGGATATGGTGGGTGCATGTAGACTTTTTCCTCTAGAAACCCATGTAGGAAGACATTTTTAAGATCTAGTTGTCTGATAGCCTAGGCATGAGTAACTACGAGTGAGAGTATAGAGCAAACTATAAAGGGTTTAGCAGTCAAACTAAAAGCTTCCATGTGGTAGGTACCCTCACATTGATTAAAAAAGTTGGGCCTCCATGCCCTTAATAAAGTCATTTGATTTGTACTTCACACAACACTCTAAGTTCTTTTTACGAGGGTTTTATCCTTGTCATAAGGAACCAAGTCGCAGGTACAATTTTGGACGAGTGTATTAGACCCATTTGCCATGGCCTCTTACCATTGAGGGTTTTTTTATGACATGTGAATAACATGTGCATTCTGAATAAGAATAACATAAGTAACAAGAGATACCCGGGTTCACATATGCCCTTTTTAGGCATGCTTGCATAAGATGAATATTAGTGGCTGACTTAGTGGTGATTGAGGTCAACACAGGGATGTGTGTCACGCATGGACATTTGGGAAACTCACTAGCCCAATATCTGGTGCTGATACCACGATTAAGAGTGAGAACACTAGGATTAGAAGGAGTCCTAGGGAGGCCAAGAAGGGGAGAACCTCAAGAAGTGCAAGAAGAGGCGAGACCAATGCAGCAAAAGGAGCATGGGAAGGGAGTTTGGGGTATGGACAACAAGATGCATCAAGCCAAGCATGAGAAATAATTTAAATGAGATTAGTTTTTGGATCAAGACATAACCCCTATAATGTGCCACATATCCAAAAAATATTCATAGGGTAGATTGGGGGCCAGTTTATGCACAACGTAACATCTAAACACATAAAATCGATTGTGGTCAGGCTACTTTTGGAATAGCTTTTCAAAAGAAGACAGTTTCTACAAAACATTAGTTGGAAGAAGTTAATAGTAAGACACATGGTGCATGCTGCATCATTCTAAAATGAAAAAAAAAATGTTTAAATAATAAGCATCCATCCTACATCCATTGGATGTCAGTGCTTAACACATTCCCCCCCCCCCCCCCCCCCCCCCCCTAAATTTTGTTGTGGGGTATTAGGATAGAAGAGACTAAAGTTAAATACCATGGCATTTATATAGGAGCATTCATACATCAATGTCAAATTCTTCGTCGCCATCATTCGTAGAATTTTCATTTAAATTGGACTTCATCTGAGATTTAAAATATGGCATTCATATCAAAACCTCAAACTTACGTTGCATCAAATATTAGCCATGTGCAGCAAAAGTAATCTTCAATAAACAAAATCATGCATTTATAAGTCGAAGTATGAAAGTAGGCAATTGCAAACATGGTAAATTGAATGAGTTTTGAAGAACCAATACAAGAATGCAAAACTCAATAAAAATGTAAACAATGTGAGATTCCTAAGCAATTAAGAGCTAAAAATGCCCAAAAGACTAGTGCTTGATATAAGTTTGTGCTTACAAAGAATCCTAGAATATTGCTACATGAATGACCTAAGTGTTGACACCAGAGTGCTCCAAAATAGGCGTGAGCATCGAGACTCATGCAATAAGGTGAAAACTATAGCGTGGGCATTATTGTGAACCTGTAGGAGCTGTATCCCCATGGTTTTGTCCTTTAATCAAAAAACATAAAGATCAAATTTAATTGTACAACTATTGTCTTAGCATAACTTCATAATATACAATAGGTTGTGGGTAAACTTAGGTCTGAGAACAATGAATGTGAGTAGCGAGGGACAAAAGTTGATTCCACATGTGTAATAGGAAATAGAGCAATATCACTAACAAGTACCTTTCTATGACCAGACAACAAAGGAGATTATGAAAAATAACTGGTTAGATGTCATATGGTTGGAAATTCTCGATTCAAGGTACCAAGCATAGTCATGGGGTTCCCTAATAGACATGGAAGAGAATATTGTTTTGAGAGATTAGGAAAACAATATGTATCTCAACGTTGGAGAAAAAAAGAGGGCAAGATGCTCTGTCCCTCAACATATCTTGCAACATGGAGGTCTCAGCACAGGCAAAGTGATAAAAGGGAAGGAGTACCTGAAAGTCTTGCACAATACAAGGAGTGAGTTGGGACGCCTCCAACCTGATGTGAACTCAGTCCGTTGAGGTTGAAATGCCCCCGTTGGTGTTGGTGTGGCTTGCCTGGTTTCCTAGTCGACCCCAATGGCCACCACAATAGTTTCGAGCATGGTCTCATCCAACTTGATCACAACTACACAATCCATGGAAAAGCCGTGAGTACATGTACATATGACAACCAATGCATGACTAGGAACAATAGAGGGATGACCACTGCAACAAGTTAGAGTCGGCCCTTTAGAAGAGGTGAAGATTTTAATTTCTTATAAATAAAAGGACAAGAAGAGGACTGGAATTTCAATGCTAGATCCACATCGAGCTCAGTTAACTACTCCTGATATCAATGCTATGGGGAGTAACAGTGATAATGATTCATCAGCCTCTGGACCGAAATTTCCTCTAGGATTCGAGCCCTAGTATCGATCAGTAACCATCAAGAAGAGGACAGTTTGTCGCGGAACCTTTAAGCAATAACACCGTCCATGGAAGGATCTAGCTTGGAATGGATGAAAAAGGATAAACTGTGCTCAACAAAAAGGGAGAGAAGAGCGATTAAGCACAAGAGGAACGAAAGAGAGAAGCGGGAGCTGCAGGTCTTCCTACAGGAGATGTCCCCCAGAAATAGTGCCGGGAAAGCGTCTAAGATAACCAAGAAGAGGAAAAAACGGAAGAGGGGAAATCGAGTTCAAAAGATCACGGAAGAGAAGTATGATGAGAGGATACTAAATGCAGAGCGGGTAATAGAGATAGGAGAACGGGTGGGCTTCAACTTTGATGGCTTCGACCCGCCGATGGTAGTAGACATTCTTGCGCAATAAAGGGATTGGGTGTTGGGTGGAGGCTTCAGTTCCGCTTTCTTTGCTCTTGTTCGCCTTCTGGTTTTTCTTCTGCTTGGACCCCTCTGTGTGTGTGTTTGTTCTGTGTGCGTTGTCCGCGTATCTTGTCTGGTCCTGTTCTCGATGGTTGTTTTGTTTTGTTTTGTGGGGAGATTTTGATTTTGTTTTCTTGTTTTGTGCATTTTGTTTCTGGTCCCTGTGCTGTTGTGGTTGGACTCAGGGCTCACGTAGCTAGTTGCGTTCTTGTGTTCGCGATTTTGTCTCAAATTACCAAAAAAAAAAAGGACAAGAAGAGTTCTCATAAATGTTGCAAAAGCAACACATATAGGGGGAACCCAAAAAGACCAAGTTAATAAGTTCACTGTTTGAGATAAGAAAGTCAATGTCAACTAGGTCAACAACTATGGATTTAAGTTCCGAAAAATACTGGTCCATGGTTTTTGAATCTTTACAAAGGGTGGTGAGCTGGGTGCATAGGTCAATCTCTTTAATCATTGAGTAATCTTGAAAGTGCTTGGTTGAGGCATCCCACATGACTCTGTAAGTAAGTTGTCAAAAAATATCATTATTATGGAATGGGAGACGGTAGCCAGAATACATAAGCAAAGACTTTTCGTATCCACATTAAGTATTCCCGGTTAACAATAATGGAGCCATCATTATTAAACAAAGGACTAGGGGATAGACATATGTGCCATTAATGTATCCTAGAATTTGATTAGCAACTAAAATTCATGCAAAATGTTTACGTCCATTCGAGGTAGTCAGTCGTAACTTCAAATTTGATTGTGACATTTTTGGATATAGACAGAGGTAAAAGTAACCGAGGGCTGCAGGACAACTATATTATAAGATGAGCGAAGCGTGCTTGGGAGAGGACATAAAGGTGAAATTAGCTGATAGATAGTGAGCATCACATGGGTAAGATAAACTAGGCTAAGCCGAGAGTCGACTTGACAGATAGTGGGCATGACATGGGTAAGATAAACAAGGCTGAGCCGAGAGTCGATGACACCAATGTCATTAGCGGTCCAAGGGAGGAGATCTGGGAAGGTGGGATGGCCAAGGTAACATAAGAAGTCAGTCTTGGACTCTTTGAGGATGGTAGCATACCAAAGATGGCAACACCAATATTCACCACCCCATGGAAGGCATGGCCAAGGGAGCGACACAAACAAAGGGATAGTTAGGCACCACCTTACATACATCGAGCGCTATGTGGCCGAAAGGGACATAAACATAGGAGAGGTGGAGTCCTGCCAGAAGCAAGATAGAGCCACTGGTTGTTTGAAAAGTGATCCAGCGGTGGAAGGCCACTGCCATGTAGGTGCAGCCTCTACGCTATGGCTAGAGTTATGGTTAGGAGTAGGGTTTGCTTCCATCATGAAAATTAAAGAGAAAATTAAAAGACTACTTAATTAAAAAAAAAACTTCAAAATAATTTTTCAGAACTGCCTTGGTATCATATGAACTATGAACGACTATGGGAAATCATATATATTGAGTTGGTTCAGAATGATGCTACAAGGAAGGCTATAAAGAGCCTAATATAAGAGAATTACAATCTTATCCCTAGTAGAATTATAGACTTATGGGTATACCAGGTCAAGGAAATGAGATTCTAGGGGGTTGTTTAGTGGCAGAAAATAGTTTTCGCTTTAATTTTCAATTTCCCTTTTCAATCTTGCGATATATAAAACTTTAAAATACGCTCAAGGAATCTTTGTTTTCTAATTTTTTGAAACTTGAGAATGATACATAAGTAATACCCGTAAATTTGCAAATCGAATAATAATGTCACTGATTTGAAAGTTGAAAATGATATGTCTAAGTAAACTCGTAAATTAGTCAAATTGTTGAAATAAATTACATGTATAGTTTAAACATACAACATTATAATTTCTGCTTTACCGATTGGTATAATCGTTCCCTAATTGAATAATTGCTTATTGGACCTCGTTCATTTGCATTCGTTGTATCATTCTTAATAGAGACGAATACATTTTCTCTATCATATGAAGTAAATAATGTATATGCTCTGTTTTCATTCAAATAAACTTATGTAATTTATAATACTATATACGAATCAACTTTGGTCATCATAGCAAATAGTTTGATATCACTTTTGGTTAGAATATTAAATCAATCATGGGACCTTCACCTATTGGCTTAAACCTTTAGGAAAGATGATTTCTTAAAATGGTATCAGAGTCTAATTAACCATACAGGAGTTCAAATCCGAACAACCCCAACTTTTAATATAAATATAATTTAAGCACAAAGTATTAGGTGGGCCGATACAGTATCCAAGTTTCAAGCTTAAACGAGCATTTGCATGAGAGGGGTGTTATAAGATGAAACCAACCATGGGCCCTCACTTATCAGCTTAAACTTTTAGGAAAGTTAGTTCCTTGACATGTGTTGAGTCTAGACATCTAAACCTAAATCTAATCGACCACTTAAACCAATATTAATGGCATATATAATCACAAAACATGCCAATATCACCAAATATTAACTTGACATAAATTCGTAAAAAGTAAATCAACACTATATATAATGTAGAAAACCCTCCAAGGTAGAGGGAAACACCACGAGAAAATCCGACAACAAAATTTACTATAGAGAATAGCAATCGAAATGTTTATGATTTCAAAATGTTTGCAATCGAAAAACCAAGATTCTAGCCAACAAGCTTAAACCATCAATAAGTAAGTTAGTCAATTAGTGACAAGGTACTTCTATCCTAGGACGAGCAATTCAAGATAATACCCTTGTGGCTTGTGAAAACATGATAGCTTTCAAGCGGAAGTAGGGAAAATCTAGTTGGGCTGCTTAAAGCTTAATATGGAAAATATGTATGACAGAATGGAATCGAACTTCTTTGAAGAAGTTTTGGTGGGTATTCGATTCCACCTGGAATTGGTAGGTTGAATTATGGAATGTGTGACTAGAACTTCCTTTTTTTTATTACGGTTGATGATACTCCCATGGGCTAGTCACTCAATCTAGACGCTTGTGCCAGAGAGATCCCCTGTCACCATACTTGTTTATCCTCTTTCTTGAAGCTCTATCAATAAATGTTCGGGTGAAAAGCCTTATGAAGAAGTCTAGTATTGCTATAAAAATTTCTAAAAATTTTCCTGTTATCCGCTACCTTTTATTTGTAGATGATTATCTTTTGTTTGCAATGCCCATTTGGAAGTAATTGCTAGACTTAAGAATGTGATTAGGGAGTACTATTTGGACTCGGGCCAATCGGTAAACTTAGAGAAATATACAACAACAACAAACAAAAACAACAAACCCAGTGCCTCCAAGGGCTCCCGCATAAGCAGGGTCTGGGGGGGTAGATGTACGCAGCCTTTCCCCTTCAGGAGGCTACCCTGAAAGGAGGCTGTTTCCGAGGACCTCCAGCCTAAAAAGCTGGTCCGCAACAATGAGCCAAAGACCTGGCAACAAGAGAAGTATCAAATGCATGAGTAGGGCAAAACACACAGCGAGCAAAATAATAGACTCAAAGCATGCCACATCAGGCACAGATCAACAGATAAGATGAAAACTTGGAGAAATATGTGATCATTTTTTCGGCTAACACAGATAGGCAATTAAAGCAAATAATTAGTGATGAGCTTGGTATTTCGGTGTCTTTGAACCTAGGCAAATTTGGTTGTTTCTTCGACCTGGGTAGATTCAACACAGGAGTGGTGGCAAGGCTTATCTAGGAAAATTATGGACTGGAAAGCTGGGATTATCTCTAAGGCAAGGAGGATGACTTTGATTCAGTCATCACTAGACTTTATGTCTATTCATCTTATGTAGTACTTTAAGCTCCCTAAGAAAGTGGTTAACAAAGGAGATGGCTTTTGTAGACGATTGTTTTTGGAAATCTAAAGACAAGGATAGTATGAACATGTGCTTGGAATAAAATCTGTGGGCCAACAAGTGCTGGAGGATTGGGATTGCAAAGTCTTGAAGCCATTAATTTAGCTTTCTTTTGCAAGCTGGGTTGGAAGGTTTTAATGGAGAAAGCTAACCTTTGGATGAAGGTTGTGAAGGATAGGTGCTTGAATGATGTGAATTTTTAACGATATAAAAGGGCGGGGGGGGGGGGGGGGGGGGGGGATCCTAGCAGCTATATCAATCTTCTATAAAGGATTGAGATGAAAGATAGGGAATGGGAAGAAGTTTAATTTCTAGGTCTCAAATAATCCCCTTATTGAACTTGTGTGGGAGGATGACCGGGGCACGGATACGAAATTATTGAAATAGATAGTACAACTTGGAAAAGCTTAGGCTGGAGGTTCACCTATTGATCCACAACTGTGCTTTGGAGGTCATGGTTCCTAAATCAAAAGTTGAAGGTAAGCTTAGTTTAGGCTACACAAGTACGGGAAAATTTTGTGTCAGAAAAGCCACTTGGTTAGCCTATAATCTTAATTGTTCCAATAGAAACACTTTGGAGTTTTAGTGAATTTGGGAACTTAACTTGCCTCCCAAGATTAAAATCTTCTTGTGGCAAGTCTTAAATGATTGTCTCATAACAAGTTCCCAAATTCAGAATCGTATGAGTGTCTCATAACAAGTTCCCAAATTCACAATCGTATTCTTTCAAAAGGAACATCTTTTGTTTGGTGTGGATATGAGAATGAGGATTTAGATCGCGTTTTATTGTTTTGCTCCAGAGCGATAGACATTGGGAAGTGGCTAAGGATCTGCATTAGCTTACTTCGATTCCCATGGGTCCACCTTAGCAAATGGTTTGAGAACTCGCAAAAGGTATAGAAATCTCTCTAAGTTTATCTAGTGTGCTGGCATATATAGAAAGGCAAGACCAATGCCTTATTTAAAGGATTAAAAGTGCACCAGTTTGGCCGATCATCCTAGTAATGCACATGTTTTGGGAATGAAATTTCCAAAGCAGAATGGAGGATGAAGGTGATATGAGGAAAGTGAGAAGAAAGAAAGACACGTGTAAAATGAGATAGGTATCTCGGCCTCCTCTTGACTAGGGGAAGGTAAAGGCAAATTTTGATGGTTCAAAGTGAGAAAGCATGGTAGCAGCATGTTTTATTGATCATTATAATCATGGAGAAGTTGCCTTTGCTGGGTTCAAAAAGCTTAGGAGTGTGCCAATTATTGTGATCGAAACTGTTGCTGCTCGAAGTGCCTTATTTTTTACAACCAAGTTGGGGGCCCATAGAATTATTCTTCAAGGTGATAATGAGATTTTTATTAAGGAGCGTAATTGTTTCTATTCCATTTCTGCTAGGATCACGACTATTATAGAAGATATTTGTACTGTCAGCTCCTTGATTGACCACATTTCTTTCAACCATGTTTTCTGAAAAGCAAATCGGCTAGCTGATTGCTTTACGAATATTGATCCTAAGAGTACAGGCATCATCATCTGAGATCGAGCTCCCTCTCACGCTTTCCTCTCAATCTCTCAAGCTGAAGCCTTAGATTTACTCTCTTAAGAGGACATTCTTAAATTTCTTCAACCCTGTGAGTACATTTTTAAAAAATACTCATTAAACACCCAAGCAGTTAATTTCTCTCATGTAATAAAGAGTCAACTCATGTTGTACCATATGCTCTAAACAAAACTTAGAATTTGATTAAATATTGATATTTTAAGACTAAGGTGCTGAACTTGGTTCCTATATATGTATGTTCAATTTGGTTCCTATTGTTTATAATATAACTGAGCAACTTGCTACTGTAGATAGTCAAGTAAGCTATACAGGTAATTGTTGTATAAAATCGGATAGCAATAAAATCTAAGGATTAAAGGCTATATATATTTTAGATTATATGCTTGTACTTACTCATTAAATACTTATATGCATAGTGCATATAAACCCGGCGTTACAAGTATAATGAACAGCTAATTACAGTACAAACTTGAAGAAAATAGCAAACAAAACTTATGTTAGAAAAATGAACCTGAAATACCAAATAAGTGACACGTGGCAAGCTTACAAAAGTACATCTAACCTCCCCTTTTCTTGATAAGGAAGAGATGGAGAATAAGAAGAGAGGGGGGCCGGGGGGGGGGGGGGGAATGATGGATGTGAGGATGAGGACGACGACGACGATAGGAGGATGATGACGATGATATGGTGATGGTGTTGATGATGATGACGACGACGATGAGAATGATATGGTCCTACCTCTCAATTGAGCTATTCTATGGCTTTGATCAAGTATTTTGATATATTTATCTAATCTTATACAATATGTTGGACTCTTCATTATTATGTTTATCCATGATGCGCCTTTACAATTATTTTATGAGATTGATACTAATTTGGCCTTCAAAAGGGTCCCTGTGGGTTACACCACTGGCCCCTCTAATCGTTTATTAGTCTTGCAGGAAATATCAAATCAGGCATATAGCTGGAGCTTGAGTTCAGCCCATCCTAACAAACCATACTACATAACTCAAAAATAATGAATAGCATATTGACCAAATTTATCATAAACACCTATATATACTAACTATGTCTAAATAATAATTAAGTATTGACATTTCAAGACTACGATTCTAAACTTTTGAAGCAACAATTGCAAAACCCATTGTTTTAGTTAGAAGGATAAAACTGAATAAGGCCATGGCATTTGTAAATAAAAGGCACGTTCCCATCTGATTTTCGAATTAGGGCACCTTTGGTTATTGTATGTTTTTCCCCGAACCGATTCACCTTCTCACTTGTCTATTCCCTTGTTCACGGCGTTCTAATAACCCCAGATGCATTTAACAGGTGGGACACAAGTTGTTTGTCACGTGCTCGCCTATGGATTCATGTCCCTTTGTGATAGCTCATATTATGTTATTCCGGCAAATCTTAGTCACTGGATGCGAAGATGTCAAAGGCGGTGATGCTGCTATGCAGGGTGTCACGGGGATTGAGGGATAGGGATATATAAGGAGAGCAGTTGCCATGAAAAATATGAAATCAAGTTATTGTGCCGTTTTTCTTTCTTTGCTTTCTGTTTTCTTCTCTCCTCCGATGCTCTCCATGAAACCCCATTGTGTTGCTTGCTTTTCCACCTTCCCTGAGCATGAATCCATGTGTATGGAGTCAAGGTATTCAACTTTCAAACGTATGCAATAAGGTTTTTGACTTAAAAGCATGTTCATGTTTGTAATTTGTTCATGATGCATTTAATTTATGGCCAGTAATTTCTAATTTAATTATATATTGACTTCTCTACTAATAGGGAGCCATGGATTAGGACCATTTTTTAGGTTTGAACCACGTAAAATCTTGTGTTCCTGTTTCATTTATGTACCTTCGTTGTATTCTTTCTCTTGCAGTTGTATGTTTGTCGAACTTGTAGCTCTTTACTTTGTAATTTCGTCAAGCCATTATCCAAGTTATATATGTATGTGTGTGTATATATATAGAGAGAGAAAGAGAGTCCTCTTTCAAGTCTTTTTCATTCCAGAAGACACCAATTCATTTTCGGTCATGCTGCTCCATTTTTTATTTTTTTTATTTTTTTTTTCGTTTGGCTCAAATTTTCTGCCACGTTCTAAGACTTAAGAATGTTACAATGTTCGCAATAATACACAAAAGGTGTGGGAATATCAATGCAGATAAGGGAGTCTCAAAACGCCAAAATATGTCCTATTATCCAGACCAATAAATGCATTTCCATTTCCATTTCCATTTCCATAACAATTACGACTATTCATATGCCTGTCGAGATCAAAAAATTTGGACAATATCAAGTTATTTCATTATAAGGGGACAAACAACATCCTACTTCTTGTTCTTTATTCATTTTGGGCTATCGATTTCGATTTTTATCAAAATTATGGAGGAGATTCACCACTATAATGTTTGATTTAAAATACCAAGAAAGTTCACAATTTTTACCTATGCTAACCTCAAAAAAGTTTTTAAAACTAAAGCCTTAACTGTAGCCTTAAGATGATTGCTAATTTAACTATACAATTAGAGGACCTCCACCACCGTGATGAACTTGAGAGAGGAGAGAAGACTATCATGCGTAAGGCCTCTTTAAAATCGAAAATGTTTGGTTGGTGAACTGTCCCCCAGAATTGACAAAGAGGCAAAAGAAATGCATCCTCAAATCCGCTGCCTCCACTTAAATCAAAACACCCTTTGAGACAAGGTCTAATCTCATAATTGTCAATGGACAAAATCAAAAGCCTTGTGAAAGTCAAATATGCAAATAGCTATTTTTTTCATACCCTTTTTGACCCATTTAATGTCACGAGTCTAGAAAACGGGGTATATGGGATTAAGTAGTAATAATTTATAGATAGCAATTAAAGAGTATAAGTCATGGGTAAGGGTCAAATTAGATATGGAGTGTTTAGCCGTGTTCTCTTGTATTGCCTTTAGTATTATTCCTCTGTTCATTTGGCAGTTAAGTTGGTTAGTGTGAGTTAGATATTTTGTTAACGGTGGCGGTTCAGTACCGTCTAGGTGCAATGTCTTTGTTGATATTTTCTTCTTAGCCAACTTACGCGTAGGATTGGTATAAATAGGAGGATTACTCTTGTATTTTGCATTCTTGGAATGATAATTGATTCTATTCTCTCTTCTACTTTCTTTACTTCTCATCTTGATTTCACTTTTTCTCATCTCATACTTTCTTTTTCCTAGGTTATGATTCAATATTGGTCTTGAATCATAACATTTAACTACCTAGCACTGTTCAAAATCTACCTACCTCTCACAAAGGCGATTTGAGCATCGATAGTTAGGTACAAAGCATTGATTAAGAGGGATGGATAAGACCTAGAGATGATCTCGTAGAGACAGCCAACCAAGCTAATAGTCCCCAAACCCATCGTTAAAAGTTGCAAGCACTTGGGGGATTAAGGTGGCGCATGTAATGTTGGGTTTAGGAGGATGTCACCGGAATGCTCATAGGACTTAACAAAATTAAAGATATTTTGGGCGTGAAACTTTCCATGCTTGTTGAAAGAATTTGAAACCCATCGCACCTTGGAACCCGAGATTTGCGACAGTTAAAAAATGGCCTCTTTGATTTGTCCTCTATAATACTGGGTTTCAACCATTGACAATCCTCAGGAGAGAGTCGTTGGAAATCAATATTATCAAGGAAGGTGTACAAGAAGGTGCCAGGAGACTAGAATTTTCTTGAATCAGTGATTTTTTGTGCATTTAACTTAAGAAGGATTGGAATTGAGTTTATCCCTAACACTCAACTGTGTGATGGCATTCAACATGAATCGGCAATGGCCATAGGAAAGATGTCGGGAATCAACTTTCGTATTCCATTTTTTTTGAAAGTTTTTATTTTTCAATAAATAAAAAATAAACATCTCTTTTAAACTTTTTGTAAGTTAAATATTTTTAAAACCCATACTCCAAATGTTTAGAGAAGATTGTGTAAAAGGCTTTTTTAATTTTTAGTAATTTCATTTAGGTTTTGCTGTCATAAATATTACGGTTATGTTTATTTTGTTTAATATTTTAATGTCATACATGAATATATTAGAACTCTCTCTCTCTCTCTCTCGAACGTCTTTTGCACCGTTTCAACGTCTTCTGACACCCCATCCCCCCTCCCTCTCTCGCTGACGCCCCCCCCCCCCCCCCCCTTGCGGGTCGGCAACCTGGCCGACCCACCCCACCGGCACACCCCCACTGCCAGCGACGCCACGTAGACAGTGACGCCGGTCACTTAGTCGCACCACACCCACCCATTCACACCACCCGCCATCAAACCCCACCACCACCATCTACACCACCCCCGACATCGAACCCCACCACCACCTCGCCTCACCCAAACACCCACCACCTCGCCTCACCGACCTTGAACCCCCCCCACCACCACCTTGCCTCACCCACACAAATCTCGAACACCACCGCCATCTTGCCTCACCCACACACTCTCCACTACGCCCACCCCACAACGACCTACCCATCACCACCCCCCCCCCCCCCCCTCCCCCCCGACTAGACATCTGCACCTGCACCGGCACCGGCACCACCACCACAGCTACCCACACCCCACCCCAACCCAGCCCACCACGCCCCATCACCACCACCATGCCGCACCTCACGTGCCTCACCACCACCACTAGCCTCATCACCACCATCACCACCGCCAACACTCCAAAGCCAACAGCCCGCAACCGACAATCAAGAGCAGGCCCAAGTCTTTTGCTCATGCTGCGGACCATCTTCTCAGGCTGGGGGTCCTCGAAAACAGCCTCTCTTCAGGGTAGCCCCCTGGGGAAAGCTACGTACATCTACCCCCCCCCCCCACCCAAAGACCCTGCAGAAGCCCTTGGAGGCATTGGGTTTGTTGTTGTTGTTGACATAAATATATTAGAGTCGAGGTCCTGAATTTAGTTAGACTTGTTTAAATTTACAGAGGTACACAATTATTAATCTTTGTGAATTTTTAAAATATTTAACGACAGTTGGCATCAAATTCAAGTTCTATATATTCATATGTGGCGTGAGATAAATATTATGCATTAAACATATGAGATTGCGAATACAGGAAACTTGGGATTTAACAGAAAGGATAGTTCACCTTATGGGTATTGTTCAAACTTGGAAACTTGGAAACATATTATGATTTATGTTGTTTAAAGCTGTTAAACAACAAGTTTTGTTATCTACAAACATCAAGTTCTATGTGAATAAAGTTTTAACCATATTTAAATCGTGACAACTTTTTAAAAATATTTGATTTATTTTGATGAGCGCGCTTTCAAATACAACTAATGTGATTAGAAGTTCAATACTAATCTTATTTGGAGGTATATAAATTTCCCCATTCAACATTTAATATGATTAGAGTTGAAGCTTTTATTATTATTAGGAACTAATAAGATCATGATTTTAATTGTTTGTTAAATAAAAATAAATAAATAAAATAGAAAAGTTCTACATCAGTATAATGTTATTCAGAGTTATATGATAATAAAATGTCTACCAAATATTATTCACATGTTCAATATCATTTAAAGTAGAAATAGTAAATTTGGTGTCAATATGGCTTGTAACTGATTTTAAGGGAAACTATCACTTAGATATCCTAGGTTTTAAACACTTATCATTTAGATATCTTGACTTTTTCGTATATATAATGAGCTACCTTGATATTAATCATTTTCTCATCTAGGTAACCCAATGTCAGATTTTGATGAATTTTTGTCAGTATTGGACCAGCTTTATACAAAAGATGTTCAACATAATTACAATAATATATATATAAGTTATGCCAATATTTTTATCAAAAATTCATGAATTATGATAAAATATTCACCAAATTTTGATGTAAACTACCTAAATATTTAATCATGTGTTATTTTTGCATTTTTGGGGAAAAACCATCAAGTTCTAATAAGATACTAATATTTTATCGAAATTGTGTTCAATGTTTGCAATTTCCAAGAAAATCTAACAAATTTTGACATAAGTGTATTTGATTGATAAAATTATAAAGCTTTAAAGTACTTAAGTGATAAAATATTTAAAACTCAAGGTACTCCATTGTGTATATTAAGATGTCGGGGTACCTAAGCGATAAATCCTCAAATCTCAATGTAGCTAAGCAATAATTTCCCCCTATTTTAATTGTTCTAACATTCTGACATATTTTATTTAACTGAGTGGGAGTGTTTTCCAAAAAGATCTAGTACGATTAGAATTATAATGGTTGAATTATTTTGAAATATGTAATTTTTCAAAATATGTCTAGTATGATTAGAGTTTTGTTGGTTGGATAATTATTGAAAACTAATGCGATTAGGATTTTTTCTTAAGTGAATTATGTATTAGTACCAGGAGGTTTTGTCTACTAATGTTTTAGTCCATAGCCTTTATGATATAATACTTTGACCAAAAAGCTACATGTATTTTAATAAAATTGTCCAAATGATGGTGTAAAAAGATGTGAATTCGAAGCTTGCCGTTATTTGTTAGCGCCAACATCCCTTGCTATTGCTCTTATCCCACACATGAATCTCAATGTTGTAACACCGTTAATAAAGAAATGCCAGGGTACTAGCTTATTTTAGACACTTTCACAATTTCATTTAGAATAATTTATTAAATACATGCAACTTTTGGATTAAAATATTATTTCCCAAAGTTTTGCGGACCAAAAAATTAAAACACCACACCTTGAGGCAGTAACGTGTAATTTACCTTTTTTCTTTTATATAAATTTTAAAACGTGATTCTAACAATGATGATGTGACAATTAAGAATTAAAAAAAGGGTAAATTACAGAGAATCACCTCTCTTTTGCTTCGAAATAGGAAAACCCCCCACAAATAAAAGTACACACAAAACCCTCTCACTTTTAAAAATTTATCACTTAATCTCCATACAATCTTTTTTGACCATTTTGCCCCTCAAAAATGAGGGGGTTAAATGTTTAATTATATTTTTATAAGGAGATTTTATATTATTAGGAAAAAAATTAGAAAAATTTTATATTTTTTGCAATAGAATTAAGAAAATATTATACATTTATAAACATATAATTGCTTTAATTAATTATAGTAATGACATTATAAGTTTAGAAAATAAGAATATTTTTAAAATTTTCATAAAATATATTATAAGATAAAATATAATATTTTTTGTTGATATTATAATATCACTTCTATATAATTAATTAAAATAATACAACAACAACAACAAGCCCAGTGCCTGCAAGGGCTCCCGTAAAAGCAGGGTCTAGGGGGGTAGGTGTACGCAGCCTTCCCCCTTCAGGGGGCAACCCTGAAGAGAGGTTGTTTCCGAAGACCCCCAACCTGAGAAGCCTGAGAGCTAATCCGCAACATAATAATTAATTAAGTAAAATAATAACTTTTATAAATATAGAAAACCCCTTTTTCTATAAATATAAAAAAATCCTTAGTTTTCCTTAAGACCTGACCTAAAATATATTTAAATATTTAACTATTTTATTTTGAAGGGTAAAATCGTCAAAAAAAGTTGTTTGGAGATAAAGTGATAATTTTTTAAAAGTGAGAGAATTTAATGAGTGATTTTATTCGTGAGAAGGGGTTTTTTTTTTAGTTTTGAATCAAAAGTTTGGATATTTTATGTAATTTACCCTTAAAAAAATCTACGAATTAAAAATATCAAGTGGGAGCGAGGTTCAAGAGTTGCATATTCTTAGCCTTCATTGCCGGTCTAGTAATTAGTCCTTGAGGAGAGTATTTGTTTGCAAAATACAAGGTTATACTTCTCAATGATAGATTGAACTATAGGAAAATAAGTGTGACCACACTACCGTGAAATATCTTGTGGAATTTTATGAATATCCAAGTAATGGTATACATTTGAGTAGGATAGTTTGTTAGCATCCTTGATGAGCTCTATCATAATATCTTAAAGGTTGAGGAAATAGGTGGGCTAATTATGTTTAGCATGAGTTACAATAAAATACATTAATTGAGAATAGTTCCCATTTATACAAGTAATTCGATGTGACCCCGCTGCTACGGAGTAATGGGTAGATTAATTAGGTCTATATCGTACTCATCATAGTATGGTTTGGTGAATTCCATGCTTCAATTATTCACAGATAAACTAAAAGTCTGGTAACTTAAAACATCAAGTGGAAGCGAGGATTGATAGTTGTATGCTCACGGCCTCCACTACCAATGCAACAATATATTAGATGGTATTACTCCTTAAGGAGGGCATTTATTTGCATGTAAATTGTTAGACTTCTTAGTGATAGAATGAAGTATAAGAACTAAGTGCGATAATTTAATTATGAAGTATTTTTTGGACTTATATAGATGTTAAAGTAATGGTACGCACTTGAGTAGGATAGTATGTTAGCTTCTACAACAAACTATGTCATATTATCTTGGAGGTTAATGAAAAAATGATGAGTTAATTATATTTAGAAAGAGTTATAAAAAAATATCATAACAGGGAATAGTTCCAACATATACTCATTACAGGATATGACCCCACTGCTGAGGAGCAACAGGTAAGATTGGTTAGATCATTATTGCATACATTAAAGTGTAGGTGGGTGGACTTTGTTTACTTGCTATGGGGTAAGAAAAGTATCACCATCTGTTGCATGACTTGTTTCTACTTTTCTTTTTAGACTTTCATGTATTTGATAATGATTGCGATTAATAATATTAGATACATACTTCACTTGTCTTATTTTAATCAATGGAAAAAGAATCGATATTGTTGTGGTTCATGATAGGCAATAGTTTGTACTCATTGTCCACTTGTTCTTGCTACCAAAACATCTACTACAGGGAAAGAGCATTTTGAATGGTAAGCTAATGAGTTAGACAGATTCAACAATCTTGCATCAGTATAGAATGTGTTCAAATTCTTGAAACCCCAATTGGAGCACAAATGTTTAAAACATTTGAAGAAAATGCTTGATGGACAAGATAGGGTAGCAACAGAAGAGCTTATGAGAAAGATGACTGACACTAGAATGTATTATAAAACTTCTATTCATGAGCATAAAATGTTGATGGCGACTAGAGGTGGCCACCGGGCCGGGCCTCGGGCCTATTTTTGTAGGCCACAGAGCCCGGGCCGGGCAACGGCTCGTTTGAATAGAGCCGTTGAACGGCTCTTTAATTAGAAAAAAAATTATATATTTTTTTTCCTATAAACACTTAAACCTCCCCAACCCATTTCCTCACCAAATCTTCAATCATCTCTTCTCTCTCTATACATTCATCATCTCCCATCTTCTCTAACTTTGCTAATTGCCAAAATTGTGCTCTAAAATTCGAAGTTCGTAAAGTATTTGGCTGACGTTCGAATTTCATTGTTCTCTTATTTCGGTAATTTTAGTATCGCAATTTTATTTGGCTCGCTTTGTAGTTATTTAATTTGCATTACTACTTGCATTTTATGAATGCTAATCACTTATACTAATATGGCACACAATTCTTCATCATCCTCTGGAGCCGGTAGTGCTAGTTCTAGCTCTTCTCAGCCACCTAGAATCCCTAAAAGGAGTAGAATTGTCTTACTTGATACTGAAGAACGAGCTTTTATACAACTAGACCCAACACCCCCATACACTGATGATAGCATAGATTATGACTTTTCACAACAACAAGATTATCATGAGTCAGGTGGTGGTGGGGTTGGAGACTCACAAACTGATGAGGAACCCACCCCCACCATCGAAGCCCAGCCTGAAACTGGTACTGGTGCTAGTAGGCGTACAGCTAGTGGGGTATGGAAGCACTTTACCCTTAATAAGACAACTAATAAAGCAACTTATAAATTATGTGATCCATCTAAGGATTTTAGTTATCAACCTGGCAGTGGGAAGTGCGCATTAAACAGACATATACTTAGGTGCCACCCCGAGCAATACCCAGAAAAGCGCCAACAACGTCTAGTACAGCAAGTGACCGGTGCACTTGCTAATTTTAGGTTCTCTCAAGAGAGCAACCGAAAGGGGCTAGCTAAATATATAATTTTGAGTGAAAGGCCTTTTAATACCGGCGAAGACCCAAATTTCGTCAACTACCTCCAACGAAACGTGAACCCCGCCATTGTGAGGATTCCTCGGAACACCGTAAAGCGGGACGCTTTTACGTTGTACCATGGGATGAAAGCTGGGGTCTTCACACATTTTGCGACGAATGCAAGCATGTTCTCGTTGACGTCGGACGTATGGACGTCGAAATCCAGCCAACCTTATATGTGCATAACGGCACGCTGGACCGATGAATCCTTCATCATCCAAAAGAGGATAATTCATTTTGGACTTTTAGATTGCCCCCACAATGCCGAGGTAATTACGGGTGTGATTATGTAGGCAGTCCGCGATTGGGGCATAGAGCGACGTATCTTCATTATTACGTTCGACAATGCTACAAATAACACTGCAGCCGTTACACATTTAATTAGGCAAATGAGACCCGTGTTAGATGGGAAGTGTTTCCATATTCGTTGCATTTGTCACATTTTGTATTTAATGGTAATGGATCGTTTAGATCTTATAAAAGTATCTCTTACCACCTTAAGATCCGTAACAATATCTGTTAAATCATCCAACACTAGAAAAAGAAAATTTAAAAATTTATGTAGGTTGCATAACATAGAATATAAACAATTTAAATTAGACTTCCAAACTAGGTGGTCGTCTACGGTAGAAATGTAAGAGCGCATTCTACCGTACAAAGATGTTCTAATAGAATTCGTCCAGGAAAATCGTGCAGAATGGAGCGATTACAACATGGCCGGTATAAATTGGGAGACAATAGATCAAATTTGTAACATTTTTAGCATGTTTAAAGATGCAACGACATTTTTTTGGGGTTGCTACTATCCGACCATGCCTCAAGCAATATCAAGATTGTTTGATATTGTCAATTGGATGGTGGGTAATGAATCCAACCCTGTTTTGTTCGCATCGATTCAGGCAATGAAAGAAAAGTTCGCCAAATATTATTCTGAACTACCTCTTACATACTGCTTGGCAACTATTTTAGACCCTCGTTGTAAACGCGGGGGTTTCAACTTGTTTTGCCAACATTTTTTCAAGTATTTACATCCTACTCTTAATATCGACACTTTCATTGCCGATGTCGATAACAACTTGCATAGTTTATTTTCTCAATATTCCTGTTAATTAGCGTCCAATAATCCTAGTACTGCTGTAGTAGGATCTTCCACATCTAGTGGAAGTAGTTCACACACGTCATATTCGTGGAAGCTGTTGGAGCAATTTACGCCCACGGTAGCCCCCACGTCATGTGACGAGCTAGATTATTATTTGTGGACACCGTTGGTCCATATTTTCGGGCCGCCGGCCAACCCGCATTTTGACCTTTTACAATGGTGGAACACAAACCAAACCCAATATCTCGTACTTTCCACCATGACACGTGATATACTAAGTTGTCCGGTGTCTTCAGTAGCATCGGAGTGTGCTTTCAGTCATGGTGGCAGGTTGCTTGGAATGAAGAGGGCGAAGCTATCGCCGTCAAGCTTGGAGATGTCCGTGTGCTTGAAGGATTGGCTGCTAGCAGAGGCAAGAGATCAACAGAGAATGAAGCTGGATTCATCGAGCGATGAAGAAGATGACCGCACAACTGATACCTCAAATGATGGCCTAGATACCCCCTAAGGTGACTGATATCAACACTTTTGTATGTCAGTTATTTACTTTTAAATATTTAAGTTAAAAGACGACCGCACCCCCCATATGTCAAACTTTGTATTTTTTGATAAACAAATTTGTATTTTTAAATATTAGGCCCCAACTGCGTTGTATTTGTACTTGTATTTGTTACGTTATTTATCTACCACTATTTTTTTTATAAGATATTTACTATTACTTATTGTATATTTTATTTTATTATATATATTTAACATTATTTTTTTTGAACATGTATATTCAGCATTATTAGTGCTTGAAAAAAAATATATTTGTATCTCATATTATTTGTCAATGAATTACAATAATTTTAGTACAAAACGACTTTGTATTAATATTTTTTTTTCTTTAAAAAGGCGGGCCCAGCCCGCCCGCACTGTAGCGGGTCCGGGCCTGCCACTTGAGGTCCCCGAGCCAGGCCGGGCCACAGTGGAGGGCCGGCCGGGCCTCGGCCCAGGCCCGGCCTAGCCCGCTCGTTGGCCACCTCTAATGGTGACTTATTTAATTGAAATAGAAAGTTCTTGATGCAAATGTTGATAGCCAATCTCAATATGATGTGATCATGAATTTCCTATCAGATCTTTCAATCAGTTCAAGATGGAATACAATAAATAAAAAGGATTATTCATTGTCAGAAATAACGAAGGTGCACTCAGAGGGAAAAGGCATTGTGAGAGATGAGGAATTTGTTCATGGACATCAATTGTAGCAATTAGAAAGCTCTAAATGGTCGAGATACCTAGGTGATAAAATATTTAAAACTCAAAGTATCTCACTGTATATATTGTAATAAGAGGTCACATAATTGCTAAATGGTCAAATCTCAAGGGACCAAAGCGACAATTTTTCCTAAAATAAAAGATTAAAAAAAGTTGTTTCTTTAGTAAAAAGATTGGATATTAATATTAAATGGAAAATTTCCAAGTCACTCAGCTACTCTTGTTGTTAAGATTGACAGGCCATTGAGACAAGAAGGTAGTCGATATCTTATTGGCTTTAATAATGATTGGTTGGTACTCCATCAAATTCTTAGTAGTACACTAAGGATTAATTGAACGCATCTGCAAAGAGTTATAAAGTCTTAAGATAACGAGGAAGTTTTTAGATGGCAAGATGTACCTTATGCTTGAAGATGGCACTAGTGTTTAGGTGCTGGCACTAAGAGACAATAGTTCACGTTTGGGAACATAGTTTTGAATTGCAATTAACTGTCTTTATGTACTTGCCCTTATTAAAAATTTGATTTCTATTTCAATTTGGTCTATGTTTTTATTTACTTTTCAAAAAATTTGATTTCTATTTCAATTTGGTCTATAATGTTTATTTATTTTTTGGTTAAAACTCTATTAGTTGCAATTCTCTGTGTCGAATACAAACAATATAATTTTACCATATAAAAGCGAATTAATATCTTGGAACAAACATAGATTATAAGTGACACCTATACTTAGGTTGCATTCATTCAAAGAGGATTTAATCAATGTTCGTTGATGGACGTATATGGTCATTATTTTCAAATTGTTCACTAATCTACAGGTCATGCTTAAAGAAGTGATAACCATAACATCTTTTAAGAGTAATAGAAATAGAGTCACAAAGTTGTTTGAACTTGCTCACAAAGATGTTTGTATACTAATGGATGTTTGAGCAAGAGGAAGCTTTAAGTATTTCATTAATTTTATGAATGACTACTGAACATATTGATATAAATGCCTATTAAGACTGAAGTTCGAATTTATTGAGAAGTTGAAAGAATTGAAGACTAACGTTATATTAGTTAGGTAGATATTAAAACACTTTGATTAGATTGAGGTGGTGGCTTTAGGAGAGTTCTTAACTTTTCATTACATCAAACGGTGCCGCAAAATGAAAAATAATATGTATTAAATATGGTAATATTCATATGCTGACGAACCAAAATGTTGGTTATGAAGGAGCTTTTACAAATTACTGTAAGAGTAGAAATAAGCTTGTGTTACATGAAATGATAGTGGTAGATATGGTATTTCAATAGCATGATATGACTTGGTCTGTTAGGAAATGCAACAACTTCAACAAAAGACTCAACGAGAAAATGAAATCAAATACACGAGATTACATAGTTCGGCCTAAAAGGTCTACGTCCACGGAGTTGCAAGCATATTTATTGCTTTGATGCTTTAAAGAGAATTGTTTTTAATGATTTTACAATAATCTCTCAAACGCTAAACAAGGTTTATATAATCGCACACAAAGAAATCCTAATTACGGCAACTGAGAAGCCTGAGATCACCAAAATGAGCCTAAGCCTAACCTGGGCCCAAATCAATGCCTAAAAAGGAGGTCCATAATAGTATAAAACTAGACTTTACACAAAAAGTCTAACAACATTATGGTTGATGAATTCGATGCACCCTCAGCTTGTTTTAATGTTGCACCGACAATACTACCAATAATCATCGTCATCCAAAACAACCAACCCTTCCCTTTTCTTTTACAATCACTCCACCCCCACTTACAATCTCCCATTCCCATACCAATAGTGCCCCTACCCTGACCCCTCCACCATGGCATGGGTATTTTAGTCGTTTTGGAATATGTGGGGCATTTGAATTATTTGCACCATTAGTCCCTTATATTTTTAAGTTTGTTCAAATTCATCATTCGTCCCTTAGCTTTGTTTAAATTAATCTTTCATTTTTTTTTTTTTCTTTTGTTCAAAATGGTTGTAGTGTTCTACTCTACGACAATATTAGTCTCCCGTTTAGTGATTCAAATAGTTAAAAATTAAAAAGACAAGGGATAAATTTCGTCATATATTAGAACACTAGTGACTACTTTAAATGAAACAAAAGAGCAAGGAACAATTTGAATGAGATTAGAAACAATGACCATTAGATCGTTCTTTACCAATGAAAATGGCTCCAAGCCACAAAAGTAATCATTCACGTTCTGAAATAAGACATTAGATAGTTAGGCATAAGGATTATACCACCCCCTATAAACATTATCAAAATAGAGCTTGGCCACAACATGAGCTACTCCATTACAAAAACATCAAATCCAATTAAAAGAAATACAATAAAAAAAGAATTATAAGCCTATGAACATCAGAAATAATTGCTTGGATTTATTTATGGAAGAACGATTCAAATAAAAAATAAAGGCCAAATTAGGCGCGTATGAATTTTTTTAGCACTACAAGAAAGGTATTATACTAGTATTAAAACTAATTTGTTTGGCAACTCAAAGTGGAGTATGAACCACACTTGTCGCCTTCCAAGTGAGGAAGAATCGAGCTAATTAAAAATAATTAATAAATTGTCAAACTTTCTCTATATGAACTTTTTTAGCTTTATACTTATCGGAATAGTATTGGGGATACAATGATATCCAAAACAAAAAGAGAATGAGTGTAGAAAGGACCGATTTTTGAAATGGAAGAAGTAGAGAATGATATGATTTTCATAAGTAATTTTTCAAGGACACATTTGGTAGGGACTTTATACAGATTGGTAAGTATCCTTTATGAAGAGATACAACCCTTCAAAAGAAGCCAAAAATCCTTTTTCCCAATCGTCACGAAAAATCGTGCAAATCAACGGTCAAAACCTCCCTATGTGTCAACACACAGTATCCTGAGAGCGTTTCTGTAACACTTAATTCTGATACACACCAAATATGTGTCGACACACACGCACTATGTTTAAGCCAAAATCTATCAAATACACAACCGTGACAATTTATTTTGAACAACATCAACAAAGTATGCATGTATATTATCAAAATCATGTTTCAAATTCATTTTATGAGCAAAAATGCATTGAATTATGACAGATGATATAAGCATTTTGAGCAAATATTGGATACCATACATCATTTAAAATACTTAGTTCATGTTGAATTTAATGCTAAAAATATTTATTTTGGCTAGTACAATATTCTTTCCTTTTACTTTTATAAGTATAGTGCTAAAAGTTATAATTTGGTAGGGCTTTTCTAAACTGAATCCATATAAAGCCCCAAGGCCAGATGGGTTTAGGGTAGGATTCTTCCAACATTTCTAAGATCATATTGGTAATAATCTTACTGAAGTAGTTAATGCTTTCATACATAGTGGTCATCTCCTAAAGGAGGTCAATCATGCTGTTGTCTCGCTTATCCGTAAGATAGAAAATCTTAGGTCCCCTAATCACTTCAGACCAGTCAGCCTTTGTAATGTTATTTATAATATTATAGCCAATGTTTTAGTTATTCGGCTTCAACCTTTATTATCTTATCTATTTCCTCCTAACCAAGGAACCTTTGTGCTTGGTAGATCGATCTATAACAATATCCTTATTGTTCATGAAATTATGACAGCATTCCAACAAAACCAAGGTAAGAAAGGATGGGTGGCTCTAAAGCTGGATATGGAATATAGCATATGATAGAATTGAGTAGGATTTTCTTGTAGGGGTTCTTCTGAGGCTGGGTTTTTGTTTGAAATGGGTCAATTGGATTATGAGTCATTTCGTCTCCGTGTCTTAATCGTACATGATCAATGCTCAACTTACTTAATGGTTTAGGCCTTCTAAAGGTTTTAGTGAGGTTGTATCGAGGTTTTAGAGAGGTGAATCCAATATAACATTGACTTGAAAGATAACGTTTAGAAGTTTGTATTTCTCATGCTGCACCAGTCACTCCATGCCTTTTTTTTTTTTTTTTTTTTTGTGCAAATGATAGCCTTCTATTTTGTCAAGCATATATAGAAGCTTGTTATAACCCGATGGCATTGTTGGACCATTACCGTGTCCAATAAGCCAACTTGTGAACCATCATAAGTCCTCTATTGTCTTTTCTTAAAACATGGTGTCTTAGTTAAAGAATCAAATTAGTGGTATTTTTAATATTATGTCAACTAGCTTTTAGAGATATCTCTGTTGTCAACTAGCTTTGAGGAAGTTGCCACGGCTCTTTAGGTATTACGAAAGATAAGAAATGATTGTGTTTTTAAAGGAAACCCTCCAATCCTTGTGATGTGGTCACTCAAATTATAAAAAAATAAAAAATAAAAAATTGTTGAATAAACTCTAAGGAATGGTAGGTGGCTTACTGTCGACAACCAGGCTAGGGGTTAGATGAAAATGAGAGACAAAAATAGAATCAAGCAGACACCTCATGAGAGGAATTATGTTAAAGTTAATTTCGACGGCTCCAAAAGAATTATGGTTTTGTTGTTTGGAATTGGTGCGTGTTTACACCCTAAACTCAAGGGAGTTGGGACGACGCCGTTTTGAAGCAAAGTGTCATGTGCTTATTACTTGAGGCCATCCTCGAGGGATATAAGGCCTTTAGATGTTCAGATTTCGGCATCTTGAGACCCATTGCTGAAAAGTTTGAAACTCCTTTAAGGGTATTAGCCACTTGAGGTGGTTGAAGGGGTAAAATAGGCTCAAGCTCAAGGGACTTCCCAAAAAGGTGCAAGATAGGTTGTTCTAAAGTTCAAGGCATCCACTTGGAGCATAATTCTAGATGTAGGATCCTCAGGCCTATCCAACAGAACATGGGGTATCTTGAAGGAACTCTAGCAAGAAATGTGAGTGGGGCTTCCGGAAAGACACTCGAGTACACAAATTCAAGGCACATTCACTACTCATTCACCACGCTAAAGGAGCTTTGAGATAGACGCGGGAAGGAAATTTCGAGGAATTAGGATGTAGCATTTATTTTCATTCTCTATAAATAAGAGATATTATTGTAGCTGTAAAGTGTCCAGCACCATCCATACAAACTTTTTCAAGTTTCTTTATAGCACAATGGTGCTTTTTACCTAGGAGTAGTGTAACTTATCCTAGCATTTCTTAGCTTAGCGTAATGTAGAGCTTCGTTGTACTTGTTTCCTTAAGAGTAGTACAGCTTTTTGGGATTCTAGTATGAACTCTCGATTTAAATCTATTCCCATAATGGATAAGTTGAGAATTGAGGCACTAGTTTAAGGCTTTAACAGCAAAGGCTTGACATTGATTGCGTTGGTCTTAACATTAGTGTCATTATTTAATAAGTCGGGTATACGTAGGTTTGCATTATTGTTTAAGGGCTTTGGCGGTCAAGGCTTGACCTTGATTGCACTGGTCCTCATCCTGTAATCCATACACATTTTACTTCATCTTAATCTTTTCAGACTCTAACTCATTTGAGTTATTACAACTCAAGGATGCCAAGCCTAAAAATCTGATTGACTCGAGCTTGTAAGTGGGCTACTATACTTTAACTTTGTCTCCACCCCAATTCTTGACTTTTAACTGTATGAGGAAAGGTATATGTGGGCCTTGCTTGGTCACTATGACTACCACTTAAGTTAATTCCATATCCTTTTACTTTTCTATCAAACATGTATATTAAAATCCACAAAAGATATAAAAGTCTTCTTAATTGGAGCATAAAAAAAATCCACAATTTAATTGAAGCCGAAGTCAGATTTAACAAAAGCACCATCCCTTTTCCCAAAAAAGGTGAGAGGTTGAGGTCAAACACGTACGGTCCAGAATTTAGGCTCACTCCCTTATCGCAGCGAGTCCCTTTTTTGTATGTTTATTTGATTTGCATTTATGGCAACCAATTTCACAGACTTAACAAAAAAAAAAAAAAAAAAAAAGAGCAGACATGCCTTTTGGCGACTACAGTGGGAGGGTTAACATAAGACACAATTGTCTTTAAGCCTATTGTGGATTATCAAGTTATGGTTCCATGCCATTCACCAACGGTCAGAACAAAGAGGTCTAGTGCTCTTGAACTTGAGAAACCTGAGGGCTTAGCCTTAATCGGTTCCTCTTTTAGGCACTCCCTAGAGCAAAGTCCTGTAACACAAGAGGATGAGACAAGTAACAACCGTAGTAATGAAAGCGAAGATGAGGAAGACAATCTAGAAAACGAGCGTATTAGGCTTGATTGCTATTCGCAAGAGTTTCATGGCTATATTGAAGATCGCATGGAACTCGGTATCAAACGATTGACCGAGCCATGAAAGTGGTTTATGAAAAACAAGGCGTTGAAACAAAGCATACTTTAGCGGCTCAGCATGAAAACTTTGCCTCAATGAGAGTGATCAACAAACCGGTAGAGCTTTTGTTGAGATGAACTCAACCCAATCTACTACTGCTACCCTTATAGCTAAGGATGTGGCAAGGGAAATAGTAGTTGAAGTTGAGCCTATCTTAGTCAAGCAAGCTATGACTCGTAATTGATTAGCTCAACCCATTAGAGAGGACATTAGACAACTCAGGCTTATTCCTCCTCCTTTAATCCCTACTGGGTACCTTCATGATGTTCCTTCAAGTGCATGAATGCCAGTTACTCAGGTTGACAATACAATCCCAAAAAGAATGGAAATCCAACTATGGGTAGCCCATGTGTTGCTCACTTGGATTCTGGCCATAGATGTTA
Source organism: Simmondsia chinensis (assembly GCA_018398585.1). Lineage (NCBI taxonomy): Eukaryota > Viridiplantae > Streptophyta > Magnoliopsida > Caryophyllales > Simmondsiaceae > Simmondsia > Simmondsia chinensis. Next base: position 27,417,768 of record JAGTTD010000003.1, on the reverse strand, counting down.
TAATGCATCCTTTGAGGTTGCAGGCCCTTTGAACCAAGGTTACTCTTTGGCTTTGAGGAATCTCAATGCTAATGTTCAAGCCACATCTATCCTTGAGATGGGGGGCATAATCGTTCATACCCTCCTCATGTTGGAGAGGCTGACTCAAGGCCTAGCCAAAGCCTTGGTGTAGGTGTGCATGGATAAGTTCCCAATCCTAATGTCCAAGCCCCTCCTCCTAGGCCACTTTCCATATATGAGACTTAGGGGCAAGTTAACTTACTGCGTCCTCAAGATCTAAATTGGGGATGGATCAGGAAAGAATGGCCCAGCAACATATTAATGTAGGTGTGCCCCCAAGCATGCCACATACCTAGGGATCTGTTGGAACATACTTTGTGGTCAATAAACAAATGGTTAGAATGATAAAGGGAGTTACTATCCTGCTGTGTGGGGCAACAACCATTCCCATATCTAATTTTAATGAGAGCTCAGGGGTATCTTGCTAATCCTCCTCGAGATCCTTAACCACCTGGGGCCAATGGTAGGCTCATAACCATGTGCCAAACCTACCCAGACTAATTGGTTGCCTTTATTGCGAAGATGTATGAGTCAAGCCTCAAAAGGGTCAACAAACCCTTGTACAGCAAATAATACCCTAACTATTGACAGGGATTACCTTTTTCCTCGATGATATAAAACCCACAGTTTACCCTTTTTTTAGAAGAAGGAAGTGTGTCTGCCTTCGAGCACTTAGCAAGGTTCACTACTAGTGCTAGGTATGAGGCTATCTTAAAGGAAGAAATCCTTAAGAAGAATAGTGTGTATGGAACTTACATATATGATCAAATTGATGAGGAAGAAGATCCTCCATATGAAATTGATGTTATTAAGTACGTCAAAGGACCTCCATGGTTTTCAATCTTTTAGTAAAGAAGGATATTAAATCCATGAAGTAACACCAATCCGAAGACTCAAGGAAGTACTCATTTGATCTCTCAAGAGCCAATATCACACTTGGTTAGCTTAAGGCAAATATTAAGCTCATGATTAGGGGGAAACACATGAAGCCCAACCCTAGTACACTAAAGGGGAAGGTGTACTGCAAATGGCATGATTCGTTTACTCACTCAATGAAGAATTGTGTAATATTTAGAAATGTGGTTCAAGATGCCAATAAGGCAAGGGAATTAATCTTTCTTGGAGAAGGACAGATGGGCGTTAATAAAGACTCCTTTCCTAGCCTTTTTTAAGTTAACATAATAGAGGCAGTCAAGCCTCTAAGTGTTTATAATTGCCAAATTGATGGAAAGCATCTTTGTAGGATGAGCCATGATGAGGAAAGGTTGGCAGTGGCCAATGCCTTATTTGAAAGACTGCTTGAGTAAGGGACATCAGGTTTCTCAAAACCTTAGTAGAAATGACAAATAAGTGCTACAAGTGGCACATTACGGCAGAGCATTCAATGCATGGCTGTGCCACCTTTAAAAGGTTCTTGAAGAAGCAACTGGAAAATGGAACCATTTTTCTCTCAAGAGAGGAAGAGTCAGCCATGGAAATATCCACTGATGACCACTGAAAACCCGTCTTTGCTACTAAGAAAGAGGCATCAAGAAGGCCTATGCACCTTATTCATGACCTTTGCGGAGGTTAGAGTCACAAATTGGTAACTGAAATGAAAAAGTTGGACCTATGTTCAAGAAAAAAGCTAGTTGTTTCTAAGAAGGCCTCATTGGGTCGACCTGCTTGGGGTCATAATTATGAGGACTGAGCATCCAAAAAGAATACAAGATATCATTTGATAGATGTGAACACCTATCAGAGATCAAAAAAATCTAGACAACATCCTTCCAGGGTTTGTTTTGGTAATGCTTGGAGGAGAAACCAGCTCGAACAAGATGATGTTGGTTCTTCCAATCCTACACGAACTAAAAAAAGGAGGCTACTATTATAATTCCATAAAATTCGCTAGCTTCATTGATATTTTGATGTCATAAGCTTAGGAGGTTTAGATTTGTTATGTTGCATTTTCAAATTGTAATCGGGCGCCAAAATCGGTTGCTGTTGTAACTAACCTGTCCGGTTTCTGCATTTTGGCACCAGATCAGGTTTTCGGCTCGGTTATTGCTTTCTCTTGATTCAATGTACTAAGATCTATTGTAAATAGATCTAAAACTTGTATTTCTTGTTATCCAATTAATAAAATCTGAATCCCTTAGGGTTTCCCTCTTATTTCTCATCTCCTTCTCTATTTTCTCATCCCTTTCACTTCTCTCTCTCGTCTTACCTCTTTCTTCAAAAATTTGCTATCATTTTAGGGTTGGTAGTTAACATTTGGTATCAGAGCCTCGTTCAAGTGGTCTTATGCTTGAATTGAGCTAGCAAAGTCAAAAAAACATGATCAAGGCATGGCTGATGATGTAAGGACCCGATCGGGTGCTGGTGGAGGTTTTGTTGCACCTGCAGTTGCAGCAGATGGATCGGTTGCTGCTGAAGCTAGTACGTGAAATTCCACTGAGTATGTGATGCTTGATAAGTTGGAGGAAGTGCTTAATCGTTCCCTCAATCAATCACAAATACAATTTGAAGAAAGATGGTTTTGCAAGGATGCAACAAATGAACCTGTAAACTCAGCAAAAGAATGATGAACGATTGTCCAAATTGGAGGATCGGATGGATAAATTGTAGGATCAGCTCAAGACACAAGGAGAACCGTCAGTGAATGCTATTCTTAAGCCTGCAAGTTAGCTTGTTCCACCAAATAATGTGACTCTACTGCAGCAACAACAAAATGCAGAGCTGAATTCTGGAAAGGATCGCTGTAAGGCACCTGAAATTCAGATGGAAGCTGGTCCATCAGTTCACATTAGATCAGCAGAGGTTTGACCTCCTGAAGTCGAGGTTGCTGCAGGAACATTTGTTCGAAGTTTGGGTTCTGGTCATAACAGATCTGGTGGATTGACATTGATCACCATCAACGACCTCCTGATTGGAATGAATGCCCAAGGCTGTCATCCGATGGTGCGGAGCATCAAAATAGACCTCCTTACATGCACCAAAGGTCTGTGAGCAATGAGGTTACATCTGGTGGCAGAGGTTATCGGCAGCCAAGGGTCCAAATCAAGCAATTTGAAGGAAAGCAGCCTGAGTCGTGGATAAGAGGTTGTGAGCGGTATTTTCATTTTTATAACATCAGTGATGCACAAAAAGTCGAGCTCGCTGCTGTGCATCTTCATGGAAATCACGAGGTATGGTTTTATAGTGTGTTGAGGAGTAATCCTTGTCTTTCTTGGGACCAATTTATGGAGGAATTGTGTGAGAGGTATGGTGAAGAGTATTCTAGTGATGTTGTTGATAGCTTTAACAAAGTCTATCAAACAACCACGGTGAAGGAGTACATGACTAGATTTGAGAACTTACGTGCCAATATGATAGCCATTAATCCACATTCTACCGAAGCTTATTACATTTCAAGCTTCATTAGTGGGTTAAGGCCAAGAATTAAGAGCTTGGTGAAAACCATTGAGCTAAAGACTCTCTCTAAAGCCTATAATAAGGCTAAATTGATTGAAGCAACTCTTGTAACTTCAAGTGATAAAAATAAGTTGAAGAGTAGTAATCACAAACCTCATCCTAAGGAAGTAACCAGCAGCAGGTCCAGTCGGTTTGTGGACAGAAGGCCTGCACGATCCTGCTTCAGATGCAATCAACCGTATCAACCTGGTCACAAGTGCAACCCGAAGTTCTTGATGTCAGCTAGAGGTTCACGTGTCTTTGGCATCAAATACCGAGAGCTCACAGTCAACAGAGGATGATTCTGCAGCAGATTCATTGGATGAGCAGCTGGAAGATGAGGTGGAAATTTTGATGAAAGCTCTTACGGGAAGTGGTGCTCATAACACCATTCGCATTGGTGGAAAGGTGAGCAAAATTTCCATCACCATCCATGTGGATAGCGGAAGCACACATAGCTTCGTTGATCCCAAGTTGGTGAAGAAGACGAAGCACGAGATCATCAAAACTCATCCTTTGGCCGTAATGGTAGCGGATGGTAACTCCATTACAATTCAAAACAAGTGCCAATCGTTTCAATGGTCTATGAAAGACCATAAATTCACATTTGACTTTCGAGTACTTCCTTTGGGAGGTTGTGACATGGTACTCGGAGTCGATTGGATGAGGACTTTTAACTCGGTGCTTTTCGACTTTGATAAGATGACTGTGTCGTTTGAGGTTTATAGTAAGAAGGTCACTTTGCACGGGATTTCTGATCAAGCACAGCTGAAATTAATCAATGGCAAGCAGTTGCAAGGGAGTATCAAGAAGAAGACCGTTCAATGGTTTGGGCAATTTTTTATGTTGTCTTCGGTTGATCTGCAGAAATCAGTACCAGCTGCTGTGCTTGCATTGCTGACTGAGTTTGAGGATGTTTTTGAGGTTCCCAAGAGCCTTCCTCTTCAAAGAAATGTTGATCATGTTATTCCACTTCAAGCTAATTCAGATCCCGTGAAAATCAGGCCGTATCGCTATGCTCATGCTCAAAAATCAGAAATTGAAAAACAGGTGGAGGAGTTGCTGTAGATGAGTTTTATCCGACCAAGTCGTAGTCCGTTCGCTTCACCCGTGATACTATAAGAAGAAGGACAGCACGGCTCAAATGTGTATCGATTACCGGCAGTTAAACTCATTGACAGTGAAGGACAAATTTCCTATCCCAGTTATCGATGACTGCTTGATGAATTGTTTGGTGCTCGATTTTTCTCCAAGATGGACCTACGGCAAGGGTACCATCAGATTAGAGTGCTTGAGCCGGACATATACATTACCGCTTTTCAGACTCACCATGGACACTTCGAGTTCGTGGTAATGCCGTTCGGGTTAACTAATGCTCCGGCCACATTTGAAGCCGCTATGAATGATATTTTCAAGCCTTATTTGAGGAGGTCGGTATTGGTTTTCTTTGATGATATACTAGTCTACAGCCCGACTTATGAAGATCATCTTAAACATCTCAAGGAGGTGTTCATTGTGATGCGACAACACAAGTTTTATGCAAAGATATCAAAGTGCTCTTTTGCTCAATCCGAGCTTGAATATTTGGGACACATAATCTCTTCCGACGGTGTGTCAACCGACCCTTCTAAGGTGACAGCAATGCTAGAGTGGCCAACTCCCCTTACATTAAGGCAATTACGAGGTTTTTTGGGATTGACCGGGTACTATAGAAAGTTCGTGAATGGTTATGGGTCCATTGCTAAACCCTTAACCGAGTTGCTTAAGAAGGATGCTTTCAAATGGAGTGATAGAGCACAAGAAGCCTTTGATGAGCTCAAGTCCGCTATGTGTAAGGCACCGGTATTAGCAATGCCGAATTTTGCGGAAGACTTCATTTTGGAGACCGATGCAAGTGGTACTGGATGTGGGGCTGTTCTTTCTCAAAATGGGAGGCCGATTGCTTATTTGAGTCAAGCCCTTAGCCCTAAACATCAAGCGATGTCCACCTACGAAAAAGAGTACTTGGCGATTCTCCTTGCAGTTGAGAAGTGGCGGCATTATTTGGATGGACATCGATTCATCATACGAACCGACCATCAGAGTCTTAAGTATCTTTTGGAGCAAAAGATAGCCACACGAATACAAAAGAAAGGGTTGATGAAATTGGTTGAGTTGGACTATGCTATTGAGAACCGAAAGGGAAAGAAAAATGTGGCTGCCGACGCACTTTCCAGGAGGTTTGAGGACCTCGAGCAGGGTTCTTGTGGGGCTACATCCATTGTTTTACCATTTTGGATGGATGAAGTGTATAAATCCTATGATGGGGACACATTTGCACAAGAAGCCGTGGCTGCATCAGTAGTTCAAACCAGGCTCCCGAATGACAGTGCTGCAGATGTGCAGGTGCAGAATGGCATCATCCGGAAGTAGAACAGGATTTACATTGGCTCTTCAACTGATTTGAGGGATCAGATCCTTAAGGCATCCCATGATTCAGCTTGGGGTGGTCACTCGGGGGTTGATGGCACTTATCAATGAGTTAAAGCATATTTTAGTTGGCCCGGGATGAAGAAATCAGTTTCTGTTTTTGTGAAATCTTGCGATGTGTGTCAACAAATGAAATTGGGGGATCATCGATATCAAGGACTCTTGCAGCCGCTTCCTATTCCGGAGGGTGCTTGGATCAATATTAGTATGGACTTTATTGAAGGGCTTCCCAAGTCCGATGGTCGGGAAGTAATTTGGGTTGTGGTAGATAGATTCACGAAATATAACCATTTTATTGCCTTGATTCGACCCGTTACAACTGAAAGGTTGGCTAAAAGCTTCTTAGACAACATATATAAATTGCACGGATTGCCTCAAATGATTGTCTCAGATAGGGACAAGATCTTCACGAACAATTTTTGGCGAGCATTGTTCAGATTATTGGGCACAACTTTGGCACTTAGTTCCTCATACCATCCTCAATTGGATGGACAAACGGAAAGAGTGAATTAGTGTGTCGAGCAATATCTCCGAAGTATGGTATTTGCAAGGCCTCAAGAATGGAATTAGTGGTTGTCGTTGGCGGAGTATTGGTTCAACACACACTTTCATGCTTCCTTAGGCACAACTCCTTTCCATGCATTGTATGGCTACACTCCTCCGACTCCGATGTTGCTGCAGCCTCGTGGTAGTCCTGATTCTGCAGCTGCAGATGTTATGCAGTAGAGGAAGGAGTTAATGCAGCTTCTTAAAGACAATTTGCAACAAGCTCGTGCTCGTATGAAGTTTTATGCTGAGAAGAAGAGAGTAGACAAGGCTTTTGAAGTTGGTGACATGGTTTATTTGAAATTACAGCCGTATAGGCAGTCGTCAGTGGCAGTTCGGAGGAACGTCAAGCTAAGTGCACAATACTTTGGTCCATACCGGATCAAGAAGAAGATCGAAAACGTGGCTTATGAGCTTGATTTACCACCACATTCATATATTCACCCTGTGTTTCATGTTTCGTTACTTAAAAAATAGGTTGCAAGAAGTGGAAAAAGTTCAAAGGCACCTCCCGAGACCGGTTCAGATGGGAAATTGCTGTTGGGACTAGTTCCAGCCAAGAAGGCCGGATTAATTGCAGCAGGGACAGGGCTTTCACAGCAGATTTGGGTGAAATGGTTGAACTTGGACAAGGACATCCTCACATGGGAGCATCCGACCTTCTTGAAGAGCCAATTTTCGAGTTTTTCTCCTTGAGGACAAGGAGTCTTTCAAGGGGAGGGGACTGTTATAATTTCATAAAATTCGTTAGCTTCATTGATATTTTGATGTAATAAGCTTAGGAGGTTTAGATTTGTTATGTTGCATTTTCAAATTGTAATCGGGCGCCAAAATCGGTTGCTGTTGTAAATAACCTATCCGGTTTCCGCATTTTGGCGCCAGATCAGGTTTTGGGCTCGGTTATGTCTTTCTTTTGATTCAATGTACTAAGATCTATTATAAATAGATCTAAAGCTTGTATTTCTTGTTATCCAATTAATAAAATCTGAATCCCTTAGGGTTTCCCTCTTATTTCTCATCTCCTTCTCTATTTTCTCATCCCTTTCACTTCTCTCTCTCATCTTACCTCTTTCTTCACAAATTTGCTATCAATTTAAGGTTGGTAGTTAACAGCTGCTCTAAAAGAAAGCAGCATAACGTAAAGCTTTACTTGATACTTGCTTTCCAAGCTCTTTGATGAAGAGCATAGATCCTGTAAGGAAAAGTGTACTGAGTCTATGAATCTCAAAGATCCAAAAGGTGAATCATGACCTTTAGCCAGCAATGCTAAAGATGAGCCATGTAAGAAGCTTAAGAAATGGGCTAGTTTCTCGTCTTCTGAAGGAAAAAAATCTTGGTGGACCAGCTTGCCAAGAATTCATGGGCTTGAAGAACATCTGATGATGAGTAGGAATAGAGCCCTCTCAACATTAACTTAGTGGAATGACTAGCCCAAACCAATGGAGGAGTCTCAAACCAAAAGATCAATCTCAGTGTTAGGATATTCCATCTGATGACAATCCTAAAAATGAAATAAGCCAAGGGATCTAGATATAGTTTGGGTCACTCTCTGAACAGGCTGATATCAGAACTACCTTGCTCCTTCCCTTAGAGTTCATGGCAACTAATACACAATGGAGCCTCGAAGGGGATGTGGTAGAATCAAACGAACATCCCTTGGTGGAGCTCGTGGTTCACGTAGCAACTCCTAACGGTAATTCTGATTCTTTGTCTTTTCAAGTTAAAACATCAACATCCAAGTCAATCAATGACCTTCTGATGTAATAAAGATGATGTTTGATGGGCCCACTACTTCCAATAAACACATTAAGCCTCTATACTTCAAAGCCAAATTTGATGGCATCCTAGTACATAGAGTCTTAGTGGATAATAGCGTAGCCATCAATATATTGCCTTCATACATATTGGGGATTATTAGTAAATACCAAGAGGACTTGATAACTTAAGATGAACCTCCACCAAGTCTAAAGGGGTCATCCTGATTGACTTAACTGTTGTCAATCTAAGTAGGCTAATAGCCTTTTTTGTAGTGGATATCACCTCAAGCTATAATGCCTTGCTTGGGACAGATTGGCTACATGCCAACTATTATATCCCTTCTTTGCTTCATCAGTTGTTAATCTTTTGAAACCATAACAAATATAAGGTAGTTATGGCAGATGGCAAGCAATTCATGGCTTGCTTCAACTACATTCATGCAAAATTTTATGAAGATAGTGTTGGACCTTAGATGTGAAGAGGACCAGTCCTCAAACCTCTCAACATGAGGAATTGATAGCCATTCTTGATAGCCAGCTCACTTAAGCTGAGGTTGATCAAGCTGATGTGGAGTCAAATGATTCTGACTTCTTGCGATGCATGAGAGCCGTTCTCAATGAAAGGGACTTCAAGATGCATGAGAGACCTTATGGAGGGAAGCCAAGACTTTCCATTGAAGGCCCAAAGTACCATCTCCTCGGCCACTACAAAGTTGGGACCTTGCCATACTGAGGATCAATTACAGGCAGTGCAGCTACCTGAAAATGTTCTCAAAGTCTAGGTAATACAAGAAAAAGAGTTGACGTTGTCAGACCAAGAACATCACCAGCTAAAATAGAGGATTTGAGGGCTAAAGTCCAAGACCCCCTCCTCGAGGTTAACCTAGGTTCAGCAGAACACCCAAGACCTACTTATGTGAGCACTCAGCTTTTTGAAGAGTAGAAGAAGTAGTATGTGACCTTGCTCCTCAAGTTCAAGGACTACTTTGCTTGACCATCATGAGATGCCTGGCCTATATAGAAAGGTAGTTGAGCATAGGTTTCCTATCAAGCTAAGCTCGAAGCCCCTAATTCAGGCCCAAAGAAGAATGTCCCAAGAGGTGATAGATTTGGCAAAGAAAGAAATTGAGACTCTCAAAGGCCAAATTCATTAAGACAACCAAGTACATTAAGTTGTCAGCAAATATTGTTTCCGTTATTAAAAAGGTAAACTCAGAGCCTAGATTGATTTTAGAGATCTAAATGAAGCCACTCCAAAAGATGAATATCATATGCCTATAACTGATGGTCTCATTAATTAAGCCTCAATGCATGAGGTACAATCTTTAATAGATGACTATTGCAGATATTACCAAGTCATGATCATTTCAGAGGATGCCCGCAAAACCTCATTTAGGTGTCCTGGGTCAACATGGACCTTTGAGTGCATGGCTATGCCATTTGGATTCAAGAACATCAGTGCCACACACCAAAGAGCCATAAACATGATCTTTTCATAGCCTTATTGGTAAGAACATGGAAGTCTACATAGATGGAATCTTGGTCAATTCAAAATTCCAAGGTAAACACTTGGAGGACTTTAGAGTAGTGTTCCTCCGAATGAGGAACCACAGCCTCAAGACAACCAAAATGTGCCTTTGGAGTACATGCTGGGAACTTCCTCGGTTTCTTAGTGCATCAGAGGGGTTGAGATTGATGTAAACAAAGCTAAACCCATTCAAGAAGCCAAGCTGCCTTCAAGCAAAAAGGAGCTTCAATGCTTCTTAAAGCAGGTCAACTTCCTAAGATGTTTCATCTGAAATGTCACTGGAAAAAACCAAAGTCTTCTCTCCACTACTAAGGCTCAAGTCTGAAGAGAACTTCAAGTGGAAGAAGCCACACCAAGCATCCTTCCCATCAAGGATTATTTGATTGGGCCACCAGTGTTGATTCCACTTAAGTAGGGCAAACTGTTGAAAATTTATGTCTCCACTTCTGATGAGTCAATTGGTCGTCTGCTTGTAAAAGAGAATGAGAAGGGGTATAAACAAGCTATGTTCTACATAAGCTGTTGTTTAAATGAATATGAAATAAAATATTCTTCTATTGAGAAATTGTATCTATCTCTGTTTTATGCATCTGTAAAATTAAGACATTACATCTTGGTATTTAGCATACATGTGGTTGCTCAGATAGATGTCCTTAAGTATAGGCTGGATAGACCTTTAATGAGAGGAAGATTAAATAAATGGAGTGTTGTTCTACTCTAGTTTGAATTAATTTACGTGTCACAAAAGTCAATGAAGGGCCAAGCTCTGGCAAACTTTAACTGACCTTCAGAACATTCAAACTAACAAAGGCTATGAGCCAAATGAGCTCTTTGTAATTGAGATAGTCCCTTGGAAAATATATTTGATGGCTCAAGGACCAAATCATGCGTCGGAGTAAGGATTGTGATTAAATCTCGCATTGGACTCATTACAAAGCTTGCTATCACCTTGGTCGAAAAATGTTCCGATCATATGGCTGAGTAAGAGACATTAATCATTGACCTAAAAACTCTTCTAGAAATGCGAGTCTCTAACATATTAGTGAGAGGAGATTCATAGTTGGCCATTTGCCAAATAAAAAGGAAATTTTAGTATTTGAGTGACACCTTGAATAAGTATATCTCAATGGTGCAAGGGCTATTGAGGAAGTTTGACAATGTCCAATTTGAACATATACCTCATAAACAGAATAAGGTAGCAAATGATTTGGCCCAATTAGCCTCTAGTTACAAATTGCCGAGGACAAGGTCACTAAGTCTTTTAGCTCTTAAAGCAAGATATTTAAAGTAAACACTTGGATTGCTTTGAGATACAACAATCTATCATAAGTCAAAATGAGGATTGGAGAAAGCCCTTGAAAGATTACTTTAGGAACCCTTACGGCTATTTCTGAAGATAGATAGTTGAAAATGAGAGATCATAGGTACCATCTTGATGGTGAATCAAGACAGCTATGAAAAAAGAACACTAGTGAAGTGCTGCTCAAGTGTTTAGACTTAGATGAAGTAGTCCTAGTGATGGTTCAAGCCCATGAGGGTGTTGTGGATCCCGTTTAGTTGGTAATAAGATGCATTGGCTCATCAGATATTATAGGTGCTATTGGCCATCAATTATGGATGATTATATCAAATATGCCAAAGGATGCAGAGCATGCCAAAGGCATGACCATGTACTAAGGGTTCCTGCTACTGACATGCATGCTATTGTTAAACCATGGCCTTTTCAAGGATAGGCAATGGATATTATAAGAGAAATTAACCCTTCTTCTAGCAAGCAGCATTCCTACATTCTTATTGCCACAGACTATTTTACAACATGGGTGTAGGCTAAACCATATGGGAACGTCAATTAGTAAGATTTGATTGATTTCGTCAAAAAGTATATCCTACGTACGTTTGGAATCCCAGAAACCATAACTATGGACCAAGCTAAAGTTTTTAACTGAGCTGAGGTTAGAGGGTTTACCAAGGGTTTCAATATTGAGATCTTACACTCAACCCCTTATAACGCACAAGGAAATGGCCTGGCTGAATCCACTAACAAGATTCTAAAAGCCAACATTGAAAAGATGGTTGAGGACAATCCCAGGAAGTAGCACAAGTTGCTACTTGATGCTTATTAGGCTTATAGAACGTCCAAATGTGATACAACTGGGACACCCCCTTCCATTTAATGTATGGCCAGATGTTGTACTTCTAAGGGAAGTTACAGTTCAGTCTATTAGGTTGGCCTATCAAAGTAGGTTTTCCAGACTTGAATATGAGTAGGCTGTGATGGACAAATTAACTAACTTAGACCAAGTTAGGCTTGACGCTCTTTGTAAGATGGAAAAACAAAAAAAAGTGAGTGGCTAAGGCTTACAACAAAAAGGTCAAGCCAAGGTCATTTGACATAGGGGACTTAGTCTGGAAAGTGGCATTACCCATTTGGCCAGAAAGACTATGCTTTTGGAAATTGTCCCAAATTGATAGGGTCCATTCAAAGTCATTGAGGTATTTGATTACTCTAAGATCTAGATGGAACGGCTCACCTAAGGGCCATTAATGGAAGGTTTCTTAAGAAATATGTGCCTTCAATTTGGGATTCTAATAAGGAAGTTCTTGATTTTAAATTTCCTAAGTTGTGCGTCCATTGTCAATGTCATAAGGGTCAACTCAATGATCCATAATTCGAGAAGAACTAAGTTTGTAAGAGGAACTATCAAATTGAGAGACGTGGTCAACAAAAATGCTATTTCATTAATGATTCTAAAGAAGTACATGGCAAACACTAAACAATACAAGCACGTCACTTGTATGGCCTGAAACTTCTATAAAATATCAAAAACGTTGAGTACTAATCCTAACTAGGGACTCCCCTATGGATGATAGCCGGTCAGTAGCCTCATTAAACCGTTGATCCATGGAAATGACTTCTTCTTGAAGGGCTTCCTAGGCTCTTGATGTTGCTTGTTCAGATTCTCGAGCCTTTCGAATGCAGAAGGTACCTGAAAGTTGTAAAGGGAACAGAGTTACATTATTATTCTCTCGAGGCACTAAGAGTATGTTAAGACATGGGAAGAGCCCCTGCTTACCTTACTTAAGGAATTTCTTATAGATCATGGGAATGTGACCCTAATGCTTGTACATCCTTAGGGAATGCACGATGTCACTTAGCATCTTTAGTTTGTTTCATGAAGGGTTTTTGAAAGTTAAAAGTGGAGCATATGATCAGGCTGACAGGTGACTTGAACTACAAATGGAGTTATTTATGGCTACTTTGTAAACCATCGTAGTATAGACCTAAGCTATGGTGTGGACTTACCATGCATTAACATGGTAGGGAAACCGTTCACTTCAATAGTAAACAAAGGCACTGCCCACCTTTGAAAGGCTATAAGGTTGGGCACCTGATTCTTGTGCCGCGAAAGGTTGTCCACCCAATTCATGAGGAATAAGGGTTATCCAAGGAAATCCATTGGCATAAACAAGAAAAACCCAAACCTATCGGAAGGGTTGTTCTCAGAAGAGTTAAAGATTGGCCTGGCGGCACATGGTTCATCATTCTCAAACGTCCAAGAAATATCCTCCTCGATGACTTTGAGGTCAATAGGGTTTTGGAGCCTATCTAAGACCATTAAAATATATGATTGAACCAGGCATGTCAACTACACTATAGCTATCAGCCTGCGGGATGGAAGCAAAAATAGTAGAAGAGATTTGAGTCATTTTCAATGGTTTGAAGGAATCTTAGGAAGCCAAAGACAAAGTAGCAATGGAGAACGAAAAATCAAAAGCTAAGATCAAGTGTTCAGAGTGCTTGATCACAATGGAAAAAGAGCGCAGAGCGAATAGTGAATTTTCGAAGCCTTAACTTTCATGTTTATAGAAATGGTGGAATGAAAAAAGGTGAAACTTCAAACGATGCTCTCTCAAGCTCCCTATAGCTGTTCGAGGTTAAATCAAGAGGATTTTACAACTGTTTGGAAATCTGAAATTACTAATGGCTAAAAGGGGATATTTTTTACACCCCAAACTTGAGGGATCTGGGACGATGCCGTTTTGAAGCAAAGTGTCACAAGGTTATCACGTGAGGCCATCTTCGAGGGATATAAGGCCTTTGGATGTTAAGATAACGGTGTCTAGATCCTAGTTTGACGAGTTTAAAATCCTTTTTAGGGTATCAGCCACTTGAGATGGTTGAAGGGGTAAACTCGGCATGAGCTTAAGCGGCTTCCCAGAAGGGTGCAAGACATGTTGTTCTAAAACTCGAGGCAGTTACTTGGAGTTCAGTTCCAGATACACGGACCTTAAGCCTATCCAACAGAACTCAAACCATCTAGAAGGAACTCTAGCAAGGAATGCGGACGTGGGGCTTCCAGAAAGACGCTCGAGTGTACAAATTCAAGGCACATTCACTGACCATTTAACTACCAAAGGAGCTTCGAGGCAAACATGCTAAGGCAATGCCAGGGAATTAGGATGCAACAGTTATTCCCATTTTCTATAAATAAAATACATTATTATAATTGTAAAGTGTCTAGCACCACCGATACAAACATCTTCAAGTTTTTTGCTGCATGCTTGTGCTTTTTACCTAAGAGTAGTATAACTTAGTCTAGCATAGCTTAATGTAGTGTAACATAGATCTTCATTGTACTTGCTTTCTTCAGAATAATAAAGTTCTTCGAGTTTCAGGTATGAACCTGCTATTTTAATATGTTCCCATAATCAATTAGTTGAGAATTAAAGCGTTGGTTTAAGGCTTTGACAGCCAAGGCTTGATCTCTAATTGCGTCGGTCATAACATTGGTATCACTGCTTAATAAGTCATATCAACTTAGGTTTGCATTATTGTTTAAGGGTTTTGACGGCCAAGGCTTGACCTTCATTGTGCTGGTCCTTGTCCAGCAACCTAGATATGGTTTGCTCCATCTTAATCTTGTCAGACTCTTAACTCATTCGAGTTATTACAAATTAAGGGCGACAGGCCTAAAAATCTAATTGAGTCGGGCTTATAAGTGGATTGCTGAGCACTTGAGTTTGTCTTCACTTCAATTCCTGACTTTTAAGTTTACGAAGAAAGGTGTCTGCCGGCCTTGCTCTGTCACTATAATTACCACTTGAGTTAGGCCCATATTTTTTTACTTTTCTGTCAAACATACATATAAAATCCAGAAAAAAAAAAAAAATGGAAGTCTCTTTAATTGGAGTATAAGCAAAATCCACAAGTTAATTGCAAACCGAATCTAGATTCACCAAAAGCACCATCCCTTTTCCTTGAAAAGGTGAGTGGTTGAGGTCAAACATGTGCTATCCAAAATTAAGGCTCGCTCCCTCATAGCAGCAAGTCCCTTTTTATATGTTTGTTTGATTTGTATTTACGATGACCAAATTCACACACTTAGCAAACAAAAAGAGCAAACAGTGTGGTGGCAACCTTGGTTTTTACTATGGAAGCATTTGTAATGCTCTTATTATTTTGATGGAGGCTGAGGCTGCTGGAAAAGGGATTTGTAGATGTCTTAATCTGAGTTTTGACTATCTGCATATCGAAAGTGATCATCTTGTGGTAGTTCGAATAATAAGACACGAATTTCCATATTCTTAGCAAATTAGAACTGTTATATTGAGGATGTTTGGGATGTATTATTGTAGTTTGTGGAGTATTGTGTTTCTCATGTGTTCCGTGAAGGTGCGGATAGGATGGCATCGTTAGGCTTTTCTCCAAAAGACCGACATAATGGTGGTTACATGCAATTTCACTTGGTACTGTGTTATGATTCGTTAAATCTTACTAACTTTGTTAAGTACTTCAACCATTTTTCTTACCTTTATAGAAAAGTATTAAAATTAACCTGATTCTTTTTTGTTTGTAAGGCGATAAGCGGGGTTCACTCTCCACCATAAGATGCTAAAAAAATTAGTTTTTTTCTAATCCGGTTCCCAAAAAGTTAATTAATAATAGTACAAGAAGTTTTTTTTAACTTAGCAATTACATTTCTATAAAAATTTATATGTATCTTGTATAGAATTGTTTTTTGTCATTCTTTCTTTGTTTATTTAGCAACACTTGTTGGAACTCAGGGGCGTCCCATATACACCACCACCAATGCGATCCTATGATTCCCTCCCTCCCAAACATACCTTTTAAATTTACTTTCCCAAACTTCTTATTTGTGTGTCCTCTCTCTCACTCTCTCTCTTTCTGTCTCTCAAACACCATGGCAACCGCCTTGAACCACCAATGTTCCACAGATTATAATGTACCTTGGTACTCACCGGAAACCGGGATCTACACCAGCAAACACCCACCACGTCACCTCCCAACGGACCCATTTCTCGACGTCGTCTCCTTCATCTTCTCCCATCCGCATAACGGAACCTCTGCTTTGATTGATTTCTCATCTGGGTACTCAATTTCTTATTCTCAGCTCTTCCAGCTTATCAAATCCGTTGGTTACGGACTTCTTCAAATGGGTATTTCATCAGGAGATTGTATTTTGATCCTTTTACCCAATTCAATCTACTTTCCTATTGTACTGTTAGGAGCTTTGTATGTGGGTGTTATTGTAACCCCAATGAATCCTCTCTCTACTTATTCAGAGATCAAAAAACAAACATCTGGTAGGCATATAAGTCTTGCATTTACCTGTACTGAAAATGTCCGAAAAGTGCAAGGTTTAAGTGTCAAAATCATCCAAGTCCCAGAAAATGGGGATTTCGATGATCAAACAGCAAAATATTCTGAGTTTCAGGAGCTTCTTTTTTGTTGCAAATCAATTATTCCGAGGCCTAGAATACGCCAAGATGATACTGCAGCAATACTGTATTCGTCAGGTACTACAGGTGCTAGCAAAGGAGTTGTCGTTACACATAGAAACTTTATAGCCATGGTTGAGCTATTTGCTCGATTTGAAGCTTCACAGTACAAAGAAAAGAGTTGGGAAAATGTGTATTTGGATGTTCTTCCAATGTTTCATATTTATGGGCTTGCCCTCTTTGGGATGGGATTGTTGTCTTTGGGTTTGAGTGTCGTCGTGATGAGCAGGTTTGATGTGAATGTGGTTGTAAAGGCTATTGACAAGTATAAAGTCACTCACTTTCCCGTTGTGCCACTGATATTATCCGCGTTGATGTCGAAAGCAAAAGGCATTACTGGTGTTAGATTGAGGAGTTTGAAGCAGGTTTCATCTGGTGCTGCTACATTGAGTAGGAACTTGATAGAAGAGTTTCTCAGTGCTTTTCCTCATGTCGACTTAATTCAGGTATTAAGGTCCACCTTTTATCATTGTTTTAGCACCAGACTTAATAGTGTTAAGTTTCACTATTTTTTAGGCCCAACCCAGTGAGTTAGCATATATGAGGTCTATATACAAGCCCAAGTAAGGTTACATCCTAAACCAATTAGTATTAGCTAAATTAGCTCATTAAGCTTATGTATTGTTCTCTTCTCTCTCAAAACTCTAATATGGGATTCAACTAGATTCACATGTGATGTGCTTAGCGTATAGTCATCAACAATGCATTAGTGGTAAATGTTTGGCTACAAACTGAAATAATGTTGCAGGGATATGGGATGACAGAGTCAACAGCAGTAGGGACACGTGGGTTCAATAAGGGAAAATTTCAAAAACACAACTCAGTAGGTCTCTTGGCTCCAAATATGCAAGCAAAGATCGTAAATTGGAATATTGGTTCATGCATGCCTCCTGGAAACGCAGGGGAGCTCTGGCTGCGAGGTCCTGCTATAGTTAGAGGTATGTATTCATCCATAAATTTGTATTAACTCTATCTCTCATATATAATCACTTGCATATAATATAATCACAGTTCATGTTTTCCAAATCCTTCCTTAACGGAAGCCTTTTTGAGGCACTGGGTTGTTATTGTTGCAATCATAGTACAAGTTTGCATGTTGTGAAACCTAGGTGTAATAAACGTTAGTAACGCATCGAAGCAATTGTTTTTGCCACGCCAAAGAAAAGTTGGGCTCTTGAGAGCTATTTTAGAAGTGTTAAATGTCAATAGAGGTTTGCTGTCAAAATTTTAGTAGTTTTTTCTTCTGCTTTGACTTCTACCTTAAAGACGAAACACTATTTTTATGCTTCTATTTAAAAGTAAAAAAATAACTTGTGCTTTTATTTATTAGTACTTTGCTTTTCAGGTCAAATACTCTTAAAATATAAACATGGTATTTTTTCAAGGAAAAAAAACACTTTTTCTTCGAGAAAAGAAGCTTGACTAAAAACACCCTAAATTTAAGTTGTTTCTAATTCTATTATTTGCGAAAACTTGAAAGAAAAGACATAGAATCATCATTTTCAGTATGGCTTTTGATAGCTTTTACAGTATGAACATTTACGTATGTATAAAGCAACAAAGCATAGCAACATTTTTAGTGCCCAAAAGGCTCCCGCATAAGCAAAGTCTGGGGGTGGATATACGCAGCCTTCCCCCTTTAAGGTGTTACCTTGAAGAGAGGCTGTTTTCAAGTACCCCCAACATGAGGGGTGAGGACTTCCCAAGCGGTCTCCCATCCTAGTGCGACTTTCACCCAAACACGCTTAACTTCGGAGTTCTAATGGGATCCGATGCTAGCGTGTTGTACCCTCTTTGATAACATTTACATATGTATGTTCTGATGAATAGCATTTGCTGGTGGCTAGCCAAACACCATTGTGCTATGCTTAGTTAAAATCTGTTACATTATTGGGCTCTATGTTGGCTACGTTTATAAAACGAATGCATTTCAGATTAGGCGAAAGTGACACTAGAATAAGATGAGAACAGCGTGTTTGAAATAATTTGGGGTATGAAGTAAACACCTATAGATACCCATTTGAGAATGAGCTGTGCCATGAGGGGAGAGAAAGATCCAAGAACAGATAGGCTACATTAAGGCTCCGTTTCTTTTGATAGAAAAGTTCTTCCATCACATTCGTATAGCTTCGTTGTACAAATAATTAGCAATCCTTCAACGGAAAATGTTTTCCTTCATATAAAGGTATTTGACTTCCCCTTAAGGTGAAGGAATGACATTTCCTTCATGGAACGGAAAATACTTTCCATTGCAATGTCATATCATATCGGGAAGAATCAATTATGCTATGATTGAACGAATGAAAGACTTTCTCTCAAACGTAGTGATAGTCAATGTCAACGTGCTTGCTGCGATTGTTGAAGACGGGGTTGGTGGCAAGGTATGAGGATGAGATATTGTCACTGTAGATGACAACCGGGCTGGAAATGCGGAAGCCTAGATCACTCATTAGGTAATGGTCCAATCACTTTCTGCAATAGCTTGGGCAAGATGCTACTACGATTCAATAGAGGATTTGGAGGCAATAGCTTGCTTCTTAGCTCGCCATGAGATGAAGCTGGGACCGAAGAAGAAGGCATAGCCAGTTGTTGATCGATAAGCATCAAGACAACCTCCCCAATCAGCATCAACAAAGACAACAATGTTGGTACAGAACCAGGGCAGGATGAATTGACCATGATTGAGAGTGCTTACGGGGTAGCTAGGATGTGGTTCACAACCTCCTAATGACTCCGCCTAGGAGCATGCATAAACTGAGAGACAAAGTTAACAACATAGAATATCTAGACAGATCATTATTAGATACTAAATAGCCCGAATAGCACTTTAATATTCAGTAGGGCCCTTGAGGAGATCTTCAATAAGCGAGAGGTGGGTTCTGGAGAGTAGTGGGCTTTTGATGGGTTTGGCTTCATGCATGTTATTTTGCCAATAGTGCATTTGTGTTGAGATAAGAAGAGTCTGATTTTGGTCCTTTTTGCTTATGTTCCTATGAAATATTGAAGAGGACCTAGGTCCTTCATCGTGAATTGAATGGACAAAATACCGACTAGGTTGTCAAGAGAGCAAGAGTTAGTGTCAGTTATAATAGTATCATTGACGTAGAGAAGCAAGCATATAGCTTCACCTAAGTGGTGATGCAAAAAGAGAGAAATGTCTTCCTTACTACGGGTAAAGCCTAAGCAAAATAGGAAGATACTAAAGCAAAGAAACCATGCTCGAGGTGCTTGTTTAAGACAATACAGTACCTTGCATAGGTGGTAAGACATTGTTAGGACAGTTAGGAATTCCTTAAAATAACTACTTAGGAACGCATGTTTAACATTTAATTGTCTGACAAGCCAAGCATAGGTTATAGCAAGTGAAAGTATGTCACGAATGGTTGAAGGCTTGACAACAAGATTAAAAGTTTTTTTTCGAAGTGGATATCCTTATCTTGGTGGAAGCTTTGGGCGGCAAGTTGGACTTTAAATCCTAGTCAATGGAGCCATCCACTTTATGCTTTAACTTGTACTTCCACGTGCTTCCTACAAAATTTTTTTTAGAGTCTGGGGAAACAAGATCCCAACTGTGATTTTGTACTAAAGCCTTAAATTCATCGGTCATGGATTCCTACCACTTGGGGTTCTTGATAGCCTAAGAGTAAGATGTTGGTTCCTAAACTATGGTTATTAAGGATAGGGAGAGAGGATAATGAGGTTTGCAAATACCATCATTTATACGAGTTTGCATGTAGTGTGTGTGGGCAAGGGTAGCGAGTCGAGAAACGGCAGCGGCGCTGCCAGTGTTGGTGGCCTAGCCCGAGGAATGGGTGGGTCGTTTGGCTCAACGGTTGGGAGATTGGGCGATTATAAGGCTGGTTTCATGGGGTGATTTGGTGAAGACAAGGGGGACCCAAGCATTACAAAGGGCAAGGGCGAGGTGCCTTTGAGGTTCAAGGCATCAGAACTAGCTACGGTGGGCTTGACCGTTGATGTGGACGCCGAGTCTATTTGTGGCCCAAGGCAAGGGAGGGGTGGAGACAGGGTGTTCGATGCCTGAGGCTGAGGTCGATGCCTGAGGGTTTTCTAGGGATTAGTCAACGACCATTGGGGTGACAGTACAGAAGGATGCAGGGCGATGAAAGGGGAAGGGGAGCTGGCCACCACGGCTTGCAATCCTACTTGATTGGCGTGCTATTGTTGGGCAAGTTCAAGGTCGGGGAATTGTGACTCATCAAATTGAACGTGACGACTTATGTGAACTTGGTTCTTTGTAGCGTCAAGGAATAAATAGCTTTTCTTACATGTAGCGTAGCCTATAAAAAAGAAAGTTTGGAGCAAGGAGCCAGCTTATGGGGGGCACGAAGTGTGAGGTTTGGGAAATATGCATGCCCAAAGAAACAAAAACTTACGTAATTAGGGCATTTTGTGAAATAGTTCTTCAAAATGTGAAATATTTGATAAAACTCATGTAGGAATACTAATTATAGTAAAACATGTTGTACAAGCCGCATCGTCCCAGAAAGAGCAAGGAATTCGAGATCAGATATTAGTGTTCATGCCATTTCAATTATATATTGATGTTTGCATTTAGCCACCCCATTTTGTTGTAGGCTAAGGACCAGAGAAGTGGAAGTGAATACCATGTTATCAACATAGTGAATTCATACATCAATGGTCAAATTTACATCCTCCAACAATTTGAAAATTTTTTATTTTGGGTATAAATCGATTTTCAACTTATGTTTTAAATATTTTGAAAAGTTCAAAAATAGTAGATTTTTACTTCATTGCTTACAGCTAGTACAGACGGAAAAATCATCAATATGGGTGACTATTTTTACACCCTAATTTCAAGGGAGCTAGGACGACACCGTTTTTAGCAAAGTCATACTTTTAGGTGCTGGGATAACGACATCTCAAGCCTAAAATCCTGAAAAGTTTATCACCTTAACGAGGGTATCAACCACTTGAGGCTCAATATCGTTGAAGGGTAAAGAGAGCTTGAGCTCAAGGGACTGCCAAGAAGGCTACAAGACAAGTGCTTTCCAAGATCGAGATAGTTACTTGGAGCACAATATAAGATACTTGGGTACTATGCTTAATCTAAGAGAACATGGAGCTTCTAAAAGGGACTTCAGCTAGAAATTCTTACGTGGGCCCCAAGGAATTCCCTCCAAAACTAAATCATGAACACGTTCATTAATCATTCACGTGCAAGAAAGAGCTTAGTGGCCTGACATAGGGAGAAAATGCCATGGAATTAGAGGTCAGCCGTTATTTATTTTTTCTATAAATAATAGACTCTGCAATAGTCCAAAGTAGTACATACACTCAGTACAAAACATCTTCAAGTTTTTTTTATAGCACACTTGTTTTATTTTCTTAGGAATAGTGTAACTTAACATAGCTTAACTTAGCATAGAACTTGTTGTACTTGCTCTTTTAGTAATACAATTTTTCGGGCTTTAGGTTTGAACTTCTTGTTTTAATCTGTTCCCAAATTTCGACGTGTTAAGAATTGAGGATTTAGTTTTAAGGCTATGACGGCCAAGGCTTGACAATGATTGCGTTAGTCTTAGCTCTACTGTCACTGCTTAATAAGTCGGGTGAGCTTAGGTTCGTGCCATTGATTAGGGCTTCGACGGCTAAGGCTTGACCTTGATTATATTGGTCCTAATTCAGTGACTTGAATACAGTTTGCTCCACCTTAATCTTGTCAGACTTAAACTCATTCGAGTTATTATAAGTCAAGGATACCTAGCTTGAAAACCTAGTTGATTCAAGTTTATAAGTGGACTCCTAAGCTCTTGAGTTTGTCCTCACCCCAGTTCCTGACTTTTTAAGTGTATGAGGAAAGGAGTCGGCGAGCCCTGCTCCGTCATTGAAATTGCCACTTGAGTTATGTTCATATTCCTTTTTTTTTTTTGTAACATATATACCAAAAAACCCACAAAAATATTTGACCAAGTCTTCTTAATTGAAGCATAAGCTGAACTCACTGTATAACCGAAGTCAGATACACCAAAATATCATAGCTTTTTCTTTGAAAACGATGTGTGTTTGAGGTCAAAGACGCCCAGTTCGAATTTGAGCCGACGGTGAGTTGCAAGTTTGTTTTGTTTTCATTTTACAGCGACCACGCGACACTTAATTACAAACAAAACAGAGCAAACAGGCATTTTGGCGACCACAGTGGGAGGCTTAAAACAAGACTTCATTTTTTTGGCCCATGGTGGATTACCAGGACGTAAGTGCAAGCCATTCGCCGATGGTCAGACCAGGAGGTTTGGTGCTCCCTAGCACGAGGAACTAGAAGGCCTAGCCTTAATTGGGTCCCCAATTGAGCATCTTCTTAAATGAGGTTCTATGACCCGAAGGGATGAACCAAGTCATAGCCACAGGAGTGAGAGTAGTGGTGGTGATGACATCCTGGAAAATGAACACCTTGGACTAGATGGCCATTCTCACAAGAGTTTTATAGCTATGCTCAAACGCCTTTTAGAATCCGTTGACCAAAGATTCCAACAAATGACGAGAGAAGCGTTTGAGAGATAACGTGCTAAAACAGAGCACAATCTATGTGCCCAATGTGAAAACTTTGCCACCTTGAGAGCTGTGATAAACGACGTTGGAACGTAAGTGAATGACAGGCTTCATAAAGAAACTGATAGAGTCTTAGTTGAATTGAACTCAACTTTGTCTTCCACTGGTATCCCTATTGCTAAGGACGTGGCAAGACCGATTTGAGATCAAGACTTTCTTGGTTAGACAGGCTGAGGCTCAATTGTTCAAGCCGTTAGGGAGTATATCAGGCAACTTAGGCCTACACCTCTTCAGTCAGTACCAACTGGATATCCTAGCGAGGTTCCTTTGAGTTCGTGATTACCAGTTTCTCAGGTTCACTGCATTGTCCATAAGAGAACATAAAATCCAGTTATGGCCAACCCAAGTGTCACACACTTAGAACCCAACCATAGGAATGACAGCGCATCCCTTGGCTTGCTGGGCCTTCAAATCAAGATTTTTTTGCTGGTTTCAAGGGATCTCAACGCTAATGTGCCGATGTTACATGTCCTCGAGATAGGGGACCCTCCTTAGATAGTAGAGTTTGGTTCGAAGCCCACTCAAGGCCTTGAAATAGGAATGCAAGGGCAGGTACCCACTTTTGGGAGCTAGCCTCTCTTTCCTAGATTGCATCATACTTACCACACTAGGGGACCAAGCTAACCACACACGCCCTCAAGATCAAGACTTGAACCTAGGTCCTGCCGGAACATATTCAGTGGTCAACCAAGGGCTTGGCCAAATTGATTAAGGGGGTTACACCAGGTTTTGGGGGCAACAACCGTTGCCACACCCGATTGTGATGCGTGCTCAGGGGTATCCTGCAGATCTCCCTTGATATCCTCACCCATTTGGGGGGTAATGATAGGCACATAATCATATGTGCCTAACCTTCCTCTCTATGACAAATTGGCCGCCCTTATCGAGTAGATGTATGGGCTAGGCCTCATGAGGTTCAATAGACCCTTGTATAGTAAACCTTACCCTGACAACATAGACATGGATTACCCTTTTCCTTGAGGACACAAAATCCACAAGTTTACCTTTTCTCGGCAAAAGAGACTATGTGTGCCCTTGAGCACTTGACAAGGTGTAGGGGAGCGGCTAACAACCAGTATCTTAAGCTGAGATTGTTCCCCAGTTCCTTAACGGGGACTGCTTTTCAGTGATACATTAGCCTACCTCCTAATTCCATTTATTGTTGGGATGACATGGCCAGGAACTTCCAAGCTTAGTTCCTAAGGATGGAACTAGGAACTTCCATGTCTGACTTGGCTTAAATGAGACAAAATCTGAGTGAATCAGTGGAAGATTAAATTAACCGATTCAAGAGAGCGAGGTTAAAATGCACTACAGCCATTCATGAGGTTGTATATGCCAAGCTAGCCTTGAATGGCCTGGATATTGAATTTAGGAAGAAATTTGAAGGCTCTAACTTTGCGACGCTCTTACAGATGGCAGAATGTGCTGCTAGATATGAGGCCATCTTAAAAGAAGAAAGCCTTAAGAAAAATAGCATGGAACTTACGTACGCGATTTAATCGAAGAGGATGAAGATCCTTCTTATGAGATTGACGTCGCCGAATACGTCAAGGGACCTCCTATGGTTTCCAATCCTTTGATCAAGAAGGATATCAAAGCCAGAAAGTATTACCAACCCCGAGATTTGAGAAAATACTCATTTGACGTCTCAAAAACCGATGTAATACTCGATTAGCTTGAGGCAAATAACAAACTCAGGATCAGGGGTAAACATAGAAAGCCTGATCCAAATTCCACTAATGGGAAAGTGTATTGTAAATGGCACGATTCTTTGACTCATTCAACAAAGAAATGCGTGATCTTTAGAAACGTGCTTTAGAATGCCATAGAAGCAAGGGAATTAATCTTCCCGGAAGAAGGACAGATGGGCATTGATAAAGACCCCTTCCTTAGTCCTTTTCAAGTCAAACGTTATTGACACTGTTGGCAAAAGTAACCTCTGTAGTGTCTAGACTGACCCTTTACCTCTTTACAGGAGAAAAATGGTCTTCAATGACATTCAAAAGGCAAGGATGACAAACTACCTATTTGAGCGGTTGGTCATTGAGGGAATATTGAGCTTCCCAAGAATTGTGCGCACTAGATGATGGAATCTGCTGCTGGCATATTACCAAACTCCATCCCATAAACAAGTATGCGGTTTTCAAGAACTAGTTGATCAGACTCCCCAATAACTCTTCCATTGTGCTAATAGTGGTTGAAGAGTTAGCTATGGAGGTCAGCAATAACCAAGGGCCCACTCTAGGGCTTACAAGTTGAGAGAAGATATCTCGCGATCTAGACAGGGCGCCCCCAAAACATGTCGGTAGTGTTGTGGGAAAAAACAAGCAACAATGAGGAAACTCAAACAAATTCCTCAATATATTTCTCCTGTCGACCCTCTCTTGGAGCTAAAGATGCCGTATAAGAATTCCCATAGATATGAACCCACTGAGCATCCTACAAAGGGCCAAATCATTGTGAGGATTGGGCATTCGAGGAGAAATCAAAAATTCCACCTACTAGATATGAACACAGTAGGGACCACAATAGTTAGGACACCAGCCTTCCAGGGTTTGATTTGGTAATGTCTAGAGGAGGAGTCACCTCGAGCAAGGGGTAATTAGTCCCTTTAGTCTTACTTGAACTAAGAAGAGGGTGCCCAAAGCCTACAACAAAAAGGTCAAACCTATGTCTTTTGACTTAGGGTCTATGATCTGGAAAGCGATTTTACCCATTGGCCCGAAAGATCGTGTCTTTCAGAAATGGTCTCTAAGACCTAAAATGGAAGAACTCACCCTAGGGCTAGTAATGGGAGGTTCCTAAAGAAATATGTGCCATAAATTTGGGATTCTAACCAGGAAGTCCTTAAGTATAGATTCCCAAAATTATGGGTTCAATTTCAATATCAATGTCTTTAGGATCAACTACATGATTCTTAAGAAAATAAAGAAAAAGAACCACCAAACTGAGAGACATATTTTACAAAAACATGTATTTCATTAATATTGTTGAGAATACATGGCTTACATGCAAACTAATACAAGCAAGTAACTTGTATAGCCAAAATCTCTTTACAAAAGTAAAAATTAGAAGAGCTACATCCTAATCCTCTCTAAGGATTCCTCTATGAAAAACATTTGGCTAGATGCATTGCTAAGCTGATGGTCCAAGAAGAGGGCTTCTTCTTCAAGAACTTGGTTATTCTTTTGGGCCTTTATGGTAGCTTCCTCGAGCCTTCCAACTATAGAGCCTTGCGAGGCATGTTGTTGTCTCAGGGAAAGCAGTTCTCCCTAAAGATGACTTAACCTCTCTTCCAAGCGATGAATCTCATCCTCTGGGCCTTTAATCTCTTAAGCTTGCTGACTCTAGATCTTCTTAGCTTATTGGAGCTCTTCAAATGAAAGCTACAAGCCACCTAGACCAACTAAACATCCTAAGTCACTTATGGCGTCCTAACAGAGTCGCTTCCACTGAAGGAGGGTTGGGACCTCATGATTCACCTTAACAAGCACTTCCTCCAGAACTTTAAGTTATCTAGCAATGGTAGGAGCCACCATAGGGTCCTTCTTTAAAGCCTCCACCGTGGACATAACTTCTTAGAAAGTGGCCCTTTCAGCTAGGGTCAAAACAGAGAGGTGTGCAAGCTCTTGTAGTCTTTGGAATCTTACCAACACTTGGTCAAACTGCTGAACGGCCAACTTGCCACTCACTCCTAGCTTTTGCAGAGGAGAGGACATCCCTCTTAATATTAGGGAAGGAATGGCTCTCAAAGATGTGACCTATAAAAGGGTAAACATCAAAAGGAGTTATATTACACCTTTGACTTTAGAAGATAACAAAAGTTAGAGGAACTATCATTACCTCAGAAACCTCAGCTTAAGGTAAAGGAGGAACTTATGCTAGCATTCCTCCATTGGAACTTCCGCTAGCCCTTCAACCACAAAGACGCCTTCCTCGAGGGGAGCCTTTGGAGAGCAATGCTTGCATGTTAGAACCAAGTATGGTTTAAGACATCAAGAGTTGGGAAGCTAGATGGTAAAATCTTACCTTCAAAGATCTCTTCTATGGGGATTAAGTCGCCTAGGAGGAGGAACGGAACCTACTCAAGGCCTTGGTTCAGAGTAACAGGGAGGCAAACCTCTTCAGAGGCATAGCTTATAATTGGCTCCACAACAAAAGTAGCCATGTCACCTCCCTCTTCACCGCTTGAGCTTAGTGATTCAGTATCTTGACGGAGCTTTGGTGCAATTCCTTGAGGTGGAGAATATGGTATCTCCACGATAATTGGAGTTGACTCTTCCTGTGGCTATAAAAGGCCAATGTTAGAAGCTGTTGCGATAGAGATGAATTAGACACTAGTTAAGAAAAGCTCATACCTCTGGTTCAGGGAGCCTGGTTCTTCTTTTCCTCACTAATTGTGAGATGGGTACCTCTTAGTCTTCTTCTTCCTCTGCTTCTTAAATGGATCGAGTAGGGAGAGTTAGGGGAACATCGTTCTTCTTCCTTGTTCTTAAGCCACTAACTTTGAGGGCTGGTGGAGAAGTTCCTACAGGGATTCCTACATCAACATTTGGGTGAAACTCCTGGTCCTAGCACTCCTAGGAGTTCCCTAAACTACTTCTGCTGTAAAAAGAAAGAACAAGGATCAGCCTTTGTTCAAGCCACCCAAAAATATAACTGAACATACTTCAGGGGTGGTTGTTTACCTTATTGTGCCTTCTGTGGAGTTGGTCTGATGCTGATTGGCTGGCCTCCTCTTTAGCTGGAACCTACAAGCTCAAAGGAAGGTGTAAAAACTGCTTGGCACCTCTGGCCTTCAAGACGACCAATGGGCTTGGAACAAAGCTATAAAATGAGATGTGGCACACGGGATTTATTTGCAAACAACAGCGTACCCATAAAAGGATTTGACTTCTTGGTTCAACTCATGAAGCTCTCTATACTGAGGGAGTTGAATGGAGATCCTCTTAGGTCACCAAAGGTTTTTGATCCTTAGACTGGGAAAGGGAATGTCTTGGATCATTCCAAATTGCTTGGCAAACAACCCAGGCTTGTGAGTTTCTACACTATGATGAGTCTGGTGGTAGAATATTAGATCTTGAGGGCACAAGATTCCCTGCTAAGTCTATGAATTGATGCCTATAAAGACATCATGATGAAGTGAAACAACATGGACCAAGAATTCTCTCCTTGAAAGGAGTCCATTGAGTCCCCGGCTACCTAGAGGAGACATTAATCTATAAAGGCATTGGTCAAAAGGCCATCTTGGGGGTAGGAGGACCTCACGATGAGCAAACTGCTCTCCAAAGCAAGAGACCCACTTGCTTGCGGGTACATAAGGGCCTCTGAAGTAGAGCTTGGAAAAATAGGCTTAGGCCCAAAGCTAGACTAGCCATAAGGGTCCACCTATGTAGACATCATTGTTCTAATTATGATGTCCTTAAAGCACCCATATACTTAGTCCAAAATATTAGTCCCAAGACCAATGCATCAGTACTAAAGACTAGGTTGACAACTATGGTCTTTGGAGGAGTTAGCAATGAAAAACTTGTTTAACCAAAATAGGAAAAAGTATAACTATTCTTCTCTGGAACCTTGCCTAAAGTTATGGCCTCCTGTGACAAACATCTTAATAAAGGACCCATAACCACTGGGCAAATCCGTTAGAGCAAAGGAAGAGGCAGAGGCTTCGGCCTCTGAAATCAAGAGGCAATTCTTCTCCTTTTGGTGAAAGACCTGTCAAGGCCACTATGTCTTCCAAGGTAATACCAAAAAAACCCTCTGGGAGGACAAAAGCATTATAATAAGTGTTCCAACAGCAGGTCAGCACCATCATGATGGGATGATCATACCTGAGGGTAATTGTGGAAAGTTTGATGGCTTTGTTGATTCGAAGGTTCTTCCATTTTTCTATGAGGGTCAACATCAATCTGTCAACCCATTCAGCGTATTGCTTCTTTAAGAATGTCTACCCTTTAAAAGGCATTGTTTATCGCTGTTCCTCCCTAGGATTGACCTGCAAAGGCTGCACGAAGTAAAGGAGATTCGTCAGTATCTTGAAATATGCCCTAAAGACTAGGGACATCATGAGAAGGGTCAAAGACGGGCCCTAGAGCATAGGACACGAAAGCAAATGAAGGGTCTTTCTTTGGTAATCTGAAGCACATCAAAGACCATTAAAATGTCATATTGGAGCAAACACGTCAATTGTTCAATAAGGCTATCAACTTAAGGAACATGAGCAAAGACAAAAGAAATTTGGACCATTGTCAGATTGGTTTCAAGAAGGAATGGAGCGAATTGAATTGAGAATTGAAGATTCAAGAAAAACGGAGAGCAAGTGTTTCAAGAAGAGAGAGAGAGAGAGGAAGAGAGAGAAGAGCAAGAAAGTGGAAATTTCAAACTGTCATACTTATTGACACGTGGGAAAGAAGAGCAAAAGACAAACAATGTTCTCTCGAGCTCCCTGTAACCGTTGAGGATCAAATCAGGCAGAGTTTTTACTTGTTGTAAATTTAAATTTACCAACGGCTAAAACGGAGACACTTTTTTACACCCTAATATTGATGAAGCTGGGACGACGCCGTTTTGAGCAAAGTGCCGTGTGTTTACCCCCCGTGGTCCTCCTCGGGGCTAATAAGACCTTGAGGTGCTAAGATAACAGCGTCTCAAACCCAGCATTCTAAGAATTTTATCACCCTAATGAGGATATCAACCACTGGACGCTTGAGATGGTTAAAGGGTAAAGAGAGCTTGAGCTCAAGGGACTGCCAAGAAGGCTGCAAGACTGGCAGTTTCCACGCTTGAGATAGTTACTTGGAGCGCAATCTCAGATACTTGGGCACTAAGCTTAATCCAAGAGAACGTGGGGCTTTTAGAAGAGACTTCAGCTAGAAATTTCAAACATGGGCTCCAAGGAAATCCCTCCAAAACTGATTCATATGTTCATTGATCATTCACACACAAGAAAGAGCTTAGTGCCCTAACGTGGGGAGAAAATGTCTCTTTTCTTAAGAATAGCGTAACTTAATGTAGCTTAGCTCAACATAGAACTTGTTGTACTTGCTTCTTCCGTAATACAGTGTTTCGGGCTTCAGGTATGAACTTTCTGTTATAATCTGTTCCCAAATTTCGTCTAATTAAGAATTGAGGCTTTAGTTTAAGCCTTTGATGGCCAAGGCTTGACCTTGATTGCATTGTTCTTAACTCTACTGTCACAGATTGATAAGTCAGGTGAACGTAGGTTCGCGCCATTGATTAGGGGTTTGACAGCTGAGGCTTAACCTTGATTACATTAGTTCTAATCTAGTCACCTGAATATGGTTTGCACCTCCTTAGTTTTGTCAAACATAAAAACTCATTCGATTTATTATTTAAGGGCGCCAAGGGTTAAAAACCTGATTGACTCAGGCTTGTAAGTGGACTGCTGAGCTCTTGGGTTTCTCCCCACCCAAATTCTTGACTTTTAAGTCTAAGAGAAAAGGTGTCTGTGGGCCCTGCTCCGTCACTGTAACTGCCACTTGAGCTAGATTCACATCTCTTTTATTTTCTATCAACAAAAATATTTAACCAAGTCTTCTTAATTGAAGCATAAGCTGAACTCACTGTATAATCGAAGTTAGATACACCAAATATCACAATGTTTCTCTGAAAATGGTGACTGGTTGAAGTCAAAGGCATGCAGTTCGAATTTAGGCTCACTCCCTAGTCACGGAGAGTCCCTTTTGCATGCTTTTTTTTTCATTTTATGGCGACCACATCACACTTTATTACAAACAAAATAGAGCAAACTGTTGCAGAATATTTATAGCATGATTTTAAACAGACGGGAGATGCTAAACATCAGAATTTATTAGTTTTGGATGGTTGAGTAGTATAATGCGCAGCACTTTTAAAAGGTCCGTGATGTGACTTTTCCAAACAACAAGTCTGCCAATTTTCCAAAAAATGAAAACTAGGAACAAGTTTCCAAATAATAAAACAACTACCTAAGTGTCCTAATTGTTGGTACAATATCTCGAGGAAGCAGGTTTGGGTGACCAACCGATGAGGCGAGAAGTTATAGAGAGGCCTATAACTATGAACTCGCAGAAGCAGGGTCCAAGTAATCTTATCCTTGAAACAAAAGAAAATTAGAGTCAAACTCCATGGTGCAGTTCTTTTCTTTACTGAGTCATTTAATGAATAACAGATTGAGCATGAGTTGTGGGACAAAACATGACATTCTATGTTGTTGGTGGCTAATTCTTAGCGGGGATTGTGGAAGAACGAACCAATATGTGCTAGACAGGGGCAGATCCACCAAACATGCCCCCGGTGATTCAGGTGCTGAATCTCAAATATTAGTTGTGGCTTATTATAACGTTTAAATATGGGTACATGAAAAAAGAATGGTGCCCCATATCATATCATAAACTATGGCTTGATGGTTGATGTCATGTTTACTATTTTCTAGGTCAAGGGTTCAGGGCTACTAAGTATCAACTTTTTGAAATATTTTAATTATGATTCTGTTAAAATTGTGGCTCTTTATTTTCAAGCGCTATAAAACCCTATATAATATACTAATACTAATACATTCATAATCTTTCAATAAGATATTATTCTTTTCTTGGAAAAAAAAATAAGTTATGATTCTATTTTATTCATATGAAACTTTTTTTGATTGTATTAGTGTATATATATTCTCACTTCTTAATGAATTATTTGTATATTGTATTTACTTCTATATATACATATATATATATATATATATATATATATATATATATATATATATATGTATATATATATATTTTTTGAATATGGACCCTATAATATTTAAATCTTATACTCAATTTAATTTCTAGTAGACAAATTATCTTATTATTAATTTGTCTACAATTTTTGCTTTCAAATGCTCTCCAACTACGTAAATATTCACCCAAAATTTATTCCTCAATTCTCTCATATTTTTCTCCTCTTTATGTGATATACTATATATGTATATATATATATATATACACACACACACACACACACTTAATTACGATTATTTTTTATTACAAATATAGACCTTGCTTTGGTAAATTTTTTAATCGACTAATAGTACATGCCCCCAGTGAACAAAATTTCTGGATCCGCTACTAATGCTAGAGGAAGTAGGCCACCATCACCTACTGAAACACTCTTATGACCATTATAAGAGAGACGACTTTGAACGATACCTGGGTTTGGTGTCATATGGTTCAAAACGCCAGAGTGAAGATACCAATTGTGATCTTAGGAATCGTTGACGGACATGGCAGGAAAGGAGTATGAGGGATGTAGGAAGGACATCTGCTTCAATCAGTGAGGATAGGATAGGGCATTATGGCCAGATAGCCTACAGATCTAGCAAAGTTGGGGGTCAGGCTAGAGAATAGTACCACTCGAGTTGAAATAAGGGAAACTTGAGGTCCTATTAGATGAAGGGTGCACTTGTGGTCCTCCAATCTAGAGTGAACTTGCACCTGAAGGATGCAGCTGGTGTTGTGCCCTGTTATGCCCCTCTTCGGATTTTGATCAGTGGAGCCAAGCTCTTAATATTGATTTATGGCGCCCTCTTCATTTACGAGAGCAGTTTTCAGTTCCTCAAAAGTAGGAGTGGGAGAAGAATTTCTTATTGGGGGTGGCGAAAGAGGCATACAACGTGGTGAGTTAGTTCTCTTTTAAAGACCGGCGAATCTATGGCAGCTAAATCATTGATGATTGATTTTATTTTAGTTAAGCATGTTTTGATCTATTTGCCATCTTTTCAGTGATTAGCTAATTGGGTAAGGAGGTTGAATTCTTTGGCCAACAAGAAATCTCTAAATCGGTTGGGCAGGGTTACCCACATAACTTTAGAGGTGGGGTGATGGACAGTGCCATCTATGAGGAAGCAAGAGAGTGTGGCAACAACGCAGGGATAGAGACTCCGGTTACTTTGGACGTATATTATATACCCAAGTAGGGCGACGGTATGAGCTAGCGCACCAGAGGCTGGCACAATCGTTGTTGACAGTCGCTACGATGCGAAATTAGATGTGGTCAGGAATAAGGGGAATTGACTTGTTACCATATGAAGAATGCATTATTCTATGATTGAATAAATGAAAGGTCTGAAATAAGTCCCCAAGGGACATAGCCGAGTGGTAGAGAACACCGGTGGCCATACACACTACTTCGGTTCAAATCTCCACTATGGTACTTGTACAACACACACCCACACACACCCACACCCACACCCCCCGCGCCCCGCATTCATTGACCTATCAAAAAAATGAAACACTTGAAATAAGGGCTCTATTTATAGAGAGCCGTGAACATAGCAAAGTACAGGAGTACCCCTTAGATTACAACATACATAACGGGCTATGAGGGGAATTGATCTAAGCCCTAGAGAGCTTTCTTAATCTAGCCATATTCTAATACATGCATCCCATTTCTTCAACTTGATCAAATGTAAATCCCATATAAACATGAATAATGAAAATATTTTCCTTAACTAAACAAATAGAAATTTTAACTAAAGAATATTTCTCGGAGATAAGAAAACTTTAATGAAAGAAAAATGTTGTATTGATAAAGTATTTTCGGTGTTATAATATATTTATAAAGAGCACAATAATTAAAGGAAAAGAAAACACACTCATACGCATCTGAAACTCTGTTTTTAAGTAAAAAAATTTAAAGGAAAGATAAATATGAGGAAAAAAAAGTTGAAGGGAAAGAAAATATGAAAAAATGACTTTTTCCCCCTTATTTGGAAGATAAGAAAAAATAAGGGAAAAAAAAAAATCAAGTTTTCAAGATCAAATATTTATTCTTTGTTTGGTGGGAGAAAATAAAATGGAAATTAAAAAACTATTGCCTAACCTTTTTTGATAAATCAACGAGATATTTTATATATCAAAAATATATAGGAATATGAGAGCCATACCTTATGACACGATTGAAGCCTTTAAAGAAATCATAAAGAAAGTCAAAAACACGGCAAAAAGCTAAACACAAACAACAAGAAAAGGAAGACAAACTAAGAGTCAATCCCCAATATTGAAGCAGATCAGCATGACAACGCGCATCACAAAGAAAAGATGTAGTAAGAAGGCAACTCCGAACAATACCAGTAATCTCCTCAATCACAATAGTAGCAAGTCTAGACTGGTGTTTCTAAGTCTTTAGGTTTTGTTCACACCAAAAGGTATACATAGTGGTCGACAAACAGAGATGAGCAATAAAGTGATGAACCCCACAATCTTTGAAATGCCTGAAGCCCAAGCCAAGAGCTCATGCCATGGGTGAATGGGCCTAGCAATCAACATGCATGCAACAACTCTACCTCAAACGCTAAGAATGAATAGATGAAAAAAAAAGTGAGAGTGTGACTCATCAGCAAAGCCAAATAGCACACAAGTCTGATCAGCAACTCGAACTCCATGCCTCATCATCCGATCCTAGGTCTACAACCTCTTAGAAGAAGCCAACTAGAGCACAAAAGAGTGGCTCGGAACATCCAAAGTGGACTAGAGCAGTTGGTGAATGGAATCCTTCATCCTCCTACTTCGAATCATCTCCCATGTAGACTTAGTGGTAAACTTCCTAAAGGGATCACCCAGCCACTGAACATTATTTGCTACACCAACTCGGGGACTCTAGCGCACCAGGGAAGGCTAGTAGAGGTCAGAAGGCAAGCAAAAAAACCTCTCAGAGAGACGCCCACGTGGGAGCCAATAATCTGCCCATAGTGCAGTATCAAGACCATTACCAACGATATGTCGAAAAGCACCAAAACAGACCTCACGGAGCTGCAAGATATGATGCCAACACCAAGAAGCCGACTTCGGGATACTAATGGTCCAAAGGCTACGATCCTCAATAAGGTTCACCTGAATCCAGCACAGCCTGCAAAGAAGTGGGATCAGAATGTAGAACCCAGATATGCTTCATAATCAAAACTTAATTCCACTCCTTAAGATGATGAATCCTAAGAACGCCCTCCTTGCGAGGGTAACACAAATTGCTCCTGGCAACCTTTGCTCCACCCTAGGACATCGAGGTACCTCTCCAAAGGAAGGCAGCTAAGATGGACTCAATCTTACTGATCATCGTCTTTGGCTATATGAACACAAAAGACAATAGACCTAAATAGAGAACAACACAGACCTGATCAGTTGCAAATGGCTTGCATAAAATAGACAATGACAAGTTAAGAGTGGGATGCGAGAAAGGATGTGATCAATAAGTGGCTTGCAGTCAATATACCAAAGCTGAGACATGATAAGTGGCATTCCCAAATATCTGATTGGGAAATAGCTAATTCTAAACCCCAAAATGTACACAATCAACGGCTAGGTGATAGAGGCCACACCAGCCAAGAAAATCGTGCTCTATGTTGTGTTCGAGACTAAGCTCGAAAGCGTCGCAAAGTGATCCAAAGACTCCCTAACCACTGTCACACTCTCCACATCCCCGCAATAGAAAATCATCAGATCATCGGCGGAGCTCAGATGGATGTGACGAGTATGGCGATAGCCCGAATGGAAACGGAACCGAAGATCTATACCTTGTAGCTGCTTGTCGAAGAATATCCCGAAGGCCCTCCATGGCTATGAACAGATAAGGGAGAGAGAGTCCCTTTGATGAATACCCGGCTAGAACCGAAGAAACCTTGACGCTTGCCATTAATAGCAACAGAGAACTAAGCAGCGGAGAGGCATTCACGAACCCAACCCACTATGACCTCAAGAACACCCATGTAGGGCATACCAGCCAAGATAAAGTCCCACCTGATCGTGTCAAATGTCTTACAAGCATCCACCTTTAATGCACACCTAGATGAAACATGAAAATGATAATCTCTCATAAGCTCTTGCTTCTTCATCACACTATCAAAAATCCACCAGCCTGGAACAAAAGTTTTCTGCGAACTATGAATCAGACAAGGAAGGAAACCCTTCAACCTGTTCACAATGATCCTGTGATACACTTATAGACCATATTGCAAAAGGAGATAGGGCAAAAATTTGCGGTGGACAGACTCTCCACCTTCAGCACCAAGCTTAATATGGGTTGTGCTCAAGGCACCCATGTTATGCCATGAAACAAAAAATAAATGAACAACTCTGACCACATCCAAATAGGGTGTAAACTAGTAGAGCTGAGTACCCGCTTGTTTAAACCAGAGCTTAAAAGGCTTATCTAGCTCAAGTTCAAGCCAAGCACTTATCGAGCTTTTCCAGTCTTTGTTCGTGCTCGGCTCGATAAAATTTTAGTGTGTTCGATACTCGGCTCAACTCGGTTCGTTAGGCTTATTGTGCTAAGTAAAGCTCATTATCAAGCCCAATCTATCGTTAAACGAACTCGAGCTTGCTATCAAGTTAAGCTTGCTATCGAGTTGAGCTTTTCAAGTTACTATCAAGCCATTATCAAACCCCTTTCAAACTAATATCAACTGTTAACTAGCTCTTATCAAGCCCCTTAACAAACTCTTGTCAAACTGTTCATGACGTTAACGAGCTGAGCACTCCCTTTTTGAACTCGTCTCGTTAAGTTTATCAAGCTACTCAAACTCGGCTCGATTACTCAAACTCGGCTCGATAAGCTATCGAGTCTTCATAATGAATAAGAACGAGCCCTAATTGATTTCGAACACAAGTAGTTCATTGAACATTCGGTTCATTTACACCTCTATGTCTGAACCCACAATCTCCCATGCCCTCTTAAAGAAGAGGGATGAATAACCATCTGGACCAAGCGCACAATTATCCCTAGTAGAGAACACTACATCCCAAATCTCATAGTCTAAAATCAACCAAATAAGAGAACAAGCCTAATCCTCATCCAACCGTCCAGAGACATCCTCCTGAAGGGGCCACTAAGCTCAGTTAGCAGCTCCTAAAAATATGACGCTCAGGTCTAGAATCTCTTCCTCATCAAAAGTCCTGACCCCATTAGTACCCACAATAGACAAAATCCAATTACTAGACTGTCTAACCTTATGAGCTACATTTTCCTTTTATCATTCGGGACATGTTAAATTTTCTAGTCAACTATCTTGCTAATGTCCCAATGGGGATTTACTATTTAGTTACTCTAAATTTAACATTTTATCACCTAGGTATCTAATATTTCAATATACAACGGGGCACCTAGAGGTATAAAAATATACTTTAGGTACTTTAAGATTTGTAGTATATTTATAAGATATCTTGAAGTTTTGAAATATTTTTGAGTTATCTTAAACTTTGATAAGCATTTTCCAAGCATCCTCTCATAACTCCATCATGATGCCATTAAATTGTTTCGATGTATAAAGTGAGAACCTAACAAATAATTTAAGGGTGAAAATTCGTTAATATTTGAAATAAATTTAAAAATAAGAAAATATTTTAAATATTTAAAAATGTAGTAGATATCTGAAAATTTTATAATTATTTAAAAAATATTTCAAATAAAATTTTTAATTTAAAAAACTATTTTAAAAAGTTAAATATATTATATTTGAAAAAAATATATGAATACTTATAAAAATTATTGCAGACGTTTAAAAACGTATTCTAAATATTTACAAAATATTACAATAATATTTTTTAACTATATAAATTTTTCTTAATAAGTAAAATATATTTAAAATATTTGCTTTCATATTCCAAAAACTTTTTCAAACTTATAAATATTTTAGCAACTTATAAAATATTTTTTACATATTTAAAATATTTTTAAAATATATCAGCTACATTTTAAATACTTAATGTATTTTTTAAATATTTACGAATTCTTTAGCATTTAAATATTTTATTAAATATACAAATATTTATTGATTTAAATTTTTGTAATTTTCAAAATACTTTAAAATTTTAAAGTACTCTAAATGTAAATACCATTTTTTTTATAGTTATTTTGTTATTTTTAATTGCATATGAGCATAAATTAAGGGAACCCTAATGAAGTTATTTAGAGAATAGCTGAAAGAAAAAGTTTCTCAAGTCCAGGGTACTTAAAAAATGCATGACCAAAGCTTATGGTAGAGTCGATTCCCAAAATAATGCTAAAAAATTAAAAAATTAAAAAAATAATGCGGGAAAAAAAAATATTTACAAATCTACTGTTGAACCGCGTTTGCAAAACACGTTTAAATTTCAATAAAACCGGATAAAAAAATGTGGGTTATATCAGTATAAACCGCGTTTACTAAACGCGGTTCACCTTAATATAAACCGCGTCTTCTAAACGCGGTTTAACACTGAACCGGGTCTACTAAACGCGGTTTACCCATAAACTGCGTTTACAAAACGCGATTTAACGTCAGCAATCCAAAAGCCCCTTTTTTCCACTTATACTTACCAATATGCCGCAATTCTTCAATTTTTTGTTCGTTTATAGTTTTTATTATGCTGCAATTTGTGATGATTATCATATTGATCCCATGTCTCTCTTAATGAAGCTCCAACATCATAAATGGAGGTTAAATAACTCCAATAATAGTACTTGAAAGATCTCCAGTGTATAAGCAAAAGAAAGGAGGAGGCGAACGACGTGACTGGTGGTGGGTTAACGAGAAAGAGGCACAGAGACGATGAAAGCAGCGGAGAGAACACGCGTAAATTAGATAAACCCAGTAAACCGGGTCATAAAGACGCGGTTATAACAACAGAAAACCGCGTCATAACGCGGTTTAGTTTAAGTAAAACCGCGTCTTAAAGACGCGGTTTAATTGATATAACCGCGTCTTCATGACGCTGTTTAATTCTATAACCGCGTTATTAAAACGCGGTTTATGCCAATATTAAACGCTGTTTTTGGTCGCGGTTTATCAAAGCTGCGTTTAGTAAACGCGGTTCAACAGTAGATTTGGAAATATTTTTTTTTTTTAGCATTATTTTCTTAATTTTTTTATTTTTTAGCATTATTTTGGGAACCGACTCAACTTATGGCACTTTAAAGCAAATTTTCTCAAAAATTTTTTACTCGCATACCAAGAAGTTTAAATATTATATCGATCAGGTATATAAATGATAAATAGTCAATTCAATTTATACTTTTTATTTATAATACTTAAATGTATCCAATAAACTTATATGACAAACAACGCAGACTCTATCGATGAAACACGAAACTGAGATCAATTCTAATGCTTATGGGATTTGCATCGATTGGGTCAAGATTCATTTTTTTCAAATTTTCCTTCCAATTTTAAGAGGAAAATGGTTTTGCCTATTGTAAATCTTCTAAACTTTCCATTCAATTCTTTTGCCTTCATATTTTCCCAGCTTAGCAAGCAGCAATTCGGTTATGGATACGAGATACAATATGATACCGATTTGCCAACACATAATTTTTCAGAAAACTAGGATACTACCCCTTGGGGACACATTAGTTCAAAATTATGTGTATATATATATATATATAACCCCACGAATTGGTTATTCTTAGACGAGTCATGAAAGGTATAACGAACATACCCTATCTACACTTTGGATCAAGAATGGGGTCAGAGGGATCAAAAACTGCTAATTCATATAGAGCCATCGAACCGGCCCATCCAGCAACCAGAGCTGTATGCATTATATGGACCGAAATCAACCGACTGGGATCATTCAACATATTATATATAAAAAAAAAAAACAAAAAAAACAAAAAAACTAATTGGCTTAAAGGTGGGGAAAAAAGGCCTAACTAACATAGGACAAATTCAAGCATATACAATTAACCAAAAAAAAAATTTAATAGCGGCTCAAGCCATGCCGCCATTGCCATCGATTCGTCTATTTCTTTATTGCTTTCTTGCTTTCTTTCCCTCTTCCTCTCTCAACTTGACTTAACAAAGGCTCTTTCTCCTTTTTTCCATCAATCTCTCTCTCTCTTTCAGATTGTACAAAAATATCAATTTTTTTTTTCAACACAACTATAACACACTTGATAATATTAGTTTATTTTTAAATTAAATTTAAATATAATTATTTTAAAATTTATATAATATAATTTAACAAATTAATGTCCGTACTCTTCTATTTTATGCATATAGTAAAATGTATAATATTGTACTTTAAAGTCAAACCATCAAAAACACACCTCAAAGAGTCGGAAACGTGTTGAAAATTCAAATTTTAAAAAGAAGAATCGAATACTTCTTTCACATATCAGAAACATGTCGGAAATTCAGAAATTTAAAAGCACATGTTGGATACTTTTTTCATGTATCGGAACGTGTCGGAAGCAATTGGTGTTGGATACATGGCGACTCTGACCAAAAAAAAGTATTCGTGCTTCCTACTTTCCAGCACTCCAAATACGGAAAAAATACTTTCCTTTATATTTTCATTCCTTGAGCGATATTTTTCACGTCCCAAACAAAGTCTAAGATCACTGTTATTGTTATACTTGGCAGGATACTTAGATGGCAGAGGGAGAACAATGTCAGCCATTGAAAACGACGGCTGGCTGCGCACAGGAGACGTTGGTTATTTTGACACTGATGGTTTCTTGTTCTTTCTTGATCGTTTGAAGGAGATCATCAAATATAAGGGTTTTCAGGTATAATAACGCTATATACACTTAATTTATGTATGTATTAGTTTATTAGCTTGCAAAAAAGTAACTATTTTAAAGATATTTATTATAAGCTAATAGTTTTCTAAAAATTATTTTAAGAAGGA
Organism: Simmondsia chinensis; assembly: GCA_018398585.1. Lineage (NCBI taxonomy): Eukaryota > Viridiplantae > Streptophyta > Magnoliopsida > Caryophyllales > Simmondsiaceae > Simmondsia > Simmondsia chinensis. The sequence continues at coordinate 27,376,945 of JAGTTD010000003.1, read as the reverse complement.
TATGGCAGTCAAGTGATTGAGCTTCGTTTTAATGGAATTACTAAAAATGTGCTTTTTTTATATCTGATTCTGATATATTATACTCTCAATTGTGAATTTGCAGATTGCCCCAGCTGATTTAGAAGCAATTTTGTTATCCCATCCAGACATAATTGATGCTGCAGTTATAGCGTATGTCCATGCATTTTTATCATTAACGGAGTATTGCATATGTTACATAATGGACAAATATCGTTATAAATCTGTTTTAATGAATAACTATGCGTTCGCAGATCATTACCATAGTACCATTTTGTGATTGTCAATCCTGTTTTAGAGTACTCAAAAGCCGTTATGCAATAGTTGCTACGTTATTGGATTGTATAGTCTAATACCCTAGTTTAACTCAAATTTTCTTAAATCTTAGGCTCCATTTTGTTCATTGAAAAACATTTATTCTTAGATGAAATTTTTCTTCACAAATTATTTGCTATGAAAAATACGTTTTCTTGAAAGTTTTTGTCCTATAAGTTTAAGAAAATGATTTCGTTCTATAAATTTATATAAGTTTCAGGTTTGATTAAGTTATGGCTGAAATAAAATATGACATAAGGAAACAACAAATAACTTTTTCCACTCTAGGTAGAAAAATTTTCCGTATTAGTGGTTGTCACTATAAAATTATACAACGAAGCAATATAATTAAGATGGAAAATATTTTCTGTCCAAACAATCGAACCCCTCATAGTGGGTTCCTCTACAGTGCAGCTGATGAAGAAGCAGGGGAAATACCAGTGGCGTTTGTTGTCAAGAAGCCAAGCAGTTTGCTGTCTCATGATGAAGTTTTCAAGTATGTCGCAAAGCAGGTCTGTTCTCATTTCTCATTTGCTTGAAAATTTGTTTAGGTGACATGTTAGAGTATAAATATACAGTTTTATATAATGTTAGTGTAATTTCACTGAGAGTTGGTGAATTCTGGCATGACATAATATTACGACATGAACATAATGGAGGTGGGTTAGGGTCTTTAAAGTCGGAATGAATTTTTTTTCGATACGTTTATATCATTTAAGCAGCTAAATTGAATTAGGCTTCGGTGGGTTCAACGTGTTTGAAACATGATTAATTCACTCATGTGGTTATATATACATTTGTTATAGCCTATGTTATGGGATTTTTGACCTATTTTTGGTAATGTTAATTCAATCCTTTATTTTACCCTTTGTAAGTATGTCTTGTATTTCTTGCTTTTGTCTACTATATGGATGACACCGTTTCAAGTTGACAAACTCGCACCTAACAATCAAATGTATAATTAAACCGGGTGACCCATTCATTAACCAGGACAAATAAGTGCTGCGGCTGCAGGTTTTGAACCCAATACATTTGCAAGTCCTAGGTCCAAAAGTGGGTATCTCCATTATTCACTCTTAAAGTCTAACAAACATCCACATGAGAATATAAGAAACATAAATTGAACATCCGATTTGAATATTGTCAGTCCATTACATACTAACAGCCTCTCTTCCACCCGGGAGGGGGAAGGCTGCGTACATCCACCCCCCAGACCCTGCTTCGTGCGGGAGCCCCTGTGGCACTGAAACTGTTGTTGTTGTTGTTGTATTACATACTAACAGTATATTTTGTTTTTTATAGTGGTAAGAGTACAGTATACACTAATAATGTCATGTTTCTAACAGGTTGCACCATACAAAAAAGTGAGGCAAGTGGTGTTTGTGGCCTCTATTCCAAAATCTGCTGCAGGAAAGGTTCTCCGCAGAAAACTAAAATCCTTATTGACTTCTAAAATCTAAGGGAGCTTTGCTATTTTTTAAGGTTATTTATGTTAAAAGAATTCCACTACTTTATTTGTTGTGTCAATTTAATCCTTTTATTTTCAATAAGGGCAATATAGTTTTTATGTAATTTACATTGTGCCATTTAATGCCCTACCAGAATTAAAGTTAAGTTTATGGTGTAATTTTTAAAGGCCAGATCTAGTGACCTAATATAGACCTATCCATTGACCAAATTTAAACCAATCCCTAAGCCGACCGTTAAAATTCCACATGCTACATGACATCAATTTTACTCTAGAAATAGATTGACACAATGCAAGTTGTACGGGGACAAAATTGACATAATTAAAAAATTCAAATTTACACAGTAAACAAAGTATAAGTAGCCATAACATGAATAATCATATTTTTTTTAATTTAATTTTAGAATTAACTTTAAGAATAACACTATCGAGTGCCTTAAAAAAGCTCCTACTGTAAGACCCGTGACACTCCGGACCGGGGCACAGGTGTGTGCCTTGCGCCTGTGCCGTGTCAGATGGGCTGCCAAAGATGGCATCATGAGGACAAGGTGCGCACTCAGATAGGGGTGCATTAGGGAGCCATTTCCCAAAATAGCACAAAAATAAAAAAATATTTTCTAAATTAGCTTTTTTAAAAAAATATTTTCCCAAATGGCATCCATGTCATCATTTGACTTTTTCATTTTTTAGTTTTACTTTTTTTTACTTTCTTATTTTATTTTTAATATATGTATAATTTTTTTAATTTATAATATTTTCTTAATCACAACAAATAAATTAAATTAAATTAAATTATTTATTAAATATTTAGATTAAAGTTGTGTATAAATAATTTTATTTAAAATTTAATAAATAATTAAGTTTAATTTATTTATTATAATGCATAAAATATTATAAATTTAAAAAATATAAATATAGTAAAACATAAAAAAATAAAAAATGATGACATGGAAGCCATTTGAGGAAATATTTTTTAAAAAAAGCTAGTTTAGGAAATATTTTTTTATTTTTGTGATATTTTGGGAAATGGCTCTGCATTAGGCCTCCATGGACCTAGGCCTAAATGATGGACTAAGTGGGAACCGAGACGGATGCGAATCCAGACAGTGTCAAAACATGGGCCTGGGACGGTCCCAGACAGTGTCATGACAAGGGCCTGGCACATCCCCAGACAATGTCATGACATAGGCCTGGCACGGCCCCAGACAGCGTCATGACAAGGGCCTGACACGGCCCCATACAATGTCATGACATGGGCCTGGCACGGCCGAGACAGCGTCACGACAAGGACCTAGGCACGGCACTGGGCCTACCCAAAGTTACGAACGGGTTGAGCGATAGGCACTGGCCCGGCCCGAGAATGCGTAGGCCCAACTAAGCCCGGCCTTGAAAGAGGATAAAAGAAACATGTGATACATGTGGAGGATAGTTACCAAAGGGAAAAAAACGAGGGAATAACCTTTGACTGGTTCAAACAAAGAAAAGAGCAGGAAAAAGGAAGAATGGGCTTGAAGATGGAAATAACCGCCGGTTCAAAAGTGGCGCCTAAATCAAAAGAACATGTGCATTGACCAAGCTTGACCATAACTGCCCAGGCATTCAAGGAGAACGTGGGGCACGACTTGAAGGAAGAAGGAAGAAAAGGCGGGAACGGTTTACCCATGACCTTCGGGTTGTCAAGGTCTATAAATAAGTGTAAGTTGTATTAATTTAGTATGTTATGTAATCTCAGAAATTAATCAATTAAAATGCCCTTTTTGTTTTGTGTAAAAATTGTCCCTTATATTTCCTTTTGAGTTCTCTTGTGATTGTTATTTTTACTTGATTTTCGGCTGGGTGAGTAAACCTTACTGCCCTCACAACTATTCCATAAACTAGTTGTGACAATTGTGGTATTATAGCCTTGGTTATGTGAACGATGGCTAGAGATCCAAATAAGCCTTCGAGAAACTTAAGGCAAGTGAACGTATTGCTAGACTGGAGGAAATCATGGGAACCGAAGTGGAAGATGGTAGTGATCCTCCTCCTAGAACAATTTTCGGTAACATTAAAATGCTTTCAAATGACATTCAAATTCTAAAAGAAATAATGAGCAATTTACTTGAGGCCCATAGGACATCGTGCCCAACACCTCCTGCCCCACCCAATGTATACTGTAGGGCAAATTCAACTGTGGGTGGGAACTCAAATGTAAGAACCTCAAACGAGACCGTTAATCCCACCATGGAGTCCCTTCAAAAAGAAATTTCCATGTTAAAGAGAGCCATTGACACCGGTTCTCAAAGCCTAGAGAAAAGAGGAATCAAGGTCCCCACACCGAGATACTATGAAGGAGAACGAAGTGCCCGGACCCTTGAGAATTTTCTGTGGGACACGGAGTAGTACTTTAATGCCACCCGAGTAAGAGAGGGCCACAAGGTCATGATTGCTTCCATGCACCTTAATGGTGATGCAAAATTATGGTGGAGAGCCCGAGTGTCCGATGGTCGTGCTGCTAGCCGTCCCGTGATCAACATGTGGGAAGTACTAAACAAAGAGTTACGGAGTCAATCCTTACCCTTGAACATCTCCTGGATGGCACGAGAGGCGTTGAAGAACCTGAGGCAAACCGGTTCAGTCCGTGAGTATGTTAAGTCATTTTTGTCTTTGTTGCTAGACATAATTGACATGACCGAAGAAGATAAATTGTTTAACTTTGTAACAGGCCTCAAACCGTGGGCCCAAATTGAGATGCGGAGGCAACGAGTCCCTGACCTTGCCACCGTAATCGTTGTGGCTGACGGTTTGGTGGACCTAAGACCGAATGGGAATGGGGACAAGGGAAAACAGCCCGTTTCATTTGAAAAGAGAAAGAGGGAGTATAAGCCTAATTGGAACAGGAACAACAAAATTAAGCCTCCTCAAGCGGGCCTTCCAAGGCCACGTTTAAGAAAAATGCACCAGTCCCTAAAAAGGCAAAAACAGGGGTGACTTGCTTTATATGTGATGGACCTCATTATGCAAGATAATACCCAAAGAAACAACATTTAAATGCTTTAAGTGAGGAAGTGCAAGAAGAGGACCAACAAACGCAAAGTGATGAATTTGGGGCAGCCTCCTTGAGGCAAGACACACCTTCATTGGAGGGGTTGATGTATTTTCGTGTATGTGTGAATGGGAAACCTATAGTTGCTATGGCTGATACTGGGGCTTCACATAACTTTTTGAACTCAAAATCTGCCCAAAAATTGAAATTGAATTTAGTCCCTTCCGATGCTGGGTTAAAAGCTGTAAATTCTAGCATAATAGCAACTAAAGGTAGGGCCCCTAATGTAATGCTAAAAGTGGGAGATTGGGTGGGAAAGATGGACTTTACCGTGGTAGACATAGATGACTGCGAATTGATCCTAGGTAATGAATTTTTCCGGGTAGCCAAGGCCTCGGTTACCCCACACCGAGGAGGAATGATGATGAGTGACCCAACCAAACCTTGCTTTGTCAAAGCATGGTCCACTACCATGAACCCACCAGGACCCTTTCAGACCTTGTCTGCAATGCAACTTAAGCAAGGATTTAAGAAAGGACTCCCCAATTTTGTGGCAACCTTAGTTGAAATCAAACCTTGTAAGGAGGTAGAGGTGCCGGACGTGATTACGGATGTGTTGGACGAATTAAGGGCGTGATGCCCCCTGAGTTGCCTAAGTGTTTACCTCCTAGGAGGGCGATTGACCATAAGATTGAGTTGCTGCCTGGCGCGAGTCCCCCAGCACGCGTACCATATCGGATGGGTCCTGCGGAGCTTGCTGAGCTCCGGAGGCAGCTTGGGGAGTGGCTTGATGCAGGTTTTTTCCAGCCTTCAAAGGCACCATACGGGGTACCAGTGTTGTTCCAAAAGATGCAGGATGCATCCTTACGTATATGCATGGACTACCCGGCCCTGAACAAAGTGACCGTGAGAAACAACTACCCGATTCCTCGTGTTGATGATTTATTTGATAGGCTGTCCAAGGCCAAGTACTTCACAAAGCTGGACCTGCGCTGGGGTTATTGGCAAGTTTAGATTGTGGAAGGGGATGAGCCCAAGACTACTTGTGTAACCCGTTATGGTTCCTTTGAGTTTTGTGTAATGCCGTTTGGGCTTACTAATGCCCCTGCTACTTTTTGTAATCTAATGAATGATGTCCTTTATGATTATCTTGATCGTTTCGTTGTGGTTTACTTGGATGATATTATTGTATACTCAGAAACTTTAGAAGAGCATGTAAATCACTTAAGAAAAGTGCTAGAAAAGCTAAGGAACATGAACTCTATGTGAAAAAGGAAAAATGTGAGTTTTTCCAAACCGAGATCATGTTCCTTGGGCATAAAATCAACCAAGGGCATGTAAAGATGGATAAGGCCAAAGTTAAGGCATTCTTGGATTGGCCCGCAACCAAGAATGTATCGGAGTTGAGATCATTTTTAGGATTAACCAATTATTATAGAAAATTTATCCCTGGCTATTCCAAAAAGGTCTCACCATTAACAGATATGTTGAAAAAGGATACCGTGTGGTCGTGGTCCGAACCTTGCCAAGCAGCCTTTAGAGCCCTTAAGAGCGCAGTGTCAATGGAACCGGTCTTGAAGTTGCCGTGCTTTGACAGACCCTTTGAGCTTCACATGAACGCTTCGGGCCATGCCATTGGTGGAGTGCTTGTCCAAGATGGGTATCCGGTTGCCTTTGAGAGTAGGAAGCTAAAAGCACATGAGGAATGAAATTCCGCACATGAAAAAGAAATGCTCGCCGTAATACATTGTTTACGTGTATGGAGGCACTATCTTTTGGGAGTGAAATTTGTAGTTCGCACCGATAATGTTGCGAACACCTATTTAAAGTCACAAAAGACGTTGTCTTCTAAACAAGCCCGTGGGCAATAGTTTGTAGAGGAATATGATTTTGTATGGGAGCATAAACAGGGAAAGCACAATGTGGTTTCGGATGCCTAAGTCGCAAGGCCCTAGAGCTTGTCGCAGCCTTGTCACGAGTTGAGACGGGCTTCACTAGACGTGTCAAGGAGGCAGCCCGATATGACCCTCTATACCAACGGATAAAACAACAGGTATTAAGTGGTGAAGTGCACAGGTATTGGATTGATGATGACTTGATCTTTAAGCAGGGAGCTCGTTTGTATGTTCCTGCAGGTAAAATCCGAGTGGAGCTACTAAGGGAATGTCATGATGCAAAGTGGGCCGAACACCCGGGACGTGAAAGAACCCAAACCTTGCTAGAACGCAGCTATTATTGGCCAAAGATGGTGCAAGAGATTGAAGCCTATGTCAAGTCATGCCTTGTTTGCCAACAAGGCAAGCTTGAGCGGAGGAAGGAATATGGACTCCTACAACTACTACCGGTATCGGACAAGCCATGGAAGTCTTTGTCAATGGATTTTATTTCTGGTTTTCCTTGTGTTGAAGGACAAAAATCTGTAATGGTTGTAGTAGATAGGTTTTCTAAGTATGCTACTTTTATGGCAGCCCCAAACGCTTGTCTGACGGACCAAGCTTCCCAACTTTTTTACAAAAACGTGGTCAAGTATTTTGGTCTACCTGAGGACATTGTAAGTGACTGAGATTCTAGATTTAAAGGTCAATTTTCGACATCGTTTTTTAACTTGATGGGGTCTCAATTAAAGCTTTCTACGGCTAACCATCCTCAAACGGATGGGCAGATGGAACGGGTGAATGCCTTGTTGGAGGAATATCTAAGGCATTACGTGACCGCGTCCCAAATGAAATTGGGTGGAGCTTATGGACACTGCTCAATTTTGTTATAACTTGCATAAGAGTAGTGCCACGGGCTTCAGTCCATTTGAGTTAGCCATGGGCTGGCAGCCCCTCACTCCACATGAAATTGTGAAACAAATTGGGGGAAAGTGCCCGGTTGCACAACGTTTTGCATTGGATAAAGAAGAGCTCCTTGACGTGGCGAAGGACAACCTTGACACGGCAACTAGACGAATGAAAAAGTATGCTGACAAAAAGAGGAGACACTTAGAATTTAAAGTAGGGGATAAAGTAATGCTTAAACTAACGCCCCAAATATGGAAAAAGATAATTAGCAAAACAGTACATCCTAGCTTAGTGCCTAAATATGATGGACCCTTTGAAATTATCAAAAAGGTTGGACCCATTGCTTACCGTTTGGATTTACCACAAAGGCTAAAGGTGCACCCAACTTTTCATGTTAGTTTTCTTAAACCTCATTTTGAGGACCACGCAGGTGCACACTTGAAGCAAAGAAGGGCACCGCCCACCATTCGGAAGCAATTTTCGAAGGAAGTGGAAAGAGTCCTTGACCATCGGGTGTTTGGACAAAGTAAAAAGAACAGGAGACGAGACTTCCTGGTTCTTTGGAAAGGCACTCCTATGTTGGAGGCTACGTGGGAATGTGACGTAACTTTGTGGCAATTTGAGGACAAACTTGGCGAGTACCTTAATACCCTTAAGAGGACATCAGGTCTTTCGGGTGGGGGAGGTTTGTAAGACCGGTGACACTCCGAACTGGGGCACAGGTGTGCGCCTTGCACCTATGCCATGTCAGATGGGCTGCCAAAAATGGCATCATGAGGACAAGGTGCACACTCAGGTAGGGATGCATTAGGCTTCCACGGACCTAGGCCTAAGTGATGGACTAAGTGGGAACCGAGACGGATGCGAACCCAGACAGTGTCATGACAAGGGCCTGGCACAGCCCCAGATAGTGTCATGACATGGGCCTGGCACAGCCCCAGGCAATGTCATGACATGGGCCTGACACGGCCCCAGACAGCGTCATGACAAGGGCCTAGCACGGCCCCGGACAACGTCATGACATGGGCCAGGCACGGCCGAGACAGCGTCACAACAAGGACCCAGGTACGGCACTTGGCCGGCCCAAAGTTACGAACGGGTTGAGCGATAGGCACGGGCCTAGCGCAGGGCACTGGCCCGGCCCGAGAATGCGTAGGCCCAATAAGGCCCAACTAAGCGCGGCCTTGAAAGAGGATAAAAGAAGCATGTGATACATGTGGAGGACAATTACCAAAGGGAAAAAAACGAGGGAATAACCTTTGACTGGTTCAAACAAAGAAAAGAGCGGGAAAAAGAAAGAATGGGCTTGAAGATGGAAATAACCGCCGGTTCAAAAGTGGTGCCTAAATCAAAAGAGCATGTGCATTGACCAAGCTTGACCATAACCTCCCAGGCATTCAAGGAGAACGTGGGGCATGGCTTGAAGGAAGAAGGAAGAAGGAAGAAAAGGCGGGAACGGTTTACCTATGACCTTGGGGTTGTCAAGGTCTATAAATAAGTGTAATTTGTATTCATTTAGTATGTTATGTAATATCAGAAATTAATCAATAAAAATGCCCCTTTGTTTCGTGTAAAAATTATCCCTTATATTTCCTTTTGAGTTCTCTTGTGATTGTTACTTTTTACTTGATTTTCGGCTGGGTGAGTAAACCTCACTGCCCTCACAACTAGTCCACAAAATAGCTGTGACACCTACCATGGCAAAGTCTACCAGGATAAGATATATGCAACCTTACCCCCACACAACCTTAAACATCTTTGTTATTGTTTTTTATTTCCTACTTTTAATATTTAAAAGACTTGGTTTCTAAAACTACCAAAAATTTATTTCAAACACTTAACTTTTGATTTTCTTTTTAAATGATAACAAAATTTATTATTAAACAAGCACTTGAAATTTACAGAAAATACAAAATTTTGATTGGGTGGCACGTTACATTTACGGGCACTTGAAATTTCTGTATGCATCTTTGATTCAAGAACATCTGTTTCTTCAGTGTTTAAGGCTGTTGAATCTTTAACGTGGTTTTAAAGAGTACGTAAAATCTATAATTTTAAGCGTATGAGCAAGTTGCGACTGTGGTGGGTATATGAGTCGTATTTATGGGTAATCGGTATGAAGTTAATTACAATGATTAAACAGTGGTGGTTTAAATTCAGTTTTTGGGTTGAATGAGTGGTGACTAAATTAAAGGTAAGAAATGTAAAATTAAAGTTGTCAAACTAATTAAACACTATTATTAAAAAGGAACATACTCAGTGCCTCAAGGGCTCCGCTTACTCAGGGTCGGGGGGGGGGGGGGGGGGGGGGGGGGGGGGGGGGGGGGGGGATGTACGTAGCCTTCCCCCTTCAGGGTGTTAACCGGAAGAGATACTGTTTCCCAGTGCCCCCAGCTTAAGGGTGAGGACTTCCCAAGGAGTCACCCATCCTAATACTACTCTTGCCCAAGCACGCTTAACTTCGGAGTTCTAATGGGATCTGGTGACGGCGTGTTAGTGCCCTCTTTGATAATTGTTGTGGCGGTGGTGGTGGTGGTTTTGTCCTGTTCATATCGTTTGCCCTTTGTTGTTTTCCGAGTTGTCATTGTAAGGCATTCTGTGAATTAGGTAACATGGCCTTCAATCTTGTGGGAATTCAATGTTTTCTTTGGATTGTTTTGTTCTACGTTTTTAAAATGATCAATATTATAATGAAAAGATGCCATGAGACCTTGATCTAGCAGTAATGTTGAATCTTGTACCAAATCCTCAGAAAAAGGTTGTTCCATTATCCATCTCCCGTGTTACATTTCGACAAAATTCCAAAATTACAATGAGAAAATGACTTCGCTCAACTATCTTTTTGAAAATGCTAAGATAGAAACACTTTTTGAAAAGTTTGCTTTCGTAAATTTATTTTTGCATAGAAAAGACAACCTATTCTTCTTAGTTCAAGGGTTCAATATGTCAAGCACAATGGAATTTCACAGAAGCTGTTAAATTTCACCGAGCCATTTAGCCCCGACTCACGGAGTTGCAACAAACAAGATCCACACATAAGTGCAAGTGGGATTCCATCCTAAAACTAATTGGCAATAGTTGAAGTAACTACTAGGTTTATAAATTGATCTCTTCACTCTCACAACTCTTATGTAAGTTTTTAATTACTAGGCTTACATGTAGAATCTCAGTAAAAGTGGTCTCTCTTTGTGAGTAGAACTTAGAGCCTTCATGCTCTTGTCTTAATGTATCCTGTTACAAAACCCTAAGAGGCTGTTTGGTAGGAGGGAATGAAGGGCTAGGAGTGAGAATGGGCAATCTATTCCCACGTTTTGGCTGTTTGGTATGGAAGAGTGGGAATGAGGATGGGGTGGGAGTGGGAATGAAAGTCATTCCCATTCACACGTTTTCATACTCGGGGGGCCTGGGTTTGGAAATTTGAGAATGAGAATGAGATAAAAATTATTGTTTTTATTACTGTTATTATTGTTGTTGTTATTATTATTATTATTATTATTATTATTATTACTACTACTACTACTACTATTACTACTACTACTAATACTATTATTATTGTTATTTTTATAATACTTATTATTATTATATTAAAATTTATTTGAGAATACTTTGGTAAATTATTTTGTTTATTCTTTCTCCCACTAAGCGTATCAAACATGGGAATGAAATTCTCATCTCCATTCCACACATATACCAAACAAAGGAATGAAAATGATTAGGTCATTCTCACTCCTAAAAAGTCATTCTCATTCCCACACGTTCATTCTCTTGTACCAAATGGCCCATGGTGCCCGCATTCCCTCATTACTGCTGCAACTTTAGCTATCTCGAATTCAGCATTCATGGATGCCCATTTAAGCCAAGTGGAGCTGGTGCATTCATCTGGATTAGGATGGAAACCGAGCAGGACGAAACCTAGCCAAGAGGAAGAGTATTTGGAGGTAAGAAATAGAGCTAGAAGGTGGTTATAGAATCTGGTAATTCAACTGGTGAAGCAGGATCATTATAGCAACTGCATTTAACATAAGTTGAGTCTGATGGAAGAATGCGCAGTTTTGATTATTATCTTTGGATATGATGAAGTAGAGTAGTCTGGTCATTTTAATAGGTGTAGTAACTATGTATACTTGCAAAAGAAAGAAGGTTGCACATCTAATGAGCTTAAAGCAAGCAACCAAGCTTAGTGTAAGTAAGAGAGCTGTAAAGCTATTGAGTTAGGGCTCTGCTAGTTGTTGAGCCCTATTCCAATCATTTGTAATTGATTTTGAAGTGGAAAGTTGTCGCCTTCTTAGCCCCATGAAAGGAGAATTTGTAGCAGCTGTCTCTGAGCAGCTTCCTCCAATGCCATGAGTTCTTTACGTTAGAACTGTCAAAAGTTGGACCAGACCCTAACAATCCATGCTCTTAAAGAGCTAAAACATAAATATAGACCATGGTGATGTTCTCAATAGAGACTAAATAGAGGCTTGATGGTGCCGAGAAGGTTAATCTCAAGTTAGATTTTTCTTGTTTACTTATGGTGGAACCTGAAATATTATAGGTGGGCTCACTTTACTTTGGAATTAGGGGGTTATATTCATGTTCGGAATCGCTCTAATCGTCGAGCTTGGATAAAGGTGGCATGTTGGTCGGTTCCATGTGTTTATATATGGTGAACCGGTTCTTGCTAGTAGAGCAATTTCTGGTCACGTGAGCAGTTGTTAGGGGACAATGATATTCACTATGCTACATTTGGAAAGTTCAATGCTATCTCCTCGACTGATAAGCTCTGCACTAGCTCATCCTACTGGCCTAAACATGTTCCTTTAGATTTTTAAGGTGACTACAATCTCATGGATAAGCAAAAGACTAGAGATATACGTGGTCAAACAACCAAGTGGGGGAGGCAAACGTCAAGGAATGCATTGATAAGATTGCAATTAACTATGCTTGGGCAAGGTTATTCACTCATGCCTCTGCTATCTTAGAGCCTGCCATTAGTTCAAATCATTCTCTACCTATCCTTCTATTGTTTGGAAACACGAGGAAGTATATATCGTAGTTTAAGTTCAAGTCCAAATGGCTCCTCCACAAGGAATCTAGCTGCATAGTCAGGGATAGATGGAGGACCCAGCAAGCGCGGTTCATGATGTACATCTTCAATTAGAAAACCAACGTGTTTGGACGAATTTCAAAATATTTCCTAAGTTTATTAAACTAGAGCAATAAAAAGGTTTAAAATTCCTAATTTTAAACTTAAAGTCGATTTAAAATTACTAATTTTAAGTCTACATTTAAATTCCTAATTTAAATCTACCTGCCTCTACTGTAATACATTCATAATAATAATATGAATTAAAATTCGCATAATAAGAATACTGTAAATAAATAGAAAAGCGAAAAACTTAAGAAAGAAAATGAGAGAAGGATACCTAAAATTGCTCCAAATAAAGAGTACCAAAAAACCAGAAAATAATCAAGACGGAGAAGCCTTCTACGCAATCACCTCAAAAATACTTGGAGTATGGGGCTCCGAGAAATATTGAACTAAAGAAAAAATATTTCAGTGGAGATTTTCTCTCTTATTAGATCTTCAAAAGTCAACACTTTCAGAAATCTTTTAATTTTAATTGGATTGCTAAACTCTAGCTCTAAAACCCCTATTCATAGTAGGCTACCCGAGCAAAAAAAATTCCAAAACCTATATGGCATACGTGAAAAATCAAACAAAAACCACCAAAACGACGTTGTTTCATCAAAATACATATCCCACGTTTTAATTTCCCAGTGCGTGCCCCATGGCAGCCTGGGATTGGTCCGCATGCATTGCCGTGGATGACCAACGCAGGGCTTCCCTCAGCTGTCTACGTGACACGCGGTAATTTGTTCATGCTCGAATATCCTGAGCGCGCCACTTGGTCCTATCCAGGCAACACGATCACCACCCTTTTTCCACGATTTTTCCTTTTTTGTTTTGTTTTGTTTTGTTTTTCATATGTAAAAATTCTTCTTATAAATTTTTCATTTTAAAAATTATATCATTTTATAATTTTTAATTTCTATTCATCTCATGAATAATGTTAAAAAAATTAAATTTACTTATTTCATGAATAAATAATTCATCTCATGAATTCTTTAATATTTTTTCAATGGCAATAAAAAAAGAGGCTTGAGCAGGGACATTATGAACAATTTAAATCTAACTTCAAATGGATTAAATTAATTATCATCTCATAATAAAATTTAATTACAATTTAATGCGACTTAATTCCACTACACTCTAGACTTAAATTATTTATTTGATAATTTTCAAATAGACTAATCTTACAACAAGAAGCCCTCTATGAGATGTCCATGATTAAAATTAATTATAACTACATTATTTTTCTCATAGTTTCTCCATTAATTACTGAATTGCCCTTTACTGAATAATTCATTTATACTTGAATATATTTACATTATAAATTCCAAGTATCAAACACTTGGAACACTTTAGCCAAAGTTTCTAAATTAATGCAAATACCTGTGAATCAATTAAGGGGACATCTATGTCTCACAAGAGACTATAGATTCCCTATTGATTACCTGATCCTTGTCACACTTCACATCGCTACCCAATGTATGTGAAAATTCAGTCATTTATCAAAACCTTACTTATAGTACACCAAAGTAACTAGCATTTCATGCACAAGTCCAGAATACTCTCAGGATTTAGATTCGTAATTCAGATAGTGCAACATGAATCACTCATTTCTGTTAGTAGTCTAGAAATAAGTAACTCACTTGGTCCAACTCAGTGTATCAATCTTATTAAACACACAAACCTAACACTTTAGTATAGCCATCCAAATGATCAAGACAAGTCATCTATAGTGTCAAGTTAGTCTTAACAGGCAAGTAGTCCAAGCCGAGTACGAGTTTTTCAAAAAACATTTCATACTATTTGTTCCAAGTCTATCTGTGGCTTAATCTCATTATTCACTTAGAACAAATGTGTAAAATATAATATGAGGACTATATCCATCTCATGGACATTACTTAAAAGAAAATCATATGCAGTATGTAAACACACTTACACAAATTTAAGGAAACAACTGAAACTTTAATTTTATTCATTAATAAAGTGAGATTGCAAGACAAATATGAATTTTCAGCACAGTATTCCTAACACAACGAATGCAGAGAGACATAGAAGACATAGAATGTGGAAAGGAACAAGCAAAGATCCAAGATCATGAAGCAAATAAAGACGAGGCTTCTTAAATTGAAATCCGTAAAGAGAAGGAACAAAACTTGTAAGCTAATATTACTAAAATTTGGGAAGAGGACAAGAGATCTTAGAATTATTGGTTAGAATTTGAAGACAAAAACATTAAATTTTTTTTTTTTCCTTATGTCACTGTTCTTAATTGAAGAAAGGCTAATGTCATGACACATCCAAAGGTCTGGCTAGGGAATAGAGTGAAAAGGCCAGATGGCATGTCTCATATGGTGGTAACTTCTTTTCAAGTGTTATAAAGCAAAGTTGATCGCTGTAAAGGAGGTGCTTGGAGGTTGATCCAAATCTTGTCTCCGAGCATAAGAATACTTGTTGTGAACTCCCATTGAAAGTTGCAAAGGTTAGGCCCTTGATAGTTTTCTAGGCATTTGCTATTAGAACATTAGGCCGATGTTGCCCCAAAGATGGTGATGGGAATCCAGACCTTTTTCTCAAATTGGTATGTTGCTTAAATAGCTTATGTCACTAACATTGTTCTAATTCCTAAAAATGCTAAACTCAAGTCATGCAACAATTCGAGCCTATAAGTCATGCAACTTTATACTTTAAATTACTTCTGTTTCTAATAGACTCAAGTGTCTTATGGCGTCTCCCTTCAGTGGACTTTTGTTAAGGGTTGGCAAATCATGAATAACATTATAGTGGCCGATCAGGTATTTCATGCCATGAATTTGAAGAAAGGGGGCCGAAAACCCTTAATGGCTCTTAAACTTGTTTGGCTAAATGTAAATGACCAAGTTAGTTGGGCCCTCCTTTGAAAAGATTCGGTAAAGATGGGCTTCAATAAGTTCATCATTAGAAGAATCTTAGAATGTGTCAACTATTCAAGTTACTCAATTATCAAAGGCCAAAGATTTCTTCATTTTATATTTCCTCTCTGCGTATCTTTTTTACATGAACATTTTATCCCAGCTTGTATCTGATTTGGTTTCTCGTGGTATTAGGAACCTCTTTGTATTAATAAACACACTTCCCCTCTTCCTATTCTTTTTTGTTAACGCTTGTTGGTTATTTCTTGAAGCTAATTTAAGTATGGCTTAAAGAGAGAAGGATTTGATTGACCCCAAGTCAAGTGCGTTTTTCTCATCTAACACCCCAAGATATTCAAGAGGAAATGCTTGAATTTTTCTGATGATGATAAATATTTAGGGATTCAACTTATTTAGGGTATATCTAAAGAACTGACACTTAACCTCTTATATGATCAAAAAAGAAAAGGCTTCAAGGCTGGAAATCCAGCCTACTCTCTCATGCCAAGTGTGAAATTTCAATTAAGTTGATTATGTCTAGCCTACTCTCTCATGCCAAGTGTGAAATTTCAGCTAGCTCTTAGCGCCTTTCATTTCTGATGAACAATCTTGGTGCCACCAAAAATTAATTTTTTATGGGGAGGGCCTAAATTCTATTCGTTCTATAAAGAACCTCTTCAAGAGACGCATTTATGATTCTTCGTGTCACTTTAGGTGTGAGGTCAATGGTCAATCCATTTGGCAACTTATCTTCTTTCGGCCATTAGCTCATGTGATTTGGGAATTAAGCCAGTAGTTGAAGATTTCCTACAATGGTGGGATAGGTTATGTGACATCTTCCCATATGACATTTCTCTCTTATCTGGGATTTCTTATGTGTGTTTATGGTTGTCGAAGGCACAATTTTTGCAAGTTTTCAAACGACATAAGCTCTCTTCTCCAGTGACCATAAAGCTGCTAATGAGTTTCTACAGTTATAGGATACCTTCTGTCATTTGGGTGTAGATTCCAGGTGGCCCAAACATGAGAATTAACACCAACTGGACCAAGGAATCATTTAAGCAATGCTTCATCAGACTCCTAATTTGAGAACTCAACTCTCATGACGGTTGCTTGGATTATCTTCGTGTGATTAGAGGAGGATTATGTGGCTTGCTTTTCTCTTCTTCTTCTATGGTGGCTAAGTCCTTAGCCATCAAAATGACTTTTTTTTTTGGGTTATCTCTAGGGGCTAGAGATGTGTGATGACTAAGTCTAAATTCTAGGAAGTCATTTGTACTGTCTTTGAACTTTCTGTCCTTCCTTGAGAAACCTTGAACCTATTGTTGGCATTTGAGATATTTCATGTATTTTTGAATAGATCTCTTCTAAATTATTTGTTTATTAGATTGCTAACTATCATAGGAATAATTGATGCAATCAACTATTATCTGTTTGTCCCCCTTTAGCCTTAGACTCTTATAAATTCTTGATGTTCAGTATTTTTAGCCTTCAGTCATTATTTCGTTCACAAAAAGCACAATTGCAAATAATCACATTTATTGTACTGCCAAAACAGTTCTCAAAAATAAAAAAAAACAAAAAAAGGCTAATCATGTGTCCGACATTTTAAAAATGATATGTTGAACTTTCTACTTAAAACTTTACTTGTTAAAGTTTATCAAATCTATTACAGTTTTAGGATCTTTGAAAATGTTGATGAAATTTTCGCCTTAAATTTGAGATCAAGTTCACAACCGACGAGAGAAGAGACAATCAAATGCAAAATGAACAAAAACACAAGATTTACGTGGTTCAGCCCTAAATGGCCTACATCCACTGTTCCCCCTATTACTAGAGAGCTCTACTTATTTTTATTACAAACCAGAAGCAAATCGATTACGAGTACAAGAAGCTTTCTTTATAACCTAATCTATTAGTTATAGACCTTTCTCTTTCACAACAAAAAACCATCTATGAAGCTAAAAGAGGGAAGAGAAGGAATTTTATACCGTTCTCCTACTAGGTACTCTCTTCAGCTAGGTACTGCAATTCAACATGGCCAGAATCAAAACGATCTTGATTTCATCTCATGGATCACAGCACACTCGAACTAAAGAAACGGCATTGATGGAAGCTTGGAGAACCAAACCCTGAGAATCGCCTTGGAGAGAAAACGGGAAAGGAAAGAGGAAATAATGGCTAAAGTTGGTTTTTCACAGTGAAAACAAAGCCTTATATGCCTAGGGGGATTAATCCGTGTGCCTCCCAATCAAAGCCGTCCATAACAAAACGTATCAACGACTGAGATCGAAGCAAACAAACACAAATAGATGGCTTTATCGGTTGACACATGGCCCAAAAATGAGCCATTGGATCATGCATATCAATGGCAGATAATAACCCAAACAAACATAGCTTCATTCATCAGATGCACGACACGTGGCTCAATCACCACCGTTAAATTCAAACGGGTATAAGAAGGCTTCCACAGGAAGCTTCGTAGGTGGAATCCAGCTAGCATGCATCGGGGGACAAGGGCAGCATAAATTTTTAAAACGGGCAGCGGGTAAGGGTCTAATGGGTAGTCTAGGTTAAGGCAAGTAACTAGTAGTTTAGGTTACTCTAGCCTATTTTCTGAACATAGTCTATACTATAAAGAACCATATTTCAACAATTCTTCACCTAGTTATTATATAGGCTAACTACCGGACTCCCTCTAGCAATAGGGGGACAAAACTTATTTTTAATCCTAGTGTCTGCCAAAATCCCAAAACGATTAAACTAAGTTGATACACCTGATCAACCTAATTAGTGGCACGACCTTACTTCCCCTGTCAGCCTAATTTTCCTCAGTTGAAATTTTCAGCAGATCTATCATTTCAAAGTGTAGTTGTTCCTTCACAAAATGCCTTCTAATAGCCAAATGTTTGGTCCTATATGAAATACAAATTTTTTACTGAGGGCTAATGCTGGCTGATTATCAGTGTAAATCTTGGGCACCCCTAGGCCAAGTTTAAGTTCACCTTATAGCCCACTTAGCCATATACTCTCCTTTATGGCATTTGTCAGCGCCAAGATGTCATTGACAGTGTTATCACTAACTGGAGCTTAGAACTCCAGCTGACAGCCTCGCCATTCAATGTAAAGATGTATGAGTTGGTGGACTTACGTTTATCCAAGTCTCTACCGAAATCACTATCGGCATGTCCTAAAAGTTTCAGGTCAGTTTCTGTTCTACCTAACGTAAGTCCTAGGCTGATAGTACCCTTAATATATATATCTTAGTAACCACTTCATTGCATTCCAATTTCTTTTCCGGGATTCCCATGAATCTAGAAAAGACACTGATAGGATATGCTAAGTCTTGCCTAGTACAGGTCATTGCATACATAATTGACCCTATCGCATTTGCATATGGTATATTAGACATATCAGCCAATTCATGTTCACTCTTAGGGCCCTGTTTTGCTTAAACTTATGGTGTGGCACAATGAGAACTTTGACCGGTTTTGTTTGGGTCATATTAAAACGTTTTATGACCTTTTCCAAGGAGCTAGTTTGACTTAAGTGAATCGTTTTCATATCACTATTCCTGCTTATCTCCATACCCAAATATTTTTTTGCCTAGCCCAAATCTTTCATTTCAAAATTTTGTTTCAACAAAGTTTTTAGCTTATGAATCTGATATATACATTTACTTGCAATTAACATATCATCCACATAGATAAGCAAGTAAATCAAGAGTTTGTTTCCACATTCTTTATATAGAAGCACGCATCATGAATGGACTTTGTAAAACCTATTTTTGTCATAAATTGATCAAACCTCCTACCATTGCCTAGGAGACTGCTTTAGTCCATAGAGGGATTTTCTCAACCTACATATTAGGGTCTATGAAGCCCTCATGTAGGGCCATGTAAATTTCCTCTTCTAACTCCCCATGCAAGAATGTAATTGTAACATCCATTTGTTCTAAATTTAGTTCAAATTTCACAATCAAGGCCATTAGTAACCTAATAGTTGTGTGCTTCACAACAGGTGAAAAAAATCTCGTTGTAGTATGTGCCCCCTCTCTGTGTAAAACCCTTAGCTACAAGTCCCGCCTTGAACTTAGGTTTCTTGGTATACTAGCCTCCTTAACCTTAAAGACCCATTTGGACCCAACTAGTTTCTTGCCTATGGGCTTAGGCACTAGTGGCCAAGTTTCATTCTTTCTTAAATACTCCATTTTAGCCATCATTGCATTTAACCATTCTATTGAATGCTAGTTGTTCATGGCTTGTTTATAGGTTAAGGGTTCTGACTCTACATATTCTAGGGCAGTATTTAAGGCAAATGTTATACAATTAGCATATCCTAGTCTGTTTGGAGGTCTTATATCCCTTCTTATCCTATCTCTTGCTAGTTGAGTTGATACTTATCTAGTTTATTTTCTTATATAACCCCATTTTCAGTTCTCCTATCAGCACTTTTTGATTCCTGAGTTTCTTCTATATGTTTTGTTTCTGAATTGTTATCATGTTCTGGTTAAGATTCAGGTTCTGCTTTAGGTTTAGATTCAGTTCTAGTTTGATAGGTGGGTTTTGGTGGATTTATCTCAAATTCATACCTATCAGATTCAAAGGCTCTATTCTTAGGTATCTCATTATTATTCTGAGTTAAGTAAGGCATGTCTAACTCATTGAAAGTGACATCTCTACTTATAGTAATCCTGGTCCTATTACCATCTTTGATACCCGTTTTATAGTCCTTAACCTAGGAAGACTCCCTTTATAGCTCTAGGTTCTAGTTTACCCTGAGATTGATAGGCATATGCAACACAACCAAATACCCTAAGGTGTGAATAGTTAGCAGGTTTTCCTAACCACATCTCTTCTGGTGTCTTAAACTCTATTCCAGTTGAGAATGTCCTATTAACTAAGTAACATGCTGTCTTTACAGCCTCCCCCCAAAAATGTTTGTGTAAACCAGACGCAAACAACATACACCATACTCGATCTAATAAGGTCCTATTCATTCATTCTGCGACCCCCTTTTGTTACGGTGTCCCTCTGACAGTGTTTTGACATTTGATACCGTTTTTAGCACAGTTATCATCAAATTCAAAATTGATATATTCTAATCCATTATCTATTCTAAGTATCTTGATTTTCCCACAAGTTAAATTCTCAATCTAGTTTTTCCATCTAATGAAGAATGAAAAATAGTCGTCTTTGTGTTTCATCAAAAAAATCCATACTTTCTTAGAATAATCATAAATAATGGACAAAAAATATGATGCTCCATCTAATGTGGTGACTCTAGCTGTTCTTCACATATCAGAATGTATGTAATCAAGTCCCCAATTCGTTGTGTGTTTACCAATTTTGAGTGCTAATATATGATGTTTGCAAAATATGCAAGATTCACAGAAATCTAACCTAGAAATCAAATCACCACACAGCATACCACATTTTGACAGCTCACACAATCATGTTCAGATACATGACCTAAATGTCTATGCCACAAATCAATAGGATATGCTTTAACTATAGCACGTGACTCATTTGACACTATCTGACCCCCTAACACATAGAGACCATTCTTAAGTTCCCTTTTTAGGACAACCAAGGATCCTTTCATAATCCTAAGTTCTGAATTCATAGCCCTAAAAGACAATCCTCTAAGGTCCAACTAACCTAAAGAGATGATGTTTCTATGTAGGTCAGGAACATGTCTTACATTTTCTAGGATATACACAATACTGTTAATTAAATGAATTTTAATAGACCCTATTCCAGCTACGTACAGCCCCTATTATCTGCTAATCACACTCTTCCCCCATTCAAAGGTTTGTAATTAATGAAGTTTGCTCTACTAGAAGTCATATGAAAACTGCACCTAGAATCTAACACTCATTCATGTTGCAATTCATCAGATTCAAAAAGCAAAGCAGCAGCATGATCATAATCAAAAGAAACCACTTTATCAGCTGATCTTTGCGCTCTATTCTCATCTGGGCAATTTCTTTTCATATGACCAAATTTGTTGCATATAACATTTTACTTTTGACCGATCCCTTCTACCTCTAGATTGAGAATGATGTCTACTCTTGGATCTCCTCCTGTTATTATTGTTGTTATTATCTCTACTGTTAGTTGTACCTCTCACAGTTAATCCCTCACCACTATCTCTCTGATGTAACTGTTTTCCCTCTCTCCTAAGTTCCAGAATCTACTTCTAAGAGCCTATGTTACTTCACTCAAGCTAATCTTTTGTCTTCCATACCTAAGAATATCTTTAAAGGCTTTAAAGTAATATCATAGTTTGAATCTCATCTTCTATTGTAACATTCACATTTTTCAGATCTTGTAAGATTATGTTAAACTGATCTAGAGAGTCATCTATGGGCTTGTATTCTTCCATCTTATATTTACAAAATTTTTCCATGTATAGAAGCCTATTAGAGTGTGATTCTGTTCTATAAATTCCTCTAGCTTAGTCCATATTTTAGCCATTGTGGCCTTAGAAGAAACAAGAGGCAGAACATTATTATCGATACACATAACAAGAGTATCATACCCACATTGCTCCATGTCTACCTTATCCTTCTCTATCAGATGAGACGGTTGCTGTTCTAGTGGCAATAGACCAAATCCCATGCCTTGAGACATCATAAGTGCCTTAATTTTGACCTTCCAGAGAGCAAAGTCATTCTTCCCACCAAAACGCTCGATCTCAAATTTCGCAAACATTTTTCATAAACTTTTCTTAGCTTAAAGCTCTTATACCACTTGCTGAAAAATGATCGATTAAACTTCCTTCTTAAAACTTTACTTGTTAAAGCGTTACTTGTTAAGGTTTATCAAATCTGCTATAGTTTTTGAATCATTTAAAACGTTGATGAAATTTCTGCGTTAAATTAGAGATCAAGTTCACAATGGATGATAGAAGAGACAATCAAATGCAAAACGAACAAGAACATAGAATTTACCCGGTGCAGCCCTAATTGGCCTACATCCATGATTCCCCCTCTCACTAGAGAGCTCTACTTATTTTTATTACAAATCAGAATCAAATCGATTACAAGTACACGGCACTTTCTTCATAACCTAATCTATTATAACAGATCTTTCTCTTTAACAACACAAAAACTAGATATGAAGCTAAAAGAGGGAAGAGAAGGAACGTTATACCTTTCTCTTGCTAGGTATTGCAATTCAACATGGCCAGAATCAAGACAATCTTGATTTTATCTCATGGATCACAGCACACTCGAACTGAAGAAACGCCATTGACAAAAGCTTGGAGAAGCAAACCCTAGGAATCTCCTTGGAGAGAAAATAGGAGAGGAGAGAGGAAATAATGGTTGAAGCTACTTTTTCACAGTGAAAACAAAGGCTTATATACCCGTGTGCCTCCCAATCAGAGCCGTCCATAACAAAACGAATCAACGGCTGAGATCGAAGCAAACAGACACAAATAACTGGCTTTATCGGTTGACGCGTGGCCTAAGAATGAGCCATTGGATTATGCATATCAATGGCTGATAATAACCAAAACAAACACAACTTCATTCATTACATGCACTATACGTGGCTCAATTGCCACCGTAAATTCAAACGGGTATAAGGAAGCTTCCACAAGAGGCTTTGTAAGCGGAATCTAGCTAGCATGCACCGGCGGCCAAGGGCGGCATAAAATCCCAAAACGGCCAACGGGCAGGGAAATCAGGTAGGGTTATAATGGGTAGTCTTGGTTAAGGCATGTAAATTCACACTTTATTTACCAAAATACCATTAGAAAAATCTGGTGTGTTTTTCAAACTCCAAAATGCTGCGTTTAGTTCTTTTATTTATCAAAAAATGACACGTTTTAATTTCCTGGCTTAGTAACTAATAGTTTAGAATATTTAGCCTATTTTATGGATACAGTCTATACTATATAGGAACCATATTTCAACAGGACACTAGAAATGGAAGTGATCTGTCAAATTGTAATTCTAATTCCAATTATGTTAGAATTGGAATTAGGATAAAACTAAAATTTTATTGTTTGGACAATTGAAGGAATTCAAGCTTGGAGTCATAATTCTATAATAATTGGAGCTATTTCGAGCTTTGGGCAAATCGATGTGTGGACACCGGTCTTGAATCAAAATAAAATGATGCGAAATAAATGCACAAAATTACAACTAAAGAATTATATTAATATTTATGGGTACAATCTCTATAATATGCTTTACAAAATAACAATTAAAAAAGCCCTCTGACTTGATCTCCACAACTATTGAACTTGGTTGATTTTGTTGGTGATCAAACTTGAACTCTTAACAAAGGGCACATTGCTTTATCTCAAATCAAGAACTAAACCTTTA
This sequence comes from Simmondsia chinensis, assembly GCA_018398585.1. Classification (NCBI taxonomy): domain Eukaryota; kingdom Viridiplantae; phylum Streptophyta; class Magnoliopsida; order Caryophyllales; family Simmondsiaceae; genus Simmondsia; species Simmondsia chinensis. Next base: position 27,352,994 of record JAGTTD010000003.1, on the reverse strand, counting down.
AAGAAATCAAGCATGAACTTGGTATGCTTTGTCGACTTCCTCTTCGATGTCTTGGTGTTGATGGAATTTGAGAGAGAATAAAGAGAGAGAGAGAGAATTTTTCTCTTCCTTGAAAATTTTCTTATGTCCCCTTCCTTTGAAGCAAGGGTCCCCTATTTATAGAGAAAAAGGGCCTTTGTTTTGACTACGGGATTTACTTCATAAGACTGGGCTCGAGTTGCTTTAAAAACTTTACGAGCCTTTTTTTATACGTCAGTCTTGAAATTTTTTGGGTTTGACTTTGACTTGGAAGTCATCATTTTTAGGTACGACTTGGGCGTATTTGGATTTATGAGTTTGACTTTGGCTTTGACCCGAGCGTCATTCGTTCCTTTTAGTTTGACTTTAAAACTATTAGGGCTTCGGGTTTGACTTACAAGTTATTTGGGTTTTTCAATTGAATTGGAAGTCGTTTGGGCTTAAGTTAGACCACGAAGTCATTTGGACTCAGGTTTGACTAAGAAATCATTTAAGTCATTTGGGCTTGAGTTTTCCATTTGGACAATGTTCGGGTTCGGGCTTGACTTGGAAGTTGTTAGGGCTTAGACTTTTCTTCGGCCCAATTTAAAGTTCGTAAACATGATAAAATTTTTATGCCTACAAATTGCTCTACTCCAAGTCAGCACGAGTGCAACCTTAATGTCATGACTTGAAGTAAAACTTTTTTTTTTTAAATTTTGATACTCCGAATAAAAGAAGGCATAATTGAAGATAGAGATTATATATATATATATATAAAACAATTGCTTGTTGAGATAACAATTTTTTTTTTTTATTTTAGATTGATAACATAAAATATATGTATATTTTACATTCAAATGAATCTAATAAAGAAAAATAATTTTGAATTAGTTTTTTTTTATAAATATTTTTAACATCAGATTAACTTTTTTTTAAAGAAATTTTTTTTTAAAAATCCAAATTTTGTTTTTTTTTTAAATAAATCAAAATAACAAGTTCAACTTCACAGGTAAATCTTTTTTTTTTTTTTTGATTTTTGAAATTTAAAATTTGAATTCAAATTTTTAGGTGGTTAAGATTGTATCTTGTTTTTTTTAAAAACTTATAAATAAAACACTCAATGAAACTTTTTTTAGAGTATCAAACGGTTTTAGAAGCAGAATTTTAACGTCACACTTCAAATTAATCAGAATTCTTAAGCCTGAGGATGTAATCTCTTACTTTTTAATTAAACTAACACTAGTATGTGTTGAACAATATGACATGGTCAAGCCTAATTTGAGAAGAAAAAGAGAAGAGAAGACTGAAGGTTCAGCTATGAAGGAAGAGGAAGACGAGAAGAGAGAGAGAAAAGGAAGAGAGAGGGAGAAGGATCTGGAGATTGAGAAGGGAGAGAGATGACATAAAGCGCGCTTTTTTTTTTTTTTTCGTCGTCTCCCTCTTCCTCCATAGCTGAACCTTCAACTTTATCTTCTCTTTTTCTTCTCAAATCAAGCTTGACTCTACTTTCTTCCAAAAAAAGTGATGTATGAACATGTGCAAAAGTGGGAAATGAGGTCATCTGTGTCAATGTTATAGCAATAGTACCTTATTCATCAGGCAAATCATGAATTATTTGAAGTATAAGACCAGTTTCAGTTACCGTGCAATTGATGTCATTAAGGCGGTCGGCCGCTAGAGAAAAAGAATTTTATTATGTTATGGCTCTAATACCAAGTAAACAATGTTGCAAATAATATCCCTCACGCCTTGAGTATAGCTCTTCACATATATTTATAGAACAAATACAACATATTAAAGGATCATACACAATATGAAAAGATATACAAGATTGGGCAATATACAATCGATCATACAGAATCGTATCAATACCGTATCAATGATACACTAGAATATCCTAAGAATATTTTCTGATACTTTTTATTTTATTTATGTCCTCATAAAAAGAATTTTGTTTTGTTCAAAGAGTAAAGATAAGATTAGCAGTAAATGTTTGAAACTCATATTACTTCAAAATTTAGGATCACGATACAAATTAAATATTTTATTGTATCCTACTTCTACTTGTGCTTTTATGCATCCAGTGGGTGCATTATATTGTTAGCTTAGTTGCATTTTCTCAGTCTGGTACATTTTTCCTCGCCTTTCTCTTTTCAATTTTCTATCAAAATTTCACAAACAAAAGACAACTAAGCAAGGATTAAAAATAATTAATAAATCTCTACATATTCATAATATTCTGTTGGTTGTAACTCTCAAAGCCATAGTGCCAGGCAGGGCCCCTAAGCTCAACAAGTCAATCCAACCTGACTCAAGCCAACCCGAAAACTTTCTGATTATTTGGGCTCGGGTCACTTCGAGTTAGTTCCTCAAACTTTCGAAACTTGAAAGAACTCAAATAAATTAAACAAAAATTGAATGAGGGCTCAATTGATGCGACCGCTTATAAGTTCTGTTGTGTCTTTTTCCTGTTCGTCTTTTTCAGTCCTTCGAGGTTCTTTTCCTGTTTTGCAGTCTTTAGGTGTGTGTCCAGTTCGGTCATGTCCTGTTGTCTTTTTCCCTTTGTCCCCTGTTGGTTTTTCTCCATGTTTTGTTTCTTTGTATCGAGTTGTCTCCCTTGTGTGCAGCCACTGTTTGGTGGGTCGGTTTCCTTGTTTGGAATGCCGGTTTCTACAAGGCGTTTCTCGCCAACTATTGAAAAAAAAAGGTACAACTTGTGGAGATTTACATTGGGAGGATACTTCAACTAATAAGATACAAATTAATCAAGATATAAATCCAAAGGTTAGCTAGGTGAAGATATGTAAATCTTCTTAAGATGTTGTCAGTGGAGATTGGATCGAGTTGACCTTGAAATAGAAATAACTTGATGATATCTTTATTAGCCCACGCAAGCTCGGTGGTGGTTGACCAACATCGAGATTGGAACGCAAGGAACGGTCAGACGAAAACCCTTTGGTGAGAATATCCATAGTCCTATCATAAGAGAATATGTAGGACACACAAAGATTGTCGCATTCTTCCTTTCCATGGACAAAATGATAATCGATAGATATATGCTTAGACTTTTTACGGAAAATCGGATTGGCCGTCATGCAATTTGAAGTAACATTATGACATAGAAAAAGTGGACACTAAGGGAGCGCAATGTTAAGCTCACCTAGAGTCTGTTGAATCCATATAATTAAAGCAACGGCAAAAGCTAAGCCTCGGTATTTTGCCTTGGTACTAACCGAGCAACAACACGTTGAGTGGACAGATAAACGTCTTATTCATTGGCCCATGCCACGTCTAAATGGGTTGTAATGGCCAAAGAGAAGACAGCTTAGAGGAACAAATGGTGATGAATCATACCTTTAAGAGAATGGAGAATACGCTTAATAGCTCACCAATGTAGATGAGTAAGAGAAGACGTAAATTGACAAGCCCGACTAACTACAAATGAGATCTCAGGGCATGTGATGGTGGCATACTGGAGAGCGCCAACTACGTTTCAATATAGAGTAGGATCCTCAGCAAGATCACCAACGCAAGAGAGTGAAGAGTCCCCTAAGCAGGACTGGAGGCCGGCTTGGCTCCATCCTGGTTTGAGAAAGAAAAAAATCATCTAATGAGTGTTTGCACCCTAATTTCGAAAGGGTTGGGACAATGCCATTTTGAGCAAAGTGCCATGTGCTTAACACGTGAGGCTTCCCTCAAGGAGAATCAAGGCTTTAGGTGCTAAAGTAACAGTGTCTCGAGCCTAGTATCTTGAAGAGATGATCATCCTAACAAAAGTATCAACCACTCAAGGACTCGAGATGGTTAAAGGCTAAAAGGAGCTCGAATTCAAGAAACTGTTGAGAATGCTGCAAGATAGGTGGTTTCAAGGCTTGAAGTGGTTACTTGGAGAGCAATTTCAGATACTTGGACACCAAGCTTAATCTAAGAGGCCGTGGGCTTTCTAGAAGGGACTTCTGCTAAGATTACGAATGTGGGTACCAAGGATTTCCCTCTATTACTGAATTCAGGACACATTCATTGAAGATTTGCATGCACAAAGAAGAAGCGCAGTGGCCAGAAAAGGGTGAAGCTACCGTAGAAATAGGAACAGCCGTTATGTTTTCGTTTCTATAAATAAAGGACTCTACGTCAGTCCAAAGTAGTACACACACTAAATATAAAATTTCTTCAAGTTTTCTTTACAACATACTTGTACTTTTTTCTTAGGAGTAGCGTATCTTTGCACAGCTTAGATTAACGTAGAACTTGTTGTACTTGCTTCATTTGTAACACAGTTTCTCGGGCTTCAAGTAAGAACTTCCAATTTTAATCGGTTCCCAAATTTTGACGAGTTGAGAATTAAGGCTTTAGTTTAAGGTTTTGAAGGCCAAGGCTTGACCTTGATTACGCTGGTCTTAACACTACTGTCACTACTTTAAAAGTCAGGTGAACTTAGGTTCGTGCATTTATTTAGGGCTTTGACGGACAAGGCTTAACCTTGATTGTGTTGGTCCTAACTTAGTGACATGAATACGATTTGCTTCACCTTAATCTTGTCATACCTTAAATCATTCAAGTTATTATATGTCAAGGGTGCTAGGCTTGAAAACTTGATTCACTCGGGCTTGTAAGTGGACTGTTGAGCCCTTGGATTTTTCTCCACCCCAGTTATTGACTTTGAAGTATACAAGGAAAGGTGTATGTGGGCCCTGCTCCATCACTGTAACTGCCACTTGAGTTAGGTCTATATCCTTTTATTTTTATCAACATATAAATAAGAGATCCACAAAATTACTTAACAAAGCTCATCTTAGTTGAAGCATAAGTAAAACTCACGATATAACTAAAGTTAGATATACCAACATACCACAACCATTTCTCCAAAAACGATGAGTGGTTGATGTCAAAGACGTGCAGTTTGTAATTAGGCTCACTCCCTAGTCGTAGTGAGTCCCTTTTCCACGTTTGTTTTGTTTAACATTTTACGGTGACCAGATCACGTAACTACAAACAAAATAAAGCAAACATGCCTTTTGGTCACCACAGTGGGAGGCTTGGAACTAAACTTCATTGTCTCCAGCCCATCGTGGATTACCAAGATGTAGTTCCAAGCCATTCACCAATGGTCAGAACTAGGAGGTCTAATGCTCTCGAGCATGAGAAGCCAGAGGGCTTGGCCCTGATTGGATCCCCACTTGAGCATCCTCTTGAACAGAGCCCCATAACACGAAGGGATGAACCAAGTCATAGCCATAGAGGTGAGAGCGGTGGTGATGATGACATCACGGAGGATGAACGAATAGATATAGATGGCTATTCTTGCAATAGTTTCATGGCCATGCTTAAACGCCGTTTAGAAATTGTGGGTCTAAAAGTTTAACAAACATTGAGAGAAGCCCTTGAGAGACAACGTGCAAAAGCAGAGTGCAATCTAGCAGCCCAATGTGAAAGCTTGACCGCCATGGGAGCCGTAACAAACAATGTTAGAACCTCGATATATGATAGGCTTCACATAGAGACTGATAGAGTCTTAGTTGAAATGAACTCAACTTTGCCTTCTACCGCTATCCTTGTCGCTAAGGATGTGGCAAGGCAGACAGTAGTTAAGATTGAGCCTATCTTGATTAGATAGACTGAGGCTCGTAACAGTTTGGTTCAAGCCATTAGAGAAAATATCAGGCAACCTAGGCCTGCACATTCTCCATCAGGACCTACTGGGTATCCTTGTGAGGCTCCCTCGAGCTTATGATCAAGCAGATTATAATGTCTGTTAGAGAATGGACAACCTAGTTATGGCTAACCCGAGTGTGACACACTTGAAGTCCAGCCATAGGAACTATGTGCCCCTTGGGTTTGTTAGCCCTTCGAATCAGAGTTTTTCTCCAATGTCGAGGGATCTCAATGCCAATGTGCTAGTATTACCTGTCCACGAGACGGGGGAAAAATCATTCATACCTTGCTCAGGTAGTAGAGGTAACCTCAAGGCCACTCAAGGCCTTGAAATAGGAATGCAAAGACAAGCACCCACTCTTGGGAACCAGCCTCTCCTTCCTAGACCTCTACATACTTATCATACTGGAAGGAAAGTTAACCACCGACTTCCTCAAGCCCATGACTTGGGGACTGATCAAGCGAGGGTGAACCAACAGCCTGCTAATATAGTGTGCTCATAGGCATGCCGTATACTTGGGCATACTTCATGGCCAACCAAGCACATGGCCATAATGACCAGAGGGTTACCCCGGGTTAAGGCAATAACATCCGTTCCCACACCTAACTGTGATGTGTGCTCAGGGGTATCCTGCAAATCCGCCTCGAGATCCGTTCCCACTTGGGGGACAATGGCTACCACATGACCATGTGCCTAACCCACTTTTTCTAAGACCAGCTGGCTACCCTCATCGAGCAGATGTATGGGCCAGGCCTTAGAAGGGTCAATAAACCCTTATATAGTAAACCTTACCCTAACTATATAGACAGGGATTACCCTTTTCCTCGGGGATATAAAATCTCTAAGTTCACCCTCTTCTCGGGGGAAGGGACTATGTTTGCCCAAGAGCACTTGGCAAGATTTAACTACTAGTGTAGGGAAGTAGCTGACAATCAGTATCTCAAGCTTAGGTTGTTCCCTAGCTTCTTAACTAGGACCACTCTTCAGTGGTACATTAGCATGTCGCCTAACTCCATCTATTATTAGGATGACATGGCAAGGCAATTGCAGGCCCAGTTTCCAAGAATGAAATTAGGAACTTCCATGTCTGACTTGGCTCGAATGAGACAAAAGCCAGGTGAATCTGTAGAAGATTACACTAATCGGTTCAAGAGAGCTAGATTAAAGTGCACAGTAGCCCTTCCTGAAGTTGAATATGCCAAGCTAGCCTTAAATGGCTTGGACATTGAGTTTATGAAGAAATGTGAAGGCTCTAACTTCACAACACTCCTACAGTTGGCAGAATGCACCGCTAGATATGAGGCTGTCTTGAAGGAAGAAAGCCTGAACAAGAATAGTGTGTATGCAACTTAGGTACACGATCTAATCGAAGAGGGTGAGGATTCTCCTTATGAGATTAACGTTTTTGGATACGTCAAGGGGCCTCCTATAGTTTGGAATCCTTTGGGTAAGAAGGATGTTAAAGTCAGGAAGTCTTATCAATCTCAAGCCTTGAGAAAGTACTCATTCGACCTCTCAAGAGCCGATGTAATATTCGATTGGCTTGAGGCAAGTAACAAACTCAAGATCAGAGGTAAATAGAGAAACCTAACCTAAATTCTAATAAGGGGAAGGTATACTGTAAATGGCATGATTTGTTGACCCATTCAACAAAGAACTACGTCATCTTTAGGAACGTGGTTCAAGATGCCAGAGAAGCAAAGGGCATTAATCTTCCTAGGAGAAGGACAAATGGGTGTTTACAAAGACTCCTTTCCTAGTCCTATCTAAGTCAATATAATCAAGGTAGCAAAACCTTGTCACTCCCATTATAGCTAAACTAATGGTAGCTCTCTAATGCAGGATGGATATGGATAAAGACAGGCTGGTCATGGCCAATGCTTTGTTTGACAGACTACTGGAATCTTGAACACTTAGGTTCTCCAGAACAGCATTGAGATTGCCAAAGGATTACTGCAAGTGGCGCATCACCACTGAACATTCAATATACACTTGTGTTACATTCAGAAGGTTTGTAATGAAGCAAATAGAAGAAGGCATTATTATTATCTCTAAGATAGAAGAGTTAGCCATGGTTATCCCTGTTGATGACCACTGGAAGACAATCTTCGCTTCCAAGAAACAGGCGTTGAGAAAACTCCTACCCCTCATGCATGATCTCTACGGAGGTTGTGGTCATAAGTTTGTGTCAAAAATGAAGAGGTTGAGTCTTCACCCGAAGAAGAAACCAGCTCTCTCAACAAAAACACCACTAATAGGACCTCTTCGTGGCCTTACTTCAAAGACCCAGTTCATCATGACAACTGGGCATCCAAAGAAAAACCAAAACTACCACCTACTAGACATGGACACCAGTCAAGCACCATGACATTGAGGACACTAACTTTCTGGGTTCCAATTTGGTAATTTCTGAAGAAGCAATTACCCCGAACATGGAGAGATTAGTCTCTCTGTTCTTACCACAACTAAGAAGAGAATGCAGTTGTGGAAGAAGGCAGCTCAATGGAGGATTTTGCTCGATACTTGCTTCACCAAGCTCTGTTAAGAGGAAGCCAAAGTTCACAAGGGCAAGCAAACTGAGTAGACGGATCTCGAGGATCCAACGACTAAGTCAAGGCCTTTTATTACTACCGGTAAAATGCAGACACACAAGAAGCTCGAGAGATGGGCTAGCTTTTCATCCTTTGAAGGGCGAGAGCCATGGTGCGATCAGCTTGCCAAGAATTTCCTAGTTTAGGGAGTAGCTGAGGACAAGGAGGAATTCTCCCCCCCTCAGCATCAACTTGGTGGAACATCTAGGCCATGTTAACCTAACATGGTCTGATATAGAGAACGACTTCCATGAGGAGGACTTCCCCCCAACCAAGGGAGGAGTGTCAAACCCCGAGGGTCGATCCCAAGAATCTGCCTCTAGTGCAGGATACACCAACAAATGGCACTCCTCAACACCAAGATCAAGACTCACCCATGGTTGTCAACCCGAAAAAGGGAATAGACCAAGGGATCCAGATACAATTTGGGACGCTCCCAAAAATAGTTGATGTCAAAACTGCATTACTCCTTCTTTTGGAGTTCATGGTAACTAACACTCAAAAAGGCCTTGAGGGAGACGTTGTAGCATCAGACGAGGATCCTCAAGTGGAGCTTGTGGTTGAAGTAGTAGCTACCAAAAGTAACCCTGATCCCTTGTCTTTTAAAGTTAATGCCCTAACATTTAAATCACCTGGCATAATGAATATGATGTTTGATTGGTCTAATACCACCAATAAACATATCAAGCCCCTATACATCAAGGCCAAATTTGATGGCATAATGGTGAATAGGCTCTTAGTGGACAATAACGTGGCCATCAACGTTCTACCTGCATATATGTTGAAGGTCATTGGTAAATCTCAAGATGATCTAATTACTTCAGATGTTACAATATGTGGCTTTTCTGGAGCTACAACTAAATCCAAAAGGGACATCATGATTGACTTAATAGTTGGTAACCTAAGCAAGCTAACAGCTTTCTTTGTAATGGATGCTACCTCGAGCTACAATGCTTTGCTTGGGAGAGATTGGTTACATGCCAATTATTGTATCCCTTCTTCACTTCACCGATTGTTAATCTTCTGGAACCATGAAAAAGGTTGTTATGGCAGATAATAGGCTATTTATAGCTTGCTTTAACTACATGGAGACAAAATTCTACGCATATGGCATGGGACCACTTGATGTTAAAAGGACCACTCCACAATCTACCCAACAATAGGACACGATTGCCATCCTTGACAGCCCATTGACTAAGGCTAAGGTTAGTCAATTGGATGTAGAGTCTAAAGACTCTGACTTCTGGGAATGCATGAGGGCCCTTTTTAAAGAAGGAGAGTTCCAAGTCACGCCAAAACCCCAATGCAGAGGGGCTAAGACCTCCCATTAATAGCCCAAAGGCCATGTCCTCAACACTAGCAAGGCTCGTTACCTAGCTTGCAGAGGATCCGCCTTGGACCAAGCAACCTTTCAATGGTTTCGAGGTCCATAATGCACAAAAAGAGAAGCTGGAAGTCTCTGACTTAAGAGCAGCCCCAGCCAAATGGAAAATTTGAGTGTTGAAGTCCAAGAATCCCCTCCTTGAGGTTAATTTGGGCTCCAAAAAAGTCCCAAGACCTACTTATCTGAGCACTCTGCTTTCTCAAGAGCAAATAGAGTAGTACCTGACTTTGCTTCACAAATTCAAGGACTGTTTTGCTTGGGATCATCATGAGATGCTTGGCCTAGACATAAAGATGGTAAAGCATTCGCTTCCTATCAAGCCAGTTTCGACACCCTTCTATTTGGCCTAGAGGGAATGTCCCTATAAGTTATCGATTTGGTCAAGGAAGAGATAGAAAGGCTCTTAAAGGCTAAGTTCATTAGGACTACCGAATACATTGAATGGTTGAAAAATATTGTTCCTGTCAATAAAAAGAATGGAAAATAAGGGTCTGCATTGACTTCAGGGATCTAAATGCAGCCACCCTAAAAGACGAATACCTAATGCCCATTACTGACGTGCTCATTGACTCAGCCTCGAGGCATGAATTCTTGCCCTTCACGGATGGCTACTGTGGGTACTACCAAGGTATGATTGCTTTGGAAGATACCCATAAGACGGCATTTAGGTGTTCTGGTCAATAGGGACGTTTGAGTGGGTAGCTATGCCATTTGGTTTCAAGAATGCTGGCGCCACCTGCCAAAGAACCATGAACATGATCTTTCATGATCTCATTCGCAAGACCATGGACGTCTATATAGATGACATCCAGGTTAAATCAAAATCCTAGCTTAAACACTTGGAATATTTGAGGAGCGCATTCCTTAGAATGAGGGCCCATAACCTCAAGATGAATCCATTAATGTGTGCTTTTGGTGTGTGTGCTGGAAAATTTCTGGGTTTTGTGGTGCACTAAAGGGCATCAAGGTGGATATTTATAAGTCTAAAGCCATCCAATAGGCCAAACCGCCATCAAATAAAAAGAATATTCAACGCTTCCTGGGGCAGGTTAATTTCCTAAGACGTTTTATCTCAAATGTCACAGGAAAAATGAAGATCTTCTCTCTACTACAAAGGCTCAAATCTGAGAAGGGCTTCAAGTGGAAGGAGCCATATCAAGCATCCTTCAAGGCCATCAATGAGTACTTGATCAAGACCCCAGTTTTTATTCCATCAAAGCAGGGCAAACCTTTGAAGATTTATGTCTTTGCTTTCGAGGAATCTAGTAGTTGTTTGCTTGTACAAGACAATGATTAAGGGTTTGAATAGGCTGTGTTCTACCTTATCCATTGCTTAAATGAATGTGAAATAAATTACTCCTTGATTGAAAAATTGTGTATATCGTTGTTCTATGCATTAGTGAAATTGAAACATTACTTCTTGGCATTTACTACATATGTAGTTGCTTAGACAAATTTCCGTAAATACATGTTAGATATACCATTTATTAGGGAAAGGTTGAACAAGTAGAGTCTAGCTCTACTTTAGTTTAAGTATCACAAAAGTTAGTAAAGGGCCAAGCCTTGGCAAACTTTTTAGCTAACCACCTAAATGTTAAAACTGACTTGGACTATGAGCCATACCAACACTTGGTAGTGGAAATCATCCCTTGGAAGTTATTCTTCAATTTTTCAAAGACCAAATCAAGTGCTGGAGTTAGAATTGTGACAGAATCTCTTGCTGGGATCATCAGTAAATTAGCTGTTACTTTAGTTGGAAAATGTTCCAACAATATGGCAGAGTATGAGGTATTGATAATAGGCCTACAAACTGCCTTGGAAATGCAAGTTCTCAATGTTATCATCAAGGGGGATTCGCAACTGGTAATTTGCCAAGTAATAGGGGAATTTCAATGTTCTAGCGATATCACGAATCGATACTTATGAGTGGTAAGCTTTAAGTAAATTCTATGGTGTGTAGTTTGAACATATTCCTAGGGAACAGAATAGGGCAGCCAGTGACTTGGCTCAGTTAGCATCAGGGTACAAATTGCCCAGGACTTGGTACGAAGAAACCATGATCATTAAAACAAAAGTTTTAGACCATGACATTGAGTTTTTTTGTCTTGACAGCAAAGTAGTGCAAAGTGAACACTTGGAATGCTTTAAAACCCATCAAACTATCCTGAGTTAATGTGAGGATTGGAGGAAGCCTCTAATGGATTACTTCATGAACCCTCAAGACTATTTTAAGGATAGAAAGATGAAGAGGAGGGCTCATAGATTCCATCTTGATGATAAATCTGGAGACTTCTATAAAAGGGACGCTAGTGGAGTGCTTCTCAAGTGCCTTGACTTGGATGAAGCAATGTTAGTAATGGTAGGAGCCCATGAGGGTGTCTGTGGATCCCATCTAGCTGGCAACAAAATACACTGGCTCATCAGGCATTATGGCTATTACTGGCCATCAATGATGGATGACTGCATAAAGTATGCCAGGGGGTGTAGAGCATGCCAAAGACATGGTCATGTGCTAAGTGTCCCTGCGGCTGAAATGCATGCTGTTGTCAAACCCTGGCCATTAAGAGGTTCGGAAATAGACATCATAGGAGAAATTAACCCTCCTTCTAGCAAACAACACCCTTACATTCTCGTGGCCACAGATTATTTCACAAAGTGGATGGAGGCTAAGCCATATAGGAACATTAATCAGCAAGATGCGATTGATTTCATCAATGAATACATCCTATGTAGGTTTGGTAGCCTAGAAACCATTATTATGGACCAAGCTAGAGTGTTCCATGGAGCTGAAGTTAAGAAGTTTACCAAGAGTTTCAATATAGAAATCTTGAACTCAACCCCTTACTACGCTCAAGCCAATGGTCTGGCAGAGTCAACTAATAAGATTCTGAAGGCCAATATTGAAAAGACGATTGAAGACAATCCCAAGAAGTGGCATGAATTGGTATTGGATGCCCTTTGGGCTTACAAGATGTTCAAACGAGATGCAACTGGTAGAACTCCCTCCCATTTGACGTATGGCCATGATGTCGTGCTCCAAATGGAAGTAACGATTCAGTTTATTAGACTAGCTCATCAAGGGAGATTTTCTGAACTTGAGTATGAGCAAGCTATGATGGAAAAATTTACTAATTTGGACCAAGTTAGGCTTCATGCTCTTCACTAGTTGAAAACACAGAAGAAGAGGGTGGCCAAATCCTACAACAAACGGGTCAAGCCTAGGTCTTTTGACTTAAGAGATTTAGTCTAGAAAGTGGTTTTACCCATTGGCCAGAAGGACCGTGTCTATGAGAAATGGTCCCCAAATTGGGAGGGCCCATTTAGAGTCATCGAGGTGTTTGAAGGTATTGCTTACTTACTCCAAGATCTAGATGGAAGAACTCACTTGAGGGCTATTAATTGAAGGTTCCTAAGAAATATGTGCCGTCAGTATGGGATTCTAATAAGGAAGTCCTTAAGTATAAATTCTCAGAGCTATGGGCTCAATTTCAGTATCAATGTCTTCAGGATCAATCTCAAAATAAAAAGAAAACAAAAGAACCACAATCTGAGAGATGTATTGGAAAAAATGCATATTTCATTAATTTTGGGAGAGTACATGGCTTATATACAAAAATTACAAGTGAGTACCTTGTACTTCCAAAGTCTCTTTACAAGAAATGAAAATCAAAAGAATTGAGTCCTAATCCTCACTAAAGATTCCTTTATCGAGGACAGTTCGCTAGTTAAGGCATTCAACTTGCGATCTAAGGAGAGAGCTTCTTCTTGAATGGCTTGATTATTCCTCTAAGCCTCCATGGTGGCCTCTTCAAGTCCTCCAACTATTAAACCTTGAGAAAGATGTTGTTGTCTCAATTAGAGTAGCTCTTCCTTAAGGAGACTTAACCTCTACTCTAAGAAAGGGATCTCATCATTCGGACTTCTGATCCCCTAAGCTTGATGGTCTTGGATCCTTCTTACTACTTGGAGCTTTTCAAACAATAACTGCAAGCCTCATAGGTTAGCTGAATGCCCTAAGTTTCTAATGGCATCTTGGCAGCGCCTTTTCCTCTGAAGAAGGGTTAGGACCTCTCGGTTCACCTTCAAGAGCACCTTTTCAAGAACTTCGAGTTCCCTGGCAATAGAGAGAGCCACCTTTGGATCTTCTTTTAAGGATCTTATTGGGGATATGGCCTCTTGAAAAATGGCTCCCTCAACCAGAGTCAGAACAGGGAGTTCTTTTATCCGTTGTAAATTCAGATTTTTTACACTGGATGACAACTAAGGTTAAAAGAAATTCCTTGACCTTTGTGGCCTCAGTTTGAGGTGAAGAAGGGGCTTCTATTGGCATTGCTGCCATAGGAGCTTCTAATGGTACATCCATCATTGAAGTTTCAGTAAGTATCTCAGCTGTTAGGACTGTTGCTGGCTCTTTAGCCGTTGATACACCTTCCTCGAGAGGAGCTTCTAGAGAATAAGGCATGCATGTGAGAACCAAATATGGTTTGAAACATCAAGAATTGGGAAATCAGATAAGGTCTTGACCTTCAGTAATCTGCTCAGTAGAGACTAGGCCTCTTGAGAGTAGAAATGGTGCTTGCACAAGACCCTGGCCTAAGTTGGCTGGGAAAGAGACATCTTCAGGAGGATACCGTATGATTGGCTTCAAAACTAAGGTTGCCACTTCACCTCCTTCTTCAACACTCAGGCTCAACGATTTAGTGCCCTAATGGGGCTCTGGTGCAGTTTCTTGAGATGGAGAATCTGGTATCTCCATAATATATGGAGCTAGCTCTTCTTGTGGCTATAAAAGGTCATGTTAGAGGTTGCTTTAACAAATATGAACGAGAATACCAATTGAGAAAATTCAATACCTCTAACATAGGGAGCCCGACTCTTCTTTTTCTCCCCAATTTTGAGATGGGTATCTCTTCTTCTTCTTCTTCTTCTTCAGCAGCAGGGAGAGGTGAGAGAACAACATCCTTCTTCCTCTTTCTCGACCCACCAACCTCAAGGGCTAGTGAAGAGGTTCCTAGAGGGGACTCCTCTAGCAGCATCTGAGTAAAGCTTCTAGCCCTAGCGCTTCTTAGGTTGCCTGGACAATTTTTATAAGTAGAGAACAAAGATTAGGCTTTGTTCAAGCCACTAAAATAATACTGAACCATGCTTTAAAAGTGGTTGTTTACCTAATCGTGCCTTTTGCGGGGTTGGCCTGATGCTGATGAGCAGGCTTCTTCTCGAGCTAAGACCTGTAAGCTCAGATAAAGACATAAAATACTGCTTGGCACCTCTGGCCTCCAAGGAGGACCAATAGGCTTGAAATTAGTCTGCAAAATGTAGTGTGGCACACGGGGTGTATCTATAAACAACAGGATACCCATAAAGGGATTTCACCTCTTGATTTAGCTCACGGAGCTCCCTAAGATCGACAAGCTGGATGGAGAACCTCTTAGCCCTCCAAGGGTTCTTGGTCCTTAGATTGGGAAAAGGGACATCTTAGATCATACCAAATTGCTCTGCAATTAATCCAGGCCTATACGTTTCCACACCATGGTGAGTCTGGTGATAGAAGAAAAAATCTTAGGGGCATAAGATTGCTTCTAAGATTTGGGAATTTATGTCCATAGAGACATCATAATGAAGGTCCAGTTTACTGAACTAGAGTGGACCAAGATTCCTCTCCCTGAAAGGAGTTCATTGAGTCCTCTTCCTACCTTGAGAAGACATTAATCTCTAGGCATTGGTTAAAGGATCATCCTAGGGGTAGTTAGACCTCACGACGAGCGAAGTACTCCCCAAAATAGGAAAACCCTCACCTGTGGGAGCATAGGGCCCCTAGGGCAGAGCTCAGAAAAATAGGCTTGGGCCCAAAGCTGGACCGGCCACAAGGGTCTGCCTATTGGGACATCATAGTTCTTTGCTATAATGTCCCTACAGTGTCCATATACTTAGGCCAAGCATAATGGTCCCAAGGCCAACGGAGCAGTGCTAAAGACTTAGTTTACAGCCATGGTCCTTAGAAACTTCAATACTGAGTTGGAGGAGTTAGAAAAGAAAAATTTGTTTAACCAAAATAGGTAGAAGCATGCCACTTCTTCTCTTGAACCGTGCCCAAAGTCATGAGCCCCTATTACAAACATCTTAACAAGGGACTCATAACCACTGGGCAAATCAGTTATGGAGGAGGAAGAGGTGAAATCTTCAGCCTCATTTGCAATGTAAGAATCAAGAGGAAAATCATCTCCTCCCAACAAAAGACCTATTAAGGCCACTATGTCCTTTAAGGTAATGCCAAGAAATACCTAGGGAGGACAAAAGCGTTGTAACAGGTGTTCCAAAAGTGGGTGAGCGCTGGGTAATCATACTAGAGAGCAATAGTGGAGAGCTTGATGGCTTTGTAAATATGAAGATTCTTCCATTTCTCTTTGTGGGTCACCATTAGACTGTCCACCCACTCAGCGTATTGCTTTGTCACGTAAGTCCATACTTTGAAGGGCGCCGCTTACTTTAAGATGCGCCTTCCTCCCCAAGAATAACCTACATAAATTGTGTGAAGCAGAGGAGATTAGTCATTATCTGGAAAAATTCCTTGAAGACATGGAATGTCTCAGGATGGATCACAGATAGGCCCTAGGGAATAAGATGCGAAGGAAGATGAAGGATCACTCTCTGATAACCAAAGCAAAAGCATCAATTGCTCAATTGGGCTATCAACTTCAGCAACGGAGGCAGGGAACGAAATTTGGGCCATCGTCAAATTAGAGGAAGTGAAGGATGGAAAGCAGAATTAGATCAAGATTCAGAGATTTAAGAACAAAGGCAAGAATTTGTAAGAGCACTTGAAAGAGAGAACAGAGGAAAATGGAAATTTCGAGCCTTAACTGTCACACTTATAGACATGGGAGAAGGAAAAGCAAGCGACGCAGAGTGTTCTTTCGAGCTCCTTCTAGCCGTTGAGTGTCCAATTAGGTAGAGTTTTTACCCCGTTGTAAATTTAAATTCACCAACGGCTAAAAGGAGGGCATTTGATTACACCCTAATTTTGAAAGGGCTGGGACAACGCTGTTTTGAGCAAAGTGCCATGTGCTTAATACATGAGGCCTCCCTCTGGGAGAATCAAGGGTTTAGGTGCTGAAGTAACGGTGTCTCAAGCCCAGTATCCTGAAGAGATAATCACCCTAGCAAGGGTATCAACCACTCAAGGACTCGTGCTGGTTGAAGGGTAACAGAAGCTCAAGTTCGAGGGACTGCCAAGAAGGCTGCAAGACAGGTGGTTTCCAAGTTTGAGGTGGTTACTTGGAGCGCAATCTCAGATGCCTGGGTACTCAGCTTAATCCAAGAGGAAGTGGGGTTTCTAGAAGGGACTTTCGCCAAGATTGCGAACGTGGGCACCATGGATTTCCCCCCAATACAGAATTCAGAACACATTCATTGAAGATTTGCTCGCACAAAGAAAAATCTTAGTGGCCAAACTGGGTGAAGTTGCCGCAGAAATAGGAGCAGCCACTATTTTTTGTTTCTATAAATAAAGAACTTTGCGTCAGTCCAAAGTAATACACACATTCAATACAAAACTTCTTCAAGTATTCGTTGCAGCACACTTGTGCTTTTTTCTTAAGAAAAGCGTAACTTAGCATAGCTAAGATTAACGTAGAACTTGTTGCACTTATTTCATCAGTAATATAGTTTCTCAAATTTCAAGTATGAACTTCCATTTTTAATCTGTTCCCAAATTTCGACGAGTTGAGAATTGAGGCTTTAGTTTAACGCTTTGACGGCCAAGGCATTACGTTAGTCTTAACACTACTATCACTGCTTTACAAGTCCGGTGAACTTAGGTTGACGCCATTGTTTAGGACTTTGACGGCCAAGGCTTGACCTTGATTGCGTTGGGTCCTAACGCAGTGACATGAATACAATTTTGCTCCACCTTGTCATACCTTAACCTATTCGAGTTATTATAAGTCAAGGGTGCCCCACTTGAAAACCTGATTGACTAGGGCTTATAAGTGGACTATTGAGCCCTTAGGTTTGTCTTCACCCAGTTCCTGACTTTTATTTATACGAGGAAAGGTGTCCGTGAGCCCTGCTCCTTCACTGTACCTGCCACTTGAATTAGATCCATATCATTTTTTTTTTCAACATATATATAAATAATCCACAAAAACACTTAACAAAAATCTTCTTAATTGAAGCATAAGCAAAACTTATAGTATAACCGAAGTCAGATACACCAACATACCACTATCTTTTCTCCAAAAATGGTGAGTGGTTGAGGTCAAAGACGTGTGGTCCGTAATTAGGCACACTCCCTAGTTGCGGCGAGTCCCTTTTGCACGTTTGTTGTATTTAACATTCATTACACTTAACTACAAACAAAATAAAGCAAACAATGGATCTTGTGAAGTTGTAGACCTAAGAAATAATTAAGAGGACCTAAATCCTTCAAATAAAATGTACTGCGTAAAGTAGTCACAAACTCGTCCAAGAAACCTTATTATTTCCTGTTAGTACAAAATCATCAACATAAATAAGTAGATAAGTTAATCGACATCCATCCTTGCAAACAAATAAGGATGTATTAGAGTTGCATCCACGAAACCTATGTTGAAGTAAAAAGTCCTTTAGCTAATGAAACCAAGCTCAAGATGCCTACTTTAACACATAGAGAGTTTTGTTAAGCTAATACACATACTCCAAATATTGAGAGTCTTGATAACCAAATGGCAGACGCATAAAAACAACCTTAGAAAGATCCCTATTTAGAAAGGCATTGCCCACACCGAGCTGAAGAATGGACGATTTAAGGAGGCCGCGGGAGAAAACAAGTTCGATGGTAATCGATTTGACCACGAGACTAAAGGTCTCAAAGAATTGAATGCCCTCTTCTTGGAAATACTCCTTAGCAATGAGACAAGTTTTCACTGCTCAATAGACCCAACAGCACATCTCTTGACCTAGTACAGCCACTTACAACTCAGAATATTGGCAGCAGGGAGAGAAGGTACTGTGGAAGTGCGAAGAAAGACCGAAAGCTCGGCATCCATCGCTTTCCACCTAGAGGAGTCCTTAGAGGCTACAATAAAGGATGTAGGCTCGACTTCTACAACGAGGGCAAACAAAGGGTAATGGGTGGCAATGAGGGTCTTTGGTTTAAGAGACTTACTATGGGAACATGTTACCACTAGGTGAAAGGATTGCGAAGGAGGTTGAAAATACAAAGGGGCGCCAGTTAAGATAGGGTCAAGGACATCGGGTCTCACAAATCACAGACATCAGTACTAAGTTCCAGTAAGGCATTGTCAGACATATGGGGAGCAAGAGAGGTCATGGATATAGAGTAGGGGCAAAAAGGAAAGGGGAGGCTGGAGATGGAGTACTGGAGGGAAGAAGGGATGGCAGTGGATGTCCCGTTGACAACATTGCGGTTTGATGTAAAGAAAAGGAGAAATGGGAGTATTGATTGGAAGAGGAGCCGTAGGTGTTGGAGGACGCAAGTAATGAGAAAAAGGAAACCAAGTCTTATCAAACACAACATGCCGTACAATATAGATATAATTAATGGCAACATGAATGCATAAGTACCCTTTATGTTTTGATACCATAGCCAAAGAAGACACATGGTGAGACCAAAAATCGAGTTTGTGTTTGTTATAAGCTCGAAAAAATGGAAAACATAACCAAAAGTTTTAAGAATGCCATAATTAGGCACCTTGTTTTATAATCTCTAGTATGGTGAATCATTGTTTAACGCCTGAGTGATTAAGTGGTTCATTAAGTAAAAATCAGTGCCAAACGCATGCTCCCAAGAATTGAGAGTGAGGCACGGACTAAGAGTGACGATAGACTCGAGGCTTGGTGTTGTTGCCTTTTCGCAGGTATACGCATGGTTGAATTGGTTGCAGCAATCAATGGCCGAATGGCCTGGTTTTTTGTACATCTGACAATAGACCCGAGGCTTGGTGCTGTTGCCTCGATTGTTTTCATTCCGTTGTGGCGGACGGCCCTGACTCTGATTATGCTGCTGGGGAGCATTAGAGGACTGGTGAGATGGAAAAGCACTGGTTGTTGGACATTGGATGCATGGGGCTTCAATTGAACAAAATTAGCAACTATAAATTGACTATTGAAAGGTCGTTCGAGCCGTTCTTCTTGTAAACATACCAAAAAGCATATCAGTTGTAATAGGGTCCAATGTGGTACTAATAGAAGTAACGAAGGACCCAAATTTGGCGTCTAAGCCAATCAAAATGTATTGAATGAGGTCTTGCTAGAGAACTGGATGAAGTGCTTCTGCGAGCTTATATGCAACTTGGTCTGCATGACTTTGGCACGAGATCGAGAATTAAAGATCCTAGAAAGCTAGGATTCCTTGGTCGTTGCAGCCATAGCAATATGACCTAAGACCCTTTCATTAATGGTTGACCTCTGCCAAAGTAACACTAGCCTATCCTTCTTTTCCTAGACTTGATAGTTTGAGGAAACAATTAGCATGGGTTTAGAAGTGGTCGCACCTAAGGAAAACATGGAGTCAATTTTAGAATTTGTTGGATTTTGATATTTGCTGGGAGGTTCATAAAGAAGAAGCTCTTTTAGATCAGAAGCGTCAAGAGCAAACATATCTAGGATTCTCCAGAGAAAGTACTTATCACGATCTAGTCTGATGTCAATTGTTGGACAGAGGTGCTATTATACGCGGCTGTGACATTTTGAGTGAAAAGAAGTAGGCTAAGTGTGTTTTGTGAGGCCATACTAGAATTGTTTAGACTTATGTCTTTTTGGTACTCTAATACTATGGAAGAACTCAAACAAATTAAAGAAAAATTGATTAAGGGCTCAATAGATAAGAACCTTGATTTTCCATTTACTATTTATAGATACAACTTAAGAAAATTTACGTTGAAAGGATAATTTAAGAAATAAGATACAAGTCAATTAAGATTGCAATCTAAACCATACTCAATCACAACAACCTAAGGTATAAATTCAAAGGTCAACTAGGTAAAGATATGTAAAGTCTTTCCAAGATCTTGTTAGTAAAGATGGAATAGAGTTGACCGTAGAAGAGAAATATATAAGAATTCTCTATTAAACCAAACTCTCAAAACCACATTACAAGGTAAGGCCCCTTGGTTCAACAAGTCAACCCAAACCAAATATTTTTTTATTATTTTGGTTTAAGTCACATCGGGTTAGTTTCATCGAATATTTGACCCTAACCCTCATTTTTCAGGTTGAGTTCAAGTCAAACCATCAACCCAAGTCAATAATTGTCAAGTCTCCTCATATGTATGATAGAATAGTTCTCAGGCTATGAGATAATTATGCCTATCAAATATCAGTAATCTAAAAAATTCCATGATACATTTTTTGTAGCAAATTATAGTAATTAATTAATACAAACTAAAATATTATAACTAGGGGTGTAAGTATGCAAATCCAGCTTGGGAGCCCTTATGAGCCGTCCTATCATAAAGCTCAAAAGTCGTCTCGTGTAGCTTAATTAGCCTAGCCCAAGTTTAGCAAAACTCAAGCTTGTAGGCTTGTGATCCAAAACAAACCCATGTAAATCCGTCTTAATACAATTTATGATCATAAATCTATCCAATCGAGCTAAGTTTAAGTCTAAATGAGCCAAGCTCGAGCTAAACACACACAAACGAGCATTGAGCGAGTTAAGTGAGATTAAATAAGACAAGCTTAGCTTGGAGCTCACCGAGTTGGATCAGAGCTCGACTAAGTTGAGCCAACTTCAAGCGTAGAGTTTTCAAGCTCAATAAGCATCAAGCAAAGCTTGAGCCAGGCCAAATGTTGATGAGGTGAGCATCACAAGCCTCAAGTCAGCTCCAATACACCTCTGAGAATTATAACAAATGCATAGTTGGTAAAGCTAATTCACTATACTAAATATACTAGCCCAATGTTTTAAATTATCAACTCGACAACTCACATTACTTTTCCAATAATTCTTCGAAAAGTTCACAAAAATTAATTGCTTTCCCACATTACCCAACTAATATTACAACACTTCACAAAACAAAGTCGAACGAATACTTCCCCCATTGCAAGTTACTACCATCTACATTCATTATACACACCGTGATTAACAATCTAAATGTAGGTTACCTCAACCCCCTTTATTTCAGCTATTTACAAAGTGATATTTCGATTCGACATAGTCTTCTGCATCCCATAAGAATGACCCGAATGCAACTGCCTCCAGGACCAGCATTGTCAACCCAGAGAACGTAATCGTGATCGTCTCATCGTTACGTGTCTCCAAGGAACCATCACCACCAATCCTGATATCGGGCCTCCCAAACAAGGCCTGTGTCTGCTTCTCAATCAACGATACAACTTCCTTGGATCTTATAGTCGCATATCTCTGAAGAGTCTCTGTATCCAAGTACATAACATATGATCTTAATCTATATGATTCATTATCACCAGAATCCAAAGATTCTCCTTCAACTTCCTCGGGTGGGACCCAGATAAGCGAATCGAGGTCCCAAGGAGGGTTATCTGAGAGTCGGGCCGGGTTTTGACTCATCTTCTTTGGAAGAGACTTCATCGTTCGCTCTAGTTGGTACCTCTGATCAACCCTTTTGATAAAATATCCATACATAATGGAAGCAGCGTAGAGCTTTCCGAGTTTGATTTTGCTAATGTCGACCGTTGTCTGGAGAGGACCCACAAGGCGCTCTCCGAGGACGAGAGACAAGTGGGTCTGAATCAACTCTAGGGCTTCTGGGGAGTGGACTGACTCAAGTTTCTGCTCTTGATTCGGCCAAAAGTCCACCCGGCCAGTAGGATTTGCAGTTGGTGATATCTTTGGGATCATTGCGATTTCGTTTTCCGCAAACTTTTGAACTACTAAACAATATATAATCTCTTCTAAGGCCTTTTGTCTCTCTTTTTCCTTCACCTCAGCAATTCTCCTGCAAGTGGTACTCGCAAAAATGGCAATTTTAGCTATATGCTATGAGGGTCTTGTGCCTGGTTCTAACAACTCAGATGTTTGGTAGACTTTTCTAAAAGCATCGTGGGTTGTTAAAACGAGAATTTTAGATAGCATTCCAATAACATTCATTATAATAAATTAGTCAATATAATGTCTATTATAAAATTCATATATATATATATTGGGAGCAACATGAAATTAATAGTTTGTACTATTTATCATAATCTACTAATAATAAATTAATAAGCACATATTCTGATTAGCTAAGTTCTGTTTTAAAATTATTTTTCTAAATTATTGATACCGCACAATATATACTCTTTTAGCTTGTCCAAATTAAGAGCAAACAGTTTCTGTGAAATTTTTATTTGAATTATAGTAGTTCTGCAATAAAGAAGTTATCTTTATCTAAGACTATTTGGTACATGAAATTGGAATGGGACTATGGAATTACAATTTCAATTCCAATTCTGTGGAATTGAAATTATGATAGAATAGAATTATATTGTTCGGTTAATCAAAGAAATTGTTGGTCGGATTACAATTCCATTATGAATCGAGTCATAACGAGCTCTCGATCGATCGAGTTGAAGCATATCGAGTATTGAATTAGCTAGGGTTGGATATTGGTCAAGTTGAATCACTTTGAGTTCAAGTTATTCGATTTTCAAGTCAAATTAGGTTGAGTTTAGTCGCATCGTATCATTTGGTGCTCAAGTCATCTCAGATTTTTAGTTAATTGGGTTAGGTCTTTTCAAGATTCAGGTTATAATGGGTTCAGGATGAGTTGATCTAGGTCATTTCAAGCTCAAGTCATCTTAGTTTTGAGTCAAATACATTGCATCATTTTAAATTTCGGGTTACCACGGATCGAGTCAAATTTTGGTTAAGGGTGTGATGGGTTGGATCATTTTGGGTTTTGGTCATATTAGGTCCCAGGTTATTCGGGTTTGGCCATATTAAGGCTCTGTTTGTTTTGACGGAAAATTGTAATCTGGGAAGTAGTTTTCATCCTTTCCGTTGGCGCACATGTTTTGACGGAAAAGATTTTCCAAATGGAAAAGGTTTTCCTCCAATGGAGGGAAAATGTTTTCCTTTATAAAATTAAGGAAGTTATGATTCCAAGCGGCACAATAACCTTCGCGGTAATAAGCATACCGCTATGAAAATTATGAATTAGGTATTTTCATAAAAGTTGCCAGATTCTCAATGAGAATTATTGACGTAGAATATGAGTTCGACAATACATATGTATCCCCTTCACAATGTAGTGATTTCTTTTGTCGAAAAATGCTAATATATATATATATAACATCAGTTCTGATGGAAATTAGTAAAATTTTATCAAAAATTTCCCAAATTCTGACATAGAGTATACCTAAGTGATAAAATTTCATATCTTAGGGTACCTTATTATATATATTAAAATGATATGATACTTAGGTAATAAATGCTCAAATTTTAGGATACATAAGAGATAAATTTTCTTATTTTGTATAGCTTTCATAGTTAAATTTTATATTATTTTTCATATATATCATATTGATGTTTATATTGTCCTATATAATAAAATATAAGATGATTGGTAAAAAATATTTCTTTTAGACCATAAAAGAAAATATCAATGCGGAACCAAGTTTTCCATTGAAACAAACAAATGAAAACATCAATCAGATCTTAATTTTCCTTGGAAAACCTTTTCCAAAAGAAAAATCAATTCTTATAATCTACTTTTCCTTCTAAACAAACGGAGCCTAAGTTTCTTGGTCAGATCATTTTGCCTTTGGGCTCAGCTTGGTCACGTCACATTCAAGTTAAGCAGTTTCATATATTGGATTTGAGTCATCTCAGTTTTCGTGTCAATCGGGTTGAGTGACTTCAAACTTTGAGTTAAGTTGATTCGTCATTTCAAGTTTAAGTCATTCAAGTTGGCTAATTTCAAGGTTGGATCAAATTTAGGCTGTGTCTAAGTTGTCGGTTTTAAGTATCTTGAGTTTGGGTTATTCAAATAAGGTCACTAGGATTTAAGGTCAGTGGAGTTAATATAAAATTGCAATTCTTTACCTGCACCACAAGCAATTGGAATGTATGATTTTCCGTCAGAACCCAATTCCATAAATTGCGCAATGGAATTGTAATTCTAATTTCAGCAAGTGAAACAAACGTCAAAACTAGAATTATGGACCTCAATTCCAATCTCAACCCTAATTCTAGGCTCCAATCCCATGCACCAAACAGTTTAACATAATGTAATTCGCTCAAACTATGGAGGACAAATTTGTCTCTCAATTAAAGCACGTTTCCAAATCCAATCTTGTCGGGATGTACTTCCCCAACATAAACTAAGAACAGTCACATGAAAATATACCTTTTCTAAAACTTGAAGCTTTCTGAAAAAGCATTTTGAACACAATGCCAAACATTATACCTCTTTTCCACTACATGGATCAAAGTAGGGCTACATTCTATAATGCATCCTATCTTTGTTAAGCTCCAATAGAACAGGGCATTGGTATTGGAACTCATCCTGCCTTTTTGAGTTTTGATGTCCACCTCATGACACGGTTTAACCCCTATCAACTCAAACCTTCGCAAAGCACCATTCAAACTATCAGTATGTTTTTAATGCACTCTTTTCTTGTCTTATTTTTCCTTCCGTGCCAACGATCCATTGTAACTTAATTATCTAAAACATTGACAAAAACTTAGCCTAACATATACAACATTTAATGAAACATGGCTAGCCAAGTACACTCCTTAGTAATATCTTTTGTTACTAAGCAGGGTGAGGGGAATTTGAACCTAACATCTTTAATCCTAGGACCTCTACCTTGCTAGTGTACCAGACCAAGGCCTCATTAGCACTTTTTAGCTTCTTCTAAATAGTAAGAAGTCCCTTTTCCTTCCGTGCCAACGATCCATTGTAACTTAATTATCAAAAACATTGACAAAAACTTAGCCTAACATATACAACATTTAATAAAACATGGCTAGCAAAGTACACTCCTTAGTAATATCTTTTGTTACTACGCAGGGTGAGGGGAATTTGAACCTAACATCTTTAATCCTAGGACCTCTACCTTGCTAGTGTACCAGACCAAGGCCTCATTAGCACTTTTTAGCTTCTTCTAAATAGTAAGAAGTCCCATAGGGTTGCGGAAGGGAAAAACCCTCCCCAAATCCCCCATAAATCCCCCCACCCTTAATAAAGGTGGGATTCGATCCCAAGTCTCAGGTACCACCACCAAAGACTTTACCAGTTGAGTTAGCTAACACCTTCACTTATATGCATTATTCTAAAACATAACTTCCTTTTCTCAATAGGTTCCATATGAGGAATGGCAAAAACAAAGCTTCATCCAGGGATCATCCTTGTGCCTAGTTCTTTATCCTTAATACAACCATAGTAGAGTTCCATGGAATAATGTCACAGCGCCACCTGACAAGTTTTAGTAGTTACATTGGGTGTTTTAAGGGAACAAA
The DNA here is from genome assembly GCA_018398585.1 of Simmondsia chinensis. NCBI lineage: Eukaryota > Viridiplantae > Streptophyta > Magnoliopsida > Caryophyllales > Simmondsiaceae > Simmondsia > Simmondsia chinensis. The sequence continues at coordinate 27,326,943 of JAGTTD010000003.1, read as the reverse complement.
ATTCATTTAAAGCATCTTAGTTGCAAAAAGTTAAATGAAAAGTCATATAATCATTTTAATGTTTTCTTAGTAGTTCAAGTTTTTAAGATCAAGTTTTTAAGATATAAACATATTATTATGTCTTAGCCGGTCCCTAGTTTGTCCTAATGGCTGGGGTGACAGTTTGCCAACGCTGGGATGCGGGTTCAAACCCGGTATCCCCCCTCCCCCAAACTTTACCAATATTTAAAAAAATATATTTATTATGTAAGAAATAAAACACGACAAATATGCATTATAGAGGTTGATACAGAAGTACTGCCACGTAATAGTCATCCATTAACAACTAGATCAAAATCCATTATGTAACAGCTAAATCGTAGCGTAATAACCTCATGCTCCGCTTGACATTGGTATGAAGTGTTGTAACTTCAATTCTACCGTGATTGTTGTAGACATAATTGCAAGAACTCCTAAAATGCGAAAGTTTCATGATCTAAAACGCAATTCAGCGTTTCGAAGTCAGCTTCACATTTCAAATGTGTATCAAAATCAACAAAAACACAGTTCAAACAATATTTCAATCATTTTGATAAAAAGAAACTTATTAGATGATTTGTTGATTTTATATAACTCTATTTAACAAATGATTGAATCAAGTGGACATATTGGAGTCAATTTTCTCGATGTTATTCATCAAAGTACACCATTTTCTTGGTTATTGCTTAGTATTGACCTTGTTTTGATATGTGATACTTCAATGATTCAATTAATGACATTTCATTGAGATATTTCAATGATTCAATTAATGATATTTCACCTTTTTTTTTTTTTTTATATCTAACAAATAGAAATAGAAATGCTCCCTCCATGCTCTCAACTTTAGAAACTTTTATGCTACCTGCTCCTCCTCCACTCCCCCTTTCGTCCAACTATGGTTGTAGATGTGATACAACAACAAACCCAGTGCCTCAAGGGCCCCGCAAATGTTTTTTATTTTTTTTGGGGGGGGGGGGGGGGGGGGGGGGGGGTTGCTGGAGGGGTAGCCGAGGGGGCAGCCTTACCTCTTCAGGATACTACCCTAAAGGGAGGCTGTGTCCAAGGACCCCCAACCTAAAAAGCATAAAAGCAACAGCACGGAAAGAGCAAAAAGCAGCAATAAGCAATAAAGCAACAAGCATCAAAGCACATAGCACCGCGGAGCAACAATACACCGCACGAGCAGCAAGCAGCAAGCAACCAACAGCACACAACAATAACAAGTATAAGCAACCAAGCATACATATAAGCCTAGGACTAGCTTAGTCGTGCTCCTCTATTCTAAACTGCTATATTGGCTACACCTTTACTAACCCTCCACTCAACTGGATCTAAAGTCATCTCCTCATTTAGGTTTAGGTGGATGAGGTCATGTCGAATCGTCTCTCCTCCCATGCGTACTATGAAGTTGTTCGTATCTCCTGACAAGGGCAGTGGTCGATCTCCTCCTAACATGCACAAACCACCACAAAAGTTGCTCCCTCAACTTACCCTTGATAGGAGCCACGCCCAATTTGCTTCTTATAACATCATTTCTGATTATATTCTTGTGTCCACACATCCACCGGAACATCCTCATCTCTACCACCTTCAACTTCTAGTATGACGCCATTTAACTGGCCAACACTCCACACCGTATGACATAGCCAGTCTCACTACCATCTTATAGTATTTATGGTTGTAAATGTGATGTGGAAAGAAATACTTGAAGTGTTGGTACTTTGCTTTGAGTGCCGTAAATTGTCAAAATGAGTATTGGAATTAATCTGTGGAATATATCCATCATGATCTTTGCAATTCATACTAATTAATGATCATAATCCATTACATATAATAAGTCATTCTCTTGAGTTAAATTGCAGGGTTATTTACGCCAAAGGCCCCTGTATTTTTCACATTGTGTCAATTTAGTTCCTATGCTTTCAATTGTGTCAATTTAGTCCCTCTACTATTCATATTGCGTCAATTTAGTCCTTCGGTCAAATTCAAGTTAAGTTATTGATGTAATTTTTCACGGCACAATCAAGTTAGATGTAAGTAATCTACTAAAAATCCACGCCTTGGCTCAATTTAACCCAACCCATGGCCGAACCATTGAAAATTTCATTAAAACATAACATAAATTTTAGTCTAAGAACAAAATTGACACAATATCAATTGTACAGGAACTAAATTGATACAATTAAAAGTATAGGAACAAAATCGACACAATAGGCAAAGTACAGGGATTTATGCCAAAGGTCTTTGTTCTTTGCTCATTGTGTCAATTTGGTCCTTGTACATTTAACTGCATCAATTTAGTCCCTGAACAATTCAAAATGTGTCAATTTAGTCCTTTGGTCAAATTTAAGTTAATGACGTAATTAAGAATGGTAAAATTATGTTAGATACAAGTAACTTATTATAAATTCATCCGTTTACTCAATTTAACCCAAATCGTGGTCGAACCATTAAAAATTTCATTAAAAACTTAACATAAAATTTTCTATAAGGACCAAATTGACACATTTTGAATTTTACAAAGACTAAATTGACACAATTAAAAATATAAGGACTAAATTGACACAATAAATAAAGTACAGGGACCTTTGACGTAAATAGAATCATATAATTTTAAGAAGAGAAATTACGGGCAAACTTTTATTCATGAAAATTTTTAAAGGAAATGCTACAGTAGTAGAATACAAATATATGTGCCTAAGGATGTTTGACAGATTGTAGTTCCTTAAAGCTATGAAGTGTAAAATTGTCTTTCTTCGGGCTTGTTTGGCCAAGCTCTGTTTTTGGAAAAAAGTGTATCTTTTTTTGAAAAAAGCTTAAAAGTAGAAAAATAATGCTTCTCCTTTAAAGTGAAAGTAAAAGAAAAAAAAAACTAAAAGCTTTTAAAATAAAAATACCCTATTCAGAGCACTAAAAATTGCTTTTGTAAAAAGTGATTTTATAAAGGCAATTTTTCATAGCTTCAAAACTGATTTTTAAAAAACGCTTTTCCCAACTGTTGTTTGGAGAACAATTGCCGAACACCTATTTTCCCAAATACAGCTCTAGCTTTCCAAGAAAAAGTAGTCCAAAACCAATGTCAATTGCAGCCTCAATTTGATTATATGCTTTGGAGTTAAGATTGATGCATTGCAATCCCTATGACCGCGTCATATTGTATATAATACGATAATGATCTAAGAAGGTAATCCAATTATATTTCTTCAAATTTTCATTTAGAAATTATCCAAAATTTGTAGTTTCGTCCAATGGAATAAAAGGACTTGACATCTGAGCACAGACAAATTTAGAGATGGATTGTTCATGACCCCATTGAACGAATTGGATCAAACAAGTTTCTTATCGGATCAGAGATTCAAATCAAACCTATGCATAATTGAACCTCTACCAGGTTCTACCCCCAAGTTTAGACACACAATAAGAGTATCCTAGCTCCAATTGGTTTACCAATCATCAATTCCAAATGTCTTTCCTCCAATGAATAAACAAAAAGATTTAGACAATTGAGTGATGTAGCACAATTTTATTTGGTATTTTAGAGGACCAATTTCTTATTTGAGTTGCATTTATCTTATCTTATCCAATATTATCTTATAGGTTAGCTTTTTCCATAAATATAACTTCGTAATTCATTACTTTCAATTTTGGAAGAAATAGAATTGAGCTGGTAGCAAATTGTGCAAAATCACAAAGCAACTGAGAGAGTGGAAAGGATGTCAGGAGAGAGATGTTACCTATAGAGAAGGAGATCCTGAGATGGTGACGAGGATTCCTCTTTTTGGGAATCTCTGTCGTTTTGCAGATTCTCGAGCTGTAGATCAATTGCTGCTGGGAGAAGATGTGGGTGTGTTTGCAGTATCTGTTCCAACAGTTGGCCAACTGGAGATTCAAAATGAAGAGGAGCAACAGATGCAGATTCCTCACCAGAACTGTCTGATGCTCTCACTATTAATACCCTCCGACGCCATTTATGAAACCCCAATCCAAGCTTTTTCATATGAAATGAAGAACATCTCTACGCAGAGAAGAGAAACCAAAACAGATAAGCAATGACAGAAAATAATAGAAATAAGTGTTTGGGGGCACCAAACAAGCGATAGAAATTTAAGAATTCAAGATTTTATTGTAGAACTCCCCCTATGGGTATGGCTCCCTAACTTGCCTAGAGTCCAGTTAAAGGACAAAGATTACAATTGAAACTGAACAACGAACATAAAATTTATTGAATTTTCTCATTACCATTTATTTTCATTCATGTGGTAAAAAGTCCACATGGATTATAAAACAAGACGACCCTTCCCAAATCCCATTAATCCCCACTGCCCCTAATGGAGGTGGGATTCGATCCCAAGTCTCGTGTGCCACCACCAGAGACTTCACTGACGAAGCTAGCTGGCACCTTCAAAGACCATGTTACTGTACCTAGCCATACCAACATAAACCTAGAGGCAGATACATTTCTGGACAAATTATTTTTTCCTTTTTGCAAAAAGAAGATTAGCATTATATAATTGCAATATCTGCAAAGTACACCTACATTGGGCATATCCAGGATAACATTTTCCGAACATTTGATAAGCCAATCTATATACGTCCAACTGAATAAGCAGGACTAAATGGTCCCATCAGCCAAAATCACATGTTTGTGATCATTCCAAAGATCCTTATTGTACATTCTTACATCATACAAGAGTTACCATTAACAATTGTCGTGTTCAAAACTATCTCTATACCTTATGCGAGACACTTATGGGACTTATCCATAGAAATATCAATGCACAAATTTACCATAAGACCATTCTAACATGTTCGTGCCATTAAAATATCAACGAAAATGTTATTCTCCCATTTCCAACAGAAGTGTAGAATACAACAAAGAAGTCAAACCCATATTGGCATGGAATAAGTTACTGCATCTTCCTCAAATGTTCACTGAAGTACATTCTATTTGGATGTAAACATGGTGACTCGTTCTGATGTTCTAAGAGGCATGTAACTGCCCATTTATGCCCCTCCTCTAGTGGTCTGATCACATCATAATGAATAATATCTGAACGGAAGCAAATACTACACGTCTCAATATGATTATTAGCAAAAGAACCCAACATAATTTACTCGTGAAAGTGAGAAGAATATCAATTTTCTTCTAAATAATTAAACCAAATTGAAGGTAATGCAATGGGTCTGATTGAAGCTTAATGAAGATGTAATTCAAGATGGAGAGTAAGAGCATCCCCATTCGAAGATTTGCCACCTCAGATGCAACAAGCATATTTGGCCACTGGGGGGAGGTCAATCCGAGTCGGCATTTCCACCATGGAAATACTATCTCACTCAAGCTACCAAAACAGGGAGCGTGCTTTTTATTATCATTTTATTGTCATATGTACTCAATTGATATTTGAATCAAAGACAATTCCAACACTTCTAAATAAAATGAATGAAGATTCACTAAATTAGCAAATGGATATTGCAAAGTCTCATTTCATATGTAAATATCTCGAAGAATCCAAGGAAACCATACAATAATATGATTAATAAAAGTTAAAACGTGTAGGAAATTTAGTAAAAACGGAGTTAGGAAATTGACCATCGAATGCAAAATAGGATTGGAAACTTGTCATACGATTCTCCATCTAGATCGTTCTCCATTGGAATCAATGCACAATACCAAGAGGGATACCAGATTCCTCTAAGTTTCCCCGTCACAAAAGCCAAAGTCCTAGGATGGTGACTCTAACGACACAAATTGAGAGTAGGTTATTATCTTGTACACTGAGTATGTGTTTTATGCCAATCATTGGGGGTTCTATTTATAAAATCATTACTCAAGCCCCTAACTAAACCACCTTCCAAATAAAATGTGGACTAACTCCATGAATATCTCAGTAAAAGAGAGATTGTCGAAGTAACCTCCCAACTATCTTAGTAGGCGGTAGTCAACACCAACTCAACCCCCATCATCTTTTACTTTGCCACGAAGGCTTTTCTATCACCTCATATGGGCAAAGAGACTTGCAACCAAACAATACGAAATCTACCTCTGTGTTTTCAATTGAGCCACCAACATAACATCTCAACAACATACGTGTCTATTATCTCCCAAACCATTTGACATCTCTAATAATTTAGCATCATTGAACCCTCAAAAGTCAAGAAATACCCTAAATGCATTCAATTTTAATTATATCACATACTAATGTAGCATAATCGTTCGAACAGTTCCTGTAATATCAAAGAAATCTTTCTTGAGACAACACATGCCAATCCATCTTAGCCTGGTTGTTTCCTTAAACATGCTAGATTGTATCAATTGTGACCCTTGTATTACATGCTCAAGCAACAACCCCAATCTCCAATTTCATAACATGGTTTCAAGTGCTAAAAGGTATCAATATAGAGTGTTTCATCCGTAGAGCTCACACAATGAAGAAGAGAGAAGCTATCTATCCCTCTCTACTCTAGTCATGTTATAGCGCGTATATTATGGATATGTATACTACAACATAGCTCTCACTTCAATTGGGCAAGTCTCTCTTTACTCTGCCATACAATGTTTCCCCCAGGAAATACAGAATGTCACTAAAATCAGCTCTCTTACATGCATAACATTGAAGAATTTAAGTAAATCCATGTCCCACTCTTTTGAGTCATGCCTTAGAGTGACTAAGGCAAGAATATCCAATAGATAGTAAAAAACGACCTCAATTGGTCTCGTCTCACATCACATGCGAACTTAGCAACAAGGCGCTTGTTCATGTTTATGGACTAACCATTGCACATCATTATTTCCATGTGCCTCATACAAGAACATTTATGCAAACAAGATTGAGTAGACAGAAACAAAATCATAACATAAGATATAAAGTACATCAGGAAAAGTACAAATTACATCAATTTTTTTCTTTTCTTATGCTCCTCACTCATAAGAGCCTGGAAAACATTTCAAGCACTTGGCTTACTCAATGGACTAGCCACTAATTTGACCGCATAATTGTGTCTTAGGGCTATTTTTCCTGGTCTAACCATATCTTCGATGTAGTCATAATGAATTTTAATATGCTTGCATTTGCAATGCAATTTTGAGTCCTTTGCATATTGCATTTTAACCATGTTATTGCAATACACCACAACATGTTCTTTCACAACAGTTGTAACATCTAACCACTTTAGAAAGCTTCCAAACCACACTACCTCTCGGGTCGTTCCACAAGCCACTACATATTTTGATTATGTCAAGGATAAAGCAATGAGAGCTCACTTTTTGCCACACCAATAGATGCCCTATCTAAGGAAAAACGAATACTCTAAGGTGGACTACCACTTGGCGCCCCCCCCCCCCCCCCCCCCCCCCCCCCCCCCTCTTCTCTCCCCTGAAAAAAAAAATCTGCATCACTATTGTTTATGACCAATTTGGTCAGTATGCTTATTCGTTATTGGAGTTCTGCATGAGAATGGGTTTATAAGAATGAGCTGAACTCAAGCTCTAGCTACACATTCAGCCTGATATTCCCTGCAAGATTCGTGAGGGGAGTAGGAGGCTTGAATGATTATTGCTCTGGAGAGAGAATCGGGAGAGAAGGGGGGAGGAAGGGGCGTGTTTAAGATGAGGGGAGGTGTGCGTGTGTGTGTGTGATGGAGAATGAGAAGTCCCTCCCCCCTTTATATAGAAGGGAGAGAATGCCGGCTTGCCTTGTTTGGGCTTTACTTGTTCTGGGTCGCCCCCTCTAGGTCGCCCATGTTGGGTTGCCTGTGTTGGGTCGCCCATGTTGGGTCGCCTATGCTGGGTTGCCCCTATTGGGTCACCAGGCGAGTAAATACCGAGCCAGCATTATAAAAACATATAGTCCCCCTACTCCGTGGGCGAACTTTGGTCATTCCAAGTTCGGACATGGAGTATACTACACACCGTCTTTAATCATAGCTTGTCATTGCATAATGCATGCCCGAGCAAGGAAGGTGTTCCGCGCTCTATTTTGAGCTCTCATAGTTGTCATCCATATGTGTTTTGTATTTTACCCAAGGTTAGTGAAGCGCATGACCTAGGATGTGCAACAAGGTCTATGATGTTTAATCGGGTGTTTAAAACATCGTTTAGCTTAAAAGGACATTTAGCCTTCTAGGGATCTTAAGAGAGCGTTTTATCTTTTTGTCAGTTTGAATGGAGCAGTTTTTATTTGTATAGGAATGTTTAAAAGAATCTAAACCCCCGGGGCCTTCTGAAACTTGGAGTATTTAAAGCATTTTGCTCCTTTATTCCTACAAATGTTCATAGCAATTTGAGTTCTATGCGGTAAGCATATAGAGATATTACTAATGTAATTGTCAGGTAAGTAGGCAGAACGTACATCATGGACATCGGCACATCTTTTAAACCTGTAAACCTTATGTAGTAAACTGTAAGTCCTATGTATCAAATGGAAAGTAAACAATAGTGCTCAACGTATTATCCTTTATGCCTTATGTAGTAAACTATAAGTCCTATGGTGCTTGGTATTGGACCCGTTGCGGGTGATTGCTACATCGTTTATGCCCCTTTTTTATCTTTTCTTTGATCAAAAATTTGGAAAATCATCATAAGTACTTAGAACTCTTCAAGAGCTTCGTTTAGATATGTAATTCGATCCGTAACTCTTCACGGATTGAAAGTAACGCCCGTTTTAAGTTGTAAGGTAAGTTATACAACCCAATTATGTTTGACACGCCTAGATCACTTTTCATATACTTTCTTTTATCAAAAGTTCTAAAAATTGCCATAAGTACCTAGAGCTCTTCAAGAGCTTCATTTTGATATGTAATTCAATCCATAACTCCTCACGGATTGAAAGTTACGCCCGTTATAAGTTGTAAGTTTAGTTATACAACCTGCTTGTATCTGGCACGCCCACTTCACTTTTCATATACTTTCTTTGATCAAAGGTTCTAAATATGGGCTAGCCAGATATGGGCGACCCAAAAATGGCGACCCAGAACGGCCGACCCACAATGGGCGAGCCAGCCGACCGAAATTCTTTATAAAAGGGGAAAAGGCTCCCCACATCTACACACCTCCTCCCCTCCTCTCTCACGCCTCTTCCTCACCTCTTCTTTCACAATTTCCTCTCTAGATCAATAATCATTCAAGCCTCCTACTCCCTTTATGCTAAGTGATTTATATCTATTATGTATGTTCATTACCTACGTCCATTACTATTTCATGAGACTAGTACTAACTTAAGCGTTCGAGGGGTCCTCAGGCCCCTCTAACCATTTGTTTGACTATTGTAGGGAATATCAAGCTGGATGTGTAGCTAAAGCTTGAGTTCAACTCGTCCTTATGAACCCTATCTCATACAAAACTCCAATAAGCAAACTGACCAAATTCGTTGTAAACAACTATATCTATTCATTCTCAAGTCAACAATATGGTAACATAGGACGAAATCTATGATACCACAATGGTAACAGAATAATCTCTTGCCTATCTGCTATTGAATTTGTCCAAGATTATTCTTGGCATAGACTCACTAACTCAACGACAAAACAAATGTTGGGACATGTCTACAACATAGCATACCTTAAGCTCCCTACTACAATTGCACATGGATACTTTCCTTTTTCTCATCAGTTTTAGGGCAATATTCTAGACCGAAGTTGTGGCTTTTCTCAATTGAAGTATCAAAATGTTTTGAATAGTACACCAAATCATTCCAAAATTTTCTTCATATATGTTAAATAGTAAGCCTATTTTAATGTTTTCTTTTTATTTAGTTTGCTATTATAATAACATGTTTATTTATTTAGCAAATATTAATCATTTGCTTTATTTAGACAGCTTATTTAGTGTATGTTATTCAGCTATATGTTTTGTATGGATGTATTTTATAAACATCAATTTAAACAATCTTCTCAAGCTTTAGAACTTTGTGGCCTTGTATTGTGAGAATTTGATTCTAGTTATATTTCAATTATTTGGGTTCCTACATCTAGTATCATAGCTAGTTTAAATATGGCCCAAAAAGGTAGAATGGATGTCGTGTCATGTTGATATCTATGATGGGAAATCCGGTTTTGAACACTGGAAAGCAAAGATGAAAATTTTCTTTAACACCATTAAAGTTGGAGATATTGTTTTGAAAGGGTTCAATGACTCCATTGATCAAGCAAATCTTACAGAGGCCCAAAAGAATGAACTAAATCGCAAACACAAGAAAGATCAAATGGCGAAGATGTGGATCACTGTGAAGGGGTCCCCTTGATTTATGAGAAGATCATGCATGCCAAGACATCAAAGGAGGCATGGGATATGTTGATTAGCAGTTTCCATGGCAATCAACGAGTCAAGAAGGTGCATTTACAGACCCCACATAGGCAATTCAAGCTCCTGTATATGGAGAAGTTAGAAACTATCTCTGACTATTTTACTAGGACATTGACTATTGTTAATCAAAGGCGAATGGAGAGAACATCTGTGATCTCTAAGTTATGGAAAAGATTATGCATACCTTGTCATCAAGTTTCAACCATGTTGTTCTAGCTATTAAAGAATCAAAGGATCTTGATAAAATAACAGTGAATGATTTGTTAGGTTCCTTGGAGTCTCATGAACAGAGATAAAACGAGACATTGAAAGGTCTTACAAATAAAGCATTGTATACACAAGCAATTTTGAAAATTTGGAAAGAGAGAGATTGCAATGATGGCGAATCTAGTCAGAGAAGCCAACACAGTGAAAACAGAGGAAGGAGACAAAACAAATTTAGCCCTAGATGAGGGGGAATTAGCAACTTGAATCTTCAGCGTGAAAGGTCCAATATCTAATGCTATAATTGTAGCAGATATAGACAGATTACCCGAGACTGTAGATTGAAGCAGTCACATAATAAAGAACATCATGCTATATTTGCTAAGAACGATTATGATAACTTGGAGACTCTATTGTTGGCTTGCAATACCCTTGATGATAGTCAGAATTGCAAGTGATCCTTGGACACTGGTTGCAGTAATCATATGTGTGGAAATAAGGAGATTTTCGCCAATTTAGATGAAACTATTCATTTAGAAATTACATTCAAAAATGCAACCACAATGCCGGTCAAAGGCAAAGGTAGAATTTCCATCAGATTAAAAAATGGGTCTACCAACAGCATATTCATGTCAAGATGAATTATATTCGTGAATTAGTACAAGAAAAAGAAATTGATGTTCACTATTGCAAGTCTGAAGACCGGGTAACCGACATCTTTACCAAGCCGCTCAAGGTGGAGTCGCTCCTTAAGATGAAGCAAACGTTAGGCATGATATAGGTTGACCAAATAAGCTTAAGGGAGGCTGTTAAATAGTAAGCTTACTAATAAAGCCAACTCCATACGATATTCTCTCACTCAAAACCTCAAGATAATCGATGTTTGGCTTCTGCTTGTAGCCTTTAGCTACCAACCTCGCTTTAAAGCGGTCCACACCTCCATTCGACTTGTATTTTGTTTTATATACCCATTTAACCCCAATGGGCTTCAAACCAAGAGGATGAGAAGTTGGTTCCCAAGCATTAATTTTCTCTATTTCACAAATTTCCTCATCCATTGCTTCAATCCAACGTCCATTTTGTAGGGTATCATCAAAAGTCACCAGATCATTGTCCGCATATAAGATGAAATTCACCAAGCCCTCCTCAGTAGTAACATAATCATCACCGAGCACATAGTTCGCAAAACAAACTGGCAAACAACGTTCTCGATGTCAATATCACTGATGGTGCAAATTCCTTTAAAAATATGCATGTCACATCCCTTCTCTGATAGCTATCCGATGCTTAATAAATTGTGATGGAGTCCAGGTATATTAAAGACATCTGAAATGCAGTTAGTACACCCATCCTTTAATTTGATGGAAATTCTACCTTCGCATTTGACTGGCATTTTGATTGCATTTCCGAGTGTAATTTCTGAATGCACAATTCCATCTAAATCGGCGAAAATCTCCTTATTGTCACATATGATTACTGCAACCAATGTCCCAAGTACCACTTGCAATTCTAACTATCATCAATGGCACTGCAAGCCAACAATAGAGTCTTCGAGTTATTTTGATTGTTCTTAGCAAATTTTGCATGGTATTCTTCATTATTTGACTGCTTCAATCTACAATCTCGAGCAATATGTACATATCTTCTACAATTATAGCATTGGATAATGGACCTTCCACGCTAAAGATTCAAATTGTTACTTCCGCTTTATGTAGGGCCCAATTTGTTTTGTATCCTTCCTTTGTTTTCAGAGTGTTGGCTTCTCTGAGTAGATTCGCCATCATTACAGTTTTCCTCTTTCCAAATTTTCAAAATTGCTTGTGTATGCAACTCTCCGTCTATAATACTTTTTGATGTCTCACTCAATCTCTATTCATGAAACTCCAAGGAACCAAACAAATCATTCACTGTCATTTTATCAAGATCCATTGATTCTTCAATAGCTAGAATAACATGGTTGAAACATGTAACAAGGTCTGCATAATCTTTTCCGTAACTTTGAGATCAAAGATGTTCTCCCCATTGGACTTCATCTGACTAACAATAGCCATTGTCCTAGTACAATAGGCAGGGATAGTTTCTGACTTCTCCATATACAAGAGCTCGAATTGCTCCGCAAGGTCTATATACGCACCTTCTTGACTCGTTGATTGCCTTGAAAACTACTAATCAACATATCCCATGCCTTCTTCAATGTCTTGGCATGCATGATCTTCTCATAAGTTGAGGGAACCACTTTCAAAGTTATCCACATCTTCACCATTTAATCTTTCTTGTGTTTGAGATTTAATTCATTCTTTTAGGCCTCTGTAAGATTTGCTTGATCAACAGGGTCATTGAACCCTTTCAAAACAATATCCCCAACTTTAATGATGTTGAAGAAAATTTCCATCTTTGTTTTCCAGTGCTCAAAACTGGATTTCCCGTCATGTATATCAACAAGTTGCAACATCAATACAAGCCCATTGGGGTTAAATGGGTATACAAAACAAAATACAAGCCAAACGGAGACATGGACCGCTTCAAAGCGAGATTGTTAGCTAAAGGCTACAAGCAGAAGCCAGATATCGATTATCTTGAGGTTTTTGCTCCAATTGTTAGGCTTGATCTATGCGTTTAGTTATTTCAGTTGCTACACACGACTCTTGGAAAATTCATCAAACGGATGTGAAGTTTGCATTTTTGAACGATGTTCTTGAAGAAGAAGTCTATGTTGAACAATCTTCCGGTTATGTGAAGGAGAGGAAAATAAGGAGTACAGACTGAAGAGGTCTTTGTACAAGCTTAGGCAAGCACCTCGAGCATGGTACACTCGAATTGATTCATATTTTATGCAACATGGATTTAAGATATTTCCGTATAAACACACCTTAGATATCAATAACTAATTCTCAAGGTGATATGGTTATTGTGTGTTTATATGTTGCTGACTTGATTGTTACAAGTAATAGTCCAAAATTAAGTTCAAAATTCAAGGAGGCTATGATCTCTCAATTTGAGACGACAAATATGGGTCTTGTGTCATTTTCGGGGCATTAAGGTGGCCCAAACTGATAGTGGAATTTTTATCAATCAGATAAAATATGCAAATGATATTTTGCAGAGGTTTCAAATGGAATCATGAAAACCAATTCTGACTCCAGTAGAAGAGAGATTGAAGTTCTTGAAATTTGACAATAATAATTTGGTTCCCATAGAATATAAACGACTAGTTGGTAGCTTGCGTTACTTAACTGCTACGAGGCCAGATATCACATATAGAATTGGCATTATCAGTAGATTTACGGAAGCTCCACGTCAAACCTACTTACAAGCTGCAAAATGAATTTTGAGGTATGTCGAAGGTACCCAGGTGACAATATTTTCTATACTTCTATTGGTACTACGAAGTTGATTGGGTACACATACAGTGATTGGGATGGTGATATGGAAACTACTAAGAGTACTTCAGGTTATGCATTTCACATTGGATCGGGAATATTTTCCTAGCCATCAAAGAAGCAACAAGTTGTTGCTATATCCACAGCGAAGCAAAATATAATGCAGCTACTAGCTGTGCTACTCAAATAGTATGGCTGCAACGTATGCTCGGTATTTTACAACATGGACAGAAATCTCCTACAAAATATTTTGTGACAACAAACCGGCAATGGCATTGTTAAAGAAGCCAGTATTTCATGTTAGAACCAAGCATATTCATGTCAAGGTGCATTATATTAATGAGTTAGTACAAGGAAAAGAAACTGAGATTCATTATTGCAAGTCTGAAGACCAGGTGGTCAACATCTTTACCCACCCAAGGTGGAGTTGTTCCTTAAGATGAAGCAGATGTTAGGCATGATGAAGTCTGACCAAATACGCTCAAGGGAGGCCGTTAAATAGTAAGATTATTTTTAGGTTTACTTTTATTAGTTTGCTATTATTAAACATGTTTATTTATTTAGCAAATATGAATCATTAGCTTTATTTAGTCGGCTTCTTTAGGGTATGTTATTCGGCTATATATTTTTTATGAATGAATTTTCTAAACAACAATTCAAACAAACTTCTCAAGCTTTAGAACTTGTGGCACAGTATTGTGAGAATTTACTTCTTAGCTAATTATTTGACCCTAAGAGGGTACCAACACGCAAGCACCGGATCCCATTAGAACTCTGAAGTTAAGCGTGCTTGAGCGAGAATAGTACCAAGATGGGCAACCTCTTGAGAAGTCCTCATGTTAAACCCCTCAGGTTGGAGGTTCTCAGAAACAGCCTCCCTTCAGGGTATCTTAAAGGCAGAAGGCTGCGTACATCCACCCCCCAAGACCCTGCTTCGGCAGGAGCCCTTGGGGCACTAGGAATGTTGCTTTTTTTTTATATATTTCAATTATTTGGGTTCCTAAAATATAAGCCTTCTAAGACAACCAAAAACGCATTTTAGAGTGATTTCTTAGGATCTAAAACCCAAGCACATATGGTGCTTGACACGGAGTGTTGGCCTAATATAATTGGGCCTGATTTCTTTAGTTCAGTGAGCAAAGTTTCTAGACGCTTTTTATATTTTAAATTAGTTCGGTACATTTTGATGGACTTTTCAACTATAAATACCCCTTAGGGTGAGCCATGTGTTATTCAAATGAAGCTTTTCAATTAAATTGAGTGTTCTCCTTATTTATCTGTGTGAGATTTGAGAGTTCTTCTATATCCTTGGCCTAGCCTACCAAGGTGGCAAAACTGGTTTCATTGTAGTGGGGTTCTTAACTTCGTTAAGATCAGTAACCTATCAATTATGTATCCTTTGCTTCGCCTATCAAGGTGGTGACATTGGCTTCACCGTAGTGGGATGTCTAACCTCACCACAATCGGCACTTATCTAATCTCTTATATGTTCCTACCTCATTGCTTCATCCATGTCCTTCATCTAAAAAGAAGGATAATCACTTCTTATTGGTGTTGATTACCTCCATGGTACTTCCAACCAACATGATGTCATTGACATCGAGAAAGAGAAACAAGATTCCTCTTCTATCTTTGACATAAGTGAAGTACTCCTCGTCTACCATGGATAGAACGAAAGATGGTATAGCTTCATGGAATTTAAAATACCACTATTAAGACATCTACTTCAGTCCAGAAATAGACGATTCACTTTCTCTTCTCCTCCCTCGGCTATAAAACAAAAGGGTTGATCCATATAGATCTCTTCATTCAAACATCCATTTGGAACAACTCAAAATCCTAATCGGCAACTCTGGCTAGAAGCAAGCGTATTGAGACCCATCTGACAATAGGAGAAAAAGTGTGCTCATAGCTTATACCCTCTATATGGTATATCTTTTTTCCACCATTCAGACTTTGCAATTTGTTAACTAATCCGTTTGCCATGCACTTGACCTTGACAACCCATTTGTTCCCAGTGGATTTCTACCCCAACGGGAGTCAATCAACTCCAACATATTATTCTTCACCATTAAGTCTGTTTACCCCTCATCGCAGCCAACCATTCACTAGAAGCCGGTGAAGCTAATGCATTCCTCACATCAAGCAAGTTACCCATTTTCCACAATAATGGCACCCCCTTCAATTTGAGAATATCAAGGAATAAGACCATACTCACTTCCATATGGTCTCAATGGGATAGAGTTATCTTTTGATCCAACATCCCAGCTTATGGGTGTATATAATTACATGGAAGCTCACTTTCACTATCCTTAGTAAACTTAGTCAAGTTTGAGAAATCTGATGTTTTACCATCTTCATCAAGTAATGATGGATCCTCATCTAAAATTACATATAGCTAAGGTACTTCATGACTTCACTAATACTAGGAATCCAAAAAGTCGGTGTCGTATGAGTATCCAATCATGCCTCTATCAAGGTGCTTGGAAAACATCATATATCCTTTGGTGTTAAATCCTAATAAACACTTGCTCAGTAGCACTAGGCGCACAACGAGTTATGGACATTACCACAACATCACCAAGGATGAAGATGAATGAAGATAGGTCTACTGCTACTTGATTAAAAAAAGATAGGTCTGCTAAACTTCCATAACTGATGAGGATTAGTGACAGTAGATTCACTAGGAGAACAATTAAATATGTAGGCATCTATCAAAAGGGCATATCCTAAAAGATTATGAGTAGGATTGTTAATCCATCATCAGCCTAACCATATCAAGCAACCTACCGTTCCTTCACTCAGTAATGTCATTTTGCTGCAGCATTATAGGGATCAATAACTGTCCCGAAATACTCTTTTAGAATACCTTGAAAAAATCTAACAAATGTTCACGACATCCATTGCTACAAAAGAGCTTTCACATTTCACTCCTTTTGATTCTCAACTTCTGGTACAAAGCATTTCAAACAATTCGACACTTCAAAACACTAAAATAAGAGACAAAATTATCTGAAATGTGAATAGTCATCTATGAATGTGAGGAAATACAATGCACCATGCCATGCATTTACATTCATAGATCTACAAATGTTTCAGTACCTCAATTGTAACAAGGAGGATGCCCTTACTACCTTACCGAAAGGGTTATTATATATCTTTCCTACTAAGCATGACTCACACAGGGGTAATCAGACCATGAAAGCAGATAAGCCTTCTTTAACTCATTGGTTCATTTTATCTTGACCAATGTCATTATTGTAAGGCATTTGTCACCATTTTTTGATAAACTTGATTTTATTAAATGATGAAAGTAGACTTGGTGTTAACAATCACGTACTAAGATAGTGGGAAATTACTCACACAATATTGCTCTTACTCAGATAACATGAGCGATGTGTCTCATCTTTACATGCCTTTTACCCTCACTCACAATGTTATTTTTAGCAAATACATGTATATCTTAATGTGAATTGTGTTAACAAGCCGAGAACAAGTTGCGATGGAGCATACTCGAAAAGAATCGAAGAACTCATAAAACAAGCATTTTTGAAGATGTCGCAAAGAAAACCCGATCACGTGGATGAAAAGCACCAACCGAGTCCAAATTAGGCCAAGAAAAGTCTCCTCTCAGGTGCGCCGATTGATTAGCCAAGGGGTAGATCAATTGGCCAAGCATTTTGGCAACTGATTGGAGCGGACCTATGCTAGCCGATCAATCAGCTGTGTTTTTCTTCAGCCCATTTCTTTATAAAAACAGTTAGGGAATCTTTTTCTCTTCCAAATTTTCTCCTCTCCCAAGCAGACGCAGTTGGAGACCGAGTTTCTCAAGAGGATCAAAATGCAAGTGAAAGGGAAAAAGAGGACTGTAGAGGAGATCATGGCATCATCAATCGAGTGATTCGACATCTCTATAAGTATTTCTTTCCCTTTTTCTTGTTTATTTTGTGTTTGGAAGACTTCAATGGAGAAATAAACTCTTAGTTTAAGGGGTGATGGACAATTAGTCGTTCGGATCCCAAGTTCAATGTTCTTATTCAATAATGATTTTAATTACACGTTTTTGGCACCCTAGTGGAGAGATTGTATTATTAAAATGGTTTTTCGCTTATATGCTTTTAGGTATACTTGATTTTCCAATTTAGTTGTGTGATGCCTTGCACTTGTTGCCTAGACTTTTGTACAACAAGTTTTCATGAGCAACTGAGGGTTGTGGTTGTACCCAACCCCAAGCACAATCTAAAAATTAAACTAATTTTGAATTAGGAGCCACAAAAGAATTTATCAATGCTATTGAAATAACCCATGCAACACCTTGGGTGGTTAGACCCTAAGACTAATTCATTACCCTACGCCCTAATTGATTATTAATCCAAATTTAGAGCTTGCAGCATAAATTCCTAAGTTCACTGTTCTAATGAGTCATATTACTTGGGTCCAAATGGCTAACCCAAAATCATTCCCTCAACTCTTTGATTGATTGATTGCCTTTGATTTAACCGCTTTCTTCTCAGTTTTAGTTACTTACTCAAACTTTCCAATGAATTCCGAATCAAAATCGCTCGACAACAAATTGACTTTCGGTTAATACCGATTCCACGTGCATACGACACCCGTATACCCGTCAGTAGCTATGACAAACTCGTACACTTGCCAGTGCACAATTTTGAAACTTACTCTCAAAATGGGGTTTCCCAAATTTTCTAGGAAGTGGTTTAGTTCGGGGCTTGATTAATCAATTTATAAATAGAACCCTCATTTGATTGCAAAACGATATTCTGAATGCGAAAGATACTCTCCCAAAAATCACTTTCTCTCATTGGAGTCACCATCCTCGGACTAGGCTCAGGTGACATGGAACTTAGAGGACTTCCGCAGCCTTCTCGAAATGTGCAAGATTGCACAGTCCTGAAAGACAACAACGCAAACAAAGGCCCGCAACACAAGTTTTTGATCTTATTCCAAACTTAAATGTCAAGATCTAAAGTTTGTATTTAGGCAACATTTGGTTTAGCTTTTTCTACAACTCAAAAGGCTCACCTTAACTAAGGCTAGTGCGTAGTTTACAAAAAAAATCTTTTACCATCTTCTTCATAATTTTAAATAGAAAGGTAGAAGAACAACCAACCCATTGCCTCAACGGCTCCCGCCAATGCAGGGTCTTTTGGTTGTTGTGTGGGGGGAATTTACGTAGCCTTACCCCTTCAGGGAGCTACCCTAAAGGAAGACTGTGTCCGAGGACCCCCAACCTGAAAAGCATAAAAACAACGAAACATAGAGAACATAAAGCAGCAATAAGTAATAAAACAACAAAGCAACCAGCAGCAAAGCACAGAGCACCGTGGAGCAACCATACACCACACGAGCAACAAGCAGCAAGCAACCAACAGCACATTGCTAGCAAATATAAGCAAACAAGCATACATATAAGCCTAAGGACGCTAAGACTAGCTTAGTTGTGCTTCTCTATTCTAAACTGCTAATATTGGCTGCACCTATGTTAACCCTCCACTCAGCTCGATCTAAAGCCATCTCCTCATTTAGGTTTAGGTGGGTGAGGTCATGTCTAATCGTCTTTATCCAACTCTTATTTGGCATGCCTCTCCCTCTCGTCCTGTGCGTAGTATGGAGTTGTTCGCATCTCCGAATAGCCTGACAGGGGCAGTGGTCAGTCTCCTCCTAACATGCCCAAAACACCCCCAACGTTGCTCCCTCAACTTATCTTCGATTGGAGCCACACCCAATTTGCTTCTTATAATGTCTTTATGATCTTATCCTTCCTCGTTTGTCCATACATCCACAACAAACAAAAGAAAATGGAAGATTGGATCTTTTCACAATCTATTCAGGATGATGTTTTAAAAAGACTATGTCATCCTTAAATCTTCATCATCATTATTCACTTTCTCTTCCATAGCCACTCATATGCATCACCACTCCTTTGACTACCATGGCGTGCTATACTCACTACCGTCCACTACCATGACTAACCACTATCATAATTTACCCCTAGCCACCACGACTCACCACCATCCCTTCACCATGGCCACAACTCTATCACCCTCCATCACCAAGATACCCACCACTATGGCCCACCAACACCATTGCTTGTCATCCCCATAATCTCAACTCACCACCATGGTCCAACATCATGGCCTACCACCATGGCTCACTACAGTTCACTTCTACCGACACACTCACACCCTTTTAATCACCATAGATTGGCCACGACTACCACCTACCTCTAAGATTTGTTATCATCCATTATCATTTCTCGACATCACCATAATCCAACCCACAACCTACCACTATCCGTGTGTTTATACTATTAGTTCCTTTTTTGCCACTGTACCATATAAGTTATTTTATAATATGCATCCAAACACTCTATTTTGTAAAAAAAGATCTCTCTATGATTCATAATTGGACACCACATTATAGAAAAATATGAATATTAAATATACAGATCTTATTGAAATGGATAAGCTGAAAAGAATAAACTGAAAATACGTTAAACAAAGGCACCCTTACTATATTTCCTACTACGATGATACAAGTCAAAATGTTAAGCAAAAACAAGTGAATCCTATATTGGTGGATAGAGATAAAAGATACGACTTTATATACCTAAAGAGCTACTCCACCCATTGCCAATTGGTTTTGGGACGGAACCTCCTTTGGTATATAACATATGGTACCAAAGCTATAGCATGTTATAGCCTATGAGTTTATAAACCATGCTTCTGTGATCATATAAATCGTCTATGCGCATTGAGATTATCATGCTAATGACTTTCTACAAGAATTTTATGTCAAACACCATGTTGCTCATATGTTATGACAAATTACAAATTCAAAGCGCAGACCATAAATAAACATGAGATAGCTGCTTACTTTAGAGAGCCCACCAGAAGGGAAGGACTTGGAATCAGAAAAAGAGGGAAAATGCTTGAATTCAGGGGACAAACAAGTTGCCGTGGATGGTAGAGCGACAAGCACTTCGCTCATGGCGCCCGAAACCTGCATCCTCTTCGTTATTCTTCAACGAATTTAGGGTTAGAAATACACTGATTCAATACGGAAAGAAAGAGGGTGGACTGAGGACTGGGGTGTTCTTCTTGGGAAGCCGGTTCTGCGATGAAAGGTTCTCTTGCACACAGCTTTGGTTTGGTATATTTCAGCCAAGAGTATGGGTACTCCGTGGAGTCCAAAAAAAAACAATACTTTGAATTGGATCCAAAGTAATCCTATTTGTAAAAAACGGCAATAATAACTACAAAAATAGTTCATTCTAGAAGACGGTAGAAGTAATACCAAGACACTACCGCTCCCTCTACCCATACTGTACCTCCATCCATACCGTCCCTCCATCCATACCGCCCCCTGCTCATACCGTCCCTTCACCATTACCGCACTCATATCGTCCCTTCATCATTACTACCCCTCTACCCATACCCTCCCTCTGCTCATAACGTCCCTTCACCATTACCGCCCCTCTACTCATACTGTCCCTTCATCATTACCGCTCCCTCTACCCATACCTTCCCTCCATCCATACCACCCCCTGCTCATACCGTCCCTTCACCATTACCAACCCTCTACTCATACCGTCCCTTCATCGTTACCACCCCTCTATCCATACCGACCCTCTGTTCATACCATCTCTTCCCCACTACCGCCCCTCTACTCATACCGTCCCTTCATCATTACCGCCCCTCTACCCATACCGTCCCTCCATCCATACCGCCCCTCTGTCAACACCACCCCTCTCATCCAATAGCATCCATCTCAAGCACTCCTCACCCCCTATAAATATGAGATAAATCATAGAGCATAAGGTAAGGGACTTGACCTTAATTCCCCCTCTTCGAACCCAACCAAAAAACCCCGAAACAATTGGCGCCGTATATGGGAAGGGCATTTAAGTTTGTCCCCATGTCAAACACTAGTCAATCCACCAACCCTAACAGAGGGAACCATCACCCAAATTATGTAACTTAAGAACAATTCGATCAGTTTCACGCCTAACCATGGCACAGAGTACATCCCGCAGCCAAGTCGGTTCACTGCTACAAGGGGGATGTCACAACACACACAAGCTCAGAGTCCTAACGGGACCACCGCGTCTACAGCCAGTACTTATCAAAATCATGCCAGGAGGAGCAACAGAAGAACTCCCAGGCCAGCTGCAGGTTACTCTGTGCCCGGAACTCAATCACCGTTCAGATCCCGGATCCTCTCGGCTCCAGCGAGAAAGGTAAAGATCCCAAGTATCAATCTATTTGACAGTTCGCAAGATCCCAAGGATCATTTAGCCGGGTTTATGGCCCGAATGTATTTACAAGATGTGGGAAAGGATATCTGGTGTAAATGTTTTCCAGCCACCTTGAAAGGAGTGGCACAGAATTGGTTCGCATCTTTTCCAAACTCGTCCGTGGACAGCTTCTCTGAACTCTCAGAATGGTGTGCACGCCATTTTGTTAGTAACAAAAAGAGAAGAAAGACGGCTGCGCATCTTCTCAAATTGCAACAGCACGAATTTGAACCCCTAAGGAGATATGTATGATGATTTACGCGTGCCATGATTGATGTTGCGAAACTATTGAATGAAACAGCTATTACTGCCTTTATCAATGGGTTGCAAAATTCTAGTTTCAAATTCGCACTTGCAAAAGGGTTGCCTTCAACAATTGATGAATTGTGGCAGAAGGCTTAACAAGTATATCTCGGCTGAGGACATTATGCAAGTAACTCCGAGACTTGAAGAGGTCCAAGCAAAGGCGTTTCCAGAACCAAAAGATGATTCTAGGCCACCACAAAACAATGCCCGATTGGCTAGGAGGCCTGCGCTTGCCTTTAGACTTCAAAATCGGCAACAGATTCCTCGAGTACTTTTGGAAGTAGAAACCACAGAGCCAGCTATTGGTTCTGATGTTGTACTGCCTCAAGTTGACAAAGCCAAATGTGTTCCTACCATTAAACTCGTGCGCATAACACGGCAGAATGCCGCACTTTCGAATGCCGCTTAAAGGAAGCCAAGCGCATAGTTCAATGGGAAGAATATGCGAGTCTGAAAAGAATAAAAATAGGGAAGGCTCGGAATACTAAGGACGGCAACAAAAATATTGAGAGTTTGGCACCAAAGATAGTTACTACAACCACCGGAGGACATCCCCTCTTCCTGAACAAAAGGAAAACAGAAGGAGGGAAAGAAGGGCCGAACATTGCACACAAAAAGCCGGACTGCATAAGCTTCACCAAAGAGGATGCCCAAGGTGTTGACGCGTGTCAAGAAGATCCTCTCGTTATTACTGCTGTTAATATTGATTGATCAATTTAGCTCCGTAGATATACTCTTCCTGGAATACTATGCTAGGATGGGAATGCCAATCATTGCTCTGACCCCAGCATCGTGCCCTATTGTGGGATTCACGGGGACTCCTATCACACCACGAGGTAAGATAACATTGACCATGGTTTTCCACAGCGATGAAGGACAATGCGTGATGAAGATTGAATTCTTGGTTATAAGCATTCCCTCCGCCCATAATGTGATCCTAGGAAGACCCTCCTTGAACCGCCTAAAAGTTGTGGTCTCCACCTATCACTTGGCTATGAAATTCGAGGTGGACATGGGAACATAATGACGGTTCGGGGAAGCCAAGGTCCGATCTTTGAATATTACCATACCTTTCCCTGCTCAGCAATGATGGCCGCTGAGTCGGTTGAACCAGGATCATCTTCAGACCTACATTTTGTCCCACCGCTTCTTGAGAAATATGAAGAACCGGGACGTTACACTCACCCGAGTACATCACTTCCGCAGCACCTAAGAGAAGAAATTGGTCAGCTTTTAAGACAGTACCGTGATGTTTTGGCATTTGCCACAAGAAAGATGCCAGGAACATCCCTCGAAATAGCTGCTCATCAACTCAGCATACGAGCCAACAAAGCACTCGTTAAGCAAAGGAGGCGCGGCTTTTGCACAGAACGCAATGAAGCTATCAAAACCGAGGTGCAAAAGTTGACTCGTGCAGGATTCATACAAGAGGTATTATACCCTAAATGGCTTGCTAACGTAGTATTAGTAAAAAAGCCAAATGGAAGTTGGAGAATGTGCGTGGATTTTACAAACCTTAATGAAGCCTGTCCAAAGGATTCATACCCACTACCCAAGATATACAGACTTGTGGACTCAACAGCAGGATGCGAGTTATTCAATTTTAGGATACCATCAGATTCAGATGCATCCGCATGATGAAGAAAAAAAAACGGCTTTCACAACGGCGGGAGGCACATATTGTTATAAGGCAATGCCTTTTGAACTTAAGAACGCCAGGGCCACTTATCAACGGTTGGTCAACAAAGTCTTCGCTCCTCATATTAGGCGCAACATGGAAGTGTATGTAGATGACATGATAGTTAAGTCAAGGCAAAAACTTGAGCACCTTTCCGATCTAAGGGAAGCCTTGGAAGCACTTCGCAAATACCGCATGAAGCTGAAGCCAGAAAAATGCTCGTTTGCAGCACCAGATGGCAAGTTTCTAGGATTCATCGTAAGCTCTCGAGGAATCGAAGCGAATCCCAAGAAAGTACAAGCCATCCCTGAAATGGGGTCTCCTCGTTCCCCAAAGGATGCTAAAAAAATAGCTGAATGTATGGCTGCCCTTAACCAGTTCATCAGCCGTTCTACTGAAAGAGCTTTACCGTTCTTCAAAATATTACGGATGAAGCAGTCATTTTGCTGGAATGAAGAATGTATGCACGCCTTTGATTAGTTAAAACAACACTTAGCACATCTCCCCATCATTACCTCACCTGAGCCAGGCGAGAGTCTAAGCATTTACTTGGCCGTTTCTGAAAACACTACAAGTGCAGTGTTGGTAGCTGACTGCCAAGGACAACAACTCCCAGTATATTTCGTAAATCAGACCCTTAAGGATCCAGAAAAAAGGTATCCCACAATTGAGAAAATCGCTCTAGCCCTAGTTACCGCCGCACAGAAATTGAGACCTTATTTCCAATCTCATACCATAACCGTGCTCACTAACCTCCCATTTAGAAGCCACTCTCAAAGCTGAATTGTTCAGGTAGGATGCTAAGTTGGGCGGTGGAACTCTCGGAGTACAATATACATTATCAACCTCGAAGAGCTATTAAGGCCCAAGAGTTAGATGACTTCCTAGTAGAATGTGACTTCAACTCCGAAGCACCTGAATCAGCCATGGTCCATGAAGAAAAGCCCACTTGGAAGGTGTTTGTGGATGGATCCACAAATCAGGAGGGCCACGATGCAGAGATAGTGCTGGTAAATCCAGAAGGGAAATGTGTAGAGTATGTGGTAAAGATGAATTTTGAGGCCACTAACAATGAAACCAAGTACGAAGCATTATTGCTAGGACTTGATTTTGCCAACGCCGCAGGAGCCAAATGTGTGGAGATCTTGAATGATTCCGAATTGATAGTAAATCAGGTTACCGGGAAATATGGGGCTAAAGAGCCTCACTTAGCTCAGTACCTTAAGCTAGTCAAAACAAAGATATCCGAGTTAAAAGGCTTTAGCATACAAGGAACATCTCGAGAAGACAATCAGCGTGTGGATGAATTAAGCCGCCTAGCTAGCACCAAACGCACGTTAGAGCAACAAAAAAGGCATATACAAGTGCAAGAAGCTAACATCAAATATTTGAACAAGTAGGCACACACAAACGTAATGCAAGTGCAGCACGAGGACGGCTGGATGCATGCAATTTTAGACTTCATCCTTCAAGGAAAAGAACCTACAGATAAAAATGAGGCGCAGAGGCTATGAAGGCAAGCACCTCGCTTCGTAATAATTGACCAACAACTCTATAAGAGGTCCTTCATCCATCCATTGTGAAATGTCTGACATTAAAAGAAGGAAATTATGTACAACAACAACAACAACCACCCAGTACCTCAATGGGCTCCCGCACAGGCAGGGTCTGGGGGGGTAGATGTAGAAGAAGGAAATTATGTACAATAACAACAAACTCAGTGCCTCAAAGGGCTTCCGCCTAAGCAGGGTCTGGGGGGATAGATATACGCAGCCTTCCCCCTTCGGGGAGCTACCCTAACGAAAGGCTGTTTCCGGGAACCCCCAACCCGAGAAAGCAGTTCCGCCGCATAGAGCGAGTGACCTGGCAGCAGGAGAGAAACAAATGAGTAGGGCACACACACGGCAGGCACAACAACAAACAAACAAACACATAGACGTAAATCGAGAAAGCAAGCTACATTGGCGTAAATCGAAGAAGAAAGAGATAGAGATTGAGGTACAAAATGAAATAGGGATAGGGATAGAGCTAGAGATGAAGATGAAGATAGGATAGAGATATGTAAGCAAGTGGTAGTGCCAGGAGTTAGTACACCACCTACGAACACCAGCAGGATGACGAGGCCTAGAACTATTAAGCTCAACTACCCTACTTCAATTGGAGCCTCTATTACCCCTATGCTAGCCCTCCATTGGACCCTATCTATGGCCATCTCCTCCCAAAGGTTTAAGTGGGTGAGGTCTTGTCGGATCGTCTCCATCCATCTTTTCTTTGGCCTGCCTCTCCCTCTTCTACCTAGCGTAGTAAGGGGTTGTTCGCATCTCCTAACTGGAGCATTGTCCGGTCTCCTTCTGACATATCCGAACCACCTTAGACGTTGCTCTCTCAATTTATCTTCAATGGAGGCTACGCCCAATTTTCCTCTTATGACGTCGTTTCTGATCCTATCCTTCCTTGTTTGTCCGCACATCCACCTCAGCATTCGCATCTCCGTCACCTTCATCTTCTGTGTATGCTGTAGTTTCATTGCCCTGCACTCCGCCCCATACGTCAGGGTTGGTCTCACAACCGTCTTATGGTAGCTACCCTTTAGCTTCAGGGGGAACTTTCCATCACAAAGTACCGCGGAGGCCATCCTCCGCTTATGCCATTCCGCTTTAATCCGATATTTGACATCCTCGTCCACTTCGCCGTTGTGTTGTATCATGGACCCCAGGTACCTGAAGCTCTTCTTCTTCGATATGGCCTCAGAACCGATCTTGACGTCTTCCCGGCTAGGCATAGAAGAGGGATCGAACTTAAGTTTCATGTGCTCGGTCTTGGCTCTGCTTAGTTGTAAACCCTTCGACTCCAGTACCCCTCTCCACAGTTCCAGCTTCTCATTTACCTCATCCCGCGACTCCACCACCAACACAATGTCATGTGCAAAAAGCATGCACCAAGGTATACATTCCTGGATGTGCCTAGTGAGCTCATCCATAACCAGGATGAACAGATAGGGTCTCAAAGCTGACCCTTGGTGTACCCCTACTATAATCGAGAAGCGTCTGTCTCCCCATCCACGGTGCGCACCGTAGTCTGTGCCTCCTCGTACATGTCTCTAATGGCTCGGATGTAGGGCGCGGGGATGCCTTTCCTAGAAGAAGGAAATTATGTGTTAAGGGAAATTCACGAAGGTATTTGTGGGGTTCATATTAGAAGACGAATGTTAACAGGGATGGCGTTAAGGACGGGATACTTCTAGCCCACCATGAAAAAAGACACAGACACCCTTGTGCAAAAATGTGACAAATGCGAAAGGTTTGCACCACCCATCCATGCTCTGGCAGTACCGTTACCCCCCATCATGGATCCAATACCATTTGATCAATGGGGAATGGACATCTTGGGGCCGTTCCCATTAGCCAGCGGACAAAGAAAATTCTGATAGTAGCAATAGACTATTTCAGCAAATGGGTGGAAGCTGAAGCGGTAGCCAAAATCACAGATAACGCCACTCATCAATTTTTGTGGAAAAATATTATCATCTGTTTTGGAATTTCTCAAGCCATTGTAATTGACAATGGGATGCAATTTGACTCACCACGATTCCGTAAGTATTGTCAACATATGAAGATTGCCCCTCACTTCACATCTATGGCTTACCCTCAAAGCAACGGACAAGAAGAAGCAAAAAAACAAGCAAATACTTGGTAGGCTCTGGCGAAGATTAGATGAAGCCAAAGGCAGGTGGCCGGAGGAGCTACTTGGAGTCCTATGGGCCCACCACACTATTTACCATGTAGCCACAGGGGAAACTCCATTTATGTTAACTTATGGTGCTGAAGCTGTAATCCCAGTGGAAATAGGAGAGCCTAGCTACCGCATGCAATATTACCTTAACCTTAAGAATGAAAATCAACGAAGGCACTCCCTAGATTTGGTAGATGAGGTTCGGGAAGACGCCCTTCTTCGATCAAAAGCAGCGTATATCTCAATATTATAACCAACATGTGAATCCGATGAGTGTAGAAATAGGAGACCTTGTCCTTCACCGAGCAAGTGTCACTCAGCAAGGCATAGGAGCTGGTAAGGTCACGGCAAACTGGGAAGGACCGTACTAGGTAGCCAAAAAACTTAGAAATGGGAGTTATAAATTGGAATGAGTCAACGGCACTAAAATATCACGAGCCTGGAACATAAAGAACCTCAAGAGGTACTACATATAGCTAACCATACCTTAGGGATGTAAATAAGAATGAAATGTTAAAGTACACTTACATGATATTAGGGCAAGGTAAGTTCCAAGCAAGTCATGGTAGCTTATGTAAACGGTTAAGTGAATGTTTTGTTTGTAATAAAGTCATATGCGTTTTGTTATAAGCATTACCGTGTGACTTATGCAACGAGCAAAACAAAAGAGAAAGGAATTCCCAGACAAAGAGAAAGGAGAACGAACATTAGAAAGAAAGGGAGGAAAAAGTCTGTATATTCATGGGTATACCCTTTACACGGTAAAACAAAATGGTGCCAGAAGACCCTTAAGAGCATAAAATGCTCGTACAAAAAGAAGGGACCTGCACGTCTATGGTCTTTTAACAAAAAAATACTAACGGGCGGCTAAGATGGACCGGTCCCAGATGCTCCAGACCCTCCAGGCTCTCCTCTTGAACGGATGACATCCTAGTGGAACTGATCTGCTCCTCATTGAAGGAGTTCGCGGCTAATGTCAGGAACATGACAAACCAAGCTGCGGGCGAACCCTGAAAGACCCGAGGTAACGCCTTGCTACTAAGAAGAGCTCATCGGAATTCACTGCTTACTTTAAAGTGCGAAATGACCTCCGCAGCATCCTCCATGGTCCTAGATGCTTCTGTTTGGTGACGCTCCATCTCAACGCAGAGCTCAGCCTAGCTAGCCAACAGGTCTTCCTTCAACCTCTGATTCTCCATGAGCAATCTGTGGGCCTCTACCGCCACCCTTTCCCTCTCCTCCTTCATTAACCGTGCCTCTGCGGCCATCATCTCCTTCTCCTCCCTTGCCAATCTCGCCTCGGCTACCGTTGCTTCCTTTTCTTCGGTCAAACAAAGCACGGTTCTGCTCTCTTCAGCCTTTTCTTCTTTTATTACCTTATTCTCCTCCTTGAACCGCGTTAATTCCTGCATAGTTGCCTTCCACTCACGAAACCACCCCAAGGCCATGACGGTGGACCAAAAGCTAATCTGCAATCACAACATGAACATGTAAATTTGAGATAATAGTGAATTTAGGTAACTAATATGAACTGTACCTTCAAAGCATTAGTGGCAATCGTGTCCCCAGTAGCCATTTGAGGGCCTTCTGAAGGGAGGGCGGCCAAGCTAACGTGTTGAATAGCACTAATGCCTTGATGGGGAGAATAGGAGCCCGAACCCCTAAGTTGGGAAGCCTCGCCTGAAGGAATCTCACCTACCACGGACACCCCGCCTTGCAAAGGAAGGGGCAGAGGCTAAGAAGAAAGACCGAAGGGATCTTTGGAGGTTGACAAGTCAATATGGAAAGGAGGGAGGAACCTATCCACACCTCCTTCAGAAGATGGTCCCTACATTAATACCGGGGTTTCCAACAAGAGTTCACTCCCCAAAGAGACCAGGGCAGGTGGCAACACCTTCATAGGAGAAGGGGTTCCCTCTGAAGAAACCACAGGCAAGGGTGGAAGCGTTCCCTCTTGTCTCAGGCCCTCAGAAGGAGCATCCACTTCTTCACTAGGCGGTTGAATCTCTGGTGACACGCTCGGTACTATAACAGAGGCTGGGGCCGGTTCCTCCCTAGCTGTTTCAGATAAAGGAGTTGGGGCCTCAGGCGTAGTTTCTGACTCCTCCTCAATCAAAGTCTCAGCTGCCGCCACCTCCTGTGGCTGGGACACAGCTTGGGGAATAGCCTCCCCCGACTGGGACATGGCTTACGGAATAGTCCCCTCCGACTGTGGCATAGAAACGCCCATTCCTTGTTCACTATGGGCTGGCAGTATCCTCTCTGAAGAAGGAGAGGCCTGAACAATAGGTACCTCCGGGACATTCTCCAGAGAAGGAGATACCACAGGACTATTACCAGCAGCTCGGGCCTTGCTAGCAACATTCTTAGACAGTGTAACCTTTTTAGGAGGCTCCTCCCCACTCCCGGCTATGGCCCTCTTCCATTTTGCCGTGGTCTTCCTACCCCCAGCTTCGCTCCTTTTCTCTTTTTGCCTTAACTCCTCATGATAGGCCTCGGTTAGCCCCCAATATCTACCTGAGCCTTTTATCCTAGGAAGAGAAGGGAAAATAACCAAGATAGAGATTAATGATATAAATTCAAGGTAAAGAAAACTTCCTTCATCTTTGGAGAGACCACTCACTACTAATCGGAAGGGCACATAAGCCCGCCTTAACCAACGCATTCTCTTGTGACAGCACCTCCTTGCTGGCCAGATAATGTGAGTCCAAATCCCTTTCAAAATACCGAACCACCTCTTTATCAAGAGAAGATAGCTCGTCTTTTGAAAGGATACTGCACTTGTTCAGCGCAGTCCAATAAACAGGAATATTAAGAAGCTGTGGAGGCCTCACCCAAACAAACTTATTTTGCCAGAAATTCAATTTGGAAGGGTTAAGTTCCACAAACTTGACCCCTGGCTTGCCCTCAAAGGTAACTACCCCCCTGAGCTACTTAGCCCTAAAAAGATAATCAAAGCTACGTGTGGCAGGAGTTAGCCTTCCACAAAACAAGTAAGCGAATAACCATAAATGTTACAAAAATTGTTGGGAATAATCTGACTAGGACATAGCGAATATTGTCTAAAGACTCATTTAAGAATGCCCGATCAAGGAAATCGCAAACCGGCTTCTAAAGAATCTATGGTAACAGAAAAGAATTCAGGTGAGTTAGGGTACAATATGTTGTCGTTCTCCCCGGGCCCATGATTTCATAATCATTTAGAAAATAATATTTTCATGAAATCATTTTACCCCCTCCGTTATGGCCATCGAGGACACAAGTGACCCAAAGGAAGAGCTAAAGCCGCCTCAGGAAACTGAGCGCGTACAGCTAGTTCGTCCGGGGACTTTAAAGAGGGAGGAGCCAGTTGAGATAAAGGCTCTACCGCCATTCTCTTCTCAGAGGATGCCTCTCCAGTTTGGCCTTGGTGTCCACCACTCTTGTGCGCACGTTTTGGAGCCATTTTGCTAGAACAAAAAAGAAAAAAGAAACAAAGAAGAAGGTTAGAAAGGGAGTCTTACATTGACAAACACTAGATGGCTCAGCAAAGTCCCCTTTCAGCAAGACGGGGGTGTTCATCTCTGACAATGAGGAGGCACTTTCGGGACCAGGCCAATAGGCAGAGGGAGAAACCGTTTCATTAGGAAGCACCCCCACCTCCTCAGGACACAAAAGAGGAAAATCGGCCAAATGAGCCTCTTCGTAAGGTTCCCAGGTTCCTCCATGGAAGCCCTAACAAAGCTAGATGGATCTAAAAATAGAGAAAGGAAACCCAAACAAAGTAAAATCAAGCTTATTTTAACCGAAAATACATAAAAACGAGCGCAAACTCAAGTCAAAACGAGGAAAGAAGAGCAAGTGAAGAAACCTGAAGAGAAAGAAGAATCGTGTGAGAGAATAGAAAGAATTGTTTAGGGCTTTTAGCAAATGGTCAAGGGCCTTAAAGACTTGGGGAAAAAGAAAGGGCCGATGGAGCAAGGAGAGAGTTGCACGTGGCACTCCGCGATTTCAATTAATGCAACTCTGGACGCTGGGGGCTGGCGGTTGTTTTGCTCCAATTGAAATGGGCGCACGAAATACTCGGCGAGGTAAACTTTCACCTAACGTGAGAGCCCGCGGTTGTTTGTGTCCCCATCTAACACTGGGGGCTAGCGATTGTTTTGCTCCGATTCAAATGGGAGCACGAAGTACTCGGGCCCGGTAAACTTTCACCTAACGTGAGAGCCCGCGGATATTTGTGTCCCCATCTAACACCTGGGGCTAGCGGTTGTTTTGCTCCAATTGAAATGGGAGCACATAGTACTCGGGCGCCATAAACTTTCACCTAACGTGAGAGCCCGCGGTTATTTGTGTCCCTATCTAACACCAGGGACTGGCGGTTGTTTTTCTCTGATTGAAATGGGAGCACAAAGTACTCGAGCACGGTAAAATTTCACCTCATGTGAGAGCCCGCGGTTGTTTATGTCCCCATCGAACACCGGGGCCTGGCGGTTGTTTTGCTCCAATTGAAATGGGAGCATGAAGTACTAAGGCGCGGTAAACTTTCACCTAACGTGAGAGCCCTCAGTTATTTGTGTCCCCATCTAACGTCGGGGGCTGGCGGTTGTTTTGCTCCAAGAGAAATGGGCTAAAAAACATAATGACCAAAATAGAATAAGAGCACACAATTACGTGAACTTGTTTGACATTAAGTATACAAACGAACAACATAAAGTGTAACCTTACAAAAAGTTAGCCTACAAAGCGGGGGCTGTTAATTACAATCATGGCAAAAACCCCCAAAAGTGTTTACATCCCGATAATAATAATACACAAAAAGATCATTAAAACTATAAAAATCTACCCAAAAGGAGCATAATGCACCAAGGGATCATCTCCGCAGCGGAACAGGGATCTAGAATATGAGAATAGCTGAGTCTGGAATTCACCCCCCATAGTGCCCCAAAAAAGAAATATGACCGCGAAGGTCACCACGAAGAGCACTTCGAAAACCTGGTTGTGAGCAGTAAACACCAAGTACTCTCGGGATACTGTGGAGCTTGTGATGACCGGGTCCCATCTGCCACTAGGCCAGGGCAGTTGGATGTACAACCGACACCGCCTCACCCAAGTGGAAGGATCCTCCACATCAGACAAAGTCCAAATTGTAAACACAGGACTTCGAAGTGTGATCAGGCACAAAATAGGCGAATTCGTCGACACATCCCACTAATTAGAAATTTTAACATCCCGGCAAGAGGTCAGATCATCACAAACCATGTATGCGAAGACCATTCTGCGTGAAAGTCTAGTCCTAGTATCCTAACGAACTAAGTAAGGACGGTTGTGAGCACCCTCTTAGTAGTGACCCCAATCAGACAAAAAGAAAAGTTCCACATTTAAACAAACATGATCTATAAATGAAATATTTCGGGGACCCACTTCAAGGGTTCCCCAAAAATTCCATTCATCTTCCCAAAAGTGCACTTGATACTCACTAGGCCATGGGCCATAGTAGGGATATCTCAGATCCATCCCCATAAGAAAACGATAAAACCCAATTTGCAGATCGGTATCAAAACACCCAAAAACTAAGTTTAGAGGAGAGTCTAGGTAACTTGCTGAAATATCTTCGGGTAATGCCACTAACTGGGGTACACCTAAAGCGGGATTGCAAACAAACAACTGTGAAAGGTTGTAGTCCCGGCATAACACCAAACCACCTTGAACGGCCATAACACGAACGTTATCAGTTAACGCCTCAAGCACTTCAGGTGGCATAACAAGAGAAAAATCTCCTGAAAATGAAAACACCTCTAGGTTATCATGAGAAAAGTCACTCTCCACTTGCAAGAAAATCCCATCCGCACAATGTCTAAGAGTGTTAAAAGATTGTTTTTCGATAAAGTCATAATCCAAAAGTAAACCAAAAAAACTCAAAAAACGTACAAGAAATTCTTAAAAGTGACTTGGCTGGAAGCCAAGACATGATTTCACGACTAATATCCTCTGAGAAAACTTGAAAATGAGAAAACTTGAAAACTTGGATATAAGAAAACTTGGAAAAACCAAAGCTAATGATGAGGAAAATGACAAGGCCATAAGGGGTATTTATAGTTAAACACTTTAAGGCCAAAAGCACTTTGGCCCCAAAGTAGGGGGCTAATTTAACTACAAAAATAACCCATTCTAGAAGACAGTAGAAGTAATACCTAGACACTACCGCTCCCTCAACCCATACCGTCCCACCATCCATACCGTCCCTCCATCCATACTGCCCCCCAGTGTCATGGGCATGATAGTGTTAATAACCGTGACATTGCCGGCGGGTCACCCGATGGGCTTAATTAATTAGGATTACTTTACAAATATTATATTTAGGTAATTTAGATGTCATTAGAGTATTTTTCTTATCTTGTTTATCAATTTTCAGGAATTCCTTGTTATACAAGGATTAGGATTCCTTGTTAGATTAGGAGTGGGTCTAGGCCAAGAGATGCACCTATATAAAGGCTCCCTTGTTATTATTTTTTCTCATTCAATAAAATTATCAAGATTCTTATTTTCTCTTGTCTATTTTCTCTCAATTCTCATTTTAATTCAATTCTCTTTCTCTCCTCACCTAACCCTTATTTCCCACGAACATATGCTCAAGAACCTCTACATTTAAGAACATATGTTCAAGATCCTTTACGTTCAAGAACTTCTCCTTCCCAAACCCTAACCCTTGGGTTTGTGACAAAGTGGTATTAGAGCCATCTTCTGATCAAGAAGCTGGCCGTTATAAGAAATAAATCCGCTACAAATATGTCTTCATTTGATGAGACTTTTGAAAGCCAAGGATGAGTCTCAACCCTTGAGAAAAGATTGGATAAACTTGATGATTGGCGCCGAGTGCAGCAAAAGATCATCGAAGGCTTGAAATTAACAACGTAGGGTTTGAAGGCAGCCTCCGATCACTTGAGGACCACCATGGACAAATTGAACGAAGAGCAAAAAGAGATGAAGTTCACCATGACGTCTCTTGATGACTCCGTCAAGCAGATGCTGCGAAAGATGGATAAAATACCTGAGATCGAAGCCCAAAACAAAGCTGAGGAATCGGGGAGTTATGTGAGTGTTGGAGGGCAAGGAGTTCTCCCACCGCCACAACCACTGCAGCGTGCACCCGAGCCAAGAGGACCCAGGGTCCCAACCGGGTACGAGGACGGAAGCAACCCGAGCAGGCACGATGGTAGCACACTATCCGGATCAATGCACCGTAACGCAAAGCTATAATTTTAGAGGTTTGATGGCACCAACCCATGTGCATGGATCCGTAAGTGCCTCAAATACTATAGGTGGTAACAAGTACCCACAGAGGAGTGGGTAGATTATGCCTCGAGTCATATGCATGATTATGGGGACGTGTGGTATCACGCCTTAGCGATAAGGCATCCTAACATGACTTGGCAATTTTTTATTGATGAATTATGCAAGAGGTTCGAGGACAGATCTTTTCAGGACGTGGTGGAAGAGTTCAATAAAATTTCTCAAACCGGGACCGTGGAAGAATATGGGATACGTTTTGAAGAATTGAAGAGTTGGATGTTGCTTTATCACCCTACATTGAGCGAGGCCTATTTCGTGTCAAACTTTGTTAGCGGGTGAAAGCCCGCGATGCGCTCGGCTATCAAAGCCAACCATCCCATGGACGTGACTTTTGCATTGGAACATGCCAAATTGCAAGAAATAGCGATCGCAGAGATCGAGAACGCTACCGGAGGCAAGCCAACCTTTAACAAACAGTCTTGCGGAGCCAAGTCAGGGTCCTCGCTGAGGTCAGGGCCATCCGTGTCCTTCCACAGCAGTGCGCAGTCTCAAGCGTCCGTGTCCAGGCCCAGCACACCATGGGCAAACGTGTCCTCTGGTTCCAACGCACCAAGACATGAGCCCGGGCAGTGCTACAAGTTCCACGAGAGGTATTATCCTGGCCATGTTTACAAGAATAAACAATTGCAAAGCATGGAAGGACAAGAAGAAGAGGAGGATGAACTAGAAGAAACTGAGGAGGTTGTTCCTCAAGAAGAAGGCGATGGTGTCATGTAGATCTCTTTGAGTGCATTGTCGGGGCGCATCACTCATAACACGTTACACTTGAGAGGATCCATCAACAGGAGAACGGTGACAATCTTGGTGGATAGTGGGAGCACGAATAGCTTCTTAGATGCGCACGTTGTCCAAGAGCTCAAACTTGAGACCGTCCCAACCGTTGTCATGACAGTCACTGTGGACAACGATGAGAGTTTGGTGAGCTATCAAAAGTGCATGAAGTTGAAGTGGAAAGTTCAAGGAACAACCTTCACAGATGACTTGAGGGTCCTTGACTTGAGGGGTAATGATATGGTGTTAGGGGTAGATTGGCTACAAAAGTATGGGCCCGTGACTTTTGACATCACTAATTTGAAGTTCTCTTACATCAAGGAAGGAAAAGCTGTGCACCTCCAAGGAGCAGCTGAGCAAGCTTCTTTACAATCAATCTCGGAGAAGGGAATCGCTAGATTCTTGAAGAAGAAGATTGGGTGTGTAGTGGGCCACCTGTTCATGGCCACGACAGTATAGAGCACCAAGGCGCAGATGCATCCTGACCTTGCGCAGCTGCTGCACCAGTACCGGGATGTCTTTGACATCCCAAAGTCACTTCCACCAAAGCGCACGCATGACCACATCATTCCTACGCTACCTGAGGCCAAACCGGTTAACATACACCCTTACCGCTACCCACATGCACAAAAGGATGAGATTGAGAAACAAGTTAAAGAGATGTTGGTCTCATCCATCATCCAATCAAGTAAGAGTCCCTTTGCCTCTCCTATTTTATTGGTACACAAGAAAGATGGCACGTATAGATTCTGTGTGGACTACCGTCAGCTACATAGCATGATGATCAAAGACAAGTTTCCCATTCCCGTGATTGATGACCTGTTGGATGAGTTGAGGGGAGCTTGTGTTTTCTCCAAGATTGACCTGAGGGCCGGGTATCACCAGATCCAGATCCGAGGGGAGGATAGGCACAAGATGGCCTTGAGGACACACCATGGACACTACAAGTTCCGTGTCATGCCCTTTAGGTTAACAAACGCACCCGCCACCTTCCAGGCCTTAATGAATGAGGTATTTGCACCGTTCTTACGCAAGTTAGTCTTGGTTTTCTTCGATGACATCCTCGTTTACAATCCAAGCATGCATGCGCACCTTGCGCACTTCGACAAGGTACTGGAGACATTACATGCGCACTATTTGTATGCCAAGCGCAGCAAGTTTGCATTTGGCCGGGACCATGCCGAGTACTTGGGGCACGTGCTATCCAAAGAAGGGGTAGCTATGAATGACGGGAAGATAGAGGCTATGAAGGATTGGCCTACAACGAAGAACATAAAAGGGCTCGGGGGTTCTTGGGGTTGATGGGCTACTACCGCAAGTTTGTGAAAAGGGTATAGCACTATTAGCAAACCGTTGACAAACCTCCTCAAGAAGGGGGAATTCCATTGGAGTATTGAGGCGCAACACGCATTTGAGGCACTCAAGCAAGCCATGATGACGGTTCCGGTGTTGACACTACCGGAATTTAGCAAGCCATTCGTGTTGGAGACGGACGCTTGTGGCGTGGGCATTGGTGCTGTGTTGTTACAAGGAGGAAGGCCCCTCGCTTACTTGAGTAAGGCACTAGGATCGCGTCATCTAGGCCTATCTTTGTACGAGAAGGAGTTAATGGAAATGCTCATGGCAGTGGAAAATTGGAGACATTACTTGATGGACAACCCCTTCATCATCAAGACTGACCATGCTAGTTTGCGCTTCCTACTTGAGCAACGCATCATGACCCAGCTGCAGCAAAAAGGGATGTCAAAGCTGATGGGCCTGAGCTACCGGATTTTGTACCGCAAGGGGGCTGAGAACAAGGCAGTTGATGCACTGTCAAGGCGTAATGAGGACACTACAGACGCATCATGTGTGTTGATGACTACGGTGGTGCCCCAATGGGTGCGTGAGGTTGCGGAGAGCTGTGACAAGGATGCACACGCTTTAGAACTCATTGCACAGCTGGTTCTGGATCCAACAGGACATGATCCATTCACATATAAGGATGGGGTGCTTCGTTACAAGAGAAGAATCTATGAGGGCTGTGCCGCGGAACTCAGGGAAAAGATTATGGAGGCCTTGCATGACTCTCCTTTGGGTAGACATTCAAGGGTGCAAGGCACACTTATGAGGGCAAAAGGGCTGTTTTACTGGCCAAACATGAAGCGCAGCGTTGTGGAGTGGGTTGGAAACTGTGACGTATGTCAGCGCACCAAGGGGGAGCATGTTCCCTACCCAAGCCTGCTGCAGCCCCTGCCAGTTCCGAGCCAAGTGTGGGACAGTGTCAGCATGGATTTCATCGAAGGGCTACCGAAATCATTGGGCAAGGACATGATCTTGGTGGTGGTGGATATATTAACCAAGTACGCACACTTTATGACGCTTGCGCACCCCTATACCGTAACAAAAGTAGCCCAAGTGTTCCTTGACAACATATATCGATTGCATGGGCTGCCCAAGAACATTGTTTCAAATCATGATGGAACCTTTCAGAGCTTGTTTTGGAAACAATTGTGTCGATTGGCAGGAATTGAACTCAACATGAGCAGTGCTCACCACCCCCAATCTGATGGCCAAACCGAACGAGTCAACTAATGCTTAGAGAATTATTTACAGGCGATGGCAGTGCACAAGCCCAAGCTGTGGGCTTAATGGCTTCCCTCGGCTGAATTTTGATACAACACTAATTACCACTCCTCACTCAAGTCTACTCCTTTCCATGAACTCTATGGCTACAAACCGCACATGCTAGCCCTAGACTACCTGTGCGTGTCCACATCCCAGCAATAGAGGACTTTACAAATGAAAGACAAAACATGGTCAACTTGCTCAAAGACAATTTACACGAGGCACCGCACAGGTACAAGCAGTAGGCTGACAAACGCAGGATTGAAAGGCAATTTTCGATAGGAGGCTGGGTTTACTTGAAGTTGCAGCTGTACCGTCAGACATCAGTGGCTATGAGAAGAAATTTGAAACTGGCAGCATAGTACTACGGGCCCTACAAGATCCTAGCACGTGTTGGAGAGGTAGCTTACAAGCTAGAGCTGCCTACGGGTTCCTTGCTCCACCCGGTGTTCCATGTCTTGCGCCTAAAGAAGAAACTAGGAGAGAATATAGCTCCAAGTATAGAACTACCTTGCTGTGACCAAGAAGGACAACCTAAAGTCAAGCCCCAAGCTGTCTGAAGCAGAGCACAATAACGCGCAGTGGGAAGAAGGTCGAGCAAGTCTTGGTCAAATGGGAGAACTTACAGGCCGATGCAGCCACATGGGAGGATTGGTCCTTCGTCTGGAGACAGTTTTGAGATTTCAATCCTTGAGGACAAGGATTGTTTGAAGGAGAGGGCAATGTCACGGGCATGACATTGTCAATAACCGACACATTGCCAACGGGTCACCCGATGGGCTCAATTAATTAGGATTACTTTACAAATATTATAGTTAGGTAATTTAGATGTCATTAGAGTATTTTTTCTTATCTTGTTTATCAATTTTCAGGAATTCCTTGTTAAACTAGGATTCCTTGTTAGATTAGGAGTGGGTCTTGGCCAAGAGGCGTGCCTATATAAAGGCTCACTTGTTATTATTTTTTCTCATTCAATAAAATTATCAAGATTCTTATTTTCTCTCATCTATTTTCTCTCAATTCTCATCTTAATTTAATTCTCTTTCTCTCCTCACCTAACCCTTGTTTCCCACGAACATACATTCAAGAACCTCTACGTTCAAGAACATACGTTCAAGATCCTTTACGTTCAAGAGCCTCTCCGTCCCAAACCCTAACCCCTGGGTTTGTAACACCCTGCTTATATCGTCCCTTCACCATTACCACCCCTTTACTCATACCATTCGTTCATCATTACTGCCCCTCTACCCATACCGTCCCTCTGCTCATACCGTCCCTTCACCATTACCGCCCCTTTACTCATACCATCCCTTCATCATTACCGGTCCCTCTACCATACCGTCCCTCCATCCATACTGCCCCCTTGCTCATACTGTCCCTTCACCATTACCACCCCTCTACTCATACCATCCCTTCATCATTACTGCCCCTCTGCCCATACCGTCCCTCTGCTCATACCATCCCTTCACCATTACGGCCCCTTCACTCATGCCGTCCCTTCATTATTACTGCCCCTCTAACCATACCCTCCCTCTACCCATACTGCCCCTCTGCCTGTACCGCCCCTCTGTCAACACCACCCCTCTCATCCAATAGCATCCATCTCAAGCACTCCCCACCCCCTATAAATATGAGATAAATCATAGAGCATAAGGCAAGGGACTTGAGCCTAGTTCCCGCTCTTCGGACCCAACCGAAAAACCCCGAAACAGGCAAAGACCCTTCGAATATCAAAAACGGCTTACTAGGTAGGCTAATTTAGTATAACTCATTTGATGTCTTCGTATTTGAGAATGAACAATTGCTCCCAAAATAAAGGGTCAAGCTATTCTGTGTATTACTACACTATTAATTGCTATTTATTATTATTATTTTTTATCTAAAATTTTTAAGTGCTATGTAAAGTGTTTGTTATAAAAAAAAAAAATATTAAAAGAGAGACTGTAAAAAAGTTAAGACAAGATGTCCTAAAAATTATTAAAAATAAGGAAAAATACCATAGATCAATAATTAAAGTCCTTCATTCCTTTTGCAAATTAATTAAGGCTATGTCAACAAAGTCTATGGAGCTCTTTGTCCAAACAAGCTCCTAAAAAGATCACATTTTGCTATAAGAGATTAAGAGCATCCTATGCTGATTTTTAAAAATCTTAGCATTTCTTTCAAGTCAAATACACTAAAGAATTGCAATCTTAGTAATGGAGAATAACATTAAAACATCTTTCCTTTTTTTCCTATGCCATGGAACTTTGTAGAAATGTATCCTCAACCAATCTTTGGCTAACCCACATCTAACCGAAAGTAGACAATAGTTTCCACCATAAATCCCAAGCCAATATACAATGCAAAAAGAAGGGGTCACGCATCTCCCCACTCTAGAATCATATAAGAGAGATCCCTAAAGACAAAGCCTCAAAAGATCTCCGCTATTGCAAGTAATCTTGAGTGTTAAACTTGTTAAGAAGTAAATACAACAAAAGGCCTCGAATCTAAATGATACCTGATGTAGTTTTAAAGAGTATTTTAAAACAGTTGCCAACAAGCATATGAGTTCATTATAGCTAAGTCAGGTATACTAGTGTTATACTAGTGTTGTATCCTTAGGGAATTAGTATAAAGTTCAATTCAATGTTTATCATGCAGTTAAAATTGGGTATTTGTGGAGAGAAAGTGACTTATTAAACTAACAGACGTAAAACAGCAAATAGTCAAATCAATTAAGGATAGCTTAGGGATAAATTAGGGTTAGCTTAAATCAAATCCCATTATTATATTCTATCATGACAACGACTTTTTATGATTTAGGTTACAAGCTCTAAACCTATATTAATATTAAACTAGGACTTAGGGTAATGAACTAGTCTAAGGGCATAACTCATCTTATCACTCTAGATGTAGCATAGATTATCTCAATAGCACTATTAAAATTTCTTCATCTCACCTAATTTTTTGTTAAACCTAGATCAATACTTAAGTTAGGGCTTAAGGTACTAAACTAATTTAAGGGCATACCTCATATTATCACTGTAGCTGTAATATGGATTATCTCAATAGTACTAACAACGTCCTTTGTCACTACTAATTATTTATATGAAGATTGTGTTCAGGGTTGGGTATAACCTCAACCATGACTACTCATGAAGAACATGTTATACTGCAGTCTAGGCTATAAACATAAGACAACGCATGAATAAAATTGGAAATCAAAACATGGCTACAAGCACATAATGTGAAAATTAACCTCAAAATATAAAACTCCCCCACAGGGATGTTGAAGTAGTATAATAAAAGTCACTATGGCACATAAAACATAAATCCGGGATCCAGATGGGTACCTATCCTTCCCCCCTAAACTAAGAGTCTACTTCTCCATAAGAGTTTTATACATCATAAATTCGAAAGAAAAAAAAGAAGAGAAAACTCATAGATTGAAAACTCCCTCAATCTATGTTTACTTGACTTTT
Source organism: Simmondsia chinensis (assembly GCA_018398585.1). NCBI lineage: Eukaryota > Viridiplantae > Streptophyta > Magnoliopsida > Caryophyllales > Simmondsiaceae > Simmondsia > Simmondsia chinensis. Next base: position 27,284,837 of record JAGTTD010000003.1, on the reverse strand, counting down.
GCTTCACTACTCTGACCCCTTGCGTTTCGGCCTTTGAGAAAATCTCAGTCTCTTTTGGTGGCTTGGGAAGGAGGAGAAGAGAAAATAGGGAAAAAATTCCCAAAAATTAGGTTTCCCCCTCCCTTTCTATAGAGGCGGCGTGACTTAGGGCACGGGCGTCTTTTTTTTTTTTTGGCAGCGTGCGTAGTTAACTCGAAATGTACGTAACTTTTGATTTGTAAAGAGTTACAGGAAAAATTATATATCAAATTGAAGCTCTCGAAGAGATCTATGTGATCCCAATAGTATTGTCATTAGAATTAGATAGTATGCGGGCATGAATGCTCTTCTTTTAACTTTTTTTCTCATTGTAAACTTAACCGATTGCCGAAATACATGGCGATTGATCTGTGCACCTAAAGGTAGACTTTTCTTGGCCAAATATTGACCCGGTTTGTATTTTTCTCACACGTGGTTAGGTTTCTCAACATAGTCTTCAAATTTGTCCAATTTCTCGCATTTTCACCGCTTTCCAAGTTGTCCTTGTTCCAATGCGTTTTAAACCTAAATACATATAAGTTATGCAATATCACACATGTAATAGCCAAAAATATTGTAGGAATGTGTTATAGAATATATAAAATAAGAGATACATCACATTCCCAAACCCAAACTTTTCTTGTCCTCAAGCAAGACTCAATTCAAACTAGCTGAGAGGGGAAGAGATTCAAACAAGCATATGGTTGCATGAATTGAACATGAAAAATATTATCTAAACACATTTAAGAGGGAATGCAAGAAAGAAGAATCCTCATGTAATGATATTATTACACCAGTTCTTGCCAGAGTCTTTGCCATTTAAGTCTTCCTACTAGTAAGTTTAAAACTTTCTCCCCTTATCTTACTCCAAACTTTATATATCAAACACGATTAGTGAGAATAAATAAAGGAACGAGTATCCCTAACAAATTACCCCTAAAAAAGTAGAAATCTCTAGTCTTTTCTTCTCTCTATCTCTTTTTTCCCCCCTCTTAGTAACTTATGGTCAGGCACGTCTTTTCAAGATTCATATAGCAAGTTTTCAGTTGGTGACTCTCAATCTAGTTGGCTCATGGCACCAAGTGAAGAGCACTCCTCGAACCTAATGGCTCGAGTCAAAGGAATTCACAACCTAAGTTGTCACTAGCACATACCTTAGAAGAATATCTCACTCAAATTAGGCATTGGTGCTTATCAAGGTGACTTATAGAAGTTGACTCTTCTTAAGTTTTCCCTGTGGCCTGTATAGCGAGCTTTCAACCGGTAGCTCCCGGTCCAGATGGCTCAATGTACTAAGTGTTGAAAAACCCCTATGGTCTTACTTGCTCGAAACACAGAGGCTACAAGAACCAACAAGTCACTGGTACTTACCTAATTAAAACAGGCATTGGTACCTCCTCATCATCATCATCATCATTATTATTATTATTATTATTATTATTATCATTATTATTATTATTATTATTATTATTATTATTATTATTATTATTATCATTATTATTATTATTTTTCTTGTCCTCTTTTTTTTTTCAAGAATGAATTCAAGAAAAAAAGATAGACTGGTGATTTCAACACTATTACAAGTAAAGTAATCAGTTCTAATTCCTAGAATTATTCCTACTGATACAACTTAATATGTGATGTTTACACAAGATTGAGATCCAACAAATTAAACTCTCAAATTGGTTTAAAGACAAAAATAGTGAAAACAATATTAGAATCTAAGAATAACCACATTACATAAAGTTTAAAATTTCTTGATACTTCTCAAATTTGAACTCAATATAATTCACACCAAGCTTGTCATGCAAAAGTTTAACTAATTTAAACTAAACAATACTAAAAGGATAAGAAAAACTTCAAACTACTCATGTCATCCCTAAACTCAAACCTTGCATTGTCCTCAATGCAACAAATATAGAAATAAACGAAGACAAAAGAAGGAAAGAGGTAGCCTGAGTAGTCGGGTGCGCTGATCCAATACAGTCGGCTAGGCTTGGTGTGGCAAAGTAAATCCCAAGATGGCATGTGAAGAGACAGAGCAACACAATAAGATAAATCAAGACAAATTGACCAAGTAGACTCGTTAAAAGTGTTAGGAAAAATTCATACTCCAAGTGCTCAGTACAACAAAGAAACAAAGTAATTAAGTGGATGTGAAAAACAAAGAGTCATAAAAAGTAAAGGGAGATTAATCCAAAAATCAAACAAAACTATGAAACCAAAAACAGACTCGGTTGCCTCCTAGAAGAACTAAGTTTAACTTCTTTAGCTAGACGCGGTGTAGAACTCACATTTGACCAAAATCTAAGGCAACGTCCTCGAAATAAATCATGTTGAGCTTATAAGGACTATCCCCAAACCCAATACTGCTTCTAAACCTGTGGCTATCAAGGAGAGGAATATGGCCAACATTGGGTTCTCGAATCTCTATACTATCATCCTTAGGCAATAACTTGTCAATTAACACATAATTATCCACATAGATATAGACATTACTCCAATCAGCACTTTTAATAGAATTGAATGCAGCCAACTCTACCAAATGCTCAATATCATCAACCTTGTAATACTCTAACTCATCCTCAATCTCAGGATGCTGAGCAATCGAGACATTCAATTTTCTCTTAAGGTTTTCGAAAGAAACCTCTAACACTCCCATCCTATAATGAATCATAGCATCGGCCGTTGCTAGGAATGGTCGACCTAGAGTGATAGGAGTGTTGTTTTTCGGCTAGGCATGGGGTCCACATCTAAACCAATAAAATCAATTGGGAAGTCAAACTTGTCAACTTTGACAAGTACGTCTTCCAACACCCCGTGAGGTATGCACTCTGACCTATCAGCTAACTAAAGTGTAACATTAGTTGGCTTAAGTTTTCCTATATCCAATTTTTTAAAAACTAAGTAAGGGATGAGGTTTACACTCGCTTCTAGATCTAAAAAGGCTTTACTAGTGTAACTCTCCCCAATGAAACATGGGACCATAAAGGCCCCGGGATCTCTGAACTTGGGTGGGGCACCCGACGCCAGAATACTACTCACTTTTTCAGTGAGTCCCTTCTTTGAAGTGTGCGCCTTTGCGCACTTCTTTTTCAAACAGAGGTTCTTGAGGAACTTGGCACATATAGGAATGTGTTTAATTGGGTCAATCAACGGTAGGTTGAATTTCATGTCTTTAAATAAGTCTATGAGCTTAGCCCTCTTTGAGTCGTCCTTTTCCTTTGGTGCTACAAAGTTCGTAGAGAAAGGAACAATGGGTTCATAAACTCTACCTCATGATCCCTCTCCATCAGCAGTGAGAGGGGGAGCCACGTCCTTCTTGACCTCAACCTCAACCTCAACTTCCCTAAGATTCTCCTCTCCTGAAATTGACACAACCTTAACTTGCTCACCAGTGCGCAAGCTAGGGTTAGAACTAGCCAACCCTGCTGGGTTTGTGAGTGGTTGAGAGGGTAATCTCCAATTTGGCAATGGAATAAGAATGAGATCGAACCAGTTGTGTAGTGTTCTCTATAAAGCAGAGCATACGCTCCTCGAACTATGAAGTATATCCCGGAGGTGGGAGAGGGGTGTTAACATGAGTAGTAGTAGAGTAAGGTTGAGCATCACACCTTTGCGCTCCTTGAAAAATAGAAGGGTTTGCATAACCTATAAACCCAAGTGTTTGCTGTTTTGTGGGTTGGATCTGATCATTGTTTTATCTCCACAAGAAGTTAAGATGATTTCGCCATCTTGGGTTTTACGTGCTCGAGTTTGGGTCATTGGTTTTCAAGTATCCCCAAGCTGCAGAAAATTGTTCCTGCACAAATTCAGGGTATTATGAGACATATGGACATTCCAACATAACATGAGCGCCAAAGCAAATACCACAAGGGTTGCCATCATTTGATAACCCAGCAGCGTTAACTACATAAACATTAGTAGGATTTGCTTGAAAAATCAATATTTGGTCAATCTTGATTTTCAACACTAAGTCATTGCATGGTTCCTTCTCATATATAGCATGTGTGTTCCCTTTAACTACCCTAGCTGAAGAGGCTTGGTGCAGGGAGTGTTCACTAAAGCGCTAAAATAGCATCCATGCCTCATCCTCGTCTTGTTCGTTAAATGCTCTCCCACATGTAGCATTAGCCATCTATTTTTTGGGCGCCGTCAAACCATCATAAAAGTCCTGAACTAGAGCCCACTTAAGAGTTCCATGGTGGGGATAGCTTCGAAAGAGGTCCTTGTACCTATCCCAACTCTTGTGAAATTATTCTTGGTCGTTTTATTCAAAACTGTTTATGCTCGCCTAATAGCCATAGTTTTGGCCTTAGAATAGAACTTGATCAAAAACTTTTCTTGTAGATCCATCCAAGTTGTGACTTTAGCCCTAGGCAAGGACCGAAGCCACTAGCTCCATCTTTTAGCGAGAGCAGAAAAAGACATAGCCGAATTGTATCATGTGAGCCACCTTGATAATGACATGTTTTGCAAATTTTGAGAAAGGCGTCAAGGTGCTCGTATGGGTTCTCATTCGATTTCTCACAGAAAGTGGGAAGCATGTTGATAGTCTTCGGATTTATCTTGAAGTTTGCATTATCCACGATGGGTAACACAACTCCGGCTGGCACAATGTAAGTTTGGGGAAAAAATGATCCCCAATCTTATGTGAAGCCTCATTCGGCATAAGACAAAAAAAAGAAAAAGAAAAAAAATTTGTACGGTAAATAAGTAAATAATAAAAAATAAATAAATAAGTTAAAAAAAAAAAAATTAGAATGGAAAGTCGCAAGTTATATGAAATCAACAAACTAACAAAATAAAAATAACGAAGAGGAAAAAAGGGAGAAAAAAAAAAGAAGAAACTTGGCAATCACTTAAATATAATATAAAAAGAACTCATCAATTACTAAATTTAACTTTGGCTACCAATTCTCCGGCAACAGCTCCAAAAACATGATGTGGTTTTAAAGAGTACTTTAAAACTATTTACTCACAAGCGCACGAATTCGTTGTAGCTAAGTTAGATATACGGGTGTCGTATCCTCATGGAATCAATATAAAATTCAATTCAATGTTTATCAAACAGTTAAAATTGGGTTTTCGTACAAAGAGAGGGTATTATTAAACTAATACATGCAAAATGGTAAATAGTCAAATTAATCAAGGATAGTTTAGGGTATGAATTAGGATTAGCCTAAATCAAATCCATCATTATATTTTAGCAGGACAACTTTTTATGGTTTAGGCTATAAGCTCTAAAGTTAGAATAACATTAAACTAGAGCTTAGGGTAATGGATTAGTCTAAGGGCATAACCCATCTTATCACTCTAAGTGTAGAGTGGATTATCTCAATAGCACTACTGAATGCTTTCATCTCACTTAATTTCATGTTAAACCTAGATTAATACTTAAGTTACAGCTTAAGGTAATGAACTAGTCTAAGGGTATAACCCGTCTTATCACTCTAGATGCAGCAAGGATTATCTCAATGGCACTAATAGATTCTTTTGTCACTTCTAATTAAGTATTAATTTATATGAAGATTGTGTTTAGGGTTGGGTACAATCTCAACCCTTACCACTCAGGAAGAACATATTATATTACAATTTGGGCTACAAGCACAAGACAGAACGCGAAAAAAATTGGAAATCAAAACATGGCTACAAGCAAATAATAAGAAAACCCATTTAAAATATAAAACTCCCCATAGTGGTGTGAAAATAGTATAATAAAAGTCACTATCGCACATAAAACATAAATTTGGGATCCAGACGGCTACTCGTCCTTCACCCTTAAATGAAGAGTCTACCCCTCTATAGGAGTTTTATACATCACAAATTTAAAAGAAAACGTGAAGATAAAACCCATAGATATCACAAATTCAGAAGGAAAAGTGAAGAGAAAACTCATAGATGGAAGACTCCCTCGATCGATGTTTACTTGACTCTTGCTTTTATCCCCCGGTCCCAACCACTTGTGCTTTAGCCTTTGAGAAAATCCCGGTCTTTCTTGATGGCTCGGGGAAGGAGGAGAAGAGAAAATAGGGCAAAAATTCTAAAAAAATTAGGTCTCCTCCCCTCTTCATATCGAGGCGGCTTGACCAAGGGGCACGCGCTTCTTTTTTGGCTACTTGCGCAATTAATTTAAAACATGCATAACTTGATCCATAAGGAGTTGTGGGCCAAATATTATATATTAAATCGAAGCTCTTAAAGAGATCTACGTGATCGCTATGATATCATCAGTGGAATTACATAGTATGGGGTCATGAATACTCTTTTTTTTAACCTTTAGCTCATTTTAAGCTTGACCTATTGCCGAAATGCATGGCGATTGATCCATGCACCTGAAGATAGACTTTTCTTAGCCGAATATTGACCCGTTGGTCTTTTTCTCACACTTGGTCGGGTTTCTCAAGTCTTAAAATTTGTCCATTTTTGCTCGTTTTCACCGCTTTCCGAGTTGTCCCTACTCTAACACATTGCAAACCCAAATACACATAAATTATGCAATATTACACATGTAATAGTCAAAAATATCATAGGAATGTGTTATAAAATATTTAAAATACGAGATACATCAATACCTTAGTTTACCGAACATAAGAGCATAAAGAGAAATCTGGAAAAGGATTATCACTACTAGAAAACATGGAATTTCTGACCTTTTCTTCCATCATAATGTAGCCAGAATTCGGTCATAAAAAAGATTAACAACCAATTTGGAATGGAAAAATTTTGGTTGCTAAAAGTGTGGTCGTTAAAATATTGTGATGGATTTTAAGCGGTACTGTGACTGCTTTTGTGACAGCAGAGCGCTCACAATCTATGGCCGAAAAATCGGTCACAAATCTGTGACAGCTCATGCCATCACTCAAATTAGTTTTTTATGCAATATTTTACGTTACTACTTTATGCCAAGTAACGTATCATTTCGTTTGTCAATTATTTTGCATTGTATTTTAATTTAATATTAATCTTTTATAATTCAAATAATATGTAATATATTATATTTTAATACTAATTTTATTAGTCTTTAAGGACAAAACAATAAAAATAAAAATAAAAATAAAAATACAAAATACAAAATAAAAAAAATATCAATACATATGAAATATATATATATATATTCCTTTTTTTTTTTTTTTGTAATTGGCTTGACCTAAAGACATTGGCTAAAGTACATCGGAACAAATCATAAAAACAAACTATTAATCACAAGCACAATCATTAAACGATTCATTTTCGAACACGATCATAGAAATTAACTAATGACAGTATTCATATAAACATGTAAAACTAATAAATCTAAAATAAACTACTAATGATGAGCACGATCAACGAAGGAGGGTATGGTGGTTGACCGGTGGGATCATCTGGAGGTCACTGTCCTTGTCTCCCTCTCAAGAGCGCTCTAAATATCTTTTGCAAATCATTTACAGTATTCCATAGCTTAGAAACTTTAGCCTGAAGATGCGGCGTGTTAGACCGAGCATAGGACTATGAATGTCCCCATTGAGAGGCCCACATCTTTTGAGTGAGACCGTAGATACAATCTCTCGACGGTGTAGAGCCCATGGCAACACTCCAGGCATTTAAGTCAAAATCAGGTTGGGAGGGGCTTTTCCATATTTTTGACGCATTTCCTCTTCATATTTGCTCTAAAAAACATAATAGTAAATATAAATTACGAATACAAATTATGAAAATAATATAAGATGCATACAATAACAAATTATGGTACAGGATCATTGCATAAAATAAGACTTGCATTTCTACTGAAGAAATCTAAACTTAGTATTTCAATATTGGCTCCACTCTTTCGCCCTATCTTTCAAGTACAATGATTATGATGAATCAATATATATAGACTTTACCTCAACACCATTTATACTCTACCTCAACACCAACATCTCCAGAGAATTAATCCCAAGAGCCCTAAACTTAGTAAACTTAATGTTTTAAACTCTCATTTGCATTAGATGAGCCATGTTTAATCATGACGAACATTAAATCCCAAAATCATGTATTTTTTAGTAAGAAATAACCCAATCATGCCAACAGGCCTAAGAAAGTATACCAACATCATGAAGTTCATATGCTCTTCCTAAAATTCACCCAGTAGTAATTAGAATTCGTCGCAATCAGAATTTAGAAACTACTCAATCTAACCCGTTTTGTACTAACAACCTCCAAACAATACATTTATCCAAAGCATCATCAAAAGTAAAAAATGTGGACCCCATCCAATACACATTTCTAGTCCAAGGTGAGGACCACTAATGAATCATGAAACCAAGCTTCTAGTCATGCTGTCTCAGTCTAGAGATGGCAATGGGGTGGGTAAAACCCGTTACCCGTGGGTATCCGCCCCGTTTGGGGTGAGTATGGGTATAGATGATGCGGGTAACGGGTACGGGTAGGATACACATTTTAATGCCCATCACGGGTATGGGGCGGGTACGGATATAGGCTTGTACCCGCCTCGTACCCGCCCCACCCCGCCCCGCCTCGACCCACCTCGTACCCGCATGTATCCGCCCCGCTCTTCCCCGTACCCGCATATCCCCATTGTGTTACTTTATATAAAATAAATCTCTCAGGCAATTTATAATTATGAAGTCATGGTTATTATTAAAGGAAAAAAGAAAAGAATTTTATGTGTAATAAGTTGGACAATAGATAGGTAACAAGGTGGGTACGGGGAGGGGACGGGCGGGTATAGGGCGGGTTGGGTACCCGCTGGTAATGGGGTGGGTAATGGGTATGGGTTTGTACCCGTCGGGGCGGGTACATGTATCCACTTCATACCCGTGGCGGGTAATGGGGCGAGTACTGGTATAGAATTTGGGTGGCGGGTACGGGTATGGAGGAGGCGCCCCTCGTACCCGCCCCTCCCCATTGCCATCCCTATCTCAGCCACTATGAAATTTCTTACTTTTAAGTAAATGATACAAACTTAAAGATGAAATAAGCTAAGACAAAAGAAAAAAAAAAAAGCCTCGATCTAAACCACTTGAAGATAAAACAAGATGTATATTTATATTAAATCTTACCATAACCTCCCTTGATTTTTGGTCTATCCATTGACCCTTTTTATCCACTTTTTATATATATGGGTCATCTCAAATAACTCCACTTTTGATATTTTCCTGTCCGTCTCTTTCTCCTACAAAACCAAAATAAATATATAATCAACAACAACCTTAGTAGTATCATAATGCATTTACATCTTAAAAACTAAGAGAAAAGGTTACATCCAACCACAACAATAACAAATCCAGTGCCTCAAGGGCTCCTGCCTGAGCAGGGTCTTAGTGGGTAAGATGTACGCAGCTTTATCCCTTTAGGCTCTACTCGCTTCATGTGAATGAAATCAAAAACAATAGTTGAACAAACATGACATAAAGTGTCTATAACAAAAAAAAAAAAAAAAAAAAAAAAATTGCGTTAGTAGCCAGAGCTTTACAGGATAACAATTTCTATATACCATTAGTGTTGTAATTAGAATGCAATCCCCTAAAAAAATGATGGAAAATGTCTATAAATATCACAAGAAATGAAAAGCATCCATTATCATAACCTCTGATGCTCGGTTAAAACAGCTTCAAAGAACTACTAAAATAATAAGAAAAATGTCATAACTTACACAAAAATGCCATGACTTTTTTGTTTGAACTCTAATCCATGGAATGTTAAAAAAAAAACTCAAATCCATGGTAATGGGTACAATATACAAACCACAAATCAAGTTCTAAGCACAACTAAATATCCTATATTTTTTTGACTTTCTATTCTCAAAATAAATTGCAATTGCAATCATAAACAAAAAAAACTTTCACAATAACGTAATTTAAGAAAATATAACATGAATTACATACCCTCCCCTTTCTATGTTCTAAAAAGGTTATGGAACCACCCGTATGTTTATTTAGTCAACGATCCTCCTCTGTGCCTCTGTTGTTTTTGTTGGTTTTGGACAGCTCCATCCACTCTTCACTAAACCACTTGTCTCACAATTTATCTCAAAAAATTTGGGCTTATCCAGTAGGTGGATGAAGCTTCATATTGTCATCTCCTGCTTCTTTCACTTTTTCAAGGGCATGCTCTCGTTCCCAATGCAACAAATGTTTAAGTCGTTTCCTCAATTTATGTACAAACAATATATTCATAACTTATCCAGCTCCGTAGGCCAACAATAAGTCTCCTGTTATGTTATAAATAAAATTAATAATGTCAATATCATAAAACAAATATAAATAAGAAGATAAAAAAAAATATATGATATTGAATTAAACTTATTTTCATACTGAAAACTCCTTCCACAGTGCATCTTTGACATGTTGGAGAAATTTTTCTATGAGTTCCATGCACCTTGGAAGTGCTCAGTAATGAGCTTCAAAATAGATCCCAAAACTTGGGAATCAGAGAAATTGTTGTATATTATGCAACAACAAAGGTTATATAATTTTTATTTAGTTAAAAAAATATAATTGACAAATAAAGGTTCGAAGTACTTACCCAGCCTCATCGATTTCAATGTACCTACGAGCACGAGGATTGTTTGAATGATGGGGTGGTAATGGAGGCATTACAGCACTCACATGTACTGTAGTTGGAGGTCCGCAACTCCATAATGAGAGGGGCGTGGCCTCTCTTGAGACCCGAAATGAGGAGTTGGTCCTGATAGATTAAGTTGATATGAAAATGGTTTGCCATCTCCATAATATGGGGGACCATCCTTTTAATAGCCCATCTGAGCAGGCATATGGTGATAAATAGACGTACTAACTTCTCCAATTCCTTTTTTTTTTTTTTTTTGGGGGGGGGGGGGGGGGGGGGAAGGGCATCTCATAGTATCGTTGATGAGGAGATGTTGGACAGTAACCCCTTGAGGTTCCCTCTCCAATATAAGGAGGGGGCATCCCAAAAGACCAATGTTGAGTAGGTATGGGTTGACTATTATGAGGTGCCATGGATGTTGCCATGTCGGGGAGGAAGTAGGACCTGACCCATGTGGACTAGGAACTCTTGCATGAGCTCTTATAGATGAAGTCGTCATGGGACTAGAGCCAGTAGTTCGGGAGGAACTCAACCTAACACCCTCCGTGGATGAGGCCATCATCGGACTAAAGCCAATGATAGGGGAGGAACTCAACCGAGCACCCCGCATGATCTGCGCCATTAAATCAACAGTAATTTCACCTTGAAGGGGTATTTCAATGGGCACTTCATTTAAATATGCTAGAGGATATCTAGGTCCCCCTTCGGATCGCATTCCCTCTTGTTGGCCAGAACCACCCTTGTTAGAACCAAATCGACTATGAGCCAATTTATCTGCAACATCTAAGAATACAACAGACCACCGTACATATAATATAAAACAACATAGTAGTACAATCATAATAAAGCATGTAATGCATTAATAATCATGAAATAGTAATATAAAATGAAAATAAAAATAAAGTTCAATCATACATAAATAGTTTATGATTAATATCATTCATCTGAGTCTTCATCGTCCTAATTGAGTTCTCCATCATCGTCGTTATCACTATCGGCATTGTCTTCATCATCATCACCACTGTCATAGCCTTTCTTCACTTTCATTATCGTTGTGGTCCTCATGATCTTGATCACGCTCCTCTTCATTTGAGTTATGTTCATTTTCTCCTTCTTGTTCAGTGTTTCTCAGTATCTTTATAAGAATATCAGCAGGGGTCACTTCATCACCTTCGCCCGAAACAACAAGAATTGAAGGGTCATTAAGTTCAGTTGTGGGCATGATTAGTATTGGGGTTGAAATTTCATCTTCTTGGTAAAAATTTTCATTTTCAACAACAGAACTACTTGAAGGGATGTCTAATGTAGTCCTTGCTTTTGTTTTGCACACAACCCACCATTTTAGTGGCTCGCATTTTCTAGAAGGATAAGGTATGAAGTACACTTTTTGAGCTTGACATGCCAATACAAACAAATGATTACAATTTAGTCTCGACCTGTGCTGAATTTCAATATGTCCATGTTGAGGGTGTACTCTTGTTCCACGAAAAGGTGTCATACTAAGTGTACTTGGATAATACAACTTTATTGGAGCCATAACATTTCAACTCTAATATTTTAACCAACACACCATAATAATCATTTCCATTAGTATTACTATAGCTGCCTTTTCACGCATACCCCACTATTCATCGTTGACTTTCTTCGACCATATTCGACCGTGTGAAACTTAAACCCCTTCACAAAATAGCTGTTATAGTACTTGACCTGTTTTGTAGGTCCATGTGCAAGTTGGCATAGTCTGGGATTAATACTGTGGCGGCCTTCAAAAGCCTATATAACATAAAAAAATTATTTACTATAAATGCTCTTGTCTATAATTAACAAATTAAGGTTATCAGATTCTTAGGTAATTCTTAAACCATGATGCGAATTCCATTTCTCTTCTCATGACGAGTTTCATCGGAGACATATGGGAGTTGAAGACTTACCATTTCATCATAAATGCTATAAAATGACAAAGACATATGAGATATGTAATGAACATCATATATGAGACCCAGTATATTAAAATGTTACCATTAAACACGTACTTCAGAATCGGGGTCATCTCTTCACAATTAAGAAGCACATATAGATGAGCCATGTGACAATCATCATTATTTAACCGTTTTTGAACATTAGCAAGTCTTGTTATTCTCTCGGGGACGTTGAAGATTTATAATCGTCCATTTGATCCAACTTCCCCACCTTCATCATTATGTGGCACACGATTACATTGTGTTGGTGTATTTGGCTTGAAATAACAAGATGTGAATGTGGCAACTTCTTCAATTGAATATGCTTCAACTATTGAAGCCTCAACACGTGCCCTATTGTTGACCTTGCTTTTTAAAGTCTAAAGAAACTTCTCAAATACATACATTTACATATATTAAACAGGACCGGCCACCATAGCCTTAAATGCTAAATGAATTGGGAGATGCTCCATAGAATCGAAGAACGATGGAGGAAAAATTTTCTCCAATTTACATATAGTCTCCACAATATTGTGATATAACACCCTCAAATCATCAACACGAAACATAGTGCCATACAGATCCTCGAAAAAATGACTCAGTTCAGTCAATGCATTCCACACTAGACTAGGTAACAAATTGAATGCAACATGGAGTAATCTCTCCATAAAAACATGGCAATTATGGCTCTTCAAGCCCTCGATTGTACCCTACTAAACATTCATACATTTTGCAGTGTCAGAAGCATAATTATTTAGAACTCTTAGCCCTTTAACCCATTCACATAGTCAAATATTTTAGCTTTGTCTAATACATATGAGGAGCGCAATTTGTAAATTTTGTCACATTCATGCACCAAGTTTAAATGTGGGCGGAAACAAATAAGCTCAATCTCAACTCGACCTTTAATAGTGTCTTTCGTTTTGCTTGTATTCATAACTTTGTTGAATATATTACAAAACACATTTCTTTCAATATGCATTACATCAAGGTTATAGCGAATTAGATTCGTATACTAATAAGGTAATTCCCAAAACATGCTTTTCTTTACCCAATTATGTTTTTTCCCTTCCCTGAAATTTTCATAAGACTTGCCCCAAAATTGACATTGGGAAGACAACGTACTATGGATAACATTTGCTCACTAGAAGCTATCACTGGATAATCTCTCTCAATTATGTCCTTGGTGAAAGCATATCTTCGCCTCCTATATGGATGATCTATTGGCAAAATCGATGATGGCAATCAAAGTAACATGCTTTATTACTCAAATCTGAATGGAAAGCCTTTGATGAGTCCATATAATATGAACATCCAAGATTTCTACCAGTGCTCCAACTAGATAGCATTCCATACCTTAAAAAATCGCTTATAATCCACATGAGTGTAGCTCTCATGGTAAAATTTTTCTTTGTCAAAACATCATAAGTGACAGTCCCCTCTTCCCACAACATTTTCAATTCATCAATAAGGGGTCTTAGGAAAACATCGATATTGAAACTCAGATCCTTATGCCCAGAAATTACCATACTCAAAAACATATATGGTCGCTTCATGCACATCCATGACGGTAGATTGTATGGCACAATTATCATTGACCAACAAGAATAAGTTAGCCCCCCATTAGATGGATTAAATCCATTGGCACAAAGGCAAAGTCGAACATTTTGGACCTTTGAAGCAAACTATGGATGACTATGATTGAAATGCCTCCAAGCCTCAAAATCATAAGAACATGACATGATACCGTCTACATATTGATGTTCAGCATGCCATCTCATATGCTTTACTATTTGAGGATACATGAATAACCTCTACAATCTCGACGTGAGAGGAAAATATCAAAGGACCTTATATGGCACCAACATTGGTCGTTTTGCAGCAACATTTTTCCCTTTAAATCGAGGATGACCGCCTACAACACATGATAAGAATTCTTTATTTCCTTGGAGTAAATCATGCAACTATTTATACATACATCAATCTTTTCATACCCTAAACCAAGGGCTGCAACCATCTTTTTCGCCTCATAAAAGATTTTTGTTATTTGTTCGTTGGAGGGTAAACTATTTTCCATAATTGCACAAATTCTATTATAACATGCCTCACTCATATTAAAATCAAACTTGCAGTTTAACAATTGAGACATGATTGATAACCTAGTGTATGTAGAGCAACTATCCCACAAAAGTTTCTCAGCATCCACAATTAATGAATAAAACTTTGCAGCATTAGGATTCGAATTTTCTTCTACCGGTTGTTGCTCTTTAGTACTAGTATCCCAAGTCGAATCATGCCCAACAAACCCAAACTGAGGTCCTAATGCATTAATAACCATCTGATTATAAGGGTTAACACTTTCCATCTGAGTATTACATAGTTCATTTTGTTGTGATGATTGTCCATAATTACCGTAGTCTAGTGTTCTCATTTCATCAGGACTAGTCCATACCGTGTAATTATCTCTAAATTCCTTACCTAAAATATAGTAATGAACAGTATCTTGCTCCTCATATTTACTGTTTTTACATTTTTTTTATACGGGCACCGAATTTTTGTAATGGGTGACACATATTGGCCATTAGAGTATGCGAATCATATAAACTATTCCACCTCTCTACAAAGCTCAGGATTGATATATCCTTTGACTAACCGACTATATATCCACGATCCATCCATAGCCGTTTATCTCAAATCTACATTATATGTATAAATTTTAGTGAACTTAACAGTAACCAAAAACTATTAAAAGAATTAGCAAAAATAATCATCAAACATATTAAAATTGAAAAACTAAAACTATTACACTATGATAATATCTTAAATATAGACTAATATATATTCCAATATACAATAAATTACCAAATTACTGAATACTAACTAAAGATGACGATTCATTGAATAAAAACCACCAAAATTATTCAAAATTACTCATTAATTGCATTAATAATAAAATCACCACAAAAAAATCAAAATATTTTACCCAAAAAAATCTAATTAACTAAAATATCCACTACTCAAATAATCATCCAATTACCAAAATCACTAAACACCACCATTCAAATGTCAATATCTCAATTTCATCCAGTATTTACAAAAGATTACCTAAAATATACACAAAGATTAACAATACATCCCAAACGCACAATATTGATATATATCTTGCAAATATACATATTGTACACTAACAATATTTTAAAATTTTCAAAAAAATAGTAATATAAAACATACAAAAATAGATGCACATTGTGTAAAATTTTAAGAACTTCAAAGCATTAAATGTGGAGAAATATATATATATATATATACACACACATGTATTTTATACTTAAAAATCTAAAAAACTAAAACTTAAAATAGTGCGGCGGCGACTAGCAGCGGAGGTCAAGGTGGTGACTAGTGGTTGTTGGGGTTTTGGGTTTTGTGTTTGGGTGTGGGTATTGAATTTGGGTTTAGGTAGGGATACGGCGACTAGTGGAGGCAGCAGTGGCACGGTGACGTATGACGGTGGCAAAGGTGATGGGTGGCGGTATTGATGGTCGCACGATGCATGAGGTTCGTTTGGGGGGAGAACCGGTGATGGGTAGCATTGGGACCATAATGGAAGGGAAAGGTTTGATTGGGCAATTAATATATATGTGACGGTTATATAGGTCACAAAATCGTCACAAAATAAATTTTAAATTTGGGGTAAGTTACATATTAGCACCCTATGGTTTGGTGTTATAATTTTTTTCGTCCAGAAACTTTTAGAAATAATTTATTTGTCTACAAGTTTTAGAGTAATTATTTTTTAGTCAAATTTCAAGTATATGAAAATAAGCATTCTGACAAAAAGCTGACAGGTAAAATTAAATTTGAAAAATGACGATGTTCTAAATAAAGTTATAAATGTCTTTTTGTCTTTTTAGCACTTTATTTTATTTAAAATTGGACTATAAAATAATTACACTAAAACCTATAGACTAATAAATTATTTCGCAAAGCCTTTGGGCTAAAATATTATTACACCAAATCTTGGAGTACTAATATATAATTTATCCTTAAATTTATGTGTTTTAAAATATCTAATTTACTTAATTAAAATGCCTCGTGCCTTCTATTTGTTTAGGATGGAAAATAGATTTTACGGATTGATTTTACTGTATATATATATATATCTTAGGATATGAAATTTTATTATACCCTATTTCAGAATCTGATAATTTTTTGTTAGATTTCCCATGCACTAGAAAAATTGGTGCGAGATAACTAAGCTACGACAATCCAATGGATAACGAAAAGTTAGTCGTATTAAAGTATAATTATATTATCAAAGAAATGTGTCATGTTAGCATTTTCTAAATCATCCCACGACAAACGACACATATATATTGCTGACTCATGTTCTTTCAAATATCTAACTAGTATCCTCCTACTGAATGGAGCATGACCAACTAAAACTCGAACCCAAACATCTAATTAACCCAAGATTAGATAAAATTTAAGCATGATATGATTCAACCAATTAATAAAGCTTGACTCGAGTTAACTCAAACCTCAACAGGACTTGAATATAAAATGATCCAATTCAATTGGAATTGGACTTTAATGTACTTAAATCCCAAAACAATTTAGCTCTATGAACTCAAAACCCAAAAAGATTTGTTATGAATTATAATTCTGGACATCCAATTCTTTGTAACCAAATAACTCAAAGTATTTCACGTAGAATATAGCCTCAATAATTCAATTCTCATTCCAAGAGTCACATGCGAAGCCCAATAGACTTTCTGTCACCTTAATTTTTTACTTGAATGTTACAAGACCAATATATTCACTGTTTATTTCTTTCAGGATCGCACCTTGTATATGCATAGGTAAGACTATATACATCTCACCTTTCTCAAACCCTTTTCTTAGCGGGAGCCCTTTCAGGCACCAAGTTTATTTTTATTGTTATTCTTTCTTCAACAATATATATAATTTATAAACTAAAGACAACCTTGTTTGATATGATGATTACTGTTGAAAAGACGATTCTGTTATACTATGTCTTGCATTGCTTTCTCCGACACTAATCAGAGCTAGGTTCCAACAAGAGGAGTTTGACTCTAAAAGTATTTAATCCAATACAATTATTGATTTTGGCAGATGTACGACAATTAATGACCCTTTACTAAGATCTTCTTAACTATTTATAGCAATTACATACCTTTAATTGAAAAAGCTAATTAAGCAACTTGAGCAAATACTTATTTCATGGTTGCAATTTTTTAATGTTAAACTAAAGCGATAAAACGTTTGAAAGCCATAATATATATATTACACAAAAAACTATTTGATAGCTCGGTGTCAAAAAAAAAAAAAAAAAAAGACATAGTACATAGCTCACACTGATCGTATAATGTATGTAACATTTAAAAGTTACAAAATAAATTAAAATTGTTTCTACATTCATTGTATGCTAGGATTATTTTTTATTATATTATTCTACATTATTGTCAAAGCATAATTTAAAATATTTTCTCCTAATATTTTAGGTGCGATTTTAAAAAATCACTTATGTTTTCTAATTTTTTGATGTCACATTTTAATGTTAACGTTGCTACATCAGTTAGTTCTTGTTTAAGTAATTTTGAAATAATTTATAATTATAAAAAAATTGAATTACAATTAAAAAAGTTATAAATATTTTCAAGATATTTATATAGCTTACAAATTTGTAAATATTTACAAAATAACTAAAGTTTTAAAAGCTAGGTTCCGATTTCAAAATGACGTTTTTGAGTGGGAAAGGTATTGTGACCGCTAATACAGCGGTCACAATTTTCTATAATATTAAGTTATTTATTAAATTAAATATTATTTCAAGCAATATAATTGTTACGACAAGGTTATTATTATTTTCATTTTTAAAGCAATTTTGTAACTTCAATTGTTTATAAGTTAATTAGTTATGATAACGATAATAGCTTTTTATCACCCACCACCTATTTTCATAGTACTTTACTTTATTTTGGCTTATGTATTTTCATACGTGTATAATTATTAGGATAAGATCCATGTAACCTTGTTATGATGTACTTGGACGGTTATAGGGTTGTTTGTAGTGGTTGTAAAGTAGTTAGGGTAGTTATGGTGTGGTTGTAACCGGTTGTAAGGGACGGTTGTGTCCCCCTAGTTTTTAGGGAATGTGTTCCTTATTTTAGGGCACGTGTTTTGTACTTGTAACCGATTCATGTATATATATGAAAGAGGTGGTATTTGCCACGGGTAATGAACTCATTCACTCAAACTCTCTCTTTGTGATTCCAAGTGCTCTTTCATACTTACAAGCATAAATCTCTCGTCCCTTTCTCTTGCATTTTTGTGTGAACATTATTGTTTTGCGTTGCTTTTGTGTGTTTTGGTTGCCTGACTTGACTAGAACTTAAGGGGTAAAGTTGAGTGGCATCGCGAACCGTGACAAGGTTAAGTGTCATCCCGTGACAACGTAGTATCGGAGCAAATGTTTTGAATATGGCTAGGAGTGGTGTGAATGAAGAGGGGAACGTTAGTACATCGCAGGTTGTGGAAGAACAACAACAAAGAGCTAGGCCTAAGACACGAGCCAAGAAATCCAAAAAAAGGAAGGACCTATTTGTTCCGCGGGATGCGTTTACTAGTTTGGATGTACGTGTGGCTAAGTTAGAATTGGCCATGGGTGAGGTTCATGAACATCTTGATGACATTGACACTTTGGAGGAAAGAATGGCTATGGTGGAGGGAAAAGCCTTCACAGCAATTGATGTTGTCAAGACTTCGATAGAGGAGCAACTTGAGAAGTTAACCTCTGCGGTGTTGGGATTCAAACGGGATCTTGACATCGTGAAGGTCGATTGTGTGCTTTTCAAGGCTGCCTTTATAGGTGACGATGGCACGGGTGGGGTGTCACGCATCAAGGTTCCTGATCCGCCTAAGTTCGATGGAAGACGCAAAGCTAAGGAGGTTGATAATTTCCAATGGAGTTTGGGACAAGATGATGCCTCCAAAATCAACATAGCAACCTTGTACTTGGAGAATGATGCCGCGCTTTGGTGGAGGAGACGCCACAGTGACATTGCTGAGGGACTTTGCATTATGGATCTATGGGAGGACTTTGTTAAGGAGTTCAAGAAGCAATTCTTCCCGAAGAATGCTGAGGGAGTGGCCATGAAGAGACTTCAGGGGTTCAAGCATTTAGTGTCAATACGAGACTACATCATCGAGTATCAGTCCCTTATGTTAGAAATTCCATATATGACTGAGCCAAATCGACTTTTCTACTTCATGGATGGCCTCCAATCATGGGCCGAAGTGGAGGTGAAGAGAGGGGGGGGGGGGGGGGGGGGGGGGGGGGGGGGGGGGGTTAGGACCTTGCTGGTGCCATTGCTTAAGCAGAGGGCTTGGTGGAGTATAAAAAGGACTTCACTAAGAAGAAAGACAACAAGGGTAATAAGGGGAAGGGTGGGGGAGACAAGCCTCATTGGCCCCCTAATTACAAGGAGAAGGGCAAGCAACATGAGAGAAAGCAGGATCAAGCAAAGCGCCGTGATTATTTTTTATGTGGAGGGCCACATTGTGTTTGTGAGTGTCCTCAGCGTAAGGCGCTGAATGCACTTGTTGCTGTACCAGAACCAAAACTTGAAGGCATGAGTATGGGAGAAATGCTCATCCTGGGAGCCATGTCCCAGTGGGTGCGCGGTACATCTGGAGGCAAGGCGCATGTTGAGGGTGACATGCACAAGGCTGGGTGAGGTAGCCGCGCAGGCCTGTGCTGAGGCACGGTAGTGTGCGTAGGGTTCACAGGCCATCAGATATGACAGGAGCTATGCGCAGATGGCTGCGTATGGTTAGAAAGAGATGCGCGTGGCTACGCATTACTAGAGGACCAAGGCGCGGGGGTGCGCGGAGGTCCAGAAGGGTGAGTAGGCCATGGGGATCAAGGTGTAGGGATGCGCGGAGGTCCAGGAGAGTGCGCATGACCAGAGGACCAAGGCGCATGGGTGCGCGAAGGTCCAAAAGGGTGCGCAAGTCACTCAGACTGAGGCGCTGGGACGCGCAAATATTCAAAAGGGTGCACATCGGCTCCGCAATAGGTGCGCACTCAAGGTAAGGGCTGATGTATGTCAGAGCGCTTGTCAATGGTGTTAAAGCAAAGGCGCTGGTGGATACCGGGGCCACGCACAACTTTATGTCCAAACAAGAGATAACACGGCTCAAACTGAGCCTTGACAAGGAGTTAGGTTGGATGAAGGCTGTTAATACTTCATCCCAGCCCATTCATTGGGTGGCCTGCAGTGTGCACATCCAACTAGGGAATTGGTGTAGCACACTTGACTTAACAGTGGTGACTATGAATGACTTTCAGATGGTGTTGGGGATGGACTTCCTCGATGCTGTCAAACCTCTGTCCTTCCCTAGAGAGAATGTGATGGAGATAACCCAGGGCTTAGAGAGGTTCACGGTGCCTTTACTTAGGAAGAAGGTAGGGGCAAAGGTTCTCTTAGTCATGCAGTTCAAGAAGGGGATCAGAAAGAAGCAAGAGACCTACATAGCCGCTTTGATAGAAGATGAGGGTTCGGATTCTGCTTTGGTACATGAAGAAGTACAAGGGGTCCTTGACACCTACCGTGACATTATGCCACCAGAGTTGCCCATACATCTACCTCCACGGAGAGGGGTGGACCATCGCATTGAGTTGGAGCCTGGGGGAAGGCCTCTAGCCATGGGACCATACTGTATGGCTCCTCCAGAGTTGGAGGAGTTGCGCAGGCAATTGAAGAACCTACTTGATGCAGGGTTTGTCAAGCCTTCCAAGGCCTCGTTCGGTGCACCGGTCCTGTTCCAGAAAAAGCAGAATGGTTCGCTGTGCATGTGCATTGATTACAGGGCTTTGAACAAGGTCACAGTTAAGAACAAGTACCCAATACCATCGGTGGCTGATCTATTTGACAGGCTAGGCAAGGCATGGTACTTTTTAAAACTGGATTTGAGGTCCAATTATTGGTAGGTCAGGATTGTTGCTGGAGATGAATCAGAAACCACTTATGTGACACGGTACGGTTCATATGAGTTCTTGGTCATGCCATTTGGGTTAAGCAATGCATCCGCAACGTTTTGCTCGCTAATGAATGAGAATTAAAAGCCATTTTTAGACAAGTTCGTCGTGGTGTACCTTGACGACATTGTAGTGTATAGTGAGTCATTAGGGGAACATGTTGAGCACTTGAAGCACGTCTTTTAGGCGCTGAAGGAGAATCAGCTTTATGTAAAAAAGGAGAAGTGTTCTTATGCTTAGGAAGAAGTATCCTTCCTTAGCCCCCGCATAGGCCAATGTCAAATTAGCATGGACTCGGCCAAGTTCCAGGCGATTGAGGAGTGGGAAGCAACTACGGGGGTCAGTGAGCTACGGTCATTTTTGGGCCTAGTCAACTACTACCACACGTTCATATTGGTGTATTCGACCAGGGCTACGCCCCTGACCAACTTATTGAGGAAGTGGGTACCGTTGCACTCGGACAAGGCATGCCACGCTGCCTTTGAGGATTTGAAGCAGGTTGTCATGGAGGAACCGGTCCAGCGCCTACCTAATTTTTTGCTGCCATTTGAGGTGCACACTAATGCATCGGATTATGCCATGAGGGGAGTACTTATGCAAGAAGGGCACCCTGTTGCCTTTAAGTCTTGAAAGCTCAATGATACAGAGTGCCGTTACGCCACTCATGACAAAGAAATGAGTCCCATTATCCATTGTTTAAGGGTGTGGAGTCATTATTTGCTTGGTGGGAGGTTCGTCATAAAGACAGACAATGTGGCCACAAGCTATTTCCAAAATCAGAAGAAGCTTAGTCTGAAGCGGGCTTGATAGCAAGATTTTTTAGTATAATTATGTAATGGAATATAAACCGGGGAAAGTCAATGTGGTGGCTAATGCGCTTAGCTGCAAGATGGGGCTCACGGTTGTCAGCAAGGTTCAAGGGGATGTCTTGGACAAGGTCAGGGACGGTATGGCATAGGATCCGTTGGCACAAAACCTGTTGAAGCTGGCTGCAGAGGGTAAGACGTGGAGGTTTTGGTTTGATAGTGGGTTGCTGTACATGGTTGGGAACCGTGTTCATGTTCCTAGGTGGGGGAACTTGAGGCATGACCTCATGAGAGAGTGTCATGACTTGAAATGGGCAGGACACCTGGTTAATGAGAGGATCGTTATTCTTTTGTAGGATGCTTACTATTGGCCTTGTATACGCGATGATGTTGAGGCCTTTGTCAAGACATGTCTTGTGCGTCAACAAGACAAAGTGAAGCTCAGGTCACCCGCGGGGCTGCTAGAACCTCTACCAATGCCAAGCCATCCCTGGGAGAGTATTTGCATGGATTTTATCTCTGGTTTATTGAGATCCGAGGGACAGGGGTCCATCATGGTTGTGGTGGATCGCTTGTCCAAGTATGGAACGTTTATTGCAGCGCCAAGGCGTTGCAACGCAGTGGAGGCAGTGCACCTGTTTCTCAGGCATGTTGTCAAGTATTGGGGGCTGCCGCACAACATTGTCTGTGACAGGGACCCTTGGTTCATTGGGAAGTTTTGGGCTGAGCTCTTCAGGTTGATGGGCTCAAACCTCCATTATTCCACCAGTTTTCATCCACAAACCGACGAGCAAACCGAGAGGGTGAATGCACTGCTGGAACTGTATTTGAGGCACTTTGTGGGTGCCAACCAAAGGGATTGGGCACGGCTGCTAGACATTGCCCAGTTTTCTTATAACTTACAACGAAGTGAGTCTATAGGCCACAATCCTTTTAAGCTAGTGACAGGACAACAGCCCTTGACACCACAGGCCATTGCAACAGGGTTCAAGGGCATTAGTCTCACAGCGTACCAGACCGCGAAGGGGTGGAAGGAGAAACTTGACATGGCCAAAGCTTATTTGGATAAGGCAGAATGCAAGATAAAAAAATGGGCTGATAAGAAGAGGAGGCCCCATGAGTTCCAAGTGGGTGATATGGTGATGGTGAAGTTGCTACCATAACAGTTTAAGTCCTTGCGCAAGGTGCATAAGGACCTAATGCGCAGGTATGAGGGACCTTTCCCTATCATTGCCAAGGTGGGGAAGGTGTCATATTGGATGGAGTTGCCACCCAAGCTCAAGATTCATCCCGTATACCATGTGAGCTTCTTAAAGCCGTATTATCAAGACGAAAGGGACCCAAGCTGAAGCGAGTTAGACCGTGCGCCCATAGCAGCGGTAACTTCATTTGACAAGAAGATAGATGAGATACTTACTGAATGAACCGTGGGACGCAGGGGAGTACCTAAGTACGCTGAGTACTTAATGTGCTGGCAGGGCCTCTCAAACGCAGAAGCTACTTGGGAGAAAGAAGATGATTTATGGCTGTCTCGGAGGGAGATCGAGGCCTTCAAAGTTGTTCAGCATTGACAAGGACGTCAATGGTTAGGTGGGGGAGAGTGTCACCCACCGCCTATTTTCATAGTACTTTACTTTATTTTGGCTTATGTATTTCCATACGCATATAATTATTAGGATAAGATCCATGTAACCTTGTGATGATGTGTCACTTGGATGGTTATAGGGCTGTTAGTAGCGGTTGTAAAGTAGTTAGGGCAGTTATGGCTGTTGTTGTAACCGGTTTTAAGGGACGGTTGTGTCCCCTAGTTTATAGTGAATGTGTTCCTTACTTTTAGAGCACATGTTTTGTACTTGTAATCTATTCATGTATATATATGAAAGTAGCGGCATTTGCCACGGGTAATGAATCCATTCACTCAAACTCTCCCTTTGTGATTCCAAGTGTTCTTTCATACTTTCACGCATAAATCCCTCGTCCCTTTCTCTTGCACTTTCATGTTAACATTATCGTTTTGCCTTGCTTTGATGTGCTTCGGTTGCCTGACGTGACTAGAACTTAAGGGGCGAGCTTGAGTGGCATCGCGGACCGTGACAAGGTTAAGTGTCATCCCGTGACATTTTGCCTGATTAATAACTATTTTCATTATTTATGAGTTGTTAGTTTTTTTTTTGGGTCAAAATGAGTTATTAGTTTTGTTGTTAGGACAAATTAATTTTATAATTTGTAGTTATTGTTAATTTTATTATTATATTACATATTCTCAAATACTAAATAAACAATATGATAAATTACATGTATATTAGTATCCTAAAATTTAGTGTATTAATTTTTTAGTTCATAAATTTTGTAAAATATTATTTTAATAAATAATTACATATTTTTAATAAAATAGTCCAAATAGCAGAGTATAAGGGTTTAAAATAGACCCCTTATTTTACTTTTTCAATCCCTTATTTGAATAATTTTATTTCATATATATAACTTTTACGACTTAAAAATTATTTCACAAAGGTTTTGAAGTAAAAAAATTAATACACTAATATGCAATTTACCTCACATAATATCTAAAATCAAATAAATTATTTATAATAATAGATTAGCTTTTTGGGACGGCTTTTCCCGGTCACAAATTTGGTTTCTATATTGTAGTTATAAAATGGCTTTTCTGACCTTTTTGGCCGTCACTATTCTGTCAGATATCGGTCTCCTTTCCATCGCAGAACGTTTGATGGTTTAAACTACCACTATGTTTCATTCCTAAATTATTGTTTACTAGTGTATGTGGAATCAATGTTTGAAAAAGAACTTATAAGTAAAAATAGAAGAGTCATCCAACACCTATCCCTTCTTATCAGGAAACCAAGACAAGCCAATTTGATCCAGAATATAGATCAACTATATGAATTCGTGTAAAAAAATACAAAATTGATAAAATATAATAATAGAGCATATATTAATCAGTTTTCTAATGGGTATCTAAAGGGCACATGATAAGATATAATAAATTTGCATATTTATTTACTTTTTGTGATAATAACAAATGTCACTGTGCAATCTCGTCCAATCAAAATGTGTCACATTAATTATGAGGCACAATACCCAATAATAAAATGTTAATCTATCATTAAAAACAAATAATTAATATACATTTATTATATCTAATCATGTCAGAAGTTCTAAGGTGCAGAAATTTACTTTTCTACACCTACAGAAAAGCAAAATTGATTCCCTAGTGAATTTATTTTTTGTCTTTCAAATTATTAAGTGATTTAAATTAATAAATGTTAATTAATTTTAAGTATCTAATATTATTTATAAAAATACTAAACATAATTTTATAAAATTTTTAAAATAATTATACAAAAATTTTAAAAATTAACATATGCAAGTGGATGATAATTTTGAGTAATTAGTTATTTTAGTGAGTGATGATTTTGAGTACATGGGTGGTGATTTTAAGTACATAAGTAGTGAATTTGAGTACATGGGTGGTGATTTGAGATTGGAGGAGAGATAGGGTGATGGGTGGAAAGAGAGAGAGAGAGATGGGTGGCGGAGCGGAGGTTGGTGGTGGTGGTAGCCGGAGATGAGTGGGGGTGGGGGGTTTGAGATTTGAAGAGGGGGGGGGGGGGGGGGACGAGGGAAGATAGATGGTGATTTTGAGTATATGGGTGGCGATTTTGAGTACATGAGTGATGATTTTGAGTACATGGCTGGTGATTTTGAGCACTAGGTTATGTATGTCAACGCACAAGTGAGTGATTTCGAGTACATGTTGTGTGTCGACACACAGGCACCTACTATGGCTAAGATTTGAGTAAATGGTAGGTGATTTTGAGTACATGGTTGGTGATTTTGAGTGTAATAATGGTCAATTTGAGTACATTATTGGTGATCTATTGTGTGTCGACACAGAAGTCATGTACTCCAAATCACCAATAATGTACTCAAATTTACCATAATTGTGCTCAAAATTCCTATGTGTCGACACACTGATGTTGTGTGTCGACTCATAAGCCATGTACTCCAAATCACCAATAATGTACTCAAATTAACCATCATTGTACTCAAAATCACCAACCATGTACTCAAAATCACCTACCTGTGTGTCGACGCACAGAATCCAGTGCTCAAAATCACCACCAATGTACTCAAAATCACCACTCATGTACTTAAAATCACCACCCATCCCTCTCTCCACCCATCACTCTCTCTCTCTCCTCCCAATCTTAAATCTCAACCCACCCACCACCATCGATCGCCATCACCATCATCCACCACCACCACCTTCGAATTAGTAGAATCATAAAATCGTATTATGATCTTATCTATTAATTTTTAGTTTATTATGGAAGAGGGATGAGAGAGAGAGTGTAAAGAGGTCTTTTGTTACTCATCTCTCTCTCTCTGTGCGTACAATCACCAATGTCTCTTTGCAACACTCATGTTGGCCGCCTTGCCGACTACCCAACACCACCACCTCTGTCAACTCCCCTTGACGGCGATAACCCACCCAAGGTACAGCGCTGCCCTCCCTCCTCCCTCCCCACAGCACCCTCTCACTCTCTACTAACACCCTCACCAACTTCAGGCTCTACACCACCTCCCCCTACTGTAAACCCTAACCACTAGGCCCTACACCACCTCCCCCCACCGCCACCAACCTTCCTGATCACCACTCACCTCCCCCTCACCCCCTCGCACTCCTCCCTTAGGGAGATGATCTTGATGTCCTGTATTTTTCTGACTTGATCTGATCTGTGCTGCAGGACCTGGTGGCCGATCTGAAGAATCTGGAGGATGATCTTTCTGACCAAAATTCATGCTCGAAGATCGAATTTGCTCTTAATCCAATAGAGGTTCACGCAGACTGACATTTATTTCAGCTTCTGGAACCAGATTCTGAGGCCTAACATCTTCAGATTGAAGCCGAACTTGAGGTCTAGCATTCACATTAGCAACTTGAGGTCCAACTTGTGGATAAGCAGGATGAACACCAGCATTCGGTACTTGTGATTGTAACAGATCAGAGGTTCTCCTTAACTGACAGGCAACAAACCACCAACACTTGCACCTGATTCTGCAACATGGCAAGACAATTGTCCCCTCGACCCTCAATTCCTTGCAATTGGTGAGTCACTCGATCATCAATCGCTTGTTTGTTAATTTCAGCAAATCTCACTTCAAACCTCTGCAATTGTTGATTCAAATGAGCATCAATCTTCTCATCAAACTCTTTTGCTTGTTCATTAATTCGATCCGCCAATGTCTCCTCAATTTGTTGCTTTCGCTGATTTAATTGATCAGCTATTTTCTCTTCAAAACACTGAGTTTGCAAGCCAAAACGCTCATTAAACTTTTGATCCTGTTCTTGCAACCTTTTATGCAATCGTTCCTCCATAGCTAACTAAGATTGCTCCAGCCGAGTGAACATTGCCTCCATATGTGTGTTCAGCTTGTCTTGAGTCACAAGGTTATGATCACTTGCAGCACTTCCACCAATAACCTCTGCACAAGTTCTTTGCACAACGGTTTTTGTAGCTCCTGATCTTGTTGTAACTCCACTTGTCATTGTTGAGTGATGAATGTAATGAATTGGCACTGAATTGGTTCAAATCTGAACTGAACTTGATCAAGATGATCCAATTACCACAATTGAACTTCAATCGGTTTAAACTAAACTGAATTCAGTACTGAATTTGAAATTTTTTTTTTAATTTTCTTTTGATTACGCACTCGATTAGAAGCCAAACGAGGCTCTGATACCAATTGTTACGCTCTTGATTGGATTATTAGCGTAAGCTAAGTAAATTAGAAGATAGTTGAGAGTATGAGACGAGGAAGAAGTGAATTGAGATGAGAAATTAGAGAATTAGGGATGAGAAATAGAGAGAGTTAGATGAGAGAGAGAAGTTGATCTCAAAAGAGATATTTTGTTGATTGTTTCATTGAATGATTTGAAAAATACAATCAACCACTATTTATAGGCAACAAGACAAGCAATATATTGAATCAAGACACACTACTAACCATCTTATTAGAAAAAATATCTAGAAAATATCTAGAAAGTAACTAACTAACATTTAAATCTATTTTTGGCTCCAAGGCCAGCAACTAACAGCACAGCAGCTGCTCACAGCAGCACCCAGCAACAGCAACCGGATTCCCTTAGATACTTACCAAGCTCGGATCATAACACAATGGAGCTCAAAACTTAAGGCCATCTTTAAATGGGGTAGGGACGGGCTGGAGTACTTCATGAGGGGAGGGGAGCCTGCAAATTGGGACATTAAATGTTGGCACACTTACCAGGAAAAGCTTTGAGGTCACCCAAATGATGATTAGGAGAAAGATCAACATCTTGTGCCTTCAAGAGACCAGGTGGGCGGGCACAAAAGCAAGGGATGTGTTAGGATATAAATTGTGGTATGCAGGCCTAGATAGGGGGAAGAATGGGGTGGGTATTATTGTGGATAGTTTCTTTAGGGATAAAGTAGTAGGGGTCACTAGGACTAGTGATAGGATCATTAGTATCAGGTTAGTTTTAGATGGGGAGATATTAAACGTCATAAGTGCATATGCTCTACAGATTGGGCAGACAGAGCAGGAGAAGGCTATATTTTGGGAGGACTTAGAATTAACAATGCAAGGCATACCCCAGAGCGAACAAGTGGTGATGGGGGGTGGTTTTAATGGGCATCTGGGTGCGAACACAGAGGGCTATGCATCCCACCATGGAGGCTTTGGTTTTGGAACAAGAAATGATGAGGGTGAGGCTCTGTTAGACTTTGCCATCACCTATGACTTAACAGTGACCAGCATCTTCTTCAAAAAGCGTGAGGACCACATCATCACGTATCGGAGCAGTGGAGCAAAGATTCAGATTGACTACATATTACTAAGGAAGAGCATTCAAAAAAATTGCAGGGATTGCAAGGTTATCCCTGGGGAGGACCTCTCAACACAAAATAAGGCAGTGTCTGCTAAGGTCAAGTTCAACAGAAGGGACAGGAAAGCCATCAAACCATCATAGCCACGCACGTGTTGGAGGGATCTAAAAGGGAAAAGTCTCAAGTCTGCAAGGAAAGAATAGAGGCTGAGCTTAGAGGAGCTTGTGAGGGAAATCTGAACCACTTGTGGAAACAAGTAGCCCAGAAGATCAGAGATGCGACACGTGAAGTCCTAGGGGTATTAAAGGGTGGAGCACCAAACAACAGAGAGGCCCGGTGGTGGTGTAGGGAGGTCCAAGAAAAGATTAAGGCCAAACGAGAATGCTTCAAGGTTTGGGATCGAAGTGGAGATGAGGACAAGAGAGAACAATATAAACAGGCTCAAAAGGAAGCTAAGATAACAGTAAGAGACCCACAATCTAACGCCTTTGAGGAGTTTTATAAAAGGCTGGATACAGTTAAGGGGCCTAGGGACCTTATAGAAATGTAAAGGCAAGAGAAAGGAGGACTAGAGATGTGAATCAAGTAAGGTGCATAAAGGGGGCAGATGGACAAGTGCTCGTGGACGAGCAACAAATTAAAACTAGGTAGAAACCCTACTTCCACAATTTGCTCAATAAAAAGGAAGATACACTGGCACCCCCAAGAGAACTACAAGCACCGGCAAAGCACGAGACATGCTGCTACTGCACCAAAATTAAACTAGAGGAAGTTAGGGAAGCATTTAAGAAGATGGGCAGGGGTAAAGCGGTCGGCCCAGATGGAATACACATTAAGGCATGAAAGTGCATTGGAGATGTGGGAATTAGGTGGCTAACCAAATTATCAAGCCAAATTCTCCAAGGGAATAAGATGCCTAACAAATGGAGGAAAAGCACATTAGTTCCTGTCTATAAGAATAAAGGTGACATTCAGAGTTGTGCCAACTACAAAGGAATCAAACTAGTGAGCCACACCTTGAATCTTTGGGAGCAGGTGATAGAAAGGAGGCTCCGACAACGAGCATGGGTATCAAAGAACCAATTTGGATCATGCCAGGTAGATCAACGATAGAAGCCATCCATCTCCTGAGGAGGTCAATAGAGTACTATAGGGACAGACAAAATGACTCAGGCTCTGTTTGGCATAGATTAATATCACTTAGGCTCCATTTGGCATGCAATTGCAATTAGACTGTAGAATTGTAATTTAATTCTAATTTGGTGGAATCCAAATTGAATTGTTTGGTTATTCAAAGGAATTAGAGGATGGAATTATAATTCCATAATGAATTCGAGTCATCACGGGTTTCCGGTCAATCGAGTCGGAGCATTTTGAGTTTTGAATAAGCTAGGGTCAAATTTTAGTCATGTAAGATCATTTTGAGTTCGAGTTTCGAGTCAAACTAAGATGAGTTTTAGTTGTATCAAATCATATTTCATTCAAGTCATGCCGAGTTTTTGGTTGTAGCGTCCTTTAAATTTAAGGTCATTTTAGGTCAGATCAAGTTTAGGCTAAGGGTGAAATGTGTTGGTTCGTTTTGGGTTTTGGGCTCAACCTGCTTATGTCACACTCAAGTCGAGTAGTTTCATTTTTTGGATTGAGTCATTTCAGGTACGGGTCTTCATGGTTCTGTTAACCATACCAAAAAGTATTTCGTTTCGGTTAACCGTAACCAAAATATTCAAAATTTGCGAACCGTTATCGTAATCAAAAATGCGGATTAATTGCTTTTCAGTAATTCGATTCATTATGTATATTAACCGGTGACTAAGAAAAATACATACAAATTTTTACATAAGGTTCTAATCGGGCCATAAACAAATAGTTGATTGATGTCCATAGTAATTAAAAAAGTTTAAAGTATCTTCTCTAGGTCAATGAACAATAAAAAATATGAAGTACACAAAATATAAGTAAATAAGTTAAAAAATTGAATTGATATGCAAAGTATCTTAAGTATTAAATACATATGTATTAATCCAAGTTGGTATACAACAAAATATTAACTATATTAAATAAATATAAAAAGTATCTTTCCTTAAGTTGAGTTCAGGTTTTTTTTTAAGTAGTTTTACCTTCAATTTTAAATTTTATATTCACTAGGTATGAAACAAATTTAGAAAACATTTTTATTTTTTGCTAGGATTTGGACCCAACACCTCTAGATATTGAAAATATAAAGTCAACCACTAGATCATCTTGACATATTTATAGAATTTTTGTAATATATATAGGGTGGCATTCCTATGAGAGGGTGAGAGCGTGAGAGGGGCGAATCATGACCCTCCATTGTAATGGATGGCCAAGATTTGTTGAATATTAAAAAAAAATAATAATTTACCGCCAAGATTTGTTGAATACTGAAAAAAATAACAATTTTCTTCTCTTTACCTTTCTTTTTTTTTTTCCCATGAAGGGGTATGAGCCGTAAATCGTTATTTTTTTTAATGTTCAACAAATCTTGGCCGTCCATTACAATAAAGGGCCAGGATTTGCCTCTCTCACACTCTTATCCTCTTATAAGAACGCCACCATAAATATATATATATATATATATATATTAACCGAAATAAACAAATGCTCAAACCATCACCGACCTAAAATACCATTAATTTTATTGGTTCAATTAACCGAACTGTAAATTCAGTACAGTTAGTCATTTCTTTTTTCAATAATTAGAAGTACACGCCTGATAATGCACAATAGAGTAGGGCGAGGCATGAAGGCAAACAAATACAACACACAGGATAGTAGACTGCCTCTAAATCAGACTCCAATCACAAAAAAATGCCTAGACTAGGACCTGAAAACGACAGAGGTAGCAACCCCGGGGGATATACACCCAAAACTTTTACCCTTGATGATATACAAACAGCCAAGCCACAAGATGCAAAAACATGTTAGACAAATCATAGCACGAAAACAATTACTCGTCAGAACACTAGAGTACAACAGAAGTTTTAAACACACAATAAAGGGCATAAAGACAAAGACAACGAAAGTTGCCTGAATAAATGATTTGAAAACCCCATAACAATAGGATCAAAATCATAGAAAGACCCACCCATTTTGTACCACCCCCTAAGGGATTAGGATACACACTTTTTTCGTCTCTCCATATGCAGCTTTGCCATACTCGAGATCAATGGTGCTTAATTTCTCTTTATTGTTTTCCACCCTAAGTTTGTCCCTCCTCTTTTCATTGGCCTTTTGGATCTTTTGCTTTGCTATAACTTGCTTCTCTTCGCTGGAGTAGAGCTCCATGTCCTTCATGAATTCTTTAAAAACTATTTTGGCGTTTTCTTTTTTCTTTCGGTTCTTACCTTTTCTATATGCTTGAATAGGAGGATTTCCCAACCCTTTTTGTTTTTGATAAGTCAAATGTGTATATATATCAAAAAAATCGTACAAGATTACGAAGGGCATACCCCAAGACGCAGCCGAGGCCTACAAAGCAATTCAAAAAAGAAAGCTGAACAAAGCTGGGAAAGCAAACACAGCAAAAGCCAAAACAAAAGGAAATACAAAGATTACATCAAAGCATCAAAGTAAATCACTCAAAAACACAGGAGGGGAGAATAGCACTCAACGACAGCGGCGCCCCTTTGGAGGAGTTGGAGGATCCGGATTCTGCTTCTTCGAAGCAGCTCTAGTTCTTCAGCATGCAACGATGGGAGCTGGCTCATAAGCAAGCGCAAGTCCTTGGGAGTCTCAAGATATCGGCCTTCATAAGGGTTAGACGAGAGACTATCTTGACCGCTAGAACACGTACAAGGGTTGCCCAACTCTTGATTCGCATGGCAAGGCCTAGCTTCAAGCGATCCAACCACAACATCTCGATAAGCATCAACCTCTAAAGAAAAATCAGCACGACTCAAATCCTCCTTAAAATAGTAGAGGAATCCGCTACAACTTGAAATTCCGAGAGGCCGAACACATCTCCAACCGAGCACCCGATTCGGGTGTCCAGGAGAGGCCCGAAGTTTCAGGACAGCCCAAAATGGGTCCCACCTGCCCAGCGCCCAAATAGTGTGGGGCCGCCAGCGCCCTTGTCGCACCGGGCTGAGACAGGTTCCTGGCCCAGCGGCGCAGAACTGTGTAGAGGCCCCCCTTTCATTAAGGGGGCCGGCTGGTCCTCAGTAGTGGGCCGAGTTGCAGAGGGATCCAGCAGCGGCCCAGCAGGAGGTCCAACTCCATCAACCTTAGCAAAGCTTTGACCCGGCCCAAGTAACCCATCATTCGGCCCAGTAGCATCAAACCCATTAGTAGATGGGCCAATATCATGACCAGCAGCAAGCTCAGGAGCAGTTGGGCCCATTCCTTTCGCCTACAGCCCAACAACCCCAATGACATGAGCTGGCCCAATCCCAACCCTTTCAAGCCCACTTCCCATTCCCTCACATGGCTCCACCATACTAGGGTCAAATGACCCCTCCCCCACCATGGGCCTAGCCGATCCATCCACCAGACCCACCCCATCCATGCCATGCACGGGCCTAGGAAGTGGCTCAAGAGCATCACCAGCCCCTCACCACCGCCACCACCTTTTTGCCGGCGATTCCATCGTTTTCCTTTCTTTCCGGCCACCGTGGCCAAAATTCCAATGATGGGGACAGAAGGAGGGCCTCGAGGATCCAAAAGACGACAAGTATGCCCAAAAACATGGCATTTCACGCATATTTTTGGTAAACCTTTGTATTTTACATTCACCGGAAATGGACGATTTTCCAAACCCCTCTTACCTTTTGTGGTACGCTCTTCTTTCTCCCTTTTCCTGCTTGATTTCACCTTTTGTGGAACTGATAGACTTTCAAAGTAGTATCTTCACTGGCCTTCTCGTCATTGTTATGAGTTGATTGGGTTTGTGACTCCTCATCATCGATTGATGTTTTTGTGATACAGGATCCTAAATTGATAGGTCCTTATCACAAATCCAAGCTAGAAAATAGAGATTTAGGGAGAGGGAGAAGCAGAAACAAGAGAGAGATGAGAGAGTTCTTGAGGAAAAAGAGAAGTTATCATTCAACATTAATCATATTCCTAATACATTCCAACATATCCTATTCATATCATAGGATTAATAAGCTAAATAAGAAATAATAAAAGTCACTAAAAATGTAAATAATAACTAACAATTCCTAAATTAGCATAACTAACTATTAATCATGTGCCTCGCACTTGCCGAGCTTTTCCCGCCAACTTTAAATATGAATTCTCAACGGTCCTTCCTACCAATTTCGCATCAACGCTTCCAACTAATTCTTCTAACTGAGATTTACTGTATCAATACAACCCCCCCCCCCCCCCCCCCCCCACCAAAAAAAAAAAAAATCACCCTTATCCTCAAGGGTGAAATACTTGAGTGGCACGGTTAGAAGTTGTAAGGATATTCTCGAGAAGCTTCGTATTGTAGAAGGACCAAATTGATAATAAGTGTCAGGTGGTCTACCGCGGTCAAACCATACCCGACAAGCTCTAATGCCTCTCTTAACTTCTCGGGTCAACTTGTCAGAGTAACCAGAGCCATTTAAGAGTGATAGCCCTCCATGGTTACACACTAATGAGCAAAAGAAGTGTAGTGTCCTCCACTGAACTCCTACTCTTGTGTTGATATTTTCCCTCAAATAGGTAACTAAGCCACCAAAACCCATCGTTGCCTTGATGCCCATCAAAAAGTGTAGTGTAGTGTTCTTTGCTAAGCTTGCAGCAGGTGAAGTGATGTGATCTGCAGGGGGTTTCCACCAAAAGTTGTGGTCTTCATGCCTCTCCCAAATCTGCTGAAGCATCAGCATAATGTTCATGTCGTTACCTTCAACAATTAGCTCATTATTGTTCCATGAGCTTCTGAATTTACCACTGTCAATTGCTTGCTGCAGCAGGTTGTATGCTTGGAAGAACATCCCTTGATACTTGCATTCCAATCTAGCATTCATCATTCCAACTTGTTTATATGTTTTTCCCATATCAGCTTCAAGTTTGTCAACCTTAATTTCATAATGTTGTTGCCCCTTTAATTCTGATTTTAATAAAACCAGATGCAGCACACAATGTGTCATTGGCGTATGTTTCACACCCTTGGGGTCTTCATGATCTATGACCACAGCAGGTGCTTTTCGAATTTCAGATACTTTGAGTGCCTGCAGCAGCTCACATTCTAGCAGATCAGGTGATTGTTCAAGTGATTGTATTGGCTGACACGGAATTTCACTCCCTGGGCTTGTATTCAAATCTTGTACTTCAGTATCATTTAGCTGCTGATCTGCTAGTACATCAGCTAGAAAATGTAGTTTTTCAGCACTTGGGTAGAGCTTGTCATTGTCTTGAAGTCTATCTAAGTTTGAAGTCTTGAAGTAGAATGATACCAAGTCTATAGAAGTTCCAACATCTAACCTTGTATCTGCATTCTCAGCTGTAGTGACCTCAACACTACTTAGATCAACCAATTCAGACACCATCAGCCCCTGCATTTGCACAACATCAGGCGGCAATAGTGAAGGATTGCCTTTAACTTCTTGTATTGCTTGCATCTCAAGTTTGTGGCTATTTTCCAGCTGCAGATCTGAAGGTAATGGCTGATTACTTGCATATGCAGTAGTTGTTTGGTCATCAATTTGGCCGTGCTCTTGCTTGTTTTGCAGCTGCAGCTGTAAGGGTGGAAACTCAACATCTTCGTCCTGTCGAAATGATGCTTCCACTTAGATCAACCAATTCAGACACCATCAGCCCTTGCATTTGCACAACATCAGGCGGCAATAGTGAAGGATTGCCTTTAACTTCTTGTATTGCTTGCATCTCAAGTTTGTGGCTATTTTCCAGCGGCAGATCTGAAGGTAATGGCTGATTACTTGCATATGCAGTAGCTGTTTGGTCATCAATTTGGCCCTGCTCTTGCTTGTTTTGCAGCTGCAGCTGTAAGGGTGGAAACTCAACATCTTTGTCCTGTCGAAATGATGCTTCCATTTAGATTAACCAATTCAGACACCATCCGCCCCTGCATTTGCACAACATCAGGCGGCAATAGTGAAGGTTGCCTTCAACTTCTTGTATTGCTCGCATCTCAAGTTTGTGGCTATTTTCCAGCTGCAGATCTGAAGGTAATGGTTGATTACTTGCATATGCAGTAGCTGTTTGGTCATCAATTTGGCCCTGCTTTTGCTTGTTTTGCAGCTGCAGCTGTAAGGGTGGAAACTCAACATCTTCGTCCTGTCGAAATGATGCTTCCACAGTTACAGTTTGCTCCTCACTCCCTGCTTGATCATGCTTGTAATCACTAGTTAATTTTCCATCAATGTCAATCAGATCCTGGGGTATACATCCATGTTCCCTTGCAGCCTCTTCATCACCCAAACAACATAGATCATTAGCACGGCTTTTCTCTTGCTCAGTTCTGTTCAGGGTCTTTTGAGGACTCTGTACATTAGGAACGACTGAAACCTGATTGTTTGGCCTGGAATGGATTGATTCATGGAAATTAGCAGTGAATTTTTGAGTGTTAGGTATGGGAAGAAGAGGGGTCTTTGAAGGGTTGGATTGTTTAGCGAAGAATTCAATTTTAGCTTCTTCTAATTTAACTAAACACAATGCATGGCAGAGGAGGGTGGGTTGCAAGGATCGCACTTCTAAGGCAATCTCTACCCTCAAACCACCTATGAAAGTGCTAATGAGTTGTTGTTTATTTAGGTTGGTCCGAGCGGCGAGTGCATAAAATTCGGCTTGATATTCCCTAACTCGTCCATTTTGCCTCAATTTCAACAACTTATACAAGGGTTCCTCACACTCATTTCCAAAACTTACATTGAGGGCATTCATATATTCATTCCAACTCGGTTTACCCCCATCTCCAATGATTCGCATGAAGTTTTGGTGCCATTGTAGAGCTAACCCTCTCATGTGGTTAGAAGCTAAGTCAACCTTATCCGATCCATATATTCGATGATGAAGGGAGAATTTCTCACACTCATACACCCAATTACTCACATCATTTCCATAAAACAGAGGTAATTCCATTTCTCTCAACTTAATTGAGTAAGATTCGTTACCTTCTCTTGAAGTATGCATCGAATTAGTGCTCATGAGTGATGATTCAAGTGATCGTGGCCTAAGATCAGCTTGGGAGTACTGATTGATCAGCTCATCTCAGGGAAAACAAGTTTTCCCCAAGCAGACTTAATGAACCTTTCTTCGAATAGCTTCTACGCAATCTCAAATCAACTCACTTGGGCACTTTAAGCTTAGTTTCGATTTACAATCACCAAAATCAACAAATCCTGAGTTGATTGGATGGAATTTGGTTAAGGCATTTTTACAAACACCTTGTGTGCGGGTAAGGGTTTGGGTGGACTTGGTTGTATTTGATGGTGATGATGGGGATGGTGATGAAGATGCTGGTGTGTGGCTGTTGCTGATGATGACGTTGTTGATGGGTGGACGGTGAACAGTGCGAGGGTGATGAAATTGGTGATGATGATGGGTGAGGATCGGGCTTCCAGCTACTGATGAAGAAGATGAACAACTCCGCGATGGTGGTGACTCCGGCTGCGGCGGCGATGGCTGATGAATGGTGGTGATGGTGGCCAAGGACCGACTCACTCTGATACCAATGATACGAAATCCTAAATTGATAGGTCCTTATCACAAATCCAAACTAGAAAATAGAGATTTAGGGAGAGGGAGAAGCAGAAACAAGAGAGAGATGAGAGAGTTCTTGAGGAGAAAGAGGAGATATCATTCAACATTAATCATATCCCTAATACATTCCAACATATCCTATTTATATCATGGGATTAATAAGCTAAATAAGAAATAATAAAAGTAACTAAAAATGTAAATAATAACTAACAATTCCTAAATTAGCATAACTAACTATTAATCATGTGCCTCGCACATGCCGAGCTTTTCCCGCCAACTTCGAATATGAATTCTCAACGGTCCTTCCAGTCAATTCCGCATCAACGCTTCCAACTAATTTTTCTAATTGAGATTTACTGTATCAATAAGCAAGGATGGGCTCTGTGGCCTCCACCTCCTTGTTTTCACAAGTTGTTTGATTGCTTAGAGGTTAAAAAGTGTGAGGCTCCAAACTCAGAGGAAAGGAAGGAG